>QXEO01000129.1:0-1481325 GCA_007115705.1 Dactylis glomerata
GGAGGCAGAATAAGTAGTGTCCGAGCTAGGGTTCCCAAGTGAAGTAGGGGCCACCTGTCTGTGACTGGGAGGAAGGGAACCGTCCACCTGAGGGCCCGATTGCTTTTCAGAAAAAGAGCCAGGGGGTAAAACAGAAAAAGCGCCCAACTTCGACGAGCACCGCGGTCCATCGCCGGATCTCAACGGAAACAGCGAGGATGGACTCAAAGGAACCAGGGGAATCCGAATCAAGAATATGCCAATCGAAACCGGACCTCCCGTGCTGAAAACCTCGCCAGGGAGGAAATCTCTCGAATCCAGGATGCGTTTAGAATCATCAAGCAAGGTTACCATTCTCAAATCATGGCGAATGAGGAGGATACCATCAAGGAAAGGGGAATTCCTCCCAGTAATCATGCGCGCATAGGTAACCCTCCAGCTCGTGAACCGAGAGGAAGAGGCATACTCACCTCCAGTCACCGGCGCTGATTGAGTTCCGCCTCCATTTCCATGATCCGAGGCAGCAGATCGCCATCTGGAATCGGCGGCCGCCAACCCCGCGGCTCCGCCATGGCCGATCTGATCTGCTCCGATCCGAGGCACATATAGAGGAGGAAGTAGCGCTGAACCTGCTTGTCCCGGATCTCCTCCTGACGACGACGAACGTACTCCTCGTGACGGCGATCCTCCTCCAGGCGGCGCGCCGCCTCCAAACGAGCGCTGCACCGCACCGCCTGGTCGCCCATCAGCAGAGAAGAGGCTCGAGAACCAACCGGAGGGGAGCAGAGGCGCGAGGAAGCGGTCAAGCTCTAGCAGGGGCGAGAGGCGAGAGGAGGGGAAGGGCATGGGCGAGAGGAGAGGAGAGGAGCGGTCGCTTTTGACAATGTCAAGAAGAATTATCAATAGGCGCTTTTGTTGTTGAAAATCC
The DNA here is from genome assembly GCA_007115705.1 of Dactylis glomerata. Lineage (NCBI taxonomy): Eukaryota > Viridiplantae > Streptophyta > Magnoliopsida > Poales > Poaceae > Dactylis > Dactylis glomerata. Next base: position 908 of record QXEO01000129.1, read on the forward strand.
TAGCGTTGTGCTCCTTTCAAACCGTCCACGTGGCAAGCATAATGAGGAAGGACATAGCCTTTCGGTTGGGGGCATAGACCATAAAGGGCATTCTTGATCACCAAGATTTGAGTGATAGGTCATGGGTACACTCGCTGGTCCTACTGACCGCTGGGCCAAGATAATTCTTAACCTATAGTCTTTCGATAAAACGACAATGCGATAAGAGATAAGCCGCCGTTTCATTGGTTTTAAAGAGTTTTGTGTTGTGAGTATAAGATGTTAAGAAAATGTACAAGAGCATGTACAAATCCGCTTCCACAAACTTGCACAAAGAAAACACAGGTCGTAGAAATTGTTGATATTCTGATTTGTCAGTTTGAACCGTAATTACATTGGTGTCATATACCTAGTAGTAGCTAGGTTCCACTTCGTTGCATCCTCTCTTCCAAGTTTACTTTAGCGTTACCCCATTATTTGTTATGGCATGGGAAATGGGATGGGTATCACTATGTGATGCAATGCACAAAAGCCAGGGCGCTCGGGAACGCAATCCGCTAACAATGTGTTTTTACCTGACGAAAAAGATCATTCTCTTACAGGCCATGACTGTGTGTTGGTCTTGCTAGATTATCTGGATGAAGATACTAGGAGGAGGCTGAAGATCCTGTGATGGCAGGCTTGGCACATCAGAAACGGTAGCATTTTTGGCATAGGTATTTTTCAAGTTCAGGCTTCTTCTGTTCGGTTAGTTATTAACTATCCTGAATCGACATAGAAGACCCTCAAGTTCAGGCCTCTCCCTCTCTCACGAAAAGCAAGTTGAAAGTTGCCGCTTGGTCTCCGGCTCCCCTCTCCCTCTCCTCCGGCAGCCTCGGCGGCCAGAGTGACTGGAAGGGGGGAGGTCGGGCCTCCCGTGTGTATAGTAGTCTAGGTCTAGAGTTGCCCTTCGTGGAGTCCCGCGCTAAGCCGATGGGTGTGGGTCTCCGATGCCAGCGAGCGGCGGTGGTAGACCGGCGATGGAGGTCTCGATGGTGCCATGGGTTTGGAGCCTCAGGCCACTGCCCAAGCCCGCCATGGCGATGTCCCTCTATAAGCTCGTTGCCAGTCAAACCCCAGATCTAGATCTAGGGTTTCTGGCTTTCTGGCCTATCCTTTAGGCAAAACGGTAGTGGGTGTCCCCGGTACGAGCTCTCCTGCTCTCTCTCCCGTCGTGGTGGCGAGGTGACAAAGCTGCTTGTGTTCGTGTTCGTCTGGCTGTCAGATCTGTGGCAGGGGAGCAAAGAAGCAGCTCCCGGGAGTGTACCCCCGGTGGCTCTTAGTTAGCCGATGTTCAAGAAGGTCGACATGCAACTACTCCCACCCTCTTCACCGGTGACGGCCCTCTCCGGCTGGCGACAGCAGGTTTTCTTCAACATCCAGGCCAAGATGTCATTTCGGAAGCCCTTTCCCTCATGCGTAGAAGGCTCCCGGCGCCCCACCCCAAGTTCATCCCCGCGGTGAGGTGCTCATCCGCGCTACGAGCAGTTCAAGCGGTGGTTTTGGAGCTAGGCCCAATTGCTTTTCCTCAGATCTTTTCAGGATCCTTTGTGTCAAATGTGTGGACATGGATGTAATTCCATTTTTCATGTAGTCCTCTTGTAATTGTACCATCGTTCAATGAAAGCTTCTATAGGTCCCTCTAGGACCTACCCCTGTTCAAAAATAAAAAAGAATCAACCTAGATGAAACCATAGATCCAGAGTTTGGCGAGCGACAAAAGCAAAGAGCTCATGTTTCCTGAACCTGAGCAGTGTTCTCCATCAGCCACGGTGCAGCAACTGAGCTGGCAGCCTCCACAAACATGCACAAAGAGCTCCCCAATTCAAAGATAACGCGAGTCTAAAACAGCCCTACAAAGCTATACTCCCTACATCTGTGGAAAACAAACTACTCCTATACAAAGCTATACTCCCTAGATTTCAATGAATAAGACGCCCTTGTTTAACATGTTTTTTCTTTGATCAAAAATTATTCTAAATATATAAAGATTATCAATATAAAAATAGCATCATTATAAAGTGTTTTTAATTTAAATCCAACAATACTAATTACGTAAAATATATTTAAAAAAAAATTGTTTAATTTTTTGTCAAAGTTTGTTTTCGAATACGCATGCGCATTATTCATCGAAACGGAGGTAGTAAGAGGTATCAATATTACTTCAGCGGAGGAGCTACAGTGGAATTCCTGGGCGGGCCGATCTTCAACAGAGCGAGATTTGTTTTTTCAGAATTCAGGCCGGCCCAGTCAGAAAAACGAAGGAACGCCTAAATCCTGGGCGGGCCAGGGCCCAGGTTGGCCCAACGTAGCTCCGCCCCTGGTCACTATATCCACCGACTCCGAAACAATCCACAGTCGAGGGTTAAAACCTCAACGTGTTCTTCCATGTTGTTGGTGCTGACGCATTATGATGTCTTGCCTCCGCCTTGCCATCCCCACTTCCTTAACCTACGCAAAGGCAGAACATTCTGCCCACCCTCCCGTGTTCTTCCAAGACACCTCGCCGCCCACACTCTCCGTCAATTTGCGAATGTACAAGGAAGTGAGATAAGCCCTAAACCCTAAACCCAAGGTAAGCTCACCCGAGCTGTTTTCGTGGTGACTGGGAGGGAAAGAATCAGCACAAACACATCACAATACAGATGACAGCATGCAAGTAAACCAATTTGAGTTCTCCGAACACAGAACTGTGGACTCGTATACAACCTCCTGAAACTATCTTAAGTTTCCATTTGATGTTTGGAAGTACTCTTCCTGAAAGAGAGGTCAAACTAGCATACATATTCTGATGTTCGGTACTAGGAAGATCCTATTTCAAATGTTCATCAACAGTTAAATAATTGGCAAATCAAGATATTAGGTTTCTGCCAGAAATGGTTGGCTGTGGGGGGGGCAGGATTTAAGCTCACACCCTGCCATGACTTTCTTAGAGCAATACGACATCTGGAAGCATAAAACAATCGCTGGCACAAAATCTAGACAAAGCTAGATAACCGGATAAATGGGCTCAGTACCCAAGCGACAAAATAAAGACACTGCGCTTCTGTAAAAACTTAACAAAATTGATCATCTCAAAACAGAAACCACAGATTGAAGATATCGCCAAAAATTTAATAGTTCCACAATCCAACCCAATTGCCATAGCTATATAGAACTGGAAAATACAGGACAGAGGATTTGATATAGTTCACCAACTTGCAAAGTTCTATTTCTTGTCACCAGCACCAACTTGCAAAGTTCTATTTCTTCTTGTCACCAGCACCACCAGCAGCAGACCTGCATATCAGGAGAGAACATTTAACTCGCATATATACCAAACTATTATCACAGCAAAAGGAGAATTACAACTATTTTTTTTCCTGAATGTAGAAGAAATGAACTTGGTGAGGCAAAAGAAGCTAACGAACAACAGCCAATAGAATCATGATTATGGTGAAGATTGTATTGTTATATGCAACAGCAACAACACTGTCATCTTTCAGGTGGAAACTATTGCCTACAACCAAGTACAAAACTTGACATGGAGAGTTGGAGACAAGCCCAGCCACATCAAAAAAATTAAAAAACATTGCCAGAAGCATGGTTAAACAAATATTGCATAGGTGTGCCCTTAAACGATCCTAGGCGATAGGCAGCAAGTGAACACCTATCGCCTAATCATTATAGGCATGCTCTTAAGTGTGTCTCCATAGGCGCTTAGATAGGCACTAGGGAGAGATAAAACAAGGAATCTACACTTTTTTGAACCTTGGCTGGAAGCCAGCACAGCAGTGCTCTCTTAACAGAGCACACCATAAGGAAGCCAGCACAGCATTACCTCATGATAAATATTTTGTCATAAATTCTATTATAAACCTAACAAATTCATAATCCTCCTAATGCTAGAGGTTGCACTATGCACAGATGCTCTCAGTAACTAAGTTCTACCTCTGTACCATTTTAATCGACGCTTGGCTGCGATGCAGAGGTGCAAAGCCGCGTCAATTAAAAGGGGATGGAGGGAGTAGTCCAGAACAAAAGGAGAACTGAACTATAGGACAACAGACTAAAACAATGCTTATTATATAAACTGCTATTGTAAGGCTAGTGGTTACACACCTCATCTTCCTAAGGACACCTGACATCTCCTCTCTCTTCTTCTTTGCACGCTTGTGAGTACCAAGCTTCCTCTTGGCAACCTTGAGTGCACGCTTGTCCTTTCCAACCTTAAGAAGCTCAGTGATACGTTTCTCATAGGGAGCGAATCCAGCAACCTCCCTGATCAAGTTCCTGACAAACACCACTCTCTTTGTACCTTTCTGGAAATATTGCCAAGAAAACAATGTAAAGATAACTGCAAAATAGATAGACATGATATAATTACTCAGCTGAGCATGAAGTGCAGAGTTATCTAGACATGATATAATTACTCAGCTGAGCATATCAGAGTGTGTAGAGTTACATTGTTTCAGGTTCACACAACTTACAATTCGTTAAAAGAAGGCAAAGAAAAACAATTAGGTCGCAAACACAGCAAGGTTCGATTTTACTTTTAAGATGACTAGATGGCAGTGGTAAATAATAATATGCAAGGAAGGAAGGTAATCTCCATCTGAATTGGCTGTTACTTCACTACAGAAATACAACAAGGCTTGTGTGGGTAATCAAGTACAACATGGAATCCAGATTTACACAATAACAAAAGACAATCAATGCTGACAAGTTACGCAAGGTCATGGTCATGTATGGAACGATAGGACAATAAGACTAATACTAGAATGACATTCAAAAGACAATCATCTGCATTTACAACAATTCTTGTACAGCCTGTAGTGATATTTTAGAAACGAAAGTCTAAGGTACTTGTTAAGCTGTCACTTTTTAGCAACAACTATATACATTCCAGGACTAGCACATTGGGACTTCTAAAATCTGTAAATTGCCAAAGGTGTGTTGATGCATCATTACATCATTGCGGACACAAAAGTATCCTCTCAATGTGTAGACTTTCATCAGTTGTTGTCAATTTGGCGAGCTTCCATGCAATACATAGTACACCTCACGGATATTTAACCCGACAACCTTCACCCTTCAGTAGTATCAAACTATCAACCGTATTATACTACATGTTCTTACATTTAGCTCACTGCCCTTTTTGGATTGCCAGTATCTCACCAGACCAAACACAAACGAATGCGGAGAATGGTCAGTTATGACACGTACAGCGGAACTACCTAACAAAACATAGATCTAAGCAACAGGCAGAGACCAGCATGGTCTACATGGGCAGATCAATTGCACACTGAGATCACATAGCAGATGACGCATATGGCGGGATAGCAGTAGAAGCCTAGAAGGACGACATCGGAGGTCAGGGACAGCTTACCCCCTTGCGGTCGGACGGGCGTGGCGCAAGCTCGCGCTTGGTGACGACATGGCCCTTGTTGATGCCCACGAAGAGCCCCGACTTGGGCTGCGACGGCGCCATGGCCGGACTCACGCTCGTTCCTACTAACCTGCAACGGACGAAATGTTACGAGCGATCGGAAACCAGATTCATGGAGTAGGCGGCGCTGCTTGGAGGTATACCTTGAGAACGGAGGCAGGTAAAACCCTAATCCGCCGCCAGCGACCGAGAAGAAAGTAGAAACCCTAAGCAGCGAGAGCAGGTTGTTATATGTGGCCAGAGCGGTGAGATTCCTTCCTGTTAGACACATGGGCTGGTTTTCGTGGGCGTACTGGGCTTATTTTGCAAAAGGCATAGAGTAGTAGAAAATTCTGGCCCATTTTTGTGCGTCTGTATAAATAGTGCGGCCCATTTGAATGGTAGGAACTCAAGATGTAAACATTGGTAAATGCATGAATTCACCCTCAAAAAAAAAGGAAAATGCATGAATTGAGATGTCATATATCCTATATTTTTACAGGAGGCAAAACCATATGAAAACTTTAAATACCATGTTCGGATGTTGCATCGAAAAAATACAAGAATTGGAGGTACAACGAGATAAAAATATGAGGTGAGATCTCAGTTTTCCTCCAAAATTCTTTATCAATAGCCCATTCTATAAGAGTTCAAAAGGAATTTTAGATTCCTATTCCTTTGTTCCAAATGGTACCAGAAAAACATTTCCTATCGAAAATTATATCCTTCAATATTTCTATGTTTGGTCCTTGTTCCAAACTAAGCCTAAGTGCATGCAGTATTTAATCATTTGCTCCAAAGAACATAAGCGGTGTTTGATCGGCAGCAATGTCAGCTAGGAGAATAGTATTTCTAAAATTGACTCTTTCAGCGTAAAAGCGCCAAAGTCCGTAGAAGTCTACTAGTGCGCCTGGAAATCCTACATTTTAAACAGCTCCTATGTGATGGTAAATACATTTTACAAATAAACAACGCTCGAGATCATCCGTTAAAAGCAATAAATGGTGTGCTGATCTTAATTATAATCATTATTTTCCACCAGGTTTCTCTAATATAGTGTTTATACAAAACCGAGGATTTCACAGATGCAACTTATCCTCTGTGGCAGCTTACATGACGTACATATAACAACGGAAACCTATGTTAATACTGGTTCAAACCATGGGAGAGGGGGGGGGGGGGGGGGGGGGGCTTCGCCCCCCGGCGTCCTTGGTAGGAAACAGTGTGTGCCAACATCAAACTCCGCTCCGCTCGTCATAAGTTGGCATTTATCTCTGTTGAAGAATTTGGATCACAGTATGACATATTTCAATGATTTCAAACTTTTATCTCTTCCACGGCGCTCGGTTGATGTTTCGTTTTCATCACCAAATTAATCTGTAAGGAATGTTCAAATGTAGATCTCATGTTAGTAGGTTTTAATAGTTTTTCCCGTTGGTAATCATTGTATTATTATAACTTAGTTGCTATGTTTCTATAAATCATTCTAAAAGGTGTAACTATCAACAATATATGGGCTGACCGTATCGTGATAAAGTACGCACAACCACCAATCAAGCTTGCTCGAACCAAAGAAGAAAAGCCTACCAAAAGAACTCCACCGACCTACATGTTGTATGCAACCCAGACTACTTGTGTGAAACACAAACTCAGGAGGTATGAAGGGGATGAACCGGCCGAGATATGAAGACCAAGGTGGCACAAACTCGTGTAAGAGTTAGCCCAAACCCGGCAATGGACCTCGCTTCGCTCATAGTTGTTCTTTACTTTATTGAAAAATTTGGATCACTCTATAATAGGCTTCACTTCATCAGGCACAGTTCCACGGGAGCATCCAGTGAACATGCCCACTCCTGCCACCGGCTCTCCTCTCCATCTCCAAGAACTGGCCCAGCGACGGCGCGGTGCTCCGGCCGTTCTCCAGATGGCTCCGAAGGCAGAGCGAGAGCAGCAACGCCCTCAGCCTGCCGCTCCTGCTCGCCCTCGCGTCCCGCCTGCTGCTGCGCCGGCTCTCCATGGCGTCCACCAGGCCGATCAGGGTCGCAAGTGTGATGCCGCCGCCGCCGCCACCGCGCGGCAAAGACCATGCCGACTACAACGAAGTATAGGCAGAAGTATCAAATCCAACTGAACTGCAATGCCACTGGCGTAGTGCATTTAGTAAGCAGAGTTGGTCGATCCTGACCTCTGTGTCTACATCAGATGAAGCGAAGGAGGAAACGCAGTGAGATGGGGTGAAGGCCGCGGTGGAGGAGGCGGAGCCGACGCTCCTGACCACTCCAGCTCTCGCATTCAGCGCGCCCAGTCCGAGTGGCCAGCCTTCCTACCATTTTTGACAACCAGATCAGACTTGACTAATCTCTGTACTGATCAGAACAAAGTTACTGCAATATAGGAGATGGAACAGGAAAAGCTTAGGTAGGCGCACCTCATTCTCATGTGCCATGAGCACAGCTCCGTATCAAGAGCAGGAGTCGCTGGGAAGGATTAGGGAAGTGAGCCAAGATGTGTTCGAGGCTTATATGGACAAGGTAAAAGTGGTAGCACGTGAAAAAGGGAACCGTTGCTCAGTAGAAACTTTTGTTTGACTGGCCTCGAGGCTGAGAAATGCAGGTAAAGAGATTCCAGTGCTGCATGGACGCGACTACAAGAAGCTGCTCGGCAAAGGCAGTCCTCCACTCAAGTGCTCGGCCAAGAGTGGGAGAAGATAAGATAACCCAGCATCACCTAGAAAGACGGTCGGAATCATTGACGGTGTCAGCAGACAAAAATGGCGCCCGAAACCATGGAAAGCGGAGAGCGGGCGATCGAGGCCGTTGTTTATGCAGGAGCTGCATCGCATCGCCTGCGCTCAGATCTCACTCTGCCAAGCAAAAGCATATAGCCGAGCATTCATGCGTGACATATGAACCTGTGATAGTTCATACCCAAACTGCGGAAACTGCGACAGTTCATACCCAAAGGAGAGGGTGAACCGGATCCAACTGCAGTATCAGTGACAATCCTGGTAAGCATGCTTCGCTCGACAGAGAGAAAACAGCGAGAATTCTGAACTGACCACTGACGAGCAGGATCACGGCGCGAACAGAGCGAGCCGGCATCGTCTGTACTCTGTAATACGGGGCAAATCCTAGGTGATTCCTATGCTCCAATCAGGTCGGCGCTTTGCACCGCGCCGCACACCCCGCGCGCAGTGTGGGCCGGCCCATTAGCGCCGACCTGGTCGGCTATTTTTTTCGTTCTTTTTTCTTTTTTTCTTTTTTCTTTCTCTGTTTTCTTTTTCCCTTTTTCTTTTTAGCTTATTTTTTCTTTTTCTTTTGCAACATTTTTAAAAATATTCAGATCTGATTTTTTTTGTTCAAATTTTGAAATGCATTCAAATTATGATTTTTTTAAAAAATTCGAAATTTGTTCAAATTTTGAAATTCGTTTAAAAATTTTGATTTTCGTTCAAATTTTTAAATTCATTCAAATTTCGATTTTTGTTCAAATATTGGAAATTTCATAAATTTTGAAATTTGTTCAAATCCAATTTTCGTTCAAATATTGAAATTTGTTTTAATTTTGAAATTTGTTTTGACTAGAAACTTGTTCTAATTTGAAAATTGTTTCAATTTGAAAATTATTCCGATTTAAAATTTGTTGCGACTTTGAAATTTGTTCTAATTTAAATTTTGATCCGATTTTCAATTTATTCCGATTTAAAAAAATTAAAAAACAGTCGAAATAGGAAATGTGAAAAAGAAACAGCGAAAAAACAAACAGCAAAGAAGAAAAAGCAAAAAAGCGGACGAACGCGAAATGGGCCAAGCCCACGACCAGCCAGAGCGTGAACGTCTCGGAAAAAAAACGCGCAGAAACAGTCTAATGGGCCGGGCCCAGAAACCATCGGGGTGTGCGGCGCGGGGTTCGCACGGATCAGGGTGGAATACAGGAGCTCCCAAATCCTATGCTCCGCCCGCGGGCGTGCCTTAGCAGGCTCCGCCCGCAGGCGGAGGGATATGGGCCGCGGCCCATTAGCGTAGGGTTCTATGCTTTCTGTATTTTTCCGGCGGTTTTCTTTTCCTGGTTCACTGTTCGGGTGGTTTTTTCGGTTTTTCTTTTTCAAACAATTTTTAATTTGCATAAATTCAAAATAAGAATAATTTTCGAATTTGAATAATTTTTGAGTTTGAACAATTTTGAGTTAGAACAATTTTCGAGTATGAACAATTTTTCGAAATTGAACAATTTTAAAAATTGAACAATTTTCGTATTTGAATAATTTTTCGAAATTGAACAATTTTGAACTTTGAACAAATTCCGAGTTTGAACATTTTTCGAGTATGAACAATTTTTCGAAATTGAACAATTTTCGAATTTGAATAATTTTCGAATTTGAACAATTTTTGTATTTGAACAATTTTTAGAATTTAAACAATTTTGAACTTTATGAAGAATAATTTTTAGAAATTTTTTTAACATTGAATTTTTTAAAAAGTTTGAACAATTCTCAAATTTGAACACTTTTCAAATTTAAGCATTTATTAAATCTGAACAAATTTTGAATTTAAACATTTTTTACATTTAGATATTAAAAAAAAACAAAGCGAACCGAATCTGAACGAATAAATTTAACGATCGAGTGATAAAATGGGCCGGCCCACCCGGGATCGCGTTGGCGGAGCTACGCTCCCTCCCGCTAACGAGCGGGAGGTAGGAGCCCCCGTAATAAGGTCATCGTGAGCAGCCAGGAGTAGCAAGGGCCCATCCAGCCTCGTCCCAGAGCACTGCCACAGCCCACGAATTCACTGACGCGGACGGGCCGTAGTGACTGGCTTCCCATGGGCCTTCAACCCACACCTGTAGACGGTGTCCGATGATCACGCTAACACCGTATCCGAGAAAGGATTATTAATACTCCTGCGTTGCTATAATTTTTTTAAATATTTTTCATATCTCACATGCAAACATAGTAGAAGAGCTAAATGTTGTGGCAACGACTGCCTCAAGTTGTTTCTTTTAATTACCAAATTGATGGAACACATCAAATAATCATAATTATATGTTGAATGAATATTACATAAAATGAAACAGTGATTTACTTTATTTTATTGATACTACTTTTTAGAATTTTTACTATGAGTAGCACCTAGCACTGACAGCACATCAGGTAATATGAGTATATGTGTGTAGAAAAATCGCACAAGAGCAACCGGATCTCTAGAAATGTTCTATGTCTCTCGGGGTTCAAAGCAGCTGCACTCCGACCACCTCCCCTTACCTCCATCTCCTCTACCCACATCTCAGCAGTCGGCCTCTCGGTCCCGGTTAGCCATGCCGGCAAGATGCAAATGATTTGTGAGACCAGTGCTGCTTCCGAGAAGCCAGATAGGGGACATAAATGTTATGTAAGAAAGCCGACCCGACGGCAGTATACGATGAGGCGGCCAGTGGCGTTTGAGTCGTCGAGAGTAAGATATTAAGATCGATTTATTGATTTTCCACCAACTTCAGCACTACCCTTCTATACTCTGCTCCAAATGAATTTTAGCTGATAAATGAAGTTGTCTAATAAAATGGACGTTTATTATCTTATGTTGTTAGAAATCTGTACAAAGATGTTGAGGATTTCGCTAGGCTACCTTTTGAAGCATCCAGATCGCCCAAGAAGGTTTTAGTGTGTTTTGGCTACATCATTTTAAATTGAATAAGTTGTTTAGACCATATTTATCATGACGGATATGTTGTGTCAAACTTTCTGAACTTGACTTTGGTTACCTTTTGCTGCAGATGGACCTCCCGTACCAGTTCAGAAAGCACCTGCAGCTCAAGGTCCGGCAACTGAGAGGTAGTATGTATATCAGCCATCCTCGCTTCAAGTTCCAATAAATATCATTTGACATATAATGTCTCTGGTCTGAATCAAATGAAGCCAACGGATTTGAATCCCGTGAATTTTAGAGAGGATGATTGTCGATTGGCCTGGTGCTCACCCATGCTAAGTTCATATTCATGCACAACACCTTAGCTAGAACAGCAAGGAATACATCACCATCAAGCACTCATAGCTATCATTCAGATTGTTCTCGTACGGCAACACTTTCAGACTTCAGACAGGACTACCAGATCCCCATTGCGAGACTTTATACACAGGATTACCAGATCCCCATTGCGACGACCACCGCCATGGCGAGGAAGGGTCTCGTCCATCCCCGTAGCCCGGAAGCGGTGGCGCACAGCGAGGGCAGGGTGCCAAGGATTCCGCGGGCGGGGCTTGCCGTGGCTCGTCTCGTGGCCGTTCTGGAGCGGGTGCAGCGGCGGCGCGTGCCATCAAGGGAGGAGATTCATGGCATCCTTAGGGTGGTTGGAAGATCACAGTGGACAACAACGACTACTGGACACTGCGGCACCGCTGGAGGACATGGACAGGAGACGGGCTTGTTGCCGGAGAGAGGATGTGTAGGGCGGAGCGTGCCATCACGGGAGTAGTAGGGGCGGCTGAGAGATCGGTTAGGTATCCTTTTTTAGCGATCGGTCGTACGGTTTTTTTGACGTATAAAAAGATTCCGATTATTTTATATACCACGGTTCGGTGATCATCACGTCTTCTAGCAATTTTATTAGTGTATAGATCTTGGAATTTTCTCAATAGATTGTTTATTATACCGTTTTATAGGGATAATCCCGGAATATCTCTAAAAATACACTCCACACTAATGTATTTTTTGCTAGATTAAAAACTATATATCACGATAGAGTATTTTTGAGAAATAGTATTTGAGGGGAAAAAATTAGATTAGTATTTAAAGGAATTTGAGAGCATCGGACGATCACCAAATCTTTGTATATTCCCACATTTTTCGAAAATAAAAATACCGGAGAACTAAACAATACCCGCATCACATCACCCGTGTGAAGCTGGAAATGATCCGCTGTTGAGAACTGAAAGCATTCAGCACACTTGCACTCTGTAATTTAAAATATTGATGAGAGGCGTACTCCAGAGTTTAAATTTTTTAAAAAAGATAAGACGTACAAATGGATGGTTTAGAATGAGGGAGTGATTCCTATACATCACGCACCTCGATTCTGGACAAAACAGTTCTTATTTTCAATTTGCGTTTTTTTTTTGAAAGGAAAGCGGTGGGGGGGACCCCACAGCAAGTTTTTTTAATAAATAATAAGAACCCAAATTCGTATCCGCGGGGATTTGAACCTGGGTGCCTGGGTTGTACATCCACTCCCATAGCCAGTTGAGCTAGGCTCTTGCATTGATAGATGGGAGTGAGCAGGCTTACTTTAGAGCCAAGGGAGTATATATTTTTCTATCTAGTACTTTCAAATTTTTCTTTCCATTTACTTACATCCATAGACAGATAAACTCATGCACTCTAGAAACTTCTTTTAGCTTTTTATATGTTTGCGACATTTAATAATATTTAAGCAATATATTCCAACAACATATGCTTAGGAGGAAAAGAAAACAGTTTCTTGAGAAGAAAATAATTAACTTCACCTTTCTTACAATATCTTCTTTCAAATTAGTGCAAGTGCATTTTCCATGGTCAACATTAAAGTTTATAGTAAAGAATATTGTATCTTCATGTTATGTGCACCATTGCTTTCTTATTTTGGTTTAAGTATAATAGAACTGAACGTAAAAAGGGATTAAATTATAATAAGTAAAAGTAATTAGTATAAACTATTGATATGCATATCCAATACATTCCAACTCAAAACTAAGTTTGGACGAGGTGCTCTTATGGATAAGTGGCGGGCTCGAAGTCCTTGACATGGGTGTGACCTAGTGGGTCCCCACTATTGATACACCGGATGTGGCCCAACAGGAGGTCCAGAAAAAACAGTGGTTGATAAGCTACAGTCTAGGAAGTACATGGCGGCAAGGAAGCCCAAGAAACTCGCCTAGCCTTGCCATGCTAGGCAAGGAAACTAGAGTCTTATGGTTTTAGATTTATTTTGTAAACCATCCGGAACCGACCTGAGACCTGGTCTACTATATAAAGGCCAGTAGGGGATGCCGGTAGGGAGGACCAATCTCTCCACGAGAAAGCTCACCATAGCTATCAAGGCATCATTGTAATCATCATCATCTCCATCAATCGAGATCATACATGCGGGAGCAGTTATTTACCTCCCACGGAGGGGCCCGAACCTGGGTAAATCTTTGCCTCCTCCGTGTCTATACACCGTAGAATCCACCAGCGCACATTACCCACAAAACCCTAGTTCTCAATCCATTAACATTGGCGTGTTCACCCCACGTCAGTTCTAGTAAACAAGCCTAGGCCCAATGGATCCGATCCACCAACTACGCGGGAGAAAAAATCATTGCAAGCCCCAAATCTTGAGCTGCTTCACACGGCCCAGCTTCCGTCTTTATCATGTCAAATAAGCTACCAAGATAGGGTCACACGTTGTTCAAAATGATTGTGTTGCTCTGATTGGACAACCACCATGTCGTTGGCATAATCATTGAAGAAATGTAACGATTTTTACTACTTGAAGTTATTTCTCAAGTCTAAAACATACTCCCTTGTCCATTTTTTCCGAGTACCATCATCCATAAACAAGTGTATTTTATATTTTGTCATAAGCATTTTTAAAGTTTGGCAAAAATATTGCTATAATTTTCTATAAAGTTATATGCAAAGTATTAAAAATAGGATAAAACTTTAAAGTATACTTATTTATGAAGTTTTGCAAAGGCGATAAAGTATACTTTGTGGTTTCAAAAAAAGAAGCTTAACTCTTTCAAACCAATAGAAGAAGACACACCACCGATGTTTCCTTTCACCTACTCCTCGTAAAGTAGTCGGAAAGTGTAACATCCCGGGATGTGAGGCTAGAAATAGAGAGAACACAGAACTGTGCATTGCATTCATGCATAGAAAATCTGGGAAATTTTTGCGCTTTTAAATAAAACTTGTCAAAGTGATTGAAGCTTCTCTTGAGTTGATGGAATTGAAGTAGCTCATCGACTGAAGTGCGATAAACTTCAACATGACCTTTGTTAACAACCTTGTTTTGGGTAGAGATAATAACAACAATCAAAGGAGATGAATGTGAGGTAGGATTAATATGTTAACACATCATTTTAGGACCTTATAACCAATTCTACCATGATCACCATGGTATTTCTTAAACCTTAATCATTGAAGCCATTCCTAGCTTAATGGAAGACAACACAAGTCTTACCTTGACTCTTAATCTACTTTGTTTTCATATCTTGATTAACATAATCTTTCCTATCTAAGTCTATTTAGCTCCAAGATAAGAGGAGAGAGTCTATATCAAATCAAGTATCATTCTCATCTCTTAAGATGATACTTTAGGATCTAATCCACAAATTCAGAAGAGGGAGAGACTAACCTAGTACCAAGATGGTTAGAGGAGTTTACAATAGAGTTTAACTACTTAAATAATTAGCCAGTACTTTTGGATATAATTTAATTCACTCTTAAACTTGTTACCAAAATTGGTAAACCACAAGGTCTAAAGTGCATAAAAGCCACCCATTCTTATTTAAATCATAACTTATTAACTATATGAGATATAACAAAACTAAACTCATTTACATTACATTAAATAGTTCAAACTATCTGAATAAAAATAACTATGACCATTTTGAAACTCTTATGATCATGCCCTGGTGAAATCAAATCAAATCACTTTAAATTTGAACATGACCTTGTTAACTTTGGATATTTTGAGCACAATTGATAATAGGAACAAATAAGATATGACAATATGCATAATTCACAATAACAGGATCATTTCAAATATGAACTTTGGAAGTTAAACTTCCAAACAATTAATACAACATCAATTGATAACAATTCAATTATGAATTACAAATATGTATAAGAATATTAATTGATTCAACCACAAGTCCATTTAGTGCCAAATGCCACTTGACTGTCCAAAATAAAAATTATTAGAGGATAATCATCATGCCACCTAGGATAGTTATCCACTTGAAAATATCTTCCTTTACTTGAACCCTAAGTAATGTTCATAGTTATCCACTTGAAAATATCTTCCTTTACTTGAACCCCAAGTAATGCTCATGCATGGGAGCTTGACAACAAGTAGCTTACTCACCTTGCTCAAACAAGAGTCATCACTTGAGGTGTCAACTTGTGGTGAGCCTCAAGATAAAATAAAAGGAACCCCTTGGCATCCATTTTGACACCATAAAATCATGGTAGGAGCATACCAACGAATTTGGGCCTTATCATACATTAGACAGGGCCAAGAAACATCACCATCACACCAGTAACACCACCACACAATCCACCCTCCTCATGAGTTGAGCAACAGGGCAGGATTCACCACCACCAGCACAACCTCAAGAACCAAACCAACAAGACCAAGACCAAATGGTTACTTAATTCAATTAGGAATTAGGTCAAGCAGCTAGGAGGTGCAGGCATGCCACAAGATGCAGGTTTATCAGATTTCCCAAAGAACAAGCTTCACAAGACCACCAGGTTGGTCTAGTATGAGAAGAGAGGAGTGTAGTTAGTGGGAAAAAGGGAATCAATCACCATAGGCAAGAGAAACATACCTCTGATTCAAAATCATCATTGGCTAAAACTAGGAGCAAGCAATAGTATTTACTCTAACCAGATTTGTAGGAAGAAAATAGTGAGAGGTGTGAGAAATAGGTTTGATAAGCAGATATCATCCATCATCAGGAGAGAGTATAGGAGTCAAGAAAACCTATCCTTGTTTAGGAGGGGAGCATTCTTATGGAGAGCCATAGAGACCCTTGGATCAAGTATATATTTTACTTAAGCAATGAAACATGATATGGGTAGTAGTAACACAAACCTAAATCTTAACTCCTAAATTCCTATTTAGGTAGAATCTATATCAAACTAACCATATATTGGGTGTGATCCCTATCCTCTAATAATGACGACATAATTCCATCACACTCAATATCTTTATCTATCCCATTGGACCCTACTCTGCCATTCATATTTCC
The DNA here is from genome assembly GCA_007115705.1 of Dactylis glomerata. Lineage (NCBI taxonomy): Eukaryota > Viridiplantae > Streptophyta > Magnoliopsida > Poales > Poaceae > Dactylis > Dactylis glomerata. Next base: position 17,326 of record QXEO01000129.1, read on the forward strand.
AGTTATGCATCACTTTATGATCATAAGTAAAACCCTAGAACCACATCCTATAATTTAACCTATGAATTGTGTCCACACCATAAACATTCCTAATATCAACCATATTATTTATCCAGTGACTAACTTGAACATGTTAATATGTGCATGAATCTTGATATAAAATTAAGAGCATCATGTTCATAGATACATATACCTAACTAGGAAATCCAATGCTATCACTTATTATAAATAATAGTTCTCCTTTCATTCAGGTACAAATATAGTGTCTATACCCTCTTAAAGAAGAAACACTAAAATTGAAATCCAACATTACTATTTGACGAGGGGTTAACTCGGCAAATGTCCTAGATGAAGGACTTAGGATCGGGGGAAGAGGGCGTCGGATGAACTCGAAGGTAAAGTTAGTCGAAATAGGTGTGTATCAAAAGTAGACTTGGGTGTTCAACCTGGCTTGCTTTCAATCTGCCCTACACCGTCCCCTCCTGGCCCCTATATATAGGTGGCCAGGTCTCGAGGATCGGGTAGGGTTCGATACAGATTACAATATCGACATACGGTAAAGACTCGTATTCGACTATCATTACAATTGGGCCTAGCTTAACGGGCCTCAGGGGTACTCAACTAACGGGCTCTATTAACTATACCCTTGTCAGTAGCCCCTGAGATTCTACCAGAATTGCAGATTCAGGTTGAATCTCTAATCTTTAAATCTTCGACTTGATCAATTCTTCGACTTCTTCTTATCTTCAAATCTTCGACTTGGTCTTTGCGACTTATTTTCATGATATTCTTTCGCAAGGGGTTTTGATGAACAAGCCTAACAACTCTGACGGATCAAGAGGTTAGTTAACTGTCGGAACAGATACTTGTCACCTACTTCAAATTCAATCCCCTTGGACTTGAATTCGGGATACCGGTCAAACCCACTCTTTTGCCGCATTTAGGACTTACAAAGAATGAATCCCAGTGGTTCTCAGGGTACCCAGTGCGTCCACCAGGATTTTCTTCGCGTCGTAGACACGGATACATACCAGCAGAGCGCATCCATGTGCGTATACCAGGCCACACAGGACGGATCCCGGGGTCTTACCTTCGTGACAAGTCACGGCATTCGAGTCGTGTTGCGATAACATAACTCGAGAATTTTATGTGGCAGTCAAATTTTGACTGAAAATATTCGGGTTTCTTCAACCATAAAACTTGCTCCCGATGGGAGTAACACTCCTATACTTCTCCAATCTCTAATGCTTAATCAATAAATATCGTCGGGTGCGCGCTCAGCGCTCCCGATGGGAGTAGCCCCCGAGGCTATAGTCGAAAGAAGAGTTTTTCGAGTATAGGCTCAAGAGATAATGTAGCTCGTCATACTTCAACTCGAAACACTTCAACTCCAAAGTTCTTCAATTCGCGATACTTTCAAGAATTCCTTGCCGTCGAGTTCGAATTCACCTCTTCAATGAAGAACTCCATTTGATATGTTTGAAAATACCAGCCCCCAAGGCTATAACCAAAAATCCTTCATATATGATCTTTTTTATAAGCTCGGCATTTGTCGGCGCCATCCTTTTACCTTTATATATATATATTCAATGATATCAATGAAGACGTGGCTCTTCATCAGTGCAAACCGTTTTATGGGTAGTACTGTAACTTTTCACGATTTTTTGACCGTTAGTAGGCTGCACGATTTTTGACCGTTAGTGGGCTGGCGTTTCCGATCTTTGCGCCACGTCTCAGCCCACGATCCTTCTCCCAGAAGGTATATAAATGACGTAGTGGGGAATCGTACTGTTTACCAGCTCGTTCCCTCCGCCGCCTCCATTGCTGATCTCCTCTATCTCTTCCTCTCCTGCAAAGCCCCCAAGCGTGCTTTGTGCTGGATGCGCGTGAAACATCTGGGCGTTAAGAGCACCATGGCCAAGACGTCTGCCACCAAATGGGTGCGCTCCACCATCACCAAGAAGGAGGTGGAGAAGGCCAGGGCGGACGGTCTCATCTCTGCCCAGGATTCCATCCAATTCCCAAGTACTGAGCGGATCCCGAAGCCCCCGAGCGGTTACCGGGTAATGTTCCTTGCTTTTCTCCTCCGCGGTTTGTCCCTTCCTGCCCACGACTTTCTTCATGGGCTGTTGTTTGTCTATGGTGTGCAGCTCCATCAGCTCACACCAAATTCCCTTCTTCACATTGCTTGCTTCGTGACTCTCTGCGAGTCATTCTTGGGCATTGAGCCCCACTTCCTTCTCTGGAGATCAATCTTTCGACTCCGTCCCAATGTTTCTCTGGCTAGGAAACCCGAACTGGGTGGAGCCGTCGTTTCTGTGCGCCCTGAGGCGCAATACTTTGAATTTTCCATGGCCGCGTCTGTCCAGGGATGGAGGACAAAGTGGTTCTATATCAAGGACCGCAAATCCTCTCCTGAAGATGAATTCGGCCTGCCTCCTTTTGATGCTTCCCAAGAGATAAAGAAATTGACATCATGGGATGCACTCCCCTCAGATGCGGAAGCACAAGAAATTCTTCCTCTTCTTTCCCGTATCAAATCTCTAAAAGGAGGTCAAGGGGGTGCTCTATCGGGTATGCAACTTATGGCGTTCTTTATTCAACGTCGAGTTCAACCCCTACAGCATCGCCTTACCAAACTTTGGAGTTTCTCTGGCTTGGAAGATTCTACTCGCATATCTGAAGACCTGATATCGAAAGAAGATGTCGACAAGCGAGTCCGGAATCTCACCAAGCTCACAAAGGATCATGCAGTTGCGGTTTTAGCCGCTGATTTCTTCGACTCTGTGCACCCTCTTCCTGAGGTATGTACTTTTGCGTCCACTTCTTGTCAAACTTTGCTTGTTTCGACTTGTATTATTATTTGACTTTGCACTCTGCTTACTTATTTATATGCAGGGTCACCAATTTCTTGTTTCGCGTCCCCCTCTTCCAGAGGAAGGGCCCCTTCCAGCTGATCTAGCCTCTCCTGCATCTGAAGCCCCCGAGGCTGACGAAAGTCAGGACGGAGATGATGTCGAAGAATCAGAAGATGAGACTAGCTCGTCGACATCGCCTCCTCCTGCGCTTACTGAAGATGCCGGTGTCGACAAAAAACGGAAACGTGTCGATGAAATCGCTTCATCGAGTTCTGCAGCAGCTGGCAAGGCCCCCGTTCTTGCAGAAGATATGGAGTATTTTGACATGCTAGCATCGTAAGTATTGTAACCATACTTTTCGATTATACTTTCCTTGTCTCATTCTCATAACTTGTTTTTGTCATGTAGTGATGATGAAGAGCCGCCGGTATGTGCTACGGCTGCCTCTCCTGCGGCCCCTGACGAGCCAGCTGAGCCAGATGTTGCTCCGAGGACTACCAGGGCCTCTGTAAAGAAGGTTTCTCAAACTCAAGCCCGAAACCTCAAACGCGCAAAAAAGGCCAAAGAAGCCGAGGTTTCTCTGGAGGCCCATGTTTCTACGGTTTCTTCTGATGAAGTGAGTAATTCTTCTTTCCCTTCTTTCCTTTCATGCACTTCTAGTCTTACACATTTCTTTTATCAGGCTTTGGTGAAGAGATTTATCGCCCTGGGCACGGAGTGCGCGGGGTACCTAAAGGTTGCGAAAGCTTCCGAAGGTATGACTTTGACGTCCAATCACCACTTGTCTTCTGCACTTTATCCTTTGTTATCTATCTGAGTCCCTGTCGACTTCCTATGCAGCTGCTTTAGCAGCCGCCAATGCTCGAATTGCTTCGCTGGAGGCAGAGCTCAAAGCTTCGCAAAAAGCTTATGACGTCGCGACCGCTGCTAAGGCCATTGCTGAAAAGTCGCAGAAATCTGCGCTTGCCAAGGCGAAGAAAGCGGAAAAGGCTTTAGCTGATGCCAACAAGGAAAATGCTCAGCGGGAGCAGGCCGTGGCAGAGCGTCTTCACACCATGTCTACTGCTGCCGAAAGTAAGTTCTTCGACTTGTTTTCTGCTTTCGTCTCCTGTTGCACTGGTGTATTTATTGACACTTGTCTCTTCTTTTCTTTTCTATTGCTTAGAATTCACAGGGGTATCTCCGTCGTCCCTGCAAACGGACAATGATCCTCTTATGGATGTGGTTAACCTACTCGAAGAAAACTGGATATCTATCCAGGAAACTTTTGAGTTGGCTGGCCGCGTTCTGTCACGGCTATTTGCCGGGTTGTGGCCGAAGAAAAGGATGGCAATCCCGAAGGACAACCTGACTGAACTCGCCAAGTCATTTGACAGTGATGAAGACCCCACTCTCCAGCTGAAAGGGCTGTCCATTAAGCGCGGCGCCGAGGGTGCTATTGCACTTTCCCTTGCGCACGGTACGGACTTCGACTGGGAGAGGGTTAGCCCCCCTCATGGCCACACCCGTGACCAGATGAAAGTGTTTTTCGAGAAGGCGAAGAAGTTGGCACCTGCCTTGTTGACAACGATTTCTCCTTCGGCAGCCTCTGCGGTGCCTGCTGCACCACCTCCAGCGGCGAAAGATCCGGTGCCACCGTCAACTTCTAGTGAGGAAGCTGCCGCGCCCCCTTCTACCACGGATCAGAATGCTGAGGTGGCGTAGACTCAGCTTCTTTGTAGCTTTTTAGTTTTCTCCTTTTGAATGTAAAGTGCAACCCGAGAACTCTTAGCCATAGGGTTGTACTCTTGTGTAAATATATCCTCTTCGTATGAAGTTTTATGCTGCCTCTCTGAAATTGTTTCTCTTTTCTTTTCTTTTGTAGTCGATACATGTTCCTGATCCTTTGACTCATGGTTCTGCTCCTTCCTCTGCCCGTGGATTCGATCCTCAGATTTCGTCGACTCCTAGTCGATGCAATCAATGCGCAGAATATTCTTCGAGGATATCTGACCTTGAAACTCGCCTATCCTTGGCCAAACGCCAAGCACAGATGGCTATTAAAAAGGCTAGCCAAGCCAGTGGCTATATGAAGAAAATCTCTTCCCTTGAAGAGAAGGTCTCCGGCTTAATGGCGAAGGTTATTCATAATGAAGAGTGCGAGTCCTTTATTCTTGGCATTGTCGAGTCTGCTTGCGAGCTGTTGCGATGTGGGTTTTCTTTCGACTCCTTCTTTCATTGTTTGTGCACTGCTGCTCCTGTGACCTCTTTGCCGTTGTAGGTACTTGTTTGGATTTTGCTGCTGAAGAACGTCGAGTTGCTGAGCGAAATGCTGCTTTGGAGAGAATGTCGACTGGCTGCGAGACTTTGTGGTCTGATCCTCGACGCCGGAGCGCCATTGTATTGCTTCAGGACCGTGCCCAGCATATTGGCGAATCAGTTGATTGTTGCCGACGAGCTCTCACAACTATGCACTCCGTCATGCTTCCTCGTAATCCTTTACCTGCAACTTTCCCTCTTCTTCTTGATACTTTCAGATCAAGTCATCGTATTCATAGGCTGATAGAGCTGAACTTAGTGGCAGGTGCCAATTTTGCTCTCGGGTGGATACGCAAGTGGCACCCGAGGTTGAATTACAGCACTATGTCCCTAAGTTTGGCTCCAGGTGGAGCTAGCCTTCGAGTACATATGGAGAACACGTTGCAGCCTGCTCGGAGACTCGTGGCTAGGCTTCTGGAAGCGGATGCTGCATTTTTTCGCGAGTACCATTATTTGGACCCTTTAGGCGTAGATGATTCTGACAACCCGTTGCTGTAATGTTTTGTCTATATGGAACGCGAGAGTATCTTATTTTGCGACTGTTGTGTCGAAAAGTTTATTCTCAAAGCGTTATTGTGTAAGTCGTGCGTTTGCCGCATTTTCCCTTTGGAAAGATTCGTAAACTCGAATATGAGGAACGATTTATCTTTATTTATACTTGTAATATAAGATACCTGGGGTGACCCAAGAGATCCGGCCTATGACCTGTGTTCTGGATCTAGAGGGCATTGCCCCTGGTATAACTCGTGGCTTTTATAGCCTTTGTGTCCTTCTCTTCTCTATGTTTATGACGTTGCAGTTTTCCCTTCTTCTCCTGAGCCTTTGCCTTCTCCTGGTGTTTCTACTCGTGGTTTCTTTGCCTCGGGCTCCGCAACGCGTCCCTCGAGTACCTTGATGCCTTCTGTAGTCGTGTTCTTCACCTTTTCTGCATAGTTGGCTATCATGCCAAAGTTTTGCGCCATCTTGTGGAACTCCCTGTCGCAGAGATCTGAGACTTCAAAACTTCCTTTGACTGTAATTATTCCTCTTGGTCCTGGCATTTTAAGTACTAGATATGTATAGTGAGGTACTGCCATGAATCGCGAAAACGCGGGTCGTCCGAGGATCGCATGATATTGAGATGGCCAGTCCATGACTTCGAAGTCTAGTTTTTCTCTTCTGTAGTTTTGTCGGTTGCCGAAGCAAACATTGAGTGCTATCCGACCCAGTGGGTAGTTGGCACTTCCTGGCACGATCCCGTGGAAGGAGCAATCTGTTGGTTTCAGGAACTCCAGCGATATGTGCATTGCCCTGAGTGTTTTCGCGTATATCAGGTTAATCCCACTTCTTGCATCCATGAATATTCTGTCGACATCATACGCGCCGATTTGAGCTTTGAGTACCAGAGGCGCGTTTCCTGGCCGAGGTACTGTTATGGGGTGGTCCTCTCTATTGAACTCAATTGGTTGTTCTGACCAATGCAGATATTCTGTTGTAGGTGGAGGCGACATGACTGCTAGATTGACTTGTCGAGTTATACTCTTTTCTTCTTTGTTCGACTTGGGCACAGGTTGTATCATTGCTGTGATGTGCTCCTTTGATGGGACGTACCCTTCGTCGTCGTCGTCGTGTCCCTTGTTTTGCTGATCTTGTCCTTGAGGCGCTCCATTGTTTCCTTGCTGCTTTGTCGAGGGATTGTTACTTCCTTCGAATCCTTGTCGCCTTGCTTCGGTTTGCTTATTTATTGCTGCTTCTTGCAGTTTTAGGAATGTTGTGCAGTCTTTCATTGCGTGCCTTGATACTCGTTTCCCGTCGACGAACGCTGAGTGTATATGACAAGGCCCGTTGAGCATATCTTCTGGTGATGGGTTGTACTCTCTGGATTCCTGTGACGACCTCAAATTTGATAACAAATTCGAAGTGCCCGTTATGCAATCCATCACAATCCCAGAATCAGTGTTGTGATTCACATAACGTAATTGGTATCATAGTCACAGCCATTAATAATAAATAAAGGGGATTACATAGGTGGTCGCACAGACCAAACCTTACATTACAACATCATGCAGCGGAATAACACTTTGGGGTCCATATTGTCAAGCTTCAACCGCACAGGCAAAGCAGACAGTAGGAAACGAGCCTAATTCGCAAAGCCGTCAATGAGTCTTTCCTTCTTGATCTTGCTCCTTCAAGTCTGGCCAAGTTAATAGCCAGGGACACAGCCATGAGTACATTGGATGCACTCGCAAACCATCTTATAAACAAAGTGATGAGAGAGATATGCATGGTTGATATGGTGGACTAAGCACTAAGTTTATTTGCCAAAGCTAGTTTTATTTCCCAAGAATGATCATTGGTAGAAAAGAGGTTTAGTTCTCTAAGTTCAATCTAAAGAGGCACTTCAAGTGTGTCAATATCATGGTCAAGTCAAGTCGATTCAAATCATGTCATTCACCAAGTTCACCAAGTTGTTTTCATTATTGACAAAAGCCAAGTAGAGTTAGCCAACTGTCCATGACCGCGGACGCGGCTATTCGAATAGTTTTACACTCTGCAGAGGTTGTACACTTTACCCACACCATCCGACTACTCATCGTGTGGGCAACTTCCCCGCATAATAACATATGCCACGACAAGTAGCCGACCATAATGTTTCACCTGCCCGCCTTAGCATAAACACTACCGCCTAGAGATGTACCCCTCAACACCGGAGTCTCCAAGAAGCTGTCCGGAAGGTGCAAGGTTCCCAGCCAATTGGTCTCCGGAATGCCACTAACCGAAATAGAGTCCTACCCCGGCAGTACATTTTCAATGAGGGCTCTTCGGCTTGTACCCCAACCACCTATGAAGAGGAGGACAAGGCGAAACTCGGCAACTGCCAAGGGTGCCCTGGAAAAGGAGTCCTTGGTCGGACCTCCATTCACATTTGTAGGGTCTACACTAAGGCGAAACAAACTACTCCACTAAGCCCCGTCCCATACCGGGATAATGTGGTCGTACTGTAGGGTTGGCTCCCATGTACATCACTCGTTGTCATTGAGAAATATATTTCATAGTTCTTAGTCAAGATTAATTTCTTTCATAAAGCCATTATGTAGGAGCAATCTCCAATTCAAGTTTCAAGTTCAAATCACCAATTTCAACTAGAGTTCCCCTTATAGATGGCCTCAATATTATTAGCGACTAAGCAACTACATTGAGTGATGAACACTAAATAGAGTTGGATAAACTCAACTTGATGCTCTTGTTAAGCAAGACATCACTATTCTTCTATCATTCTACTCTAGCAATTCAATCATGCAATTTACTTAAAACAAGTAGAATGCAATATTAAAACTGGGCATGGGGAGTATGAATCAAAAGATGGCTTGCCTGGCTTGGCAAAGTCAAAATAGTCTTCATCTTCATCTTTGATTGATTGATCTCCATCTCCATTTCTTGGTTGACTTCGGGATCCATTCTCCTTACTCTCGTTGTCGTCTAATCGTTGGAAAGCAAATAAGCATACAATCACCACACAATTCACAAACAATACCTATTTACTCAAATACACATGCTTGGGTAAGGGAAGTGATCTAGGAAGTCTATGGAGAGTGGTTTCGAAGATAATTGAGTTCCGATGGATGAGATTATTGAGTTGTTGTATCTAAGTAGGGTTTATTTGTTTTGGGATTATGAAAATATCTCCTGCAAGTCCTTATTGACCAAGGTCATGGACAAGTGTAGACACTCAAGATCATGGTTCAACCAAAGAGGATTCATAGGATTTATAGTATTTCTCTTTTATTGAAGCCATTTCTAGTTTGCAATTATTTAGTGATCAAGTTTGAATTCACCCGTAGAGTCTATAGATCCTAGTTGAATGGGATAAAAGGTTATAGATCAATATTTAGAAACGTGGTTGATTCTAATTGGTTTCATATCATTTCCATTTACTTTGAAATATGTGTGCAAGTTGGAGTTTCTAATTACTATCATGTAGGATTAAATTTCCAAATACTTCCTACAAGTACACATGGACTAAGATCAATACCTAAAGATAGTTATTTGGAAATGTGGTTTAACTATAAAGGTTCCATAACAATTTCGATTATAGATTTGAGTTTAATAAAATCTTATATGGCAAATGCCTATATTAACCATATAGGTAAATAGCATTTACTTTAAAAGGTTCAAAAATGAGATCTAATGGTATAGGCAGATGGGTATCACTAATTGTGAATTTCTAAAGTTGGATTTGTATTTTTAGGAATTTTATTTGATTTGATATGAATTTTCTAAGGTGGAAAAGCTCCTGTTTTGTTATTTTTACTGCAACCATTCTGTAAATCTAATTGGGTTGAAACCACTTCTAATGGATAGCTTATGTTCTAAGGTTTTCAGAACATTTTCATTTGCTAGATTTGGGTTGGTAGAACTCCGGGAAAATTCAATTTAAGCAAGCATCTGAATGAGTTTTTCAAAAATCGGAATTCGAATAAACCTTTTTTTTTATATCCGGGCCGGACACACAGGCTGAGCTGGGCCGGCCCACTAGGCTGCAGGCTGGCAGGTGGCAAGGCGAAAAAAAAACATTTTGCTGACAAATGGGCCCGGCTTGTCAGAACTTAATCTAACCCGAACCGGTACGTACGTGTATCTTCTTCCTCGACACGGGGCGCACGAACTCACCGACGGCGAGGAAGGGCGCGGTGGCGGGGATCGACGGAGAAGCGACGAGAGGCGATGGGGGGGCGCAGTTCGGCGGAGGAGCTCCTCCTCTTCCACCCTGTCCAGACGGCGGCTCGAAGGAGGCTCGGGAACACCGGGAACGGCTGCACGTCCTGGAGCTCGGCGTGCTCCGGCGGGCTCGAACTGGGAAGCAAACTGCTGGGAGACGATGTCTAGGAGGGAGAGGGAGGTGGTGTGCATCTTTTCAGGCCAACAGGGGGCCCTTTTATAGGCGGGAGAGGGAGCACGGGGTGAGGGGATCTGCGGAGAGAGCGCGGCCGGTGTCGGCCGTGGGAGGGGCAAGGCTTGGTTCTGGCATAGGCGGCGGGCTGCGGCGTGTTGTAGGAGTGTCGGGGACGTGATGGCGCGGCAAGGTGATGACGAAATCGATGGGGAGCAGTGGTGCCTGTGGACGTGGTCGGGGTGACTTCTCCTTCTTTCTTCCTTGTCTCACGGCCTGGGTCGGGGCTGGGGAGGCTGGGCTTGACAGAGGGAGTGTCCACGGCATGGCTACAGGGCCTGGGCGAACGTGAACAACGATGCTCACAGTAGAACCGATTTTCTAGATTTTTGCCCACCACGTGTTCGATCAAATGCCCGCAAGAAATTTAAATTCAAATTTTTGAAAACGGCCACCGTGGGTTGTCAAGATATTGGACAAGGGTTCCAGGGATATTTTTGTTTCGAAGAAATAACAAGTTTTGCAAAAATTTATATTTCAAACTTGGGTATTGTCACTGTTTCAGATTCAAAGTTTGGCTGATGTTTGAGTTAGGTTCTGATTTGAATTTTGGTTTGAAACTTCTTGGTCAAGTTAGTATGCAGCCTGGTCAAGCTCAACTAACTGACCACACCCTTACTTGAGTTACAGATTTCTTAATATAAGTGTCCAAAGTAGGGTAGTGGTTAACTTTTTCTAGATCATCTTTTCTTCTCTTTTTCTTTATTTCTCTTGCTTCTGGTTCCTTTGATCTTTGTGGTTCTTCTCTAATGCTTCTATTGGTCAGGTTTGAATTAACTAAACATTGCTCCACAATTTAAAACCCACATGAAATCATAAAAAGACTTATATTGAAATTCTATGCATACAAGCAAAAGTTTTAATCTTGGTCCAAAGGTGTTGGTTTTCTTGGAGATGAGATGGAGTTGGGAATGACCTCTTATTTGAATTCAAACTTTGGTAGAAATTTGAATAGAGTTCCAAGTTGATTTTTGTTTCAAACGTTAGGGTATTTGATTCTTTGTAACTTGTTCTTAGTTGTGGTGGAGAGATGCATGATGGTATGATTCAAATATTGCTTAATATAGGTTTGGCAATTGACCCAAATGGGTTGAGTATGTAACCATGCACAAAATTTATTAGTTAGACAACTTATTTCCTTTTAACAAAAATCTTTATTTTAAAAATTTGAGCTCAAAGGATTTGTTTTAAAACCCTTCTCATACTCTTTTTATTTGAAGCATGGGAGCAAATGCTCAAATTCACAAGTTTTAAAAGACAAGAAATTAATCTTGTATTTAAAATAAGGGTTTTTTGTTGTCTCCAAAATTTGGTATTTTGAATAAATCCATTTATTTCTATTTTCCAAAAATTTGGGGTGTTACAATTCCCTTATAGGGAACTTCTTATAGTCTTCTTTTCCGTAGCTTCTATATCCCGAGCTTCTGCGATCATTTCCTTGATAGCTGTTGTCTTTATATCTTGCGGCGACTTGGCTATGCGAGCCGTAGGTGTCATAGTTTCGAGATCGTCTCCTTTGACTTCCATATCTGTTTCTTCTGTCATCCTCTGGAGATCGCGTCCGCTTGTTGTTGCACGCATCTTCTCCGTCTGCGAACCTGTTTGCTGTGTCCATGAGGTCTGACACTGTTTTCGGCTTGATTCTGCCCATTTCTTCGACTAGGTCTCTTCGCCTTAATCCAATGATGAACGCGTCTATTGCTCTTTCATCTGAAACTTCGACTGCTGAGTTTTTGATAATGCTCCACCTTTGAATGTATGCTCGCAATGTCTCGTCGCGTTGTTGCACACATGCTTTGACTTCTTCTATTGATGCTGGTCGTTTGTATGTCGACCTGAAGTTGCTTGTGAATTGCTTTGTGAGGTCTTCCCAGCTTCCGATAGATTCTTTTTCTAGCTTGCTTAACCATGACCTTGCTTCGCCGGTGAGGTGTAGTTGCAAACTTTGCATTGCTGTTTCTTTGGTTCCTCCTAGTATTTGAACTGCTTGCAGGTAATCTGCGAGCCATGATTGTGGTTCCTGTGACCCGTCGTATTTTTGCTGATCATGAGGTAACTTGAATCCTTTAGGAACTGGAGTGGTGCGAACCCTGCGGGTAAAGCACGATGCCCCCATCTCTTTTTCGTCGTCTTCATAGTCGCGCCTTTCGTTCGGGGATCGCGATCTTCGAGTTCCACCATGCTGTTTTGGTGACGGCGATCGAGATCGGTGTTTGCTGCTTCTATGTCGAGGACTGTTGTGACGGCGAGGTGATCGTGCTTTGTGTACTTCCTTGTGATGATGCGCTTCTTCTCCTTTTGCTGATAGCTTGTGGCCTACCATGTTGAGTCCGTTCAATGCTGCTCTATGCATGTGCTCCCTAGGATCTCCTGGACTTGGTCGAGTTGTGAGCAGATATGCTTGTGCTGCTACTAATGCTGCTTCGGGGGTTTTTGGTAGGATGTTCCCTTTCTCGTCGACCGATAGGAAGGACGAGTCGAGATTTTTCGAGATACTTTGCCTGTCGGAGTACTCGAGGTTGTCATACCTTGAGCCGTGTCGACGATTTTTCCTTGCGTTGCTGTATGATGCGTCGCTTCGTGCTTTACGAGCAGCTTCGCTAGCTGCGATGGCTGAATTTTTCCTTCTTTGTATCTCTATCTTCTCCTTTGCTAGTTGTTTTGCTTGCTGTCTTAGGGCGTAATGATACCCCAATAGCATGTCTTTGCTGGAATTCGATGGTATTGGCGTGCCGTGTTCTACGGCTCCTTTTATTATTTGCCACTCGTCGACTGATAGTCGAATTTTTTCCCTGGCTGTGAGGGATTCCACTGTTTGACCTTCTGCTAGGTGATTTGCTCCTCTGTCGATATTTGCTGGGTTTATCACTAGGTTGTTATTTTCATCGAATTCTTCTGAGTTGTCGCCCACAATGGCGAGTACCTGGCATTGCTTGCCGATGTTGTTGTTGAAGCTTGAGAAGATCGAGTCGCCATCTTCAGAAAGCTCTAATCCTGTCTTCCATGTATCTGTTGACTTGTCTGTGGTATCGTCGAGGCAGATCGTGAGATCTTCGAGTTGGACTTCCACGTCAAAATTTTCCTTTTCTTCGTTGTCTTCTGCGATCTTTTCTTTTTGCACTTCTTCTAGGCTGACCGGCGAGTTTACCTCGCTGGAGGAGCCGTCGGAATACTCCATTATTTTTGTTGCTTCAGGCTCTCTTGCCGATGGATCTTGTTTTGTCGGGTCCGAAAGACGGGACGAACCCGACGGCCCGATGAGGATGCTCAGACTTCCGATGGTTAGTTCCACCTCTTGACTTCCGTCGACTTCTGAACTGTTGTTGGCTAAAAGCGAAAAAGCCGTCGAATTCATGATTCCAACACCCAAGGTCCCCACGGACGGCGCCAATTGACGAGGGGTTAACTCGGCAAATGTCCTAGATGAAGGACTTAGGATCGGGGGAAGAGGGCGTCGGATGAACTCGAAGGTAAAGTTAGTCGAAATAGGTGTGTATCAAAAGTAGACTTGGGTGTTCAACCTGGCTTGCTTTCAATCTGCCCTACACCGTCCCCTCCTGGCCCCTATATATAGGTGGCCAGGTCTCGAGGATCGGGTAGGGTTCGATACAGATTACAATATCGACATACGGTAAAGACTCGTATTCGACTATCATTACAATTGGGCCTAGCTTAACGGGCCTCAGGGGTACTCAACTAACGGGCTCTATTAACTATACCCTTGTCATTTATATACCAGGACAAGGGTATTAGTCCTTAATAGTATTATCTTACCATATCATTACAAGTTAATGCTTCTACATATAACTAGGAGTTGCCCAAGACTTGATCAAAGTTTTGAACATTCTAATAATAGCATTTGAATTCATTCCTATTAAAATCCTTATCTAAATCCAAATAATGTATACATTATAGCTTTGTGCTAATGCACTTAAATATCATCTAATACACCATATTAATCTGTATACAATACTTGGAGGATTTTAGAAAAAGTCCCAAATCCAAAAACCTGCAAAAACACATATTAGTAGTGAATTCAAAACGGAAAATAGAAATTGGAAAAAGAATCAAACAGAAAAAGGGAAGAAGCTTACCTGGCCGCAGCCCATCGAGCCAGCCCAGCATGCGGCCCAGTTGAGGATACCGATTCGGTATCGGCTGACATGGGGACCCACCAAGGGGAAGACCGTCGTCTTCAACCTCCGATCAAGCGAAGCAGCTCACTGTCGAGCTCCCCGCCATCGACCGCGCCAGGATTCGTGCCGCCGCCCTCAGAGGCCTATAAGATCCTCTGCGCCGCCATCGAAGAACCCTAGAACACCACCCCTCCCTTCTTTCTCTCTCTGGCTCACTCGGGCTGAAACCCTAGCTCCGGCCAAATCTTCTCGCCGTTGATTGGGACCACCCCAAGCTCCAGCGTTTGTTCCTGGAGGAGCGCCTGGACGCCTTCGTCATCCTGGTGCAAGCAATCATGCGGGGGGGGCTTGTAATCGAGCGCATCTCGCCATTCCTTTGCACCAGACTTCATCAAATTTCTTGACCAATCGCTCAACTCCGGTCATCTCCTACCTCGTCGACCATCCTACCAGTATCATGGTGAGCTTGTCCACCTTTTGAGTCTCTTCGTTCATCATACGGTGGTCTGTTGCGTAAGCCCGTAGATCGCCGTCATGCACCACCGCAGAACATCGACGCCGTCGTCACTCCGGTGACCATTAGGTCACATCGCCACCACCAACCAGTCGCAAATCAATTCCTTGTTCGATTTTGCTAACTAAATCCACCGGGGAGGGTCTGGATCGTCATTCCCGGCGATCGCCGGCGTTGAACTAGACCCAATCAACATGTGGACTCGGTCATGCCCTCGTGGCAGCTGACCTGGCCCATGGCCCATTGGTCAGTGATGAATGGCTAGGTTATCTGCGGGTATTAAACGCTCTCCTGTTAAATAGAAATAACAGAAAATATCAAAAACTTAGAAAATTCATATCTATTTCATTTTAAATCAGAAAAATACAAATGATATACCAAAATGATCACAATAACATAATCTATCTATTTAGATTCTAATATTGCATGCTTGTGTGATACAAATTTGAGTGAAATTTAAAAACATGTTTAAGTACTATTTTTGAATATGAATATGAAACAAATTTAGGAATCAAATAACTTTTCTGAATGAGAAATGAATGTTTATAAACTCAAATTAGTTTATTGAAACAACATTTCATTGTTTAAGTTTAGTACTTTTAAAACTTTACTATTAGTATTTAAAAACCTAAAACTATTTCCCTAAATAATTTTAAATACTACAATCAAGAAAAATCCTAAATAACTATTGGCTTGTATTAAAATCTATTTTCAATTATAATCTGGTAATTGAAAATTTTCTAATTAAGAGTTACTTATAATCATGAGAATGTATGCAAATCAATTTAGGAATCATTTAAAATCGTGATTCAAATCCTACTAGCTAATAATAAAGAAACTTGTGTTTTATTAATCACTTCAACTTTCCTATCAAATAAATGACCACTAAAAGGTAATTTTGCACTAAATGTCCATTATGGATTATGTTCTTCAAAAGTTATTCTTTAAAGAACATATCAAATAAGCATTTCACCAAACCATAAACTTTCTAAATAACAATTGCTTAGATAGGTTAAGATTGTTGTCAACCCTAAACTAATGAATGATGTTATGTAATATGCTTACTTCAATATTGCATGTCCATGATCAACCAATTGTTTGCTAATTATAAGATGCAACTTAAAAGTGTTACCTTCATGTCTTCACCATTAACAAACATTCTCTTATAACAAGGGATGATGATAAAACCCTATAACAATGGCTGTTGTTAAAGTATTATTCTTTTAATAGCACCTGATAGTGATCTAACCTAAAATGCTTAACAACCATGTTATGGTGTGATTTAAAAGTGCAACACATCATAAATAAATCACCATAACTCAATGATAACAAATCATCGGGGTTGGGTTACGCTTAGATTGATGCATATCATATCTTATGCATATCATGCTGCAGATTTCTATAATCATCCCTACCGGATGATGATTGCTATTTCAGAATTGGGATTTCTATCGTATCGAAGACCTTGACTCGCATAATCTTGCAGTCAAAAAGGCAAGTTCACTCTTGCTCATATCTCTTGTTTAATTTTAGCAAATTACTTGCAAATATACCGGTGGTATTATTATTACTGCATTTAAAAGCAAAAGGTTTTGTCTTCATAAATAACATGAAGTAGTGGTTTCGACCGCAATGGTTGTTGCCCTAGGATGGTGGGCAGTGGGACCATGGTATGAGTATGGTGGAGGTCCCACTACAACTAGAAAGTTCACCTAGGACTAATAACAAATGTCGCCAGTGATTCTAGCGTCGTAAATAACGGTCAACCATGAGATCTGGAATGGGACGGAGATGTCAGCTGTATCTTTTCCCTCTTGCATGCCAACGGATCAATAGTCTAGGGTTGTCCTGTTCGGGCTACTATAGTGCAAAGGGGGGAAATGTGTTTCCTGTTCGGTCTGCCTATAGTATAGGGGGGACAAACTAGCTAATTGGTCTATGATGGATTGTAAGAGTCATCCGGGTCGGTCTACCCATATTGTATAGGAGCAGGCATCTGGGTCCAGAACGGTCTACCTATGGGAGCGTCCACAGTGTAAAGGGGAGGACCAGTGCGCCAATCGGTCTACATATGTGGTATAGGAGAAGGATGGACTTACAAAAGGGTGGGTCTGCGGGGTCACGGAGAAGAACGGTGATTGACTTGGATCATTGGCTGGGCCCCATACAAAGGAAGTGTGGACGAGTATGCAACTCGGTTGTGCAGCAAGGCTTTGATCTCTCATGGGTACAAGTGACCACCTCTGCAGAGTATAAGAAAGTATCAAGATACTCCCTGTTCCGGGAAGGAGCTGCGAACGCGGCAGGAAAGGAGCCCATCGAAGCTCTAATCAACCTGTGAAGGCTGACGGACATAGTTCTTCAAAATAAAAGCAACCTCTTGAAGAAATGTTTATGAAAACTTGCATTGCCAAATGACCCTTGGGTCTAAGGCTATAGATAGTGCATCAAACACCTTATCTCTGTTATGAACTTGCTGGTAACGCTCGTTACTCACCCCACTCCCTCTTAACCCTTGCTTAGATTGGAGGCAACACAGGAGGCAACCTCAAGATACTAAAGATGAAGATGAAGCCCTCGACCAATATCAGAATTAGCAATGAAGTCAACGACTATGTCAAGCTTGGTGGAAAACTAGAATATGAATAAAAGGGACCCAATTCCCTAATCCTAGAACCTAAGTAGTTAGGGTAATTCTGTAGCAAGCCAACTGCATTAGTTGTAGCTCTAGTTTAGTCTTCAGCTTATTCTTTCTCGATTGTAATCGCCAGAACTAAACCTCTACCTGTTGAGGAGGTTCTGAAGATCTTCTGTATGCTGAAAATTGTAATCCTATAGACATACCTTGGACTTGCGATGTTTCTGTTGTACCACTTTGATCGATGTAATACTAGTGAGACGGTGTTTCATTGGTGCTATGTCAACGACTTGCATACTACACATGCAGTGGTATGCTGGGTCACCACAGCTGGTATCAGAGCAAACGCTTTGACCCTAGGATTAAAACCCTTTAATAGGAGACCTGTAGGTTTGGTAGTGACTATAGGAAGCCTTCTTATCTAAACCAATTCTTCTTTATGACTTGAGATGGATATTCAATAAAAGAATACTCCTGACACACTTGAGTCGAAGTTCTTACCTGTCTTCTTAAGTGAAGTTAGATATCTTGAACCATACCAAGTAGTTATGACATTATTATAACCTTACACAGAGGAGGAAAGTAGATAGTATTTGGTATACAATACATGGTAGTCCAAAGAGAGGATACAACCGGAATGGGAACTATCCTATTGGAAGAAGTATAGCAAGGGCAGTATGTCATGCTTGAGTCATCCGAAACTGTAGTAGGATGATGTTAAGTGATGAAGTGAAGCTATATGAGGTAGAAGGACCCCAAGGATAAGTCATGTATGTGGATACTCAAGAATTCCATATACGAGTAAGAAGTACCCATGGTGTAAAAGCTTGGAGCATGTTAAATTCACTTGAGAATCCCTACATGCCGGAGTATAGCTCAATAGTAAACCAGCAATTCCTTGCTGAGGAAGAAGATGTTCAATAAGAAAGATGAATGAAGTGTTCCAAACCATGGTAACTAGGTCAAGTGTACCACAACTATAGTCTTTAGCTCGAGGAGATTTATCAAAGCACGACAGAGAACCCCATGAAAATCATGGAGTTGTGCAAACCATGCTTAGCGAACTAGGTGCTTAGAGAAGCTATGCTAGACGTTTCAAAAGATCATGTGAGGGTAGTCTTCAATAGAACAGAAGGTAAGTTATAGAAGGATAGAAAGGCACGTATAGGTCAGCTATAAAGACTCACAAACCCATTTTGTTCAAATTATTTGGTTGCAATTGAGCAATTAAAGTAAATATTGAGACAAAGAGTAGTAGTCCACCACTATGTGCAATATAGCACAATATAAACCTATATTACTTGGTGCTATAAAGTACACATCTAAGCCTGAATTATAGAGATGTTTTACTCAACAGGCTTATGATGATGTATGTTGCCAGCACACATTTGGATTCTTCTTGGATTTTTATTGATTGACTAGATCCATACATGAAGTTTAACTCTGATATGCAAATGCATGTTGCATTATCAAGTTCTTACTTCATGGTATTGGTCTATATGGTTAAAGGATTCGTGTGAGGAAGAGACGAGTTCCTAAGGCAGTCATGACAAAGATGAAGAAATCGCAAGAAGAAGGAAGCCAAACAAAAAGGGAATGTGTGAGAAGACACCTGTAGATAGTGTATTTCTTGCAATACAAACCCTAGGAGAAGAAAAAATTTGATTAAGAGATACCATAGTTGGTAGCAAAAGGGTTGAGAAAAGTATTTATACACATTCATGGAAGTATCATGAAGTGGTAGAAGTATGAAGTATTGGAATTTAGCGGAACTCTAAGTTAGTATGTACTAGATTCTAACACCAGATCATGGAGTAGAACCACTAATTAGGTTATCTACAGTTGAGTTTGAGGTATTTGAGCTCGTTGTTATGCAGCCTTGGTTATGCTTAGTACATCATGGGTCGATTGAGGTGTTGTAATACCGATGATCCATTCTGGTATTGCCTGCTGCTTTACTCAGCCTGGGAGTGGTAACCCCAGTAACCCTCGTTGCTAGCGTGACTAAGACCCATAACATTTCTGTATAACATTGATCCCTAGTCCCAAAATCTTGAATTGTAGATTGGTGGTTAAGGCGTTAGCAACATCTTTTCTTACCTTGGAGTGTAGTCTTTGTCTACGGACCAAGACTTGTGAGATTTTCGCAAGTTTTCACGTTAATAATGATCTGTTGAAGCCATTCATTCATTTATACCCCAATTAGTTCATATTAAGTTCAACTTATACAATTGCATGTCGTGGATGTCCTCCAGTACAAGAGAAACTCAGCCGGATTTCTCCCGTGGCTTTGTATATATGCCCTACCATCTGAATTGGGATGGATAGCGATGGGAAAACCCAATTCTCATCAACCTTTAGAACTTTGGTATGTACATACCTCCAGAAGTAGAATAGAAGCCCTACCTGAACACATAATCGAAGGATTCATGCCGGATATCCACAATTGTGTGGGTACACCACAGACTTCTTCGAGGAACTGTTAGAAAGACGTCATAGTAATACAGGCTAAGACTAATAGTCTAACCATGGAGTCCAAATGGTTAGAGGACAAGATTTTTAGAGACCATTAGAAAATCCTAAGGGGGGGAGTAGGCTTTCAGTTTGAAAGAAGTGGACCAAATAAGTTGGAGTAAGAAGAAAACCTGGATGAAGAAGGAGTAATTCAAAAACCAAAGGTGTTGGAAGTTGGATGAAGTATATTTGAACGACACTTCCTTAAGATTCACCGTAGCTCCATTAGGAGAGCAGTGAAGGAGTTAGATAATTATGGACCATGAACCATCACTAGTATGAACCATAGTGGGCAACTTTTCGACCATAGAAGACCAAGATCAAACTTATGATGGTGAACCAAAACCCTATATTGGATAGACTAAGTGAGTCGAATCCATTCCTTAGCACTGAATCTTTAGGTATGCCTATACCTTAACGGACCTCTTAAGTATTATCTTGAGCTCCGTGAAACCTTATTTTATATCCAATAACTAGCCTATTGATAGAAAGTTGATACTCAAGTACAACAACCTAACCAAAAACAGTTTGTAAAACTAAGTAAACTAAGGTGCCGAAGACTATTGGATTCCCCAAGAATGTTGGAAGACAACATAGGACTCATTCAAGTAACATTTGTTCAGAGGCGGAGAAAGAGGATTCAAGTGACATCCTGAACAAAGAGATATCATCTATATCCAATTAATTCGAGGAGGACATGCAACATGGATGATATCAACGATAAGATCAGCCCAAACGTAAGAGAGTTTGAACTTCGAGGACGAAGTTGATTTTAAGGGGGAGAGTCTGTAACATCCCAGGATGTGAGGCTAGAAATAGAGAGAACACAGAAGTGTGCATTGCATTCATGCATAGAAAATCCGGGAAATTTTTGTGCTTTTAAATAAAACTTGTCAAAGTGATTGAAGCTTCTCTTGAGTTGATGGAATTGAAGTAGCTCATCGACTGAAGTGCGATAAACTTCAACATGACCTTTGTTAACAACCTTGTTTTGGGAAGAGATAATAACAACAATCAAAGGAGATGAATGTGAGGTAGGATTAATATGTTAACACATCATTTTAGGACCTTATAACCAATTCTACCATGATCACCATGGTATTTCTTAAACCTTAATCATTGAAGCCATTCCTAGCTTAAAGGAAGACAGCACAAGTCTTACCTTGACTCTGAAGGAAATATGCCCTAGAGGCAATAATAATATTGTTATTATCATATTTCTTGTTCATGATAATGTTTATACTCCATGCTATAATTGTATTAAGTGGAAACATTAATACTTGTGTGGTTTATGAACAACACCGTGTCCCTAGTACGCCTCTACTAGACTAGCTCATTGATTAATGATGGTTAAGGTTTCCTAACCATAGACATGAGTTGTCGATTAATAATGAGGTCATGTCATTAGGAGAATGATGTGATGGACAGACCCAAATAAAGCACAGCAATTAGATTGTGTCATTATGTTCATCTTTGCGAAGCTTTTCCTATGTCATGTATTGTATTCCTTAGACCATGAGATAATGCAATTCCCTAGTGCCGAAAGAGAGCTTTGAGGTCATCAAACGTCATCCTATGAAAGGGTGATCATAAAGGTGTCTCTCAGGTGATCGGAAAGTACTTGTTGGGTTGTATGTATCGAGATGGAATTTGTCCCTCCCAAGTCGGAGAGATATACTTCGGGCCCACTTGGTAATCAATATCAACACCGCTTGCAAGCATGTGGTTAAGGAGTTAATCACAAAGTTATATCGGATTACGGAACGAGTAAAGTACTTGCTGTGAACGAGATTGAACTAGGTATGCCGATACCGACGATCGAATCTCGGGCAAGTAAAATATCGCGAGACGAAGGGAATACATATATGGGATTAATTGAATCCTGACATCGTGGTTCATCTAATATGATCATTGATGAATATGTGGGAGTCAATATGGGTTTCCAGATCCCGCTATTGATTATTGATAGAAGATCATGTCTGCATATTCTCAAACCCGTAGGGTCACACACTTAACATGCATCGACGCTAGGATAGAATGGATAATTGGTTAATAAGTTTTTGTTCAGAGTCTCAGATGAGATCCAGGACATCACGAGAGGTTCTGGAATGGTCCGGAGAATAAGATTCATATAAAGGAAAGCAGTTTTTGGATTCCGGAATCGTTTCGGAGTTTATCGGTATTGTACCGGAAGGTTCTAGAAGGTTCTGGAGTGGGGCCAATGTGGGCCCACTTGACGGAGGCCTGCATGGGCCTAAGGGGAAGTGTCATGGCCACTTTGGGCTAGGCGTACCAAGCCCCTAAGGCCCAGCCGACCAGCCCAAAGGGGAAACCCTAGGGGAAAGTTCTAGAGGGAAGGGGGAAGACTTGCCCCCACTCCACCCCTTGGCCGCCGGCCCTAGGGCTTGGAGGAGGGGCCAAGCTGGCCACCCAGCCTCCTATATAAGGGAGGGCTGGGGCGCAGCCTCCCCCTCACCCCCAACCCTAGCCGCCGGCCAACTGCTGCCCGCCAATCTCTCTCTCTCACGACTGTGCGTAGGCGAAGCCCTGCCGCAGAAACTCTCCACCATAAGCACCACGCCGTCGTGCTGCAGATCCAATCTATCTCTCCACCATACTTGCTGGACCAAGGAAGGAGGAGACATCGCTGCGCCGTACGTGTGCATCTCTCGGAGGCGTTGCCACTTGCGGCGTTGGATCGGATCGGATTGCGGGGAGGAGACGGCTAGTACGACTACATCATCCACGTTCTGTTGAACGTTTCCGCTGTGCGATTTCTTCAAGGGTATGAAGATCTCGTCTATCTCTCTCGTTGATTACATCTCCTAGATTAGATCTTGGCTTTCTCGTTCGCATCCGTAGGAAATTTTTTGATTTGCTATGCTGCAAAACCCTTCAGTGGTATCAGAGCTAGATCTATGCGTAGATGTGTTTCACGAGTAGAACGCAACATGCTTGTTGCGGGCGTTGATGTTTTCTGTTGCAAACCTCTTTGTTGTGTATTTCTTATGGCGCGACATAGTGAGATCGAAGCGGTCCAAGCCAACTTTACGCGACCTCGTTCGCGAGACCGGCTCCGCACTTGACGTGTGGCTTGTTCCACACATGCGGCTGGTGGATGCCAGTTTCTCTCACTATAGTAGTCATGGGATTTACAACGGATGTTAGCAACCATAATATCACCGTTGTGGCTTTTCGTAGGTAAGAATCGTTCTTAACTTGCTACTCCCATAAGCCACGCAAAACATGCAACAACAAAGTAGAGGCGTCTAACTTGTTTTTGCAGGGAGTGTTTTGTGATATGGTATGGCCACAAGATGTGATGTGATATATGTGATGTATGCGATGATCATGTTTTGTAATATTTCACGACTTGCATGTCAATGAGTTCACAACCGGCAGGAGCCATATGGTTGTCTTAATAATTGTGTATGACCTGCGTGTCAACTTCTTATACGCCATGTAATAGCTTTACTTTATCGCTAATAGTTAGCAATAGTTGTAGTTGCTATTCGTGGTGGAGGCAATCATGGTGGAGTGATGGAGATCATGCCGGCGCGCACAAGATGGAGATCATTGCGCGGAGATTGGCTATACCATGTCACATAAAATTATATGCATGTGATGTTTATCCTTTTAAGTATCTTATTATGCTTTGATCGCGACAGTAGCATTATAAGATGATTCCTCACTTAAAGATCAAGATAAAATTGTGTTCTCCCCTCGTATGCGCCGTTGCGAAAGTTCGTCGTGTTCAAGCATCTCGTGATGATCGGGTGCTATAAACTCTACGTTCACATACAACGGGTGCAAGCCAGTATTTGCACATGTGGAGATACTTGGGTTTGACTTAACGAGCCTAGCATGTACAGACATGGCCTCGGAACACACGGACCGAAAGGTCAAGCATGAGTCATATTGATGATATGATCAACATGTTGATGTTCACCATTAAAGCTACATCATTCACGTGATGATCGGTCTCGGTGTAGTGAATTTGGATCATGCTTCACTAAACAACTTTGAGGGATGTTGAATTTAGTGGGAGTTCATTAGTAATTTGATTAACTTGAACTAATTATCATGAACTAAATCTTGATGTATTTGCATAAGTCGTTGTAGTTTTTGGCACCGTTTTCCACCGACACTTAGCTTAATTGAGTTAAAAGAACTATAGAATTCTGGATAATCACTTTACGGACTAGTACCATTTAGTTAGAATGTCAAGAGTAAGGATTAAGTCTTATTGCAAACTTTAGCAAACCTCACTTGCTCCATGCGATTTAATAAGTTGTATTAATCTAAGAGCAATGATTCAAGTTTAGCATCTAAGATCATGTTTGCCTCCATGAGAAATTGATCTTCAAAATTGTTTGAGAATCAAAGTGATCTTGGAGCTGGGAGAATTGTTTCAGAAACTAACAAGAAGTGAAAGATATTTCATATCTAAAACTTTGATTGTTTGCAAAATGATTAAGTATAATTTAGTAAAAGAACATATGCTCATATTGTATGAATATATGCGAAGATTGAAGACGCTAGGCGTCCCGATCACCCAAAAGTTTGGGAAACTAATATTATACTTGCATTTGTCCTTAAGAGCTATAGTAGTTTCATCATGAAAGATGTCATGATAGGACGAATGAAAAGGTATCGGCTAAATTGTTTTGCCATACCAAAAGAATACTAAAGAATGGAATCTGGAAGAATGCCAATTATATGATGATGGTGATCCACCTCAATTTGCAAAGTCCAAGGCCATTAGTATTTGACTGACATCCTTTGGACTATGTGTCAAATGATTGACGTCACTATTGATGTCGATAGATTCTTCTAAAAAGAGAGGAAACGCTAAATAGGATCTGCAAAAATATTTGGTAGAAAAGGAAAAGACTGGAATTGTCTAGCTCAGGTATATAAATGATATACATGTTATAGATGAATTCTTTTGCTCATTAACAATGTAATTCTTGGGTATTCGATACTGATTTGTTGGTATGAAATGTCATACAAAGCAACACAATGCAAGAAGTACAATGGCCTAAGTAACTAGTAAAAGAATATGGTAATGATGCATGTCGAGATACAAATAAAAGTGTTATTGTGCTTCTCGTTGACATCAAACCTAGCCTTCAAGATATTTCATGAACTTAATAATTGTTATCTTGTTCTGGTATTATAAGAACAATTGTTGTTCATGTTATTACTGTAACATCCCAAGATTTTATCAAATTTTGGGGGAATTTTTTTGCTTTTGTTTTGAGTGCATTGATTGAAATTTCACAGGGATTTAAAACTTTTGAGTCTATTTGGAAGCTTTATTAGAAAACTATTTTAAACTTTCTATTATTTTCTTGAAGAACTTCTTTGAGAAAGATCAAGTATCCAAATACTATTTTCCATCCTTTATTCAAACCTATGCAAGCTTGCTTGCAAAGGAGTGAATCACAAATGTGTTTAATTTAGTATAGATTGTATTTTAAAGAACTAAGTTTGAAAGATAATTTCAAACATTATTTTATAAAG
The DNA here is from genome assembly GCA_007115705.1 of Dactylis glomerata. Lineage (NCBI taxonomy): Eukaryota > Viridiplantae > Streptophyta > Magnoliopsida > Poales > Poaceae > Dactylis > Dactylis glomerata. The sequence goes on from QXEO01000129.1 coordinate 42,740, forward strand.
TATTATCTCTTATTTCAAAGGATTTTATTTTCAAACCCTATTTAGCTTTATGCAAGCAAACCCCTTTTGTTAAGTTTATGAAACCTTTTGAAAATCTTGTTCCAAATTCTGAAAACTAGTTTTCTTGCAGTGTTAAATCATTGCATTGATTTTAGAAAATTTATATAAAGTTTATCCTCTATTTTTTTTAAAGGAATCATTTTGAAAGCCCTAATTTTATCTTATGCAATAAAGCCCTTAGATCAAATTATAAAGCTTTATTAAAATTCTTGCTTAAATGTGAAAAACATGTTTGTTACTGTTCTGGTTTGTTGTTTTGAATTTTAGAAACTTTACAAAGTTGGTTTGAAGCAAATTGAACCAAATTTGCAAAAGTTATAAAAGAAACAAGAAAACAGAAAAAGAAAAGAAGAAAACAAAATAAAAAAATGAAAAAGGGCCTCGGGGAACCCTTCGGCCCACTAAGAGGAACCAGCCCGCGGCCCATCTATCCCTTCCGAACCGGTACCCAGCTCCTTCTCTCTCTCCCTCGCTGCCATGTAGGCCCCACCTGTCGGCTTCATCCCCTCCAACGGTTTCTTCTTTCATTGGAAACCATCGCCGGCGAGATTTTTGCCCCGGCTTCAATGCCTGCCCGTTTCTTCCCCGCGCCCACGCCTATAAGTGGCCTCAACCTCCTCTCCTTTTCCCCTTTTCTCCTCTCCCGATTATGCTGCCAGGCCCGAGTAATTCCTCGCCGGAGCTCCGCAGGGCAGCAGCCGATTTCCGCCGATTTCGGTGCAGGGAAGCATCTTCGCGTCCTCTCTCCTGCAGCATTTACCTCCCCACTCTCTGGTGCATCTTATGATTCACCGGAATCATTCTAATTTGCAGCAGAGCTAGCTATTCATCGTCATCCGACGCCGTCGCAGCCTCCAGTCACCCCTCGGCATCGCCACAGGAAGAAATCGGAGTCGCCGATCAAGCACCCGAGCTCGCCGTCTTCTCCTGCGCGTCGTCGTCAACTTCATCATCGCCGGAGGCCACCAGATCCGTCGCCAACGACCACATCTGGCGGCTACCTCGCCGGAGATAGCCGGAACTCTAACCACGGTGAGATCTTCCTCCCCTTTTCCTCCTGCACCGTCAGATCTAGATCCCACAGTCCAAATCAAATCACTCATTCGAACCGGTATCTTCAGATCTCGGCCGTCCATCCCCCTTTAGATCGTGCGGCTACATTTTAATCCAGATCCGAATCGGTACCAGCCTATAGAATGCTGCCACATCGCCTGCCCCTCGTCAGCCCCAGTCAAACTCGTCAGAATGAATTCAAATTCGAAATCCAAATCTCAGATTTTGTACTGATCTTGTAAAATCAATATAAAATCTTCTGTAAGTCCAAAAATTGCAAATAATATCTCGCTAGAATCCTTAGAACATCTAGAATCCAGTAGTACAATAATATCCTATATTTTATGGGTTCAATTTGAAACTATTTTCAAATTGAAATCAAACCTCCCGTTAGCTTGTTTAATTCATATCTTTAGCTCTGTTAATCCAAAAATTACAAATTTGTAGTCTTTGGAATCCTCTCAACATGCAGAACACTCTAGAATCAAAAGTTTCCAAAGTTGATACGTGCACACACTTTGTGCATGCAAATTTGTCCAAATCACTAATTTGATCATAGTTTGAATTCTATAACTTATTTTAGGATGATTCCAATTGCAGTAGCTTTGTTTTACTGCAAGCTATCCAGTAGTATCACTCCCATATTTTATTGAACCATTTCACAATTATTGAAATTCTAACATGAGGATTTGAGTAATTTCCACTATGGAAATAAGCCTATTCCTTTCAGTAATGCTTCCTTCTACCATAGCAAATCTTATAATCATACCTAGTCGGCAATGTTATCTAAATAACATCTTGCTCAAGATCATATTCACTTAGACCTATCATGTCTAGTTCACACATATTCAAACTACAATTGTGTTATTTGAGTAAAGTGTGATACATCTCAATCATAGATTCTATTCTTGTTATCCTTGTGGTGTTGATCTAATCAACATTGTAGCACCTATCCAATACTCCATGTACCCAATAGAAACCTTAAACCATAATCTCAAATGTTATCTACCCCTACTCAATCCTCTGTCCACTTGATCCTGATTTCATGTGTAGAACTATTCAATTAACAAATGAGTTAATTGAGTAACTGATACGTCTCCAACGTATCTATAATTTTTGATGCTCCATGCTTGTTTTTACACCATTTGCCTATTGTTTCGTTACACTTAGTGGCACTTTTATGCATTTTCCGGAACTAACCTATTAACGAGTTGCCACAGTGCCAGTTCCCTGTTTTCTGCTGTTTTTGTGTTTCAGAAGTGATACACAGGAAATATTCTCGGAATTGGACGAAACAAGTTCATGAAGTCTTATTTTACCCGGAAGCTTCCAGAGATCCGAAGGAGAGTAGGAGGGGGGCCACCAGGGCCCCACACACAGGGGTGGCGCGGCCAGGCCCCTGGCCGCGCGGGCCCCGCGTGAGGGCGCCCGGCTCCTCCTCTGACATCGTCCCTTCGCCTATAAAGACCCCCCGACGGAAAAAACCTAAGGACCCGATCAGATTTCCAGAACACATCGCGATCCGCCGCCGCCGTCGACCCGAAGATCGGGAGGGTCCAGAAGCTCTTCCCGGCACCCTGCCGGAGAGGGGAATCGCCACCGGAGGTCTTCTTCATCGCCATGCTTGCCTCCGGAGCGATGAGTGAGTAGTCTACCTTGGACTATGGGTCCATAGCAGTAGCTAGATGGTTGTCTTCTCCACCATGTGCTTCATGTTTAGATCACATGAGCTGCCCTACATGATTGAGATCACCGTTATGTAATTCTACATGTTTGGTTTGTTGGGATCCGATGAATATTGGTGTTTATGATTAAGTTGCTGTACTGAATTATATCTTTTGTTATCTCTATGTTGTTTATGATCTTGCATGCTCTCCGTTGTTAGTAGCTATCTTGGCCGAGTAGTTGCTAGTGACTCCAAGAGGGGGTATTTATGCTCGATAGTGGGTTCATGCCTCTATTTAATCTGGGGGAGTGACAGAAACCTCTAAGGTTGTAGATGTGCTGTTGCTACTAGGGAGAAAACAACATTCATATGCTCAAGGGCATATGCTTTGTTTACATTACACACTTTGCTTAATGCAATTATCTGTTGTTCGCAACTTAATACTTTTGGGGTGTTCGGATTGATATCCCCGGGAGTGGATTATTAGTCATAGATGCAGTTGGATGGCGGTCTATGTATTTTGTTGTAATGCCCAGAGTAAATCTCATAGTGATCTTCTTGACATATCACGTTTATCTTTATTCTATTAATTGCCCAACTGTAATTTGTTTACCCAGCATGTGTTATTTTATTTATGGAGAGACACCACTAGTGAACTATGGACCCCGGTCCTATTTACATCATATTGCTATCACCAGTTTACTTTACTCGCACTGTTTACTTTACTCGCATACTATATTGTTTTCCACTCGATACGCTCATAATCTTTGTTTCAAGCAAACCGGTGAGATTGACAACCTCATCGCAAGTTGGGAACAAAGTACTTGGTTGTGTGTGTGCAGGTTCCGCATCACCTTCAGTCGTCATTGTCTCTCCTCTCCTGACCGATATTAAACCTTGGTTTCTTAACTGAGGGAAAACTAGCTGCTATACTCATCATACCTTCCTCTTGGGGTTCCCAACTGGCCGGTTATTTACTTCATCAAATCGGTAGCATCAAGCTTCTTTTCTAGCGCTGTTGCCGGGGAGGAAGAGAAGACTTCTGCGAGGGGAGTTTTCGCACACACATCCTTTACTTTGTTATTGTTTTGCTTTACTTTATTTATTTTACCTGCATTGCTTTATATCAAAAACCCAAAAAAATTAGAATCCTTGGTAGTTGCTATTTCTTTACTTTAGTTTATCATGTTGATCCCTAAGTACGTTCTGGAGGACCTCTCAGTAGGTAGTGGTTCGATTATTGGCAAAAGTAACATTGAGGAGTTCTTTAATCACATTAGTATGCATGAGGAAGTTGAGGAGAAATCTTTGGTTGAGTTAGCTCCTAGTTATGAAGTTGCTTCTGCTTATTTAGTTCACATGTTGGAAACTAGGTTTGCTAGTCTTAATCCTTTTATGCAATACATGTTCCTTAAGCTTCATGAAATTGAGGATCCCGAAAAGAAAGCTTTTATCTTGGAAACTTTGCGCATAGAATTTAGAGATGTTGCAATTGAGGCTAGGAAAGTTTTTAAGAAGTTTAATAAGCTTGGCTCGCCTGTTGAAATTGTTGGGACACCCCATGAAGAATCTAAATTGCCAATACTTTGTAAGCTTGTAGGAATTCATAATGCCTTGGTAGCTAATACTAGTTGGATTTGTCCTGAAAATCTTTTTGATGAAAATAGTGTACCAAAGTGTGACTACAAGGGATATGCAACACCTCAATTGGATAGTATTCATTTCTTTATTCCTATAGTGGATCCTGATCCCCCTTTCATTATTACTTGATTCGCAATTTTCTGCGCCTAGCTCAAAGGCGTTAAAGAAAAGCACTCTTGGGAGATAACCCAATGTTTTCTTTTCAGTACTTTTTCTTTTATTTGAGTCTTGGAAGTCATTACTACTGTAATGACCGCTCCTTATCTTGTTTATTTCGTTTTTGTGCCAAGAGAAGCCTCTAATTTGAGCGAGGTAAAGATTTGGGGATGCTGCTGTCCTGAAACTGTTTTCGGTGCTGCACCGTAAAAATTCGTATAAATTCTCTGTTTATCTTTTGGACCTGCGATTTCTTGTGCATATGCCCCAGGTTATATCCAAACTTTTGTTAGTTGAACACTTTTTGATTTGAGCAACAGAAAATCCCTCAAAAATTCGACCTTTGTCAGCTGTTCAGTTTTGACAGATTTCTGCCAATATTTGTGTTTGCCACTTTATCGCTTTCTTTTGAGTTCTTTTAATCACGGAACTTTTTGGGAGGTTGCTACAGTAGTATTGCTATATATGTGGTAGTTTTGATTTGAAACCTGAAGCAAAAAGAGGTTGATTATATGTTATGCTTACACTAATGTTGCTAATAGAATTGTGTTTAGTTTTGTATGAAGGAAGTTTTCAAGTGTAGGGATTGGAGAATGATGAGATGAGTGAAGAATGGACAAAAGCTCAAGCTTGGGGATGCCCATGCATCACCCCAAGAAATATCCAAGAAGTACAAGCGTCAAAGCTTGGGGATGCCCCCGAGGCACCCCTTCTTCATCGGCAAAAATCAGGTCACCTTTCAAAACACTATATTTTTATTGCTTCATGCACTATGTGTTTTTCTTGGAGCGTCAGTTGTTTTAGTTTTCTTAGTTGGTTTAGTTTGTTTGTTTGCTGCAATAAATGGTTGGACCCCAACAAATTTCCTTTGGAGGAGATGTACTCGTTTTCATTTGCAAAGAACGCTCTAATTTTCACTCTTATTAAAAATCGAGTGTTCTTCTTTTTCTGCTACTGCTTTTGGTTTTCATTTTCGCCTTGATTTGCTTTCATACCTTGTCATATCTTTTCATCAAGGTGTATTTTTGCCTCTGATCTTTATTGGTTTTCATCAAAAGAGGTGTTTATAAAAGTTTCAAATGGTGTTGGAAAAGAGAAAAAGCTTTGTGCAAAATAGTGGTACAAGAAGGAGCTTGTGTAGACTGCGGCTTAGGCTTTTTCATGTCATGCTTGATGTCTTTTTGATAGTATGCTTAGTGGTTTTGCTGTAGCATGACTTGTCTCAAATAACTGAGATTGCTTAATGAGCCTTTGAAAAAAAGCATGCGTTGTTTTTATTGTGTGGAAGCATTATTTTGGTTTTCTCCTTGATGCTTTATTTGGGTTGACTTGGCGCATGCTCACACATGTTAGACTCTTACAAAGTCGCCAATAGCCTTCATGATCATTTAGCTTTTGACTTTTGATGCCATCTTATGCTTCTTTTAATGTCGCTTTGTCGCTTTGCATGATTATGGCCATTATTGCTCTCTTAGTTGGTCGCTCCCAGTCTTTTGCTAGCCCTCGCCGTGTACTGAGTATGAGCTCTACTTGTGCATCCAACTCCTAAAAGCCAAAGTTTTCCAAAGTGTCCACCATACATACCTACTAGCAATTTGCTATTCCAAGTAAATTTGACTTGCTTTTATTTTCTCTTCAAATTAAACTCTTACCAGTGTTATGCGAAATTCGGTCAGTAAAGCTCTCATGAACCGGAAGGCACACTTTACTTTTTCCTGTTCTTAAAATTTTGACATTGTGGTCTCTTATGTTGAGTTGTTATGCTTGCAAGTTGTAAGTTGGATTCTAGCCCATCCATGCTGTCATGGGGCAAGCTTTCAACATTGCACTTCTTATTTGAGTTGATATCGTGATATTTTGTTTATGGATGCCCGCGGTGTGAAATGAATTGGGAATCTTGTGGGGATCATGGAGTTTGTATATGTGTTAGGGAAACGCCGGGCCGCCAATCTAAGCCATGCATAATTCATGGTGGAAATTTGCAGCATACCCATGGTGAACATTCGACGACGCATCTCACAATATAAAGCTAAACAAAAGGCAAATAAAAGAGATGTTGAGGTGTTCATTGTCTACTTGTCCTATCATTTTGGTGTGGGCTTGTTCCATGTCATCGGGCACGGAGGTACCCCATTGGCGGTTCTCAATGATATGCATATACTTACAATGACAAGAGCCTTGCTTGGGACTCTAAGTAAAGTAGCATGAGGTTTGGGTACTCGTATTCACGGGACACGAGGTTTTCAACTTATGATTTGTCAAGCATATGCATCATAATTGTTCTCGCATTAACTTTAACCATTCAAGATGCTTATGATGGGGGCAATGAGAGCTCAAAGCCGGTAAGTACCATAATTTTTGAAGGATATAAAACTTGCAATCACTGCTTCCCTCTGCGAAGGGCCTTTCTTTTACTTTTATGTTGAGTCACCACCTTCTTTCTTTATGCACCATTAAGAGAGCATAGTTGTCATTCTTAGTGTGATATGCATTGTCCCAAAGTTCATTGATTGATTCATATTGTTGGTTTCACTTGTTCTTAAATTATTTGTATCTAGTCGCCCTCTTAAACTTGAAGGTGTCCTATGCATTTATGTTTTGCTCTCTTTGAAGGACAAGCTGAAAACCATTTGTATGTTTTTCCTTATGATTTGAACACACGTTTGACTTTCATTGTTTCATTTTCATGATATTTTGTTTGTGTTCATTTGCATGTTTACAACATGGTTGCTAAGTTTCTTATTGTCATGATTATATCTTCATGCCCATGTTTTAATTTCTTATGATCCCAGCTCACAAATGCTTACATATATGATCAAGATTGTGTAGGTGCATGTCACCTCAAAAATCATTCTTTGTTATCACTTACCTACTCGAGGACGAGCAGGAGTTAAGCTTGGAGATGTTTGATACGTCTCCAACGTATCTATAATTTTTGATGCTCCATGCTTGTTTTTACACCATTTGCCTATTGTTTCGTTACACTTAGTGGCACTTTTATGCATTTTCCGGAACTAACCTATTAACGAGTTGCCACAGTGCCAGTTCCCTATTTTCTGCTGTTTTTGTGTTTCAGAAGTGATACACAGGAAATATTCTCGGAATTGGACGAAACAAGTTCCTAAAGTCTTATTTTACCCGGAAGCTTCCAGAGATCCGAAGGAGAGTAGGAGGGGGGCCACCAGGGCCCCACACACAGGGGTGGCGCGGCTAGGCCCCTGGCCGCGCGGGCCCCACGTGAGGGCGCCTGGCTCCTCCTCTGACATCGCCCCTTCACCTATAAAGACCCTCGACGGAAAAAACCTAAGGACCCGATCAGATTTCCAGAACACATCGCGATCCGCCGCCGCCGTCGACCCGAAGATCGGGAGGGTCCAGAAGCTCTTCCCGGCACCCTGCCGGAGAGGGGAATCGCCACCGGAGGTCTTCTTCATCGCCATGCTTGCCTCCGGAGCGATGAGTGAGTAGTCTACCTTGGACTATGGGTCCATAGCAGTAGCTAGATGGTTGTCTTCTCCACCATGTGCTTCATGTTTAGATCTCATGAGCTGCCCTACATGATTGAGATCACCGTTATGTAATTCTACATGTTTGGTTTGTTGGGATCCGATGAATATTGGTGTTTATGATTAAGTTGCTGTACTGAATTATATCTTTTGTTATCTCTATGTTGTTTATGATCTTGCATGCTCTCCGTTGTTAGTAGCTATCTTGGCCGAGTAGTTGCTAGTGACTCCAAGAGGGGGTATTTATGCTCGATAGTGGGTTCATGCCTCTATTTAATCTGGGGGAGTGACAGAAACCTCTAAGGTTGTAGATGTGCTGTTGCTACTAGGGAGAAAACAACATTCATATGCTCAAGGGCATATGCTTTGTTTACATTACACACTTTGCTTAATGCAATTATCTGTTGTTCGCAACTTAATACTTTTGGGGTGTTCGGATTGATATCCCCGGGAGTGGATTATTAGTCATAGATGCAGTTGGATGGCGGTCTATGTATTTTGTTGTAATGCCTAGAGTAAATCTCATAGTGATCTTCTTGACATATCACGTTTATCTTTATTCTATCAATTGCCCAACTATAATTTGTTTACCCAGCATGTGTTATTTTATTTATGGAGAGACACCACTAGTGAACTGTGGACCTCGGTCCTATTTACATCATATTGCTATCACCTGTTTACTTTACTCGCACTGTTTACTTTACTCGCATACTATATTGTTTTCCACTCGATACGCTCATAATCTTTGTTTCAAGCAAACCGGTGAGATTGACAACCTCATCGCAAGTTGGGAACAAAGTACTTGGTTGAGTGTGTGCAGGTTCCGCATCACCTTCAGTCGTCATTGTCTCTCCTCTCCTGACCGATATTAAACCTTGGTTTCTTAACTCAGGGAAAACTAGCTGCTATACTCATCATACCTTCCTCTTGGGGTTCCCAACGGGCTGGTTATTCACCACGCACAAGGACAGTCTGGTCCCACGTTAACCACACGCCAGCAGTAACTCAATGCTTCATGAATCCTAGCCCATTGCCTAAGTGTAATATATACTATTTAAGAATAAGTATTGTCACACTTTATTCAATAGTGTTTTGTTGCACTATTCCATACCTATGTGAATATATTCACATGAGTCATTCTAAACTCTATTCATGCCTATGCCAAGCCCAGGATTATTATCATTACACTGTAATCTTGGAGGACCAATTCCTTCCAATCATTAAATCTTGATCCATACCTTGTCCAACTAAACATATTTTTGTCTAATTCATATATGTACTCAAATTGCAATTGTGCTACTTGAGTAGAATATGAATTCATCTCAAACCTAGATTTTGTTAACGTGGAGCTATTATAACCCATACCGTAGTATGTGTTATACACCATGTTGATCAATGAACCATTTGAGCCATGTCCTCCAATATCAATCATTCATACCCAATCCCATGCCCACTTAGTTTTGTTCACATGTATTGAACTATTCAACTTGCAAATGTGCTAATTGAGTACTTCAAGCATTCTTAAAACCAAGCCCAGTGCCTAAGTGGGATATATGCTATTTAAAGAATAAATGTCATTACACTTATTCAAATAGTATTGTGGTTGCACTATCTCACACCTATGTGATCTATTTCACATGAGCTATTCTGAAACTCATTCATGCTTTAATAAAGCATAAAAACTTCATCAATTACTTTTTGCCTAGTCCAATTCTCTCTCAAATCATATTGATCTCTCCCAACTAAGCTCTCCGATTCATATCTCCCAAATCATGATCTTTTACCATATCTTTCTTGTCATAACATCTCAATAAAACTAAATTGTTGAACAAACACTTTTCAATTGTTTGAATTGTTTGCTTGTGTTTGAATGATATGTTTATGTTATGTTATTTCTGTGCTATAGTTTGTGCGAAGAGCTACGTGCTTAGTTGAGAGAAGTGGAACGTCGTGATCTTCAAAAAAAGGCAAGTGACACACATGTCCCTTTTCCCATTTTACTTATGCATTAGTGTATTCACCTCTTGTAGTATGCATGATAGGTGAATTATTCAACTGTTTTATCAAATGCTTAGATCCTAGTAGAGTGTAGCTACCCCTCAAACCCCACCTGATAGGATGCTAAATACCTTGAAAAATATTGATGCCATGCTATGATCACTTGATAAAAGTGTTTTGTGAACAAATTAAGAACTTCAACTAAAATGAAACACCTGGGTGGATTGGTTTGATGATGGAGGCGATGTTGAGTGGCGACCTGGGGCTACACGATGTGTAGTTGCTGCCTGGGCGTTCACTTGTGGTTTGCCACCCAGGAACAAAGAGGTTACTATGTCTTCCATGCTTAGAGTGCTTCCAGTGCAGCCTTATGACATTATGGGCTCTGTCTTGACTGATTAGATGTGGGAGTGCAACTTGTGTGCAAGAAGTGGTGGTAGTTGAATTATAGGTTGGGGACGGAGCTTGCTAAGTTAGTTGCCCTCTCCTTCCAAAAGGTCTCGTTTCATTTTATGTATGGGCATAAAATGAATCGTAAGGTGAAAGTGCACAACCCTTGCAAGGTGTTTAAACTAATCGATTAGCCGTGTCCTCGGTTATGGACAATTGAGTCTCTAGACATGGAATATACGGAAGAATCTCATCACCGTTTCTGAATGACTAAAATCTGTCTAGAAACCCCTAGGTAGGAACTAAGGACCATGCACTCCGAGGTGTGGTGGTGCCTGAGGTTCCAAACTTTGTTGAGTTTCGCCCAGAACTACATACCGGCCAATATGTAGTGTATGGGGGTTGTCTTGACCTTTGAAAAATAAAATTTTGAAAGAAAGTAATAAAAAGGATTTTAGGATAAAATTGGCTTTATGCAAATCAGCCTATGAGATCCACCAGCCAAATGCCATGTAGTATAGTCTTTCCACAAAATGCCACCAAATATGTGTCATTTGCCAGTACATCATTGTACTGACCCCTCTGGGCTGCATATTCAAACGTGCAGGTTTTATTTCGAGTAAGGAACCAGGAGTAGGATCTCGAGCTTACATTCCAACATGTCTGCCTGTGGCACTTGATGAAGATGGAAGCTCACTGCAACTATACTTTATGTTGTGTACTCGTAAGGTTGAAGACCTATGTAACTGGATTTACGTTGTAATATTGATGCTATTGCAATGAATACTATATTTTGTACTGTGGTGCTATCTACTGATCCAGGGAATGGCACAGATACATAGGAGTTCTGTCTTTTGATAAGGCAGGGCGCTACAGAATGGTATCAGAGCATAGTGTTGCCTATAGGATTGAGACCCTAGGTTTGGAATAGACTAGGAAGCCCTAGGATTCTTTCCTCTCTCTTTAAAAGGAAAATCAATTCAGTTTTCTAAATGAAATCAATCTATATACTTTTAGTTGAAACTTTCTTGTAAGACTTACTCCATTCATTTGATTTAGACAACTCCTCTTTCTACTTATAGATGACCAACCTCATCGAATCCCTTAAGAAAGATCATGACCCTGAAGTGTGAGACTGAGTTTCCCAAAGCCTTGAAGAACCTCATGTTAAGTATGGGAATGCAAGGAGAAGCTGTTTACAAAGGATTTCCCGTGATAGATGAAGGTGAAGAATATTGGTGGGTGCAGCTTCATTTATACAAGAATAAAGAAGATGACCACAAGAAGATGGGACTTTGGATGTTCACCAACTCCGAGATGTATCCATCATTTCTAGACTCAGCAAGATGTGCTGCTTGGTCAACTATAAAGGAACTTGGAGAAAGACTCAAGTGGAGACTTCATAATACTCAGCAAGACCTCAAAGAAGAAAAGGAAGACACTACTACATTGAAGGAAACCATAAACCAACTTCAAGGTGACATAGAAAAGTTGGTATCTGAACTTAGTGTTCAAGGAAACCTTATCAAAACCAAGGACGAGCAAATTACCAATCTACTGAAGCAGCTGGATCAGAACAATGGATCTTCCTAGAAGAGAACCAAGAAGCCTTAGTTGGACCTCCATTTAGGAAATTTTAATAAGCAACGACGTGTAATAAACGTTATGGTCATACCGACTTGTGGATGATCGTACCATCCCGTTTGTTTGAAAACTAGTTTGCTTGATGTGTTGAATGTTTGTTAGATATTGCTTGTAAGATGAATTGTTTTGATCTGTTATGTTTGGGTAGGAATCTTCTTTAGATCTCTTCTATCTAATTCTTATCTATGCTAAGACCTAAACTCGTCCTAAAACCCAAACCGAAGTATTCTCAACGACAGAACAACCACAATACCCTTAGATGGAGATAATGATACAAAGGACAACAACAAGGTACTGTATTTCAATTACAAGGAACTAGGACAGTACCCATCCAAATGTCTAGAAAGGAACAACAAGGCAAACCCACAAGGAAGCGTGAAGAAGGACCTCAGTATGATCACTTGTTTCAAGTACAGTCAAAAGGACACTAGGCAAGAAGATGCCTAGGGAAGAGTACTACGAGATGGAATAACTAAAGGATACCACGCAAACAATAAGAAGACACCCCAAGGTGTAGCTAATGTGGAAGTAATACTATTCAACCACCTCATGCAAGAAAGGTAGAAAGGACAAACAGAGCAATGGAAAGAACAAACAGAGCAATGGAAAGAACAAACAGAGCAATGGAAAGAGCAAACAGAGCAATGGAAAGAGCAAACAGAGCAATGGAAAGAGCAAACAGAGCATGGGAAAGGATTTTAATTCCTCTTAAATGGCAGACCGAAGGATCTACAACTTAAGGATTATTGCCATGAACTTTGTTGAAAACCTCTAGCTAGGAACGATAGATTTTGTTTTCAAACTTCAAAATAGAATTTGGGAACTTGGATCCAATTTCAACAAAAAATTTGTTTAAAAGCTAGTGAGGTTGACCAAGAGATAGAATGCGAGATGCACCAAATCAAATACAAGGTAATGATTGTGTGCGACATGGATTGGCCCCCATGACGACTACTCATATTGTTCGCTCTTGTTATGAGGAATGGTGAATCTAGAGAGACATACCTACATGAGAGACGACGTCGTTAAACCATAACCTTAGGAGGATAATATATTACATCCCTTATAGTGAGCCAGTGTGGCCAAAACGTAGGACTACGGTGAGGATGTTTTGGATTATTGAACGGCTACACGAATCAGAAACGTTTTGCTCAGTGGGCTTTGAATACGAAGACTATTCGGCTTCGGCTGCTACCTGTTCGACTACTCCCTGAGCCTATAAAAGAGATGTCACTCCTCTCCAAAGAGTCACAACAGAGACAACCACCACTGCCTATGAGATTTCCCCCTAGTTTCAAAGCTTTACGCCACCGAAGTCTACCCCATCCCGACCTGCGATGTTATGAAGCAACTCTCCAAATCCCTGAAACTACTTTCCTGCCCATGAGAGCATCGTTAGATCCCTTTTTCTTGCAAAGGAGTTCACCTTCGAGATATGATCAAGTTGTCCAGCGTCTTCCAATGACTATGAAGATGGTTGTGAAAGGAATTCTTAAGGACCATCTGGTACTTGTGGCAGATAGCATGATGAGCACCGGTACCAAGAAAAGATTCAACAATGCTGGTTATAAGGCGACCTTCCATCCCTTAAAGGTGCAAGTACCTCTTACAGAGTCCACCTTGTTTACCCCTATGAAATGCATGAGAAGACTGCAGAGAGATGCCATCCTAATTCATTGGAATGAGTGGTCTCATCATGTTTGTGGGGCAAGCATGCAGTACTTGGCACTGAGTCATCTTTTGAGATTCTGCAACGAAGATCAGCTAAAAAGCAACAAGGAGTATGGTGATGGCATGTATGCTGTCTTGGCCTTGGTGAGGACCGACCAAGAAAAGGCTAGATACACATTCTTGGATGATGTGGACTACCTTATTGGTGACAACGCAATGGATGATATCTGCTTATCACCAGAATTGGATAGAACCCTTGGTATACCCACTTTTAAAGATGGTATTGATCATCAAAACTTCTGAGAAGGACGATTCAGGGAAAATCGCACAACAGTGAATGCAAGCTGGGAACAAAATGCAAGTACCTAAAGAAGCATCAAGATACCACCAAGAGGAATTTTCTTTTAAGGGCAGTAGCACCCTAGTTCCATTGGAATCAATAAACTTATAGCCTTTTCTCCAATCTCGAGGACGAGATTTCTTTTAAGGGTGGTAGTCTGTAACATCCCAAGATTTTATCAAATTTTGGGGGAATTTTTTTGCTTTTGTTTTGAGTGCATTGATTGAAATTTCACAGGGATTTAAAACTTTTGAGTCTATTTGGAAGCTTTATTAGAAAACTATTTTAAACTTTCTATTATTTTCTTGAAGAACTTCTTTGAGAAAGATCAAGTATCCAAATACTATTTTCCATCCTTTATTCAAACCTATGCAAGCTTGCTTGCAAAGGAGTGAATCACAAATGTGTTTTATTTAGTAAAGATTGTATTTTAAAGAACTAAGTTTGAAAGATAATTTCAAACATTATTTTATAAAGTATTATCTCTTATTTCAAAGGATTTTATTTTCAAACCCTATTTAGCTTTATGCAAGCAAACCCCTTTTGTTAAGTTTATGAAACCTTTTGAAAATCTTGTTCCAAATTCTGAAAACTAGTTTTCTTGTAGTGTTAAATCATTGCATTGATTTTAGAAAATTTCTATAAAGTTTATCCTCTATTTTTTAAAAGGAATCATTTTGAAAGCCCTAATTTTATCTTATGCAATAAAGCCCTTAGATCAAATTATAAAGCTTTATTAAAATTCTTGCTTAAATGTGAAAAACATGTTTGTTACTGTTCTGGTTTGTTGTTTTGAATTTTAGAAACTTTACAAAGTTGGTTTGAAGCAAATTGAACCAAATTTGCAAAAGTTATAAAAGAAACAAGAAAACAGAAAAAGAAAAGAAGAAAACAAAATAAAAAATGAAAAAGGGCCTCGGGGAACCCTTCGGCCCACTAAGAGGAACCAGCCCGCGGCCCATCTATCCCTTCCGAACCGGTACCCAGCTCCTTCTCTCTCTCCCTCGCTGCCATGTAGGCCCCACCTGTCAGCTTCATCCCCTCCAACAGTTTCTTCTTTCACTGGAAACCGTCGCCGGCGAGATTTTCGCCCCGGCTTCAATGCCTGCCCGTTTCTTCCCCGCACCCGCGCCTATAAGTGGCCTCAACCTCCTCTCCTCTTCCCCTTTTCTCCTCTCCCGATTGCGCTGCCAGGCCCGAGTAATTCCTCGCCGGAGCTCCGCAGGGCAGCAGCCGATTTCCGCCGATTTCGGTGCAGGGAAGCATCTCCGCGTCCTCTCTCCTGCAGCATTTACCTCCCCACTCTCTGGTGCATCTTATGATTCACCGGAATCGTTCTAATTTGTAGCAGAGCTAGCTATTCATCGTCATCCAACGCCGTCGCAGCCTCCAGTCACCCCTCGGCATCGCCACAGGAAGAAATCGGAGTCGCCGATCAAGCACCCGAGCTCGCCGTCTTCTCCCGCGCGTCGTCGTCAACTTCATCATCGCCGGAGGCCACCAGATCCGTCGCCAACGACCACATCTGGCGGCTACCTCGCCGGAGATAGCCGGAACCCTAACCACGGTGAGATCTTCCTCCCCTTTTCCTCCTGCACCGTCAGATCTAGATCCCACAGTCCAAATCAAATCACTCATTCGAACCGGTATCTTCAGATCTCGGCCGTCCATCCCCCTTTAGATCGTGCGGCTACATTTTAATCCAGATCCGAATCGGTACCAGCCTATAGAATGCTGCCACGTTGCCTGCCCCTCGTCAGCCCCAGTCAAACTCGTCAGAATGAATTCAAATTCGAAATCCAAATCTCAGATTTTGTACTGATCTTGTAAAATCAATATAAAATCTTCTGTAAGTCCAAAAATTGCAAATAATATCTCGCTGGAATCCTTAGAACATCTAGAATCCAGTAGTACAATAATATCCTATATTTTATGGATTCAATTTGAAACTATTTTCAAATTGAAATCAAACCTCCCGTTAGCTTGTTTAATTCATATCTTTAGCTCTGTTAATCCAAAAATTACAAATTTGTAGTCTTTGGAATCCTCTCAACATGCAGAACACTCTAGAATCAAAAGTTTCCAAAGTTGATACGTGCACACACTTTGTGCATTCAAATTTGTCCAAATCACTAATTTGATCATAGTTTGAATTCTATAACTTATTTTAGGATGATTCCAATTGCAGTAGCTTTGTTTTACTGCAAGCTATCCAGTAGTATCGATCCCATATTTTATTGAACCATTTCGCAATTATTCAAATTCTAACATGAGGATTTGAGTAATTTCCACTATGGAAATAAGCCTATTCCTTTCAGTAATGCTTCCTTCTACCATAGCAAATCTTATAATCATACCTAGTCGGCAATGTTATCTAAATAACATCTTGATCAAGATCATATTCACTTAGACCTATCATGTCTAGTTCACACATATTCAAACTACAATTGTGTTATTTGAGTAAAGTGTGATACATCTCAATCATAGATTCTATTCTTGTTATCCTTGTGGTGTTGATCTAATCAACATTTTAGCACCTATCCAATACTCCATGTACCCAATAGAAACCTTAAACCATAATCTCAAATGTTATCTACCCCTACTCAATCCTCTGTCCACTTGATCCTGATTTGATGTGCAGAACTATTCAATTAACAAATGAGTTAATTGAGTAACTCAATGCTTCATGAATCCTAGCCCATTGCCTAAGTGTAATATATACTATTTAAGAATAAGTGTTGTCACACTTTATTCAATAGTGTTTTGTTGCACTATTCCATACCTATGTGAATCTATTCACATGAGTCATTCTAAACTCTATTCATGCCTATGCCAAGCCCAGGATTATTATCATTACACTGTAATCTTGGAGGACCAATTCCTTCCAATCATTAAATCTTGATCCATACCTTGTCCAACTAAACATATTTTTGTCTAATTCATAAATGTACTCAAATTGCAATTGTGCTACTTGAGTAGAATATGAATTCATCTCAAACCTAGATTTTGTTAACGTGGAGCTATTATAACCCATACCGTAGTATGTGTTATACACCATGTTGATCAATGAACCATTTGAGCCATGTCCTCCAATATCAATCATTCATACCCAATCCCATGCCCACTTAGTTTTGTTCACATGTATTGAACTATTCAACTTGCAAATGTGCTAATTGAGTACTTCAAGCATTCTTAAAACCAAGCCCAGTGCCTAAGTGTGATATATGCTATTTAAAGAATAAATGTCGTTGCACTTATTCAAATAGTATTGTGGTTGCACTATCTCACACCTATGTGATCTATTTCACATGAGCTATTCTGAAACTCATTCATGCTTTAATAAAGCATAAAAACTTCATCAATTACTTTTTGCCTAGTCCAATTCTCTCTCAAATCATATTGATCTCTCCCAACTAAGCTCTCTGATTCATATCTCCCAAATCATGATCTTTTACCATATCTTTCTTGTCATAACATCTCAATAAAACTAAATTGTTTAACAAACACTTTTCAATTGTTTGAATTGTTTGCTTGTGTTTGAATGATATGTTTATGTTATGTTATTTCTGTGCTATAGTTTGTGCGAAGAGCTACGTGCTTAGTTGAGAGAAGTGGAACATCGTGATCTTCAAAAAAAGGCAAGTGACACACATGTCCCTTTTCCCATTTTACTTATGCATTAGTGTATTCACCTCTTGTAGTATGCATGATAGGTGAATTATTTAACTGTTTTATCAAATGCTTAGATCCTAGTAGAGTGTAGCTACCCCTCAAACCCCACCTGATAGGATGCTAAATACCTTGAAAAATATTGATGCCATGCTATGATCACTTGATAAAAGTGTTTTGTGAACAAATTAAGAACTTCAACTAAAATGAAACACCTGGGTGGATTGGTTTGATGATGGAGGCGATGTTGAGTGGCGACCTGGGGCTACACGATGTGTAGTTGCTGCCTGGGCGTTCACTTGTGGTTTGCCACCCAGGAACAAAGAGGTTACTATGTCTTCCATGCTTAGAGTGCTTCCAGTGCAGCCTTATGACATTATGGGCTCTGTCTTGACTGATTAGATGTGGGAGTGCAACTTGTGTGCAAGAAGTGGTGGTAGTTGAATTATAGGTTGGGGACGGAGCTTGCTAAGTTAGTTGCCCTCTCCTTCTAAAAGGTCTCGTTTCATTTTATGTATGGGCATAAAATGAATCGTATGGTGAAAGTGCACAACCCTTGCAAGGTGTTTAAACTAATCGATTAGCCGTGCCCTCGGTTATGGACAATTGAGTCTCTAGACATGGAATGTACGGAAGAATCTCATCACCGTTTCTGAATGACTAAAATCTGTCTAGAAACCCCTAGGTAGGAACTAAGGACCATGCACTCCGAGGGGTGGTGGTGCCCGAGGTTCCAAACTTTGTTGAGTTTCGCCCAGAACTACATACCAGCCAGTATGTAGTGTATGGGGGTTGTCTTGACCTTTGAAAAATAAAATTTTGAAAGAAAGTAATAAAAAGGATTTTAGGATAAAATTGGCTTTATGCAAATCAGCCTATGAGATCCACCAGCCAAATGCCATGTAGTATAGTCTTTCCACAAAATGCCACCAAATATGTGTCATTTGCCAATACATCATTGTACTGACCCCTCTGGGGCTGCATATTCAAACGTGCAGGTTTTATTTCGAGTAAGGAACCATGAGTAGGATCTCGAGCTTACATTTCAACATGTCTGCCTGTGGCACTTGATGAAGATGGAAGCTCACTGCAACTATACTTTATGCTGTTTACTCGTAAGGTTGAAGACCTATGTAACTGGATTTACGTTGTAATATTGATGCTATTGCAATGAATACTATATTTTGTACTGTGGTGCTATCTACTGATCCAGGGAATGGCACAGATACACAGGAGTTCTGTCTTTTGATAAGGCAGGGCGCTACAATTACCGTCTTCCATAATCGATGGATAGATTATTATAAATCTTGTTGGTGAAATAGACATTTATAACACTGATGCTAAAGGTCACAAGACAAAACGAATTTCACTTATATATGACACCGCCGTTTAAGTCATATTGGAAACAAAACATGAAAGAAATTCTATATTGATAGATTTTTGAGTCATTTGATTTTGAATTGATTGACGCTTGTGAGACTTTTCCTAAAGATGATCAAACTCCGTTCATGGGCCATGGACAGAACAAGCGACTAACTAAATGGAGATCATACATGTTGATGTATGTAATCCATGGTGTGAAGTCGATCATGGTGTATTTTCTATTTTCATCAATGACTTGAATAGATGTATGGTATATCTACTCGATAAGATAGAAGTATGAAACAATTGAAATTGTTCAATTTATGAAGTAGAAATTATTGTAACAAGAAAAATTCAAGTTTTTATGATTGGATCATAAAGAAGAATATTTGAGTTACAAGTTTAGCAAGCATCTAAGAGTTAGAGGAATTGTTCCACAAACTTGCATTGTGATAAACACCATAGGAGTATGGAGTTTTCGATGGATGTAATCAAACCTTGTTTGACATGGTTAGATCAATGATGAAATAAAACTACCAATATAATTTGTGGATTATGCTTTAGAGACTACCGCTTTTCACTGAATAGAGCACCATCATAATCCGCTGAAATGACACCGTACAAGTTATAGTTGTCTTTTCTTAAATTTTGGTATGCATGACATAAGTAAAATATTTACAACCAAAATCGGATTAGTAAGTCTTTGTAGGGTTATCCCAAAGAATGTCGATGGGTGTTTCTTCTGCCATAAACCCAATTAAAAGTGATTGTCACTGAAAGAAGTGAACTTTTTATGAAGGAGTTTTTCACGAAAGGTTTAAGTGGGAGGAAGATAGAACTTGATGAGGTTATTGAATCTGAGCAAGATGATCAGAGTAGCACAGCACCAGAAAATGTTCTGGAAGCGGCAACTGCATTCATAACTCACGCGTCTATAATATGTTGTAGTCACGGCATCGAATTTCCTATTTAACCAAGTTGGTCGTAATCAAATAGCAAGATTTGAGGACGAGATATTATTAGATAATAGTAACCAACAATATACAAAGAAGCGGTGATGGGCCCTGACTTCGTCATATGAGTTATTCTAGCAACAATTACATATAGAGATATGATAGTTGAATAAACGAAACAACGTTCCTCTACCAGAATGCACACCAAGGACGTGTACCTGACACGACCCAATGGGTTTTGATTCAAAGGTTGCTAGATATGTATGCAAACTTCTATGGTAGAAGTAAGCATAGCGAAGTTGGAATCTTCAATGATGAAAATGTTAAAGTGTTAATTTCATCAAGATATTTGAAGATGCCTGTATTACAAGAAAGTAAGTGGGAGCGCTCAGACATATTTCTAATACTTTATGTGGATGACATATCGTTTATTGGAAATAATGTGTTTTTCTTGATATTGTCAATTTTTCATTAAAATTGGATTTTTGATGAAAGACTTAGGCAAAACCAGAATATTGAGCATCAATGTCTATACAGATAGATTGAGGCACTAATATAGTTTTGCCAGAGTACATAGATGAAATATTGAATTTGTTCGATATGGAAACAATAAGAACGGTTCTTATTGCATGGAAGAGGTTGGAGCAAGAATCAATTGTTTTGACACTTGATGAGTGAAACCGCAAGAATGATCTTATCAATCTTGTATACCATGATATGTAGATCCAGATATGTCTGATGCTCTAAAAGGTTATGAGCATTCATATGATGATCGTTGGACAATAGTAAGAATATTCTTATGTACTTTTGAAGAACTAAGAATATATTCTGTATGCAAAAGTGACAAATGGTTCATTGCAATGTGTTACATTGGCTTTGTCACATATACAAGTAAAATTTTATCTTAATTTTAAGCTATTTGTTTTGAGTTAGAGGGTGGCACAATAAGATGGAAGAAAGTTCCATGATGACTTGGATGAGTTCCAATGTTAACATTGTGACGGACACTGCAACGAGGGCTAAGTATATAATCGCTTTAGAAGCGGCATATAAAGATGCAAAGTAGATAGTGATAATCCAACTTAATTGTGGCACTGTCGTCTAGGTCATATTGGCGTAAAACGCATGAAGAAACTCCATTCTGATGGACTTTTGGAGTCTCTTGATTTTGAATCATTTGACACGTGCGAGCCATGCCTCATGGGCAAGATGATCAAAACCCCGTTCTCCGGAATAATGGAGCAAGCAATAGGCTTATTGGAAATCATACATACCGATGTGTGCGGACCCATGAGTATTTCGACGTGCGGTGGATATCGCTATTTTCTCACTTTTACTGATGACTTAAGTAGATATGGGTATGTCTATTTAATGAAACATAAATCTGAAAAGTTTGAAAAGTTCAAAGAATTTCAGAACGAAGTGGAAAACCATCGTAATAGGAAAATTAAATTTCTGCGATCCGATCGTGGAGGTTTTAGTTCCAAGTGTGCTAGTACTATGTAGTTCTATTGTATGACAATAGTGACAACATAGTTTTGGCAAAGAAACAAAGGTTTCATCAGAAGACCAAGTTTATACAATGCCATCTCATACAAGATGAGTAATGCGTGCTGACACAAAAGAATATACAAATACAAACGGACCTAAAAGTGTCAGACCCGTAGATAAGGTTTACCATGTGCAACACGTATTAATAACACCGGAATGCCATAGGTGTTAAAGGCGCAAGTATGACTAGATTATTGACTCTAGTGCAAGTGGGAGACTGAAGGAAATATGCCCTAGAGGCAATAATAATATTGTTATTATCATATTTCTTGTTCATGATAATGTTTATACTCCATGCTATAATTGTATTAAGTGGAAACATTAATACTTGTGTGGTTTATGAACAACACCGTGTCCCTAGTACGCCTCTACTAGACTAGCTCATTGATTAATGATGGTTAAGGTTTCCTAACCATAGACATGAGTTGTCGATTAATAATGAGGTCATGTCATTAGGAGAATGATGTGATGGACAGACCCAAATAAAGCACAACAATTAGATCGTGTCATTGTGTTCATCTTTGTGAAGCTTTTCCTATGTCATGTATTGTATTCCTTAGACCATGAGATAATGCAACTCCCTAGTGCCGGAAGAGAGCTTTGAGGTCATCAAATGTCATCCTATGAAAGGGTGATCATAAAGGTGTCTCTCAGGTGATCGGAAAGTACTTGTTGGGTTGTATGTATCGAGATGGAATTTGTCCCTCCCAAGTCGGAGAGATATACTTCGGGCCCACTCGGTAATCGATATCAACACCGCTTGCAAGCATGTAGTTAAGGAGTTAATCACAAAGTGATATCAGATTATGGAACGAGTAAAGTACTTGCTGTGAACGAGATTGAACTAGGTATGCCGATACCGACGATCGAATCTCGGGCAAGTAAAATATCGCGAGATGAAGGGAATACATATACGGGATTAATTGAATCCTGGCATCGTGGTTCATCCAATATGATCATCGATGAATATGTGGGAGTCAATATGGGTTTCCAAATCCCGCTATTGATTATTGATAGAAGATCATGTCTGTATATTCTCGAACCCGTAGGGTCACACACTTAACGTGCATCGACGCTAGGATAGAATGGATAATTGGTTAAT
Organism: Dactylis glomerata; assembly: GCA_007115705.1. Taxonomy (NCBI): domain Eukaryota; kingdom Viridiplantae; phylum Streptophyta; class Magnoliopsida; order Poales; family Poaceae; genus Dactylis; species Dactylis glomerata. The sequence continues at coordinate 65,502 of QXEO01000129.1, forward strand.
GAGTTTTTGTTCGGAGTCTCGGATGAGATCCAGGACATCACGAGAGGTTTCGGAATGGTCCGGAGAATAAGATTCATATAAAGGAAAGCAGTTTTTGGATTCCGGAATCGTTTCGGAGTTTATCGGTATTGTACCGGAAGGTTCTAGAAGGTTCTAGAGTGGGGCCAACGTGGGCCCACTTGACGGAGGCCTGCATGGGCCTAAGGGGAAGTGTCTTGGCCACTTTGGGTCAGGCGCACCAAGCCCCTAAGGCCCAGCCAGCCAGCCCAAAGGGGAAACCCTAGGGTAAAGTTGTAGAGGGAAGGGGGAAGACTTGCCCCCACTCCACCCCTTCGCCGCCGGCCCTAGGGCTTGGAGGAGGGGCCAAGCTGGCCGCCCAGCCTCCTATATAAGGGAGGGCTGGGGTGCAGCCTCCCCCTCACCCCCAACCCTAGCCGCCGGCCAACTGCTGCCTGCCAATCTCTCTCTCTCACGACTGTGCGTAGGCGAAGCCCTGCCGCAGAAACTCTCCACCATAAGCACCACGCCGTCGTGCTGTAGATCCAATCTATCTCTCCACCATACTTGCTAGACCAAGGAAGGAGGAGACGTCGCTGCGCCGTACGTGTGCATCTCTCGGAGGCGTCGCCACTTGCGGCGTTGGATCGGATCGCGGGGAGGAGACGGCTAGTACGACTACATCATCCAAGTTCTGTTGAACGTTTCCGCTGTGCGATTTCTTCAAGGGTATGAAGATCTCATCTATCTCTCTCGTTGATTACATCTCCTAGATTAGATCTTGGCTTTCTCGTTCGCATCCGTAGGAATTTTTTTGATTTGCTATGCTGCGAAACCCTTCAGACTCTTAATCTACTTTGTTTTCATATCTTGATTAACATAATCTTTCCTATCTAAGTCTATTTAGCTCCAAGACAAGAGGAGAGAGTCTATATCAAATCAAGTATCATTCTCATCTCTTAAGATGATACTTTAGGATCTAATCCACAAATTCAGAAGAGGGAGAGACTAACCTAGTACCAAGATGGTTAGAGGAGTTTACAATAGAGTTTAACTACTTAAATAATTAGCCAGTACTTCTGGATATAATTTAATTCACTCTTAAACTTGTTACCAAAATTGGTAAACCACAAGGTCTAAAGTGCATAAAAGCCACCCATTCTTATTTAAATCATAACTTATTAACTATATGGGATATAACAAAACTAAACTCATTTACATTACATTAAATAGTTCAAACTATCTGAATAAAAATAACTATGACCATTTTGAAACTCTTATGATCATGCCCTGGTGAAATCAAATCAATCACTTAAAATTCGAACATGACCTTGTTAACTTTGGATATTTTGAGCACAACTAATAATAGGAACAAATAAGATATGACAATATGCACAATTCACAATAATAGGATTATTTCAAATATGAACTTTGGAAGTTAAACTTCCAACAATTAATACAACATCAATTGATAACAATTTAATTATGAATTACAAATATATATAAGAATATGAATTGATTCAGCCACAAGTCCATTTAGTGCCAAATGCCACTTGGCTGTCCAAAATAAAGATTATTAGAGGATAATCATCATGCCACCTAGGATAGTTATCCACTTGAAAATATCTTCCTTTACTTGAACCCCAAGTAATGTTCATAGTTATCCACTTGAAAATATCTTCCTTTACTTGAACCCCAAGTAATGCTCATGCATGGGAGCTTGACAACAAGTAGCTTACTCACCTTGCTCAAACAAGAGTCATCACTTGAGGTGTCAACTTGTGGTGAGCCTCAAGATACTATAAAAGTAACCCCTTGGCATCCATTTTGACACCATGAAATCATGGTAGGAGCATACCAACGAATTTGGGCCTTATCATACATTAGACAGGGCCAAGAAACATCACCATCACACCAGCAACACCACCACACAATCCACCCTGCTCATGAGTTGAGCAACAGGGCAGGATTCACCACCACCAGCACAACCTCAATAACCAAACCAGCAAGACCAAGACCAAATGGTTACTTAGTTCAATTAGGAATTAGGTCAAGCAGCTAGGAGGTGCAGGCATGCCACAAGATGTAGGTTTATCAGATTTCTCAAAGAACAAGCTTCGCAAGACCACCAGGTTGGTCTAGTATGAGAAGAGAGGAGTGTAGTTAGTGGAAAAAGGGAATCAATCACCATAGGCAAGAGAAACATATCTCTGATTCAAAATCATCATTGGCTAAAACTAGGAGCAAGCAATAGTATTTACTCTAACTAGATTTGTAGGAAGAAAATAGTGAGAGGTGTGAGAAATAGGTTTGATAAGCAGATATCATCCATCATCACGAGAGAGTATAGGAGTCAAGAAAACCTATCCTTGTTTAGGAGGGGAGCATTCTTATGGAGAGCCATAGAGACCCTTGGATCAAGTATATATTTTACTTAAGCAATGAAACATGATATGGGTAGTAGTAACACAAACCTAAATCTTAACTCCTAAATTCCTATTTAGGTAGAATCTATATCAAACTAACCATATATTGGGTGTGATCCCTATCCTCTAATAATGATGATATAATTCCATCACACTCAATATCTTTATCTATCCCATTGGACCCTACTATACTATTCATATTTCCAGTTATGCATCACTTTGTGATCATAAGTAAAACCCTAGAACCACATCCTATAATTTAACCTATGAATTGTGTCCACACCATAAACATTCCTAATATCAACCATATTATTTATCCAGTGATTAACTTGAACATGTTAATATGTGCATGAATCTTGATATCAAATTAAGAGCATCATGTTCATAGATACATATACCTAACTAGGAAATCCAATGCTATCACTTATTATAAATAATAGTTCTCCTTTCATTCAGGTACAAATATAGTGTCTATACCCTCTTAAAGAAGAAACACTAAAATTGAAATCCAACATTACTATTAGTCCTTAATAGTATTATCTTACCATATCATTACAAGTTAATGCTTCTACATATAACTAGGAGTTGCCCAAGACTTGATCAAAGTTTTGAACATTCTAATAATAGTATTTGAATTCATTCCTATTAAAATCCTTATCTAAATCCAAATAATGTATACATTATAGCTTTGTGCTAATGCACTTAAATATCATCTAATACACCATATTAATCTGTATACAATACTTGGAGGATTTCAGAAAAAGTCCCAAATCCAAAAACCTGCAAAAACACATATTAGTAGTGAATTCAAAACGGAAAACAGAAATTGGAAAAAGAATCAAACAGAAAAAAGGGAAGAAGCTTACCTGGCCGCAGCCCATCGAGCCGGCCCAGCATGCGTCCCAGTTGAGGATACCGATTCGGTATCGGCTGACAGGGGGACCCACCGAGGGGAAGACCGTCGTCTTCAACCTCCGATCAAGCGAAGCAGCTCGTTGTCGAGCTCCCCGCCGTCGACCGCGCCAGGATTCGTGCCGCCGCCCTCGGAGGCCTATAAGATCCTCTGCGCCGCCATCGAAGAACCCTAGAACGCCACCCCTCCCTTCTTTCTCTCTCTCTGGCTCACTCGGACCGAAACCCTAGCTCCGGCCAAATCTTCTCGCCGTCGATTGGGACCACCCCAAGCTCCAGCGTTTGTTCCTGGGGGAGCGCCTGGACGCCTTCGTCATCCTGGTGCAAGCAATCATGCGGGGGGGGGAGGGGGCTTGTAATCGAGCGCATCTCGTCGTTCCTTTGCGCCAGACTTCGCCGGATTTCTTGACCAATCGCTCAACTCCGGTCATCTCCTACCTCGTCGACCATCCTACCAGCATCATGGTGAGCTTGTGCACCTTTTGAGTCTCTCTGTTCATCATACGGTGGTCTGTAGCGTAAGCCCGTAGATCGCCGTCGTGCACCGCCGCAGAACATCGACGCCGTCGTCACTCCGGTGACCATTAGGTCACGTCGCCACCACCAACCAGTCGCAAATCAATTCCTCGTTTGATTTTGCTAACTAAATCCACCGGGGAGGGTCTGGATCGTCATTCCCGGCGATCGCCGGCGTTGAACAAGACCCAATCAACATGTGGACTCGGTCATGCCCTCGTGGCAGTTGACCTGGCCCATGGCCCATTGGTCAGTGACGAATGGCTAGGTTATCTGCGGGTATAAAACGTTCTCCCGTTAAGTAGAAATAACAGAAAATATCAAAAACTTAGAAAATTCATATCTGTTTCGTTTTAAATCAGAAAAATACAAATGATATACCAAAATGATCACAATAACATAATCTATCTATTTAGATTCTAATATTGCATGCTTGTGTGATATAATTTTGAGTGAAATTTAAAAACATGTTTAAGTACTATTTTTGAATATGAATATGAAACAAATTTAGGAATCAAATAACTTTTCTGAATGAGAAATGAATGTTTATAAACTCAAATTAGTTTATTGAAACAACATTTCATTGTTTAAGTTTAGTACTTTTAAAACTTTACTATTAGTATTTAAAAACCTAAAACTATTTCCCTAAATAATTTTAAATACTACAATCAAGAAAAATCCTAAATAACTATTGGCTTGTATTAAAATCTATTTTCAATTATAATCTGGTAATTGAAAATTGTCTTATTAAGAGTTACTTTTAATCATGAGAATGTCTGTAGATCAATTTAGGAATCATTTAAAATTGTGATTCAAACCCTACTAGCTAATAATAAAGAAACTTGTTTTTATTAATCACTTCAACTTCCCTATCAAATAAATGACCACTAAAAGGTAATTTTGCACTAAATGTCCATTATGGATTATGTTCTTCAAAAGTTATTCTTTTAAGAACATATCAAATAAGCATTTCACCAAACCATAAACTTTCTAAATAACAATTGCTTAGATAGGTTAAGATTGTTGTCAACCCTAAACTAATGAATGATGTTATGTAATATGCTTACTTCAATCTTGCATGTCCATGATCAACCAATTGTTTGCTAATTATAAGATGCAACTTAAAAGTGTTACCTTCATGTCTTCACCATTAGCCATCATTCTCTTATAACAAGGAATGATGGTAAAACCCTAAAACAATAGCTGTTGTTAAAGTCTTATTCTTTTAATAGCACCTGATAGTGATCTAACCTAAAATGCTTAACAACCATGTTATGGTGTGATTTAAAAGTGCAACACATCATAAGTAAATCACCATAACTCAATGACAATAAATCATCGGGGTTGGGTTACGCTTAGAGTGATGCATATCATATCTTATGCATATCATGCTGCAGATTTCTAACATCATCCCTACCGGATGATGATTACTATTTCAAAATTGGTATTTCTATCGTATCGAAGACCTTGACTCACATAATCTTGCAGTCAAAAAGGCAAGTTCACTCTTGCTCATATCTTTTGTTTAATTTTAGCAAATTACTTGCAAATATACTGGTGGTATTATTATTACTGCATTTAAAAGCAAAAGGTTTTGTCTTCATAAATAACATGAAGTAGTGGTTTCGACCGCAATGGTTGTTGCCCTAGGATGGTGGGCAGTGGGACCATGGTATGAGTATGGTGGAGGTCCCACTGCAACTGGAAAGTTCACCTAGGACTAATAACAAATGTCGCTAGTGATTCTAGCACCGTAAATAACGGTCAACCATGAGATCTGGAATGGGACGGAGAAGTCAGCTGTATCTTTTCCCTCTCGCATGCCAACGGATCAGTAGTCTAGGGTTGTCCTGTTCGGGCTACTATAGTGCAAAGGGGGGGAAATGTATTTCCTGTTTGGTCTGCCTATAGTATAGGGGGGACAAACTAGCTAATTGGTCTATGATGGATTGTAAGAGTCATCCGAGTCGGTCTACCCATATTGTATAGGAGCGGGCATCTGGGTCCGGAACGGTCTACCTATGGGAGCGTCCATAGTGTAAAGGGGGGACCAGTGCACCAATCGGTCTACATATGTGGTATAGGAGAAGGATGGAGTTACAAAAGGGTGGGTCTGCGGGGTCGCGGAGAAGAATGGTGATTGGCTGGGCCCCATACAAAGGAAGTGTGGACGAGCATGCAACTCGGTTGTGCAGCAAGGCTGTAGATAGTGCATCAAACACCTTATCTCTGTTATGAACTTGCTGGGTAACGCTCGTTACTCACCCCACTCCCTCTTAACCCTTGTTTAGATTGGAGACAACACAGGAGGCAACCTCGAGATACTAAAGATGAAGATAAAGCCCTCGACTAATGTCAGAATTAGCAATGAAGTCAATGACTACGTCAAGCTTGGTGGAAAACTAGAATAGGAATAGAAGGGACCCAATTCTCTAATCCTAGAACCTAAGTAGTTAGGGTAATTCTGTAGCAAGCCAACTGCATTAGTTGTAGCTCTAGTTTAGTCTTCATCTTATTCTTTCTCGATTGTAATCGCTAGAACTAAACATCTACCTATTGAGGAGGTTCTGAAGATCTTCTGTATGCTGAAAATTATAATCCTATAGACATACCTTGGACTTGCGATGTTTCTGTTGTACCACTCTGATCGATGTAATACTAGTGAGACGGTGTTTCATTGGTGTTATATCAACGACTTGCATACTACACATGCAGTGGTATGCTGGGTCACCACAGAAAGTGTCTCTGGCTCCCAAGCTCTAGTGATGTCTTCGTTTCAATAAAAAAAATCATACTTATAAGTGTCTAAAAAATCTGAAAAATATAGACATAATCAATGATGTAACTTACAAGCATGCAAGTGATCAATGCCAAATTATTTATATTATGGGCTACACAAGAAATAACAAAATCCGATAAAATTTGGAGATTTCAAAATATACGTACTTAGGTCCGCACATTTAGCATTTTTATGTACCCAAATATATAAAGTACTTGAAATTTATATTTAGCATGTTTGTGGGAAAAACATTGCCTACATCCGGATTTTTTTTCTAAACTCGTAATCTAATTATCGTAAATTTTTAAAATAACAAGATTGCTGGTGCCATCTATCCGAAACTCCTCAATTCATCGTAAAAAGGCAAGTAACAACTCTAACACAAGCTCTAATTGACAGCCTGCCCATTGATCTAGGGACGGAGCTAGAGGGAAAATCCCCCTGATGCATGTTTAAGCTTGCAGCCTTGCTAGTTAAATTTTTGCCTCCATAGTACACTTTTCTTAGCCTAACGCCGGCCTAACCTGATGCATTTTCTTTAGTAAGCTCACAAGTACTGCTAAAAATTATCATTGATCCTAATGCACAGCCTATGGAGCTCCGCCCCTGCAGAGCCATAGAGAAAACATGCGGACCGTAGAACCACTCTTTATGCTCTCCCTACGTGAACAGAAAAGGAGGTGATCCGGTCATGATTCTAAAAGAAAAAGTCTATTTTCAATCCTAAACTTGTAGTGGTTCAGTGAAATAAACCCTAAACTCCAAATCCCTATCGTTTGTACCCTAAACTTACGAATCCCGGTCTAAATTAAACCCTGGATATATTTTTTTAGGTAAAAAAGAAAACCCTAAATCGCTACTCTCACTTACTACATTGGCCCACATGTCATGTATATCTTCTACCTCTGTCCTTGCTCTCTCTTTGACTTTTTCCCATTGATTGGCTTGCAGCAGCAGATTAGCACAAACCAAATTCTTTTCTCCACTATTTAGCACCCACCAGTTAGCAGCTGATATTTTCTTTTACACAGATTAGCATCCACACCGCGGCCACGAGCGCATAGGTGGCATAGCCAAATGAATTACATTGTCCAGATCCTACTGCAACGACGGGAGACAAAGCGATGTCCCTGTGGCAGAGGCAGCCGGTGCTGCTCCTTGATGTCTACGCACTTCTATTCTTGTAGACACTTGTTGGGCCTCCAAGTGCAGAGGTTTGTAGAACAGCAGCAAGTTTCCCTTAAGTGGATCACCCAAGGTTTATCGAACTCAGGGAGGTTAGAGGTCAAAGCTATCCCTCTCAAGCAACCCTGCAATTACGATACAGAAAGTCTCTTGTGTCCCCAACACACCCAATACACTTGTCAAATGTATAGGTGCACTAGTTCGGCGAAGAGATAGTGAAATACAAGTGGTATAGATGATTATAAGTAGTAAATACAATCTGGAATAAAAATCGCTGCAAGAAAACATGTAACAAAATAGGAAGTAAACGGTGTGCAATGCTTGGAAACAAGGCCTAGGGATCATACTTTCACTAGTGGACACACTCCCAACAAATATAACATGATTGAACAAATAAATAACTTCTCTTCACTAAGGTACTCTGAATTACTCTTCTATTGAACAACACTAATCATTGCGTAGGGCTACGAAGCACTCCTTAAAGTTCATCAAGTACTTGACAAACACTACTCATAGAGATATCCAAATCAAAGCACAACTCAAGATAGATATTATTGCAACATAGACCAAGTACTAACACGGTGCACACACTGTCAACATTACACCATGAAAGGAGGAAAAGATCACTTCAATACTATCATAGTGATAATTATTCTCATAATCCACAAAAGATCACAATCGTAGCCTAGACCAAGTACCACCATGATGCACGCACTGTCATCGTTACACCATGGCAGGAGGAATAGATTACTTTAATAACACCACTAGAGTACACATAATATCTGAATAATAACATCTACTTGTTCAACATGATACAAAGCTCACGATCACATAAAGATCACATCATGGGAGAGAGAGGTGAACCACATAGCTACCGGTAGTGCCCTCAGCCCCGGGGATGAACTACTCCCTCCTCATCATAGGAGACAGCAAGGTTGATGGAGATGGCGGTGAGGTCGATGGAGACGGCGGAGACGGCAGAGACGGTGATGGAGACCGATGGAGATGGCTCCGGGGGCACTTCCCCATCCCGGCAGGGTGCCGGAACAGAGACTTCTGTCCCCCGAAATTTGGCTTCGACGGCGGCGGCGCTGCGGAACTGTTCTGGAAATTTTGCCGACTCCCTTAGGGTTTTCCGTCCTGAGGCTTTATATAGGCGAAGGGGCATCGTCAGGGGGAAGCCAGGGGCTCCTCACACCCGGGTGGCGCGGCCAGGGCCTGGGCCGCGCCACCTATGTGTGAGGGCGGCCTCTGGCCCCCCTCCGGCTCTCTTTCGGTCTTCGGGAAGCTTCCGAGAAAAATAAGACTTCTGGCTTTTGTTTCGTCCAATTCCGAGAATATTTCCTGTGTAGCTTTTCTGAAACACAAAAATAGCAGAAAACAGGGAACTGGCACTGTGGCATCTTGTCAATAGGTTAGTTCCAGAAATCGCATAAAAGTGCCACGAAGTGTAACGAAACATCGGGTAAATGGTGTAAAAACAAGCATGGAGCATAAAAAATTATAGATACGTTGGAGACGTATCAGCATCCCCAAGCTTAACTCCTGCTCGTCCTCGAGTAGGTAAGTGATAACAAAAGAATAAATTTTGAGGTGACATGCACCTACACAATCTTGATCAAATATGTAAGCATTGTGAGCTGGGATCATAAGAACTTAAAACATGGGCATGAAGATATAATCTTGACAATAAGAACTTAGCAACCATGTTGTAAACATGAAAATGAACACAAACAAAAGATCATGAAAATGAAACAATGAAAGTCAAACGTGTGTTCAAATCATAAGGAAAAACATACAAATGGTTTTCAGCTTGTCCTTCATGGAGAGCAAAACATAAATGCATAGGACACCTTCAAGTTTAAGAGGGCGACTAGATACAAATAATTTAAGAACAAGTGAAACCAACAATATGAATCAATCAATGAAAACTTTGGGACAATGCACATTATAATAAAAATGACAACTATGCTCTCTTAATGGTGCATAAAGATAGAAGGCGGTGACTCAACATAAAAGTAAAAGAAAGGCCCTTCGCAGAGGGAAGCAGTGATTAAACATGTGCTAGAGCTTTTCATTTGTAAAACAGAGAGATAAAAATTGGTTTTGAGAGGTGGTTGTCTTTGTCAACGACTGGCAATGGGGTTCTTACTATCTTCCATACAAAAATGAAGCAAGTTTTTGAGAGAGAGATTGGCACTTTTGTGCTCTTTTTTATAAAGCTTGGCACTCCTCCCCACCTTTTTTCCTTTCACAAACCATGGCTAACCGATTCCATCGGGTGCCCACCAACATTCACATTCCATGGAGGAGTGCCTTTTTTTCTTTCTTTTTTTCTTTTTTTTCTTTTTGGAATAAGCAATATGGAAGATAGCAAATCCTACCACTACGTCCCCATGAGCTAAAAACAGTGGCACAAAACGAGAAGTAGTTGAAAGTTTTTGAAAGGTAGCACATGAAAATTTACTTTGGAATGGCTTACAAATACCATGCATAAGAGTTTATAGTGGACACAATGGCAAACTTGGTTTTTGGGAGTTGGATGCACGAGTAGAGCTCATACTCAGTACAAAATGAGGGCTAGCAAAAGACTGGGAGCGACCAACTAAGAGAGCAATAATGGCCATAATCATGCAGAGTGACAAAGTGACATTAAAAGAAGCATAAGATGGCATCAAAAGTCAAAAACTAAATGATCATAGAGGCTATTGGCGACTTTGTATGAGTCTAACATGTGTGAGCATGCGCCAAGTCAACCCAAATAAAGCATCAAGGAGAAAACCAAAATAATGCTTCCAAACGATAAAAACAACGCATGATTTTTTCAAAGGCTCATTAAGCAATCTCAGTTATTTAAGACAAGTTATGCTACAGCAAAAATCACTAAGCATACTATCAAAAAGACATCAAGCACGACATGCAAAAGCCTAGGCCGGAGTCTACACAAGCTTCTTTTTGTACCACTTTTTTGCATAAAGCTTTTTCTCTTTTCCAACACCATTCAAACCTTTTTGCGGAAACTCTTTTGAGGAAAGCCAACATATACCAGAGGCGCAAATACACCTTGATGCAAAGATAAAACAAGATCTGAACAAAAATCAAGGCGAAAAATGCAAGCTAAACGCATTAGCAGAAAAAGAGAACACTCATTGAACGATAAGAGTGAAAACTAGAGTGTTCTCGGCAAATGAAAAGCGAGTTCATCTCCTACAAAAGAAACATGATGTGATCTAACCATTTATTGCAGAAAACAAAACTAAGCTAACTAAGAAAACTAAAACAACTGACGCTCCAAAAAAAACACATAGTGCATGAAGCAATAAAAATATAGTGTTTTGAAAGGTGACCCGATTTTTGCCGATGAAGAAGAGGTGCCTCGAGGGCATCCCCAAGCTTTGACGCTTGTACTTCTTGGATATTTCTTGGGGTGATGCATGGGCATCCCCAAGCTTGAGCTTTTGTCCATTCTTCAACTCATCTCATCACTCTCCGATCCCTACAATTGAAAACTTCCTTCATACAAAACTAAACACAAATCTATTAGCAACATTAGTGTAAGCATAACATATAATCAACCTCTTTTTGCTTCAGGTTTCAACCTAAAACCACCACATATAAAGCATATACTACTGTAGCAACTTCTCCAAAAGTTCCGTGATCAAAAGAACAAAAAAAAAAACGATAAAGCGGCAAACACAAATATTGGCAGAAATCTGTCAAAACAGAACAGCTGACAAAGGTCGAATTTTTGAGGGGTTTTATGTTGCTCAAATCAAAAAGTGTTCAACTAATGAAAGTTTGGATATAACCTGGGGCATATGCACAAGAAATCGCAGGTCCAAAATATATACAGAGAATTTTCACGAATTTTTACGGTGCAGCACCGAAAACTATTTCAGGACAGCAACATCCCCAAATCTTACCTCACTCAAATTAGAGGCTTATCTTGGCACAACAACGAAATAAAAAGGATAAGGAGCGGTTATTATAGTAGTAATAACTTCCAAGACTCAAATAAAAGAAAAAAAATACTAAAAATAAAACATTGGGTTATCTCCCAAGAGTGCTTTTCTTTAACGCCTTTGAGCTAGGCGCAGTAATTTGAAAAGATACTCATGTGGGCGCCATATAAGAGCTTGAGGCAAAGGCGCCATATAGGAACTTAAAGCAATAGAGAGCATCAAAAAGTAAGTATGGAACACATTTATATCTGAACCAATTCCTATGCATAGGAATCTTGTAAGAAAATAAATCAACGAGGCACATAGTAGCAAGCATGGATAGATAAAACAAGTGCTACTTCAAGATTTGCAACATAAAGAGGGGAAACTTAATATTGTTGAGATCCATCAAACCATGTTTCCCTCTCTCATAATAACTTTCAGTAGCATCATGAATAGAACTAACAATATAACTATCACATAAAGCATCCCTATCATGAGCCACATGCATAAAAGAATTAATACTCACCACAGGAACAATAGTAGTAGGAGCAAATTCAATAGAATAATTATTCTCATCACCATAATCATCATAAATAGGAGGCATATTGTAATCATAACTAATTTTCTCCTCAAAATTAGGTGAACTGAAAATATTATACTCATCATCACAACCATCATAAACTAGAGGTTTAGTATCGTCATAAGCTAGAGAGCAACTATTTCGCAAAGCATATTCTTCAAACATATCATCATAAGAAGGAACATCACATATGGGAGATAAAATATCATCAGAGCAAATTTTCTCCACTAAAGCTGGGGAACTAAAAATATCATGCTTAACAAAACTAGCTTCCCCAAGCTTAGACTTTTCTAAAACAGTGTTCAAAGCATTCATACTAACAAAACTATTAGCATGCGAATTAAGCTCCAAAGGTTTTTCAATTTTCTCTTCAAACACTTCATATCTAAACTCAGGAAAAAGACTACAGAACTCTTTGTTTTCCATTAAGCCTAACTATTAAAAATAAAAACAAGAAACAAAAAGATGTAATTGCAGAATCTAAAGGAAATAACTCCGAGCACTCACACATGAGGATGCGAGTACCTTTTACCTTACCTCCCCGGCAACGGCGCCAGAAAAGAGCTTGATGTCTACGCACTTCTATTCTTGTAGACACTTGTTGGGCCTCCAAGTGCAGAGGTTTGTAGAACAGCAGCAAGTTTCCCTTAAGTAGATCACCCAAGGTTTATCGAACTCAGGGAGGTTAGAGGTCAAAGCTATCCCTCTCAAGCAACCCTGCAATTACGATACAGAAAGTCTCTTGTGTCCCCAACACACCCAATACACTTGTCAAATGTATAAGTGCACTAGTTCGGCGAAGAGATAGTGAAATACAAGTGGTATAGATGATTATAAGTAGTAAATACAATCTGGAATAAAAATCGCTGCAAGCAAACATGTAACAAAATAGGAAGTAAACGGTGTGCAATGCTTGGAAACAAGGCCTAGGGATCATACTTTCACTAGTGGACACACTCCCAACAAATATAACATGATTGAACAAATAAATAACTTCTCTTCACTAAGGTACTCTGAATTACTCTTCTATTGAACAACACTAATCATTGCGTAGGGCTACGAAGCACTCCTTTAAGTTCATCAAGTACTTGACAAACACCACTCATAGAGATATCCAAATCAAAGCACAACTCAAGATAGATATTATTGCAACATAGACCAAGTACTAACACGGTGCACACACTGTCAACATTACACCATGAAAGGAGGAAAAGATCACTTCAATACTATCATAGTGATAATTATTCTCATAATCCACAAAAGATCACAATCGTAGCCTAGACCAAGTACCACCATGATGCACACACTGTCATCGTTACACCATGGCAGGAGGAATAGATTACTTTAATAACACCACTAGAGTACACATAATATCTAAATAATAACATCTACTTGTTCAACATGATACAAAGCTCACGATCACATAAAGATCACATCATGGGAGAGAGAGGTGAACCACATAGCTACCGGTAGAGCCCTCAGCCCCGGGGATGAACTACTCCCTCCTCATCATAGGAGACAGCAAGGTTGATGGAGATGGCGGTGAGGTCGATGGAGACGGCGGAGACGGTGATGGAGACCGATGAAGATGGCTCCGGGGGCACTTCCCCGTCCTGGCAGGGTACCGGAACAGAGACTTCTGTCCCCCGAAATTTGGCTTCGACGGCGGCGGCGCTGCGGAACTGTTCTGGAAATTTTGCCGACTCCCTTAGGGTTTTCCGTCCCGAGGCTTTATATAGGCGAAGGGGCGTCGTCAGGGGGCAGCCAGGGGCTCCTCACACCAGGGTGGCGCGGCCAGGGCCTGGGCCGCGCCACCTATGTGTGAGGGCGGCCTCTGGCCCCCCTCCGGCTCTCTTTCGGTCTTCGGGAAGCTTTCGAGAAAAATAAGACTTCTGGCTTTTGTTTCGTCCAATTCTGAGAATATTTCCTGTGTAGCTTTTCTGAAACACAAAAATAGCAGAAAACAGGGAACTGGCACTGTGGCATCTTGTCAATAGGTTAGTTCCAGAAATCGCATAAAAGTGCCACGAAGTGTAACGAAACATCGGGTAAATGGTGTAAAAACAAGCATGGAGCATCAAAAATTATAGATACGTTGGAGACGTGTCACTCCTTCACATCAAGGCCGCCAGGTGCCGGAGGGCCCCGAGCCACGTCGTCGTTTCCTCCCCGCCGTCCTTCATAACGGCCTCCGCGGCTTCGCCTCGAAACGGACCAGGCACACATGGCAATCAAGGTAGCCACCGCAAGGGCATGTCTCCGGCTGAATCACGCCAGGGTGGGCCCTGACGGGGTGAGCAGGTCGGCATCCTCACCCTCGTCTCCGGCCAGCAGCGACAGCGGCTCAAAAACAGATGGAGGAGGATTGTGGAAAGGGATGGATCTTACATGTGGGCCTCCACTGTCAGTGAGAGCAGTATGTAATCCTGGTCGGGATTATTGTTTTCCTGGTGCACCAAACATGTTCAGGGTTTGATTTAGACCGGGATTCGCAGGTTCAAGACAAACGACAAGATTTCAAGTTCAGAATTCATTTTAGCAAATCTGTACAAATTTAAGGTTTAAAATAGATTTTTTCCATTCTAACGACGTCGCTCTTCCTGTCTGTTCGTCCCTCTTTCTAAACCGCATCCGTGGCGTCCCTGCTGGCCACCGCGACACCACCAGACACACACACCGTGGACAACGAGAAATACGGCCTCCGTCATCTCCGGTGCCCCATACGTGCCGCCGGCGCACGGGCTGCGCGCCACGCGTACGCAGGCCACACCACGTGACCTCATCCGCGACCCACCACGACATCCCGGCCTGCCTGCCTGCCGCCGGTGCACCACGGATTTCAAAATTCAAACCCGGTGCCGTTCGGCAGTTGACAAATCCCGAACGGTCCGAAGCCACTAGAAACAAACACAAGGGGCGGAGCAGATCCACGTCCTCCACCGAATCGAGTGCTCTCCCCTCCAACCAAAATAAGCTCGTCACTCTCGCCGCCCACTGCTCCACCCATCCAATTCTGCTTCCTCATCTCCGCCCCTGCGTTCGTCACTAGCGCTCGATCGAGAGGAGTGGTTGCGCGCCCAACCGGCCGTCTACCGCTTGTTCGTTTGCGCTCTGCCGCGGAGTGGAGTGGTTGCTTTGCCACTGCCGGCGTCGGGGCGGACGCACCCACGCGGCCGGGCGCGCGCGCAAAATAGTCAAGCGGCTGACGTGACTCCACGACACGCCGCGTCGCCTCTCGTTATATCCACCTCCGATCCACCTCGGCGGCATCGGGCGATTCGAGGGCAAGATCCAGGAGGGGAGGAGGAAGGAGGGGAATTTTCCTGCGTGCGTGCTGCCGGCCGGCCATGGACGCGCCCTTCTTCCACGAGCTCAGGCGCCAGGCCTCCTCCTACCTCACCGGCAAGATCCGCTCCGCGCGGCTCGCGCTCACCGACGTCACCCCGACGCAGCTGTGCGTGAACCCTCTCTCCCTGATCAATTTTGTTCCTCTTCGATCCGTGCTCTACGTATCGATGCTCTGCTCAGGTCTGACGAAGGGTTTCTGTTTGTGCAGGATGACGGAGGAGGCCACGAACGGGGACGCGTCGCCGCCGAGCGCCAAGACCATGAGCCTCATCGCGCGGGAGGCGTTCGAGATCGACGAGTACGTCAGGATCTCAGACATCCTCCACACCAGGTGGGTGATTTTTTCAATCCTGCGCACGTGCAGGAATCGATGCTGCTCTTTCTCTGCTCCTCCTCGTGTGTGTAGCTTGATCTGACGGATCGGTCAAATCTTCAGGCTGGCGACGTTCGACAGGAGGCAGTGGCGAGAGCCGTACAAGGCGCTGCTCCTCCTGGAGCACCTCCTCACACACGGCCCCCGCAGCGTCGCGCTCGAGTTCCAGAAGGACCGGGGCGTCATCCGGCAGATGGCCACCTTCCAGCACATCGACGAGAAAGGGTTCGATTTTCTTCTCTTTCTTCATTTCACACGCTGACGTTTATCTTCTCAAACATTTTCAGTCCTTCGGTTTCTGACGACAGTCAATCTCGCTCTGTCATGCAGCTTCAACTGGGGTCTGACGGTGAAGGGCAAGTCGGAGCGCGTGCTGAAGCTGCTAGAACGCGGCCCGTTCCTGGAGGAGGAGCGCGAGCGGGCGCGCAAGGTGGCGCGAGAGATAAAGGGCTTCGGCAGCTTCAACCTCAGCACTAGCGGCAGCAGCGGCTCGCGCGCGCAGCTGTGGGGCGAGGACGGCGCGGCGCCGCAGCTGTACGGGCGCAGCCACTCGCAGTACGAGCAGGACCGGCGGTGGAAGGAGGAGGACGACGTCGGCGAGGACGAGGAGGAAAAGGGGAGCCTGATCGCGCCGAAACCCGAGCGTGAGGCGGTGGTGATGGAGCTGGAGGAGCGGCACCACCGCCACCCGTTCCACGGCTTCGGGCAGCAGCGGCCGGAGGCGATGCTGCTGCTCAGCCAGTGATCGGGATTTACGAGAGGGATGAGCCAGTCAGCCTCTCCCCTGTACTGTATGTCGCTGTGTGTTGTGAAGAAAAAAGCGTCAGCAAGGTCAGTGGTTTGCTGACGTTGCCGAATGCTTTAGGGCTCTTCTCTGTTCCTCCTCTATGTTGTAACTTGTACAGAATGTTGCTCCTTTCCTCCAGCAGGTTTTCGCTGCGCAGCTACGCGTGCTTTGGCTGTCTGAATTTTGTTCTTCTGTTCTGAATTTTTCACCAAACGAACGGCAAGGAAATCACAATCCGATGTACAGTATGCAATTCATTGCCCCCATCATGAAACGAAACCAACAATCCTGAAAAGTATACTGAATAGATGCAGAGAAATCATGTGATCCGTTCAAGGGGCCAGCGGCACATGTCCGCAGGGGAAAATGATGCAGGGTTTATCCTGGACCAAACTGGACTACAGTCTATATAGGCAGGGGAAAGTGTACTTATCAGCAGGATACCAGATTCGTGTCTCATACCAGTTTCTCAATCAAGCCTCTGCTAAATTCTCTTCCAAGTACAAACAATATGCAGGGACTTTCCCTAAAACAAAAAACAATATGCATAGGCTTTATACATTTCCATTGCAAGTGCAACCATCCCTAAAAGTCTTCCTTTTCTCCCTATTACTTTCCCCATGCGAACCGGTAGTCATCATCACATGGTTTACGATCATG
Source organism: Dactylis glomerata (assembly GCA_007115705.1). Classification (NCBI taxonomy): domain Eukaryota; kingdom Viridiplantae; phylum Streptophyta; class Magnoliopsida; order Poales; family Poaceae; genus Dactylis; species Dactylis glomerata. Next base: position 83,009 of record QXEO01000129.1, read on the forward strand.
ATTCCAACTGTTTTCGACCTACTCTTTTCAGACATTATTACCACACTTGCTAAGTTGCTACTAGTAGCCAAGGGAAAGTAGGGCAACAAAGACGGGTCTAGAAAAAAAAATGACCAGCAGGACGAGGCAAAATAGACGCACCAAATGTTCAGCACGTCCTGGTACACCCTTTTTGGATCTGCCAACATGCTCAAGACAATTATGTACAAACTCAATCTAATGTTACCAGTAATCCCGTGCACACAACAGATCATACCAGTAATCCTCAGAAGTGGACCACTACACATAAGAAATATAACGAATTAAGTAAACACATCTGGAAATAATCCAAAAGGAAAAAACATTCCTCTTTGCTCATATAGCAGCATTGGTAAATAATAGAAAAAGAATACACATATCCAGTGTTCCAATTATCATTTTGATACAGAGGCTGAGGCTTCCGCATTTCGAAAAAAAATCCAGTGTTCCAAAGCAGGTGAAAGAATGTGATGCAATGGTTCATAATCCAGTGGTCAAGTGATAAAATTACCAGTTGGGAGTAATCAGGAATCTTCAGGAACCGAGGAAATTGCAGGTAACACTACTTGTTGGTGTTGTTTTTGCACAGTCTAAGACATTTTTTTGCATGAAACACCAAATTTTGCTATAAACTGTTGCGGAAAACACTAATCTCGTCATTAACAAGATAGACATCTAATTAGATACGTAGGCCCTTCTATTAGTGCTAACGTGGCCTTCTTCTAATTAAAATAACGTGGCCTTTTTCTAATTGGAAGGAAGAAAATTTCTTTTTTTAAATTTAAGAGCTACTTAAATTTTTCAGTCTGGTTGTGAGGTTTTAATAGTGAGTATGGATCATAGTTCTATTTTTGTTGACCCGTGCAAACGGTCGCGTTTCGAGGCAGTCTCTTCCCAGGCACGTCCCCAATGCAGATAACTCAAAGTGAAAGATTTAAATTTTCATTTAAACTTTGTTATATGTCATAAATTTGAATAAATTTAGCTAAAATTTAAACTAAACTACGCGACCGTTTGCACGGGTCAAAAAAAATGAAACTATGATTCATACTCACTATTAGGACATCGCAACCAAGCTGAAAAATTCAAGTAGTTCTTAAATTAAAAATTCCTTTAAATTAGAAGAAGGCCACGTTAGCACTACTAGTAGGGCCTATGTATCTAATTAGGTGTTTATCCTGTTAATGATGAGATTAGTGTTTGGCTTAATAGTTTACGATAAAATCTGGTATTTCTTGCAAAAAATATCCTAAACTGTGTTCTGTGCAAAAACAACACCAACAAGTGGTGTTATGTGCAATTTCCTCTAGGAACCAGTAGATAATTGGCTTTTGTTAGACCAGCCACAGTGTGAGGTAAAAGCGATTCAAAGGGCAGTTCGAACCGGATCGATACACTGCAAGGCATCGGCGCTTAATGTCAGAGAAGAAAAGCGAAGCAACATGTTGGTTCGCTTCTGAATCGTTTTCATCATTTAAATAAGATTTTCTTTGCCTGCATGCAACATGCAAAGTTATGAGTGACTCCCAACCCGCTCCTCTCGTCGCCTCCTCCGGGCGACGGGGGGGGGGGGGGGGGGGGGCAAAACCTAATCCCCCCGCCGCCACCACCCCCATCCCCTCCTCCCTTCCCTCGTCGCCTCCCGAGGCCGCCGCCGGACAAAGCCGGCCGGCGCCGGTGAAGGGGGCGGCGGGGTTCTAGACCTCTCGGTTCCCTGTGCCGCGGCTTGGAGGGAGGCCGCCTCGCAGGATACCGGAGGCCGGCGGCGGCGCGGCGGCGGGCAGGCTCGGAGAGGCAGGGTCTGCAGTGGACGGAGGAGAAGGCAGCCGTGCGGGGCGGGACGGCTGCCGCGCTTGGGCCTGGATCAGGGGCCGTTTCGGGCCCGATCTGGGCCGGGAGGGCCGCCGGCTTCCATCTCGGCGGGGCTGGCGTCTGTGGCAGCGTGCTCGGGAGGCTGCGGCGACTGCCGTCGCGGCAGAGGAGTAGGTGGCCGGTTCGACCGGCCATGGAGGAGGGCAAGGAGGTGCGGGCTGAGCCCTGGTCTCCGCGGCAGTCGAAGGCAGCCGGGGTGGCAGGTGCAGCGCCTGCAGGGTCCAGTGCGAGCGGCCATGGAGGCATGTTCAGTGACTGCTTGCTGCGGCGTGTGGCTGGTCGAGGTGGTCGGCGGGAGGGGAAGAGATGGGTTGGCCGGTGGGCTGTGCGGGGTTGTGCTGGAGGCTGTCTTCGCCCTCCCCTCTCGCCATTGTCAAGGATGGTCCTCTGGTTGGTGGCATGATCAGCTGGTGCTCCGGTGTTGTCTCTTTGGTTCGGGGTCAACGGGAGGGCTGGGAGAAATCCCTGCAGATGCCGACCACGGCGACGCCTGTGGGCGTCGTTACCTCATTGGAGGCGTGGTCGAAGCCCTTCTCGTTTTGCCCCCTTCCGAGCTACGGGGGAAACCCTAGATCCAGTGCTCTGGATCGGGCAGCGGTGGCATCACGATGTCATCTCCTCCTTGGAGGCGTTGCCTTTGTTGCTCGTGGAGTCCTTACTTGATAGCCGGAGTCGATGTTGATTGATGCCTTAAGCATGGGCCTCGAGGGCGCAATGTACGCTGGCTTGACTTTCCGGGCGTCACCTCTCTCAAGCTCGTCCGGGTCCTGCCGTCCCACTCGCCGACTACTCCTAACTAGGCGCTATGAGTAGGCGGTACGTTGACGCGTGTCATCTTTGACTCGAGGTCGTGCTTCGGTGTTGTCTTGTGCTGGCTGTGACGCGGTCTTGAGGCTCTATGTCCTCTCCCCTCGCCATTCTTGGCTGGAGATTGGGCAAGGCGAATCCTTGTCGTGCTTGTGTGGGTGTGCGTTGTAAGCCGCAAGGCGTTTGTGGGTGTTTGTACGGTTTTTGGGTCCGGTTTTCCTTATAAACTGGATCAACCTTCTTGCTAATCAATGAATTTAGCAGTTCTCCTGCTAACATTCAAAACTAGTGCATAAAGTAGGAGTATTTTACTACTATTGGTGGGTCCTATCTCTGTCTTGAATCGGAGCTACACACTGCAGCAAAGCTCCGTCGATTTAAAAGATCAACCCTTTTTGCTTTGAACCGCATACACATTGTGGATGGTCTTACTATCACACGCAGAGTAAAGGGTGTCACTGCAACCAGCTGTCAAGTACTTGAACTTCCCTGACAAAATCAAACAATTCATGTCAGATACAGACAGCAGTAGATAATGTCGCTGCAGGTGGTTCCAACTCGATCTCATATAGCTCCCATGTACTCCCTCCGTTCCAAATTAATTACCGCAGCTTTGGTCAAATTTGGTCTAGATACACATGTATCCAGGCGAGTTTCAATATGTAGGTTCGCTCATTATAAAAGAAATGTGACAATTAATTTGGAACGGGGGTAATCATCAAAAGTATAGGCAGTACAATGATACACAGATGGTACCGTGTGACCACAAACTAACTTCCACTGCAGTATCAATCAAAAGCCTCCACTGACATCAAATGTGCCCTACCAGTTTGGATCATCTGAAGGCTCAGTCTTATTCTCCATCTAAGACTTCCTAGCATGTGATATGTCTAAAATGTATTCTTCCACATTTTCAAGTCCTTCAAAGTCAGCCTAAACAATCTTACAAACTGTTAGGGCTAAGAATACAAAAGCAAGTTTTACTCTTCCTTGAACTATACTGATCTACAAAAGACTGATTACCTGCTACACCAATGTGATATCATCTGCTCCTTAATATGGACAGTACTAGCATTAAAAAAATGCTAGTACTATATACAACTGAAAACATATTTAATATGTTCTTATACATTACTTAACAAAGTTTAAATTCTACAAGTACTCTGCAGTAAGTAAATATGCATATATTTCCCTTTTTTTGGTTAAAGTTGTACATGCAGTCCTTGTGTTCATTGTGCATACACTGAATTTTCATTGTGCTCATGTTGTGTGGCTGCACTGAACACAATCGTTCATCCAGGGGAAACCAATGTGCCATAATATTTATCTCACACACATGGAGCAGCAAAAAGGAATACTCTGCATACACCATTTGTTGCACACATGCAGTACTTCAGTGGTTAAGTCGCACAAAAGAGGTAACACTGAGCTTTTGTAAAAGAGGAGAAAATTTCAGATAAGGAGTGTAAAGAAATCAAACTCTTCGAGAAAAAGATTGACAACTTCAATTTAGTATTCAGTATTTGATGAAATCCAGCTATCTCATAAACGTAAGACTGCCTCACATTAGTTGCACTTGGCAAGTACGTACAGGAGGCAAAAGAAATAGTACAATGGTGAAGTTAACAGTACTCTACAGCATGTTGAATACCTCAAGAGTGTGCAAGACATAGATGCAAATGCATGAAACAGTATATTTGTGGACCTTTTCATTTTATTGCAGGCCGTAGATGGGCAACCCACAATGATAACTGAACCATCATCACGGCAAGACGGAACTCAATCTTGACCAGGAGAAAAACCCTTCGCGCTCAAGACATTGCCCACAGTTCCACGCCCCATTGAGTAATATCTCTCCCCTGACATGAAATTACTCAGTTTATAGCATGATAAATGTTCCCCGAATCTGAATAGTAGATTTCGACTAACTTTACCTTCGAGTTCATCCGACGTCCTATCTCCCCAATCCTAAGTCCTTCATTTAGGACATTTGTCGAGTTAACCCTCGTCAGTGTGTCTCTAGGTTTCGTCTGCTTCTTTGATATCGTTAGAAAATTGCGGAGTGATGGCATGCCCCCAAGAATTTTAGAGTGATTACCTAGTTGTTGTCATTGTGACTTATCTAACTGAAGACCTAGTTTCTCTTAATAAATTATTTTCATATGTTGACCTTTTGCTTTTACTACAACCAGATCCATTTACGTTATTTATCGAAGGCATGATATATTCATATTTTTCGGCCACTTCACCTCTAACGGACTTAATACTGGATTTTTATTGAAACAAAACATCTTATTTATTTTTACTTATTATTGAAGACATCATATATTATATAGAGTTGGACTTACTACTATTTTTCATATAAAGTTTACTCTGAAATTCATCTATTTTTGGACTTTATCTCAATTCTTATGAGACCAAAAATACTATTTTTCTTTCATTCTTATTTTACATTTCATATGTAAATATTGGCGCCTCATATTTTATCCTTTCAATTAAATTTCTTCTACTATCAATTTCTCAAGATGGTTTGCCAAAATTTCATATGGAAGGTATGCCCCCTTGCTTATCCACTTATTAAAATTTTGTTTAGTATGAATTTCTAAATTTTCTTTGCCTTGATTTTTATCTTCTAAATAAAATTCCTTTACTACAAATTCCGAAGTTGATAAGCCCGTATTTTTTCATCTGATAAGAAGGTGTATAATTTCGTATGGAACAAATTGGCATGGAAACTCCCGTTGGCTTCATTGAAAGATTTTTTTTCATTTACTCCCAAACTTATCACCACGGTAGTCAATGGCATGCGAACTCTTTCCTTCTTTATTTATTCTATCTAGTCTCGGTAACGTATTACATGCAAACTCTTCCTCTCTTCTTTCTAATCTCTACCACATGAAAAATTATATACATGTTTGCCTGTGGCCCACATTCAGTTTTCTCTCTTTTATTTCATGCAAACACGCACATGTGCCGCTGGTTTGGACCTTGATGGTTGGTACGTGACAGATCCTATATATTGCACACGCATTATTCTACGTAACGTTTATATCTTTTAATCTCAACCATTATAATCTAAATCAACGGAGTATATATTTCTAACCTATGTGGATTAATGTGAGGTCTCTATTTTAGACTTCCGTATTGTGCTTTTAGTATATAATAGATAGATTTTACTGTGGTAGAGATGGTGCTCATTTAGTGACCCGTCAATTGGCCAATAAGTTATTTTGCAATGAGCAAAGGAGTTCTTAGTACTGGTCTTATTGAGCGGGACGACCGTCCAAATTTTTGTTCTGGTAGATTTTTCTTTCAGAATTTATCTGAGTTCAGCTCTGACGAACTATAACTAGACAACACATGGGTGCCGGGTGGAACTTTGGAAAAAATGGATCAACGAGTCCTAACATGAATATTATTAAGAAAATGATCACATAATCCTTTTGAAACCGGATGAATCGCATATTTTAGAGCGAGAAGAAATAAGTACTGCAGTATATGAGTCCATGGCTAACATAGGCAGGGGAAAGTGTACTTATCAGCAGGATACCAGATTCGTGTCCCATACCAGTTTCTCAATCATGCCTCTACTAAATTTTCTTCCAAGTACAAACAATATGCAGAGACTTTCCCTAAAACAAAAAACAATATGCATAGGCTTTATACAATTCCATTGCAAGTGCAACCATGCCTAAAAGTCTTCCTTTTCTTCCTATTACTTTCCACATGCGAACCGGTAGTCATCATCACATGGTTTACGATCATGATTCCAACTGTTTTCGACCTACTCTTTTCACACATTATTACTACACTTGCTAAGTTACTACTAGTAGCCAGCGGAAAGTATGGCAACAAAGACGGGTCTAGAAAAAAAAAAGACCAGCAGGACGAGGAAAATAGACAGAAATATTCACCATGTCATGGTACACCCTTTTTGGATCTGCCAACATGCTCAAGACAGTTATGTACAAACTAAAACTAATGTTACCAGTAATCCTTTGCACACAACAGATGATACCAGTAATCCTCAGACGTGGACCAGTACACATAAGAAACATAACGAATTGACCAAAACGAACGGATCTGCATTAAGCTTTGCACATATAGCAGCATTGGTAAATAATAGAAAAAGAATACATATCCAGTGTTCCAAAGCAGGTGAAAGAATGTGATGCAAGGGTTCAGAATCTAGTGGTGAAGTGATAAATCACTGAGTAATCAGAAATCTTCAGGAACCAGTAGATAATTGGCTTTTGTTACTATCACACGCAGAGTATAGGGTGTCACTGCAACTAGCTATCAAGTACTTGAATTTCCCTAACAAAATCAAACAATTCATGCCAGATACAGAAGGAACCAGTAGATAATCTTGCTGCAGCCGGTTCTAACACGATCTCATATGTCCAGTGTTAGTTCCCATCTCCGTTCCAAATTAATTGTTGCAGCTTTGGTCAAATTTGGTTTAGATACACATGTATGCAGACGTTTTCACTGTGCAGGTTCGCTCATTATGAAAAAACACTGCGACAATTAATCTGGAACGGAGCTAATCATCAAAAGTATAGTCAGTACAATGATATACATGGTACTGTGTGACCACAAACTAACTTCCACTGCAGTATCAATCAAAAGCCTCCACTAACATCAAATGTGCCCTACTAGTTTGGATCATCTGAAGTGGCATCAGGCCTATTCTCCATCTAAGACTTCCTAGCATGTGATATGTCTAAGATGTATTCTTCCACGTTTTCAAGTCCTTCAAAGTCAGCCTAAACAATCTTACAAAACTGTTAGGGCTAAGAATACAGAAGCAAGTTTTACTCTTCCTTGGACTATACTGATCTACAGAAGACTGATTACCTCCTACACCAATGTGATATCATCTGCTTCTTAAAATCGACAGTAATAGCATAATAACAGAAAAAATGCTAATATATACCACTGAAAACATGATTTAATATGCTCTTATACATTACTTAACAAAATTTAAAATCTACAAGTACTCTGCAATAAGTAAATATGTGATTTCGAATATCTTAAAGAAATTTATATATATTTCCTTTTTTTGGTTAAAGTTGTACATGCAGTCCTTGTGTTCATTGTGCATAAGCTGAATTTTCATTGTGCTCATGTTGTGTGGCTGCACTGAACACAATCGTTCATCCAGGGGAAACCAATGTACCATAATATTTATCCCACACACATGAAGCCACAAAAGGAAATACTCTGCATACACCATTTGTTGCACACATGCAGTACTCTAGTTGTTAAGTTACAGAAAAAAGGTAACACTGAGCTTTTGTAAAAGAGGAGAAAATTTCAGATAAGGAGTGTGAAGAAATCAAACTCTTCGCGAAAAAGATGGATAACTTCAATTTAGTATTCAGTATTGATGAAATCCAACCATCTCATAAAAGTAAGACTGTCTCATATTAGTTGCACTTGGCAAGTACGCACATGAGACAAAAGAAATAGTACAACGGTGAAGTTAACAGTACTTTACAGCATGTTGAATACCTCAAGAGTGTGCAAGACATAGATGCAAATGCATGAAACAGTACATTTGTGGACCTTTTCATTTTATTCCAGGCTGTAGATGGGCAGCCCACAATGATAACTGAACCATCATCATGGCAAGACCGAACTCAATCTTGACCAGGAGAAAAACCCTACGCGCTCAAGACATTGCCCACAGTTCCACGCCCCCATTGAGTTATAGGACAGTCCTGAGTTATATCTCTCCCCTGACATGAAATTACTCAGTTTATAGCATGATAAATGTTCCCTGAATCTGAATAGTAGATCCCTGATCTGAACATTTATTCTTCTTTCATGTTAATTTTACTGTGGTAGAGATGGTGCTCATTTAGTGACCTGTCAATTGGCCAATAAGTTATTTTGCAATGAGCAAAGGAGTTCTTAGTACTGGTTGAGCGGGACAGCTGTCCAAATTTTCATTCTGGTAGATTTTTCTTTCAGAATTGATCTGAGTTCAGCTCTGACGAACTATAACTAGACAACACATGGGTGCCGGGTCGAACTTTGGAAAAAATGGATCAACGAGTCCTAACATGAATATTATTAAGAAAATGATCACATAATCCTTTTGAAACTGGATGAATCGCATATTTTAGAGCGAGAAGAAAGAGGTATATGAGTCTATGGCTAATTGGAAGCTTACACAAGCTGGAATAGGCCCGGGAACTAATGAAGTAAACATGGGCCACATCATCATTAGAGCAGAACTACATCTAAATAAGATCATCCTAAAACATGAATCACCACCTAATGTTAAGGAATATCCAGACAAGAACTACGGCTACAAAGGACATATCGACAACTGTCTCTCGCCCTATATGTTGTGCGCAGTGTTTGGTAGTAGACAGCTTGTTTGCTGCTAAGCAATGCGTTCGCGAAGCCCTATAATGATGTACTTCAAACGAGTGCTGCTATGCATAATGCATCAATGCTAGTGCAAACTCATACTATGAAAAGTAACTTATCTGACTTTACTCCCTTATCAGAATCACAAAAACAAGCTAAATTTCTTGTCTTTCAACAAATTATCAGACTTCAGCCCCTGCACTATAGTCAAAGATCAGTACGGACTATATGGTTGGGTTTCGTTCGATTGTTTTCACAGTTCACACCATGCATAGAGTAGGACGATGTCAGCAGTGAAAGCTAGGAGAATCTGAAGCAGGTTGACGGCCAGGCCGCGTTCCCTGCTGTCCAGCCCATTCCCACTCATGCCCACCGGCTGTCTCTATCTATTTCCTCATAGCCAGGGAATCCCACCGACTAGTCCCGGGTAAACAGGTAGGAGGAGTAATCAAGTGCTAAATTCAGCTAACAATTCCCACACCATTTGGTGAAATTGCAATTCATGAGCTTCGGTGCAAAGACAAACAGAACTGAAGGAGGAAGAAACAGCAAACAAGCTGTTCGTTTTGCAGCAAAAGGAATGCGTAGATTTCAACACAAGATATTATTATTTCCTAATCAAGTGAAGAAACCAGAACAATTGCTACTAGCTACACTGACTCTACGGAATTCGCTCCCCATTCCATTTTTGGTGCACACATTGATTCAATCAAGAAAGAGAGGAAATGGTAAAAGAAGAAGAAAAATTGTGAAAACTAGAGAGCAACCTGGATCTCATACCAGAGGTAGGAGCACTAGTGACAGATGCAGCTGCAGGTATACCAATCCTATACACCGCCAATTTGCGTCTCTTGCCGATGTCGACGATGACTTGATGTCCGTGCCGTGCAGGGCTGGCGGCGAGAACAGCTTCGCCGGCCGCGTCCCCGCGCCGTCAGAAACGTCGGGAGCCTTGGTGACCGGAGGGCCAGCCCCCGCGGCGGTATTAGTAGCCCCCCGGCCGAACATTTCCTTGGGTAGCAGAACCTTGGAGACGGCGAAGACCGCCACGGGATTTTGGTCGAACACCGTGCGGGTGATCGTCGCCTGCACGACGCCGGTGTCGATGGCGACGGAGCCGTTGAAGCGCGTGATGTTGAGCGTGAAGCGGCCTGCCTCTGTGCACTCGGTGGCGAGCGTGGGCTGGACGGGGTTCACGATGGATTGGAGGGAGCCGAGCGGGTAGTAGGAGTGCAGCACGTGGAAGCGCAGCACGACGGCCTTGCGGTCGGCGGGGAGGGACTGGAGGCGGTCGGTGGCGGGGAGGTCGGCGAAGGCGTCGTCGGTGGGGACGAAGATGGTGACGCCCGCGCCGCGCTCGTCGGCCTCGAGGTCGTCCGCGACGCCGGAGGCCTCGAGCATAGAGGCCGCCACGTTGAACCCGCGCGCGTCGAAGAGGACGCGGGTGATGTTGACCGCGGGGGACGGGCGGGTCTCGGAGCCGGAGGCGGCGATGTCGAGGCCGGAGGGGACGATGAGGCCGCCCACGGCGAGCACGCTGATGTTGTAGGGCTCCTCGGTGACGGCGCCGAGGACGGTGGCGTTCGACGAACCAGGGGACGGCGCCGGCGAGCGGACGACGACGGTGGAGTTGCTGCCCACGGCCGCGGCCACGGCCGTGAGGTTGACGGCGCCGAAGTCCGAGGGGGCGCGCCCAGTGGTCTGGAACAGCGTGGTGACGAGCTTCCCCGAGGCGGGGAGGCGGGCGAGGTCGGACGGGGAGAGGTACTCGAGGAGAATGTGGTACCGCAGCACGTCGGCGAGGTCGGCGCCGGAGGCCGCGGCGAATGCGGAGGGCGAGCGCGGCAGGTTGGCGTTCGGCACGGCCAGCAGCGTCAGCGACGACCGCCCGGCCAGCTCGCCGGCCACCGGGCTGGAGGCCAGCAGCCGCGTGAAGTCGGAGAAGTGGGGGAACGCCGCGAGCACGGCCGTGACGTTGACCCCCGCCGCGGGGAAAGGCAGCGCTGCGAGCAGGACCAGCACCCCGACCAGCGCAAGGCGTGGGGAAGCTCTCCCCATCTCCAGGTTAGTGACGTCCTATGCTGCAGTCAGTGGAGTGGGGAAGTGAGCCAGTGAGGTAGAAGATGAGCTGAGACTGAGAGAGGGGAAAGTAAAGCTTGCGTAATTTTCTTCTGATTTACGAGACGATATCGTCGTTGTTGGAAGAAACTAGAGTTTATTAATGGCGTCGCAGTGTGTAGGTGGGTTGGATTCTGGCGACTGCGCCAGCTCCCAAAGTCTACCAGGGAACTTTTGCGAAGTGTGTACATGTCGCGTGGGTTCGCGTCACGTGTGCGTTGGTACTAGTCGACAGAATGATGCTGCCCGAGTCGACATTCTAGGCCATGTCGCGTTTTTTTTTTTTTTGGAACAACGGGCTTCTCCGATCTTCGCAAAATGGTTCATGTAATCTTTTTTTCCAAGAGTAATGTAATCTTTCTCGAAGAGATTAATCCAGAGGATAGAAAAATATAGGAATATATAAGATATATGATTGGATTCATGTCTATTTGAATTCTATAGAAAGAAGGATTATATTTGATGTCTCATCTTATTCCTAAAGATTTATGCAGGATTTCAATCATGTGAAAAAAAATATAAATAGGCTGTTTGATTCGTAGTATCATATCTGTAGGAGAGTGTGAATTTTTGTAGCTCGAGCTTGCTCCTTTTTATAAAATTCCAAAATGGAATTTTAAAGTTTCAAAAAAATCTAGATGTAAAAAATGGTGTGTTCTGCAAACGTGAAATTTGTTATCTTGAAATCTTTATATTAGAGGCTTCACAAAAAGATAAATCGGAGTGATTTTCAGAGTTTGAAACTCTGCACTATTCACTATTATGGATGTCAGATTTTGTAGTTTTTGCACAACCTGTGGTATACGGTATTTCGAGTTAAAATTTAGCATGCTCATAGAACACAACATTGGCTACATTCTGGATTTATTTCCAATTTTTTTGAAACTTCTTTTTCAAAAAAAGATACATTTGCGGTTTCCGGTAGGAACTAATCCTATAGAATCTTAGTGTAAGTTTTATAGAAAAAAAAGCATTAGGTCACACCTCATGAAAAATTCAGGAGTATCATTGCATTGGGCCTTTGAGAATAAATAGAAAAAGTTTGAACTCATGCTAGACTTCCTATAATCCTATGAGACAAGATTCATAAGTACGCATTCCATAGAAATTCGATGACCCCAGTCCTATGATTTAAACTTTTTACATAGAAAAAGGTACGTTTTGAATTTCTCAGAAATTCAAATAAATATCCAGCAATCCAAAACTAATCTATTTAAGATATTCCCTTCATTTGGGCAACATGACATTACAATCATGCTGCAAAGGTATGTAACATATATCATCATGAGTACGTCGAGTTCCTTGGCCTAACATACACATTGCGGGTTCCTTTGCTACACTAAATTTCCCACATCACGATATGCACTAATATTTGTCTTTGTCTAGTGTTTAAGCTTTCATCTTCAAGATAGAGCCCACAACCAAACTAGATTGATTCTATTATAATGCCACATCTCATTTTTTTTTTCTCCTCCCTTTTATGTTTCGCCTTTGTTTCGCCGTAGTGGCTGCTGGTGCAGTACCGCAACCAAGCAAATCTGTCTTATCACTCGTTTCAGTCACAATGCACATTGCCGCATGCACTAACTTGTTTCTTTTGTGTGTGCTATGGTGGGTCCACATTATGAAAATGTTCAATGATATTTGACAAGGGTATAGATAATAGAGCCCGCCAGTTGAGTACCTCTGAGGCCCGTTAAGATAGGCCCAATTGTAATACTAGACGAAATACGAGTTCAAGTCGTATGTCGATATTGTAATCTGTATCGGATCCCACCCGATCCTTGAGACCTGGCCACCTATATATAGGGGCCAGGAGGGGACGGTGTAGGACAGATTGAAAGCAAGCCAGGTTCTACACCCACATTTACTTTCATAGCCACCTTATTTGACTGAGTTTACCTTCGAGTTCATCTGATACCCTGTCTCCCCGATCCTAAGTCCTTCATCAAGGACATTTGTCGAGTTTAACCCTCGTCAATTGGCGTCGACCGTGGGGACTTTGTGCGTTGGAATCATGAATTCGACAGCTTTTTCGCTTTTAGTCAATAGCAATCCAGAAGTCAACAAAAATCAAGAGATGGAATTGACGTTCAGGAGTCTAAGCTTCTACGTCGGACCTTCGGGTTCAACTCGCCTTTCGGATCCGACGAAATCATTTCCGTCGGCGGGCAAAACAGAGAGAATCACAACATCTGGATCATCTGTAGGCTCTTCTAGCGAGGCAAACTCGCCAGTCAGCTTAGCAGCAACAGAAAATTTGCAGCAAAAATTCGAGGAACCCGACGAAACCGAGCAAAAGACCATTGTGGAAGCAGCAGTGGACAAATCAAGGGATATCGCCAGCAGAAGCAGCAGCGTCTCTAGGAGCATACACCAATTATGCGTTATCATCACTGAAGCAGCAGAGGAAGAAAACAATCACGCTGGCAATAAGGAGGGCGACATGCAAGTTGACAAGATAAGGAGCAATGGCAAGAAAGAGAAGGAGAAAGTGCACGTTTCGGCCGGAGAGTGGAGAATGATCATGACAGCTGTCAACCACGGGACTGATGTACCCACAGATTCAAGAAGAGAAGTTTTAATGGGATACCAATACGCGCTACACTAGCGCAAAAAGAAGTTAATGCAGGAAAGAGACATGATCATGAGAAGCCCGGATTACAACAGTACGCCAAGTGAAGGATATTGGAGTGAATATAGCAATTCATCAGAGTCCAGCATGGAGAGACAAAGAGACCCAAAGCACAACAGGAGGACAACAACACAAATAAGAGAGGAGAGTTACGCGAAAAGTCAAAGCCCGCAACAGTCAGAAGAAGAAGAAGATTTCGTTCAAGAAACACCAGAAGCAGCGTTGGTAGCAGCACAGGCGTACCTACTAACCACACAACCAGAGCCTGGGGACCCAGGAGAGCACATGCATCAAGCCGCAATACGAAGTCTCGGGTTGGTAGAAGACAAACTAATGGGAAAACTTCCAGAGGAAAAAGTGACACATGGAAAAGAAAGGCGAAAAGAAGAATTCAAACGCAAATCCTCGCGAAACGAACCCAATGATTCATCAGAAGATGAGAAGCGACAAAAAAGGAGGGAGGACGCAAGGAACATAATAGTACAAGCACGAGTAAACAACTCGCGCTATGCATGGAGAGAGGAAAACTATGAAGACGATGAAAAAGAGATGGGCGCGTTATGTTTTACCCGTAGGGTTTGCAAAACACGAGTACCCAAAGGTTTCAAACTGCTACATGATCAAGAAAAGTATGACGGGTCGCAGGAGCCTACTCTATGGCTGTCAGATTACCTGCAAGCAGTACAGATACTCAGAGGAACAAGAGCAACAGCCATGCAAAGTTTGTAGTTACACCTCACCAGCGCAGCGCGGTCCTGGTTAAATACCTTACCCAACGATTCCATCGGAAGTTGGGAAGAGTTAGAGAGTCAATTCACAAGAAATTTTCGCTCAACATATAAGCGACCAGTATCACTGGAGGAAGTCAAATCGTGCGTACAGAAAAGAGACGAAACCCTACGCTCTTATATACAACGCTGGAGTGTAATAAAAAAATTAGCAGAAGACATCTCCGATGAAAGAGCAATAGACGCTTTTTTGAGTGGCCTTCGTCGTTCGGACCTAGTAGAAGAAATAGGGAGAACGAGGCCAAGGACAGTGTCTGAGCTAATGGAAGTAGCCAACAGATTTGCCGATGGAGAAGACGTGTATAACAACAAAAGGGGACGTTCACCAGAAGTCGACAAAACAAGCAGACAAAGGCGACGATACGGCAACGGCGATAACCATGGAAGGCGAAATCAAATAGCCACGGGATATGACGGAAGGAATGAGGAAGACTACAAAAGCAAAGAGTTCCAAGCAAGAGATAATAGGGGAAAGGACAAATCAAGGTACTCGGGTCCCTCTGCAGAAGATATGCTGTATGGTCCTTGTCGCATCCATTATGCGTACCTGGATGGGAAAAGAGTCTCCAACTATCAGATGAAGGATTGCAGAACCTTCCTAAGATTGCAAAGCACTATGGATTCAAGCCAAGGAACACGACAGGGAGAAAAAAGCACGAGTCAAGGATATCAAATGCAGCGACTCGCGAAACAATTGGAGTCAAAGGTATATATATCAGCAATGATTCAACCAGTACCAAAGTCAAAGAAAGAAAGGAAAAGCATATCCAGACAGGTCAACCTGGCAATATCATCACCACCAGCTACTATAGAGTATCTAAGGTGGTCCGATCAACCGGTTAGATTTAGCAAAGCAGACCACCCAAGGAAAGTTCTCAGGCCAGAGCACGCACCAATGGTACTAAAGGCGCAAATAGGGGGATATGACATCGGGAGAGTATTCATGGATGCAGGAAGCGGCATAAATCTGATATATGCAAGAACTTTGAGGGCAATGTGCATCTCACTGGAAAGTCTAAAGCCAACAGATTATTCTTTCCACGGAATAGTACCAGGAAGCGCAAATTACCCTCTCGAGAAAATAGAACTCGACGTTTGTTTTGGCAGCAGCAGCAATTACCGCAGAGAAAAGTTGGAGTTCGAAGTTATGGATTGGCCTTCACAATATCATGCAATCCTGGGACGCCCAGCATTTGCAAAATTCATGGCAGTACCTCATTACGCGTATCTTACACTCAAGATCCCAGGACCCAAAGGAACAATCATGGTGCAGGGCAGCTTTGAAGTATCCAACACCTGTGACAAAGAATTCAATAGACTGGCGCAAACCTTCGGCATGACAGCAGAATACGCGAGACTAAAAGGTGAAACCGACCACAACGTGCTACCCGACGTCGGGCGATCCCTGCCAGATCAGGCTTTCGATGCAACTCAAGACTCGAAGAAAATCCAGGTCCACCCTATGGACCCGAACAAGACTACCTCTATAGCAGTAAACCTGGATCCAGCATAGGAAAGCGCGCTCGTCGAGTTTCTCCGTGAGCGCTAGGAAATCTTCGCCTGGTGTCCTTCGGACATGCCAGGGGTTCCCAGGGAACTCGTCGAGCACGCACTAAACGTTGATCCAAAAGCAAAACCAGTCAAACAACCGTTGAGGAGATTCGACGAACCCAAAAGGAAAGCAATAGCATCCGAGCTACACAGACTCGAAAACGCAGGGTTCATCCGAGAAATCAAAGCATCGACTTGGGTATCTAATCCAGTTATAGTCCCCAAGAAAAACACAGATGTGCAAAGAGTGTGTGTCGACTACACATCTCTCAACAAGCATTGTCCAAAGGATCCCTTCCCTCTACCTCGCATTGATCAGATTATTGACTCAACAGCAGGGTGCGCAAGGCTTTCCTTCCTGGATGCATACTCTGGCTACAACTAGATAAAGTTGAAGAAAGAAGACGAGGAAAAAACAGCTTTCATAACACCTTACGGCGTGTTCTGCTACCAATTCATGCCTTTTGGCCTAAAAAACGCAGGAGCAACCTATCAGAGGATGATGCAAAACTGCCTCGGAAGTCAAATAGGACGAAACATCCAAGTCTACATCGACGACGTGGTCATTACAACAAGAGAAGAGGATTCCTTAATCAGTGATTTAGCAGAAACCTTTGACAACTTAAACAGGTACAAGCTCAAGCTCAACCCGACAAAATGTTCTTTTGGGGTATCTACAGGACAACTCCTAGGGTTCCTAGTATCTGCGAGAGGAATAGAAGCAAATCCAGAAAAGATCCAAGCGATATTAACAATGGGCAAGCCCATAAAGTTGCACGATGTACAGAAGCTCGCAGGACGCGTTGCGGCACTAAGTCGATTCGTCGCAAGACTAGGGGGAAAAGCCCTTCCCTTCTATGCATTGATGAAAAAATCAGACAATAAATTCGAGTGGACAGAAGAAGTAGACATAGCTTTTGCACAACTAAAAAAAGTGCTTTCCACACCGCCGGTGTTGGTCGCACCAAAGGAAAAAGAGCCATTATTACTCTATATTGCAGCAACACATCAGGTGGTAAGCACAGTTGAAAGAGCATTTCCCTAATAAATGTATTTTGGTGTTTGTTAACAACATTTGGTGAATTAACCATTCTATTAAAGTTCTACAGATTTTCTAGGTTAATTCAGGATCTCGTGGAGGTGCACCCCAAAAAGGAAGAAAAGATCGGAGCCCGTAGTCCAGTAGTGGAGTTAGGGCCTAGTTGTCTTGTAAGGTGCTTCGCGAAGGTGGAAATGGTGGAGAGGGGTTCCACGAAGTGCTGCTGTTGCTTCTTCTAGGGCGAAGACTCCGGCCCTGTTTGCCGGAGACTCCGGCCTAGGGGATTCGCCCCAGCAACCCTCCCAGTTGGTCAGTTCAGATGCCCTCCCGGAGTTGGGCCGGAGACTTTCTGTCTCTGGCCGGAGACTCCGGGTGGGCCGGAGACTCTGGTCTGGCCGGGTGGTCGAGGGTTGCAGACTGGCCTGGACAATTCAGAGACCAGGCCGGAGTTGGGCCGGAGACTTTTGTCTCTGGCCGGAGACTCTGGCCCTGGAGTCACTTAGGGCGGAGACTCCGGCCCTCCTGGCCGGAGACTCCAGCCCTAGTCGTCCAGCAACGGCTACATTTCGTGGAGGACTATATAAAGCCTTCTTCTTCCTCAAGAGCTGGCTGCGGCTTCCACTCTCTCTCCTCCATTGTTCCAAAGCTTCAAAGCACTAGTTCTCTCTCCCTAGCCAATAGAACTCAAAGCCCTTTTGGGATTTGAGGGAGAAGACCTAGATCTACACTTCCACCAAGGCGATTTGATTTCCCCCCTCTCTTTGTTGAGGGGCTTGTAACTTGTGTGATTCATCAGATTCCTAGCCGGAAGAAGCCGTCCTCCAAGCTTAACTTTGTGTGTAAGAGCTTGGTGGGCCTATTGGGAGCCTCCAATTGAGTTGTGGAGCTTGCCCCAATACTTTGTGTAAAGGTGTCGTGCCGCCTTCAAGGGCATCGCTTA
Organism: Dactylis glomerata; assembly: GCA_007115705.1. Classification (NCBI taxonomy): domain Eukaryota; kingdom Viridiplantae; phylum Streptophyta; class Magnoliopsida; order Poales; family Poaceae; genus Dactylis; species Dactylis glomerata. Next base: position 101,161 of record QXEO01000129.1, read on the forward strand.
GTGGAGCGTGAACTCGCCTTTGTGGCTTGTTCACCAGAGAATAGGGTGAGCCTTTGTGGCGTTGGTGGCCTTTGTGGCACCACACCTCTCCAACGTAGACGTACTTCCCGTAACAAGGAAGGAACTACGGGAATACATCCTTGTGTCTTCGTGTCTCCATTGCGGTTACCTCTATCCTTTACTCGTACCTTTACTTATATTGTTATTGCTAGCTTGCTTATCACTCTAGGTAAATTCACTTAGTAGCACATCTAGAGAATTTACCTTCTTGTCTAGCCTTAACTTGAAAATAAGTAAAAAATTTGGGTAGCTCCTATTCACCCCCCCTCTAGTCGCTCATACGATCCTTTCAATTGGTATCAGAGCGTGGTCTCTTATTCGGGCTTAACCGCCTAAGAGTTTGAGCAACTATGGAAGGGGATAAGAGTAAAGAAACTCCTCCCGAAGATACTCCTCCATCTATCTCTTCCTCTTCAATCTCGCGTGAGGAGCATTTGGCGTCCTTGGACACAATGCAAACCACCATGAGATTGGAGATGAAGGCTATGTTTGAGGAATATTTTGGAAGAAAACCTTCCGGGCCCACCGACCCAAACACCACACCTAGTGTGGAACTCTCCTTGGCTAAGGTGAAGCCACCTAACAATGGCTCCACCTCCGCCGAGAATAAAGGTGACCCTCCTAAGGAAAATGATGGTCCAGCAAAGGGTGCTAACATTCCACCCCCTAACACTTACTCCCCTCCGCCGGTCCATTATCCTATGCCACACATTAACAACATGGGATCTCCTCCTAAGCTTGATTCTCGCAATTTTATTAAATGGCAAGGACTAATGAAATCTCATATTTCTAGCTCTTCTACTCATTTGTGGAGGGTCATACAAAATGGCTTTGCACCTCATGATCCTCTCAACTTGACCGGAAGGGAAGAAGTTGATGAGCAACTCAATGCCACCGCCAAGCATCTCCTTCAACAAGCTGTACCGGATACTCATGCGGTACACATCAACAACTTGAGCACCGCCAAGGAAGTATGGGACTATCTCACTATGCTCTTCATTGGGAATGAAAGTATTCGGTCCTCCAAGTTTGATGAGCTCAAGAGTGAAGAAAGGGATTTCATTATGCGTGATAATGAGACTCCCGATGAGATGTACCAAAGGATCTTGGCTCTTGCAACGGCCTTGACCGGGTTTGGGTGCAAAGACAATGGTGATGACTATATCAAGCGTATGTTCATCACCTCCATCAACCCAAGAGAACCCATGCGGTCCGAGATAATCCGTTCAAGACCGGATTTTGGGAGTATGACCTCAAATGAAGTTCTTTGCGAGTTCACCGCCTTGTCTATCTTGAAGAAGAACGCGGAAGAGACTAGAGCCCGTGTTCTTGCCGGACAAGGAGTTCACAATCTTGCTCTCAAGGCCAAGGTGGTGTCCAAGCAAGGAGAAGGAGAAGAAGAAATATATGAAGAAGAGTGTTGGTCTCCGGAAGATCTCAAGTTTGCCCTCCATGAACACTTGGCTCTCAATGCAAATGCCTTTTGGGATGCCAACAAGCACAAGACGAAGGGATCCAAGTTCAAATCCTTTCCAAGGAAGGGTGGTGACTCTAAAGTGAGGCATTGCTACAATTGTGGAGGAATCAAGCACTTCATCGCCGAATGTCCTTATGAGAACAAGGAGGACAATGAAGGCCGGCTCATCCCCAAGCGCCGGTCATCAAAGTTCTACCCATCCAAGAAGCATGGGAACAAGGACAACAAGAAGAAAGGAGAAAGGGTATTGGTGGTTCATGAGGAGTATGACTCCGAGTCCGATGATGATGACTCCGTTGATGAAGTGAATGGAGAAGTGGCCACCATTGCCATTGTCTCCACACCACCTACATCCCTCTTCAACTCACAAAATGAGAACGCCATCATCACCACTCACAAGTGTCTTATGGCTAAGGCCTCGGAGGTAACCTCATCACCTACTCCTTCATAATCTCATTCCAATGCTACCTCTATGGATGATGTGAGTAGTCTTAAAATTAAGAAAGAACTAGTTTCTTGTGATGATTTTCTTGCTAACATGAAGGGGCCAACCAAGATATACTTTGAGACACTAATGTGTGAAATTGGTGATGCCCATGACACTATCAAGGAGAAGGAGGAGTTGGAAAGATTAGCCGCCGATGATATTGGCTCTCTATCAATTGAGCTCGAAGAAGAGCAAAACTTGAGAGTCTCTTTAGAGGAGAAATTGTTGGGACTAGAAGAGTCTCATAATCTAATCTTATCAAAACTCACTAAAGAACGTGACCATGCTCTTGCTATGGTCAAGTTGCTTAAAAGGAGAAAGTTGAATTTGACGTTGGTCATAATGATCTTCGTGAGAAGTTTGAGAAGCTTGAAGAAGCCCACAAGGCTTTGGAAGGCAAATTCTCGCATATCACCAAGATTCGTGAACAACTTCAAATTCAACTAACTATTGAACAATCTAAAGTCCCACCAATGCAAGTTATTGAAGTTCCTTGTTCTTCTAACTCTATTTGTGATCATAGTGATATCATTGAGGAGAACAATAGGTTGAAGGCTGATTTTGCTAAGGGCCTTGCTACTTGCATTCAAGGAGAGAAGAATCTCAATGATCTCTTGAACAATCAAAGATTGTTCAAGGGAAAGGAGGGCCTCAGATTTGTTGCCGAGTCCTCAAAGAAAGGGGATCTTTGTTTGGTGGCCGAGTCCTCTAAGAAGAAGAAGAATAAGAAGAACAAGAAGAAGACAAAGCCTGCTGCTGCTCCTACTCCTCATGTCCCCTTTGATATTTGTTACACCGAGGAGGAGTGGGAGGAGCTGAATGGAAAGAAGAAAATCGAGGAGACCGGAGTCTCCGGGTCAAAGGTTCCGGAGTCTCCAGTTAGTTCATCTACCCCAGAGTCTCCGCTCCCAAAGGCCGGAGTCTCCGGCCCTTCTCACAATAATTTTGCAGGAAAATATAACCCTCATTATGTTCTTCTTAGGGACTATTATGGTGATGTCTATGCTAAATATGTTGGTCCCTATAATGGTTACATTGAATATGCTATTTGGGTACCTAAGATTCTTGTGACTAACAAAAGAGGACCCATTCAAAAATGGGGACCTAAAACCAAGAATTAATCTCTTGTAGCCCAATACTTCAAATGTCATGGTCTCATATGGTGATAATTCATCCTCTAAGGTACTTGGTTTCGGTAAAGTGGTGATCACTCCGGACGTGTCCCTAGTGAATGTCATGCTTGTCGAAACCATTGGTTATAATCTACTTTCCGTTCATCAACTTGCTACTATGGGCTATGCCACATATTTTGATGTTGATATTGTGGTCGTCATGTGGAGTAAGTCTCTCAAGGTTGCCTTTGTTGGGTATGTCGAAAATGGCTTGTATGTGGTGGACTTTTCGGAGAAACCCACTACGGCCGTGATATGCCTAATTGCTAAGGCCGACGTGGGATGGCTTTGGCATCGCCAGTTAGCCCACGTCAATATGAGAGCTTTGCAAAATCTCTACACCGGCGGCCACATACTCGGACTAAAGGATGTTTCTTTTGCCAAAGATCGTGTTTGTAGGGCATGTATTGAAGGAAAGATGCATGAAACAAGTCATCCAAGCAAGACTATTATCTCTTCCAAGAGGTGCTTGGAGCTCCTTCACATGGATCTCTTTGGACCTCCCACTTATGCAAGTCTTGGTGGCAAGAAATATTGCTTGGTGATTGTCGATGACTATTCAAGATACACTTGAGTTTATTTCTTTGAGTTCAAGAGTGAGACCCAACAAACCGTCAAAGACTTTGCCACCAAAGTTGAGCGTCAATTCAATACCACCATATTGACTATAAGAAGTGACAATGGCACCGAGTTCAAGAACTACTCCCTAAATGAGTTTCTTAGTGATGCGGGTATCAAACATCAATATTCCGCTGCATATACCCCGCAACAAAATGGTGTTGCTGAGAGGAAGAACCGGACTCTTATGGATGCGGCAAGAACTATGTTGGCCGAGTTCAAGTCTCCATACAACTTTTGGGCCGAAGCTATTAATACCGCATGCCATGCCACCAACCGGCTTTATCTCCGCAAGAACTTGAACAAGACTCCATATGAAATTCTTACCGGGCAAAAGCCCAACATCAAGTACTTCCGGGTATTTGGTTGTAAGTGTTTCTATCTCAAGAAAGGTGTTCGTTTGTCAAAATTTGATTCTAAAGCTATAGAGGGTATCTTTGTTGGTTACTCCACGGACTCACATTCCTACAGGATCTATAGCAAGTCCACCGGGCATGTTATAGAGACTTGTAATGTGAGGTTCGATGAAGATAATGGTTCCTTTGTGGGACAAAGTGGTGTTCGTGATGTAGGTGACGAAATTCCTCCCCAAGCCATAAGAAGAATGGGTGTCGGATTCTTCCGGCCCATTGAGGGACACCTTTTGGCCGAAGGAGAAGGACAATGCTCTACACAAGTGGAGCCTTCACCTGCTGAACACCCACAAGACATTGACCAAAGACAAGCTGCGCACCCTCAACCTCAAGATCATCCCCCCGAGCAATCTTGCCCGGAGTCTCCGGCCCCTATGGTCCGGACACTCCGGCCTATACCGGAGTCTCCGGGTATGGATACCGGAGTCTCCGGGGGTGATCAAGGCCTTGATGAAGATCCTTCGGAATTCCGTGGCTATGGGCCACTTGATGATCAAGGCAATCCATATGGTCAAGGCGAGGACCAGAACAGTGATCATGAAGATGATCAAGTAGTCTCTCAAGAATCTCCTCTTGAGGCTCGCACTCGCCGTGAGAAGAAGCTTGAGTCCATTCTTCAACGAAGAAGCATATCCTTGGAAAATGTGGTTGGGAGTGTTCGTAAAGGTGTCTCCACTAGGAGGCAACTTTCTAACTTTAGCTCTCATCATGCTTTTGTCTCTTGTGTAGAACCCAAGAAAGTTTATGAGGCGCTTGAGGATCCGGATTGGCTTGATGCCATGCATGATGAACTCAACAACTTCGAGCGCAACAAAGTTTGGACTCTAGTAGAAAGGCCTAAAGATTGTCGTAATGTCATTGGGACCAAGTGGATCTTCAAGAACAAGCAAGATGCAAATGGCATAGTCATTCGTAACAAGGCAAGATTGGTGGCTCAAGGTTTCTCCCAAGTTGAGGGTACTGACTTTGGTGAAACTTTCGCTCCCGTTGCCCGTCTTGAATCCATTCGCATCTTACTTGCATATGCATCACATCATAACTTTAAACTTCAACAAATGGATGTTAAAAGTGCATTTCTCAACGGTCCCTTAAATGAATTGGTTTTTGTCAAGCAACCCCCGGGCTTCGAAAGCCCTAAGTTTCCTAACCACGTTTACAAACTTGATAAGGCGCTCTATGGCCTCAAACAAGCCCCACGTGCGTGGTATGAGCACCTTAAAGAGTTGTTGGTGGATCGTGGTTTTGAAATTGGGGTGATCGATCCCACTCTTTTTACTAAGAAGGTCAATGGGGAGCTTTTCATTTGCCAATTATATGTTGATGATATTATATTTGGTTCTACTAACAAAGCTTTCAATAATGAGTTTGCCAAGCTCATGACCGACAAGTTTGAGATGTCTATGATGGGGGAGTTAGAGTTCTTCCTTGGATTTGAAGTCAAACAATTGAAGGGAGGGACTTTTGTGAACCAAGCCAAATATACCCAAGACATGCTCAAGAGGTTCGAGATGATCGGAGTCAAAGGTGCAAAGACTCCCATGCCAACAAAGGTTAATCTTGATCTCGATCCTAATGGTAAAGAAGTGGATCAAAAACTTTATAGATCTATGATTGGTTCCTTGCTTTACCTTTGTGCATGTAGACCGGACATTATGTTAAGTGTGGGAGTTTGTGCACGTTTTCAAGCTGCACCAAAAGAAAGCCACTTAGTGGCGGTCAAAAGAATCTTTCGATATTTAGTGAATACCCCCAACTTTGGTCTTTGGTATCCAAAAGGAGCAAGTTTTGATCTTGTAGGTTACCCGGATTCGGATTGGGCGGGAGACAAAGTGGAACGGAAATCAACCTCCGGGGCTTGCCAATTTCTTGGTAGGTCTTTGGTGTGTTGGTCATCTAAGAAACAAAATTGTGTGTCTCTCTCTACCACCGAAGCCGAATATGTAGCCGCGGCTAGTTGTTGTGCACAACTCTTATGGATTTGAAGGATTACGGTGTCATTTTTGACAAAGTGCCTCTTTTATGTGATAATGAAAGTGCAACACAACAAGACGAAGCATATTGAGATTCGTCATCATTTCATTCGGGATCATGTCAACCGTGGAGATATTGATCTATCTTATGTTGGCACTCATGAGCAACTTGCCGATATATTCACAAAGCCTCTTGATGAAGCAAGATTCCGGGAATTGAGGCATGAACTAAATATCATTGATTCAAGCAATGTGGCTTGAGCTAGGTGCATTTACTCCCATACTCTAACTTGTGTGTTGTTCTAGATGTAGGCATGGAAATAGGGGGAGTGCGGTCCTAATTGATTGGACTATCCCTCCCCCCTTAATGCCAATAGTAAGCGTATTGTTCTATCTTGTCATTTTTGACATTGTTGAGCCTAATCGATGAGTCTAGGTTTTGGGCCCAAGATATATCTTCGCGGTGCCATACCTATATACTCATACATGGTGGCCTTTTTGGTCACCAACCTCCCTAGTGGAGGGGTTTCCCATTTGATTTTATTGTCCTATTTTTTATGGGAACATGCTCATGTTTGGTCTTATTTGATTTTATTTGCATGTTTGCAAACATGAGCATTTTGTACCACATAGTGACAATGTGTCCATCCCAAGCCTATCTCATCCTCAAACATACTCATCTTTAAATGACATGTCCTTTTCCACTATAAATGTGATCTTGTCAATGGGGGGCCGGAGACTCCGGGGTTTACAGCCCGGAGACTCCGGTGGGCCGGAGACTCCGGGGTAAGTACCGGAGACTCCGGCCGGGCAGTTTCGAAACAAATACTTAGGGCACGGGGTGGGGAAGAACGGTTCATTCTTCCCCATCCACCCCCGTGCCCCTGCTCTTCCCTTGCCGCCCCCATTGCCCAAGATCGCCCCCGGAGCCTCTCCAAGCTTCGGGATCCACCGTGCCACCGGCAAAACAAGTTCTTGAAGGTGTGGGATCAATCCCACCGATCAACTTTGTGCCATGGACTCCGGTAAACTTGCTCTCAATCTCCTCCATCTAGTTCTCCCTAGATCTATGAGATTTGCATGTTTCCCTTAGTTTGATATGGTGTACTACCTTCTAGTGGCTATCAATCATCTTCTTTGCAACTTTATTGTGGATTTTGCACTCGATTTGTTCAAATGTAGTCTCCTAGGCTCGGGCTCCTGCATCCAACCAGAGACTCCGGCCCTTGTGGCCGGAGACTCCGGCCTGGACGCAAAGTCTCCGGCTTCAGCCGGAGACTCCGGCCCGAGTCCCCGGAGACTCCGGCTAGATCAGGCCTGAGTGCACTAGGTCACAGCATAGTTGCTTACTTTTTTTGATTCTAGGACATGTCACCTCAACCCTGCTATCTTCCTCACTCATTCACAGGTGCAGGTGGTTCTCGGAAACCGGCCGCTCATAGCAAGGACAAATTGGTTGTCAATCCCGCCACAGGGGCTATTGCTCAGAGGTCAGTCATTGCTCAGCAAGCAAGGGATGCTAAGAGACTCAAGACGAGGATGGCTGAGGAGGAACGTGCTGAGGCAGCTAAGAAGGTCAAGTTCGATAGCCTTGTGACCTTGGAAGGGCTGTCATCATCTGAATATGTTGAGATGAGGAAGAGGGACATGTACACTCTCCCGCGGAATTCTCGTGACCGTTGCTTTGTCCGCAAAGAGCAAGAGCTGATCATGAAGGAATTCTATGCTTCTCTCAAGAAGTATCCGGTTTGCCCTCAGACGGTCATGGACTTCTCTCATTTTGCCAAGTACAGTGCATATTTTGGAGAGGCCGTGTGGATCACTCGCAAGCTTGGGCTCCATCCACTCATGAAGACTCAAGAGCCCTATAACATCACTTTGTTCCATCAGTTCTTTGCTACCTTGGTTCTTGGGGATGGTGAGGAGATCCCCATGACTTGGATGACCGGAGAAGAGGTTTGTCACTCCACCTTCATGGACTTTGCTGCTCTCCTTGGGTATGAGTTTCGTGGTGCTACTACCCCTAGTGGCATGAGGATGCATGTGGATGGGGAGTACTATGAGAAGAAGAAGCTTGCTCCTCTCTACACCGGGGATGACAAGAAGATTGTCATTGGGGGCACCCTTGGGCTATCCAAACGGTCCAACATATTGCTCCGCATATTCCGGGCCTCCATTGCCCCTCAAACCGGTAACTTCGATGCTATTCGTGGGGCTCTTGTGAATCTCTTGGCTTACTCTCATGAAGTCTATTGCAAAGGGGAGACCGCACCCGTTGAGCCACTTGATGTGATGGATTTCATTCACAAGGAGATCAATGATTGCATTCTCAACAAGAAGACTCCTCTTTATGCCCCATTTATCATGAGGCTCATCCGTGCTCAAGGACTCAACCTTCCTCTTCTCGATGCCAACCTTGTGAATCACAAGGTTGTGAAGCTTCAACGCAAAGAACCCACCGGTCACTCCAAAGAACCATTTGCTCCGGTGAGAGGTGAAGATGATGATGCCTTTGCCGAGGGAGTGTCAACTAGAAGGGGCCCAAGGATTAAGCATGCTAGCAATGCCGGCTCTAGCTCCAACAATGAGTTTGGGCAAGAATTCAAGAAGCTCAATTGGTTCCAAAGGAATGTGCTTTGCATGAATGTGGACATCCGTCACAAGCAATATGAGAGCTACATTGCTCAAAAGCACATAAATGACAATCAACAAGTTCTTCACAAGGCTTTTCGGAAGTCCCAACCGGGCTATGTGGAATCTCCACCTTCCTCCTCTTCATCCGGCACTCACTCCTATGGCAAGTGGAGCAAGGGTCTGACTGACTGGCAAGCCTTTGAGGAGGTCACCTCTGGCAGATCCAATGTGCATCATGGCAAGAAGCCCATGGCTTCTGATGATATTGAAGAAGGAGATGAGGACTTCAATGCCGGTTCCGAGGACGAGCCCAAGGATGAAGACGATGAGTGATCCCATGGGCGTGTAGCATCGCTCTTTTCCCTTTTTGGTGTCTCGATGCCAAAGGGGGAGAAGTAGCTCTATTAGGATGTCATCGTTGGGATTTGCCATGGGTTGGTTTATTTGAATTTGGATTTGCATTTGGCTTTGGTCGAGACACAACTTCATGGACTTTCATGTTGTGTCTCATCTATCTTAGTGTTGAACTATTAAATGTGTGTGGTACGTTATGTTGAGACTTAAGTACCTCTATTGCTAGTAAGACTGTTATAAATGTGTGCTATCTTGTTAGTCTTACTTATATGCTTATGGTTAGTCTCATGTATTATTACTTGCTCTTGGTATAATTGTGAAATATATAGGGGGAGTGATGATCATTACTTGCGTGTTGTGTTGTGCACACAAGTAGGGGGAGCTTTGGCTATATATTTTATTTTATTGTGCTTATATCTTGCAAATCCGTATGTTGTCATCAAACACCAAAAATGGGGAGATTGAAAGAGCATTTCCCTAATAAATGTATTTTGGTGTTTGTTAACAACATTTGGTGAATTAACCATTCTATTAAAGTTATGTAGATTTTCTAGGTTAATTCAGGATCTCGCAGAGGTGCACCCCAAAAAGGAAGAAAAGATCGGAGCCCGTAGTCCAGTAGTGGAGTTAGGGCCTAGTTGTTTTGTAAGGTGCTTCGCGAAGGTGGAAATGGTGGAGAGGGGTTCCACGAAGTGCTGCTGTTGCTTCTTCTAGGGCGGAGACTCCGGCCCTGTTTGCCGGAGACTCCGGCCTAGGGGATTCGCCCCAGCAACCCTCCCAGTTGGTCAGTTCAGATGCCCTCCCAGAGTTGGGCCGGAGACTTTCTGTCTCTGGCCGGAGACTCCGGGTGGGCCGGAGACTCCGGTCCCCCGGGGCCGGAGACTCCGGTCTGGCCGGGTGGTCGAGGGTTGCAGACTGGCCTGGACAATTCAGAGACCAGGCTGGAGTTGGGCCGGAGACTTTTGTCTCTGGCCGGAGACTCCGTCCCTGGAGTCACTTAGGGCGGAGACTCCGGCCCTCCTGGCCGGAGACTCCGGCCCTAGTCGTCCAGCAACGGCTACATTTCGTGGAGGACTATATAAAGCCTTCTTCTTCCTCAAGAGCTGGCTGCGGCTTCCACTCTCTCTCCTCCATTGTTCCAAAGCTTCAAAGCACTAGTTCTCTCTCCCTAGCCAATAGAACTCAAAGCACTTTTGGGATTTGAGGGAGAAGACCTAGATCTACACTTCCACCAAGGCGATTTGATTTCCCCCCTCTCTTTGTTGAGGGGCTTGTAACTTGTGTGATTCATCGGATTCCTAGCCGGAAGAAGCCGTCCTCCAAGCTTAACTTTGTGTGTAAGAGCTTGGTGGGCCTATTGGGAGCCTCCAATTGAGTTGTGGAGCTTGCCCCAATACTTTGTGTAAAGGTGTCGTGCTGCCTTCAAGGGCATCGCTTAGTGGAGCGTGAACTCGCCTTTGTGGCTTGTTCACCGGAGAATAGGGTGAGCCTTTGTGGCGTTGGTGGCCTTTGTGGCACCACACCTCTCCAACGTAGACGTACTTCCCGTAATAAGGAAGGAACTACGGGAATACATCCTCGTGTCTTCGTGTCTCCATTGCGGTTACCTCTATCCTTTACTCGTACCTTTACTTATATTGTTATTGCTAGCTTGCTTATCACTCTAGGTAAATTCACTTAGTAGCACATCTAGAGAATTTACCTTCTTGTCTAGCCTTAACTTGAAAAGAAGTAAAAAATTTGGGTAGCTCCTATTCACCCCCCTCTAGTCGCTCATACGATCCTTTCAACAGTCTTGGTAGTCGAAAGAAGTGAAGAAGGGAAAACCCATGGAGTTCAACGGCCAGTATATTTCGTCAGTGAGGTACTATCTCCAACAAAGCAAAGGTACCCGCACTACCAGAAACATGCATACAGCGTATTCACAACAGCGCGGAAACTACGGCAATATTTTGCGGTACACCCAATCATAGTAGTCAACGAAGCACCACTATCCAACATATTGAACAACCCTTCAGCAACAGGGCGTGTCTCCTTATGGGGAATTGAGTTATCACCCCTGGACATCACGTACGAAAAGCGAAAGGTGATCAAATCACAGGTTTTACCAGACTTTACATCAGAGTGGCTCAAGTTACAAAATACAGGACCATCAGATCTATCGAGTGTATGGACAATGTACTTTGATGGGTCAAAAAGGGTCTAAGGTGCAGGAGCAGGAGTAGTCCTGATATCGCCACAAGGCGACAAGTTGAAATATGTGCTAAGGATGAGTTTTCCTCAAGCTTCTAATAATGAAGCCGAATACGAGGCACTGCTCCATGGGATGAAAATGGCCAAAGCATGTGGAGCAACTTGACTGAAATTTTTTGGAGATTCAAATCTCGTCGTCCAACAAGTGATGAACAAGTGTGATGCTATCAGTGACAATATGATAGCATAAAAGAATCTATATTATTATCTCGAAGGAACATTTGATGGATGCGAAGTTTCGCATATCAGCAGAGCAAGCAACGAGGAACCCGACAATTTAGCAAATATCGGGTCCCAGTGTTTACCCGTACCACAAGGAGTTTTTTGGGAAGAAATCATAGAGAGATCAATAAAAGGCACCAAAGTCTCGACTACAGGAGAGCAAGCCCAGCACCAAGCAACAGGCTTGGGGGCTGGTAGCAGCGGGACAACTGAACCCGAAGAAGTCATGATGATCGAGGAAATCTGGATGCAACCATACTTGGCATATATGGTAAATAAAACACTATCTGAAGATACAGTACATGCAAAAAGGATAATACGATGATCCAAGGCTTTCGTCGTGCTGCAAGGGAAATTATACAAAAGAAGTATAACAGGCGTCTTACAACGGTGCGTCACCCCTCAAGAAGGGCAGGAGATCTTAAGAGACATCCACGCAGGAGTATGTGGCCATTACGCTAGCAGCAGATCCATTGCAGCCAAAGCTTTTTGTGCAGGATTTTACTGGCTAACAGCCATTGAGGACGCGAAAGACATCGTAAGAAAGTGCGAGGCTTGCCAACGTTTCGCATCCCGACCGCACGCGCCAGTAGCAGAGTTGCAACCAATACCATTATCTTGGCCCTTTGCACAATGGGGCCTCGACATGGTAGGAAAACTACACAAATCTTGGCCAGGAGGGCATGTTTATATGCTGATAGCAGTCGAAAAATTCACCAAATGGGTAGAAGCAGCCCCAGTGACAACCCAAGATTCCACAGCTGCGATTAACTTCATCAAATCCATAGTCTTTCGATTTGGAGTACCACACAGCATAAGCACAGACAATGGGACAAACTTCACATCGAAAGAGTTCAAGAATTACTATGAAAGTCTGGGAATCAAATTGAAATTTGCATCTGTAGCGCATCCAAAGTCAAATGGGCAAGTCAAAAAAGCCAATGGCTTAATATGCAATGGGATAAAGAAAAGGCTGCTAGCACCCCTCGAAAAAGCCAAGCACGTTTGGGTAGATGAGCTACCCTCCGTACTCTGGAGTCTACGAACTACACCTAACGCAGCTACTAAGGAAACGCCATTTTTTCTGGTTCATGGCGCAGAAGCCGTGCTTCCAGTCGAAATAACTCATGAAGCTCCAAGAATCGCGGTATATGATGAGGCAACTTGTACAGAAGCACTTCAAGATGATGTCGATGAGCTTGACGAAGCAAGAGATGTAGCGCTCGCCAGAGCTACTCAATATCAGCAAAATCTATGAAACTACCATAGTAGTCGAGTTCGTCCACGATCTTTCATGGTTGGAGATCTAGTTCTACGACTCAAGCAAGATGGCCATGGAAAACTCGAGTCCCTATGGGTGGGACCTTACATAGTCACAGAAGTGATACCAGGAGGAGCTTATCGACTACGAGACAAGAAAACGGGGAAAGATGAGAGAACCCGTGGAATGCAGAGCAACTACGACGATTCTACGCATAGGCGATAAAGAATTTTTTCGAGTTATGACCCTCTGAACCCAGAACATGAGGCCATAGGTCGGGTTCCTTGGGCCAAATCGACAATATGTGTAAATATTTTACTATACACTCGGGGGCTCAAACCCTCGAGTCGTACGAAATAATATTAATAAAGTATCGAGATTTGTGATTCTTTGAGGTACACTACAAGGATGATTGCAACCCGATATTTTGTCTGCGGCGTAAACGGTTCAAAGGAACCCGATAAATATTAATGCGCACACCTCGGAACCATGATTCGTTCCCATGGTCTATTAATAAAACACATAATTCTGATATGATTTTTATTACAGATAAGCACGAGGAAGAACAACTGGATTACATAAAGGAGAATACTAATGAAACTACACTTCGGCTTCATACTCCTTCTGGCACTGGGTGCCGTCGTAGATTCTCATGTCGAACTTCGACGTGCCAACATGGAAATCAAAGGTCGTGAAGAACCCCTGATGGAGGTCATGATCCTCCGCAAATCGCGACCAGCCGCCCTTGAAGAATTGTTCACCGGCGCCATCGTACCACACCTCCACTTCGTATGGGGTTCCTCCACCAGAGTGTTCATGGAGAACTGCTTCACGCAGTTCTCGCCCATCCATGAATTTGGTAAATTTCAGTGGCAGACGCTGAATTTCGTGGCACTACACGTTGCAGATGCAGAAGAAAGAATAGATTCTGGGCGAAGAAGAAGAAGCATCAGGGGAAGGAGCACTTGGACCTGGCGCAGCAGAAGGCACCTTGGGTTTATTCTGGCTTCCGGCCGGACGGCCGGAGCGTCGTTTCCCCAAAGCAGAAGACGATGCTACCGCAGCTGCGGCGGTAGTCTTGTTCTTACTACCGCGAGGACGACCGCGGCCCCGTTTCTCCACCGGGCGTCGATGTTCAAGCGAGATTCACTTGCATCGGCCATGGGAGATAAGCGTCAGAGATGAAAAACCCTAGATGGGGTGAGAAGACGATGCGGCGAAGAAAGATGGAGGAGTTAGGGTTTTCACCCTGGTCAAAGTGTGCTTTATTTATAAGCACGTGCTAATGGGCCCCTGGAGCGGCAAGGCCCAAAGTAAACTTTGGGATTTTTTATAGTGCAAATAGCACAGAGAAATTAGCGTATCAAGAAAAGCGACGCGTATAAAAAAAGAAGGAAGAAGGGAACAGGGAATAAGAAAATATCTGTCAAAACGCACAAGTTCACCTCGTCTTCGACTCGGGGGCTTGCAGCGTACAAAGGGGAAAAAATCCAATCAAAGGTGAGTAAAGTCGACAAATGATACAAGAAGAAGTATATGGAGCAAGTTTATCTATTCTCTTGAGCCTATACCCGAAAATTTCGGCTATAGCCTCGGGGGCTACTCCCATCGGGAGCGCTGTCGCGCACCCGATAGAAAGAAATCGACGAAAGGAAGGAACTTTGGCTACATTGCCAGCAAAATAAACATCGACTACTCCCATCGGGAGATATTCGTGAAAGTTAAAAAAGGAAACTCGAAAAGTTACATATATTAAATCAGTCAAACAAGGCTGCGAAATATAATTCTCGAGTTGCGTCATCGCGATAAAACTTGAATGCCGTGGTTGAAATATATCACGAAGGTAAGACCTCAGGATCCGTCCTGTGTGGCCCAGTATACGCACATGGATGCGCTCTGCTGGTATGTATCCGTGTCTACGACGCGAAGAAAAATCCTGGTGGACGCATTGGGTACCTTGAGAACCACTGGGATTCATTTTTTGTAAGTTCTAAATGCGGCAAAAGAATAGGTTTGACCGGTCTCCCGAATTCAAGTCCAAGGGGATTAAATTTGAAGTAGGTGGCAAGTATCTGTTCCGGCAGTTAACTGGCCTCTTGATCCGTCAAAGTTGTCAGACTTGTTCATCAAAGCCCTTTGCGAGATATTATAATAAAAAGTAAGTCGAAAGACCAAGTCGAAGATTTAAAGATTTGAAGAAGTCAAGTATTGATCACGTCGAAGAATTGAAGGTCTGAGATTCAACCCGAATATGCAATTCTGTAAAATCTCGGGAGCTACTGACAAGGGTATAGATAATAGAGCCCGCCAGTTGAGTACCACTAAGGCCCGTTAAGCTAGGCCCAATTGTAATACTAGACGAAATACGAGTTCAAGTCGTATGTCGATATTGTAATCTGTATCGGATCCCACCCGATCCTTAAGACCTGGCCACCTATATATAGGGGCCAGGAGGGGACGGTGTGGGACAGATTGAAAGCAAGTCAGGTTCTATACCCAAGTTTACTTTCATAGCCACCTTGTTTGACTGAGTTTACCTTCGAATTCATCCGACGCCCTGTCTCCCCGATCCTAAGTCCTTCATCTAAGACATTTGTCGAGTTTAACCCTCGTCAATATTTGTTTACAAACTGTTACATTACTTTTGTTTGGGTGAGAGCATAGCTTTATCTGTTGAAATATATTACCGCCCTTCTTCATTAGTACAGACTTTTGGGTGAGATTGCCTATGCATCCATCAATTCAATAATGATGGGGTGATAGCGTAGTACATGGAAGTACTTCTGTTTGGTTGAAAGTGCGGTGTGTTGCATCTAGTTTTATCAAAGCAGCAAGAGGACCGGGCATTCCCTTGTGAGGTGTCACCGTGTCAGCAATTAGATGCTGCTCAAAGATTGATAGCTGAAAGAAAGAACGAGCAAATGCAAAATCTGAAATCCGTCAGAGATTTCTCCGGAGAAAAAGGTTATTCGC
Organism: Dactylis glomerata; assembly: GCA_007115705.1. Taxonomy (NCBI): domain Eukaryota; kingdom Viridiplantae; phylum Streptophyta; class Magnoliopsida; order Poales; family Poaceae; genus Dactylis; species Dactylis glomerata. The sequence goes on from QXEO01000129.1 coordinate 117,055, forward strand.
AACTAACCAGCTTATTTTCAAAAGTTTTATCCTTTGACGGCAAAAATGCGAGCACGATTACATCCCATTTGATGCAAACTGCCAAACCGGGCATTTTTCTTTGAAACCTTTTTTTTTAACCGGGCATATGACCGGCCTCGGCATGAAAGCTGCTTTACACAACTGCCGCTTGCGTTCTGTGTAATAAAGTACCCGCTTACATTGCAGAGAAATATAAGCAAAATACCTCTGTACGACTGTACCTGGTTTACATAATTCACCTTTTGAGTCCTTTGCACTGATCATACGTCTTCTGTAGCAGCGTAACCAAGTTACACAACAATGAATACATCCGTGGAATGATCTCCATTCTACTCTACACTAGTTGAATGCCCGTGCGTTGCTACGGTTTTTATTTCTGGTATCTTCAGCAACATCGTGCCATAGCTTATGTTTCTTTCGAACCTTAAGTATGTTTTGTTCTGTCCATGATCTACGGAACCAAATCATTTATCGAAATATGGTCATACAAAAATGCATCGAAAGAAGAATGTTAATTCTTTTGATCGTGTAAAACCTGGTGATGTTTCGTTCCAGATTAAATATATTATCTATCCAAACTTTATGATCTCCATAGGCACACACGGTCACACGGAGATACGACAGCATGTACCTGCATAGATGCACTTGTAGCGCCTGTGGATGAGTCCAACGCTCTGAAATTATACATCTAAAAATAAAATAAAATAAAAACCTTAGCACCGTTTCTCTGGCCATGTAGACGGGCCAAACGATCATCTCTTTCCTCTATCTCTTCCGACCGCCTCATCCCTCTCTCAGTGGCCTTGCCTTGCCAAATCCCCTGTGCCGGAATGCTGCCGCCGTTGAGTCTCTTCGTAAATTTCAGCGACCGCGCTCTCCCCTCCTGTCTCATCTAGTCCCCGGCGCCCCACAGCTGCCGCCGGCGGGCTGCGGCCTCCCTTTCCGCCTTGCCGATCCCCACCTCATGGAGGCTCCACGGAGTGGTCTCCATCGCTGGAGGCGGTGAGGAAGCAACAAGATCTTGGAGGGAGAGGACCCTGATCTGCCGGACAGGCTGCTGCAGTGACCAGGTTGAACATGGCAGGTACTGTAACTCTTACCTCGCATCACAGTCGCATCTGCCCTGATGATATTTTCCCCTTGTCTGACTCACACGTCTACCTGTATCGATTTGGTGCAGGCAAACAACCCCATATTTTTTTGCTCCTGTAGTGTCCTTCGAATGTTTACTGCAAATGAGGTTGGATGTTTATTCTGTTAAGAGGTTTTATTTTGAGGAAATTTGTTCGTTGTGCAGAGCTCCCTACCTACGGTTGTTTGATCTTGATTCCATTAAATTTGTTGCCTAAAGTCTCGTATGATTGTTCATTTTCATTTTTCTCTTGCTACAGATTGTACGGATCATGCACTTGTTAAGCATATAACAAGGTCAGTCTACTGACAATCTGACAGCTTTCTGCATCTTAGGGTGTACTTAATAGCATTGCTTCTAACAGTCGATTCACTTGTTTTATAGAGGAGAATGGATAGGGGATTTCAGTAAAAAAAAAGGAAGTGGCTTATGTAGGGTAAGCACGGAGAACTGGCAATATATTACAACATTTTCTATTTAACGGCAGAAGCAAATTAATCTTGAAAAATCCAGGTACTGTACCAGCGACATCATCTTCTTTAGAAAAGTAACCGGTGAAGCTACTTTACCAGTGACAAACTCGGTCGTTTATAATTAGTATGTCCAAGATTGTAGAATCAAACACTTATTTAAAATGCATTGATCCTTTCATCATAATTTGTTTGAGAGAAGATAGTTTAGCTGTGGTCAAATCAAATGGAAAGCAGGGAAAAATAATAAATCATGACACCCTTTCATGTATTTTTCTTTTCAAACGTGCTTGGTGTATGTAAGAGTTCTGACTGATTCGGAATTTCCATGTGAACACCGACGTAACATAAGCATTCTAGTCTGACATCCTTTTGAGTCTATCAAAAGTGTATGCTCATATATTAATTCATGCTTTCTATATTTTTATCAACACGTACATATGCTCACTTGATTAGCCACATCTTTGTTTTATTTTCCACATCTTCTCGTTTCCTCTGCACTTTTTTGGCCACCATGCTCGCCATAGTGAAATAAAGACAAATTCTCCACCGCTTACAGTCTATTTGATCCTCAACAGTTATAATTTTGCCAATCTCATTGTAGGTTTACATGTCTTGAGCAATTTACTTGCTTTTAAATATCCATCTCCTTTTCATGGTATATATGCTAATCAAATCTACCGTTTTATTATAATTCTATTTTCATTTGTTATAATCATTATTTCCATCTATATATATGCATAGTTCTGGTTTGCAGGTTTTGGCGCCGACGCAATGTTATGTCCACGAGTAACAGAGGACAGGAAATAGTTAGGTTTTAGAAGCTTCACCTGAGATAGTTGTTGTAAAGAAGCAAAAAGGTTGATCTTCAGTGCTGCCTCTTGCCTCGGTCGGGACGAGCTGCTGCCTCCTTCCACAGGGGCGCAGAGGTGATTCCTACCCTAGCAGCAGGGTGGCTTTGGTCCAAGGCGTTGTCGTCCAGACTCGAGAGGAATCACGGCTCACTGCATCGTGCTTAGTTTGGTTTGATTTTGATCGTGAGAGCTTGTGAACTGGTAGATGTTTGCTGTTGGCAGGGTCATGAACCTGACTCGTTGAAGAAGGTGACGGAGTAGCAGGTGGCGGTATGGTTCTTGGCTGCAAGGTGGCGATCTGGTTCATTGTTGCAAGATGGCGAGTTGGCGATCTGCAGCAACTTAGAAGTGAGATGGCGAGTTTTGGGACATACTGATTTATATAATGGGTAGGCGGGCATGATTGGCTTCCCGCGCGTGATTAACTTGGGCGCGATTGGCTTCCTTTTATGTCCTAGCGTTATTATTGGCTGGCAACCTTGTATGACCTGGGCGTGATTGGCTGGCTACCTTAATTATGCGGTGTAGTTTTTTTTCTTAGGGGTATTTTGGGAAGTAAAATGTTTTAACCAAAAGTGGCTTCACCATCGCCAACTGGAATCCTATAGTAAAGATTTTACCACTCCAAAGAATAGACAATAAAAAGCATTGAGAGAAGGGCCAACATCAGATAAAATCATAGACAAACTAGAACAACGTGAACAATGTGTGTCTTCCCTTCAAAATTCGTATATCACAATTTGTGTTTGCTTCCTAGTTGAGCAATGTACAAAAGGAACTACAAACACAACAAGAAGATTGACACTACATTGTCAAGGAATATCCTAGAGATGGTTAAAACCTAAGAGGTACAACTAGTGTGAAAGCAGATCAGTGTATTGTTAGCCCAGGAATTAGCCTACGTGAGAATAGCCTGAACATGTGTCTGCAACAGTCGACATGGGGGAAAGGAGTGGAAACACTGCAATGGGTGCTAGACAACGGAACACCACACCACGAGACTGCACGAAAAGAATGAGCATACTATACTATGATGCCAAAAGAATCAAAATCAGTCAAATCAGTCAAGGCAGATAATACTATCTAGCCTGGATGGATTTAGAGTGTTCTGATTTGTTTGAACGGCACATGCAGTCAGGGCATGGAAATGTGTATACAGATTCATTTGCTCTTTTCATCTGAATACCCTTGGCATCGCTGTGTGATCTCATATTAAGCAACTGGCGCCTCAATGACTTCCATCTGCAATAAAGGGGAGTGCAGTTTTAACAAAATAAAATTTATGATTTCAAAAATGAAGAAATGCAAGAATATCTAAGTCTTTCAGAGTGAAGAACTGGCCATGGACCACAATAACATACCCGATACGTGGGCTGTCAAAGAGTATGGCCAATCTTCTTTTGTCAGGCTTAATTGTCTTTGAATGCCCACCATACAAGTATCTTCTATGACCAACAAGAAAATGAGGAAAATTTCCACCTTGAGTAGTTACAAAAACCTCACTATGAACACAAACACTGTAGTCAATAGCCGCCATCCTCGAGGAGAAATTCTGGAGAGCATGTGCTATGTTAGAGTTAAATATGTCAAAGTTCGGTAAAAAAAAAAGTTTACAGCACTAATTTTTACAAACCTTGTAAGGAGCAAGTTCTTCATCTGATGCCAATGTTTCTTTTGTCTGCAAAAGAGGGAACATTTCAAGGAGAGGTGCCATGTTCTTCTCTGCTTTATATATCTTTCCAGAAGCCAAATAGATGGAAGTATTATTACTGAAACCCATTCCACGGAGCATTAATCCAACCTAAGCACCATACATCATGGACATTGTGACAAAAAATCAGCATCGACTATTGTCTTCTGGAAATATAACTTGTATTCACTTCATAATGAAATTTCTGAAGCATCTTTCCAAGAAGTAACACAGCCATTACAAGCATACCTCCAAAGGTGTAAGTGGACATTTACCGTTCATCCTTATTGCTCCAGGCCTTATTACACGTCCGGGCCTAGTAAATTTTCCACGCCAGCCTCTTTCCCTGGCCACATCCAATTCTTTCTTCTCCTCATCACCACCATCAAAGACACAACACGAGAATGCAACCATATCCTGTAATAAACACAATGGATGACAGTTCTCTTATCTGATAATCATGTGCAAGCCCATATTTAAGAAGTGAAATTCTGACAGAAAAATGTGTCAATTTCCCAACACAGCGATAGTAACCAGGGCTCGGGAACATACTGGCAGTTCAAGTCTTTTTGTTTCATAAAAGGACTAAGAAATATGATGCATATATATTTAATAGAAGAAAACCAACCTCTTCAAAACGGAGATGCACTGCTACATATTTCCCATTGTTCTCTGTGCTTTTTTCTCTCATTCGAGAGATTAATGTGTCAGATAAAGTAGTGATTGGTTTAGAGAACTTTAAGGCTTCAAAGTTAGCCAGACATCTGAGTCGCTGAACAGCAGGCGGAGCATCAAATGCAAGCCGATTTGCGAAAGGCGATATCCTAATGAGCCTATGATTTATAGACAGCAGTGTTAAAAGGTCATATACCACTTAAGCTCAAAAATACCAGAAGTACATTTTCTCCAGAACTGCAATAACCAAATTGGCTTTAACTCACCTTTCTTCAATCAACTTTGGAAGAACATTATCTTTGTAGTATTCAATGGGGGACCAAGCCTTTATCTTGAAATTGAACACATTACTCATATTGTGACTAAACCGCTCCATTATGAATTCAGGCACCTTGTCAACAACTCGGACATCATTTTTCAAACGTTGTACGAAGTGATCCTCATCATAAATATCACTAAATTTGCTGTACCAAAAAATAAATAATTAAATATTAGTATCTAGCCTATTGTAGGAAAACTTAATAGGAACTAGATTAAATTGAACTAAGACCCATAACTTCCAAGAAACCCCCTCCATCCAAACATACTCCTGAGACTTACTCTTTACGAAAGGTAATTTATTTTTCAGAACAACACATAGCTACCAAAAGGCATCGTACACAATGGTCTTTCAAGTTGTTCCCTATATTTAGTTATGTTGATAGTTATAATCATTTTTTTATCCTAAATATCATTATGTTTCAGCCATTGAGCATAGCATGACAGCACATCATGCAAAAAAGGAAAGGGTAGCAGTTCATACTTCATAGTTAACAGTTTGAGCTCTCTAGTGTGGATCTAACAAAAAAATGCTAATACGAAGTAGTATAGAACCCATCCTTTATGAACTTGCATTATATCATAGAGAATGACATGTAAAGTTAGTACAGTGTCATTCTTGTTGTTTAGGACAATTATCAACAACGATAAATTCAACTTTTTAGTCCTAACCAAATGTCATGGTACAAAAAGACTATACACAGATAGTGGTAGGGCATACAAGAACCCAGTAGCAATATTAAGGATCACAACCAACATCATGCATATCAGAAAGAAAGAGACCTTGGATCCCTCCAAATGCTGTGATAGTGGAAATTTGGGATTACAAGAGTTGCATTCAGAAAACCAGCAACTGCAACTGCATTGCATATCTGCAAACAATAGAAAATATCTGTGAGCAACTCGTTGACATTCAAAATTTTACAATGCGGTTTTCAATTTTTTTAATTGTCACAATGAGCAACTGATGAAAATCAAGTACCGATGTCCTTTGCTGATTCAAACCACCATTTGCCTCCACATATATGTAGCCATTTGATTCAGGCAAACCTATCAAAACACAGAAGTAACAAAATGTTGATATATATAGTTCCTTCAAGGCTTCAATCATGCAAAATGGCATCTACCATATAGAGTAACGCAAATATTGTGATTTTATTTCGCGAGTAATGCATATATTGTGGGAAAATATGTCAAAAACACGAAGTGTTCCATTTTGCCAACTATTACTTTTAAAGGATTCAGACCAGTGCAATCAAATTTAACAAAGTGTCCTTACAACAAACCGGAGATCGCTCAATGGTTAATATGGAGAAAAACAGAGCTAAGTTTCTTCAGAATTCATAAAGCTATATATCAGTCAAACAATACCAGTATTTGAAATAAGAAGTACCAAAAAATATTCAGAACTTTTGAATTGACATACCATAGGTATTATTGCTTATGCAAGGCTGCAAAACACCACCTTTGTAAGCATGTCGCCATACAGTTGCTAGCTACAAAAATGTAGCAATATGAGAAAAATGAAATATATATATACAAAATACAATATATGTGCATTTAGAATAATAGGCAACAGGATGCGGCAAAATACATATTACACAAATACAATGGAACAAAAGACAAGTTTTCTTATACTAACATACAACATGAACATGCAGGCATGAAGCTCTAATAGATCACAACTGTAAGTCCTGATACCTATTAGCAAATACATCAAGGTGAACAATGAAATGCATGAATTCACATGCCATAAAAATAAACAGCCATTGGACTCCAAATTATACCGCGGGGGTGCAACTATCTTTACTGTATACTCCCTCAGTGAAGATAGACTTTCACCACAGTCAAAGTAAAGGTATTGTTATAGCAGGTAGCAACAGTTGTGTCTGTTGTTGTCTGCTATGGAGGTATGCCATTTCCCTTGAGCAAAGGGTAAATCTTGAGAAACCACTAAACACAAGGGGTTAGGAGTTGAAGGTTATCAGATACACAAGTCTCAAACATTTGAATCATAAGATTACCTGTCATCATCTCTACTAATATAAGAAGCCGTGTTTGGCCAGATAGTCGTAACCACGTGCATTGTATAGACACATTCACATGATTCAAATTTCAGAAGCAATAGACCAGCAGAACTGCGGACTTGCTTGGTGCACAGTTTACATTAGGTGTTATATCCTCCGTGCAGGTCACGAATACAACAGTTGTGTGATTGGCATTTCTAGATTTGGATGTAGTTATACTGTTCTATGTGTTTGAACTTCTTACGCTTGTAATATGCTTCATTTAGTTTATATTAGCCAAGACGTGCATTGCATAGTTACTAGTCTTCTAGAAATACTTGCTTTGTTTTAACAGCCACATTGAATTTGGCAGCTTATCCAGGAAGACACCAGCATGTATCCTTGAGGTGCTGCAACTGATAATAACAATGGGGGAGAATACTAATGAGGCGTAGTCATCATAGATTGTGGCTTGATGTGACACCCGTAGGCGATACCACAATATTTATAACATTCATTACATGTCATCGCTCAACGCAACTTATCTGCCAAAGTCCCAAATTCCAGGTATCTAATTCTGACGAAGATACACATCTTGTCCCAGCTAACTCAAATGCTAGGACCCCAACTAATCTGAAGTCTGTTTTAACTGGTGAAACACCGTTAGTTTGCCCTGTCATCCAGCATCACATACATTTCTACAGCTGTATTGTAATTCAGCAGCAATTGGGGATGAAACTAGCCATATTAGTCCTGAGCGGCACGCACTACAATAATCCAAAAAAGTACACGCCACTAGCACAACCAGACAGTTTCAGTGTCTTCTAAGACGCGCTGAGAATAGCTCGCATCCAACGATCAGAGCTACACCCCTCCGGAAATTCGTCACATCTAATGATCCAGGTAACCCAACACCGCACCTAACACAGCCCCAGCATCCACTATTCGCCAATCGCCGAAATGGAGCAAATAGTTTGGTCGCAAAAACACAAATAAACTGCTATTCCAACACTGCCGGGCCAGAGACGAGAGCAGGTGGGGGAGGAGGAGGCGCTCACCGCGTCCGTGGCGTTGTCGGCGTCCATGTCGGCGCGGAGGCGCGCGTACAGCTGCGGGCTGCGGTACATCGACCCGGGGCCCGGGCGCGAGATGATGCGGGGCACGCCGTCGAGGGAGAGCGAGCCCATGTATAGCAGCATCGCCGCCACGTAGAGCAGCGGGGCGAAGAGGAAGACCGCCTGCCTCCGCAGCAGCGCCGCCAGCACCGCCCGCGCCGCTCTCCGCAGCGCGCCTCCTCCGCCCCTCCCCGCGCCCGCCGCGGCGGCTCCGGCCCCGGCAGCCGCCTTCGCCGATGGCCTCCTCCCCCACGCCCGCCGCGGAGACGACGGCGGGGACGGCGCGGCGGCGCCGCCGAAGCTCCCGAGCCGGCTGTACTTGTGGTGCTGCATCCCGGAGTCCCCCGGCGGGCGCGGACTCGGGGCGAGGAGCTAGTCCGCCGGTGCTGGGGCTCCTCCGCTTCGTCGATCGGGTTTCCACGGCGAGGGAGGCGGCGGCGGAGGAGGTGCTGCCGTGCTGGAGTCGGCTGGTGCTGCTGCGCTTGTGGGAAGGGGGAAGGGCCGAAGGGGGCCGCACGGCATGTGCCCGGCGCGTGAGCGCGTTCGAATTCGGGAGGAGTTTTGGTGGGGGGGATGCGGGTTTGGCTGCGGGCTCGTCGGCTGGCGCCGCCCGTCGCTGACCGGGGACTCGGTATTTTCTGGTGTCTTGTTTGTTTGGGGGCGGCCGGTGGGTGGGGCACTGGAGCACGCACGGGACGGGGAAGGATAGAGTGACGTCGAAATGGAAGGTCCCGGAGGTTTTTTGGGCTCCCGTGGGTGGACAGGTGGTGGACAAGAAGAGAGAAAGGTACGTTGCGATGTTGTCTAGGACCGTGACGGAATTTCGATGGGTCCTCCTCCCTGATTAGTCTGGGAGGTGATAAAAAGGGGGAAGGTCAATTTTGAATTCGTAATGTCTCGCGAAATAAACCTGAATGTTAAATGATGTCGTTTGTACAGTCTAAATTAAACGCTATACCTGTTTGACTAACCGAGAAAATAATAACCCGCCCGGGATTATACATTTCCTCACCGACTATGTAATCGTCGTAGGCGCGTAGTCGATCTACCGAGGACAAACAATCACAATACGATGAACGACACCGAGAATTGATAAACGCAGTTCGGCGATCAACGCCTACATCTGCGGGGCATAACTACGGGCGCTCCTCCCTATGATACCGCGGCACCGGCCGCCTTGGTAGCAGGCACAAGCCGCCGGCTCCCCTTGCGCTCCTGTAGCTATCAAGTCGTCATAGGTTACAATGTGTGGTACCCCCCCCCCCCATTATATGGGAGACCTAGGCTACTAGAGTTCGACTCGAACCCTACTCGTAAACTGTCCACACCTAATACAACTCCGAGTCTACATGTAACCCAACTCGTACACAATATTTGACACAAACACAACAGACTAAATAGTTCTTCATGTCAAATTTATCTCCTATCCCAATACATCTCTCCCTTTTTATCGTTGACAACATCGGCGAAGGCGTTGGTGACACGTGAGAGTGCCGAGGGCTAGGTCAGGGTAACCGGACGCGGCGTGTAGCGACACTAGGGGAGGTGAGGGGGCAGACCAGGGGCACGACGGTCGAGCGAGAGATGTGCCAGCTAGAGCTCCCGATGCTTGGGCCGAGGTTGTTGACCAGCCGCAAGGTGGAGCACACAGTTGGCCTACCCACGCACACGGAGAGGGTGGCCATGAAGGTCGGCTCCGGATACGCGACATCGACCACGTTGGGTCTAGAGTGTCCGGATGGGCGTCCATGTTTTGCGTCAGCGAGTTACCGGCGTGGTGGAGGCCCTCGTTCCACCAACACGACAATAGACAAGTCGTGGTGCGCAGAGGGCGTGAGCGGGGCAGCTCCTTGTCCTCGACGACGAGGTGTATCCCGCTACGACACTTGTTGAAGAGCATGGCCAGGAGCGAGGTTAGTGGCGGGAACCGACTCACCACCATCTCCAGCACGTTGTCTAGTAGGCTGCTGACAACTCCTCTACCAGAACCATGAGCACCCACCAGCTCACCATCCCTACCCCCATGTGCGCGTCAGTGCGTCAACGCGACGGAGTCCTTCTCCTCCACGACTGCCGCAACATTTGATGGCGGCCAGGTCGTTGTCGGCAGCAGCCATAACATTGGACGCATGTGGTGGGTCTTCCTCGTCGGCGCAAAGCAAGGAAGGAGCCGACATAGAGACTATGAAGAAGATAAATATGACATGTGGGTCAATGTAGAGTGCGAGTAGCAATTTAGATTTTATTTTATTTTTGTTCTGGAAAATACGTCATTTAAACCGGAAGTAAATATTTTAGGGTGCAAACGACATGAATTTAAGTCGGCAATGGAAATACATCTATCAGTATGGTGCAGCTGCAGCACCTCGCGGGACGGGATAGGATAACGTCGAAGTGTCTATGAGGATTTGGGGCGTGGGGTGGCCGTAGACAGCGGGTTTTGGGGTGAGATACGTTGCGATCTTGCCTATGACTGTGATGGAAAATGGTCCTAGAGCCGTGTTGAGTGTGGTTGGTGATAAGGAGGGGAAGTCGGTAATGGAATTTGTGAGGGAATGAATTTTATTAGTTAAATATAAAATTGGGGACTGGGACTACTCCATCTTTACGCTAGACACGTGTGTGCTCGTGACGTTAACTGGTATCGCAAAACTGTACTCCCTCTTTACGCTAAACACGTAAGTGTGCTTGTGACGTTAACTGGTACCACAAAATATACAATTTATTTATACTGAGAATATGCAGTCTGATGTCCTGCATGCCAATATGAAAAAATTTAACGTACGTGTAGTCGTGTACAAAGATGTGCTGCAGCATACCGTTTCCGTTGGTACAGCTCAAGAGTTAAACCTGATATTCTAAAAAAAAACAGTTCAACGTGATTACACTGAAAATAAGTCAAACGGCATGCTGTAAAGTCTCTGTGATTGGCCACAGTAACACGCCTTCCTTCATTCTGGATCCTTAGTGGATGAAATTTGCATTGCATGCAGCCGCTCGGATTGATCGCTTTCCTTGTTTCGAAGTTTTCGTAGCTGCAAAAAGGCTGTGGTAGAGTGTGCTGGATAACGTCAAATTCCTTCCCCAGCAGATGCTAATCTGCAAAGCTGAAGCCAAGTACAATTAATGTTCCTTTGTTCTCCTTCCAAGCTGTCGCGTGCATAGGTGGTGACGGGATATCCTTTGCATTGCTCTGATCACCCCGGCATCTTTTGATGGGACTCAATAGTACACAAGTTCATATTCACCCAGCAATTACAAATTTCTGGTTAAAAGAAACACTTGCCACAAAATTTTAGGTACAGCAGGCAACAATTCTTCGTTGGATTTGAAGTTTCAATGTGTAATACGTGTTTTGTAATTTTTATTCAGCAAGCCCGTCTAGCTCAGTTGGTAGAGCGCAAGGCTCTTAACCTTGTGGTCGTGGGTTCGAGCCCCACGGTGGGCGCTTTGTCTTTTTTTTTTGCATGCTGTACATTTTGTTATTTTTTTGTGAAAGTGAGTGTTTCCTACGAATTATGTCAACCTTAAGCTCATACAGAACGCGAAGCTCAGCATAGCAACAAGCAACATACCTTCATATCGATCCCCTTCTCCGTTGGGCAACGCGAATCTGCCGAAAACAATGAAGTTTGGTTCTCCAGACCTGAGAGGCTGAGACGTGTCTGCTAAGAGCATCTCTAACAATGTTCTCAAACCTGTAATCCTCAAAAGCAGTTTAAGGACCGAGAATTAGTGATTTTGAAGGCCCAAAACAGCTGGCGCAGATCAGTGCCCTCAAACCAACCCTCAAAATAGAATATTCTGTTTTGAGGGTTTGAGGGCACTTGATCTGCGCCCCGGCCTTCAAACCCTCACCGTGGCGGCGGCTTGGGCGCGGGCGGCGGCTCGGGCGCGGGGGTGGCCGGACGAGACGGTCTCGGACGCGGGGCGGCGGCGGCTCGGGCGCGGGGTGGCCGGACGAGGCGGGGCAGCGGCGGCCTCGGCTCGGACGAGGGGTGGCCGGACGAGGCGGGGCGGCGGCGGCCTCGGCTCGGATGAGGGGTGGCCGGACGAGGCGGGGCGGCGGCGGCCTCGGCTCAGACGCAGGGTGGCCGTGTAATAACCCAGATTTTCAAGTTATTAAATTAATTTAAGTTAGCTAATAATTGAATTCTAATTGCTTTGTTTTGCTAATCTCTACTATTGAAATTAGATGGTACTCTATGCATGCAATAGAAAATAGAGGAGTGTTGTTTGTGCATATACATAAGTGGTACTAATTACGGAATGGATCTAACAAGATAACTAGCTTAGTAGTACTAATACATGCATGTGTCAATGGAGACAAATGTACAGGAAGAAATAGCTGAGCGAGCTTGTTCATATTCGTATAGACGTCGGCGGTCGAGAAGCGAGCTTGAACCGGTGGGTGGAAAGCATTAGAGAACTTAGTTGTGTATCTTGTAAATGTAAAGAATAAATTGTAATATTCGTATATGAGCTGTTTGTGATCCACTATGCTGATCAATTCCTGCATTTTTAGCAGGGGCCTTGCGCGTGTATATGCTTCTCGGTGTATAGACGCGCGGCGGCTGTCATTCTATCGGGCCGGGTCTCGGGGCGTGACAGTTAAAATGGTATCAGAGCTCTAGGTCAGGATACACGGGCTAAATGGGTAGACTTAGATTTTACGACTAATGGTTGATAGAAATATCGTTGTTGCATGCCTAGTAAAGGTAGATTCAATATCTGATTTGCCATTCTTGCTTATTCATGAAGTAACTTGCAGTATGTCTTAGCATGTATAGTATAAGGTAGAAAAAAAGAGAGAAACTTGTTATTTGATTTCGGAATGACCATGACTAAACTAGTTTTATTTTACACATAATAAATTGGAATTGGAAATATATGCATTACTTGATTGCTGTTGTGAACTTAGGCTTGCCCTTCTGTATTGCATGACTACTCAATATGGTTGCTGATATTTTTTGTCGTATCTTAAATTCTTTAGTATACTTTAGATCATGTTTTGAGCAAATTTAGCAGATGCATGCAAAATGAAATATGTCTGGGTAGATTTTAGATTTGAATTTCGGGGACGAAATTCTAATAAGGTGGGGAGGATGTAATAACCCAGATTTTCAAGTTATTAAATTAATTTAAGTTAGCTAATAATTGAATTCTAATTGCTTTGTTTTGCTAATCTCTACTATTGAAATTAGATGGTACTCTATGCATGCAATAGAAAATAGAGGAGTGTTGTTTGTGCATATACATAAGTGGTACTAATTACGGAATGGATCTAACAAGATAACTAGCTTAGTAGTACTAATACATGCATGTGTCAATGAAGACAAATGTACAGGAAGAAATAGCTGAGCGAGCTTGTTCATGAAAGCAAATGCTCCATCTTTTGTTAATCCGATGCAAGCATGCACCCGTGTGGTATTAGAGTAGCAGTACAAGTGCTACAAGATATTTTTGAGGTGCTAACTTGGCTTGATATTAGACAGTAGAAACGTTTTGAAACCAGCTAGCCTAGTCGGCAATGCCTCCTTACGTGGAACCTTGCATGCGTAGTAGAGGGAGAGTCAGCTCATGCGTGTCATTCAGTTAGTGTTTAGCAAACGGCAGCGGAGACGTTGGCTAGTCAACTGGTGCACGTAAGAGTAAAGAATAGAGTTGCCCAGATATTTCAGCTAGATATTTTGGTAGCAAACCGGCACAGCCTCCCTATAAATACTCACCTCTCTGCCACTGCCCCAAAGCACACCACCAGTCGACTGAGAGAAAAAGCGTGAGATAGATAGTGTGAGATCGAGGGTGATCTGAGAGATAGGATCGGTAGGGTATTCTTCGGAGGCGATGAGGCATCGTAGGGGAGATGCTGAGAAGCGAGGCGTAGAAGGATACTAAAATTTGTACTGCTAGCGGATGCTGAGTATTGGATTTCGGTCGGTGCATACCATCAAGTTGATCTGGATTTCATTATATATCGATCAGATGTTATTATTTCAGGCAAGCTGCTTTATACTCTTTCATATACTTTGTAGAGTACACTTTGCTATTAAATGCATGATATACTAGCTGATAGAGATATGTGAACTTTTGATGAAGTATTTGTGGTCTAATACGTTGGTGTCAGTATTCGGTGATGGATCCGCAGGAGCCACCGATACGAACCGGGTATTTAGGATGAGTATGGAGTTGTGAAGTAAACATCATGAGATTGTTTTTTACAATAGAAAACTTGGTGCTACGAAGGTAATCGTATTGTGCCGGTTACAGTTCAGGCATGGGACTGTCTGAGTTCTCCGCTGGGACGGCCCTTGTTCATGGAACGTGTCAGTGATGGATTCGTAGGAGCGACTGACATCAGTAAGTCAAGGTGTCCGGGTCTTAGTGGGCTAAAGAGCTCTGCTCTTCTAGAGCCTGTGTGGTTCTAGTTGAGGCTGCCGATGTCGGGTACCCCTATGCAGAGTGTAAAAGCGTGGAATTTCACCCCTGTGACTCCCGGGTTTGGGAATGCTTACTTTCATGTGTGGCACCATGTCTAAACTGCTTAATCACTTAAACCACCTGTTTTTAGCAAAGCATTTCTATTTACAATTTATATGATTGTGTATAATCAGTTTGTTGAGTATGATTTATCGTACTCACCCAGCTCCCGTTTATTTTTTTAGACGTCGGCGGTCGAGAAGCGAGATTGAACCGGCGGGTGGAAAGCGTTAGAGAACTTAGTTGTGTATCTTGTAAATGTAAAGAATAAATTGTAATATTCGTATATGAGCTGTTTGTGATCCACTATGCTGGTCAATTCCTGCATTTTTAGCCTTGAGCGTGTATATGCTTCTCGGTGTATAGACGCGCGGCGGCTGTCATTCTACCGGGCCGGGTCTCGGGGCGTGACAGGCCGGATGAGGCGGGGCGGCGGCGGCCTCGGCTCGGGCGCGGGGCGGCGGCAGCTCTGGCACGGGGCGGCGGAGCGGAGGGACGGAGGGGCGGAGGCGGAGGAGGCCGATTCAGGCGGGGCGGGGTGGCGGGGCGGAGGCGGAGGAGGCCGAATCGGGCGAGGCGGCGGCCGGCGGATCGAGAGGAGAAGGACACGAGGAAGAGTAGGTCGTTGGTGATTTTCCCCTGGCGCCTCCGAACGTTGACCAAAATGAAGGTCCTTCAATTTTGCCTACCAACCTTCACTTTTCAAGGTCGAGTGAGAAAATGAGGGCTTGGCCTTCAAATTTTTTTGAGGGTTTATAGATTTGAGGGCTCTGTTCTGCGCCAGCTTTCGGCCTCGGCCTTAAAAAAACGGTTAATTTGAGAGTTTGACCGGCACTGTTAGAGATGCTCTAATCTGCTTCCCACTGGCCTATTCGGCCGTGTGCTGATTGCTGACCCTGCAACCGGCCAAGCTTTTACCGAGCAGCGAGTCAAACTCCAGTCCTTTCGCTGGTGAAAACATCTCGATGTCGTCGACCACGGCCGCAGCCGTGCGCCGGCTCTGCGCCGCCGGTGAGGTGCGGTCGGCGCTCGCGCTGCTCGCCCGTGGCGCGAAGGCGGGCGACGCGGCGCTGGACGTGGCCGCGTGCACGGCGCTCGTCCACGGCTGCTGCAGGAGCGGCGACGCGGCGGAAGCACGGAGGGTGTTCGACGTGATGCCGCGCCTGGGTCTGGCCCCCAACGAGGTCACCTTCACCGCTCTGATCCACGGCTACTTCATCTGCGGGCGCAGAGATGAAGGCCTCGCCTTGTTCGACGAGATGAGGAGGGGCGGGGTCGAGCCAAACCTCTACACCTACAACATCCTGATCGGGGAGTGGTGCAGGACAGGGGAGTTCGAGCGCGCCCGCCACCTGTTTGATGAAATGCCTGTAAAGGGCGTCGCGCGCAATGTTGTCAGCTATAACACCCTTATTGCGGGGCTATGCAGGCACGGCAAGCTGAAGGATGCTGCCCGGCTGCTGGAAACCATGCGAGCCGAGGGTATCCGTCCGACCGTCGTGACGTTCAACCTTCTTGTCGACGGGTACGGCAAAGCTGGGAAGATGTCCAATGCTCTGCATTTCTCCAACCAGATGAGGTCGGCGGGATACCAGCCCACTGCTGTGACGTACAATGCGCTTATTGCGGGGTTCTGTCGTGCTAGAGATATAGCCCGTGCAAACAGGGCATTGTCTGACATGAAGGAGCGAGGGCTGGCGCCCACGAAAGTGACCTACACCATACTGATTGATGCATTTGCCAGGGATAATGACATGGACAAAGCTTTTGAGATATTTGCAGAGATGGAGAAGAATGGTTTAGAGGTGGATGCGCACAGTTATGGTGTTCTGGTGCATGCTCTCTGCATGGAGGGCAAGATGAAGGATGCCAGAAAGCTGTTCCAGTCAATGGGGGAGAAAGGTGTTAAGGCAAACAACGTGATATATGACATGATGATTTATGGCTATGGACGAGAAGGGAGCTCTTACAAGGCTATGAAATTAATCATCGAGATGAGAAAGAATGGCTTGGTTCCAAATTCTGCTAGCTATGGCCTGACGATCCGTAGTCTTTGCAATGACGGAAAATGTTTGGAAGCTGAAACTCTGATCGATGAGATGAAGCATGCTGGTCTACAAACAAGTCAATCGGTCTGCCAAGCGCTATTGAATGCCAAGGCAAGTCGGGGAAGTTCAACTGATGACTCTTTTTCTTAGGCAGTCACGCATACCGCCTGTTATCAAGTCATATGTTGCCATAATATTTGTCTTGAGAAAGAGGAAGATGAAGCTCTCCTTCGGATGGAATCTGATATAAAACACTGCTCAGTGGTTTACTGGGCATTGCCAGAACTCCATTATGGGCGTAACCACGTAAGCAGATCCACGGGCACAAAATGAAGATCCATGTGCTCAACATTTGCTGCGAGATAAAGGTCAGTGCATCTGTACTTGCATAATTTATTTTGGCTGTGCACATACATTTGTTCTGTATATCAGGTACCAAGTTCTTATGCAATCGGATAATTTGTTTATTCATTTAACAGTAAACCAACCTATAAATTAGAGGTAGCAATCTCTTATTAATACTAGCCTGTTACATGCAATACAAATCTATATTCACGACTTACATATGTAATTTGCAACAGAACCATCTTGTTTGGTTTGTATATCTAATTTATCTATCTAATATGAACAAATTCAGCTGTATATCATCCTCTGAGTAATTTGGTTGACTTAGTTTAGTTTCATATTAAGGATTCAATTATTTAAATTTGGTTGGCTTACTTTAGTTTGTGACTTTGTGTAATCGATCTAATTTGTAAAAGATATCTATTTTTAGTGCTGAAGTTGCTTACACCATGGTCCCAGTGTTGTGCAATAGTTGTCATATTGATAAGAAATTATATTTTGGTTATGCGATTGTTGCTGAGGTTTTAGTAGCTTTAGTATTAGTATGCCTTGTATAACTGGAGATACCATTCACAAAATAAGGATGGAAGTTCTTTTTGTGCTTTTCTAGTGTCATAGTTTGGTAGTTACAGTCCAATCTATTTCCTCCCCATTTTGAAATGCTTCATCTGTCGTGTGTTAGTTTTGTTAAGAAATTTCTTGTTTTGGAAAATCTTTCTTGATTGAATTATCCCCTGGAAACAGTTGCAATCATCAGTATGCAGTCTTCTTCCATGGGAAATCTTGTTGTGCTTTCTAGTGTCATAATTTTAGTAGTTACAGTCCAATATATTTCCGCCCCATTTTGAAATGCTTCATCTGTGGTGTGCTAATATTGTTAAGCAATTTCTTGTAATGAAAAATCTTTCTTCATTGAAATGTCACGTGGAAACAGTTTAAGTCATCAGTATGCAGTCTTCTTCTATGGGAAATGTTGTACATCTTTCTAGTTTTTGTGGTGCTTTTTCATAGTTGATGAGATTCATTTTTGCTGTTTGTGGTGACTTATTGCCTCACGTTCACAAAACATACAGGGACCTAGATCTTTCAGGCATCTACAAATGGTTTGTCAACAGTGAAATGTGTCTTCATGATGCTGTATGGTCTTTAGTAGCTGCAGCATATGCCAGACTTTATTGGGCATTCCTTACTCGGAATGTGCAGATCCTGGCATCTTAAGGTTCTGGGTAGGAAGTCAGTGTTCATCTAAGGGGAAATCCATTTGAGCATATTGTATATGATAATTAGAACAGCCAAAAAAATCATGAAGATAGAAGACTCCACAGTGTCAATTCACATGGTAGGACTAGCATTAGATTTGTTTGTGCTCTTTCTGGTGCACGCTAATACTTCATGTGTAGTCAGTCCCCTGCTGCATCCAAACACATCATAAGGGGAAATCCATTTGAGCATATTGTATATGACAACAATTAGAACAGCTGCAAAATTACAAAGATAGAAGACTCCACAGGGGCGATTCACATGGTAGGACTAGCAGTAGACTAATTAGTGCTCTTTCAGGTGCACACTAGTTATACTTCATGTGTAGTCAGTTCCCCTGCTGCAACAACTACAGTTTTTTGTCATCGTATGCTGGTGTGTATCTGCAGATTGTGCTTGATATGCATCTTGTGGGACTAGTATAATGCTCTTTAAATCTTTAATGCCTTGAGCTAACAACATTTCACCTTATTAGTTATTACTGACAAAAAGCTTCCTTGTATTAGTCGAACAAGTTGCGGCGGCGGCGAACGATTTGCGGGGGGTGTCGGCTAGTGGGTGAGCGGCAGTGTGGAAGGAAGGGGAGCTGGAGAAGGAACCGTGACCAAGGTACCGGCGTCCGGCGGGAAGGGTTGACAAAGGTCCAACATATGTATGTATCTTCCCCGGCAGAAAGGGTCACATAATCGTGGAAGGTGATGGCCAATGGGCATAATCACAAGCAGGTGAAAGGTAGTTGTACTGGTAATTTCGTCGGAGGCAAGAGGCACAAGGTGGAGAATGTTGATTGACAACAACATATATTGATCATTGATTGTCAGAATTAAGTCATGAGAATTCTCTAAAAAAAATACTGGGGAAGAGAGCAATGTTAGCACCTTAGATGAAGATCCAAGACACATATTGCTTAACTGTTATGTACTGTGCTTAATGCTAAGATTCTCGAAAGAAACTGGGCTAAGAAATCGGTGATGGTTTTGCTCGGTGCAGTGTTCTGATTAATTTCATGCTCGCCATGCCAGCATGGAGAAGGGACGGCGCGGATGATATGGCGAAGCCTTGACGGCCCGATGCAGCTTAAGCTGGTCGATCGACTCCCACGGTCGCATCGCACCGCACGGAATAATCAGAGGAGTCGTTAGCCGTCAGGTAGTCAAAGGGCTTAAACCCGCAACGGTAACTGGCGACGTTGGCGGCCGGCCAGCCGCTCCTTCCTCTCTGGAACCGAACCGGCTGAGGCCTCACGCCGCCGTCAACCCGCCGTCATGCCATGCTTCCGTCCCTTGCAAGTTTCTTCACGCCTCCGACCCGTGTTGCTTCTTTCATATATCACCCCTTTATCTTCTGTGAAATTATTAGGCTTCTACTAATAAATACACTAATGGACGTTACATGCAACGATGAACAATTTGACGTTTTATCCAATAGCTATTTCATATTTTTCATGTATGATTATATGACACACCGGCTTGGCATGCTTTATCCCTAACCGTGCGGCGCCTCCCTGCTTATCCGGAAAACGAGTTAATTTCTTAATTGTTAGTATGTTCTCTCGCTGTCTCATTCGTTCAGTGTCCTCCCATTCTTCTTCCTCCTTGCACCACATCTCGACATATCTGTCATTCTTTACCGTACCTGTTAAACTGCTCAACATAATTGCATACCCACCACAAAAGCACCTTTGATGGACGCTGCATCAAATTAGGGTGCAGTGCATGATCAAAGCCTTTGGTGGGTGCCTACTCGAATTGGGTTGTTGTCACACAATTATTGGATCTTTCTCTAGGCCTGTCAAGCGTTGATTATCCGTTGGACGCCCGATGCGTACGACAACTGAAAACCGGGCGGCTCGTACCACATACAGGTCCATCCTGCTGCGCCGATGCATCCTACCGCAACATCCAAGCACAAGCAACATGGCAAGCACATCGTCACAAGGATATGGATGGCATGTATGCATCCTCTATGCTCCCCCCGCTTTGGGGAATCTTCCGGCCTTCCACAGTCGACGCTAAACTCACCAGCCAAATACGAGTGTACCCCCTCCGGCTTCCAGGAATGCTGCCTCAACCATGATTTACTCCGACACTCACAACTCAAAGATCTTTTTGAGGAGAACCAGGCAGGTTTGATGGCTCCAAACAAAATGGAAGAGAAGGCTAGACATATTGGAAGGTTATAAGGGGGAGATCTTGCGATCACGAATGTCTTGCGCAAGGATGATGGAAAGTGTAGTTTATCATAAACCGCTTTTATATGTTTTTATGGGATTCGCTAGAATTGCTCATAGGATGATCGTGTCGATCAACTCTATTCCTCACTCCTCCTCCCATCCTTTCACTTTTTTCTTTATTCCCAGCAACCCCTCTCCTCTCTCTTCTTCTCCTAAGCACCAAGATCGCGTCACAATTTAAGCCCACCTATTGAGCGTCAATATATACCTCGATGATCATAAAATTGTTTTTACTTATACACAAGAAAACCTTCATGCATTAATAACCAAAGTTGTTTTACTCCAAGTGTACATAGTACTATTTTTTCGAACATTCCTACATATAAAGACGGTTGGAGCACTAGAAAGAAGTTGTAACGGAAACCCGTATCCGTTTTCCTAGTCTGATACGGAACAAACCCAGGGACCAATCCGGAAAAAGGGCGGGCAGTAATTTATCCCACCTTGGCCTCCTCCCCTTCCCCCATCGCTTCAACGGGCGAGGTTTTTTGAAAGCATCCTCTCTCTCCTCTCCATCGACAACAACTGCCCCGACACCCAACGGCAGCCGTAGAGCGAGGAAGGAAGGGGGATAAAAAGCTTCGCTCTTTAACGCCCCTCTAGGGTTTCGTGCCACCGCGCCCTCGCTCGCTTCGCGCCATCTCCCGCCCCCGATCGATTCGCCCTGCCCCCACCCCCGATTCGATCCCCCCACCCAGTCGCTCGCTCGATCTGGGATGCGTTAGATTCGTAAGGCGGCTTCCGTCTCGATCTGTCCGCGGTGGTTACCGTGGGGCCTTTCTTGATCTGAAGTTCGACGATTTCGCCCTGCTAGGTCGCCGCGGTGATGTGGGGGCGGTAGACGGGGGCCATGACGGAGATGGAGCTCGAGGGCTGCGTGGAGAACCGGGCGGCGTCGAGCTCCTCGGTCTCGGAAGGGAGCAGCTATGGCGGCGCGCTCGCGCGGATGTCGCCGCCCGTGTCTAGCTCGGTCAATTCCATCTCGGCTCTCAAGTAAGAAACCCCTTTTCACTTAATTGGTCCTTGTCGCAGGGATCTGGGCCTGTTCGTTGGGTCGGTAGTACCGTTTGCTTTACCTGGCGTGGATGATGCATGCTCCGGTTGTGGTCTTCGCGTGGTGACCGTTAGGGGTTGAGAAAAACGGGCCTTTGTGGATTTGTGGTGGGTTGTGGTTTTATCAGCGGCAATTGCTTGGCTTGAAGAGCGCTTTGGTTGTAATTTTTAGGGAAAAAACCCACGAGGATTCACTATCTTGGCCAATAAATGACATATAGGAGCACTATCATGGCTGTGTGGTTGAAAAGGGTGGTTTTTTTGTGGGTATCCATTAGATCCTCCAAGCATTCTAGGCTCTTACAGATTCCATGAACTACTATGTCTTCATTCAGAATTTCAAGCGTGGTTTCAGCGTGTTATGGTGGTGAATTCTGTGCAAAACATGTTCCCTTTTCGTATTAAGGGTTCAATCATTGTGATTTGGCTGGCTTAGTTTAGTTTGTGACTACGTGTAATCGATGTAATCTATAAAAATTCCCATTTTCACTGCTGAAGCTTGTTAAACCATGTTCCCGGTGCTGTCTATAGTTGTCATATTGATGGGAAAGTTTATTTTGGTTATGTTATTGTTGCTGAGGTTTTAGTAGCTTTAGTATTAGTATGCCTTGTATAACTGGAGATACCATTTACTTGTTCGTTGGCGGCATTTGTTTCAACAATATAAGGATGGAGTTTATTTTGTGCTTTTCTAGTGTGAAATGCTTCATCTATGGTGTGCTAATATTGTTAAGCACTTTCCTGTATTGGATAATCTTTCTTGATTGAATTGTCCCCTGGAAACAGTTTCAATCATCAGTATGCAATCTTATTTTATGGGAAGACAATCTTTCCATGAGTGTAATGTGTCTTCAGGTTGCTGCATGTTCTTTAGTAGCTGCAGCATATGCCAGACTTTACTGGGCATTCCATACTCGGAATGTGCAGATTCTGGCATCTTAAGGTTCTGGGGAGGACGTTAGTGTTCATCTAAGGGGAAACCTATTTTAGCATATTTGTATATGAGAATTAAAACACCTGCAAATATAGAAGACTCCACAGGGGCGGTTCACATGGTAGGACTAGCAGTAGATCTGTTAGTGTTTCTTTCAGGTGCACACTAATGATACTTCCATGTGTAGTGCCCTTCTGCAACAACTGCAGTTTTTGTCATCATATGCTGGTGTGTATCTGTAGATTGTGCTTGATATGAATCTTCTGGGACTACTATGGTGTTCCTTAATGACTTGAGCTGACAACATTTCACCTTAATTCTGCTAACAAAAACTTCGTTATATTAGGCGAACAAGTGGGCCTATAAGGCGAGCTAAGGGTGGCTGGACACCACAAGAGGTAACTAATCTCACTTCCTCTTTTATTAAAACTAGCATATTACATGCAATACAAACCTCTATTCAAGTGTACATATGTCAGTGTGCAATAGAACCATCTTCTTTGGTTTGTATATCTAATTTATCTATATAATATGAACAAATTCAGCTGTAATATCATCCTATGTGTATTTTTCTCTCAGTTTGCCGTGTCTTATCATTCTTGCTGTTCATGGTCTGGCCATTGGAAACTATATTTGTATACCACAAGAAATTTCTCCTTTCTTTCTATTTGAAATTCCACTATTTGGTTCCACTACACATGTGGATTTCTGCTAATTGGCATCAACATATGACAACAGGACGAGACATTGCGGAAGGCAGTTCAAGCTTATAAGGGTAGAAGCTGGAAAAAAATAGGTTTGCCACTTCTTTGCACTGTACCAAGTCATATCCTCAGTTGTTCTTGGATTTCTAAACTGCTATTCGTGCTTGCTTCCATTTTCAGTATGATGTTGTACTATTTGTTAGTCTTGAATGCCAGTATGGAACGTGGAATTAAATTGTAAGATTTAGGATTCATGTGAAATTGTGGAACTGCAGATCTTTAGAGAATTTTTTATATGGTATTCCATTGTTCTTCCTGTAGAATACCTCAAAGGAGCAACACTGTTACCTACCAATGATTAAAGTCTATGATATTAAGAAGCTGAATTTGTTGAAAACCATAGCTGTAAATGCATTATATATTTAGCCAATATAGTTGGAGGAAAAAAGGGTAAGCAGAAATTAAGAGTAGTTACTGGCGCTCTTGTAGTTGGACAGTTGTTTAATGCCAAAGCATGGCACTTGTTTCTGTGTGGTAATTGCCTAGTTGATATGACCTTATGAATACATATCGCACATTTTAGCTAGTTATAGGAATGCCATACTTCTTTTGACATTCTTCAGTACATACAAGTACGGTGAACTCATAGAAGATACCATTATCTACGTATGCAGCTGAAAACTTTCCGGATAGGACAGAGGTACAATGTTTACATCGATGGCAGAAGGTTCTTAACCCTGAACTTATCAAAGGTCCTTGGACTCAAGAGGTTTGACAACTGCACCCCTGACTTAGCTCGTCAAGGAAAAGCTTTTGCATGTTCTATCTTATAAATGATATATTCATGACCTTTTTCTACAGGAAGATGACAAAATCATTGATCTTGTTAACACATATGGGCCAACAAAATGGTCCGTCATAGCAAGGTCACTACCTGGACGTATAGGCAAGCAATGTCGAGAAAGGTATTCTTTCCAATGTCACTGCTTACGTAAAGAATTGCAAAAACGGATTGGCTTAAATTTTTGTTATGATAAGCATAGATATCCTCCGCCAGTCTCCTAGTTTTCAAATTGTTAATTATGTAGAATTGTTTTCTTATTGAGTTTAATTGTCTAAGCTTATCATAATAGAGTACAAAACATGGACCTAATTTTGAGTTTATATGATCTTAGGTGGCATAATCATCTTAATCCGGACATACGGAAAGATGCTTGGACTACTGAGGAGGAACAGGCACTAATTAATGCCCATCGGGTGTATGGGAATAAATGGGCAGAAATAGCAAAAGTTCTTCCTGGAAGGTACTGCTAAACAGCTTACATCCTGTTGGAAATTTTCTATGTAAGCCCAGCAGCGTGATGTTGAAATCTCATTGAGTTGCTATTTCATTACTTCAAATGTTCAGTCATCACCCCATTTTAATAACTGACCTGCTATGAATGTGGAATAAAATGAGAAGTTGTAGTGCTTTGTGTTTACTGGTTTAATAACACCATTAGATTTTCTCTTTTACAAAGATACATGATGTTAAAAGACCCCCATCAACCACACACCTTAATTGTTGATTATCTCCGATGAGGACCTTCTGCTGTTGGTTCTGATAAAAAGAATTGCAGCTACAAGATTATCATAATGGAATACAATTGATTTAAAAGATCTAAATATACAATCGAGTAAAAAGACATCTTCAAGGCTTCTGTAGCTGAATGGCGATAGATCTCCATAGCCACATGTATCATTCATAATGCACAATTTGATTCAGTTACTTTGATTTTTAATTTTTGTTTGTGACTGTTCCTATTTTTGTTATGGTCGTCAACTCTTGATTGCCTCCTCATAAGTATGAGTTGTGTTTTTTGTTTCCATCTATACTGCTTAGTTTTCACTGTTCATTTCACAGGATGTTGTATTCTTGCTAACGGTATGCTGCTCTTTCCAGGACTGACAATTCTATAAAGAATCATTGGAATAGTTCTTTGAGAAAGAAATTAGACGTCTATACCACAAGAAATATTCTGTCCATTCCAAGACTACTTGGTCAGGATGACTTCAAGGATAAACAGAAGCTGGTGGCTTCCGAGGGTCATCTTGATCTGAACAAAGTGCCCAGCATCACTTCAAAAGCCCTACCTGAAATAGCTCATCATTCTAATTGTAGCCCACTTGCACAGGCATACAAACTGGAACATGCTAAGGACTGCTCAGGGTTCCTATCTCGTTCTATCTTACCAACTGCACAGCCACTTACTTCATATGAAGTGTCATCAGTGGTTGATGGTTCTGCTGTCAATTTAGCAGTACAAGGTTTGAAAAGTGATTCTGTTCATGACAAGGGCTTGGAGATTGTTTCTGTTCACGAGAAGGGTTCCAGCCTTGATACCCTTGGGGAGTCTGGCACCACTCAGCTAGAAGCTGTACCAGTGAAAGGTCAAGAATCATGTTTGAAGAACGAGACACAGTTTAGCCTTGGTCCTCTTTGTTACCAGATTCCTAGCATGGAAGATGTTGCCCCTGCGAGCTCCTCGCTCTTTTCTGAACATCATACCATGAATCAGACATCCGAACATTGCAGGGATGGGGTACTGTCCCCCAATGGTTGTGCTACTCCAACTAAGGGAACAATGTCAAGCCAGTTTAGTGTCGATTCAATATTGAAGATTGCCGCTGACAGCTTTCCAGGCACACCCTCAATATTAAGAAGAAGAAAACGGGATAGATCAACGCCCACTAGTGGTTTGAAGGTTGGTGAACTGAACACTGATAGCTTCTACACCCCTGCTGTGAAGAGACCTACTACAGATCATACCTCAGAATCGTTTAAAACTGCATCCTTTCTGTCACTGGGTTCTCTTGATGGGCTAGGGAGTTCTGTAAGGGGTTTTGATGTTTCACCTCCATACCGGATAAGGTCAAAAAGAATGTCTGTCACAAAAGCAGTTGAGAAACAACTAGATTTTTCATCAGATGGATTGGGTACTTGTGGTTCTGAGGTTCTGAACTCACCTTGTCAGAATTCTCAAGGCACAAATCCTTTCAGTGAAACCCCGATAGTGAAGGAAAAGGAACATAACGGGCATGGCATGCAGCTGGAAACTTTAACCAAGAACATTGCGTATACAACCAATTTGGATGTAACCTAATCCTAAAATGTGCAGGTATGCTACCACTGACATCTTTAACACAGCATTCCTCAGTTAATGCTTGAGTTTTGAAATAGCTCTATGCGTCTTTTGGACGCGGAGTTGAGTTGGTTTTCACAAAATCATCCGTGTTGGTTGTGTCAAGTCCCTTACTCTGGTTAGACATGTTGATCATCACATGTGTATAATTAATTTTTCCTGTGTCTTGTAGGAGCTGATGCCAATATTGTTGATGTGTGGCAGTTGAGCAAGAAGGCCTTGTAAGCTCACCGACGAGATGGGCTCTGATACGTAGGATCAAACCTAGAATGCATATTAAACGCAAGTCTTGGGAGGACAATGACTTGCACAACTGGGTCGAAGTGCTGAATAGAGAAGGACCGGCGCGTCTCTTAACAAGGGTCTAGGAGCACGTTCTCTAAATTTGGTGGCGCTCTATAGAAAGATTTTACTTTGCTCGTTGCAGCTTGTATACTTGATAGACGACATAGGGATTCGGATTGTAGAAGCCCAAACTGTGTAGAAATATAAACCATAGCTTTAGAAGAAGAAACTCATAGCTGAATAAGGGTCTCGATTGGATTGGAAGGGGAGAAGGGGTGTCAGGTTTTTTCGGCAACTTTGTAATAATAAAATCTTGTTTTGTTACTGGACAAAGTCTGGCAAATAGTTTTGTCTGTCAAGAATGTATTCATCAGGCTTGATTTGTTGCTTCGAGGTGTTTCCTTGTATTATGTACATCTCTGTTCATCTAAAAGGAATGTACTCTATCTCTGTTTGCGGTTGGCCTTTCTGTTTCTGGGTAGCAGATTTTTGGTTGCAAATATATTTGTACGTTGAAGGAGCATGTTTTTGGGATCTGTTCTTGAGCAAACTGACCGCTTTGCGCAACACAGAATTACCCTGATACCTGTTTGCCTGGTTTGAGTGCAGTCAGCTGCTGGGTCCGTTGGCCGTTGCCTTTCAGTGCGCCGAAGAACTAGCGCCCGCAGCATAGAAGTGGAAGGATTCAAGGATCTCCTTTCTTCCGCTCCAAGAAGCTGAGCCACCTGTTTCCTCCGCCGGTTTGCCCTTCGCCCTCTCGATATAACCGCCCGTCTCGATCATCGGCGCTCACCAAAGCGACCAAAAAACCACTGCCTCCGATTCGCCGGACGAACCAGCCAATGGCTCCCAGGAAGTTCTTCGTCGGCGGCAACTGGAAATGCGTAAGCTCCCACCCACCCGCCACTCTCTGTCGTTTCGCTCGATTCCAAAGTTGGAAGCACTGGTGCTTACTGCTTAATGGCGTCTGCCGCGCTGCGTGCAGAACGGGACCAGCGACGACGTGAAGAAGATCGTCACCGTGCTCAACCAGGCCGAGGTGCCCTCCGAGGAAGCCGTCGGTGAGCGCCGCCAGCGAACCCTCCGATCCGGGATCGAGTAGATTGATTTGCCGCTGATGTGTGTGTGTGTGTGTGTGTGTGTGTGTGTATGTGGGGTTTGGCTTTGCCTGCAGAGGTGGTGGTGAGCCCGCCGTTCGTGTTCCTGCAGCAGGCCAAGGGGCTGCTGCGCCTCGACTTCGCCGTCGCCGCGCAGAACTGCTGGGTGCGCAAGGGCGGCGCATTCACCGGCGAGATCAGGTCAAGTGGCCCTTCTTTTAACTCGTTATCCCCCAAATTGGCCCAGATTCTCTGACGCATGTCATCTACTGATTGCAGTGCTGAGATGCTAGTGAACCTGCAGGTGCCTTGGGTCATTCTGGGGCACTCTGAGCGGAGGGCGCTGCTGAGTGAATCAAATGATGTGAGTGCTTTTTGAAATGTTCGCTGTTTCTTCAAACTACAGTATTATTTGGTTGATCAATTCTCTTGTCTGTCCACTTCCTCTGCTTAACAGTAGGAAATTCTGGATATAGTTAGTACATGTGTGTAGAAAAGACAGGAACCTTTGCTGTCAGCTCAGTCCCCCGAACCTTTGAAACAAAATTTATACTTTAAAATCTGGTTATATATGTTTGGAGAACTACTTACTAGTACTGCTACTACTGTGTCCACTGGTGAGACACCTCAAAGATTGTGGACTGCTACGAGGACAGGACAATAACGTGCTAGGTTGTAACCCCCTTTCTGTCATGGCAAAACTAGGCCAAGCTAGTGGGGCTTGTATTTTATTTCAGCTTATGTGTAATATTGTGAGGTTGCGTACTTTTGTTCAGGATAAATTATCCGTAACTTACTGTACTTCCAGACTCGCAAACTCAGCATAGACTGGTAACATCACCAGCAAGTTTATCAAATTTAACCAGTTTCTAGACCTTATTGCAGTTGGACTTTTCATCAAGATATCTAAATCTCTATTTTTTTTTATCTCGTGGGGAGTCTCCTGTTGTTTTAGTAAATGTTTTCTTATTTCATGACAGTTTGTTGCTGACAAAGTTGCTTACGCACTCGCCCAAGGACTCAAGGTAATTGCTTGCATTGGTGAGACCCTTGAACAGAGAGAAGCAGGAACAACAATGGAAGTTGTTGCTGCTCAGACTAAAGCTATTGCAGGTACTTCTACTCGCTGTTGCTCGAGGACATTCTGATACATGGATAATTTATATCTGTGATTCATGGAAAATGGATTTGCTTCTTTGCTCTAGTATATATGTACAGCATAGCAAGGCCCAAAAGGCCTGCCGATACCTCTGGCATATATTGTTCTGGTCGTAGAATATATTGATAATAATCTAAACTCTCCTTAAAATATGCATAACCCTCCTAATTTTATCTTTTATTTGTTAGTGGATGATGTAGCATTGGTTTAAGTTAATAAAGGCTGCCCTAATATAAAATTGAATCTATTGAATGATTCGTCAATTCCTGCTAGTATATGCTGGTTTATTCGTTCATTATCTTCAGAGTAATATAGCCAAAATTCTTGTATCCTCTTCTACTCTTTGCTTGAAGATTGGTATAACATATTGGGGAACAAAATATCCTGACAGAAGTCTGAAAACTACTGTAGTTTGTGTGCAGTATTTGTAACTGCTAATGACACTCTGAATTAGTTCTGGGTTTATTACTTGAACTAGGAGCTGGGTCATACAAGCAAACAAATATTGGACTACTTATAAACTTTTTTATAACTAAAAATTTTAACTGAATACATTATACCTTTGTGCCTTTGCATTTTTTGCCATCAATTCAAACAAAAGCATTCTTTTTTTTTACCTGTTTCACCTTTGTTTTTTGTCTTATTTTTGCAGAGAAAATATCAGACTGGACAAACGTTGTGCTGGCATATGAACCAGTTTGGGCCATTGGAACCGGCAAGGTTGCATCCCCTGCTCAAGCACAGGAGGTATACCTTCTTAAATATGAGCAATAAGCACATTGTTTCACATGTTGCTGTTTCTACAAGACATTTTGTTGACATGTTGCAGTTTGCTTGCTTCAACAATATATACCTGATCCTTCCTATATCTGATACCTCGTCTTGCTTTGGCAAATTACTATCAATGACTTATTCAGTTATTCTTATAATTCTGATATCCTGAAACTTCATTGGTATACTAGGTTCATGATGGTCTGAGAAAGTGGCTCCACGCTAATGTTGGTCCTGCAGTTGCTGAATCCACCAGGATTATCTATGGAGGTACCACCTGCAATAGCTTTACATTCTGTTGCTAAACTGACAGTGATAATCAGGATTTCATTGGAATGCTGATTTATTTGTACAACATTACATTTTACTTGGTACTGCTGTGAACTACATATTATCATTTACGTTCAACGTGTTTTCCTTTACAGGATCTGTAAATGGGGCAAACTGCAAAGAACTTGTTGCTCAACCCGATCTTGATGGATTCCTTGTTGGCGGAGCTTCACTGAAGGTATACTTCGTATTCCTTCTAAGATCTTCATGAAAATATCACAAAGCAAGCAATACATACGTTCGGCTCAACCTGATCTCATCCCCATAACTAACTAGATCTGACATGTTATACAAATGAATTCAACATTATCTCACACTCCGTTGACTAAGCTTTACAATATTAACTCGTGAGTCATGACCCTTTATTTTCTGTTTCTGCAGCCTGAGTTTGTCGACATCATTAAGTCTGCCACCGTGAAGTCTTCTTCTACCTAGTGTTTTGATATGCAGTCAGTGGCTTGTAGGAGTGAACTCTGATTATCTTTTAAGGACTGTTTGACCAGTTTGTTCTAATTCGAGTGCTCTGTTATGTCGTATTACACAGCTTGCTACATGGTTATGCCTGTGTTTTATTCTTCAGCCAAAATTGGACAACTTATGTTAATGGAGTGTAAGATAATGCTCACTTGAATTGTCAGAAGTCGAAACCTATTACGGAGTTACTTATTTTCTTGATGTAGTGAAGTGCCCTTAGATTTGATTACTCTGTTTGGTGGACTGACACCACAGTCTGAAGTTCTTCCTTCATTATGATTGTCAGTCTGAACTCAATTGATTTTTTTTTAGAAAGTATGAACTCACAATCATCTGTGTTTCAAGTTTTATCTCTTGCAAGTCAGCAAGTGTTTGTCCGGTGTAGTATTATTATCAAAGTCACAGAAAACGTAACAGCGCCTGCACCTTGACGTTGCTGATGGCTACCAGCTTCTGCAAGTTGAGCCTTTCTATTGTCTGAGTATCAAGTGACGCTTGATTCACAGATCACTATCAATGATGCCTTTGTTTCTGTTTGATCTTAGAGGTAAGTTTTTTTCATGACCGAATCTCCCTGGTTTTCTATTTGACGAACAGTCCATTTCAGTCTGTCTAGTCGCGTGTGTTGTCACGAGACCAGCCAGGCTGAGGTAGTTTTAGTATGCTAATGTCGAGTGGCCAATAACGCCGCCGTTTCCAATGAAATGCTGGCGTGTAAACGGTTAGAGCCAAAGCCCGTTTCCAGGAAGACGTTAGGTGCAGAGCAGTTGAGGATGCAAGTCTTCCAGAAAAAAAAAAACGACTAGTTGTGATAGGAAATGGTGAAGGCTCCACCTTCTTTTCGTGCGGAAAGGGAAGATTGGTGGAAGCGTAGGGAAGACTTGAACCGGCCTCAAGTCCTGTAATCAAACTACTACGGAGTACAACTGATCCAGACATTTGACTTCTTGTTAGAGCCGCCAGCCAAGGAGCAAAATGTGTATAAGACTATAAATACGCCAGCACGCGCTGGCTATGGTACCGCAACCGTGATTAGGTTCCACAAGAGAGATCAAGAGGCAGGCAATGGGGCGTGGTCTTCTGAAGGTGCTTCTGGTCGATGCCAAGGGGCTCGCCGGCAACGATTTCCTAGGTGAGCCCGTCGATTCACCACCACGGATGTTCTTGTTCAGGCTTCTCCGATTTGCTCCGTCCCTGTGTCCGGCGGTGGATGGACATTGGTCGATCTTTTTTTACCTCGATGTGCAGGGAGGCTAGACCCGTATGTGGTCGTGCAGTACCGGAGCCAGGAGCGCAAGAGCAGCACCGCCCGTGGTCAGTCATCCCACAGCTCTCCGATTCTGAATTCTCAGCTGGATAACCGTTGACTTTGATGATCCACATTACTTGTGAAGTGTTGATATTTCCTTAATGAACGAACCATGTGGCTGTGATGTATGCAATGCAGACCAGGGTAGGAACCCGAGCTGGAACGAGGTGCTCAAGTTCCAGATCACCTCCACCGCGGCCAGCGTGCAGCACAAGCTCATCTTCCGGATCATGGACCACGACAACCTGTCCAGCAACGACTTCCTCGGCGAAGCAACGTGAGTACTCAACTCCTAAGTCCTAACTGAGGATAAACAACCAGTTATAAGGGCAAAACAATGAAAATCTAACTCTTGAATCTATCTGCTCTTGATGCAGGATCGACGTATCTGATCTGATCGGCATAGGCATGGAGAAAGGCAAGTCAGAGATGAACCCTGCAAAGTACAGCGTGGTCACCGCGGACAACTCGTACCACGGCGAGATCAAGGTTGCCGTCACCTTCACCGCCTCAGAGGTATAGAAATGGGCTCATCTCGATGGATGGACTGTGCGTGCTGTTTCAGCGCTGATGTTCAACTAGTGCCAGGTCGAAGAAGACGGGGGGCAGGTTGGAGGCTGGATGGACAGCTCTTCGGAATAGAAGGTGTGAACTAGGGCTGTCAAGTAAGAGCCGGGTTCACAGCTTAGCGAGTAATAGTAGTTGTGGATCCATTTTGCGATATTGCAATGGTTGTTGTATTGTACAGTACTTGCAAAGATTGATGATTTATAGTGCCATTGAGGTAAGTTATTCGTATCTGTGTGAACCCTTGTGTTGCAAGTCTTGGTGTGTTTCACCACCTTGTTGTTCTCATTCTCTTTCTGTATGAAAATCGTTGTAGGTATTATTTTGTGAAGGAGAGTGGATTTGCTACACACCTGGGTACCTACACACCCCCTTTCAAATTTTTATTCAAGACATATTAACTCATTTTTAGTTTGTTTTCCTAGTAGAGCACGGGATTCTGGTGTACAAAAGTGGTTTCAGAATTTTGATTTGAATTTTTTTTCATCAAAGTCAACTCAAAAATAGATTTTTCGTCGACTTTTTGTTTTTTGGGTTGACTTTGACCAAAAAAAATTCATACAAAAAATTTGAAACCACTTTTACACAGCAGTATTTCGTGTTCTACTAGAAAACCAAGCTAAAATAGGTTAATACATTTTGAATCAAAAGTTGAAGGAGGGGTGTGTAGGTACCACCGTGCATACCGTTTTATTTTTGTTTTGTGAAGACCTAAACTTTTGTTGGGTGAGACTATTTCTGCTTGGATTGCATTGTTGTACTAAGCCCAGTCCCCAGTCCTAGGGAGTGTTTTTGAAAACACTGTAATGGCCGTGGTTTTGGATCGGGATCGTTGTGAAGATTGTTGACAATCATACTAGAGCAATGTATGCAGATAATTATAGATTTTCTGTTATGGATTTGGCCTGCTATTTATATTATGTTGCAAATTAATTATAATGATTTTAAGATTGTAAAGTTAATTATCTTGAGTTGGATTTGAGGCAGGATGTCTTGGACATCCAATTGATTTTCCTGACATTCTTAATGGAAATCTCCCCCTAATGCTTGAAAATGATCCTAGTTTAATCTATAGTCAGTGTACTGAGCCTTGAATAACTCCCTCTGTTAGGGGCTTACAACATTTGTGATTAATGAAAATATAGTTATTCCTTACATAGATCTCAAAAGTTCCTTGGGAGACATTCATATACACTGGGTTGGTGATTCGTATGTAATCGAATTATTGCAGGTTGGAAATACTTGGTTGATTTTCATGTAACAATTATTGATGGGGAGTACTACGATATGCAATAATTAGCAGTTGAATTAAGTCATCAACGTGCAAAAGTACATGGTCCTAGCATAAGGTCGGTAGGTTTCACTTCATTAGTAAGGGTCGAGACTACAATCTTATTTTATTAATTAGAGATTCAACCAGTTGATTATGAATGTGGACATATGAGAGTATGTGTTCATCTTAAATTCATAGGTACAATAATCATTGAAGGCACATGAGGATTGTTCTGCAACATTGTCCATTAAAATTTATTTAGTTTGATTAAATGAGCTTGTAACTTATTGAATTATCCTTTTTTTCAAAATGCATGGTTTTGTGTAGATAACACTCACAAATGGGACCATCGTGGAGATATATCTATTAGAACCGTGAGCCAAAAAATTCAGACAACGGTTAGAGGAAACCACAAATATTCCATTGGATTCATTCAAGGTATTAGGATGTTTCTGCTTGTATATTAAGGCGAGCCATTGAACAAAGAGAAGCAGGAAGAACAATGGAACTTGTTGCTACATACTAAAGATACTACATAGTAGTATGTTGAAACTTCAATGGTACACTAGATTCATGATGGTTTGAGAAAGTAGCTTTATGCTAATGTTGGTCCTCCACTATGGTTTGAGACCAACTCAAACAGCCTTCATGCTGGGACGCCACATTTTAGAAGGGGTTGTGGTGCTTGATGAGACTATTCATGAGCTTCATAGGAAAAAGATGGATGGTGTTTTACTAAAGATAGATTTTGAAAAATCCTACGATAAGGTGCGGCGGGATTTTTTACAAGAAGCTCTTCGAATGAAAGGTTTTGACCCTAAAGGGTGTAGATGGATACAAGAGTTCATCACACGCGGTAGTGTAGGAATTAAAGTTAATGATGACATTGATCATTATTTTCAAACGAGAAAAGAGCTTCGACAAGACGATCCTTTCCTCTGATTTTGTTTAATTTAATCATGGATATGATTGCAATTATGATTAATCGGGCCAAGGAGGATGGTCAAGTTAGTGGTTGATTCCACATCTCGCTGATGGAGGCATCTCTATTTTACGGTATGCCGATGACACAATTTTATTCTTAGATCATGATTTAGAAAAATCTCTAAACATGAAACTAATTCTTTGTATCTTCGAACAACTCTCGAGACTTAAAATTAACTTCCATAAGAGTGAAGTATTGTGTTTCGGCAAAGCGAGGGAAATGGAACACCACTACGGGAATCTGTTCGGTTGTGTTGTAGGGACTCTCCCTTTCAAGTATTTGGGGATTCCTTTCGTGTGGAGAATGGTTGCGCTGCTGTGATCAAGGTTTTAAAAAGTGAATCTTCTGACAAGTCTATTATTGCAGGTTTGATAGGAGACATGCATGCGTTGCTCAGTCTAATTCTAGGTTTTGAGATATCTAAAATCGATGGAGTAAGTAATTATGTTGCTCTAGAATTAGCTAGACTAGGACATTTAGGGGCTGTTTGGTTCCTGCCCTAGCCAGCCCAGCGAAAATTGGCACGCCAAAAAATTGGCGAAGGATTTCGCCGCCACCATCTTGCCAACACACGGGCGTGGAAACTGAGCGGGGCGACTGAAAGGACACAGATGTCGCCTAGAGGGGGGGTGAATAGGCGATTAAAACTTTTACGAAAGGCTTGTACAAATGCGGAAATAAACTAATGTTTAATTTGACAAGCTTACAAAACCTAATAAACTAGGCTCACCTATGTGTACCAACAGCTTATGCTAAGCAAGACAAGTAGCAAGGTGATAGCAAGATATATAACTTCAAGCACGATGGCTATCACAAATGTAAAGTGCATAAGTAGTGGAGCTCGGATAAGAGTTACCGAGGCACGAAGGAGACGAAGATGTATCCCGAAGTTCACTTCCAAAGGAAGCTAGTCTCCGTTGGAGAGGTGTGGTGGCTTAATGCACTCCGAACGCCACAAAGGCCTCACCTTGAGATGTGGTAGCACAATGCTCACCAAATGCCACAAAGGCTCACCTCAAGATGCGGAGGCACGCTACGCACCGAACGCCACAAAGGCTCACCTTATTCTCCTCGTGCCCTCGCACAAAGCAAGATGCCACGATCCACTATGGGACACTTGAGGGCGGTCACCGAACCCGTACAAGCTTGGGGCAATCTCCACAACTTAATTGGAGGCTCCCAAGAATCGCCACAAAGGCACCACAAAGGTTGGGGAATCTCCACAACTTAATTGGAGGCCCCAAGTATATGCCACAAAGGCCACTAAGCCGTCTAGGGTTCCAAGAACCCAAGAGTAACAAGCTCACGAACTTTCACTTACCGAATCTCCGAGGAGAACTCAAACCGATGCACCAAATGCAATGGCAAGAGCACACAAAGTGCTCAAATCCTTCTCACTCAAATCCTACCAAAGCAACTAATGCTATGGAGA
The DNA here is from genome assembly GCA_007115705.1 of Dactylis glomerata. Taxonomy (NCBI): domain Eukaryota; kingdom Viridiplantae; phylum Streptophyta; class Magnoliopsida; order Poales; family Poaceae; genus Dactylis; species Dactylis glomerata. The sequence goes on from QXEO01000129.1 coordinate 153,257, forward strand.
GATATGAGAGGAAGAACAAAGGAAATCAACAAATGAACTCCAAGATCTAGATCCCAATGGTTCCCCTCACTTAGAGGAGAAATTGATTGGTGGAAATATAGATCTAGATCTCCTCTCTCTTTTCCCTCAAGAAGATGCAAGAATCATTGGAGGGATTGAGAGATAGAGCAAAGCTTCAAGGTCAACAATGGAGGAGAGTGAGAAATAGGAAGCCAACCAGCCCAAGGAAGAAGAAGGGGGCCTTATATAGGTCCCCCACGAAAACTAGCCGTTGCTGGGCACTTACCCCGGAGTCTCCGGCCTTGGGGGCCGGAGTCTCCGGTGCCCCGGGGTCATTCGGGGGCCTCAGGACGGTCAAAGCAGGTGCCAGGCCGGAGTTGGGCCGGAGACTTTGCGTCTCGGGCCGGAGACTCCGGCCACCAAAAACTGGCAGAAACACCAACACGAAAACGACCATAACTTGAGCATCCGGACTCCGTTTTTGATGATCTTGGGCTCGTTGGAATCACAACAACGAGCTCTACAAGTATATGCATAGAAACATCATAGTCCAACAAGGGAGGATAAAACCAAATGATGAGAGGTTTGACCTCTCTTCAAAGTCGAACCGGTAAAACCTCCAAACACCAAAAACTCAATAAGTGTTTCATGCAAAATCCGTTTTTGATGAGTTAGATCTTGTCATGGAATTAACCACAAGCTCTAAAACCTCACATGGATAAAAGCCAAATAAGAACCAAGAAAGATGATGGCAAATATGCAAAGGTTTGAGCTCTCTTCGAACGATGCGGTTAAGTTACTCACTCGAGAGCCCCTCTTGATAGTACGGCTACCAATCCTATAACCCGGTCTCCAAACTAACACACGAGACCGGTAAGAAAGAAACCCTATCAAGAACATACCTTTTCCTTGCGCATTCCACTTGAGCTAGATTATGACCATCTTGTCTTCCTCAAGTTGGAACACCTTTCTTGATCTTGATTGCTTGGTGAAGTCTTACGAATTGCTCCCCCGTACACACTATGGGAAAGACTCTCTTTAAGAATATCTTCACATAGACATTACCACCAAATAGAATACATGCATCAAGCATATAATCTCCTTGAGATGGCACATCTTGAACTTGACTTCACATCCATGAAGACGATCACCACTTAATAATATCCTAGCCCGAGATCACAAGATCCCACTCGATACATTATGTATGCTTTGAGAGTTGATCAACTTGAATCCCATCTTTGCACTTTGACTTGATCAACCTTGTATCCTTCCTTCTTTCTTCATGATGATGATGTCTTGAAGGTAAACACAAATGTCCACTCAATTATATTCTTCAAGACATAGTTGCAATAAGCTCAATTCTCATATGACCATTCTTCCGATATTTCCTTGAATAACACATTGGTCATCACTTAAAGTTCTTCAATTGATCCTTCTTACAACCTTGAAGCCAACATATGGTTCAAGCATTGTCTATGGACATGTCCTACAAATATAACTCAATGCAAACATTAGTCCATAGAGATTGTCATTAATTACCAAAACCACACATGGGGGCTCCATGCTCTTTCAATCTCCCCCATTTTGGTAATTGATGACAATCTCTTTGAGAGGGTTTATATAATGAATTTAAGGAACCAAAATGGTTGCACTAACATCAAATACTACACAAGTATGTGATGTTAGTAAAACCACCATATATAGAGCAAACTCCCCCACAATCTATGCACGTGTGAATGATCTTGATTTCATTGCATATATTGCCAACCAAGGTTGTTGGTGGAGTTTCCTCTATATACTCAACCATGCAAAGCATGAAAGGCAAATGCTTAAGAACAAAACCAAAGCATAAAACCCAATTCCCTTTAAACCCTCGAAACTTCTCCCCCATTGGCACCAATTGCCGAAATGGGCGGAAAAACTTAGAAGGCCAATATAGTGAGAGTTCCTCCATAATGTGTGCATAAACCAAAAGTATAATTGAAAATATATGCACATATCCAAATATGAAAACTCGGAGGAAATCAACCTATATTGAGGATCAAAGATTGCAAATAAAATAAGATCACATAGTGGATAAACTTCAACAAATGAAGAGAGCAATCAATCGATCCAAAGAACAATATTGAATAAAGATATTATGATAAGACCAAAAGGGTGCTCTAAATAATATGAGGAAGCTCCCCAAGGTTTGTGCACAAAATATTCTATTTGAATTAAAGTATGAGGTGCATAAACATGGAATCATCACTCCCTCAATATTATTCAAAACAAAATGATACCAAGTGAAGTCAATTACTATGATAACCGCAAAATGGTGCTTTAAATGAAATGAGGAAGCTCCCCAAGGTACGTGCAAAAAATGGAATGTTTGCATTTGAATACAATTTGCACAACATGGAATCCTCACTCCCTCAATAACATTTAAAACGCAACCATTTGCAAGAGATCATAGAGAAGAAATTAAGCTTAACACTTGCATCAAACAAATGGTTGAGCAACAAGCAAGGGACAACATATTAAAAGGCTCAACCAAAGGAATGTGTGATATGAATGACAAAGCATATTATAAGACTAATACAAGGATAATCATAGAGCATCCACATAGTCTTTAATGAAAGAAATTGCTTAGCATTCCATCCCAACACATAAGGTTCAAATAAGATATCAAATAAGGAGATATCATCTCTCATGTGTATAAGTTTCTAAGTAGACAACATCACAAAGATAATTATCACAAAGAAATATGTACACACAAAATAGATACTAAGAATAGAACATGATATCCAAAATGAAGTCATGCAATATACCAATGAGAATTTTGCTTTTAAAGCACGGCCAAAGGCTCAAATATTCTTATTGAATATTGATGAACTTCAACCACAAACAAGTCAAAGACATCACAAATATCAACAAGGGAAAGAAGATAGTTGGGATGCTTTGAGAAAAGCAACAAGTATCACAAAGATGAATACCAAAAGAAAGTAATAAATTTACACTTTCAACCATATTGCACATGTGAGAACTTGAGGAATTGATATGCAATAAAATTGCTAAATTGACATATATGGGATAGGAGAATCATGAGCATGATTTTATATGTTCCCAATAATATGCACTCATCTCAAATTACTCACAATTGCAATAAAGAGGTTTCATTAAGACCTTTGCAAGAAGCACAACATTTGCAAATAATGATTTTCCATGCCATGAAACAACCTACACAAGGTTGGATACTAGAAAGATATGCATGATAAGATACTTGTTACCGAGATATTAAAGGTAGGATGTAGTAGATAGGAGTTCTTCAATAATCCTAGCTTGCCTCAAATTATCATTTAGTCACCACTTCATCCTTATTATTGAGACAAGCACCAATATATCTTCATGTACCTAAAACAAAGTTCAAGTACAAGATGGTCCCCAAACTCATTGGGTCCAAAGTAGTTAGAGAAACTACAATATATAGGACAAACTCCACATAAATATGTGCAATAGATATGAACTTGAATTTCATGCACATCTTAGCCGATTTAGGATTTGATGGAGTTTCTCCTATATATTAGATCAAAGAAAGCAAAAGCATGCCATACAATATACATTCAGTAAATATGCATGCACAAGACTTTCAAGAGCCAAAGGAGATACAATTTGGACAAAACACCAAGAAGGACAAGCGAGCACACGAAATTGTGAAGCTACAAAAGGTTGTCCAAATTATATCAAAGAATCAAATCAACACAAGATTGACTCCAAAGTTCAACTAGTGAACTAGGCAAAAGCCAATGAGCATAAGGATAACTAAAACACACATGCTCAAAGACATATCTCATTTTAAGAGTGAAAAACAAATTACAAGGAATGAGATAAGCAACTCCCAAAGAGAGCAAGGTTCCAACAACAAACCAAACTCTCCACACTTTTTATGATGGCACACTAAGTACCAAAAAGAAAAGATTTGACTTCCAACAATAATCAAAACCAATTGAAATAAGCACAGGAGTGTGTTATAACAAATATAGGAGAGCTCCCCCAAGATTAGTGCATTATTTATGATTTTGCATTTGAATACAAAATGCACACAAATGGGATCATCACATCTACCTACATAGAAATAACACAAAATAAGTTCAACAAAATCAAATGGAATCACAAGAGTCAAGAAAGACAATGGGAGTTAAAGCAATTACATTTCTTGGCGAGAGATAAGGCAATTAAAAGCAATAGCCAAGGTGAAGATGATCAATATAAAAAATACCACATGATAGATTACCAATTTTCCAAGGAGAAGAGGTATATGGAGTTATTTTCGGTGGTAGTTTACACATAAATCCAAGATCATCTTCACAACAAATGAGCATATGAAAAGGATAAGAATTAAGCACCATGCCAAACAAAGATATTCTTGATAGACTCAAATAGTTAAACAATCATGCAAAGCAATGATTAGGATAGCTTGAAGCAAATGGTTTTCCAACTTTGATGTAGTATTCCACATTTTAGGAAAACCCTATCAAGAAAGTATCTCACAAACAAGATCCAAAACAAGAGCAATAAACAATTTGGCAAATTGGAACTTGTTCAAGAAAACATGCCACATAGAAGCAAGATAATTTACAATATCAACACTATGTGACACAACCTCAAATATACACATTTCATGGATTTGTAATATGCACAAAGCACAATACTCCCCCATAATGTGATAAAACCAATTTTCAAATAAGTTGTTAAAGTCAATTTCCATAGGGCCCGGAAATTCCGAGGGGGACCGGAGTCTCCGGGGTTGAACCACCGGAGTCTCCAAACCTAGAAAATTAAACTTTACCAACAAGAGGCAAATAGAATCTAACAAGATGATTAATGAACATTATAGAATTTGAATTTCTCATGAAAATGACATACCACATAGAGACTAGATAATCTTTAAATATCAACACTAAGTGGTATTCCTCATGTACACACATTTTTAGGATTGTGAAGTGCCAAAGCATATCACTCTCCCAAAATGGGATGGTCCATTAATCACTCCCAAGAGCCAAGTAAGATAGATCAAGATGCAATGGGCTCAACGATAACAATCGTACATGGTGTGCAACCAACATGCACATAATTGATTACTCAAAATAAAGCAAGTAGGGAGCACAACATATACAAACACATGCAAGATACAAAACCAAACACATGCAAAGGGGCGAGTAACTTTCAATATAGATAAGTTGAATACATGTTACCGCAAGGAGGAACAATGGATATATGATAGAAATAAGATAATCCAATTGACTTGACTTGAGACAATATAATTAATGAAGATCCCTTAATTCTTCATGATATAGTCAAGTCTCCAATGCCCTCCATTAGACACCTATTGATCAAGTTTTGGCTTGTTGGTCCCCAACCAAGTTGGGTCCTAAGAGGTTAGTCACAATAGGTTTGGCAACCCAAATGGTTCTTTTCTTGACACCACTTTGAGTACCAACAAATTTGGCAAACACATTTCCAACTTTATCCTTGCAAAGTGAATAAGCATCATTGATTATGATAGGGTTGGATGAGTTACCAATAGAGCATGTAGAAGAAAGGTGACCCTTCTCACGGCATATGTAGCAAGATCTTATCTTTCCTTTCTTCTCATTTGATTTCTCCACAATGGGAGCATTGGGTTGATTCTTCTTAGGAGGAAGCTTTTCTTCATCTTGAGGAAGGACTTGAGTTTGAGCTTGAGGCCTCTTCCCTTGTTGCTTCTCACTTAGATGCTTCTTCTTCAATGGGCAAGACCTAACATGATGCCCTTCAATTTTGCACTTGAAGCAAACAATCTTGGCCGGATTCTTGACTTGCTCTTGGCCCTTCTTCTTCTTAAAGAGTTTGGACTTCTTCTTATTGTTGGAGATAAATCCAAGTCCACTCTTGTCATTGGGGGATTTTTGTGCACTCAACATCTTGTCAAGTTTGGACTTCCCTTCATGACTTTTTACCAAGTCTTTCTTCAACAAAGTGACTTGGGCCTCGAGCTCTTTAATTTCCTCTACATGGTTAGTTACAACACAAGTACTAGAGGAAGTAGAAGCTATAATGTTAGAGCAACAAGGCAAGGAGAGTAATTCATCACAAGATGTAGCAATAGTATGAGTGGATGAATTACAAGGACTAGCACATGGCAATATAGCATTTTGGGAAGTAGTGCTAGTGACCACATGAGGTTCACAAGATGTTACCTTTGTAGACATATCCTCATAAGCTAACTTTAGGCGAGCATGGGAAACTAGAAGATCCTCATTAGAGCTAGATAGCTTTTCATGACTTTCCTCCAATATCCCATACTTGCTAGTTAGCAACTCAAGTTGAGCCCTTAGCTCAACATTCTCCTTCAAGATAGATGCTTCACAAGAAGTAGAGTTAGTAGCACAAGCATCATGATTAACCGAAAGAGGAGAAGGCAACTTGGAACACTCTTTTAAATAAGAAGCTTTTAGTTGCTCATGTGACTCGGTGAGTTTGGTGAGCACACTCTCAATGTCCCTAGAGCCATCTTTGAGGTGCTCAACATCCTCAAGAAGTTTAGCATTAACAAAAACAAGCTTATCATTTTTTAATTTTAAATCATTTGCCACCACAAGAGCTCTATCATGGTTTCCCTTTACTTTAGACAATTCTAGAGCAAAAGTCTCCTCAAGAGTTTCGTTGGTGGCTTGTTCTCGTAAAAGAGTCTTTTTAAAATCATTGGCAAGACTATGAAGATTCTCAATAGTTGCTTCTTGCTCTTCATCATGAGATTGAAGCTCATCAATAATTTTCTGGCTCTCAATAGCAGCAACCAAAATATCAACACAGTTAGAGCAAGCAATTTTGTTCTTCTTACCAATAGCAAGAAAGACTATTTCTCCCTTCCTTTTTAAAGAGGCAACATAATCATCCTCTTCTTCATGATCACTAGATATAGTGGGTTCCAAAGAAGGAGTTACCTTTGAATCCCTAGCCATAAGACATATGTGGGAACCGAGAGATGATGATGAGGATGAATTACTTGAAGCTCCAATCAAAACTTTGTCTTGGCCAATAGAATCTCCGGTTTCCTCTACATTGTTAGCCACACAAAGACTAGAGGAAATAGAGGCATTTTTATCATGGCCACTAGACAGAGCAAGCATATCATCATGAGATTTATTTAAGCAACTTACACATGATATGCAAGGACTAACACAAGCATGTAAAGCATTTATGGTGCTAGAAGTGTTAAAGTCCAAAGATGAAGCATTGCAATGAGATCGAGATGAATGATTATCAAAAGTAAGCTCACTATCAACATTGCAATTTCCATCACCACTCACCATGTCATTACCTTGTGTCTTGCCACACATCGGTGAAGTGGAAGAAAGTTCATCACGGCCAGAAGTGGAAGGAATACACTCATCCTCAATAAACTTGGACACATCATATTTTTCTTGAAGCTTTGTCCATAACTCATGAGCGCTCCGAAAAGGCGTGAAGGAGAAGGTAACTACATCGCTCAAAGCATTAATAATCACATGAGAAGCTTGAGCATTGAGATACAAGTTTTTCTTATCCTCTAAAGATAGATTTTGAGTATCCTTTGGAGGAGAAAAACCCGCATCTACAATTCGCTCCATAGATGGGTCCATGACCCGAAAATAATTAAGCATGTGAATTTTCCAAGTATCATAATTTGTGCCATCGAATATAAAAGTGTCATTGTGCACTAATCCCCTAGCCGACATCTTTGCTCTCAAGGCGGTGAAGCCTAAAATGAGAGACCTAGCTCTGATACCAATTGAAAGGACACAGATGTCGCCTAGAGGGGGGGTGAATAGGCGATTAAAACTTTTACGAAAGGCTTGTACAAATGCGGAAATAAACTAATGTTTAATTTGACAAGCTTACAAAACCTAATAAACTAGGCTCACCTATGTGTACCAACAGCTTATGCTAAGCAAGACAAGTAGCAAGGTGATAGCAAGATATATAACTTCAAGCACGATGGCTATCACAAATGTAAAGTGCATAAGTAGTGGAGCTCGGATAAGAGTTACCGAGGCACGAAGGAGACGAAGATGTATCCCGAAGTTCACTTCCAAAGGAAGCTAGTCTCCGTTGGAGAGGTGTGGTGGCTTAATGCACTCCGAACGCCACAAAGGCCTCACCTTGAGATGTGGTAGCACAATGCTCACCAAATGCCACAAAGGCTCACCTCAAGATGCGGAGGCACGCTACGCACCGAACACCACAAAGGCTCACCTTATTCTCCTCGTGCCCTCGCACAAAGCAAGATGCCACGATCCACTATGGGACACTTGAGGGCGGTCACCGAACCCGTACAAGCTTGGGACAATCTCCACAACTTAATTGGAGGCTCCCAAGAATCGCCACAAAGGCACCACAAAGGTTGGGGAATCTCCACAACTTAATTGGAGGCCCCAAGTATATGCCACAAAGGCCACTAAGCCGTCTAGGGTTCCAAGAACCCAAGAGTAACAAGCTCACGAACTTTCACTTACCGAATCTCCGAGGAGAACTCAAACCGATGCACCAAATGCAATGGCAAGAGCACACAAAGTGCTCAAATCCTTCTCACTCAAATCCTACCAAAGCAACTAATGCTATGGAGAGATATGAGAGGAAGAACAAAGGAAATCAACAAATGAACTCCAAGATCTAGATCCCAATGGTTCCCCTCACTTAGAGGAGAAATTGATTAGTGGAAATATAGATCTAGATCTCCTCTCTCTTTTCCCTCAAGAAGATGCAAGAATCATTGGAGGGATTGAGAGATAGAGCAAAGCTTCAAGGTCAACAATGGAGGAGAGTGAGAAATAGGAAGCCAACCAGCCCAAGGAAGAAGAAGGGGGCCTTATATAGGTCCCCCACGAAAACTAGCCGTTGCTGGGCACTTACCCCGGAGTCTCCGGCCTTGGGGGCCGGAGTCTCCGGTGCCCCGGGGTCATTCGGGGGCCTCAGGACGGTCAAAGCAGGTGCCAGGCCGGAGTTGGGCCGGAGACTTTGCGTCTCGGGCCGGAGACTCCGGCCACCAAAAACTGGCAGAAACACCAACACGAAAACGACCATAACTTGAGCATCCGGACTCCGTTTTTGATGATCTTGGGCTCGTTGGAATCACAACAACGAGCTCTACAAGTATATGCATAGAAACATCATAGTCCAACAAGGGAGGATAAAACCAAATGATGAGAGGTTTGACCTCTCTTCAAAGTCGAACCGGTAAAACCTCCAAACACCAAAAACTCAATAAGTGTTTCATGCAAAATCCGTTTTTGATGAGTTAGATCTTGTCATGGAATTAACCACAAGCTCTAAAACCTCACATGGATAAAAGCCAAATAAGAACCAAGAAAGATGATGGCAAATATGCAAAGGTTTGAGCTCTCTTCGAACGATGCGGTTAAGTTACTCACTCGAGAGCCCCTCTTGATAGTACGGCTACCAATCCTATAACCCGGTCTCCAAACTAACACACGAGACCGGTAAGAAAGAAACCCTATCAAGAACATACCTTTTCCTTGCGCATTCCACTTGAGCTAGATTATGACCATCTTGTCTTCCTCAAGTTGGAACACCTTTCTTGATCTTGATTGCTTGGTGAAGTCTTACGAATTGCTCCCCCGTACACACTATGGGAAAGACTCTCTTTAAGAATATCTTCACATAGACATTACCACCAAATAGAATACATGCATCAAGCATATAATCTCCTTGAGATGGCACATCTTGAACTTGACTTCACATCCATGAAGACGATCACCACTTAATAATATCCTAGCCCGAGATCACAAGATCCCACTCGATACATTATGTATGCTTTGAGAGTTGATCAACTTGAATCCCATCTTTGCACTTTGACTTGATCAACCTTGTATCCTTCCTTCTTCCTTCATGATGATGATGTCTTGAAGGTAAACACAAATGTCCACTCAATTATATTCTTCAAGACATAGTTGCAATAAGCTCAATTCTCATATGACCATTCTTCCGATATTTCCTTGAATAACACATTGGTCATCACTTAAAGTTCTTCAATTGATCCTTCTTACAACCTTGAAGCCAACATATGGTTCAAGCATTGTCTATGGACATGTCCTACAAATATAACTCAATGCAAACATTAGTCCATAGAGATTGTCATTAATTACCAAAACCACACATGGGGGCTCCATGCTCTTTCAGCGACCAAATAATTGGCTTGGTTGGGAATCTTTGGCCCTGATCCAAACGAAGCCCCTGCTAGTAGTCAACTACAAAAAAATTGTTCAGGCAAGCCATGGTCGCAATCCAAACAGGCCCTTAGAGCATGGGCTTGTGTTAATCCATTCAACGCCTCCCTGTGTGTATGGACTGGTCGAACATGATTGTACTCAGACTCTTCTGGTCTAATGTAATACAAGCCAGCTCTAAAAAAAGTATTTAGGGATTCCTATTCACTTCCGAAGGCTTAAAAATGGTGAGTACAAACCGGTAGGAGAAAGATTTGAACGCAAGTTGAGTAGTTGGATAGGAAAGCTTATGTCCCATGGTGACCTTCTTATTTTAATAAACTCGGTCCTTAGGAGCTTGCCGATGTTTCTGTTATCTTTCTTTGAGATTCGGTTACAAAAGCGATAGGCAATAACGAAGAACGAAAAAGAAATCACAGCACGGAGACACAAGATTTTAACGTGGAAAACCCTCTCCAATAAAGAGAGGTAAAAACCACGGGCGTCAGCCAGCAAAACTTCACTATATCGGGAGTGTGTTTACAAACGCCGTGGGTTATCTTATGATGTGATAAACCCTAGCCGGCGGCTTACAAGGAATATATATAGGCGGTGATAACGATCCATACCTTGAAAGTACTACTCTTTGATCCGACGACGGGCCTCGCTCCGCTCCGTCTGAAGTTAGCCTTTCTTCAGTGCACCAATACTTGAATTTGGATCACAATATAACAGATTCCTATAGGGTTTTGTAAAAGATTGGAATTTTTTAGATCTCGTTTTTTCTGACAAAGCGATGGGCACAAAAAGAAATACCGCCTCACAAGGTGGAATATCATATGTCAGCCTAAAGACCAAGGCGGTTTTGGGATCAAGGTTCTTGAGATTAAAAACCAATGTCTGCTTAGCAAATGGTTTTTTAAATTATTAAATGAAGAGGGAGTGTGGCAAGAACTCCTACAGAAGAAATATCTCCATTCCAAATCCGAAGTATCAGTGAAATCTAATGACTCACCCTTTTGGAAAGGTTTGATAAAAATGAAAGACAAGTTTTTTTAGCAGAGGTTCTTTTAATCTAGGGAATGGTATGGATACAAGATTTTGGGAGGATCCATGGTTAGGAGACAAGCCTCTAGCACAACAATATCCCTCTCTCTATAATATTATGCAACGAAAACAAGTTTCTGTTGCAAAAGTTCTCAGCCATAACCCTTTAAACATTTCTTTTAGAAGAACCCTCTCTGGTAATCGATGGTTTCAATGGTTACATTTGATTCAGCTGCTCACAAATGTGCAACTAAACAATGAAAAGGATAAATTTGTATGGGAGCTTACCACATCAGGTCAATTCACAATCAAGTTATCTTGATCTCCTCAATGATATAAGAAAGTATATTTGGAAAATGAAAGTACCACTCAAAGTTAAAGTTTTTATGTGGTTCTTGCATCGGAAAGTGATTTTAACAAATGACTACTTAATCAAGCGTAATTGGATAGGGACTGAAACTTGTTCCATTTGTGATTGCAAATAATCCATTCAACACTTATTCTTTGATTTCCCATTTGCAAAAGTTGTTTGTTGCATTATATACATAAATTTTGGCTTGGCTCCTCCTAAAAACATGACAAACTTGTTTGGAAATTGGCTCAAGGGTATTTCAAAGAAGGATTTGATTCAGATTAGGGTAGGAGTATGCACAGTTATTTGGACAATGTGGAACACAAGGAACGATCTTATTTTTAACAAACGTTAATCAAATTAATTCCAATAGGTTATCCCTATGATGATTTTCGTTTGTTGTACAAGCGGACCAACCAACGAAAAAATATATTAGATTGTGGATGGTGATGATCCATCTATCCAGCGATACTTCTATGTCACCGCCAGCCGCACCGGTTGAATAAATTCTGAGCGACCGTTTCCAATTTCCAAACGGTTGCATCCAGAATCCATCTTCGCCTGCTACTCTTCTCCGCTACTCCTCTTGTTAGAGATAGGACCACGTAAGAATCCAATAGACTTGAGATGCATGCAGTTGCTTGTAGGGGTGAATTCTGCTTAGCTTTATAAGACTGTTTGACCAGCTTGTTCTGATTCGAGTGAAGTGCTACGTCTTACAGAGGATGATGCACGCTTATGTTTGCCTATTTTTGGTCAATGAAAATTTGATTGCTTGTGCAGATTGCAGTTTTTATTCGAGAGTCTGGATGTGACTCTTATCTTGTTGAGATTATCGAGTCAGCGTATGAGCAGCTGAAATGTGAGTTTTCTTGAAGCCCTTTTGAGTCAGGTCTCAAGGAACCGGTCGGGTCCGATACATATTACAATGTCTGTATACGACATGGATTCATATTTCGACTATGAATATTCTTGGGCCTAGCTTAACGGGCCTCAGGGGTACACAAGTAACGGAGAGGCTGGTCAGGGACAGATTGAGAGTAAGCCAAATTGATCACCACGTTTATTCTTAATACACGCCTTGTTTGACTGATCTTTACCTTCGAGTTCATCCGACGCCCTATTCCCCCGATCCTAAGTCCTTCATCTTGAGCCTTTGTATTATCCAATACACCGTGGTACCTGCTTCACGAATCATTGACGATCATGTGTTATTTCTGTACTTACCTTAGTAGTACGTTTTCTCTACGACTGAATCTCCGATTCTAGTTTTCTATTTGAGGAACAATCACTTTCAGCCTGTCGTCGATCGGGTGTGGTGTCACTTGGCTTGTATAAGACCAGCAGCCAGGCTGAGGTCAGAGCCGAACTTCTAGACTCTAGACCTCGTCTAGTTACGTTAATTTCTACTAGGATATATGGTGCGAGATTGCATCAGCGACCATGGTCCGAGTACGTTTCTTGTTCTTTCACCTCACGCGTTGGGATTTCAAGTTTCATGGACGTCCGTTAGCAAACACAGTCTCTCGCCTCGCGCGTACGTACGTTGAAGTTAAACGATCAGAAATTTCAATACGCGCTAGAGTTTGGCAGGCGTCTTGATTCCAGGGAGACTGGCGTCGCTGTTGATCACCCTGGCTGTACAGTAGTACAGGCTAGCTAGAAGGAAGCTGCATGTAGATAAGAAAGTCAGGGCGAAGAAAACAATAATCAAAGATCTATCGATTAACTAATCCGAGTTGGGATACCTCCCATGTTCTTAGCTAGCGAAGACTGGTTCTACTATACTGTCGTGTGGCCAACTGGTAGGTTGTTAGCTAGAGCCGTTTCCAAGGGAAACGTTCTTAGAGCCAAAGCCCATTTCCAGGAAGACGTTAGAAACGGTGAAAGCTCCACCTTCTTTTCGTGCGCAAAGGGGATGCAAGGGTTGCCGGTAAACCTGAACCGGTCCAAAACAGACTAGAAAGGTACGAGCTTTCTCACATTAGCGACCGCTCCAAAGTTTTGACCTGTCGTTGGAGCGGGCAGCAGATGCACATAAATACGAAGGCCCGCGCCGGCCTTGGCATCTCAATTCCAAACGCGAACTGATCAGAGCACGGACGAGAGACCCGGACGAAGGAAACAAAGAGAGGGCAGGAGCAGCCGGCCGGGGGAGAAGAGGGACGGAGAAGACACTGATCGGGTTTCGAGAGGAGATCGAGAGACAGACGATGGGGCGCGGTCTTCTGGAGGTGAATCTCGTCGACGCCAAGGGCCTCGCCGGCACCGATTTCCTAGGTGAGTCCGTCCAATTGCCACCACGCGTGTTCTTGGTCGATCTTGCTTCGATTTGCCCCCTTCTTGTGGCCGGCCGTGGATGGAGATTTAATCGTTCTGTCTTTTACCTGAACTCGCAGGCAAGATAGACCCGTATGTGATCGTGCAGTACCGAAGCCAGGAGCGCAAGAGCAGCACCGCCCGAGGTTTGTGGTGCCTCCACATCTCTCTGATTTCCTTCCTCGCATCCGCAGATATTGTTTTCCTGATTTCGAGGAACAGGACTTGTGATCTTTCCTTAACGAAACAACGGTGTGTTGTAATGCAGATGAGGGGAGGAACCCTAGCTGGAACGAGGTGCTCAAGTTCCAGATCAGCTCCACCGCGGCCAGCGTGCAGCACAAGCTCGTCCTCCGGATCATGGATCACGACAACTTCTCCAGGGACGACTTCCTCGGCCAAGCAACGTGAGCACTTTACTCCTAAATATAGCTGTCGATCCAGCCAAATAAGCAAGAGAATGAAAGAGAAATCTGAATCTAATATCCGTGGTGGATGCAGGATCAACGTAACTGATCTGATCAGCATTGGCATGGAGAAAGGCAAGTCGGAGATGAACCCGGCCAAGTACAGCGTGGTCACGGCGGACAACTCGTACCACGGGGCCATCAAAGTTGGCATCACCTTCACCGCCGCAAAGGTAAAGAAATGCACATGATCTCTGTACGGTTCGATTGATCACTACCTCGTGGGACCGGGAGTTCTGATTCGATTTTGATGACCATTGCCAGGTCGAAGAAGACGGGGGACAGGTTGGAGGCTGGATGCACAGCTATCGTGAGTAGAAGATTTCGTGGGAAGACATTTCCTGGTCTCGCATTCTTATGCCTATGATCGATGTGATTCCAAGTGTATGTACGTCGCCTTTGTAGCTGTTTAGATGTATAGTCGGAACTAGAACATGCTAGAGTAGTCAAGTCCATTACATTGTGATTCTGATTCTTTTGCAACATAAGAAATTTGTTCATTGCTGAATACTTGACGTGTATGGTTTACTTTACCCCGCGCGTGTGTGTATTTTCATCACTCAAAGCTTGTCGGCTCGACCAGACATATTTTGACATACATAGGAGGTTAGAGAAACCCGCAAAAAAAAAATGAGGTTAGAGAAAAGAGAGAGGAGGCTAATCTGAAACCTCCAGGCCAGCACGGTCGCCTGCTCGACCAAAAAATAGAAAATAAGTGCAGAACTACAAGCCTGAATCGGGCCGAAGGGCCGCGTACGGGACGCCATTCAATGGGGCCGCAGATGACTGTAGCACGTTTGCAGCTCCCGCCGCATTATCTGACAAGGTGCTAAGGATGGATAGAGGAGATTCTTTCTGTGGGGGAAAAAGTCCTTATCAAGTCTATAGCGCAAACGATACCGACTTTTTCAATGTCATGCTTTAAACTCCCAAGAGGTTTATGCAATAAGATTGAATCTCTTCTATCAAAAATTCTGGTGGGGAAGTAAACATGGTCAAAGGAAACCGGCCTGGGTTTCGTGGGACACAATGACGATGCCGAAGTTCATGGGGGGACTTGGTTTTCAGAGGCACTGGATTGTTCAATATGGCATTGTTAGCCAAGCCACTACCGGAAAACCTACATATGCCGTGTGTCTGAGGCTCACGGCAAAACAGATGAAACGCACGGCAAACCTTTCGCCGTGTGTTAGCTCACGGCGAATACCACACGGCGACGCGGGCCACGGCGAACGATCTATGCCGTGCGCAAAAAGAAAAACCCACAGCAAAGTTTTCGCCGTGTGCTCGCAGCCACCCCACGGTGAAGTAAAGTGACAAACGGCCGGCGGTGGCAAGCGGAAACGAAGCGTGGCCCCCAGCTGCAGTCTGCCGTGGGCAATGTCTATGCCGTGTGTCTACTCGTGTTTCGCCGTGTGCTGATGTTCGCCGTGAGCCGTCCACCTACGCCGTGTGCCAACGTTCGCCGTGTGCCATTGCAGTGTGCCGTGAGTATCCAGTTTGCCGTGTGCCCGAAAGCTTGCAGTATGCCGTGTGCCCTATATCTCAGCACGGCAAAGACTCCATCCAGTAGCCAGAACCCCAGCCCAGCAGCACAGTCTGTCGACGCGTGTCCTCTTTGCCGTGAGCAAGCACACGGCAATGGACATTTGGTTTGTTTGCCGTGTGCAAGCACACGGCAAAGTCCCAGTTATTTTTCTTTTTTGATTGTATTTACTGGAATCCCTGCAGATAAAATGCAATAACAATATATATGCATCAAAGCCAACAGCAGTGGCATCACAAGAACATATTTGCATCATACAACAAATAAATACACAATTTATCACAAATTTAGCATAATAGATCGGAAATACATGCATAATAGATCACAATAGGTGCATAATACAAACTTTATGACCACCAATAGTGCATAACAAGTTCATATGTTCATAATACAATAACACATGGCAACCCAATGCCGGAAGATCAACGAGTTCATCCTTCATGCACATCCTACAAGTTTGAATGCAAAAAACATTAGATTGACAAGTCATATGGCATAGTATACAAATATATGAAGTTATTGATAGCATTATTTATATATCATGTGAGTGATATTATTGTTTTTCAGTCCTTTGTCCAAGGTAGAGTCTTTCGTAGTGCAAGGCCTATGCATGATGACGGATTAATTTCTATTGCAACCGAAGAATTTGGTCAGCTTAGACAGAGTCATTCTACTGCTAGTTTGAGGTATGGCTTCATTAGCTATAATATGAACTGCTCTAATGTTGCCGGTTGTGATCTTGTACTCTACTGTTGTTCATTTTGCTTGTCATAGTATGATTTGTTCTATAACTATAAGGAATATATGTTACTATGTGTCATTTGTATCTTCAGTACAAGTAGCTAGGACTCAGCTAGGACGTTGCCACTAATTTTGGTTGAGTTGCTGAAAGAACATACTTTTTAGTGGTTGTCAATTTGAAATACAATTCCTTTACCATATTCCTCACAAAAAATAAACTTCCATGATATATGTCAACTTTATAGCACCATCTAGAAACATATGATATTAACGTGTTTCATGCTAACAATATACTTAGTATTCTTGAATAAGGAAGAAACTTCACCTTAGAACAGAAAATATCACTAATGATCATTCAACTAACCAGGTCAATGGATGTTGAATGCAGTTCTGCCAATAGCGAGCATCATAGTTTTACAGACCAAGTCACTAAATGGACATTGAAACTACAAGTCACTAAATCAACACGGCAACTAAGAGAAGATAGCAGTAAGTGTAGAAATATGACAACTAAGGGAAGATTGCGCTAAGTGTAGAAATTTGACAACTAAGTAGAATTTGAGATCTAACCGGGAGTCAAAGCCGGCGGACGACGTGCGGGTTGTTGAAGCTAGCCAGTCCTCCCGTAGGAGGCGTCATCATGTCATTTTCATTCTGACCCGATGACCCACCGACCTCCGCGTTGTTGGATCCACCCGAGGCATGTAGCTACAAGATAGAAAATTGTGAGCCTAAGTCAATATGCACTAGACATGTGGTATTTTGAGATTGGCACATAATACAAGCGAGAACTTACCCATGTGTTGAAGTCGAAGGGAGGTGGATCAAATGTAGGAAGAGTGGTGCCAGCCGGCAGAGAGGCCTGCAAATCAAGCATGCGCGGGTAAGGTGTATGGAATTATGATTCATCTAACGTTGTATGAGCGAGAACTCACCGCTAAGTGGGCATCGTGGGCACTGATCCTCTGGTTCATCCACATCATCATCTGCTGCTGCTGCATCATCATCTGCTGCTGATGAGCAAGGAGGGCTTGGGCCTGTTCCCTCTGTGCCTTCTCAGCCTCCAATTGAGCCTACGTTGTGTCATCCGAAGGTCATGGAAATTGCAATGTAAAACATGGAATGAAGTATAGATGACTAAGGAAGGAGAACATACCCGTATCCCGTCAATGGCTATAGACGATGGCGTCGGGCGGGGCTCTACGGCAGGCGAGGAGCTTGTCTTGCCACGGTTGATCTGTCTCAACGACGGGATGGTCTTAGGATCTACCGCCCCATCACAGACAAACAAGCGGCCATGCTTCTTGCCTTCTCCCGCACGCATGGCAACCTCGGGGTCAAATGGCTCGATGTCGGGGTTCGCCTCGGGGCCGTGAATCTGCGCATACTTGGCCCAGTACGCCTTGTCCTTGGCTTCGGCGATCTCGCTCACCCACTTCATCGTCCCGTCTTTCTTGTCCTTCTTCTTGCGGTTGTCGCCCCATATCTTGAACAGCGATGCAGTCGAGCCTATCTCCTTGTCCTGCAAAAGATAGCACAAAGATATATGAACGCATTTGCGGAATAAGGAAGAACATGATGATCAAGGTTAAGGCTATGCATTTTCTCACCTTCTTGTCTTGGACGATGCCAAGGGCGACGCTGCCTTGCGTGTGTGATCCACCTTTCATCTCGGCTCTCCTCAGCTTTTGTTCTGCGTGCTTCCTCTTGTATGCGGCGCTTGTGTAGTGACGAACCATCGCGCGCCAAACTTGAGGTCTGGTGTGACCTACGTACGGAGGAGGGGACTGCATATGCACAAAATACACATATTAATGAAAAACATCCGGCGGTCACCAATTCCATAATACAGGAAATGGAAGTACCTGCAAGTACTGCCATGGCTGGAAGTCCACGATCTCTCGGGCTTGCTCCTTCTTCATCGGGAGCTTGCGTTTCTCGGCGTACCAATTGCGGATGGACAAAATACGCCCCTCGTAGTGCATATCGGTCACTTTCTTCCGCGCTATCCTGCCGGCCAGCTGAATGCAGTCTTCCCTGTCAACATCAGGATCCATACGAAAGTAGGCCTACAAGGATACAAAAAAGTGAGAAAAAAGGCATTAGTGCAAGAAAGTGACAAAATGTAGGCTCTTGAAGTAGAATTACAGAATGACGAGAAGTAAAGTTAACTTACCCAGAAATCACGAAGCACCCTAGATCCACAGTTCCTGAGCCTCCTCCCGTATTCGCCATCCGGATCAGGTGCGTAAGCGAAGTGGTCCCAAGTCCAAGCTATCTCGGTGCGACCATTAGGCATGGTCACAAACCCAGGCCAGTGCTTCCTAACAAGGCATCCAAGGATGCTCGAGTAGGTACGCAGTTTGTAGCCTTCCTTGTACACGAAGGACCTGCACAATGAACAACCCAAAACGATATGAGCAAATAGTGATGATAAGTTGTGAAAACATATGATTGTGAAAGTAGGTACCTCTCCCCTCTCGGGGTAAGCGTAACAACCCCGCTGGCTGCCCTCCACTCGTCCAAGGTAGGCAGCTCGGAGACCCCACGCTGGTAAGGAGCACGTGTCCCAGGCTCAGAAGGCATCCCCTCCACCGTCTCAACGTACACCTCCGGTGGCTCCCAGATCCTGTCGGCGTCCTCCTCCTCCTCCTCCTCCTCCACCAGCTCCTCCTCCTCCTCCTCGTCCTCGTCAACGTCCTCCTCCTCCTCCTCCACCTGCTCCTCGTCCTCCTCCTCCTCGTCCTCGTCAACGTCCATGTCCTCCACCACCTCCTCGACTGGGGGGGACTAGGTGCCCGTCTACCCCTCCGACGCCTCGAAGGGGCTGGAGGACTAGCTGCCCGTGGGGGTGAAGTGGAGCCCGTCGGGCCAGACTGCGCAAGAATAGTCGTCAAGCCCCTAACTTTCTTCACGGCCTTCTTTAGTAGTCCCCCTCCTCCTTTGCGCCCCCCTCCTGGCATGTTGGAAACACCTGCATTCACAAAAATAGTATCTTCATTAGTACACATGAGTAAATCAAATGATATAGATAAAGGAGAAAATAAGTAAAGCACATAATTAAAAATACAACATGGCATAGATTTCTTACAAAACCATTGAATGCAAATAATTAACACACAAATAGAGTTCTTACAATCATTATTATTACAAAGAGTTCTCACAAATAATAGGCTACTTTTACAAATCACTATTACATAAGGTCGCTAAGAACTTCAGAAGCCCGTTTCGAGATCAGCGGGAACAACCGACGGGCCACTTGCTTCGTCATCGCTATCACCCCCCCACCAATAATCAGGCAAGAAATCTGGAGGTGGCATCGTTGGCTCATCTTCGTCAAGGCCTGCATGGAACCGTTCAAGCAAAGTCAAGTCTTGTGCGTTCTGAACCTCCTCAACTACATCATCCACAATGTCTTCTGCCTCAACCTCGTCATGTTCTTCACCGTCTACTACCATGTCATCATCAGTCGCCAAGTTGATAGTGAATTTCCCTGGAAGCCCTTCCTCCTGAAAGAACTCGCCATCATATGTCGAGGGGTCAAGGCGACGGTAATCGTCTTGGTCTGGCTTAGGCGGCCTATTGTGCGTCGGCACCGTGATCACGACATCCCAACCCTGAAGTCGTTTTTTGGGGTTCTTGCACGGGTACGGGAGATAGAATACTTGGAAGGCCTGGGTAGCCAAAATATATACATCATCTCCCTCATAAACGGAGCTTCGCTCAACTTCGACCAAGCCAATTTCAGGTTTCCGTTTCACCCGCCGTGGGTCCAACCACTGACACTTGAATACAATGGGGTTAAGCCCTTTGCCGAAACCATAATTCAGCTCGTATATACCCTCGACTCTACCATAGTAATGGAGCCCATCCGAGCCTTCACACAAAACCCCGCTATTTGTTGTCTTCCGGTTGGCCCGGCGTTCTGTGTACTCATGGGTATGAAAGCGATACCCATTGACGTCATAAGCATCAAATGCATTGACGGGTGAGGTAAAGCCCCTGGCAATTTGTCTCAACTCGAGTCTCATCTCTTGGTCATTTTTTGCCTACATGTTCAGCAGGGAAAGTTTAGTAGGAGGAGTGGTCGAGTAATGTAAGCACTACGAGAAAGTTATATAGAAAGGTACCAATGTTGAGAACCAGCTAATGAAACCGTAACCACCACCGTTTAAAAAAGATCATTATCTTCTTCTTCCGTTGGATCCCTCCTTAGCTTCCAATATTTCTGGGTGAATTGTCTATGGCAATGAAAAAGAGGAAGTGTTAGCCACGGACTAACGAGTGAATGTGTGTGAAAAACTAAGTACTGAGCACTTACTTGTAGTACGGCTTCACTTCTTCCATGCTTTTCAAGACATACGAGTGGATTAAGCCCCATTCGGGATTCGTTATCTTGCGCCTCTTCGAGCCTCTAGATGTGCCACCTAGCCCTATGAAGATGCCAAGCTTGGGTACATCATCAGGGTTGGCGGCATTGTAACGAAGGATTGGATTGTGCTGAGTGGGAATGTTTTCATCATAGTACTTTGTCGTGAAGTTTGACACCTCCTTGTTAAGTGTTGCCTCGGCTATGCATGGCTCGATCTTGCATTTGTTGCCTGTTTGCTCACGAAGCTTCTTTGTTTCTCTCTCAGGGCCATACTGCCAACGGGTCTGCACAGTGGACCCCAGTAACGCATCCTTCGGGAGATGCAAGATCATATGTTGCATCGGATTAAAGAACCCTGGCGGAAGGAGCATCTCTAGCTTGCAAAGCAGCTCGGGTGCCTGTTTATCTAGCTTCTTGACCACTTCACGGTCCAACTCCTTAGCACAAAGCTGGCGGAAGAAATAGCTCAACTCTGCGAGCACTAGCCAAGTCTGCTCGTCGACATAGCCTCGAATCATGATGGGCATTATCCGCTCAAGCCACACGTGATAGTCATGACTCTTGAGCCCATGCACTCGCAACGTCTCCAGGTTTGCTCCTCTCATCCAGTTAGCTGCATACCCATCAGGGAAGAACAAGCAGTCGACGATCCACTGGAATATTTCCCTCCTTTCTGTCCTTGAAGGGCAGAACGGGGCCTTTCGCTTGGTCCACCTGGGTCCTTTGACACCGGGAGGCTGTGGATCCAAATTTGGCCTATCGCACCATTCTTGTTGATCGATTCTAGCCTTAATGTTATCCTTCGACTTCTCGGTGTCCATAATTGTGCTCCAAAGGGCCTCACTGATATTCTTTTCGGTGTGCATTACATCAATATTGTGCGGAAGCTCGAGATCTTCGAAGTAAGGAAGCTTCCACAAGCATGGAATGTGGGTCCACTGGTGTGTCTCCCCGTATCCCACGAAACCTTTCCCATCGGTGTTCGGCACGAGAGCTTCTAACTCAGCCTTGGTATCTTTGCCGGTCGGCAGATGTGGACGTGGAGTATGGACAACGACACCTTTCTTGAAGTTCTTTGTGTCACTCCTATATTTATGATTCGTCTCAAGGAATTTTCGGTGTTCATCAAAACAAGAATACTTGCCACCCTTCTTCAGCCAAAAGAAAGTCACAGCCTGCCTACACACCGGGCAAGGCCACTTCCCATGTGTACACCAACCGCAGAACAATGCACGTGCCGGTAGGTCATGCAGGGATGTGTGGTACCAGACAAACATATCAAAGTGCTCCTTTGTTGCGGCGTCGTATGTTCGCACCCCACGATCTTCCCACCCAACAAGCAAGTCATCCACTAGTGGCTCAAGGTACACGCTCATGTTCTTTCCCGGGTACTTCGGCCCCGGGATTATCATCGACACAAACATGTTCTCAGATCTCATGACGACGCCAGGAGGGAGGTTCAGGGGAATAACAAACACGGGCCAACAACTGTATGTTGCAGCTGACATGCCATATGGATTGAACCCATCGGTTGATATCGCAACTGCTACGCTTCTCGGGTTGCCCACTTTCAAAGGATATTTTTTGACAAAGTTCTGCCATGCTTGACCATATGACGGATGTATCATCTTGTCTTTGTATCGTTTCCCCTCAAGGGGCCATCGCATCTGTTGGGCAGTTTCCTCCGTCATGAAAAGCCGTTGGAGCCTCGGCAAGAATGGAAGATAACGGAGGATCTTTTGGGGGATCTCAGTCTGCCTCTTCGTGCCATCACCAGATTTGACCTCAAAGTACCTAGAGGATTTGCAATGGATGCAATAGCTGTCATTAGCATGTTCTTTTCGAAATAGCATGCATCCCTTTGGACAAGCGTCTATCTTCTCATATGTCATCTTCAGTGATTTGAGGATTTTAGTCGACTCATAAAAGCTCTTGGTCAAGATGTGCCCTTTCGGTAGAATGCTGCCGATGACAACCAGAAGATCATCAAACTTGTCTCTGGATAAGTTACTCTGACACTTGAAGGCCATTAGGCGAGCCACGGCATCCAACTGAGTAACCTCTGTATGTGGATGAAGGGGTTTCTGTGCAGCAAACACAGCCTCGTAGAACTTCTTTGTGCTCTGTTCTGGCTCCTCACTTGTCTCCGCCTCCTGTGGTGTCTCCCCCTCCTCTGCATTTGGGTTTTCAGGCGCATTTGCATCAAGGAACGCATCTAAGCACGCATCAAACCCAGCATCAAATCCACCCGCTGGCTGACTCTGCTGCGACTCCTTTCTTACACGTTTTGCTGGTTGCTCGCCATGGCAAATCCAACGATCGTAATTCGGTGTGAACCCAAATTTTAGCAGGTGTTTACTCATTTCATCCTTCGTCATCCGTTTTATGTTACGGCATTTCATGCAGGGGCACAACACTTTTGCGGGTCTAGCAGATATGGCAAACGCATTGTCCACGAACTGCTCAGTCTTATCTCTCCATTCATCAGTAAAATCCCACTGACTAGTTCTGCCCTCGTACATCCATAAACGACTCGAATCCATCATCTATCTAGCATAAACACATAATTACAATGCTTTCAATTTAACATGTCATTACATCCAACATTAGTTCGATTAATTTTAACGAATATAGGTTTTACGCCATGCAAAACCCTATCTCTCTAATAGGTGAGCTCTAATCCCACCCGAGGATGTGCAGATTGGGTACGTTCTCCATGCTCTACCCCGCCTCGAGACAAAATTTCGGCAGCACCTCCCCGCTGTTCTCCCGATACACGTCTCGCGCCAAAAGCCGAGAGGATGTGCATCCGGCGAACAACAGGGAGGCGCCGTCGAAATTCTATCTCGAGCTGAGGGCAAAGCATGAAGAACATACCCAATCTGCACATCCTCCGGCTGTCCAAAATACGTGGACAATCCGGAAGAGTTACGGTTAAAATATGCAACTAAATACATATTTATCCGCGTAACCCTTCCGAACGGGAGACCCCTAGGTTTCGCGACTGACTTGGTTATCTAGACACAAAAAAAAACCTATGCACGAGAGATAATGAATTCTTACCCTCGAAGCGTGACCAGTCGAGGAAGGTGAAGACGATCTCTGCGACGATGACCCCACCCTCAACCTGTCGCCATATCCTGCAAAATGAAAAATGTGCACATTACTATACTATTTTACTAAACACTAGTACTAACACTAAACTAACAACTAAACTAACCAAACAATAAACTAACACTAAACCTAGCAATAAACTAACCAAACAATAAACTAACCTACAACTAAACTAACCTAACAATAAACTAACACTAAACCTAGCAATAAACTAACCAAACAATAAACTAACCTACCACTAAACTAACACTAAACCTAGCACAAACACACGGCAAAACTAACCCACTAACCCACACGGCTAACACGCAGCCACTAACCCACTAACCTCTCATGCACACACGTTCAGCACTAGCACGCCGAAGATCATGTAACGGCCACACGACTTGGCCATCTTGATCCACGCATGCAGCCTCCCACATCTAAACTACATACACTAATTACCTGGTCATATGACTAATTCTAGCATCACATGCATGCAAGTACTCGACTAACCTAATAGTAAACATCATGCAACTTTAAATAACAAGATTAGTTCCAACACACTAAACTAACCTAGCACTAACCTAATAGTAAACTAACTTAACTAACTAACTTACCTAACACTAACTACCTAACACTAACTAAACCTAACACTAACTAACTTACCTAACACTAACTAACTTAACTCTAACACTAACTAACAATAAACTAACTTAACTACATTACCTTGCTGCAGGGGCCGGCCGAGGGGGTGCTGCAGGAGGGGCTGCCGGGGAGGTGCCGAGGGGAGGGCGGCCGGCAGGAAGGTTGCTGCAGGGGGGGGCGGCCGGCGGGGAGGCTGCAGAGGTGCTCGCCGGGGTGGGGTGGCCGGGGAGGTGCTGCGGGGGCGGGCGGCCGGCGGGGAGTGGCTGCAGGTGGTGCCGGCCGGCGGGCGCTCCGGGGGAGAGAGAGAGAGGCGGCGACGGCGGCAGTGGATCCTGGGGAGAGAAGGTGGCGGCGCGGGGAAGAAGATTGGGGAGCAACGGTTCGGACAGGAGTGTCGGAAGCTCATTAAATCGAGTCCTTTGCCGTGTGCACGTGTTTGCCGTGTGCATAAAGCCAAACACACGGCAAAGTGTGTAGGAATTAGGGTTTCCAGCTCCAGGTCTTTGCCGTGTGCTGGCACACGGCTGTGTGCACAAAAAAGGCACTTTGCCGTGTGTTAATACTGCAGCACACGGCAAAGACCTATTCTGCAGCCTGTGTACTCCAACCCGGTGCCGGTTTACTGCAGCCCTCCGCAGCAGCAGCCGCTACCAGTGACGCGCGGCATCATCACGCAGTATCCGACGACGGCAGCAACGAGTCGCCGAAGGCGGAGATGGAAGGGGGGAAGCCTCCCCTCGTTCAGTGCTCACATCTTCGAGGCCGGCTGCTGCTGGGTCGCCGCGCCAGAAGCCGACGGCCGTGCTTCCGCGGCCAAAGCCGACGGCAGCGCTCCCGCGGCCTCCACACCCGTCCCGCGTGGGCGTCAGCAGCAAACTGGCCTTCGATCCGCGGAGCGCCAAGACATCTCTGATGATCTGCAACATTCCCAACAGCTTCTCGTAAGTAGTACACCTTTAATTTCTTGCTTCATTCGTGTTTATGTGTACCTGCGCGTTGCTTAAAAGCTGGGCCACTTTGTTTCTCACAGGAAGTGGAGAATGATGGCCATCCTCGACAAACACTGCGCCAAGGTTTGAATGTTCTTCCCACATCTAGGTCACATAAAATGACGCCACACCAAGGTTTGAATGTTCTTCCCACATCTAGGTCACATAAAATGATGCGACGCGAAGGTTTCGCATTTTTTTGATTTTTTTTAAATTAGTTATGTCCGATTCGGGACCCGCATGAAATGACGGTGCACGAAAACTCCCGCTCGCGGCCAGACGGTGCGCAGCCCCCTTTCTTCACCTACTTTTTAGTGAAGAAATAACATGTTGCGGATCCAGAAATGATTTTTGCAAAAAATCAGGAGGTTTACTTTTTACCTCTAAAGTGCAAAACCACCCCGCTTCCAGCGAAATCGGCGGGAACTTCCGCAAAAATCAGAATATACCTCCAAAGGCTACCGCAACAAAACGAGAGCTGATATGCGTATCCCAGATGGTCTACTATTAATGTGGGGTGTTGTTCCCACCTTTCGATTTCGCGTTTCGGTAGCTGCTTCACAAAAAACCCTTTTTCAGCACTCCAAAAATGAAAAAGGCATATTTTCGTGAGACAAAACGAGAATCAACCTTCGTGGCGTTCCTCGGCATCCCAAGGGCCACGCGCGTGTCCGATATGGCCTCGTTCCGACAAACTATGACATGCTCATGGCCGAATCTAGCTCATTTAACCTAAAAGGCATGCAACCTCGAACGTGGTAGGTCATTTATGTGAAGGAACTTTCTGGTAAACATGTTTTCTCAAGGTTTGAATGTTCTTCCCACATCTAGGTCACATAAAATGACGCCACGCGAAGGTTTCGCATTTTTTTGATTTTTTTTAAATTAGTTATGTCCGATTCGGGACCCGCATGAAATGACGGTGCACGAAAACTCCCGCTCGCGGCCAGACGGTGCGCAGCCCCCTTTCTTCACCTACTTTTTAGTGAAGAAATAACATGTTGCGGATCCAGAAATGATTTTTGCAAAAAATCAGGAGGTTTACTTTTTACGTCTAAAGTGCAAAACCACCCCGCTTCCAGCGAAATCGGCGGGAACTTCCGCAAAAATCAGAATATACCTCCAAAGGCTACCGCAACAAAACGAGAGCTGATATGCGTATCCCAGATGGTCTACTATTAATGTGGGGTGTTGTTCCCACCTTTCGATTTCGCGTTTCGGTAGCTGCTTCACAAAAAACCCTTTTTCGGCACTCCAAAAATGAAAAAGGCATATTTTCGTGAGACAAAACGAGAATCAACCTTCGTGGCGTTCCTCGACATCCCAAGGGCCACGCGCGTGTCCGATATGGCCTCGTTCCGACAAACTATGACATGCTCATGGCCGAATCTAGCTCATTTAACCTAAAAGGCATGCAACCTCGAACGTGGTAGGTCATTTATGTGAAGGAACTTTCTGTTAAACATGTTTTCTCAAGGTTTGAATGTTCTTCCCACATCTAGGTCACATAAAATGACGCCACACGAAGGTTTCGCATTTTTTGATTTTTTTTAAATTAGTTATGTCCGATTCGGGACCCGCATGAAATGACGGTGCATGAAACATCACCAACAAAATGCACTTCATGTGTTGCACTAGCATATTGCCATACCTTAGGTTTGAATTAGTTTTCTGACTTCTAGGTCACATAAAATGACGCCACGTGAAGGTTTTGCATTTTTTTGATTTTTCTTTAAATTAGTTATGTCTGATTGGGGACCCGCATGAAATGACGGTGCACGAAACATCACCAACAAAATGCACTTCGTGTGTTGCACTAGCATATTGCCATACCTTAGGTATGAATTTTTTGCTGACTTCTAGTTCACATAAAATGATGCCACGTGAAGGTTTCACATTTGTTTGATTTTTTTAATTAGTTATGTCCGATTCGGGACCCGCATGAAATGACGGTGCATGAAAACTCCCGCTCACTAGAATTAAAGTACATATCTCAACTGAAAATTAAGATACATGGCCAGATTAAGTCACAATCGGCCGAACTTGTTTTCGAATGTTGGACTGATTCAGTCATAGTCGTGTCTAGCCCTATAAACGTCGCCACTGTAGTCGTCGACGTCGTCGTCGCTGGCATCGGGGTCGCGGTAGTCAAACCTCCGCGGGTGAGCACGCGTGGGCTGACACTGAGGATAGCGCAGGCGGGGGCCACGGTAGGCCATGACGCTTTGGAGAGTCCGACCGCGCCACCACAGTCGACGGCCGGCCTCATTGAAGTTTGAACGAGGCGGGCCGTCCTCGTCGTGCCTGGCAAGCGCACTCTCACGCCGATTGATGAAGAAGGCGTCCCAAGTCGGGCTGTAGTCGGGATGCCACTGGGGATTCCTCCGCTGCTCTGCCGTGAGCTCGAAGTAGTAGTGGTTCGTGATGGCCATCTGGCGCGCCACACCTAGAGGGACAGGAGGGACCGGTACGCCTCCGACGCTCAGCATCCAGCCGGTGGGGACGCGGTAGCCCGGCGGGCAGGGGTAGTTTGAGGCGCAAAGCGCCTCCGCCTCCTGGGGGGTTAGAGATACGATGGAAGCCATGGGAGAGAGTGATGTGGTTTGCAGATATGAGTCTAGATGTGATATGTAAATGGATACGAGGCCTACATATATATAGTGAAAAAATGGCGGGAAGACGGAGGCGGGAAGCGGTGGAAAGCGCGGGAAGAAAATAGGCGGGAAGCGGTGGAAAGCGCGGGAAGAAAATAGGCGGGAGGCGGGAAGCGGTGGACGCGCGGGAAGAAAAATGGCGGGAAGACGGAGGCGGGAAGAAAAATGGCGGGAAGACGGAGGCGGGAAGAAAAATGGCGGGAAGCGGTGGAAAGTTCTCGGCTAGTGGGCGGAAGAAAATTAGCAGACCAGTGTTTCAAAGGGGGGGGGGAATGTATGCCTCCGGAATCCCTCAAAAACTTGCTTGGGAACCTACGATATATATATGGGTGAAATATACGTGTACATGGATACTCGGTGCAATAAATGTGAAGAAAGAACAAAGATACTCAATAAATATGCAGAACAAAATAAGAAAACCAGAAAATAAAGGTTTTGCCGTGTGCCTGGACCAAAGCACACGGCAAAGGTTTTCCTATGCCGTGTGCCCTCCTAGTAAGCTCACGGCAAATGGCGTCCGTTAGGTCGCCCCGTCAAAACCCACAGTTTGCCGTGGGCTAGGGTTTGCCGTGCGCTTTCAGCGTATTTCACCGTGTGCCTTGTTTTGCCGTGAGCCTCCGCTGCAGTCTGCCGTGGGCTTTTGCTTCGCCGTGTGCTGTGATGAGCTGTGCCGTGTCGTCGAGGTTTGCCGTGGGCTGGAAAACTCTGCTCACGGCAAAAGATTCTTTGCCGTGCGTCTGCTCACGGCATAGGGGAAACGCACGGAAGAGGCAGATTTTGCGGTAGTGAGCAAGCTTGGCGAATAATATCCGATCCCAACTCTTTGAGCACCAAAATATTGAAAGCTACCTACTTTTCATATTGTGGTCTTATGCAAGCTAGTCTAGGATCTAGACCAAGCCTGATTTGGTGGGCGGTGCTAGAACTGTGATGTGTCGGCATGTGGCCCTCACCTTGCAACATAGGCATGCATGACACACTTATTAAATGAGCCAATTTATTTAGGCCCTTTAGACTGTTTTTGGGTTCTTTTCATCATTCTTGATGATGCTAGCCCATCGGCCTCGCCTAAGCAGACGAGCATGGCCCATGACGGGCCAGGCACGTAACCTCCTTGGCTGGCCCGCGAAGCACTATCCTGTTGGCCACCTGTAGCTCAAACGAGCGGACACCCGTGTCCTCTAAGTGCAATCATTGAAAAAACAATGATGTGATTTTGGTGTAGTAACCTGATGGGTCCGTACATTTAAGAAAGAAGTACGAAAGATGTAAAAAATACATGGCCCAAACCCTTTTATATAGGATGGTAGTAAGGCGCGACACGAGATATATCATTGATTTCAAATTCGAATAAAATATTTTGGTGAAGAAAATATTGCTTATGTGATGCAAAAATTATATCATTGATTTCAAATTCGAATAATACTTGACAAAACTTTCATGATATTTTTTCATATATAATTGGTCAAACTGATGGTAAAATTCGAGCACGTAATAATAAGGCGCCATGTATATATGAACGTGGGCAATGCTACACCTACGGGGAACTTTTACGGACTCAAAATTACGGGATGACGTGCAAGCACAGGGTTGGTGCAGTTATGTTTCTCAGCCACGATTTCAGGATTTCAACTCACCCACGCATCACCACGTATGTCCGTAAGTTCCAACCCGTAGGAATCCTAAGTCTAGGATTATTGGGGGTAGTATTTGGACATGATGTGGACTGGATCGAGTAGTTGGACGAAGTTGGGTAATTTAACCTTGGACTTGCCAACTTGCCATTGATCCATTTCCAGGGTTAGAAAGGAGGCTGCGAGGTTAGGAAGCAAGGGAAGACTTTGACCTGGTCTAACAGATTCGGGTGACACGAGCTTTCTCACGTTAGCGAACAGCGACCACTCCCCGGAGTTTTGACTTTCCGGAGCGTCCAGCCAGGGAAGCAAGTGGACACAATAAATACGCAGCCACACGCGGTCCGTGGTGTATCTTCTTAATTTCAAACGCGAACTGATCAGAGACCCGGACGAAAGAAAGAGAGGACAGAGGAGCCGCCGGCCGGGAGAGAGAAGATAGTACTCATCAGGTTCTTCAGGCGAGAGCAAGAGAACCATGGGGCGCGGTCTTCTGGAGGTGCTTCTCGTCGACGCCAAGGGCCTCGCCGGCAACGATTTCCTAGGTGAGTCCGAGTCAGAATTACTACCACCACGGCTGATGTTCTTGTTTAGGCTTTCTTCGATTTGTTCCGTGTCCCTGTGTCCGACGGTGGGCGGAGATTGATCGATCGGTTTTCGTACCTCGACGCGCAGGGAAGCTCGACCCTTATGTGCTCGTGCAGTACCGGAGCCAGGAGCGCAAGAGCAGCACCGCCCGAGGTCAGTCTTCCTCCCACAACTCTCTCTGATTCTGTTTCCAGATCACCTCCATGGAGTTCTTTTCCCGATTTCGAGTAGCCTTCTGCGGCGAACGACGACGATGTTTGAACGAAGCAACCTTTGACTTGATTAATTACGAGCCGCCGTTGACTTCGATAATCGACGAGCCAACGCTTAATTCTTTTCTAGACGAACCCTAAACCAACCGACCGTTCGTTGTAATGCAGATCAGGGGAGGAACCCGAGCTGGAACGAGGTGTTCAAGTTCCAGATCAACTCCACCGCGGCCAACGTGCAGCACAAGCTCGTCTTCCGGATCCTCGATCACGACAACTTGTCCAGCGACGACTTCCTCGGCCAAGCAACGTGAGTACCCTTAACTCTATTCCTGGCCGCCAATAATCAGCAGCTTGCTAAAAGGAAAATGAAAAAAAAAGAACAAGCTGAATCTAACTCTTGAATCTATCTGTTGTTGATGCAGGATCAACATAGCTGATCTGATCAGCATAGGCATGGAGAAAGGCACGTCGGAGCTGCATCAGGCCAGCTACAGCGTGGTCACCGCCGACAACTCGTACCGCGGCGCCATCAAAGTTGGCATCACCTTCACCGCCGCAAAGGTAAACAAATTCGCCCATGGTCTTGTACAATTCGTCTGAGATCACCCGTGGGACTGTGGGTTCTGACTCGATGCTGATTCCCAATGTCGTCAGGTTGAAGAGGATGGAGGACAAGTTGGAGGGTGGATGCACAGCGTCCGTGATTAGATGTCCGTCTGTTGATCGGTAGTAATATATCGTCAGTGGTCGATGCCTGCATTGTGCGTGCGTATGATTGATGCAATTCCAAGTGTATGTACGTTGCATCTGTAGCTGTTTAGATCCATAGGAAGAATTCAGAACAGGTTAGAGTCGTCAAGTTCGTTAATTGTGATTCTGATTCTTTTGGAACAATAGAAATTTCTCCATTGCTACCGCGTCTTTACGCCTGTGATTGACGTGATTCGATGTGTATGTATGTACCATAATTGCATCTTTAGCTTTGTCTCGGTATGTAATCAGGCAGCTTACTAGCTTACAGTCGTCAAAAAATCCGTCTTGAAACAGCATAGATCGCTCCTTTGCTGAATGCGGAATAATCAATCATGGACTGGTACGAAGGGCGCGTAGCTCGTTCATGTACCCCGGCCCTTCTTGGTTCAGGCTGAAACCTTCCCTACCAGCAATGTCGCCTGCTCGGCAAGTCGCTGCGGGACGCCATGCGGATGGGGCTGAGGGGTTCCATGCCGCGGGCGTGACGCACCGGCGCTCCAACAAACTGAACCACGCCCCAGCCGGAATTTCCTAGTTGTCTTTTGTTCAGATGACTTCATCTTCATCCTATCCCTTGCCCGTGGGATCGTGTGGTCCAAGTTCAACGTGACATTGTATCACGTAGCAGCCAGTATCGGTAGATATGTTCTCTAGTTGGCCCGTGCCGTAGATACGGACAGCGCACAACAAATAGATGGGCTTTTACGGCAGAAAAGGGGGAAAAACTTGCACCACCAGATTTCAACATTTTTAGTCTATTCAATCCAGCATCGTTCATGAGTTTTCCATACAATTAATATAAATAAATTCGAATTAAAAACAAACTGCCGAGTTTACAATCTTTCGTATGGAACTGCATGCTCGACCGCCAATTTCAATCAGACAGATTTAAAAATATTGTATACATGGAACCCTATTTTAGCCATCATACATTCGCACCAACAGGCACGCAGATACATGGTGATGGATCAGTTTGACGAGAATTTCGGTGCCAAGGCATTGTAGTCCTTCCTTTGCTGTGACCAACAACAAGAAAAGGTGAGGCAAATGCTAGGGTGAAGCAAAACGAATGATTATCAGAAGGTCATGTACCTGTTCCGACACCGACGGCTCTATCTTAGATATAGCTTGCTCAAAGTGCGACAATTCAATCGATGGATCTGAACATGATGAGCTTAATGACAATGCCCCATCCTCCAGGAGTTCCAATCTCTCTTCCAGAGCTGCCATGGCTGCTCCGTTCACCTGGAGAAGCATGTGAGTTGATTCCCTTCATGTTCAAAATTAAGGGGCATGTCTACTCCCAAAGTACATGCTTCATCACAAAGAACAAATAAGGCCCTCAATGAAAAGGCACAGAAATTACCAGCGATGCTAGGTCAGCACGAGAGAGATTGCTGCACTCCTCACGACGTGCAATTGCATCCAAATCAACAGCAGGGGATACAGGTTTTTTCTGAGAACATACACTACGCCAAAAAGGCCTAGTAGTGACATTTTAATTTTGAGTAAATTATCAAATCAAAATGTTTGTTAATTTTGTTTTTGATTCACATGACATTTTAATTTGTGAGTTCACACTGATCAAATGCAAACATGTTGACATCGACTAACTACAGCACACAACCTCTCCAATCGATTGATCTCGTCTCATCGTTTTCTAGCAAAGTCCAAAAAAACATAGCCTATAATTGTGGTTGTAGCATTCTCCTACTTGTACTTCTTCGACGAGCAATGCACGACCTTCAGTGTGACCTTCACCCTCCATGCAGCGAGGGTGGAGAAGTGGATCCATCGAGTCCAGAAGCAGTTCCTCAAAGCTGCACCATCAAGTATGTTGGGTTGTACTATGAGTACACCGACTCGAAGAAAAATGTGAAGCTGAGGAATCTTCCATCGGAGCAGAGGCAGCGCGCCGCCGTCCTCCAACTCTTCGTGGCCTACGAGACCCTCAGCTTCTAGATCGCGCATGCCGGAGCAGTGTCAGAGGCCCTAAGGAAAATCCTTAGGGACGATTCCATCATGTTTTGCGGCACTGCTATTGGCAATGACGTGAGTATGCTCGAATGTTGTGGCATCGCCATTCCATGGGCGCGTGACCTCTAGCAGGAGATCCCAAACCCGACCTTCAACTATCCTCCTCTCTATGATTTGTCCAATGCTTACATTGTGGTAGATCTTGCAAAGTTGGACTCCAATTCCATCGAACATGTACAATAAACTTCAGAATCAATGTCTATGGACTTCCCTCTCGCCAATGTTGGTACATATTGGTTTGTTTCACTCCAAAACCTCAGGACTCCACGCTCGGTAAGGAGGAAATGGCATGGCTATTGACCTATTGTACATGACTCAAATACTTCTGTTGTACTATCTCAAGAACGGGCGTCGGTGTATAGGCATAGCATCACTATTTATATAGAGAGGAATGAGGGATGGCGCCTCGCATCGCGTTGGAAGTATGATTATGCAATGTCTCATGCTATTTATGCCCTGCAAGTCATCCATATATTACATCTTCATCACTCATTCATGAGTTCTCTTAAACTGGGTGAGTTACCAACCTGTCATTTTTGCATTGATGAAGCAAGCAGGCACACATAAAAAGCGTGCCCTCCATGTGTACGGGACAGGCACGTGCATGTCGTCCAATTCTTTCCCTTCACCCTTTAGATCTTGGATGACAGTGACCAGAAACTGAGACCTGGCTCGCCAATTCACCCGTTCACTCGTTTGAACAGAGGATGCATGTTCAGTCGCAAGTAAAGAAATCCGCACTAACAAGCCCACAAGGGGTTGTGTTTGTATGGGCCACAAGTTCAACATCACGATTGGGCCTTAGCAGAAAGGGCCAACTATTTGGGCTTCCACTGCCAACATCTGAATGCCCAATCCCATCTTGGGACACGAAATTTAAACGTGAAACCGCAAGGAGAATTTGCGATTCCTGCACAAATTGAAACTGTCCCAGCCCGTATTTGTGTGAAACTTGTGACATAGTTGCACCACTCTCCTACTGATCAACATTCCAGAACATCACCCATGCACTCCATAGGTCGTCGCCGGTGGCGAAGCTAGAGCACACTACTATTGGGTTCAGCTCTTTCTTGTGGTCTAATCTTTCACCGAAATTCATTGGCAGAACTAATTTAGTGAAGGATTTGCAAAGCGCATTGGGTTTATTGGCACCCAATCCTTATATGCCAGCTCCGCCAACGTCGCCTATATACATCTTCCATCAGTCCTGAATTCCTGATATATGAGATTCGCATTGTTATCATTTCACTTTCAACGTCGTGGTCCGGTTTTTCTTTAGAAGTTTGTTGAGGAGATTTCATGCCCTGACTCAATGAGTGTGGCGAATATGTCGAAGCTGAAGTATCATGATATCTTTTGGGTTTCAGGCCGAGGTTTCTTTTCAGTTCTTCACTCACTCGTGGAAGCACATGTCCATCTCTCGTAGTACGTAGGGCCGGCAGGACCCTAATCATCGATCAATCAATCCGGGATGCGTCGCCATGCGCCATTAATGCAAGAACCGACCATCTAATGTTATCTTGGAGTAGTACTAACATGCAGAACTTCTAGAAGCTACGCATGTGCGATCATTGCTGCGGAAGAGTGAAGCAGGACCGAGTCAGACAGATCCTGAAATTACGAAAGATCCTTCAAAAAAATGAAATTACGAAAGAACTGAAGAAGAAAGCAGAGGCCTTATTATGGAATCTGAGATATCATGTCCCCTAGCTACCAGCTTCCAAGTGCCAACAGACGCGTGCAGTACTATTTCCTACTTGCTCAACTGAGCTGTGACTATAGGCACTTTCCTTTTTTTTTTTACTAGGTACAGTACTGATCATCAAGGGATTTTGCCTTTTTTTTGCTACGACTTTATGCACATGGACATTATGAAGTGCAGCTCCATTTGGTGCAAGTGAACCAGACTATTTTGGGAGCAGATTATGTCCAATCATGAGCAGCTGCCGTCGCTAGCGAGGCACATTATGGACTGCTTACTATTCCCTCTTTTTCAAAATATAAGATGTTTAGTCCTTTTCCGACACTATGTATCTAAACATGTTTTACTGTGTATGTTAAAATCAAAATAAGTTAACCTACACACTAAAAGGCATCTAGATAATATGTGTCCGAAAAAGCCTAAAACATCATATATTTTGGAATAGAGAGAGTACAACTCATACTCCCATGATTATTTTAACTTTATCTCGATAGTAGTATATATGTAGAGTATGTAAATACATGCGAATGTAGATAAATTTGAGATAACCATTCTAAAACGGATTGACTAATAACAATTATTCTCAGTTCTCGAAATGTAGTTCTAGGATCATATATATTATAGTATTGATGCGTAAATGCAGTTTTGATCATGGGTGCATATGCTCCCTTTACCTAGAAAACATATTTTGAAACATTAAAAAAAAGTATTCGCTTGTATATCTCCACATTCTATGTGTTCACGCAAATTTTCATGAAAGAGGATATTTTTTGTGCGCTGTGCA
The DNA here is from genome assembly GCA_007115705.1 of Dactylis glomerata. Classification (NCBI taxonomy): domain Eukaryota; kingdom Viridiplantae; phylum Streptophyta; class Magnoliopsida; order Poales; family Poaceae; genus Dactylis; species Dactylis glomerata. Next base: position 189,418 of record QXEO01000129.1, read on the forward strand.
AAAAAGATAAAAAGTGTGTCGCGAAAAGGGTTATTTTAGTACAATTTTCATTTTTATATAGGCCACATAAAAAGTTGATTTTCTTAAAACCACTTTGTAGGCACCTAGGATATCAAGATGTACACACAATATTTTTGTTTGATTTTTTAACATTTTTAAATATACAAAAATAGATCTTAAACTTAGGAAGCATATGCATGTGAGAGAAAAACGCCATATCCGTATTGATGTTGCTAACTAAATAAGAACAAAATAAGAACGCAAATGCAATTTCTGCTCTGCTCTCTGTCTCATGTCATAAAGCTGACGTGCGCCATGACATATTCACGGCCAGGGCAAACCATTTCAAAGCAATCAAGCAACAGAGAAAACATTTGCTTAATTTATCCATTAGACTACCTAGAGATCAAGGCATGAATATGCCGGGCAACTCCGCGACTCGAAGCCGCAAAGCCAAGTCAAAGGGGCATCTCCACTCCCCAAGCTCATCAGTCCTCTCGAGACCACGAGGCGCCACATAGCTCCTCTTGTCCGAACAACGGCCAACGCTGGAGCGGTCGGAAGCTTGGGTCGCACGGATACACTGAACCTGGACACTGTCTGCTGTGCCTAGTTAACAATTGCAAAGGTGGGTGCTCATCTGTTGGACAGTCAAGAAAAAGTCACTTCGTCAGTGCATGGCCAGGACCTACTACTATGACACTTATATACTCAGGTGATGCTGCTGCGATGCTTCGTTAATTAGGTGCACGCATCATTGGCGCATGAGAGTATCTGTTTATATTTTATTTTTTTGAACGGAGTATCTGTTTATGTTGTTATCTCCAAGGCACGTACGGGAGGGTTTTGGTTGGTGAATTACTGTACCTTTGATTAAGCTTTTACGGATCAAAAGGCTTCTTTAGAAACTTGGAAATTTGTATACTTGGATTGATTTGTGAGAACCAATGTGATGTTCTGTTATTTGAGATGAAAAGCACACAACTAGCTGCTTTATTTCCTAAGCTTTATTAATAAATCACCTCATATCAGTTGATTAAATCTCAAATTTCACTAGTCATACCGAAATCACAAAAATAATCAGTAGACAATAATAAACAAATAAAAATTTAATAGAAGAATGAATATTATTCATTAACCTCTTTTTTTTTTGCACATTACAAAAAACATAAGTTGTACATCAAATACATTTGATAACGTGTAACTTGTATATATATTAAGGCAAGCGCAAGAAATCTGCCGGCTCATGCATCAATGGATTGTTTGATCTGTGAGAATCCATGTGATGTTTTGTTATTTGAGATGAAAAGCGGACAACTAGCTAGCTGCTGTTTTTCATGACAGCTGAAATTTCAAAGGTTTTTTAAAATCTGACCGCACATCAGTCGACTAAATCTCAAATTTCACAAGTTGGACCGAGATCACGAAGAAAATAAATCAGATAACCGTAATAAAAAGTTTAACATATAATATATGAGAAAGAAATGAATACTACTTCAAATGAGCATATATTAATGGCTGGAAAATAAGTTTGACAATAAATAAATAAGGAAACTATTACTTTATATTTCATATAAAACAATATTTGCTTGATTCACTCGACATAATTTTATTCTATTTCTTACATCTATTCCTTTACGCCTTATTATAAATCTCACAAACACAAGGGATTGACTTTTTTTTACAGAGGATACACGTACTATGGTATGAACGCTTAGATTCTTTGTGCTCAAATGTACATGGACGAGAACAATCCTAAAATACTACTCAAATAAAACAAGAGTATGATAAGTACCATGATGTATTTGTGAGCACGACGTAAAGCTTTGCAACTACGACTACGACCCTCTAAGCCTATCCTCCTATGTGGTCCAGAGATATTCAGCCTGTCAAATTTGTTTTCTTTTGAAATGTTGTGTATAGAGACCTTTTTCTTTTAATTAGAACCTTATAAAGACTCTCTAGAATGAAACTGTTTTTTCGGGTACTAGAACAAAATTGTTGGTTCTGCAACGAAATTATTTTCATCGCAAGTACACTTTGATAGTAACGAAACAGATCATAGTGCTGCAAGTTTGTCAAACGACAGTTTTACATGTAATTAGAGGTAATTGCACCATTGGTGCAACAACTTGTCAATTAGATGCATTTTCATACACTTCCTTGCAATATGTGTTCCCGTGGTATAAACGCTTGCTTTCGGGTGCACAATTCATACAATTGAATGCTGAGGTGATTTCTGTTCTCCGCCACGTGGGAAAATAAGTTGCATTGAGCCCCTCGTAGAATAAAAAATAGCAGATAGGTCCTTACTAGCGTGCTAGTCACGTGAAATTTGTTTAAAGGATCTTGCTCTCTGTTTTTTCCGCTACAGTCCCCGGTACACACGCAATCAGCGTTAAGTTACCAATTTGCTTGACGTAGCATATGAGGATGGCGGCGGAGAGGACATTGTCGTCGAGGGAGCCCGTCGTAACAGACCATGGGCGAGGATCCGGGCCGCCGGGAGTGGGGAGAAGATCCTCTGCAGTACGATGAGTCAATTCTCCATATCCATAGCTAGTTTTGTGCTCATCTATCTTCTGCTAATGGCGCGCTCGTCGCGGAGCTTCATGGCGTGGTCCCCATTGATCATCCGTTGCGCACCGAGGTTGTGCATGTACCGGTAGTGTGTAGGATCGTTTCCCAGCAATTTCTGTAAATATTTTTGGGAGTTTGATCTTGCCCTATTTCGTTTGTTCTTGCGCAGAAAGGTGGCGAATTTCATGAAATTGAGATGATTTAGGGTGATCAGTAAGATTGATTTCTTTTTTATCTATTTGAATGAAGCAATGTATGTGTGTGATTTTAGGTTTATGACATGAAATTAGATCCAGGTATCAACTGTAGAAGTCACAATTTTTTTTGAAGAAAAGCACAACTTTTAACTGATTTTTTTGCACTGTCTTAATGATTTGCTTTGTTTTTGTGTACTACATCACTAACTATAGGTTTGATGGATGTGTCTAGATGATCCAGACAAGTTTACTATTGCGCTTGATCACAATGGTTTTTTTGTGGACTCAAGGACAATCTAGTATGTCAGTGGATCTATTGATCACTTTGACAATTGCAGCCCTTGCACTTTCTCACTTTTGTGGATTGAGGATTTCACCAGGCAAGGAGGTATTGATGTGGATTCTAGAACAAGGGTGTATTGGTCTTTACTTGGGAAAACTCTAAGAGATGGTCTCTGCCTAATTGCAAGTGATGCCCACATACTTGCAATGATGAATGTTGTCAAGGATGAGAAAGTCATTCTTTAATGGTGGACCATAACAATTTCATCCATGGTCTCAGAGATGATGTGATGGTACAAATTCCAAGCAAATATTCAGGAGATAAAGGTAATGGAGAGCTAGAAGAAGAGGTTCTTGCTTCTGAAATTTCAAATTCATTTACAGCAGAGGCAGAGCATGGGAAGTGTGATGGTGCGGTGTTGGCCGCCCAGTTGGTAACCCCAAGAGGAAGGTATGATGAGCACAGCAGCAAGTTTTCCTCAGTATGAAACCAAGGTTTATCGAACCAGTAGGAGAAAGAACCAACTTCCGAAGGTTGATGCTAACTGGCTTAGCGATAGCTCCAGACAATTTATATATGTCGCCTTATCTGGGGCGTAGCTTTGCACCAGCAGCAACGTGGAACCTGCACACAACACAACCAAATTACTTTGCCCCAACTAACAGTGAGGTTGTCAATCTCACCGGTTTGCTGTAAACAAAGGATTAAACGTATCGTGTGGTAAAAGATAGTTGTTTTCGAGAAAGTAAATAATGCTTGTAAAGTAAACGGTAATATAAATATAAAAGAATGGACCGGGGTCCACAGTTCACTAGAGGTGTCTCTCCATAAAGATAAATAACATGCTGGGTAAACAAATTACAGTTGGGCAATTGACATAATAAAGAATGCAAACAAATACATGTACATGTCATGAGGATCACTATGAGATTCACTTGGGCATTACAACAAAATACATAGACCGTAATCCAACTGCATCTATGACTAATAATCTACCCGCCGGATATCATTCGAACAACTGTTGGGTATTAAGTTGCAAGCAACAGATTATCGCCTTAAGCAAAGTGTGTAATGTAAACAATACAAGTGTCCTTGAACACAAGATTGTCGTTTTCTCCCTAGTAGCAACAGCACATCTACAATCTTAGAGGTTGTTGTCACTCCCCCAGATTACCAGAGGCATGAACCCACTATCGAGCATAAATACCCCTTCTTGGAGTCACTAGCATCTACTCGGCCAAGATATCTACTAGCAATGGAGAGCATGCAAGATCATAAACAACATAGAGATGATAAATCACAAATCAACTTGACATAGTACTCAATATTCATCGGATCCCAACAAACACAACATGTAGAATTACATAACGATGATCTTGATCATGATAGGCAGCTCACAAGATCTAAACATGAAGCATATGGAGGAGAAGACATCCATCTAGCTACTGCTATGGACCCGTAGTCCAAGGTAGACTACTCACACATCACTCCGGAGGCAGGCATGGTGATGAAGAAGGCCTCCGGTGGTGATTGATACGTCTCAAACGTATCTATAATTTTTTATGCTTCATGCTTGTTCTTACACCATTTGCTTAGTGTTTTGTTACACTTCGTGGCATTTTTATGCATTTTCCAGAACTAACCTATTAACAAGATGCCACAGTGCCAGTTCCCTGTTTTCTGCTATTTTTGTGTTTCAAAAAAGTTACACAGGAAATATTCTCGGAATTGGATGAAACAAAAGCCGAATCTCCCATTATTTAACGAAGCTTCCAGAAGTCCGAAGAGGATACGGAGGGGGGCCACGGGCTGGCCACACAGTAGGGCGGCGCGGCCCAGCCCCTAGCCACGCCCCCTATGTGTGAGACCGCCCTGGTCCACCTCTGACGCTGCCCCTTCGCCTATAAAGACCCCCCGACGGGAAAAACCTAAGTACCCAATCAATTTTCCAGAAACACATCGCGATCCACCGCCGTCGTCGACCCGAGATCGGGAGGCACCAGAAGCTCTTCTTGGCACCCTGCCGGAGAGGGGAATCGCCACCGGAGGTCTTCTTCATCGCCATGCTTTCCTCCGGCGCGATGAGTGAGTAGTCTACCTTGGACTATGGGTCCATAGCAGTAGCTAGATGGTTGTCTTCTCCACCATGTGCTTCATGTCTAGATCTCGTGAGCTGCCTTACATGATCGAGATCACCGTTATGTAATTATACATGTTGTATTTATTGGGATCCGATGAATATTGGTGTTATGTTGAGTTGATGTGCTGAATCATATATCTTATGTTATCTCTATATTGTTTATGATCTTGCATGCTCTCCGTTGTTTGTAGCTATCTTGGCCAAGTAGATACTAGTGACTCTAAGAGGGGGATTTATGCTCGATAGTTGGATTCATGCCTCTATTTAATCTGGGGGAGTGATAGAAACCTCTAAGGTTGTAGATGTGCTGTTGCCACTAGGGAGAAAACAACATTCTTATGTCTAAGGGCATATGCTTTGTTTATATTACACACTTTGCTTAATGCAGTTATCTGTTGTTCGCAACTTAATACTCATGGGGTGTTCGGACGATATCCCCGTGGGTGGATTATTAGTCATAGATGCAGTTGGATGGCGGTCTATGTATCTTATTGTAATGCCCAGAGTAAATCTCATAGTGATCCTCTCGACATATGCACGTTATCTTTATTCTATCAATTGCCCAACTGCAATTTGTTTACCCAGCATATTGTTATTTATTTTATGGAGAGACACCACTAGTGAACTGTGGACCCCGGTCCAATTTCCTTTATATTGCTATCACCTGTTTACTTTACTCGCACTGTTTACTTTACTCGCATATTACTATTGCTTTCCACTCGATACGCTCATACCTTTGTTTACAGCAAACCGGTGAGATTGACAACCTCATCGTAAGTTGGGAGCAAAGTATTTGGTTGTGTTGTGTGCAGGTTCCACGTTGCTACTAGTTGAAGACACGCTAACAAGTTATCGTTAACGGCGCCCTTGTTGGAAGTCACTAGGCTAGCAAGCATCACTTTCTGGAGTTTGGCTTTTTCCTGGACTGACAAACCTTGGTTTCTTACTGAGGAAAAATTTGCTGCTATACTCATCATACCTTCCTCTTGGGGTTCCCAACTAGACGGTGATTTACAACAACACTGTGCCGCATTAGTGATTCCCCTCTCTGGCAGGGTGCCGGGAAGAGCTTCTGGACCCTCCCGATCTCGCGTCGACGATGGCGGCGGCTTGCTGTATGTTTTCTAGAAAAGAGTTCGAGCCCTTAGGGTTTTCTTGTCGAGGAGAATATATAGGTGGAAGGGCGATGTCAGAGGGTGGACCAGGGGCCCACACCATAGCCCGGCGCGGCCTGGGGGTAGACCGCGCCATGGCATGGCGTGGCCGCCCTCTGGCCCCCCTCCGTCTCTGCTTTGGACTCCGTCTCGTATCGGGAAAAATAGGAACTTCGGCTTTTGTTTCGTCCAATTCCGAGAATATTTCCTGTGTAACTTTTTTGAAACAATATGGAAGATAGCAAATCTGACCACTATGGAAGATAGCAAATCCGACCACTACGGAAGATAGCAAATCCGACCACCATGGAGGAGTGCCTTTTTTTCTTTTCTTTCTTTCCTTTTTTTAAATAAAACAATATGGAAGATAGCAAATCCGACCACTACGTCCCCATGAGCTAAAAATAGTGTCACAAAATGAGAAGTATTTTGAAGGGGTTTTTTGAAAGGTAAGACATAAAAATTTACTTGGAATGGCTTGAAAATACCATGCATAGGAATTTATAGTGGACTCTCTGGAATAAACTTGGTTTCTGGGAGTTGGATGCACGAGAAGTATTCCCTCTCAGTACAAATGAAGGCTAGCAAAAGACTGGGAGCGACCAACTAAGAGAGCAATAACGGCCATAATCATGCATAGCGACAAAACATTATTAACCAAAGCATAAAGTGGTATCACAAGTCAAAAACCAAATGATCATGGAGGCTTATGGCGACTTTTTAAAGTCAAACATGATGTAAGCATGCACCTACTCAATCCAAATAAAGCATCAAAGGAGAATACCAAAAAAATGTGCTCCCATATAATAAAAACAACGCATGATTCTTTCAAAGGTACATTAAGCAATCTCAGTCATTTGACACAAGTCATGCTACAGCAAAACTACTAAGCATATAATCAAAATGACATCAAGCATGACATGCAAAAGTCTAAGCCACAGTCTAAACAAGCTCCCATTTGTACCACTATAGGCATGAAACTTTTTCTCTTTTCCAACACCAATCAACCTTTTTGAAACAACCCTTAAAGATGAAAACCAACATAGACCAGAGGTCTAAATACACCTAGATACAAAGAACTAACAAGTTTTGAACAAAAATAAAGGCGAAAAACAAAAGCTAAACGCAGTACTAGAAAAAGAGAACACTCGTTGAACGAAAAAAGTAAAAACTAGAGTGTTCTTGGCAATGAAAAATAGAGTGTCTCTTCTCCAAAAGAAATATGTTGGGGTCCAACCATTTATTGCAGCAAACAAAACAAAATAAAACTGAAAGCAAAAATAAAGTCGCTCCAAGAAAAATGCATAATATACGAAGCAATAAAAATATAGTGTCTTGAAAGATGACCTGATTTTTGCCGATGAAGAAGGGGTGCCTCGGGGCATCCCCAAGCTTTGACGCTTGTACCTCTTGGATATTTCTTGGGGTGACATGGGCATCCCCAAGCTTGAGCTTTTGTCCATACTTCATCTCATCTCATCATTCTCCTTTCCCTACACTTGAAAACTTCCTTCAGACAAAACTTCACACAATTCTTATTAGCAACGTTAGTGCAAGCAAGATAGTAAATCCACCTTTTTGTTTTAGTTTCAACTCAAGTATAACACCCATTAAAGTGTAAGCTACTGTAGCAACTTCCTCGAAAGTTCTGTGATCAAAAGAACTCAAAAAGAAAGAGATCAAGAGGCAAACACAAATAGTGGTAGAAATCTGTCAAAACAGAACAACTGGTAAAGATCGATTTTTTTGAAAATCTTCTGTTGCTCAAATCGAAAAGTGCAAAACTAATGAAAGTTTGGCAATAACCTGGGTCATGTGCACAAGAAATCGCAGATCAAAAAGACGTTCTGAAAATTTTCACGAATTTTTATGGTGCAGCGCAAAAATCTGTTTCAGGACAACAACTTCCCCAAATCTTACCTTCCTCCAATTAGAGGTTCTTCTTGGCACAAAAACGAAATAAAAATTATAAGGAGAGGTCATTATAGTAGTAATAACTTCCAAGACTCAACAAAAAGAAAAAGTACTGAAAAGAAAACATTGGGTTATCTCCCACGAGTGCTTTTCTTTAACGCCTTTGAGCTAGACGCAGAAAGTGGAAATCAAGTAATTTCAAGTGAAGCATCAAGATCAATAGCAGAAGTCTTTTCAACAAGGAATTGTATTTTATCCAAATGAGTTCTTGAAGATCCTTTATGAACACTCTTGGGTTCACTACTTTCACCAAAAGGGTTTTTAGGAACAATCCAATCGAAATGCTTTTCCAAAGCTTCATGCAACCCTACGAGTTTGAAAGGTATTAGTACTTTGATTTCTTCCTTATTTGTATCAACAACATCTACACGTGAGCCAAGCATATTAAAATGCTCAAAAACTTTCCTAGCTTCTATAAAAACATCTATAAATTCTTTACGCAAAGTCTCCAAAATAAAATCTTTCTTTTCGGAGTCTTTGATATCATGAAGCTTAAGAAACATTTGCTGCATAAAGGATTAAGGTTAACAAACCTAGCCTCCAACATGTGAACTAAGTAAGCAGCTGCAACTTCATAACTAGGAGCAAGTTCGGCTAAAGATCTATCCTCAACATCATTATGCTTACTAACATGATTAAAGAACTCCTTGATGTTATCTTCTCAATTATAGAACCACTACCTATTGAAAGGTCTTCTAGAACGTACTTAGGGAACAACATAAAAAACTAAAAGTAAAAGTAACAAAATACCAACTATAGAAGAAACTAATTTTTTGTATTTTTGATAAAATGATGCAAGCAAAAATAAAGTAAAGAAAATAAGCAAAACAATAACAAAGTAAAAGATTAGAAGCGAGAGACTCCCCTTGCAGAAATCCTCTTTCTCCCCGGCAACGGCGCCAGAAAAATGCTGCCTGCTGCTTGCTGCTTGCGGAGGTGTTGATGTAAATCACCGTCCAGTTGGGAACCCCAAGAGGAAGGTATGATGAGTATAGCAGCAAATTTCCCCTCAGTAAGAAACCAAGGTTTAATCGTCCAGTAGGAAAAAGCCAAACTCCATAAGGTGATGCTTGCTAGCCTAGTAACTTCCAACAAGGGCGCCGTTTACGATACTTGTTAGTGCGTCTTCAACTAGTAGCAACGCGGAATCTACACACAACACAACCAAGTACTTTGCTCCCAACTTACGATAAGGTTGTCAATCTCACCGGTTTGTTGTAAACAAAGGTATGAGCGTATCGAGTGGAAAACAATAGTAGTATGCGAGAAAGTAAACAATGCGAGTAAAGTAAATAGGTGATAGTAATATAAAAGAAATTGGACCAGGGTCCACAGTTCACTAGTGGTGTCTCTCCATAAAATAAATAGCACATGCTGGGTAAACAAATTACAGTTGAGCAATTGATAGAATAAAGATAACGTGCATATGTCGCGAGGATCACTATGAGATTTACTCTGGGCATTACAACAAAATACATAGACCGCCATCCAACTGCATCTATGACTAATAATCCACCCACGGGGATATCATCCGAACACCCCATGAGTATTAAGTTGCGAACAACAGATAACTGCATTAAGCAAAGTGTGTAATATAAACAAAGCATATGCCCTTGGACATAAGAATGTTGTTTTATCCCTAGTGGCAACAGCACATCTACAACCTTAGAGGTTTCTGTCACTCCCCCAAATTAAATAGAGGCATGAACCCAACTATCGAGCATAAATACCCCCTCTTGGAGTCACTAGTATCTACTTAGCCAAGATAGCTACTAACAACGGAGAGCATGCAAGATCATAAAAAACATAGACATAACATAAGATATATGATTCAGCACATCAACTCAACATAACACCAATATTCATCGGATCCCAAAAAACACAACATGTAGAATTACATAACGGTGATCTCGATCATGTAAGGCAGCTCACGAGATCTAAACATGAAGCACATGGTGGAGAAGACAACCATCTAGCTACTGCTATGGACCCATAGTCCAAGGTATACTACTCACTCATGGCGCCGGAGGCAAGCATGGCGATAAAGAAGACCTCCGGTGGCGATTCCCCTCTCCGGCAGGGTGCCGGGAAGAGCTTCTGGACCCTCCTGATCTCGGGTCGACGACGGCGGCGGATCGCGATGTGTTTCTGGAAAATTGATCGGGTACTTAGGTTTTTCCCGTCGGGGCGTCTTTATAGGCAAAGGGGCAGCGTCAGAGGTGGACCGGGGGGTCTCACCCATAGGGGGCGTGGGCCAGGGGCAGGCCGCGCCGCCTTATGGTGAGGCTGGCCCCTGGCTCGGCTCCGTCTCCTCTTCGGTGTTCTGGAAGCTTCGTTTAATATTTGGACGTTCGGCTTTTGTTTCGTCCAATTCCGAGAATATTTCCTGTGTAACTTCTCTGAAACACAAAAATAGCAGAAAACAGGGAACTGGCACTGTGGCATCTTGTTAATAGGTTAGTTCTGGAAAATGCATAAAAACACCATGAAGTGTAATGAAACACTAAGCAAATGGTGTAAAAACAAGCATGGAGCATCAAAAATTATAGATACGTTTGAGACGTATCAGCATCCCCAAGCTTAACTCCTGATCGTCCTCGAGTAGGTAAGTGATAACAAAAGAAATAATTTTTGAGGTGACATGCACCTACACAATCTTGATCATCTATGTAAGCATTGAGTGCTGGGATCAAAAGAACTTAAAACATGGGCATAAAAGATATAATCTTGATAGAAGAAACTTAGCAACCATGTTATAACATGAAAAAGAACACAAACAAAAGATCATGAAAATGAAACAATAAAAGTCAAACGTGTGTTCAAATCATATGGAAAAACATACAAATGGTTTTCAGCTTGTCCTTCATGAGAGAGCAAAACATAAATGCATAGGACACCTTCAAGTTTAAGAGGGCGACTAGATACAAGTAATTTAAGAACAAGTGAAACCAACATCATGAATCAATCAATGAAAACTTTGGGACAATCCACATTATACTCAGAATGACAACTATGCTCTCTTAGACGGTGCATAAAGATAGAAGGTGGTGACTCAACATAAAAGTAAAAGAAAGGCCCTTCGCAGAGGGAAGCAGTGATTGCAAGTTTTATAAACCTTCAAAAATTATGGGACTTACTAGCTTTGAGCTCTCATTGCCCCTATCATAGGCATCTTGAATGGTTAAAGTTAATGCGAATACACTTATGATGCATATGCTTGACAAATCATAAGTTGAAAACCTCGTGTCCCGTGAAGTACGAATACCCAAACCTCATGCTACTTGACGAAAGAATGACAAACGGGCCCCCGATATTTGCCTACCTGGTTTTCGGTCCAGGGGAGGGTTCTCTCGAAGGGCTCTTGAGGCCCATCAAGGCAGGTGGTCTAGTGTGGCCCAGGAGCTAAGCTTGGCGTGCAAGTAAGGACTCGAAGAACCGGAGTTAGATTAGGTTTCGTTTGAGTACCGATCCGATCAGTACTTGGCTTGAGAGACAATCCTGAGACCCGGCCTTCGCATATAAAAGGCTGGGAGGGAGATCTCGAAGCCCTAGACGCTTTTCCACCCACCTCACGCCGGAGCGCTCAACAACACTGAGCTCTCTGTCTTGGCTAGATCCAATCTATGCCGCCATTGTAACCCCATCGTCAAAGCCACCCCATCAATACAAAGTCAGACAAGCATGGCGTAGGCCTTTTACCTTTCGAGGGGGTTGAACCTGGGTAAACCCTGTGTTCCTTTGCTTTCGTCTGATCGCCATCGAGTTCGTCAGGTCCCCAATACGCTTCCTAGATCGAAAGCCCTTCGACATGGGCATTGCCGGGGATAAACCTCGTCACTACTCGACTTAGAGTCCCAATCAAGCTCTTGTCATTGTAAGTATACACGTATCATTGAGAACCGCCAACAGGGTACCTCCATGCCCGATGACATGGAACAAGCCCACATCAAAATGACAGGACAAACAGACAATGAACACCTCAGCATCTCTTTTATTTACCATTGGTATAGCTTTTTATTGTGAGATGCGTCGTCAAATATTCACTATGGGCATGCTGTAAATTTCCACCATGAATTATGCATGGCTTAGATTAGCGGCCCAGGCATTTCTCTAACACGTATATAAACTCCATGATCCCGCAAGATTCCCAAATTATTTCACATCGCGAGTATCCATAAATAAAAGATCACGATATCAACTCAAATAAGAAGTGCAATGTTGAAAGCTTGCCCCATGACGGCATGGCTGGGCTAATTTCCAACTTACAACTTGCAAGCATAACAACTCAACATAAGAGAGCCACAATGTCAAATTTTTAAGAACGAGAAAAGTAAAGTGTGCCATCAGGTTCGTGGGAGCTTTACTGACCAATTTTCGCATAACACCAAAAAAAGTTTAATTTGAAGGATAGATAAAAGCAAGTCAAATGTACTTTGGAATAGCAAATTGCTAATAGGTATGTATGGTGGACACATTGGTAAACTTGGTTTTTAGGAGTTGGATGCACGAGTAGAGCTCATACTCAGTACAAAATGAGGGCTAGCAAAAGACTGGGAGCGACCAACTAAGAGAGCAATAACGGCCATAATCATACAAAGCGACAAAGCAACATTAAAAGAAGCATAAGATGGCATCAAAAGTCAAAAACTAAATGATCAAAAAGGCTTATGGCAACTTTGTACGAGTCAAACATGTGTGAGCATGCGCCAATTCAACCCAAATAAAGCATCAAGGAGAAAACCAAAATAATGCTTCCAAATAATAAAAACAACGCATGATTTTTCAAATGCTCATTAAGCAATCTCAGTCATTTGAGACAAGTCATGCTACAGCAAAACCACTAAGCATACTATCAAAACAACATCAAGCACGACATGCAAAAGTCTAGGCCGCAGTCTACACAAGCTCCTTTTTGTACCACTTTTTTGCATAATTTTTTTCTCTTTTCCAACACCATTCGAACCTTTTTGAAATAACTCTTTTGATGAAAACCAACATGGACCAGAGGTTATAATACACCTTGATGAAAATATATAACAAGATCTGAACAAAAATCAAGGTGGAAAACGAAAGCTAAACGCAGTTCTAGAAAAAAAAGAACACTCGTTGAACGATAAGAGTGAAAAACGGAGTGTTCTTGGCAACTAAAAAGCAAGGCAACTTCTCCAAAAGAAATTTTTTGGGGTCCAACCATTTATTGCAGCAAACAAAACTAAACTAAACTGAAAACTAAAACAACTGACGCTCCAAGAAAAACGCATAGTGCATGAAGCAATAAAAATATAGTGTGTTGAAAGGTGACCTGATTTTTGCCGATGAAGAAGGGGTGCCTCAGGGACATCCCCAAGCTTTGACGCTTGTACCTCTTGGATATTTCTTGGGGTGCATGGGCATCCCCAAGCTTGAGCTTTTATCCATTCTTCAACTCATCTCATCATTCTCCAATCCCTACACTTGAAAACTTCCTTCATACAAAATTAAACACAATTCTATTAGCAACATTAGTGTAAGCAAAACAATGAATCAACCCTTTTTGCTTCAGATTTCAACACAAAACCACCACATATAAAGCATATACTACTGTAGCAACTTACCCAAAAGTTCCGTGATCAAAAGAACTAAAAAAAGCGATAAAGAGGTAAACACAAATAGTGGCAGCAATCTATCAAAACAGAACTGCTGACAAAGGTCGATTTTTTAGAGGGTTTTTTGTTGCTCAAATAAAAAAGTGTATAAATAATGAAAGTTTGGATATAACCTGGGGCATATGCACAAGAAATCGCAGGTTAAAAGATATTCTGAGAATTTTCACAAATTTTTACGGTGCAGCACCGAAATTAGTTTCAGGACAGCAACATCCCCAAATCTTACCTCACTCAAATTAGAGGCTTCTCTTAGCACAAAAATGAAATAAAAAGGATAAGGAGCGGTTATTACAGTAGTAATAAATTCCAAGACTCAAATAAAAGAAAAAGTACTGAAAGTAAAACAATGGGTTATCTCCCAAGAGTGCTTTTCTTTAACGCCTTTGAGCTAGACGGAGAAAGTGCAAATCAAGTAATATCAAGTGATGAAGCATCAAGCTCATAATTTGCTCTAAGAATAGAGTCAAAAAGCAATTTCTTTCTCTTCCTAGGGAAGTGTTCGATACCTTTCTTCAGTGGGAATTGATATTTGATGGTGCCTTCCCTCATATCAATGATGGCACCTACAGTTCGAAGAAAAGGTCTTCCCAAAATAATAGGACATGAAGCATTGCATTCAACATCCATGACAAGAAAATCAACGGGAACAAGGTTATTGTTAACCATAATAAGAACATCATTAATCCTTCCCAAAGGTTTCTTCTTAGCAACATCAGCAATAGGAACATCATAATAACACTTTTCAAGCGGTGGTAAATCAAGCATATCATAAATTTTTCTAGGCATGATAGAAATACTAGCACCTAGATCACATAAAGCATGGCAATCAAAACCATTAACATGCATATCAATGATGGCTTCCCAACCATCTTCCAACTTTTTGGGAATATAAGCTTTTTGCTTCAACTTTTCATCCCTAATTTTCAAAGGAACATTATTAGGATCAACATGAGTCCTATAATTAGAAAGCATAAGCATAATAGCATCAATCTTATCACTTAAGGAAGAGGTTTCCTCAACAGAATTTACCTTCTTACCTTGTGGAGCTCTCTCGGTGTGCCATTCAGAATAATTTACCATCATATTGTCGAGAAGCTTGGTTGCGGCGCCCAAGGTAAGGGACATAAAAATGCCTCCAGCAGCTGAATCCAATAGGTTCCTTGAAGAAAAATTTAGTCCTGCATAAAAAATGTCGACAACCATCCAAGTAGTCAGTCCATGAGTAGGGCAATTCTTTATCATAGATTTCATTCTTTCCCAAGCCTGAGCAACATGTTCATTATCAAACTGGCTAAACTTCATAATATTGCTACGCAAAGCTATAATCTTAGCAGGAGGATAGTATCTTCCAATAAAAGCATCCTTACACTTAGCCCATGAATCAATACTATTTTTAGGCAAACACAACAACCAATCCTTAGCTTTTCCTCTCAAAGAAAAAGAAAACAACTTAAGCTTAATAATATCACTCTCTACATCCTTATATTTCTGCATCTCACATAGCTCAACAAAATTGTTGAGATGAGCTGCAGCATCATCAGTACTAGCACCAGAAAATTGCTCTTTCATAACAAGGTTCAATAAAGCAGGTTTAATCTCATAAAAATCAGCAGCAGGAGCAGGTGGCGCAATAGGAGTGCAGATAAAATCACTATTATTAGTGCTAGTAAAGTCACACAACTTGGTGTTTGCTGCTTGCGGTGGTGTTGATGTAAATCACTATCCAGTTGGGAACCCCAAGAGGAAGGTATGATGAGTATAGCAGCAAAATTTCCATCAGTAAGAAACCAAGGTTTGTTAGTCCAGGAAAAAGCCAAACTCTAGAAGGTGATGCTTGCTAGCCTAGTGACACTCCAACAAGGGCGCCGTTAACAATAACTTGTTAGCGCGTCTTCAACTAGTAGCAACGTGGAACCTGCACACAACACAACCAAATACTTTGCTCCCAACTTACGATGAGGTTGTCAATCTCACCGGTTTGTTGAATGAGCGTATCGAGTGGAAAGCAATAGTAGTATGCGAGAAAGTAAACAATGCGCGTAAAGTAAACAGGTGATAGCAATATAAAGGAAATTGGACTGGGGTCCACAGTTCACTAGTGGTGTCTCTCCATAAAATAAATAGCACATGCTGGGTAAACAAATTACAGTTGGGCAATTGATAGAATAAAGATAACGTGCATATGTCGCGAGGATCACTATGAGATTTACTCTAGGCATTACAACAAAATACATAGACCGCCATCCAACTGCATCTATGACTAATAATCCACCCACGGGGATATCGTCCGAACACCCCATGAGTATTAAGTTGCGAACAACAGATAACTGCATTAAGCAAAGTGTGTAATGTAAACAAAGCATATGTCATTGGACATAAGAATGTTGTTTTCTCCCTAGTGGCAACAGCACATCTACAACCTTAGAGGTTTCTGTCACTCCCCCAGATTAAATAGAGGCATGAACCCAATTATCGAGCATAAATACCCCCTCTTGGAGTCAATAGTATCTACTTGGCCAAGATAGCTACTAACAACGGAGAGCATGCAAGATTGTAAACAACATAGAGATAACATAAGATATATGATTTAGCACATCAACTCAACATAACACCAATATTCATCGGATCCCAATAAACACAACATGTAGAATTACATAACGGTGATCTCGATCATGTAAGGCAGCTCACGAGATCTAAACATGAAGCACATGGTGGAGAAGACAACCATCTAGCTACTGCTATGGACCCATAGTCCAAGGTAGACTACTCACTCATCGCGCTAGAGGCAAGCATGGCGATGAAGAAGACCTCCAGTGGCGATTCCCCTCTCCGGCAGGGTGCCGGGAAGAGCTTCTGGACCCTCTCGATCTCGGGTCGACGACGGCGGCAGATCGCGATATGTTTCTGGAAAATTGATCAGGTCCTTAGGTTTTTCCCGTCGGGGGGTCTTTATAGGCGAAGTGGCTGCGTCAGAGCTGGACCAGGGTGGTCTCACCCATAGGGGGCGCGGGCCAGGGGCTGGCCGTGCCGCCCTATGGTGAGGCTGGCCCCTGGCTCGGCTCCATCTCCTCTTCGGTCTTTTGGAAGCTTCGTTTAATATCTAGATGTTCGGCTTTTGTTTCGTCCAATTCCGAGAATATTTCCCATGTAACTTTCCTGAAACACAAAAACAATAGAAAACAGGGAACTGGCACTGTGGCATCTTGTTAATAGGTTAGCTCCGGAAAATACATAAAAACTCCACGAAGTGTAATGAAACACTAAGCAAATGGTATTAAAACAAGCATGGAGCATCAAAAATTATAGATACGTTTGAGACATATCAGCATCCCTAAGCTTAACTCCTGCTCATCCTCGAGTAGGTAAGTGATAACAAAAGAAATAATTTTTGAGGTGACATGCACCTTCACAATCTTGATCATCTACGTAAGCATTGAGTGCTGGGATCAAAAGAACTTAAAACATGGGCATGAAAGATATAATCTTGATAGAAGAAACTTAGCAACCATGTTATAACATGAAAAAGAACATAAACAAAAGATCATGAAAATGAAACATTGAACGTCAAATGTGTGTTAAAATCATATGGAAAAACATACAAATGGTTTTCAGCTTGTCCTTCATGGAGACTAAAAACATAAATGCATAGGACACCTTCAAGTTTAAGAGGGTGACTAGATACAAGTAATTTAAGAACAAGTGAAACCAACATCATGAATCAATCAATGGAAACTTTGGAACAATGCACATTATACTCAGAATGACAACTATGCTCTCTTAGACGGTGCATAAAGATAGAAGGTGGTGACTCAACATAAAAGTAAAAGAAGGGCCCTTCGCAGAGGGAAGCAGTGATTGCAAGTTTTATAAACCGTCAAAAATTATGGTACTTACTAGCTTTGAGCTCTCATTGCCCCCATCATAGGCATCTTGAATGGTTAAAGTTAATGCGAATACACTTATGATGCATATGCTTGACAAATCATAAGTTGAAAACCTCATGTCCCGTGAAGTACGAATACCGAAACCTCATGATACTCGACTTAGAGTCCCAAGCAAGCTCTTGTCATTGTAAGTATACACATATCATTGAGAACCGCCAACGGGGTACCTCCGTGCCCGATGACATGGAACAAGCCCACATCAAAATGACAGGACAAACAGACAATGAACACCTTGACATCTCTTTTATTTACCATTGGTATAGCTTCTTATTGTGAGATGCATCGTTGAATGTTCACTATGGGCATGCTGTAAATTTCCACCATGAATTATGCATGGTTTAGATTAGCGGCCCAGGCGTTTCTCTAACACATATACAAACTCCATGATCCCGCAAGATTCCCAACTTATTTCACATCGCGAGTATCCATAAACAAAAGATCACGATATCAACTCAAAAAAGAAGTGCAATGTTGAAAGCTTGCCCCATGATGGCATGGCTGGGCTAATTTCCAACTTACAACTTGCAAGCATAACAACTCAACATAAGAGAGCCACAATGTCAAATTTTTAAGAACGAGAAATGTAAAGTGTGCCATCAGGTTCGTGAGAGCTTTACTGACCAATTTTCACATAACACCAAAAAGAGTTTAATTTAAAGGATAGATAAAAGCAAGTCAAATGTACTTTGGAATAGCAAATTGCTAATAGGTATGTATGGTGGACACATTGGCAAACTTGGTTTTTAGGAGTTGGATGCACGAGTAGAGCTCATACTCAATACAAAATGAGGGCTAGCAAAAGACTGGGAACGGCCAACTAAGAGAGCAATAATGGCCATAATCATGCAAAGCGACAAAGCAACATTAAAAGAAGCATAAGATGGCATCAAAAGTCAAAAACTAAATGATCATAGAGGCTTATGGTGACTTTGTATGAGTCAAACATGTGTGAGCATGCACCAAGTCAACCCAAATAAAGCATCAAAGGAGAAAACCAAAATAATGCTTCCAAATAATAAAAACAACGCATGATTTTTTCAAAGGCTCATTAAGCAATCTCAGTCATTTGAGACAAGTCATGCTACAACAAAACCACTAAGCATACTATCAAAAATACATCAAGCACGACATGCAAAAGTCTAAGCCGCAGTCTACACAAGCTCCTTTTTGTACCACTTTTTTGCATGAATTTTTTTTCTCTTTTCCAACACCATTCGAACCTTTTTGAAATAACTCTTCTGATGAAAACCAACATGGACCAGAGGTCAAAATGCACCTTGATGAAAAGATATAACAAGACCTAAACACAAATCAAGGTGGAAAATAAAAACTAAATGCAGTAGCAGAAAAAGAGAACACTCGTTGAACGATAAGAGTGAAAAACGGAGTGTTCTTGGCAAATGAAAAGCAAGGCAACTTCTCCAAAAGGAATTTGTTGGGGTCCAACCATTTATTACAGCAAACAAAACTAAAACAAAACTGAAAACTAAAAACAACTGACGCTCCAAGAAAAACGCATAATGCATGAAGCAATAAAAATATAGTGTGTTGAAAGGTGACCTGATTTTTGCCGATGAAGAAGGGGTGCCTCGGGGGCATCCCCAAGCTTTGACGTTTGTACCTCTTGGATATTTCTTGGGGTGACATGGGCATCCCCAAGCTTGAGCTTTTGTCCATTCTTCAACTCATCTCATCATTCTCCAATCCCTACACTTGAAAACTTCCTTCATACAAAACTAAACACAATTCTATTAGCAACATTAGTGTAAGCATAATAATGAATCAACCCTTTTTTGCTTCAGGTTTCAACTCAAAACCACCACATATAAAGCATATACTACTGTAGCAACTTCCCCAAAAGTTCCATGATCAAAAGAACTCAAAAAGAAAGCGATAAAGAGACAAACACAAATAGTGGCAGAAATATGTCAAAACAGAACAACTGACAAAGGTCGAATTTTTAGAGGGTTTTCTGTTGCTCAGATCAAAAAGTGTATAACTAATGAAAGTTTTGATATAACCTGGGGCATATACACAAGAAATCGCAGGTGAAAAAGATATTCTGAGAATTTTCACAAATTTTTACGGTGCAGCACCGAAATCTGTTTCAGGACAGCAACATCCCCAAATCTTACCTCACTCAAATTAGAGGCTTCTCTTGGCACAACAACAAAATAAAAAGGATAAGGGGCGGTTATTACAGTATTAATAACTTCCAAAACTCAAATAAAATAAAAAGAACTGAAAGTAAAACAATGGGTTATCTCCCAAGAGTGCTTTTCTTTAACACCTTTGAGCTAGGCGCAGAAAGTGCAAATCAAGTAATATCAAGTGATGAAGCATCAAGCTCATAATTTGCTCTAAGAATAGAGTCAAAAAGTAATTTCTTCCTCTTTCTAGGGAAGTGTTCCATACCTTTCTTGAGTGGGAATTGATATTTGATGGTGCCTTCCCTTATATCAATGATGGCACCTACAGTTCGAAGAAAGGGTCTTCCCAAAATAATAGGACATGAAGCATTGCATTCAACATCCATGACAAGAAAATCAACAGGAACAAGGTTATTGTTAACCATAATAAGAACATCATTAATCCTTCCCAAAGGTTTCTTCTTAGCAACATCAGCAATAGGAACATCATAATAACACTTTTCAAGCGGTGGTAAATCAAGCATATCATAAATTTTTCTAGGCATGATAGGAATACTAGCACCTAGATCACATAAAGCATGGCAATCAAAACCATTAACATGCATATAAATGATGGGTTCCCAACCATCTTCTGTCTTCTTGGGAATAGAAGCTTTTTGCTTCAACTTTTCATCCCTAATTTTCATGAGAGCATTGGTAATATGCTTAGTAAAAGCAACATTTATAGGACTAGCATTAGGAGTCAAAGCAAGATTTTGCAAGAACAAAATAACTTCAGATATATTGCAGCCATCAACATCAAAGTCATTAAAGGAAATAGAGCTATCATCTCCTACACTCCGAAAAATTTCAGCACTCTTTTGAGAAAAAGTTTTAGCTGTTTTGGGCTTTTTAACACTAGGAGTAGGAGTTTTCTCTACACCAATCAAAGTAAGAGGATTGCTAGCATTTGGAACAACATCATTAGAGGTAGTAATGGTACATACCTTCATCTTTCTAGCCATCTCATCTTCTCTTTCCCACCTGGCATGCAATTCTGCTAGCATCCTAACATTTTCATCAATTCTAACTTGGATAGAGTTAGCAGTGGCAAAAGTATTGTTCTATTTTACCTCATTAGGCAACACTTTTAATTTTAGAAGTTCAACATCAAGAGCAAGGCTATCAACTTTAGAAGCAAGAATATCAATTTTGCCTAACTTTTCCTCAACAGACTTATTAAAAGCAGTTTGCTTACCGATGAAATCCTTGAGCATTACCTCAAGCTCAGAGGGCGCGGCCCTAGTGTTGTTGGAGGAATTACCATCAGAGTTACCATAACCATTACCATTGGTAGAAGGATACGTCCTATAATTGTTACTAGCAAAATTGTTCCTATAAGCATTGTTGTTGAAATTATTATTTCTAATGAAGTTTACATCAACATGCTCTTCTTGAGCAACCAAAGAGGCCAAAGGAACATTATTAGGATCAACATGAGTCCTATCATTAGAAAGCATAAGCATTATAGCATCAATCTTATCACTCAAGGAAGAGGTTTCCTCAACAGAATTTACCTTCTTACCTTGTGGAGCTCTCTCGGTGTGCCATTCAGAATAATTTACCATCATATTGTCGAGAAGCTTGGTTACGGCGCCCAAGATAAGGGACATAAAAGTGCCTCTAGCAGCTGAATCCAATAGGTTCCTTGAAGAAAAATTTAGTCCTGCATAAAAAGTTTGGACAATCATCCAAGTAGTCAGTCCATGAGTAGGGCAATTCTTTATCATAGATTTCGTTCTTTCCCAAGCATGAGCAACATGTTCATTATCAAACTGGCTAAACTTCATAATATTGCTACGTAAAGATATAATCTTAGCAGGAGGATAGTATCTTCCAATAAAAGCATCCTTACACTTAGCCCATGAATCAATACTATTTTTAGGCAAAGACAACAACCAATCCTTAGCTTTTCCTCTCAAAGAAAAAGGAAACAAATTAAGCTTAATAATATCACTCTCTACATCCTTATATTTCTGCATCTCACATAGCTCAACAAAATTGTTTAGATGAGCTGCAGCATCATCAGTACTAGCACCAGAAAATTGCTCTTTCATAACAAGGTTCAATAAAGCAGGCTTAATCTCATAAAAATCAGCAGCAGGAGCAGGTAGCGCAATAGGAGTGCAGATAAAATCACTATTATTAGTGCTAGTAAAATCACACAACTTGGTGTTTTCAGGAGTAGCCATTCTAGCAAAGCTAAAAGCAGACAAGTAAAAATAACAACTAATAGGAAACTAATTTTTTTGTATTTTTGATAAAACGAAGCAAGTAAAAATAAAGTAAAAGCAAAACTTAAACAAAGTAAAGGATGTGCGTGCGAAACTCCCCTTGTAGAAGTCTTCTTTTTCCCCGGCAACGGCGCCAGAAAAATTCTTGCTGCTTGCGGCGGTGTTGATGTAAATCACCGTCCAGTTGGGAACCCCAAGAGGAAGGTATGATGAGTATAGCAGCAAATTTTCCCTCAGTAAGAAACCAAGGTTTGTCAGTCCAAGAAAAAGCCAAACTCCAGAAGGTGATGCTTGCTAGCCTAGTGACACTCCAACAAGGGCGCCGTTAACGATAACTTGTTAGCGCGTCTTCAACTAGTAGCAACGTGGAACCTGCACACAACACAACCAAATACTTTGCTCCCAACTTACGATGAGGTTGTCAATCTCACCGGTTTGCTGTAAACAAAGGAATGAGCGTATCGAGTGGAAAGCAATAGTAGTATGCGAGAAAGTAAACAATGCGAGTAAAGTAAACATGTGATAGCAATATAAAGGAAATTGGACCGGGGTCCACAGTTCACTAGTGGTGTCTCTCCATAAAATAAATAGCACATGCTGGGTAAACAAATTACAGTTCGGCAATTGATAGAATAAAGATAACGTGCATATGTCGCGAGGATCACTATGAGATTTACTCTGGGCATTACAACAAAATACATAGACCGCCATGCAACTGCATCTATGCTAATAATCCACCCATGGGGATATCGTCCGAACACCCCATGAGTATTAAGTTGCGAACAACAGATAACTGCATTAAGCAAAGTGTGTAATGTAAACAAAGCATATGCCCTTGGACATAAGAATGTTGTTTTCTCCCTAGTGGCAACAGCACATCTACAACCTTAGAGGTTTCTATCACTCCCCCAGATTAAATAGAGGCATGAACCCAACTATCGAGCATAAATACCCCCTCTTGGAGTCACTAGTATCTACTTGACCAAGATAGCTACTAACAACGGAGAGCATGCAAGATCATAAACAACATAGAGATAACATAAGATATATGATTTAGCACATCAACTCAACATAACACCAATATTCATCGGATCCCAACAAACACAACATGTAGAATTACATAACGGTGATCTCGATCATGTAAGGCAGCTCACGAGATCTAAACATGAAGCACATGGTGGAGAAGACAACCATCTAGCTACTGCTATGGACCCATAGTCCAAGGTAGACTACTCACTCATCATGCCGGAGGCAAGCATGGCGATGAAGAAGACCTCCGGTGGCGATTCCCCTCTCCGGCAGGGTGCCGGGAAGAGCTTCTGGACCCTCCCGATCTTAGGTCGACGATGGCGGCGGATCGCGATATGTTTCTGGAAAATTGATCGGGTCCTTAGGTTTTTCCCGTCGGGGGGTCTTTATAGGCGAAGGGGCTGCGTCAGAGGTGGACCAGGGTGGTCTCACCCATAGGGGGCACGGGCCAGGGGCTGACCGCACCGCCCTATGGTGAGGCTGGCCCCTGGCTCGACTCCGTCTCCTCTTCGGTGTTCTGGAAGCTTCGTTTAATATCTGGATGTTTGGCTTTTGTTTCATCCAATTCTGAGAATATTTCCTGTGTAACTTTTCTGAAACACAAAAATAGCAGAAAACAGGGAACTGGCACTGTGGCATCTTGTTAGAGGTTAGTTCCGAAAAATGCATAAAAACGCCACGAAGTGTAACGAAACACTAAGCAAATAGTGTAAAAACAAGCATGGAGCATCAAAAATTATAGATACGTTTGAGACGTATCAGTGTTCTCATGAGTAGCCATTCTAGCAAAGCTAAAAGCAGACAAGTAAAAACAACTATAAAGGAAACTAATTTTTTTGTATTTTTGATAAAACGATGCAAGTAAAAATAAAGTAAAGCAAAACTTAAAACAAAGTAAAGGATGTGCATGTGAAACTCCCCTTGTAGAAGTCTTCTTTTTCCCCGGCAACGGCGCCAGAAAAATTCTTGCTGCTTGCGGAGGTGTTGATGTAAATCACCGTCCAGTTGGGAACCCCAAGAGGAAGGTATGATGAGTATAGCAGTAAATTTTCCCTCGGAAAGAAACCAAGGTTTAATCATTCAGTAGGAAAAAGCCAAACTCCAGAAGGTGATGCTTGCTAGCCTAGTGACTTCCAACAAGGGCATCGTTTACGATACTTGTTAGTGCGTCTTCAACTAGTAGCAACGCGGAACCTGCACACAACACAACCAAGTACTTTGCTCCCAACTTACGATGAGGTTGTCAATCTCACCGGTTTGCTGTAAACAAAGGTATGAGCATATCGAGTGGAAAATAATAGTAGTATGCGAGAAAGTAAACAATGCGAGTAAAGTAAATAGGTGGTAGCAATATAAAGGAAATTGGACCAGGGTCCACAGTTCACTAGTGGTATCTCTCCATAAAATAAATAGCACATGCTGGGTAAGCAAATTACAGTTGGGCAATTGATAGAATAAAGATAACGTGCATATGTCGCGAGGATCACTATGAGATTTACTCTGGGCATTACAACAAAATACATAGACCGCCATCCAACTGCATCTATGACTAATAATCCACCTACGAGGATATCGTCCGAACACCCCATGAGTATTAAGTTGCGAACAACAGATAACTGCATTAAGCAAAGTGTGTAATGTAAACAAAGCATATGCCCTTGGACATAAGAATGGTGTTTTCTTCCTAGTGGCAACAACACATCTACAACCTTAGAGGTTTCTGTCACTCCCCCAGATTAAATAGAGGCATGAACCCAACTATCGAGCATAAATACCCCCTCTTGGAGTCACTAGTATCTACTTGGCCAAGATAGCTACTAACAACGGAGAGCATGCAAGATCATAAACAACATAGAGATAACATAAGATATATGATTCAGCACATCAACTCAACATAACACCAATA
Source organism: Dactylis glomerata (assembly GCA_007115705.1). Lineage (NCBI taxonomy): Eukaryota > Viridiplantae > Streptophyta > Magnoliopsida > Poales > Poaceae > Dactylis > Dactylis glomerata. Next base: position 214,693 of record QXEO01000129.1, read on the forward strand.
TTCATTGGATCCCAACAAACACAACATGTAGAATTACATAACGGTGATCTCGATCATGTAAGGCAGCTCACGAGATCTAAACATGAAGCACATGGTGGATAAGACAACCATCTAACTACTGCTATGGACCCATAGTCCAAGGTAGACTACTCACTCATCGCGCCGGAGGCAAGCATGGCGATGAAGAAGACCTCCAGTGGCGATTCCCCTCTCCGGCAGGGTGCCGGGAAGAGCTTCTGGACCCTCTCGATCTCGGGTCGACGACGGCGACGGATCACGATGTGTTTTTGGAAAATTGATCGGGTACTTAGGTTTTTCCCGTCGGGGGGTCTTTATAGGCGAAGGGGCAGCGTCAGAGGTGGACCAGGGGGGTCTCACCCGTAGGGGGCGTGGGCTAGGGGTAGGCTGCGCCGCCCTATGGTGAGGCTGGCCCCTGGCTCGGCTCCGTCTCCTCTTTGGTGTTCTGAAAGCTTCGTTTAATATCTGGACGTTCGGCTTTTGTTTCGTCCAATTTCGAGAATATTTCCTATGTAACTTTTCTGAAACACAAAAACAGCAGAAAATAGGGAACTGGCACTGTGGCATCTTGTTAATAGGTTAGTTCCAGAAAATGCATAAAAATGCCACGAAGTGTAACGAAACTCTAAGCAAATGGTGTAAAAACAAGCATGGAGCATCAAAAATTATAGATACGTTTGAGACGTATCACTGGCGCGTGGCTGACGTGGGAGCTTCTTCTTCTTTAATCCCCGGCAATGGCACCAGAAAAATGCTTGATGGTGCGGTGTTGGCCGCCCAGTTGGGAACCCCAAGAGGAAGGTATGATGAGCATAACAGCAAGTTTCCCTCAGTATGAAACCAAGGTTTATCAAACCAGTAGGAGAAAGAACCAACTTCCGAAGGTTGATGCTAACTAGCTTGGCGATAGCTCCAGACAATTTATATATGGCGCCTTATCTGGGGCGTAGCTTTGCACCAGCAGCAACGTGAAACCTGCACACAACACAACCAAAAGTACTTTGCCCCAACTAACAGTGAGGTTGTCAATCTCACCAGTTTGCTATAAACAAAGGATTAAACGTATTGTGTGGTAAAAGATAGTTGTTTTCGAGAAACTAAACAATACTTGTAAAGTAAACGGTAATATGAATTTAAAAGAATGTTCCGGGGTCCACAGTTCACTAGAGGTGTCTCTCCATAAAGATAAATAACATGTTGCGTAAACAAATTACAGTTGGGCAATTGACAGAATAAAGAATGCAAACAAATGCATGTACATGTCATGAGGATCACTATGAGATTCACTTGGGTATTGCAACATAATACATAGACCGTAATCCAACTGCATCTATGACTAATAATCCACCCGCCGGATATCATCCGAACAACCGTTGTGTATTAAGTTGCAAGCAACAGATTATCGCCTTAAGCAAAGTGTGTAATGTAAACAATACAAATGTCATTGAACACAAGATTGTTGTTTTCTCCTTAGTAGCAACAACACATCTACAATCTTAGAGGTTGTTGTCACTCCCCCAGATTACCAGAGGCATGAATCCACTATCGAGCATAAATATACCCTCTTGGAGTCACTAGCATCTACTCGGCCAAGATATCTACTGGCAATGGAGATCATGCAAGATCATAAACAACATAGAGATGATAAATCTGTTGAAACTAGCCCACAGATTGATCATATTAAACTATTCAAACACACGTGAAGACTACTTTTATCGCCAAGCGTGCGTATCGCACGCTCTAAACTTTTTCTTTATTTTTGCTTTTTCTCCAGGTTACAACTTGAACCCGTGACCTGTGCATATATATGCGTCAAGCCACCGACCTAAAACCTCTAATCCTACTCGAACTAGTATTACGTAACCTACACAAATTCCGCTGGCAGCCTAAGACACACACACGTCAACCTGACTACGAACAATACTAGGATTACATGTACTCACATACATGCATGCCCAGGCACTACTCCCAATCAAACTAGGACACTCAACCTGGTCTATACTATCACCTCAACACTTTCCTAATTAGACTAGGATACCCTACCACATAATTAAGGAAAGATTATTGCTAACAAAATCACAAATCAACTTGACATAGTACTCAATATTCATCGGATCCCAACAAACACAACATGTAGAATTACATAACGATGATCTTGATCATGATAGGCAGCTCACAAGATCCAAACATGAAGCACATGGAGGAGAAGACATCCATTTAGCTACTGCTATGGACCCGTAGTCCAAGGTAAACTACTCACACATCACTCCGGAGGTTGGCATGGTGATGAAGAAGGCCTCCGGTGGTGATTCCCCTCTCCGAAAGGGTGCCGGGAAGAGCTTCTGGACCCTCCCGATCTCGCATCGATGATGGCGGCGGCTTGCAGTATGTTTTCTAGAAAAGAGTGCGGACCCTTAGGGTTTTCTCGTCGAGGAGAATATATAGGCGAAAGGGCAATGTCAGGGGGTGGACCAGGGGCCCACACCATAGCCTGGCGCGGCTTGGGGGTGGACTGCGCCATGGCATGGCGTGGCTGCCCTCTGGCCCCACTCCGTCTCTGCTTTGGACTCCGTCTCGTGTCGGGAAAAATAGGAACTTTGGCTTTTGTTTCGTCCAATTCCGAGAATATTTCATGTGTAACTTTTTAGAAACACAAAAATAGCAGAAAAACAGGAAACTGGCACTGTGGCATCTCGTTAATAGGTTAGTTCCAGAAAATGCATAAAAACGCCCCGAAGTGTAACAAAACACAAAGCAAATGGTGCATAAACAAGCATGGAGCATCAAAAATTATAGATACGTTTGAGACATATCAAAGTGCAACATTTTGAACTATGCAGAGGTTGCTTGTGATAATGAGAGTGAGAATGAAGTAGAAGCTGAAGATGTAGAGCATGGTGACACTGACAGTGACTTCTATGAAAGTGATTATGATACAGAGGATGGTGATGATGATTTATTTGTGGCTAATACTGACAAGGAAGTGAAAATCACAATGAGATGACATAGATAGTTGATGAAGAGGATGATGTTGGGCTAGATCATGAAGATTTAAATCTCCTATAAGTGATGCATTGTTTTTATCTACCACAATCAGACCTTGAATTTAAAGCATATTGTTTACATCAACACTGGAATGCATCATCTGCACCTAAATCCAACCAAATATTCAATTGTCAGGAGAGAAAAAAAATGAAGAGACACTAGTAGAAAATAGGGCATTCGTTTGGAGCTGCAAATGGCATTAGCATCGGTTGGCTTACGAACCCAGACTAAAGGGGTGCTTTAGCACCGGTTCGAGCTGCCAGAAAGCTAAATGGAGCCCGTGGAGCTCTAGCACCGGTTCGTTAGGAACCATTAGCACCGGTTTGTGGCACGAACCGGTGCTAAAGGTGTCGCGTCTGCCGCGTGGCAGGCGCCAGACCTTTAGCACCGGTTCGTGGCACGAACCGGTGCTAAAGGCTACCCTATTGCACCGGTTTTGGGCATGGACCGGTGCTAGAGGTCCTGCCTATAAATACAGCCACCCACCGGCCCTCTCCTCTGTTTTTTTCCTGTGGAAGGTGTGAGGGGGTGTGCTAGTTTGATTTTTTTCCTTATGCACAAGAGGTGTTTGATGAAATGCCTAAGAGCATGAAGCTACTTAAGCTCACACAAAATAAAAATGATATGAGGTGCCCGAGCGATACTTAGGTCTTCTCCTCGTTCTTTCCTCCTCGATCGAGGTTAGCAACTCTATCCTTTCATTTGTCATTGATACAAATGCATGTTTCATCATTTTACTATTTATGATGTTCGGTAATAGTATTAGTAAACCTAATTATATGACGCAGATGAACGAACGACAATGGATGTATGGTGACCGACGCACTTCCGAGTTCATTGAAGGTCTTCGTAATTTTGGTGATGTGGCTCGGGCAAATATTCAGAATGGTTTTATGTGTTGTCCATGTGTTCACTGTGGGAACAAGAAGGAGTACTCTTCCTGGAAAATCATTCACGCCCACCTGCTTCGGAAAGGTTTCATGCCTAGCTATAATTGTTGTACCAAGCACGGAGAAAGAGGGGTTATAATGGAAGACAATGAAGAAGAAGAGGATGATGATATGTACCCTGAATATGGTGATACTGCAACGGGGGAAGCTGAAGCTGAAGGGACAGGAGAAGCTGAAGATGTAGAGGCATCAGATGAGCCTGATGATGATCTTCGTCGGGCCATCATAGATGCACACAGAGAAGCAGAAAGTGTGAATGAGAAGCAGAAGTTAAAAGGTATGTTAGAGGATCACAAAAAGAAGTTGTACCCAGACTGTGAAGATGGGAACACAAAGCTCGGTACCACACTGGAGTTGCTGCAATGGAAGGCAGAGACTGGTTTATCTGAGAAGGGATTTGAGAAATTACTGAAAATAATGAAGAAGAAGCTTCCAAAGGATAATGAATTGCCTGACAGTACGTACGAAGCAAAGAAGGTTCTCTGCCCTCTAGGATTAGAGGTTCAGAAGATTCATGCATGCATTAATGACTGCATCCTCTACCGCGGTGAGGAGTACGAGAATTTGGAAGCATGCCCGGTATGCACTGCACTGCGATATAAGATCAGACGAGATGACCCTGGTGATGTTGATGGCGAGCCCCCCCAGAAAGAGGGTTCCTGCCAAGGTCATGTGGTATGCTCCTATAATACCACGGTTGAAACGTCTGTTTAGAAACAAAGAGCATGGCAGGTTGTTACGATGGCACAAAGAAGACCGTAAGAAAGACGCGATGTTGAGACACCCCGCTGATGGGTCGCAGTGGAGAAAAATTGAGAGAGACTACCCGGACTTTGCAGGCGACACAAGGAACTTAAGGTTTGGTCTGAGTACAGATGGCATGAATCCTTTTGGGGAGCAGAGCTGCAGTCATAGCACCTGGCCTGTAACTCTATGTATCTATAACCTTCCTCCTTGGTTGTGCATGAAGCGGAAGTTCATTATGATGCCAGTGCTCATCCAAGGTCCGAAGCAACCCGGCAATGACATTGATGTGTATCTAAGACCATTAGTTGATGAACTCTTACAGTTATGGACCAAACCAGGTGTACGTGCATGGGATGAGCACAAACAGGAGCCGTTTGACCTACGAGCGTTGCTTTTCGTAACCATCAATGATTGGCCTGCTCTTAGTAACCTTTCAGGACAAACAAACAAGGGATACAATGCATGCACGCACTGTTTAGATAAGACTGACGCTATATATTTGGAAAAATGCAAGAAGATTGTGTACTTGGGGCATCGTCGATTTCTTACGACGACGCATTCCGTAAGAAAGAAAGGCAAGCATTTTAGAGGTGTGGCAGATCACCGGCAAAAGCCTGATCTCCGTACTGGTGATGATTTATTTGATATGATCAGGGACCTAGAAGTAATCTTTGGAAAGGGTCCTGGCGGTCAATCTGTTCCAAATGACGTCGCTACCGGACACGCACCCATGTGGAAGAAGAAATCTATATTTTGGGAGCTTGAGTATTGGAAACACCTAGAGGTTCGCTCTTCAATCGACGTGATGCACGTTACGAAGAATGTTTGCGTGAACCTGCTAGGCTTTCTGGGCGTGTATGGAAAAACAAAAGATACATCAGAAGCACGGGAGGATCAACAACGTATGAAAGACCCAAACAACATGCATCCACAGAGCAAGACGAATAAAGGGCGTCACTTAAGTCCTGCCAGCTACGCTCTTACAAAAGCAGAGAAGGAAATCTTTTTTGATGTCCTTTCAAGTATTAAAGTGCCGTCTGGCTTCTCGTCAAATATAAAGGGAATAATAAATATGACAGAGAAAAAATTCCAAAACCTGAAGTCTCATGACTGTCACGTGATTACGACGCAGTTGCTTCCAATTGCATTAAGGGGCTTCTACCGGAAAATGTTCGCGTACCCATTGTTAAGCTATGTGCATTCCTCAATGCAATATCTCAGAAGGTAATCAATCCAGATATGCTACCAAGGTTACAGAAGGATGTGGCCCAATGTCTTGTTAGTTTTGAGTTGGTGTTCCCGCCATCCTTCTTTAATATTATGACGCATCTCCTGGTTCACCTTGTTGAAGAGATTGCCATTCTCGGTCCTGTATTTCTACACAACATGTTCCCCTTCGAGAGATTCATGGGAGTCTTAAAGAAATATGTTCATAACCGTGCTAGGCCAGAAGGAAGCATCTCCAAGGGCTACGGAACAGAGGAGGTCATTGAGTTCTGTGTTGACTTTATCCCTGACATTAAGTCGATTGGTGTTCCTGAATCGCGGCATGAAGGGAGACTACGTGGAAAAGGCACGCTAGGAAAGAAATCAATGTATTGTATGGACGGGATTTCTTTCACTCAAGCACACTACACAGTTCTACAAAGTTCTGCCTTGGTGGCCCCGTATATCATTGAACACAAGAATATTGTACGCTCCCAACACCCGGCTCAGTCTGACTCCTAGATTACACATAAACATATGGCGACTTTCGGCGGTTGGTTCCGGACACATCTCATAAATGACAACATTGTTGGAGATCAGCTATACTTGTTGGCCGGGTCACCATCTTCGACTATATTGACTTTCCAAGGGTACGAGATCAATGGGAACACATTCTACACGATCGCCCAAGATAAAAAGAGCACCAACCAAAACAGTGGTGTCCGCATTGATGCAACAAACAACAACGAGCAAAAGGACACCTATTATGGTTACATAGAGGAGATATGGGAACTTGACTATGGACCTTCTTTTAAAGTCCCTTTGTTTCGGTGCAAATGGGTCAAGCTAGATGGAGTAGGGGTAAAGGTTGACCAGCTGTATGGAATGACAACAGTGGATCTCAACAATCTTGGTTAGAGAGACGAACCATTCGTCCTAGCCAATGATGTGGCTCAAGTTTTCTATGTGAAAGACATGTCCTCCAAACCAAAAAAAAGAAAAGATAAGACAACGAATACATCATACGACGAGCCAAAGCGTCACATAGTTCTTTCAGGGAAAAGAAACATCGTGGGAGTTGAGGATAAGACAGACATGTCAGAAGATTATAATAAGTTTGATGAAATTCCGCCCTTTAGAGTGAATATTGACCCAATCATCGCGTTAAATGGTGAACATACTCCATGGTTACGACCGAAGCGATCCTAATCAAGGGAGATACGCGAAGGGAGGTTCATGGCCTCCAAGACAAAAAATCAGAAGAAAGGGAAACACAAGAAGAAAACTCAGAAGACTAGATAGGGATCATAACTTGTGTATCTCAATATGGAAATCACTTTCCCATTTATTTTTTGTGTAATGATGTTATTGTATGAGGGAAATTTTTCCGAGGCGGAGCTTCCAAAGATATCGTAGGGCGTGAGCACCAACGATATCTTTGAGAAGCTCCGCCATGGGAGATTTCCCAATAATTTACCCAACATTCTTAGAGGAGATGGAGTCTTTCACTCTCCCTACCTTCTAGGTTGGCTTGTTGAGCTGCTTGCCATGGCGTATCGATGCTCCTTTTATAGGCACGGCACCGCTTCTACTTTGTCTTGTTCCTCCGACAAGGGCATCGTGCGTCCACCCACGCGTCCTTATCTCATCGAGCAGTGCATCCACCCATGCGTCCTTATCCTGCCGATATCTTTAGTCTCGGTTGCACCCACCAACCGGGACTAAAGGTTACCCACACGTCCTTATCCCACCGACAGTTTTGTTAGATGACACAAAAACCACCTTTAGTCCCGGTTGTACCCACCAGCCGGGACTAAAGGTTAGATGGTTCCCCGCGCCACTGTGTTCCCGCCTATTTTCTTCCCGCGCTTTCGACCACTTCCCGCCTCCGTCTTCCCGCCATTTTTTACTATATATATGTAGGCTTGGCCTCCATTTACATATCACATCTAGACTCATATCTGCAAACCTCATCACTCTCTTCCATGGCTTCCATCGTATCTCTAACCCCCCAGGAGGCGGAGGCGCTTTGCGCCTCAAACTACCCCTGCCCGCTGGGCTACCGTGTCCCCACCGGCTGGATGCTGAGCGTCGGAGGCGTACCGGTCCCTCCTGTCCCTGTAGGTGTGGCGCACCAGATGGCCATCACGAACCACTACTACTTCGAGCTCACGCCAGAGCAGCGGAGGAATCCTCAGTGGCATCCCGACTACAGCCCGACTTGGGACGCCTTCTTCATCAATCGGCGTGAGAGTGCGCTTGCCAGGCACGAGGAGGATGGCTCGCCTCGTTCGAACTTCAACGAGGCCGGCCGTCGGCTATGGTGGCGCGGCCGGACTCTCCAGAGCGTCATGGCCTACCGTGGCCCCCGCCTGCGCTACCCTCACTCTCAGCCCACGCGTGCTCACCAGTCGAGGTTCGACTACCGCGACCCCGATGCCAGCGACGATGACACCGACGACTACGAAGACTACAGTGGCGACGTTTATAGGGCTAGGCACGACTATGACTGAATCATCCAACATTCGAAAACAAGCTCGGCCGATTGTGACTTAATCTGGCCATGTATCTTAATTTTCAGTTGAGATATGTACTTCTTTTCCTGTTCAATCGTTTTCCCGCCCTTTTTCTTTCTGCCCTTTTCTTCCCGCCCTTTTCCTCTCACGGAAATATAACTAATCAAAAGAAAATAGAAAATCAAATATAACTAATCAAAAGAAAATAGAAAATCAAATATAACTAATCAAAAGAAAATAGAAAATCAAATATAACTAATCAAAAGAAAATAGAAAATCAAATATATCTAATCAAAAGAAAATAGAAAATCAAATATATCTAATCAAAAGAAAATAGAAAATCAAATATAACTAATAAAAAGAAAATAGAAAATCAAATATAACTAATAAAAAGAAAATAGAAAATCAAATATAACTAATCAAAAGAAAATAGAAAATCAAATATAACTAATCAAAAGAAAATAGAAAATCAAATATAACTAATCAAAAGAAAAAAGAAAATCAAATATAACTAATCAAAAGAAAATAGAAAATCAAATATAACTAATCAAAAGAAAATAGAAAATCAAATATAACTAATCAAAAGAAAATAGAAAATCAAATATAACTAATCAAAAGAAAATAGAAAATCAAATATAACTAATCAAAAGAAAATAGAAAATCAAATATAACTAATCAAAAGAAAATAGAAAATCAAATATAACTAATCAAAAGAAAATAGAAAATCAAATATAACTAATCAAAAGAAAATAGAAAATCAAATATAACTAATCAAAAGAAAATAGAAAATCAAATATAACTAATCAAAAGAAAAAATAAAATCAAATTTAACTAATCAAAAGAAAATAGAAAATCAAATATAACTAATCAAAAGAAAATAGAAAATCAAATTTAACTAATCAAAAGAAAATAGAAAATCAAATATAACTAATCAAAAATAAAATCAAATATGGAATTTGGCGGGAACAACTGAATATTTCAAATGGCCCTTTAGCACCGGTTCGTGGCTCAAACCGGTGCTAAAGGGGGTGGCGGTGCAGTTCCCAGAAAGCAGCCTTTAGCACCGGTTTAAGCCATCAACCGGTGCTAAAGGTCTGACCTTTAGCACCGGTTGGTGGCTTAAACCGGTGCTAAAGGGTCTTTAGCACCGGTTGAAGCCACCAACCGGTGCTAAAGGTGCATGCTTTATAATTCGCATCTTCTTCCTCTCCCCGTATCACTGAAACTGCTAAGGACTCGCGCTGGGAGCTCTCTGGACGCCGGCAGGCTGCCCATTTTTCCCAGCGCCGCCGCCGTCGTCGCCGCCGCCGTCGCCGCCGCGCCCGCCGCCCGCGCCGGCCGCCCGCGCCCGCGCCTCCCGCGCCACCCGTGCCACCCGCTACCCGCGCGCGCCACCCGCGCCGGCGCCACCCGCACCCGCGCCACCTGCCCGCGCGCCGCCCGCCGCGCTCGCCGCCCTGCCGCCCGCGCCCGCGCCTCCCGCGCCGGCGCCTCCCGCGCCCGAGCCACCTGCACCGGCGCCACCCGCGCGCTCGCGCCGCCGGCCGCGCCCAAGCCACCCGCGCCGGCCGCCCTACTGAAGGTAATAATTTTATGTTTTTTTTTAGTTATTTAGTTATTTAGTTATGTTTTTTTTAGTTATTTAGGGTATTTTTTTAGTTATTTAGTTATGTTTTTTTAGTTATTTAGTTATTTAGTTAGGTATTTTTTTTAGTTATGTAGTTAGGTATTTTTTTAGTTATTTAGTTAGGTATTTTTTTAGTTATTTAGTTAGGTATTTTTTTAGTTATTTAGTTAGGTATTTATTTAGTTATTTAGTTAGGTATTTTTTTAGTTATTTAGTTTATTTAGTTATTTAGTTAGGATTAATTCTTCACAACATATGCATGAGCAGAGTTAAATATAATTTAAACATATTTTGAATTGTTAAATAAATTTGGGTGGTAAAATAAGGGTTTGCACGAGATATTTTCTTTTCTTTTTTACTCACAACACTATAAATATTGATTTACCATGAAACTTGATCATGCATACTTAGTTTGTCAAGATATATACCCAAAAGTTTTGTTTGGAATTTTTTCACATTTTTAAATATGTTTTTTTTTTGCATAAAGGGAGCATATGCACCGTAGATCAAATATGCATTTCCCACAAATAATAAGAAATATGACCTAACGAACTACAAATCATAGGTGCATTTTACATGCATCAAACTCGTGAACAATTTTTAGGTCTTTAATTTTTTTAGGTATTTAATTTTTTTAGGTCTTTTATTACTTTAGTTATTTTAGGTTATAAAATGGGGGCGTTGGCCGGGCGCCGGCGTGGTGGGGAGGGAAGACCTAATCTTCCCCCACCGTGCCGGCGCTCGGCCAACGCCCCCTTTTTTTTTGGTCTCCGTATTATTATAATAATTTGTAATAATTCTTTGCAGAAACTATGGATCTCGGAAGAGACGAATTCCAGGAAAATATTATCGAGGACATCATCCACGATAATGTTGAAGATGTCACCTCGTTGTTTCTAAACAACTCCGGTGAGGGAGACGAACATAATCGTAGAGATGGCTTCGATGAGGGAGAAGGTGCCGGAGAGGATGGAGGCACCGGTGAAGGAGAAGGTGCGAGAGAGGGAGAAGGTGCCGGAGATGATGGAGGCACCGGTGAGGGAGAAGGCGTCGGCGAGGTAGATGTGTATTAATAAATTAAGCCTTTGTTGTATAGTTGGAATATTTGATTTGCGTATATACATATATTAACGCTCCTTCTTCTTTTAGCCCTCTGGATCGAGCCACTCTTCTGTAAATAGAAGAGGTCCGGCCAGAAGGTTGGAAGAACATGAAAGGTACCGAATAGAAGAAATCGGTGAAGATGGCGAACCGATTGCTCCCGCGGCTCACGCAAGTAAATTTATAAGACAATGCGGAGTTCTTGTTCGGGACAACATTCTGATCACCATTCGAGAATGGAAGAAGACAAAGACGGAACCAGTTAAATATGTCCGCAATAGATTGAAGAATATTCTTTGGAAGAAGCTCATGGTTAATTTTACCCTACCAGAGGCGCCAGAGGTGGATCGAACTGAGGTGGATCGAAATGAGGAGGATTCAAATGAGGAGGATTCAGATGACGATGATCGTCATCTGAATATCATAGAGCGGAAAGTCAAGAAGTGGACTCTTTCGAGGATGGCAATACAATTCAACACCTGGAAGAAAAGATTGTACAAGGATTTTGTCGACCAAAAAAAGACTCCGGTGTTCACTGGACAATATGAGAAGATAAAAGATCACTGGGACGCATTCGTGGAGTACAAGACTTCAGAGGCAGCTAAGCGAAGGTCGGAAATAAATAAGAAAAATACTGCTAAAAAGAAGTATCACCATACTATGGGGCAAGGAGGCTATAAGACTGGCAAGCCTAAGTGGAAGAAGATGGAAGACGATCTAATTGCCAAAGGGAGCATTCTGGAGACTTTGAAATGGAATAATCGGTCAAGGGATTGGTTTTACGGGCATGGAGGGAAGTTGGACTCGGAAGGGAAGTGTGTATATACAAAAAAGCATGACGAAGACCCCCTTCCCATTGATGCCCTTAGAAGCGCATCAAAGGATGTTGAAGAGGGAAGGTTCCATCCCGAAAGAGAGAAGGACGAGCTCACGCGCGCCCTTGGGAATGATGAACACCCAGGACGAACACGAACCACTCCGGGCTCCAAACCGTGGAAACTTGGGTTTCCCGTGGAAATGAAGAAATTTCCCGATAGAAGCCGTCAGAGAAGAAAGGAAAGGGAAGCAGACCGCATGTCTCTGATAGAACAAGAGCTGAAGCGGCAATCAGACTTGTTAAATCGGATAAGCCAGCAAGGAACCGCCGCATCTCAGCCACAGATAGAAGCCGGACATGATGCTACCGGCCCACCATCTCAGCGGAAAAGCAGCGTGGCTTCCACGAACCTCCCAGAGGATGATGATGAACCGACGATCCGCTACCCAATGGATGATATCACGGAGTCGACATCTTGCGAGCTACATGTGAAGGTCGTGAACATAACCATGAAGGTGGCGGTCGGCTATGCCTTACCCATTGGACCTGATTCAACTTATCATTGCCGTCCGATTCCACATGGCTACGCTGTTGCCGGGGTGGATGAAGTTATGGGCGGATTTGAGCAGCTGAAGCTTGACCACCCTGCGGGTGAAGGGGATTTGTACGAGCTGGGAGAAGCCAAGAAGACCACCGTTCTATGGCTAAAGGAATTAATCGTGCTTCCAAATTGGACGCCAAGGTCTCCAGCACGTCACCCTTCTCCACCGCCACATCAGCCTTCTCCTCCATCTTCGCGTCAGCCTTCTCCGCCATCTCCGCGTCAGCCTTCTCCGCCATCTCTGCCGCATCAGCCTTCTCCAGCATACCAGCCTTCGCCAGCTAGTGAGCCGTCTCCGCCACCTCCACCCACTGAGGCTCAGAGCCAAAAGCAGAAGCGTACCATCGCCGCTCCCAAGAGTAATCGATCACCGATCCGTCGACAGGAGCCCCTTCCAAGAGTACCTAAGGTTCCTCCAAAGAGACCTTACGACTATACTCCAGAGGAAAATGCGGCGAAGGTACAAGAGAAATCAAAGAACTTCTTTGAAAATTTGAAGAGAAAGAAGACCGAGCAGTCCGCCGAGCAGCCTCCTCTAGATCCAAAAGTGTTAAAAATGTTGAAGAACCTTCAGCAACCCGAGCCAAGGCTTGCATCAGATTATGACCGCACTATTCTCAAGTCAGATGCAGCAAAGCGGTCGAAAGGTAAATTAGTTCCTCAGCTCGGAGAACAGATGAACTCTTGCCCCCCCGCTCCAAGTGTTTCCCGATGTCCAGTATGATCCAGAGATCATAGCACTGTACAAAGAGGAGGCCGAAGCTGCAGGTATGTCTGATGCTCAATACTTAAGCAGGTGTGATTTCCCCACGGCTGAAGTAGTAGCATACAAATACCAGTATGGGAGCCCTCTCGTCAGACCCGAGGAGATTCCGAATCTACCAACAAGAATGCAAAAATTGCATAAGTGGTACTTGGAAGCCTCACAGCGTGGGCAGAATTGGATCGTAATAGGAATTAATGATGAGCATTACTTTCGTGGAACCGACGACATAAACATCGAATTTGCTGAATTATTTCAGTTATACAATCATGATGCCCTCGACAAATCGATGATCAATGCCTATTGTTTGTAAGTATTATTTTTCCTTGTAACTATAAGTCTTTATCTCATCTCGTTTATTGCATGCATAATTTTACTCACTATATTATGCAGATTGAAGAAACTCGAATGCAAAAGAGGACAAATCTATGATATTGGGTTCATTGACCCATATACCGTGAACGAGGTAACTCTCCATAACCATATCAAGGACACGGAGGATAACTTGGTACGAGCGTTAAGGAAACAAGAAACTATGACGAAAATACTATTTCCTTACAATTTCAAGTGAGTGTGTTAACTGTCTTATACACATTACTATATATTTTGGTTACTCGATGTTAAGTGTGTGTTATGTGTAGGGGTGAAAACGGAGCGGATACGGATGGATAGTAGTGAAACCGTATTCGTTACTATATTTTTTTCGGATTCGGAATCGGAGCGGATAATGTGCGGATACGATTACGGAATCGGAGTCTATCGGTAACGTATACGGACCGAATATAGAGCGAATACGGTTCGGTTGCGGATAAATATTTTATCGGATCTCCCGTTGATAATAAAGTAAAATTAGCTTGTAATTTTTTCTACATACATAAATATATATTAATATAAAACTAGTTTATGCCTTGCATGGTTCTTTTTGTGTACCATAAGACAAAATATATAACTCTCTTTTATCTTCTCTCCCCAATCACGTACTCAACAAGTCACTGATGGATATTTTATTGGATATTCTTCGAATATAACCGTGAAATATGGTATATTTACGAATACGGTCGGATATTAGTAAAACCATATCCTTTTCCGTATCCATTAAGCACTAGCCGTATCCGTGACCGTATCCCCCAACTATCCGACCGAATCCGTTTTTTGCATTCCGTAAACCTTCGGTCGGACGGTCGGTCGGAAATAATCCATTCCGTTTTCACCCCTAGTTATGTGTGTGCGTAGCTATCATTTTATTCTGCTAGTTATTGAACTTGATAGAGGACGAGTACTAGTCATGGACTCGAAAAAAAAATCCCTTGAGACATTCGAGGACATGATTAATACACTCCAGCGGTAATTTCAATCATTATGCATGGCACTATATCAGCTACTTTCGTTCATTTCCCGATATCAAGTAATTACTAACTTCTTTATTCATTTTCTTTGCCGGGCAGTGCTTGGAAACGGTTCACGGCTAAGGCACCGGGTCCCTGAAGAAATGAGCTTGAATTTAAACAAGTACCGGTAAGTACTACTAGCTAGGTACGCGCATCTCTTTGGTTCTAGTTTCAATACCATTATCATCCTTGATTATTATTTTGATTGAACTCTATTCTCATAAAGTGCTTGAAGCAAGAAGACGGGAATAATTTATGTGGATTCTATGTCTGCGAGTTCATGCGAGAGACTTGTCGTGAGAAGAGAAGACTAGAACAACTAGATGTACGTAAACAATATTCACAATTTTATTTTATTACCATCATTTATGTTGAGTTTCTTCATTCATATATATTGATCCCCTTCTTTACATTAGATCGAACTGAAGCGGGATCGTCTTCTAGCAACGGAGCGTATACGAGCAATTCAAGAGGAACTGGCGGGATTCTTACTTGATGAGGTCATAGCACCAACCGGTGAATACCATCGGCATTACGATTTTGGAAAATCGTAGCTGAAATTATATTGTATATATTCATAAACGTGTACAATGTTCTATATGTATGACGATATTGTGTAATATATACGATGGTTTCTTTTATATGTGCATCAACATTTTTCAAATACCCGAAAAAACCGTATTTCAAAAGGCTAGGGATTAGGGTTTTAGCCAAACACGGCAGGGGCTGCCACGTCGCCATCCTCTAGCACCGGTTCATATTACAAACCGGTGCTAAAGGTCCATCGGCCGGAGCTGGTCTACACGGCCACGTGGAGACCCTTTAGCACCGGTTCGTAACGCAACCGGTGCTAAAGGGTTAGGGCATTAGTCCCGGATGCGTTGCACCGGTTGCAAAACCGGTGCAAAATGGAGTTACGAACCGGTGCTAATGCCCAAGTTTCCACTAGTGAGAATATGCTTACAAATTGCAAGATTGCGCTACGAATTAAGCACATAGCCTGACCTTTGAATCCAATCACCTAGTCCCAGTAAACTTCGCCGGTGAGCTTCCACTCCTCGTCGTCAACGATGCCCGCAGAGCCGCCGCCTCCCTGCCCTGCGCCTACCTGCGCACGACGCCGTCTACGCTCGACCGCCGCGGCACCTTGCCTCGCCTCCGCTATTGCGCCAACCTAGGGTTCAGTTCAATTTGGGAATTTCGGACAGAGGCAAACAGAGAAAGAGTGGAAAAAATTTGTTGCGGATTATCAGAAAGGTAGGGGGTTATCTGCTCAACTGCAAAACACTTGAACCGTTCCTTTTCCAGGGTGGACAAGGATAGTTGTCACCTCCACAACTTAATTGTATGAAAATGCACCCAACAGCAAAGGTTTTATATCGCCTAAACACTTTTTTGCAAGTAGTTGTATGAAAATGCACCTGAATGGCATGTACGAGTAACCATGTAGATGCCCTCGTGTCCTTCGACCCGTTCTATGCGGATGTGCCTCTGTTTTTCATCCCGGTCCCGCGCAGGTACGTGCGCCCACCGTGGTGTGTCGTGTTGATCGGCTACCGCTCGGCCCCGTGCTACCTCGTGGCCGTGCGTGGCAGCGCGCGTGTCGGGCTCTGGACCACCACGTGCCCACCCGACGGAACTTGGTGTCCAAGCTAGCTATGGCCTATGGCTCACATGTACCATGACCCAGGACGAATTGGCTTGCTAGCTGCGACCCAACTGCGGCTCCACAGTCCACACAAAATACAGCGACCGATCGAGGAAAAGAGGAAAAAAACAGGACTTCGAGGAGGAGCAAGGCTTTTTCGTAGCCGTCACGACCGCAGTAGCGTGCGAGCCCAGGCGTACGTACGTGCGGCACGGGTGGCGAGATGTCGCTGACTCGCTGTTTGCCGAGCTTGTCTCTATCTAGATTTGGTGCAAATCGCTCGTCTTCTGAGTACACAAGACAAGCTTTGGCACATGCATGCCGATCACATATATGCAGTAACAGATGGTTGTGAATGTGAACGTACTACAAAACATATGTTTTAAGTGCTCACTTATCATAACAAATCAGCTTGTCTGATCCCTATCAAACAATAAGGCTCCTAAATCATCTCGGCCGATTTATTCAACATACGATCATTCATTTGGTCTACAATTTTTTTTGTTCCGTCGAAAGAAGGTAATCCCTCTGACCACTAATACTTGTCTCTAACATGACGTATCTAATCTAAACATATTTTAGTGTCTAGATACATCATGTTAGAAACAAATATTAGTTGTCAGAGGGAGTAGTAAAAGATTTGCCTCTCGTTTCATTACAAAGGAGGTCACAAGAGACATTGGTGGAGAAATAGCGCTATCAATATCCAGCCAAAAGATAACAAAAGTTAACTCTCTCGATTGAAATACTAAAATGCTATGCCTCACTAGCTTTCTTAGCAGCCTCGCCTTTAATCTCTACGGCTACGATGATGATGAGCAAAAGGGTGTTTTCCTCTTGTTCCAAACATTAAAATAGACAAGCATTAGAAAGGAGGCGATGGCTACCATTGATGACCTCAGTCTTGTTTCGGTGTCGATGTACTACTAATAGCTTGCGAAAGAAGGTAGTTTATAAAAGAGGCACACTGTTTTGTATATATGGCGAGATGAAACTCGGAGAGGCCAAGGCAACACGTGATGGAACTCGGTATGCGTTTAGTCTACACCAACTGCATTTTGTTATCACTAATGTCAATTTTAAGTATTGTTCCGGTGATAGAGACATCATATACTCATGAATTAATTTACCGCATGTGAATGTGACGCATATGCCTATCCTCTCCACCTGACCCGATGACTGCTTCATTTTACATTGGTCGGCCCCAACCGTCAATATTATCTTACGCGTACGGTTACATTTGAAAATGTTTATCTTGTGGTTTTGTCCACAAGCCCTGTTTTTAGCCCCAAGATATAGATGCCGTCTCTTTCTACTGCGTAGAGCATCGACACGCATCCCACGCAAGAGGAACACCACGTATCACATATGTTTGTAAATTACTTCCGTGGTTGTTGAATTGCACTATATTAATGATGACATGCTGCTGAAAAAATAGATATAAAATAAATTTGTTAATTAATGACAAATAAAAATGCTACTACTATCATAGTAAATCCCAAACATAAATGGAGCATGGCAAGAAAGGGAACTGGTTTTCTGTAAATTCCTGTATGTACTGTCGTGAACGATGATCCGTTTGCAGAAACTAGACATAGAGCATTGCTATTTCTGCTCCAAAAATTCTGCAGCAGGAAATCCACGTTTCCCGATTAGAAGTCGCTGAGGTGCCGATGGAGTCAAAGGACAGTCATGGTGTCAAGCATCAACACAGCACGGACAAACAAACACTTCGGCCTATCCGCGAACACACACGCGGTTTGGTGCTTCGCGGAAGCTTCCCTCAGGCGCCGCAGACCACCGCTCCGTGCACCCGCCGCGTACGCCCGGCCGCATCCTGGCCGCCCATCGCAGACCAGCTACGTGTGGGTTTAGTCATGGTACGTGGACGGGGCGCACGCACGCGGCCGCGCTCGCGTCGGGGTGTCGACATTGGCCGAGCCCGTGCGGGGCCAAACCTGCGCCTCTCAAAAACACCAGTCCGCCTCCTTTTTTTCGCCCTTATCGTCTCTTCTCGCGCTCCCCCAACTCTGGCTCGGCTCGTCTCCCTCCCTCGCCACCAGCACCAGGTACGCGCGCCTTGACAAGGAGCACAGCTCGTCGACTCCTCATTTGTGGGCGACGACGAATCAGTCATCAAGTTTCAAACTTGTGGATTCCTGCGCTGATCTCTGGTATCTTCCTTCTATATTTGTGTCAGGTGGCAGATTGAATTATCTTGACTCCTTTGCATGCTCTGCGGCGGCGGCGCTAGCTTTAGTGCCACGCCGACCCCGTACCGATGGTCATGGACGCCGCGCTGCACGACTGGTGCGCGCCGCTGCCAGGCGGATTCAAGCGCGACGCCCACCTGCCAATCTACCCCCAAATCCCCGCCGCCGCCACCGACGGGTTCACCACGGAGGACCTCGAGTCGCTGCTCTTCCCGTCCTCTGATGCCGTCGACGCGGGCGGCTACCTGAATAATAATGCCTCCTCCGCGCCCCTGCTCCACTCCCCGCCCGCCTCCTCCGCCGACAGCGCGTCCCCTCCGATGGCGGCGGGACACGCCCACCCGGACGACTCGGAGGCGATCTCTGACATCGACATCGTGCTCGGCTACATCGACCGCATGCTCATGGCCGAGGACATCGACGAGAAGTTCGACCACTACCCGGCGCCCGCAGCGAACGCGGCGCTGCTCGCCGCCGAGAGGCCCTTCCTCGAGATCCTCGCCGACCAGCCGCCCAGCTCGGGCGCCAGCAGCACCGTCGACAGCCCCGACGGCACCACCTCCTGCACCAGCCTGAGCTCCTGCACCTGCACCTCCGCCGCCCCGACCAGCGAGGCTCTCACGCCGCCGGCTCTCCACTTCTCCGCGGCCGAGTTCCTGCGGCAGGCGCAGCTCTACCCGGCGGATCTGAGCCCCGACGGCTGCGTGGTCGAAGCTGGTGGCGCCGCGTGGCCGTACGACCCGACGGAGTTCTGCCAGCTCCAGACCAACCCTGTTTGTGACATGTTCTCGCAGTCGTCGTCCTTCGCTTCTTCCAATGGCAGCAGTCTTGCATTTTCAGAGGGCCTCGACTCGTTTCTGAGCACCGCCACTCCTGGTGCTGTTCCTGATGCCGGCTTGAGCGATTTTCTTCTGCAGAGCCAGCAGGCGACGCAGTTCAGCCGCGGATTCGAAGAGGCGAGCAGGTTCCTCCCCCAAGAGAGCAAGCTTGTGATTGACGTCGACAGTTTGCCGCCTGTTGCAAGCTCGCATACTCGGGTTAAAAAGGAGAAGAATTTCCTGGAGGTCAAGACGGAGAAGGCTGATCCTGAAGCAGCAGCTCACCGAGGAAAGAAGCATTTCTACGGTGACGACTTGGATGCAGAGGAAGGGAGGTGCAGCAAGCACTCATCCCCTGTCATGGACGCGGATCACCTCATACGGGAGATGATGGACAAGGTATTGCTGTGCAATGGCGAGACATGCTCCAAAGGTGTCAAGGAGCTGCGTGAGGCCCTGCAGCACGACGTGGCCAGTCATTCAAGTGCTGCCCATGGCAAAGGGTCTGGTCATGGCAAGGGCCGTGGCAAGAAGCAGCCCAAGAAGGAGGTGGTTGACTTGGAGACCCTCCTCGTCCATTGTGCTCAGTCTGTTGCCTCTGATGACCGGCGGAGCGCGACCGAGCTCCTGAGGCAGATCAGGCAGCATTCCTCCGCCGACGGTGATGGTGACCAGCGTCTGGCGCACTGCTTTGCGAATGGCCTGGAGGCAAGGCTTGCTGGTACTGGGAGTCAGATTTACAAGTTATACACCATATCACGGTTCGCATGCACCGATGTGCTCAAAGCCTACCAGCTCTACCTGGCAGCTTGCCCATTCAAGAAGATCTCTCATTACTTTGCCAATCAAACCATTCTGAATGCTGTGGAGAAGGCCAAGAAAGTTCACATTATTGACTACGGCGTATACTATGGCTTTCAGTGGCCGTGTCTCATTCAACGGCTAGCTAGCAGACCTGGAGGCCCCCCAGAACTTCGGATCACAGGAATTGACACACCTCAGCCTGGTTTTCGGCCTGCAGGGCGTATAGAGGAGACCGGGAAATATCTGACTGATTATGCTCAGACCTTCAATATTCCTTTCAAATACCATGGTATTGCATCTCAATTCGAAGCTGTTCAGATAGAGGATCTCCACATTGAGAAGGACGAGGTTCTGATTGTCAACTGCATGTTCAAGTTCAAGACTTTGATGGATGAGAGCGTGGTGGCTGAGAGTCCAAGGAACATGGTATTGAACACAATAAGGAAGATGAGTCCGCATGTGTTCATTCATGGGATCACCAATGGATCTTACAATGCACCATTCTTCGTCTCACGTTTCCGGGAGGCATTGTTCCACTACTCTGCTATCTTTGACATGTTGGAGGCCAACATTCCAAGGGATAATGAGCAGAGGCTGCTCATCGAGTCGGCTCTGTTTAATCGGGAGGCAATCAATGTAATCTCTTGTGAGGGAATGGAGAGGATGGAGAGGCCAGAGACGTACAAGCAATGGCAGTCACGAAATCAGAGAGCCGGATTCAAGCAGCTCCCGCTGGACCAGGGTATCATGAAGCGTGCGCGAGAGAAAGTGAAGTGTTACAACAAGAATTTCATCATCGATGAGGACAACAGGTGGTTACTACAAGGATGGAAGGGGCGCATCTTGTTTGCCCTGTCAACATGGAAGCCGAATCACCGATCTTCCTAGCTTCTGCAATTTCTATGGCTGCAGAATACTGTAAATGGAGACCTGTTCATATTTTTGGACTCTTGGGCTGATTGTTCCTGGTCAAAAACCTGTCGGTAAAAATCATTTGTTCACTAGGGACATGGTTCATTTTTTTGCTGATGCAGATGATGAACCTGCTTGGTTCTAACAAGAACAGTTGCTGCATATTTTGGTAGAGCAGGCTAGGTATGTTAATTTTGCTAGACATAGGTGCTTCATGCATTGATTAGTCTTGTATTATATTCTTTCTTCCAGTTTATTCAGTAATGTTCTAAGTATCCGATTTAGTTGGTATGTGCCTCTTTATTTGCTTGTAATATAAATTCTAAATACACCGTGTGTCATGAATTCTAATATGTGAAGAATGCTCCTTAAGATTTGCTGCAGGACATATACTCATATAGCCCTCTAGTGTTTCATCCATCGTACTTAGCTTCCTTATTGGTTTTGTTCTAAATACATTGCATGCTGCCACAGTGCTACGAAATCACCAAAAGTTCATTCAATTGCCGGCATGGTGATACAGCGTATCTGTTTACTCAATGCAGCTATACAGATCTGCCTTGCCAAAAATATTTGAAGTGACGAAATACAAAATCTCAGTTTGTCTAGTAACAGTCACTACAGGTGTGTTCTGCACTTTCACTTATTGTTGGTTCTCGTAGTACACTTGGACCGATCAAATGATGTGTTTTTGTGTAAGAAACAGTATAACCTTTATTTTTCCAGTTCATAGTTGTTTTTACCTTTTTCGAATGGTAAGTTGGTAGTTGTTAATTCATATTGCAACCTCGTATAGACCTGCAGACCGGGCTCTTTAGCTTTGTAATTGAAATACAATTTTTCAGTTAGTCGTGCTAGTGACTTATCAATTGCTTGTCGACATTCGGGAACCAAACCTTGTCTTGAATTGCAACAAGAGAAGAACTGACATTCCAGATTGCTTGTCTCTCTGTTTCTTTGCTATCCAATCCTCAATTCCTCATCTGTTTGCTACCCCTTCTAGTCTGGGCAATCGACAGGTCAGCCAACAGCTAGTACGCAACTATCGCCACATGAATACAGTACATGATAGTAGACCACAAGAGCGTATAGGCTACAACTCCGGCGTTGTGTCCGCGATGGTCGCCTTGAGTTTGAGTATCTAGAAGGAATGATGTGGTCGGCAACGTGTGGAACTGTTGGAGATGACAGATGGCACGATTGATCCTGCTGCAACTTGCCTACTGCTGAAACCGATCGCCCGCCATGGACATCGCTTTCGCCTGAAAAGAACGGCGCATCGGCCAGAAAGAGAGCAATCGTTTCTTTACCGTATGTATCGTCTATTACTCGAGCACTCGGGAGAGAAGAAGATTGGCCCGAAGAATCTAGACATGTCCCTGAATTACAAGGAAGAAACACTTGAAAGGAAAGTTGCAACAGCGATAGTAGATGCTACGGGGAATCTACGCCTCAACGGAGGCCAAGCCGAGGTGCCAGAGAGAGCCCAGAGAGGTGTGTAGACTCGTCGATAGGATCCAAGACGAAGACCGCTGAAAGTTACCGCTGAGAGCTACGGCGGCTCGGCGATAACCGCAACGGACGAAGGGCATGTCTTGGTCGCTGGCGCGAACGCATAGGCAGGCCGCAGGCGTATGTGCGAAGACGCTGACCAGATTGGTGTCTCATCCGGGAGATAATTTGCTATGCTTTATGTAGCGGCGCCAATATATGCCGTTCACACCAGGTCATCGCTCAGGCGAGGTGCACTGAACCTGATCTGGAGTGGAGCAGTTCACTCCCAGGCGAAGATACCTTTCGTAACATGGCCAGGATATTATAGTACTGATCCTCATAGATTTGGTAGGATCAAACGGGATATACAAAGGCGCAGCAGCAGCTGCAGATTTTATTCGATCGTGCAGCGAGACATGAACATTTTAATAACTTTGATCTTTCTTGGGAATCTCAGCATAAAATAAACTATTTTCTGAAAAATTGATAGGATCTACATTTCTACACCCAGGACGAGATTGGTACCTACGTCCAGGGACGGATTCAAGGGGGGACGAGCAGGGGCTACGCCCCCCCCCCCCCCCCCCTCCCTAACGATCTGTTTTTCGCTGGATAGCGATTAGTTATATCGCTAATTGACAGTGTGCCTGATAAATTTCGCCCCCCCTAAGTGCCGAATCCCAACTTGCTAGCTCTCTATAGAAGCCCATGGACATCAGACTGAACGAAGCCCAGCTTCGCATTAGCACAACACTGGAACGCGAGAGGTCATTTTCTTCTTATCTAGCCTAGCACGGAATTTTGCTGCAGCCGATTACCTAGGACAGTGTTGTGGCACTGCAGCGTCCAGTCACAATCTAAGACCGGACCGATCGAAATTCCCAGTTGCACGAGCGCAAGGTATGCCATTCATCCCCCGACATGTGATTCACGATTCATGTTTTTTTGTGAAAGCTGATTCACGATTCATGTTAATCATGCTCTTTTTCCCATTTAATTGCTTGAATCAGTTGCTTCCAAAGTAGAACCAGAGACTAGGATTTAAAGAATGTAGTATAGTCATTGAGGAGGAAGATTAGTAGTTTGCGGGTCGTGATGGTGCACACAAGGCGTGCTCTGGCGAATAATCTATTTCCTTTCCTGTGTAGTGCATCTGCTGTTTTGCATTCATGTAAGTTATTAGCTTCGTGGTTCTTTCTATTTCATGTTAAAGTGTCAACTAGGTCTTTTGAAAAAAAAAACTTTGTCCAGGCTTTAAAAATAATTCGACATTATGGGAGGCGGCGAAACTTCGCCCCCCCCCTATGTCGGAATCCTGGCTCCGTCCCTGCCTACGTCTCTGTGTGCTTTGTTGTTTTTAAAACAATGTATGCGTTGTTTTTGTTAATAATTCATTTTATTTGCTAGATCTGAAGGTAGTAGATAAAAAGATTACTTCATCGCTTTGATTGAATTTTCTTACAATCTTTTTATTTTGTTTGTATCAGTTTTCTTTTGCTTACCAACTGCTTTTACCGTCACTTGGATTGTTTCCCATAGTGATAGCTGATAAACGTATCTAATTTGGTCAGTGGATGAGACGTGTGCATTTTTCATGGATACATTTGTATATATATAGAGTAAGAAATAGGTCTATATTCACATGGGTGGATGATATATGTATAGATGGGATAGCTTGAAGGTTTTGGTTACCGCGGTAATCGGAAAATCCCAACCGGTTGCCGAACAAATCTACTAGATACGATAATTTTCATAAGGAAAAATTTGCTACAGGACCATTATTTTGTGTCATTTGCTAAAACACGTTGTCCGATTGTATCTTTGTCATAACACACCGCATTGCTATAAATAAAAAGTTGGCATGTTGTCTTCAAAACCGGTCATCCCTAACAAAAGTGCTAAACTTCCTATTTTTGTCACTGCGGTGTCTTCTGGCAAATATGTCACAAAATTATAATGGTATTTAGCAAAGACAAAATCGAACAGTGTGTTTCAGCAAACGCCAAAAAATAACAATAGCAAATTTTCCCTTTTAGCTATTTTATAATTTGTCAATCCGTTGCAACGCACGGGTATTGTGCTAGTTAATATAAGATGTTTAAGTTTTTTTTATAGATTTATCTATTTTTATATGTATCTAGTCTACTTTTAGTGTGTAGATTCACTCATTACTAAATACATGTAGTCCAATTCAAAATGTCTAAAACATCTTATATTTATGAACAAAGGGAGTAAGGTTAAAAGGGCTACCGCTAGAGCTTCAGAGGCCCCGACATTATCGTCATGGTACTTCCAGAGCATCCCTCATTTAAACCTATCGACAATCTGTGTGGTAATATAAAAAAGGGTTAGAGCAGACTAAAAAGGGGTTCAAGGCTCTCGCAGGCGGTGGTTTTGGGTTTACAATTAAGAAACCATAGACTAAAAAAAATTCAGATAAAACAGGAAGTATAAAGTATGCAATGCCACTATAAGACCATGCACTATGTGGGCGTGATTCATGCAAAAGAATGGTTCGGCCCGATTCAGCTGCTATGTATGGATTCACGTGTGGCAGTATATGTGGGGCTCAGTTTTGTGCAGAAAATTACTTTCTCCTTGTCCGTTTCCTGCTGCGGATGCCCATGGTTGTTCCTCTTCTTTCCTTGTGTCAGGTTAGATGGTATATTCTAAGGCTTTGCATCGCTTTGAATCGAACCAACATGACCCTTATTTTTTTCCGACAACAAACATCCATGCTCTGCTATGTATCGAACTGAACCATAGGCCTCTTTGGTTCTCTTTTTCCTACACATAGTGGATGGTCCAAAGTGTTCCTCTGATCTATGGGATTTTCAAATGATTTTGTGTAGGCTTAAAATCCTACGGAAATTTTCCTTCAGAAGCATTTGATTCATAAGATCATATCCCGTAGGCTTGTAGTGTAAATTTCATAGCAAAATATCATGAAGTTAGACCTCATAAAAAATTCCTTCACCAAAAATAAAGAGAATTATCTTTTTTAAAATTCATTGGATTCATATTCATACACGTTTTTCTATCCTATGAATTAAAGAAGCGTTAAAAGAGTGGGCATTATCTAATGCAAACAGTGTCTGGTCTAGGCAGCGCTGCGCAGTGAGCATGTGAAGCAGGGAACCGTGTAATTTCAACTAACAATTTGTATTGACGAACTAATCTGAACTATTTTACAAAAAACTAATCTGAAACAAACATAGGAGTGCTGTGCATATGTGGCTTCAACGTTAAGAAGGCATATGTGTACATTGTTTTCTTTTGAAGAGCTTAGGTGGACTTCCTTTGCTTTTCGGCTTCAAAGCATACGTTTTCTTCCATGCAAATGCTTCAGTCAACGTAGTATTTGGTCCACCATTCATGTAATTTTTTCTGGAAACTTCCTGCTACATGGGCCTATACGTGACTTAACTGGACCGTCCAGCGTCCACCATAGGCTTAGGCTTGTCGGGAATGGCCGTCAGTTGGGCTGTACTATTAACTACAACAAGGTCCACAAGCTAAGAAAGACAGGTTGACGAAGATTATTTCGTCTCTCGCAATTCACATCATTGTTTATTCAACAAGTATCAAAACATGGTTCATCAAAAGTGGTAAAGAAGTGAAATAAGAAAAATAGAAAAAGTGTAAGGTCAGCTATAAACAGACTACTAAACACACTAAAATCTCCTGAAGGAGGAATAAATCGCATATTGGTGAACAAATTAAAATGAGGCGCAGAATCAAACATCAACTGTGATCAGGTCCGTCTAGCATGTGGGCATATCAGACGGCGGGGGAAGCAGCTTCTCGTTAGGTTTGCTCCCGTCCTGCACCGCCCATGCCATTCTCAACCCCCACGTCGTATGCACCTCCAAATGGCAATGCATGAACCACACACCTGCGCACACATACAGAACAGAACAGTGTCATGCACAATCATCTTACATATAAGCTGGTTCTCAGGGAACTGTGTGTTTCACATATGGATTATATAGAACTCTGGTTACCTGGGTTATCGGCAAGGAAGCGAATAGCCACCCAACCACCGGCCGGCACGCCAACGGTGTTCCGCTCAACGGGGTCGACGAGGTTGAACTTGGCCGGGTCGTTCGTCGGGTCGTAGTTGCCGAAACCTTGCCCAACCACGAAAAAATTGTATCCGTGAAGGTGCAAGGGGTGGCTCTCGATCCCGAGAACGCTGGTGTCTTGCATCACCAGCTCCACCGAGGTGTTGTAGGGCAGCGAGAGCAGTCTGGTCCCGGTGGCCACATTCGTGTTGTTCGGTGGTGTCCCCGTGTAGTTGAATGGCGAGAGTGGCATGGTCGGGAAGTTGGATGCATAGACGCCCTTGGACAGGCCGGTGAAGTGAGATTGCAGGAGTGCAGTGGAAGGGAGCACGAGGGAGACGTTGTTCACGGCAGCCGCGAATTGTGTGCCATTGGGCCCTTGGCATGTCATGTTCTTAGGGCAAGGGAGCGTGCCCAACCCGATTGTGAAGAAGAACCGCCTGTCCACCGACTGTGGTACGGCCGCCGGGTACTTCGGCGTGGCGAGGCTGAGGAGTTTGGTCGTGAAGTTGGTGACGAAGTTGGTGTCATTGAAGAAAGGCAGGACCGGCTTGTAGAGCGGCAAGCCCTTGTCGAAGCTTGACACAGAAGGTGAGCCCGGCTTTTGGTACTCAAGGATGCCAGCGACGGTGGTGTTGTCGTAGGTGCCGGGCCGGATGACGGAGTAGGGCGCGGCGGACATGTAGAAGTTGGCGTTAGGGTAGACTGACTTGGTGGTGAGGAGAACGTTGGTGGTCTGGCCCGGGGAGATGACCAGGGTATTTATGGTGAACGGCTTGACATAGACGGCGTCGACCTCGACGACGGTGAGCGTGTGGTTGGCGACGGAGAAGAAGAGCTCGTCGTTGAGCGCGGCGTTGATGAGGCGCAGCAGGTATGTCTTCCCTGGCGTCACCTTCAGCTTGAACGTGTCTGCGTGTCATACATGCACGGTAGCTCAGTAATTAGTTAGAACCACGTTTCAGAAATCTTCGACGCCGGACGACTTGAATGTGTAGAAAGCTATTAGCTAGCAAACTTAAGCTATGAAGTCCTAGATAGGTGAAACGTAGCTAAGATTTTTGTTAACGTAGCACCGGCCGGACCCAACAAACACCAACGGCTAAGGTGCACCAAATGTTAGGTCAAGTATCACTGTGTCCCAATGACACTAAACTCTACAATAATCCGAACAACTAACGCACCATTCCGTTTCCTTTTGAAGGAACAATCGGAATAGTCGTTGATGATTGAAAACCCCTCGATCTGCTAGCACACTTTTAGCTCTGGTGACCGCATCACTAAAATAGAACTACTGGTGCATGGAAGCACACCATGCATAGACTGCAAGAAAACGTACCTTGGGCAGAGCAGTTGTAGGTCGGGCCAGGAAGGCCGTTAATGGTGTAAGCGTCGGAGATGTTCGGCGCTCCGCCGACCTTGAGCGCCTGGCTCATGATGTCCTCCGTGTCCGCCGCCCACCACTCGCCGAAGATGACGGGGACCTCCTTGTGCGGCGCCGGGAACGGGTAGGGGACGCCGAGCTTGGGGAGGATGACGATGGCGCCGTAGACGGTGGCGCGGAACCATGAGATGTGCGCGTGCCACCACAGCGTGCCGCGCTGCCCGGTGATGGTGAACTTGTACACGTACGTCTGGCCCGTCTGGATGGGGCACTGCGTGATGTACGCCGGCCCATCGGCCCAGCCCGTCCGCAGCTGCCGGATGCCGTGCCTGCGAGCGCGACAGCGACGGCGATGGTGCGCCAAAAGAGTTGAGCAACTTGGCCGAAAAGGAAGAGCGGGACAGCTTCGTGCGGAAATGGTTGCGAGCTTGGCGACGGCGGAGCTTACTAAAGGTAAAAGCGAAAGGCTAGTTTAAAGCCAGGGGGAAGTACGACGTACCAGTGGATTGACATGTTGTGTGGGACATGGTTGATGACGCGGACGTGGACGCGGTCGCCCTCCCTCGCGATCAGCTCCGGCCCCGGGAACTGCCCGTTCACCGTCACGATGCTCTTCGTGCCGCACAGCCTCGTCACGTTCGCCATTTGCACCTGCAGATTGCAACAAATCAAGACAACTGATACCACATGCAGATAGATGAACATGCATATATATGCATAGATGCATAGATAGATAGTATGTAGCAGCTAGCTATCTATCGATCTCATGGACGTACGTTGAAATCGTAGTGCCTGGTGATGCCTTGCGCTTGGACGATGAGCAGCGTCAGGGTTGCCAGGAGGAGAGAGCAAGGAAGACCTGGGAAGATGGTCATGGCCATGGTATGGTGTCTAGCTAGGTCTAGCTAGCTAGGCTTCGAGCTAGCTTCTCTAGCTATGTCGGGAGATGGTCTTTGAGCTCTCAAGGAGAGCAGCTGATGACCAGGTGGTCGAGGATGGAATGGAATGGATGCTGGAAGAAGCGCTCGAGTTTGTATATATAGCATGTGCCAAATTAAGCCTGCACACCAACTACCACCGCGAGCGCCATATATTTCCTTCCAGGACACTGTAGTAGCTAGTACATGCATGGTCATTGGTAGGATACGCAGCTTAGATGGCAATTCTCGTTTGGTGATTCGGCGGATGAGCTATCAGGGCCGTAGCTTGCTCGAGCAAGCTGGACTGGACTAGTGCTCTAACTTTGGAGTGCGGCTAAAGCCAGCCACAACCATCTGGTTTGACCATGTTTTCTCCGTTTTGTAGCTACTCCTACCTAGCATGCATTCGATCTCGATCGATCGCCTCATGTTTGATTTGCAATGCGTAGTCACGTACCAAGAAGTGAAAGGTAAAAGTGCAAAGAGACTAAAGGCCACCGTCGATCGTGGTAAATTAGCTGGAAAAGGAAAAAACGGATGAGAAATCCAAATCAGACATCGAGCAGGCATCCTTGCACTGCACATTTCGAAAGGAAAGTGAAAAAAGATCTCCGCAGACTTGCTATGCTTGTCAAAATGTCGAATCGATATAATTGAATGGCCCCAGACAGAACCCTGTACTTAACCTGTTCTTATTCCCCGGCTGATCAATGAATTCGGAGAGACGTTCCATGTTTAAAAATGAGACTAATTCTGAGAGAGCGATAGTTCAATTGCCAAAATCGACTAGGTATGTCAATTATTGAATACTATTGCCACGTGACCAGTTGATTAAGTTTTACTCCATATATATCCATGCAAATTAATGAGCAAATATTCAACACGAGCTGCTGATTAATCTGTCAATTGCGTAACCACAAGCACATCGTTGCATCAAAACAATGTCGACGTCTATTTTAAATCAAAGTATTCTAGATACTATGAGTACGCGCGCATTCAAAATTAGGTTGCCCAGCTTAATCGAACATCATTCGATCGTATGACACACGCGCCTCAGCAATTTTCTTTTGGAAGGGAGAACTCCTCCGTCGCATCGCATTAGATTGTCTAATTGGCCTGTCAAAAAATATACTGGAGGATGAGATCATTTCGGAAAGCCGAACGATGTGCTTGTTCAAAAAGGAAAAGCAGATCGATCCAACGATTGATGGGCAAATTATATTGTTAGTCACCGTCACCAACCTACAAAGTGGGCTCGTCTAAAGCTCCAAGATCGCTAGGCGGTAAACGTCAGCTCGATCGTGATCCTCGCCATCTTTCTTTCATATATATACAGTAGACGAAATTCCCGTCTGTTACAGTACTCTAATATATAGTATGCTGAACAACGTTTCAAAAAAAGAAGTATGCTGAACAACGTTTGCATGGTCGCTTGACATGGATACCGAGACATCCATATCCAGTAGGTGCAACCAGCTACACAGTTGGTGCCTTTTGCGTGCCTTCTTGAGTAGAGTCCTTCCCTTGTACTGTTCCCAATGAAGAGAAGGATGCTTGACCCAACCGACCCAAGGATGCAACCATTTTCCCTTCTATTTTGTACTGATTTTCTCTACAGAATAGTAGTCTAGATTCGACAGCTCGCACTCATGTCTGTCCTCCCTTCTGTGCACTACTCCATCCAGTTTCTCAATAAAATGATGTTTGAGTGTTGACTACACACACTCTTCAAAACATACGTTGGTTCTGTTTCAAAACTTAAACATAGCTTTGAGCCTTTGACCATTAAATTCTAGGGTTTTCTATTTTCGTGTCACTTCTTCGTTAGTCATACTACTCACTTTTCTCCAAACTTTAAACTTTTCCTCACGTTTTCCCTCTACCTTTGTTTGAAACTCTCACAATCGCTCGAACGTTGGGTTGCCATCGGGTCAAAGGCCTTGACCATTACATCCTGACGGGTGGGGCCATGTAGGGACGGTTCCTCCTTTGGACGTTCAGTTGTAATAAATGGGGCCACTAGAGAGACGTCGTCAGACCAACTTCTCTCCCTGGATCAAGTCGTTCTCCACCTTGACTAGCTCCCGCACCGCCCACTCCACCGCCCAGCCGCCCGCCCGCCTCCTCCGCTGCCCTATCCTCTTACCTAATGTCGATCCCCACCCCCAAGCCGCCGCGACGCCCACTCTGCCCCCACCAGATGTACCCCCATCACGGGACACGCAGCAATGTTGACTCGCGAGCCGACTAATGCCATCGACCGTGGAGAAGATTGGCTTGAATCGGAGGGATCGAACACATGGATTCCATCTGGGTAAGCATCGTTTGCTTTAGGATTTGTGATGTAACTCGAAAAGCGGTTGTATTTGACCATTGGGCGCATGAATCGTTGGTGCCCACCTAACTGTATTTTTCCAGGCTTGCTTTTCGAATAGGATTGATCCAGCGCTTGCATTTTAGCTGGCTGTTAGACTGGATACTAACATACTATGTGGATTTAAAGCCCATCATTTGAATGATTTTTTCTTCCCAACGGTGGTTGAAACATCCATTACGTTCAGAGAATTGCAAAAGCGTCTTTGTTCTCAGTACCCTAGAGCCTTGGCGATTCAGTTGATATGCAATTTTTCAACACTAGTGAGCAAAGATTGATCCCACTATCTTGTGACGAGCATCTAGGGAATTTATTTGCTTTCAATGCTGGTAGCCATTTTGGTAAAATTCATATCCATGTGTTGCAGCCACGTAAAGCAAGGGAGAAGGGAAAGAGTGTCAAGGCATCATCTGGTGGTCAAACATCATGTGACTCTGCTGTCTCTACTAATAGTGTGTGCACCCGCGCTCCTTGTAGGTCAGTAACAGTACCATCTGTATGCATTGCTAGTGTAAGCCAGGCCACTTCTGCCGCCGATGTGGAGGATGATGCAATGCCTTAGCAAGATGATGAGGAAGAGTTGATGTTTCCTAAATTGGTAATAGATTCAGTCAGCACGCAATGGACGATGCATACAGGGAGGAACTAAGCCTCCCTGCTAGATTTGATGATACTGATGATGAAGAAATGGAGGAGAACAATGACATCCTAGTTCTAGTCGACTAAGATGGTGAGGACATGCCAACAATTGAGTGGGATAGGGATCCAAAGCTTATACCAGGAACCGTATTTGAATCAATGTGGGACTGTCGTAATGCACTTACTACATATTGCATTCTCACTCGAAATGACTTTGTAAATGTCAGGAGTGAGCCAACAAGGTTCACAGTTAAAAGCCCATATGAGAAGTGTAGGTGGAGGATGCATGCATCCACTACGCGCAAGAGCACATTTTTTCAAGTATATTGTGTATTTTAGATCATTGTGTAAAGTTTTTAACTGTGCCTAAAGTCATTGTACCCTATTTTCATCATGTTTGAGATTAAAAATAAACCACACTTGCACACTTGCCCACCGAATGGGGGAAAGTCCAAAACAAAACTTGCAAAGACTAGGTGGGTGGCAGATGCAGTCATGGATTGGCTAAGAGCAAACCCAACACTTGGTCCAACAACACTCAAGGATAAGATTTTTGAGAAGTACCAGATCAACAAATGTTCTATGAGGATGTTCTGTGGCAAGGAAATGGCTCTTGACATGATCAATGGTCCATTTAATGAGAGCTTTTAGTTGCTTTACACCTTCAAAGCTGAAGTGGAGAATGCTAGTCCAGGCACTGTTGTAAAGATAGACAAGCATACTGTTCAGTACAAAATAAGAGGAAAGACAATGGAGAAGGAATGCTTTAGAAGGGATTTTATTTGTTTCAAAGCTTGTTGGCAAGGGTTTCCGGATGGTTGCAGGCCTTATTTGGCTGTGGATGCAACAACTCTAAATGGAAGATTTAGAGGACAGCTGGTAGCTGATTCTACAGTTGATGGACAAGATTGGCTATTCCATGTTGCATATGGAGTGTTGGAGATTGAGTCAGAGGAAAGTTGGACTTGGTTTCTGCAGAAATTGCGCGACCTTATAGGTCTGCCAGGATTGGCTATCCACTCTAACGCTTGCACAGGTTTGGAGAGTGCATTAGAAGAACTATTCCCTGAAGTGGAGCATAGGGAATGTATGCGACACTTAGTGCAAAATTTTACAAAGAAATTCAAGGGTAAAGTTTATACTGAGAATCTATGGCCAGCTATGCAGCTTGAGGAAGCATGAGTATCATTTAAGAGTGTTGTATGCTGCAAATTCTGGAGTGAAGGAGTACCTGGATGCACAACATGGAAAGTGCGATCAAGAAGCCAATTCAGTAATGTTTGTAAGGTAGACTATGTAACCAATGACCTTGCAGAGAGTTTTAATGCAAAGGTAAAGTTAGTGAAAGGCCTTATGTTGTGGCAAATCTTTGATAAGATTAGGCAGATGATCATGATAAAGATCGATTTACGTCGAAGAATTGCAGCAACGCAATATGTTGGCCATTTCATCCTTCTATCTATTATTAAGTCATTGCATGCCCAGGGCAAGAGAATTGAAGATGACATGCATTAGAAGGGGAATGGAGGCACATACATTGACAATAAAAATAGGGAATGGAGGTATCCAGTTAGTTTGGTTGAGAGGACATGAAGTTGTAGGCGATGGCAGCTCTGTGGGAAGCCCTGCATACATGCATGCTTTTTCATGTCTGTTGTAGGAGCTGAAGAAGGTGTAGTTGATCATTACGTGTCAGAGTATTTCTCTATTGCCAAATTTAGGGCAATATATGCTTAAAATGTTCCTACCTTGTTGGGAAAAGACTAATGAACCATAGTCGACCCCGACTTCAAGCTACACGCTCCAGTCTTGACTAGACTAGTAGGTAGGCCAAGAAAGAATAGGATCAGAGCTAGTGCATAGGGTGGTGCACCATGTCGACAACGTAAGTGTCGATGTTGTGGGATCCCGGGTCACATTGCTCGGCTTTGTAAGAATATAGTGCCCCCATAATTTGGACAAGATGATCAGGCGGGATCGGAAAATGCTAAGGAGAATGAAGCAATGGATGCAGATGAAGCTAATGCATAGGATAATGATGCAAATGCATAGGAGAGTGAACCAAATGCATGGGAGATTGAAGCAATGGATGATCCCATTGAACAAAACATAGATATTGACGCAATGGATGATCCGATTGAAGAAAACATAGAGATGGAAGTGAAGGAAATATGCCCTAGAGGCAATAATAATATTGTTATTATCATATTTCTTGTTCATGATAATGTTTATACTCCATGCTATAATTGTATTAAGCGGAAACATTAATACTTGTGTAGTTTTGAACAACACCGTGTCCCTAGTACGCCTCTACTAGACTAGCTGATTGATTAATGATGGTTAAGGTTTCCTAATCATAGACATGAGTTGTCGATTAATAATGAGGTCATGTCATTAGGAGAATGATGTGATGGACAGACCCAAATAAAGCACAACAATTAGATCGTGTCATTGTGTTCATCTTTGCGAAGCTTTTTCCTATGTCAAGTATTGTATTCCTTAGACCATGAGATAATGCAACTCCCTAGTGCCAGAAGAGAGCTTTGAGGTCATCAAACGTCATCCTATGAAAGGGTGATCATAAAGGTGTCTCTCAGGTGATCGGAAAGTACTTGTTGGGTTGCATGTATCGAGATAGAATTTGTCCCTCCCAAGTCGGAGAGATATACTTCAGGCCCACTCGGTAATCGATATCAACACTGCTTGCAAGCATGTGGTTAAGGAGTTAATCACAAAAATGATATCGGATTACGGAATGAGTAAAGTACTTGCTGTGAATGAGATTGAACTAGGTATGCAGATACCGACGATCGAATCTCGGGCAAGTAAAATATTGCGAGACGAATGGAATACATATACGGGATTAATTAAATCCTGGCATCGTGGTTCATCCGATATGATCATCGATGAATATGTGGGAGTCAATATGGGTTTCTAGATCCCGCTATTGATTATTGATAGAAGATCATGTCTGCATATTCTCGAACCCGTAGGGTCACACACTTAACGTGCATTGATGCTAGGATACAATGGATAATTGGTTATTGAGTTTTTGTTTGGAGTCTCGGATGAGATCCCGGACATCACGAGAGGTTCCAGAATGGTCCGAAGAATAAGATTCATATAAAGGAAAGCAGTTTTTGGATTCCGGAAAAGTTTCAGAGTTTATCGATATTGTACCAGAAGGTTCTAGAAGGTTTTGGAGTGGGGCCATTGTGGGCCCACTTGACGGAGGCCTGCGTGGGCCTAAAGGGGAGTGTCCTGGCCACTTGAGCCAGGCACACCAAGCCCCTAAGGCCCAGCCGGCCAGCCCAAGGGGAAACCCTAAGGGAATGTTCTAGAGGGAAAGAGAGAAACTTGCCCCCCACTTCACCCCTTGGCCGCCGGCCCTAGGGCTTGGAGGAGGGGCCAAGCTGGCCGCCCAGCCCCCTATATAAGGGAGGTCTGGGGAGCAGCCTCCCCTCCACCAACCCTAGCCGTCGGCCTAACTGCTGCCCTCCACTTCTCTCTCTCGCGACTGCACGTAGGCGAAGCCCTGCTGCAGAAATTCTCCACCATAAGCACCACGCTGTCATGCTGCTGATCCAATCTATCTCTCCACCATACTTGCTGGACCAAGGAAGGAGGAGACATTGCTGCACCGTACATGTGCATCTCTTGGAGGCGTCGCCACTTGCGGCGTTGGATCAGATCGAATCGCGAGGAGGTGACGGCTAGTACGACTACATCATCCACGTTCTGTTGAACGTTTCCGCTGTGCGATTTCTTCAAGGGTATGAAGATCTCATCTATCTCTCTCGTTGATTACATCTCCTAGATTAGATCTTGGCTTTCTTGTTCGCATCCGTAGGAATTTTTTTGATTTACTATGCTGCGAAACCCATCAGTGGTATCAGAGCTAGATCTATGCGTAGATGTGTTTCACGAGTAGAACGCAACATGCTTGTTGCGGGCATTGATATTTTCTGTTGCATACCTCTATGTTGTGTATTTCTTATGGCGTGGCATAGTGAGATCGAAGCGGTCCAGGCCAACTTTACGCGACCACGTTCGCGAGACCGGCTCCGCACTTGACGCGTGGCTAGTTCCACACATGCGGCTGGTGGATGCCAGTTTCTCTCACTATAGTAGTTATGAGGGTTACAACGGATGTTAGCAACCATAATATCACCGTTGTGGCTTTTCGTAGATAAGAATCGTTCTTAACTTGTTACTCCCATAAGTCACGTAAAACATGCAACAACAAAGTAGAGGCGTCTAACTTGTTTTTGCAGGGAGTGTTTTGTGATATGGTATGGCCACAAGATATGATGTGATATATGTGATGTATGCGATGATCATGTTTTGTAATATTTCACGACTTGCATGTCGATGAGTTCACAACCGGCAGGAGCCATATGGTTGTCTTTATAATTTTGTATGACCTGCGTGTCAACTTGTTATACGCCATGTAATAGCTTTACTTTATCGCTAAGTAGTTAGCAATAGTCGTAGTTGCTATTCGTGGTGGATACAACCATGGTGGAGTGATGGAGATCATGCCGGTGCGCACAAGATGGAGATCAATGCGCGAAGATTGGCTATACCATGTCACATATTGTGTATGCATGTGATGTTTATCCTTGATGTATGCATCTTATTTTGCTTTGATCGCGACGGTAGCATTATAAGATGATCCCTCACACTTAATTTCAAGATAAAATGTGTTCTCCCTATGTATGCACCGTTGCAAAAGTTCATCGTTTTGAAGCATCATGTAATGATCGGGTGCTATAAACTCTACGTTCACATACAACGGGTGTAAGCCAGATTTACACATGCGAAAATACACGGGTTAAACTTGACGAGCCTAGCATGTACAGACATGGCCTTGGAACACACAGACCGAAAGGTCAAGCATGAGTCATATGGATGATATGATCAACATGTTGATGTTCACCATTAAAGCTACATCATTCACGTGATGATCGGTGTAGTGAATTTGGATCATGCTTCACTAAACAACTTTGAGGGATGATGAATTTAGTGGGAGTTTATTAGTAATTTGATTAACTTTAACTAATTATCATGAACTAAATCTTAGTGTATTTGCATAAGTCGTTGTAGTCTTTGGCAACCGTTTTCCACCGACACTTAGTTTTAATTGAGTTAAAAGAACTATAGAATTATGGATATCACTTTTTGGACTAGTGCCGTTTAGTTAAAATGTCAAGATCAAAGATGAAGTCCTATTGCAATTTTAGTAAACCTCACTTGCTCCATGCGATTTAATAAGTTGTATTAATCTAAGAGCAACGATTCAAGTTTAGTATCTAAAGATTATACATTTTCCTTCATGAGAAATTGATCTTCAAAATTGTTTGAAAATCAAAGTGATCTTGGAGCTGAAAGAATTGTTCCAGAAACAAACAAGAGTTAAAAGATATTTGATATCTAAAACTTTGATTGTTTGCAAAATGATTAAGTATAATTTAGTAAAAGAATATATGCTCATATTGTATGAATATATGCAAAGATTGAAGACGCTAGGCGTCCCGATCACCCAAAAGTTTGGGAACTAATATTATACTTGCATTCATCCTTATAAGCTATAGTAGTTTCATCATAAAAGTTTTCATGATAAGATGAATGAAAGGGTATTGGCTAAACTATTTTTGCTATACCAAAAGATTGCTAAAGAATGGAGTCTGGAAGAATACCAATCATATGATGATGGCGATCTACTTCAAAGTGCAAAATCCAAGGCTATTAGTATTTGACTAACATCCTTTGGACTATGTGTCAAATGATTGACGCCACTATTGATGTTGATAGATTCTTCTAAAAAGAGAGGAAATGCTAAATAGGATCTGCAAAAGTATTTGGTAGAAAAGGAAAAGACTGAAAATGTCCACCACAGGTATATAAATGACATACATGTTATAGATGTATTCTTTGCTAGTACATAATGTAATTCTTGGGTATTGGATACTAGATTATTGGTATGAAATGTCATACAAAGCAACAATACAAGAACTACGATGGCCTAAGTAACTAGCAAAAGAATGTGGTAACAATGCGCATCGAGAAACAAGTAAATGTGTTATTGTGTTTTTCGTCGGCATAAAACCTAGCCTTCTAGATTTGTTAAGAACTTAATAATTTTTATTTTGTTCTGGTATTATGAGAGCAATGGTTGTTCAAATTACTACCGTCTTCCATAATTGATGGATAGATTAGTATTATCTTGTTGGTGAAATCGACATTTATAACACTGATGCTAAAGGTCGCAAGACAAAACGAATTTCACTTATATATGACACTGCCGTTTAAGTCATATTGGAAACAAAACATGAAAGAAATTCTATATTGATAGATTTTCGAGTCATTTGATTTTGAATTGATTGACGCTTGTGAGACTTTTCCTAAAGATGATTAAACTCCATTCATGGGCCATGGACAGAACAAGCGACTAACTAAATGGAGATCGTACATGTTGATGTATGTAGTCCATGGTGTGAAGTCGATCATGGTGTATTTTCTATTTCATCAATGACTTGAATAGATGTATGGTATATCTGCTTGATGAGATAGAAGTATGAAACACTTGAAATTGTTCAATTTATGAAGTGGAAATTATGGTAACTAGAAAATTCAAGTTTTTATGATTGGATCATAAAGAAGAATATTTGAGTTACAAGTTTAGCAAACATCTAAGAGTTAGAGGAATTGTTCCACAAACTTGCATCGTGATAAACACCATAGGAGTATGGATTTTTCGATGGATCTAATCAAACCTTGTTTGACATGGTTAGATCAATGATGAAATAAAACTACCAATATAATTTGTGGATTATGCTTTAGAGACTACCGCTTTTCACTGAATAGAGCACCATCATAATCCGCTGAAATGATACTGTACAAGTTATAGTTTTCTTTTCTTAAATTTTGATATGTACGGCATATGTAAAATGTTTACAACCAAAATCGGATTAGTAAGTCTTTGTAGGTTATCCCAAAGAATGTCGATGGGTATTCCTTCTACTAAGAACCCAAACACATAATGATTGTCGCTAAAAGGTGAATTTCTTATAAAGGAGTTTTCTCGCGAAAGGTTTAAGTGGGAGGAAGATAGAACTTGATGAGGTTATTGAATCTTAGCAAGATGATCAGAGTAGCGCAGCACCAGAAAATGTTCTAGAAGCGGCAACTGCATTCATGGCTTACGCGTCTACAATATGTTGTAGTCACGGCATCGAAGTCCCTATTTAACCAAGTTGGGCGTAATCAAATAGCAAGATTTGAGGACGAGATATTATTAGATAATAGTAACCAACAATATACAAATAAGCGGTGATGGGCCCTGACTTTGTCATATGATTTATTCTAGCAACAATTACATATTGAGATATGATAGTTGAATAAACAAAACAACGTTCCTCTACCGGAATGCACACCAAGGACGTGTACCTGACACGACCCAATGGGTTTTGTTGATTCAAAGGGTTGCTAGATATGTATGCAAACTTCTATGGTAGAAGTAAGCATAGCGAAGTTGGAATCTTCAATGATGAAAATGTTAAAGTGTTAATTTCATCAAGATATTTGAAGATGCTTGTATTACAAGAAAGTAAGTGGGAGCTCTCAGACATATTTCTAATACTTTATGTGGATGACATATCATTTATTGGAAATAATGTGTTTTTCTTGATATTGTTAAGTTTTCATTAAAATTAGTTTTTGATGAAAGACTTAGGTAAAACCAGAATATTAAGCATCAATGTCTATGCAGATAGATTGAGGCACTAATATAGTTTTGCCAGAGTACATAGATGAAATATTGAATTTGTTCAATATGGAAACAATAAGAACGGTTCTTGTTGCATGGAAGAGGTTGGAGCAAGAATCAATTGTTTTGACACTTGATGAGTAAAACAGCAAGAAAGATTTTATCAATCTTGTATACCATGATATGTAGATCCAGATATGTCTGATGCTCTAAAAGGTTACAAGCATTCATATGATGATCGTTGGACAATAGTAAGAATATTCTTATGTACTTTCGAAGAACTAAGAATATATTCTGTATGCAAAAGTGACAAATGGTTTATTGCAATATGTTACATTGGCTTTGTCACGTATACAGGTAAAATTTTATCTCAATTTTAAGCTATTTGTTTTGAGTTAGAAGGTGGCACAATAAGATGGAAGAAAGTTCCATGATGACTTGGATGAGTTCCAATGTTAACATTGTGGCGGACACTGCAACGAGGGCTAAGTATATAATCGCTTTAGAAGCGGCATAAAAGATGCAAAGTAGATAGTGATAATCCAACTTATTTGTGGCACTGTCGTCTAGGTCATATTGGCGTAAAATGCATGAAGAAACTCCATTCTGATGGACTTTTGGAGTCTCTTGATTTTGAATCATTTGACGCGTGCAAGCCATGCCTCATGGGCAAGATGATCAAAACCCCGTTCTCCGGAATAATGGAGCGAGCAACTGACTTATTGGAAATCATACATACCGATGTGTGCGGACCAATGAATATTTTGATGCGTGGTGGATATCACTATTTTCTCACTTTTACTGATGACTTAAGTAGATATGGGTATGTCTATTTAATGAAACATAAATCTGAAATGTTTGAAAAGTTCAAAGAATTTCATAACAAAGTGGAAAACCATCGTAACAGGAAAATTAAATTTCTGCGATCCGATCATGGAGGTTTAGTTCCAAGTGTGCTAGTACTATGTAGTTCTATTGTATGACAATAGTGACAACATAGTTTTGGCAAAGAAACAAAGGTTTCATCAGAAGACCAAGTTTATCCGATGCCATCTCATACAAGATGAGTAATGCGTGCGGACGCAAAAGAATATGCAAATACAAACGGACCTGAAAGTGTTAGACCCGTAGATAAGGTTTACCACGTGCAACGCATATGAATAACACCGGAATGCCATAGGTGTTAAAGGCGCAAGTATGACTAGATTATTGACTCTAGTGCAAGTGGGAGACTGAAGGAAATATGCCATAGAGGCAATAATAATATTGTTATTATCATATTTCTTGTTCATGATAATGTTTATACTCTATGCTATAATTGTATTCAGCGGAAACATTAATACTTGTGTGGTTTATGAACAACACCGTGTCCCTAGTACGGCTCTACTAGACTAGCTTATTGATTAATGATGGCTAAGGTTTCCTAACCATAGACATGAGTTATCAATTAATAATGAGGTCATGTCATTAGGAGAAT
This sequence comes from Dactylis glomerata, assembly GCA_007115705.1. Classification (NCBI taxonomy): domain Eukaryota; kingdom Viridiplantae; phylum Streptophyta; class Magnoliopsida; order Poales; family Poaceae; genus Dactylis; species Dactylis glomerata. The sequence continues at coordinate 255,987 of QXEO01000129.1, forward strand.
GATGTGATGGACAGACTCAAATAAAGCACAGCAATTAGATCGTGTCATTGTGTTCATCTTTGCGAAGCTTTTTCCTGTGTCAAGTATTGTATTCCTTAGACCATGAGATAATGCAACTCCCTAGTGCCAGAAGAGAGCTTTGAGGTCATCAAACGTCATCCTATGAAAGGGTGATCATAAAGGTGTCTCTCAGGTGATCGGAAAGTACTTGCTGGGTTGCATGTATCGAGATAGAATTTGTCCCTCCCAAGTCGGAGAGATATATACTTCGGGCCCACTCGGTAATCGATATCAACACCGCTTGCAAGCATGTGGTTAAGGAGTTAATCACAAAAATGATATCGGATTACGGAATGAGTAAAGTACTTGCTGTGAACGAGATTGAACTAGGTATGCAGATACCAACGATCGAATCTCGGGCAAGTAAAATATCGTGAGACAAAGGGAATACATATACGGGATTAATTGATTCTTGGCATCCTGGTTCATCCGATATGATCATCGATGAATATGTGGGAGTCAATATGGGTTTCCAGATCCCGCTATTGATTATTGATAGAAGATCATGTCTGCATATTCTCGAACCCGTAGGGTCACACACTTAACGTGCATTGATGCTCGGATAGAATGGATAATTGGTTATTGAGTTTTTGTTCGGAGTCTCGGATGAGATCTCGGACATCACGAGTGGTCCGAAGAATAAGATTCATATAAAGGAAAGCAATTTTTGGATTCCAGAAAAGTTTCGGAGTTTATCGCTATTGTACCGGAAGGTTCTAGAAGGTTATGGAGTGGGGCCATTGTGGGCCCACTTGACCGAGGCCTGTGTGGGCCTAAAGGGGAGTGTCCTAGCCACTTGAGCCAGGCGCACCAAGCCCCTAAGGCCCAGCCGGCCAGCCCAAGGGGAAACCCTAAGGGAATGTTCTAGAGGGAAAGGGGGAAACTTGCCCCCCACTCCACCCCTTGGCCGCCGGCCCTAGGGCTTGGAGGAGGGGCCAAGCTGGCCGCCCAGCCCCCTATATAAGGGCTAGGGCGCAGCCTCCCCTCTCCCAATCCTAGCCGCCGGCCTAACTGCTGCCCTCCACTTCTCTCTCTCTTGCGACTGCACGTAGGCGAAGCCCTGCTGCAGAAATTTTCCATCATAAGCACCACGCCGTCGTGCTGCTGATCCAATCTATCTCTCTACCATACTTTCTGGACCAAGGAAGGAGGAGACGGCTAGTACGAGTACATCATCCACGTTCTGTTGAACGTTTCCGCTGTGTGATTTCTTCAAGGGTATGAAGATCTCATCTATCTCTCTCGTTGATTACATCTCCTAGATTAGATCTTGGCTTTCTTGTTCGCATCCGTATGAATTTTTTTGATTTATTATGCTGCGAAACCCATCAGGAAGCAATGGATGGTCAGCTTGAAACAAATGCAGATGAAGCAATGGATGATATTGAAGAAAGAGCAGAGGCTATGTTCGACAAGTGTTTGTCTTTGTTTGAAGGAAGATCTGATCGTCAGTTCCACAGCCACAACCCGAAATGCAGAAGAACAAGAGGTAGATGCGGTGGACTCCAAGAGTATCCCGGCTAGGATCACCTAGAGTAAGGTTGTGAACCCAGCGAAAAACACATGGAGCAAGAAATAATTTAAATCCTAACTTCGTAATTTGTATGTTAAATTTGAAGTACCGTGAGATGTCTGTATAATGAATTTGAACTAGTGTGTAAGAAGTTTGTATGTTGAATTTGAACTACTTTGATGTTAAATTTGGACTAGTGTGTGGGGAGTTTGTAAGTTTTATAAGGTCATGCCCTTAGTTGCTTAGCAGTAATCAGTTTTGCCCTTGACGTTGTTAGTCAACGGGGTTATCCATGTGGTCAACAAATGGGGTTTACCTAGGTCATGGCTTAAACCAAAGTAAATGTTGTCAAAATGAGTCAAAATTTGGCACGCATGTGTATCTTGGAATGAGTCAAAAAATGATGTAGGCCAAGATTGATTTATTACAAGGAAGATACATTTTTCTTTTTCTTTTTTCCTAAACATAGTTTTAGCTAGGGTTAGGGTTACTTTTAGGCACAACTAACTGAACAAAAATCAAAACATAGTGGAGAATTTTTTTTAAGGATATTTAACTTTTTCCCAAAACTCCTTGGAATGAGCTACTACCTATGAAGATGCATATCTTTCAACTCAACCCCTTCCCTCCCAGAGCATACTTTGTCTTAATAAGGACAAATTTGGAGCAATTGTGTATCTTTGAATTGCAAACAATACAATATCGTCCAATATGGATTTTTTTGTATTAATAACATGTTTTTCATTTTTCAGATGTCAAAAACTTGAATTCCCATACTTAGTTTTCTATTATCTTGCCCCTCCTTTTTTTACCGTTACTCAGTTTTCCCCCGCCTTTAAACTTTCCCCATTTTTCACGTCTCTTTTGTCTCAAACCCTCAGTTTTCCCCTCTATTTTTGTGCGCCTTCTTTAGTTGTGTTCACTATGGCTGTTGCGCCGTTATTGGTCAATATGTATGTCACACGGATTGTGGCTACCCAATGTTGGATCTTTTTTATTGATCGTGGCTAACCACCGTTGGATGGTTTGGATCTCTCTCTCCCTCTCTCTATTGCATCTACCCTATCATTAGCTGCACCGGCCAACCTTGCCATTCAAGTCCTCCCGACGCTTGCAACTATACCTAGGAGAGGCTAGGATAGCCCGCACGAACCCTGGCCATGCGTGCACCCTCGAGTTCCTCCCCTCCTTGGGCGTGCAGATCTGGTGGGGTGGTGCGGATCTGCTTGCCGTGGTGCGAATCTGCATGGGGCAATGCATATATGCATGTGGCGGTGCTTCTTCCTCTCTCAAGGCCTCTGGTAGCCATTCATTCATATAAACGGATTTGCCCCAAAATGCTCTAGCGGCAGCTCCCAAGAATCACTCTCACTATCTAATTATTTTCTCCTTCCTTGGAGTTAGGATATGTCTAGTTGGATGGGCAGTAGCTCTACCGGTAGCATCCCTAGGTGTCGCATCAATGGCGACTCGTCGGCTTCTTCGATACCGTACAGACATAGGCCGCTGGAATATGCTTTGGCAGTTCTATGCTGATGCAGAGAGAATGCTTCCCGTTGGATTTATTGGAGTGATGAGAACCTAAGGAGAAGATATTGTAAATGCACAAGAGCTCTGGGTGATATTTTCTATGATTTTTTAATTTGTTTGTGGATAAAGAAATGCCAAAGTGGTTAATTATGACACTCATTTGTGTTTAACTTTGTTGGTTGGTGGATGCAAATTATTCAAATGGTTCAAGCCAGAAGTTCCAAAATTCTTGAAGCAACACTTGATTGATTTACACGACATGGTGCGTCTGCTGAAGAGAGAAAATGCTACACTTGTTGCAATGAATCAAGAGTTGTAGTAAAAGAATGCTTCAAATGGATATTTACTTAAGCAGAGGGATATGCAAAATCAGCTACTATATGATGATAATTGTAATACTGTTAATCAGTTTGCAGTTAAGCAGAGGAAATTAGACATATACGCATTTGTACTTACATGCCTTCTAGTAGTCTCTCTATTAGCTTTGTTTCTAGTGCTTTTATTGTACTTAAGGTAACCCTTGTACTTAACATCCTAATTCAAGTATTACATTGATCTAAGAAATTGTAGCAAACAAATTCAATGGGGTCCAACATTTGCCCAATTACATTAATCTTCTCAATTGATCTAAGGAATTGTAACGAACAAATGCAACGGGGTCCAACATTTCCCCAGCTACCACAACCACATAACTGCTAGGATAGGGATGACAACTGCGAAAACTATCCACATGACTTTAATTTTTTCCTCTCCCTTAACTTAAAGATCTTGTATCACCTGATCACATGCGGCAAGATCAGTCTCAAGTGTCAATTTATCCTTACGAATAATCTCTCGATTCTTCTTTTCTTTCTCGATAGTATGCTTCAGGTCACATATCAACTGGTTTTTACGGGCTAATTCAACACCTAAATTGGCTACCATATCCTCCAAATCCATCTTCTGGCTAAACCACTAGGATGATTCATCTTGGTATGCAATACACCATGGATCATCGGCTTGCCTGGCAAGCTGTAACAATTCCAACAAAAACCCAGTTGAAATCACTAGGCTGGGCCATGGTGGCACTTCAAATTCAACAGTATTAGAAACAGCAGGATCTACCTTCACTTCCTTCAAGGTAGGACAAGGTGAACATGGACACGGCATGATCGAATTCCCTCCCTCCCTGATGTACCCGCTAGAACCAGACATTGATGACAATTTTGCACCTGCAATCTCAAGGAAATATGGGAACCACGTCGATTAGGGTGGGCGAGGTAGGAGCGAAGAGCTTACCAAGCAATGCTAGCAACTGGTGTGGCCTTTCATTGTTCTTTGAACACCGACCGTCGTGGGCGGAAGATCTGCATGCGGCGGACCTGCATGCCAAGGACCTCCTGCGGTGGGTATAATGTGTGCGGAGGAAACACTCTGATTGGTGCCATTGTTGAGGTGCAGCGGCGCCGTCCATCAGTTGCCGCCGGAAGATGGAGCCTCCAAAGCTAGGAGGCGCTGGTGATGGCTCTTCTGTTCGCAGGTGGGGTAGGAGCTACGATGTCTACGCATGCGTATGTTCTTGTAGACAGTGTTGAGCCTCCAAGTGCAGAGGTTTGTAGAACAGCATCAAGTTTCCCTTAAGTGGATCACCCAAGGTTTATCGAACTCAGGGAGGAGGAGGTCAAAGGTATCCCTCTCAAGCAACCCTGCAATTATGACACAGAAAGTCTCTTGTGTCCCCAACACACCCAATACACTTGTCAGATGTATAGGTGCACTAGTTCGGCAAAGAGATAGTGAAATACAAGTAGTAGTGATGATTATAAGTAGTAAATGTAATCTGAAATAAATATTGCTGCGAGCAAACATGTAACAAAACTGAAAGGAAATGGTGTTCAATGCTTGGAAACAAGGCCTAGGGATCATACTTTCACTAGTGGATACACTCTCAACAAATATAACATAATTGAACCAATAGATACTATCATCAATATGCAACTCTAAACAATTCTCCAATGGAAAACGAACACTAATCATGCGTAGGGCTACGAAGCACTCCTCAAAGTCCGTATTTACCCAAACTAGATTGTCCCACACTATCACCATGAACGCACTAGATGGTTCCAACAAACACCAACAATTCATAGAGACATTAACAAAAAAGACACACATGATGCGCACACTAGTCACCTTCACACCATGATACAAGGTATCTCCAGAGATTACAATAATAAAGCACAGGAGTAGCATAATATCTAAATAATAGCATCTACCAATTCAACTAGATACAAAGCTCACGATCACATAAAGATCACATCATGAGAGAGAGAGGTGAACCACATAGCTACCGGTAGAGCCCTCAGGCCCGTGGAGAACTACTCCCTCCTCATCATAGGAGGCAGCAACGGCGATGGAGATGGCGGTGAGATCGATGGAGATGGCGGAGACGGCGATGGAGACCGATGGAGATGGCTCCGGGGGCACTTCCCAATCCCGGCAGGGTGCCGAAATAGAGACTTCTGTCCCCCAAAATTCGTCTTCAACGGTGGCGGCGCTGCGGAACTGTTCTAGGAAAAACACCAATTGTTTTAGGGTTTTTCGTCGGGAGGCTTCTTATAGGCAAAGGGGCATCGTCAGAGGTGGACCAGGGTGGCCTCACCATGGGTGGGCGTGGCCAGGGGCTGGGCCGCGCCCCCCTGTGCTGTGGCCAGCCTCTGGCCCCTCTCCGGCTCCCATTTGGTCCTCGTTCTCCGTCCGGGAAAAATAGAAGTTTTCGAACTTGTTTCGTCCAATTCCGAAAATATTTCCTATGTAGCTTTTATGAAACACAAAAATAGCAGAAAACAGGGAACTGGCACTGTGGCATCTTGTCAATAGTTAGTTCTGGAAATTGCATAAAAACACCACAAAGTGTAATGAAACACAAGGCAAATGGTGTAAAAACAAGCATGTAGCATCAAAAATTAGAGATACGTTTGAGACGTATCAAGCTGCTCGGGGCTAGGAGCGCTCGTCCGATGCATTGAGCCAACATGTCATACACGAACCCAACTATCAATGTTTTGGGGAGTAGTTGCTACGGCTCCACCTCATGGGCTCATGGGACCATATGTCGTTGGCTGTGCTGGCTCCACAACGCGGCCCCATTTGTCATTGGCGGAACCATCCACACAGTCAGGAAATAAAGTGGCCCACTCGTCAGCGAGAACTATCAAATGCTTAGGGTGAGCGAGAGAAGGCTGGGCCGATGATACGTCTCAAACGTATCTATAATTTTTGATGCTACATGCTTGTTTTTACACCATTTGCTTAGTGTTTCGTTACACTTCGTGGCATTTTTTTGCATTTTCCGGAACTAACCTATTAACGAGATGCCACAGTGCCAGTTCCCTGGTTTCTGCTGTTTTTGTGTTTCAGAAAAGTTACATGGGAAATATTCTCGGAATTGGACGAAACAAAAGCCAAACATCCGGAAATTTACCGAAGCTTCTAGAGAACCGAAGAGGAGACGGAGAGGGGCCACAGGGCAGCCACACCACAGGGCGGCGCGGCCTGCCCCTGGCCCACGCCCCCTGGTGAGGCCACCCTGGCCCACTTCTGACGCTGCCCCTTCGCCTATAAACACCCCCCGACGGGAAAAACCTAAACACCCGATCACTTTTCCAGAATATATCGCGATCCACCGCCGCCATCGACCCGAGATCGGGAGGGTCCAGAAGCTCTTCCCGGCACCCTGCCGGAGAGGGGAATCACCACCGGAGGTCTTCTTCATGGCCATGCTTGCCTCTGGCACGATGAGTGAGTAGTCTACCTTGGACTATGGGTCCATAGCAGTAGCTAGTTGGTTGTCTTCTCCACCATGTGCTTCATGTTTAGATCTCGTGAGCTGCCTTACATGATCAAGATCACCATTATGTAATTCTACATGTTGTGTTTGATGGGATCCGAGGAATATTGGTGTTATGATTGAGTTGATGTACTGAATATTATCTTATGTTATCTCTATGTTGTTTATGATCTTGCATGCTCTCCGTTGTTAGTAGCTTTCTTGGCCGAGTAGTTGCTAGTGACTCCAAGAGGGGGTATTTATGCTCGATAGTTGGGTTCATGCCTCTATTTAATCTGGGGGAGTGACAGAAACCTCTAAGGTTGTAGATGTGTTGTTGCCACTAGGGAGAAAAAAACATTCATATGCTCAAGGGCATATGCTTTGTTTACATTACACACTTTGCTTAATGCAGTAATCTGTTGTTCGCAACTTAATACGTGTGGAGTTCTCGGATTGATTCACCACAAGTGGATTATTAGTCATAGATGCAGTTGGATGACGGTCTATGTATCTTGTTGTAATGCCCAGAGTAAATCTCATAGTGATCCTCTCGACATATGCACGTTGTCTTTATTCTATCAATTGCCCGACTGTAATTTGTTTACCCAGCATGTGTTATTTTATCATATGGAGAGACACCACTAGTAAACTGTGGACCCCGGTCCTATTTCCGTTATATTGCTATAACCTGTTTACTTTACTCGCACTGTTTACTTTACTAGCATATTATTATCACTTTCCACTCGATACGCTCATACCCTTTGTTTCAAGCAAACCGGTGAGATTGACAACCTCATCGTAAGTTGGGAACAAAGTATTTGGTTGTGTTGTGTGCAGGTTCCATGTTGCAGCTGGCAAAGCAAAGCTTGGACGAGGCGCCCTATAAATTGTCCAGAGCTGTCGCGAAGCTAGCAAGCATCACCTTCAGGAGTATTGGCTTTTTCCTACTGGATCGATTAAACCTTGGTTTCTTACTGAGGGAAAAAACTTGCTGCTATATTCATCATACCTTCCTCTTGGGGTTTCCCAACTGGCCGGTCATTCACTCCATCATCACCGCGCCATCTATAGGAATCAAGACTTTTTCTGGCGCCGTTGCCGAGGAGGAGAAAGAAGACTTCTGCAAGGGGAGTTTCGCACGCATATCCTTTACTTTGTTTTAAGTTTTGCTACTTTATTTTTACTTGCATTGTTTTATAAAAACACAAAAAAAATTAGTTTCCTTTATAGTTGTTATTTCTTTACTTTTAGTTCATTATGTTGTCCCCTAAGTACATTTTCGAGGACCTCTCAGTTGGTAGTGGTTCTATTATTGGGAAAAGTAACATTGAGGAGTTCTTTAATCATATTAGTATGGATAAAGATGTTGAGGAAAAGTCTTTGGCTGAGCTTGCTCCTAGTTATGAAGTTGCTTCTGCTTATTTAATTCACATGTTAGAAGCTAGGTTTGCTAGCCTTAATCCTTTTATGCAATACATGTTTCTTAAGCTTCATGATATTGAGGATCCTGAAAAGAAAGCTTTTATCTTGGAAACTTTGCGCATAGAATTTAGAGATGTTGCCATTGAGGCTAGGGAAGTTTTTAAGAAATTTAATAAGCTTGGCTCGCCTGTAGAGGTTGTTGGTACACCCAATGAAGATTTTAGAGTGCCAATACCTTGTAAACTTGTAGGAATTCATGATGCTTTGGAAAATAATTTTAGTTGGATCTGTCCTGAAAATCTTTTTGATGAAAGTAGTGTACCAAGGCGTGATTACAAGGGATACCCAAAAACTCATTTGGACAGAATTCATTTCTTTGTTGAAAAGATTCCTACAATTGATCTTAATGCCTCTTTTGATATTACTTGATTCGCACTTTCTGCGCCTAGCTCAAATGCGTTAAAGAAAAGCACTCTTGGGAGATAACCCAATGTTCTTACTTTTAGTACTTTTTCTTTTATTTGAGTCTTGGAAGTTATTACTACTGTAATAACCTCTTCTTATCATTTTTTTTTCGTTTTTGTGCCAAGAGAAGCCTCTAATTTGAGTGAGGTAAGATTTGGGGATGTTGCTGTCCTGAAACTGTTTTCGGTGCTGCACCGTAAAAATTCGTGAAAATTCTCTGTATATCTTTTGAACCTGCGATTTCTTGTGCATATGCCCCAGGTTATATCCAAACTTTCATTATATGAACACTTTTTGATTTGAGGAACAGAAAACCCTCTAAAAATTCAACCTTTGTCAGCTGTTCTGTTTTGACAGATTTCTGCCAATATTTGTGTTTGCCGCTTTATCGCTTTCTTTTTGAGTTCTTTTGATCACGGAACTTTTGGGGAAGTTGCTACAGTATTACATGCTTTATATGTGGTGGTTTTGAGTTGAAACCTGAAGCAAAAAGGGTTGATTCAATGTTATGCTTACACTAATATTGCTAATAGAATTGTGTTTAGTTTTGTATGAAGGAAGTTTTCAAGTGTAGGGATTGGAGAATGATGAGATGAGTTGAAGAATGGACAAAAGCTCAAGCTTGGGGATGCCCATGTCACCCCAAGAAATATCCAAGAGGTACAAGCGTCAAAGCTTGGGGATGCCCCAGAGGCACCCCTTCTTCATCGGCAAAAATCAGGTCACCTTTCAACACACTATATTTTTATTGCTTTATGCATTATGCGTTTTTCTTGGAGCGTCAGTTGTTTTTAGTTTTCAGTTTTGTTTAGTTCTGTTTGCTGCAATAAATGGTTGGACCCCAACAAATTCCTTTTGGAGAAGTTGCCTTGCTTTTCATTTGCCAAGAACACTCCGTTTTTCACTCTTATCGTTCAACGAGTGTTCTCTTTTTCTGCTACTGCATTTAGTTTTTGTTTTCCGCATTGATTTGTGTTCAGGTCTTGTTATATCTTTTCATCAAGGTGTATTTTGACCTCTGGTCCATGTTGGTTTTCATCAGAAGAGTTATTTCAAAAAGGTTCGAATGGTGTTGGAAAAGAGAAAAAAAATTCATGCAAAAAAGTGGTACAAAAAGGAGCTTGTGTAGACTGCGGCTTAGACTTTTGCATGTCGTGCTTGATGTATTTTTGATAGTATGCTTAGTGGTTTTGCTGTAGCATGACTTGTCTCAAATGACTGAGATTGCTTAATGAGCCTTTGAAAAAATCATGCGTTGTTTTAATTATTTGCAAGCATTATTTTGGTTATCTCCTTTGATGCTTTATTTGGGTTGACTTGGCGCATGCTCACACATGTTAGACTCATACAAAGTTTCCATAAGCCTCTATGATCATTTATTTTTTAACTTTTGATGCCATCTTATGCTTCTTTTAATGTCACTTTGTCGCTTTGCATGATTATGGCCGTTATTGCTCTCTTAGTTGGTCGCTACTAGTCTTTTGCTAGCCCTCATTTTGTACTGAGTATGAGCTCTACTCGTGCATCCAACTCCTAAAAACCAAGTTGTTCCAAAAGTTTCCACCATACATGCCTATTAGCAATTTGCTATTCCAAAGTACATTTGACTTGCTTTTATCTATCCTTCAAATTAAACTCTTTTTGGTGTTATGCGAAAATTGGTCAGTAAAGCTCTCACGAACCTGATGGCACGCTTTACTTTTCTCGCTTTAAAATTTTGACATTGTGGCTCTCTTATGTTGAGTTGTTATGCTTGCAAGTTGTAAGTTGGAAATTAGCCCAGCCATGCCATCATGGGGCAAGCTTTCAATATTGCACTATCTTTCATTTGAGTTGATATCGTGATCTTTTGTTTATGGATACTCGCGATGTGAAATAAGTTGGGAATCTTGCGGGATCATAGAATTTTATATGTGTTAGGGAAACGCCTGGGCCGCTAATCTAAGCCATGCATCATTCATGGTGGAAATTTACAGCATGCCCATAGTGAACATTCGACGACGCATCTCACAATAAAAAGCTATACCAATGGTAAATAAAAGAGATATCGAGGTGTTCATTGTCTGTTTGTCCTGTCATTTTGATGTGGGCTTGTTCCATGTCATCGGGCAGGAGGTACCCCGTTGGCGGTTCTCGATGATACACATATATTTACAATGACAAGATCTTGCTTGGGACTCTAAGTCGAGCAGCATGAGGTTTGGGTATTCGTATTTCATGGGACACGAGGTTTTCAACTTATGATTTGTCAAGCATATGCAGCATAAGTGTATTCGCATTAACTTTAACCATTCAAGATGCCTATGATGGGGGCAATGAGAGCTCAAAGCCTGTAAGTACCATAATTTTTGAAGGTTTATAAAACTTGCAATCACTGCTTCCCTCCTCGAAGGGCCTTTCTTTTACTTTTTATGTTGAGTCTCCACCTTCTATCTTTATGCACCGTCTAAGAGAGCATAGTTGTCATTCTGAGTATAATGTGCATTGTCCCAAAGTTTTCATTGATTGATTCATATTGTTGGTTTCACTTGTTCTCAAATTACTTGTATCTAGTCGCCCTCTTAAACTTGAAGGTGTCCTATGCATTTATGTTTTGCTCTCCATGAAGGACAAGCTGAAAACCATTTGTATGTTTTTCCATATGATTTGAACACATGTTTGACTTTTATTGTTTCATTTTCATGATCTTTCATTTGTGTTCTTTTTCATGTTATAACATGGTTGCTAAGTTTCTTCTATCAAGATTATATCTTTCATGTCCATGTTTAAGTTCTTTTGATCCCAGCGCACAACGCTTACATAGTTGATCAAGATTGTGTAGGTGCATGTCACCTCAAAAATTATTTCTTTTGTTATCACTTACCTACTCGAGGACGAGAAGGAGTTAAGCTTGGGGATGCTGATACGTCTCAAACGTATCTAGAATTTTTGATGCTCCATGCTTGTTTTTACACCATTTCTTAGTGTTTCCTTACACTCCGTGGCATTTTTATGCATTTTCCGGAACTAACCTATTAACGAGATGCCACAGTGCCAGTTCCCTGTTTTCTGCTATTTTTTTGTTTCAGAAAAGTTACACAGGAAATATTCTCGGAATTGGACGAAACAAAAGCCGAACATCCAGAAATTTACCGAAGCTTCTAGAGAACCAAAGAGGAGACGGAGAGGGGCCACAGGGCAGCCACATGCTGGCGCATGGGTGGCGGCACCAGAAGATTCCTTGTGCGTGGTGAATGACCAGCCCGTTGGGAACCCCAAGAGGAAGGTATGCTGAGTATAGCAGCTAGTTTTCCCTCAGTTAAGAAACCAAGGTTTATCGTTCTTGGAGAGGAGAGACAAACGACTGAAGGTGATGCTTGCTAGCTTGCGACAGCTTCGGACAATTTATATATGGCGCCTCGTCCAAGCTTTGCTTGCTAGCTGCAACGCAGAACCTGCACACAACACAACCAAGTACTTCGTTCCCAACTTGCGATGAGGTTGTCAATCTCACCGGTTTGCTTGAAACAAAGGTTATGAGTGTATCGAGTGGAAAATAGTAGAGTATGCGAATAAAGTAAACAGTGCGAGTAAAGTAAACAGTGCGAGTAAAGTAAACAGGTGATAGCAATATGATGAAAATAGGACCGGGGTCCACAGTTCACTAGTGGTGTCTCTCCATAAGATAAATAACACGTGCTGGGTAAACAAATTACAGTTGGGCAATTGATAGAATAAAGATAAACGTGATATGTCAAGAAGATCACTATGAGATTTACTCTGGGCATTACAACAAAATACATAGACCACCATCCAACTGCATCTATGACTAATAATCCACTTGTGGCGAATCAATCCGAGAACTCCACAAGTATTAAGTTGCGAAAAACAAATAATTGCATTAAGCAAAGTGTGTAATGTAAACAAAGCATATGCCCTTGAGCATATGAATGTTGTTTTCTCCCTTGTAGCAACATCACATCTACAACCTTAGAGGTTTCTGTCACTCCCCCAGGTTAAATAGAGGCATGAACCCACTATCGAGCATAAATACCCCCTCTTGGAGTCACTAGCAACTACTCGGCCAAGATAGCTACTAACAACGGAGAGCATGCAAGATCATAAACAACGTAGAGGTAACAAAAGATAATATTAAGTACAACAACTTAATCATAAACACCAATATTCATCGGATCCCAACAAACCAAACATGTAGAATTACATAACGGTGATCTCAATCATGTAGGGCAGCTCATGAGATCTAAACATGAAGCACATGGTGGAGAAGACAACCATCTAGCTACTGCTATGGACCCATAGTCCAAGGTAGACTACTCACTCATCACTCCGGAGGCAAGCATAGCGATGAAGAAGACCTCCGGTGGCAATTCCCCTCTCCGGCAGGGTGCCGGGAAGAGCTTCTGGACCCTCCCGATCTTCGGGTCGACGGCGGCGGTGGATCGCGATGTGTTCTGGAAAATTGATCGGGTACTTAGGTTTTTTCCGTCGGGGGGTCTTTATAGGCGAAGGGGCGGCGATGTTAGAGGAGGAGCCAGGCTCCCTCACGCCAGGGTGGCACGGCCCAGGGCCTGGCCACGCCAGCCCTGTGTGTGGGGCCCTGGTGGCCCCCCTCCTACTCCCCTTCGGATCTCTGGAAGCTTCCGGGAAAAATAAGACTTCAGGAACTTGTTTCGTCCAATTCCGAGAATATTTCATGTGTATCACTTCTGAAACACAAAAATAGCAGAAAACAGGGAACTGGCACTGTGGCAACTCGTTAATAGGTTAGTTCCGGAAAATGCATAAAAGTGCAACGAAGTGTAACGAAACAGTAGGCAAATGGTGTAAAAACAAGCATGGAGCATCAAAAATTATAGATACGTTGGAGACGTATCAAGCATCCCCAAGCTTAACTCCTCTCGTCCTCGAGTAGGTAAGTGATAACAAAAGAATAATTTTTGAGGTGACATGCACCTACACAATCTTGATCACATATGTAAGCATTTGTGAGCTGGGATCATAAGAACTAAAAACATAGGCATGAAAGATATAATCTTGACAATAAGAACTTAGCAACCATGTTGTAAACAAGAAAATGAACACAAACAAAAGATCATGAAAATGAAACAATGAAAGTCAAACGTGTGTTCAAATCATAAGGAAAACATACAAATGGTTTTCAGCTTGTCCTTCAAAGAGAGCAAAACATAAATGCATAGGACACCTTCAAGTTTAAGAGGGCGACTAGATACAAATAATTTGAGAACAAGTGAAACCAACAATATGAATCAATCAATGAACTTTGGGACAATGCATATTACACTAAGAATGACAACTATGCTCTCTTAATGGTGCATAAAGATAGAAGGTGGTGACTCAACATAAAAGTAGAAGAAAGGCCCTTCGCAGAGGGAAGCAGTGATTGCAAGTTTTATAACCTTCAAAAATTATGGTACTTACCGGCTTTGAGCTCTCATTGCCCCCATCATTAGCATCTTGAATGGTTAAAGTTAATGCGAGAACAATTATGATGCATATGCTTGACAAATCATAAGTTGAAAACCTCGTGCCCCGTGAATATGAGTACCCAAACCTCATGCTACTTTACTTAGAGTCCCAAGCAAGGCTCTTGTCATTGTAAATATATGCATATCATTGAGAACCACCAATGGGGTACCTACGTGCCCTATGACATGGAACAAGCCCACACCAAAATGACAGGACAAGCAGACAATGAACACCTCGACATCTCTTTTATTTGCTTTTTGTTTAGCTTTTTATTGTGAGATGCGTCGTCGAATGTTCACCATGGGTATGCTGCAAATTTCCACCATGAATTATGCATGGCTTAGATTAGCGGCCCGGCGTTTCCCTAACACATATACAAACTCCATGATCCCCACAAGATTCCCAATTCATTTCACACCGCGGGCATCCATAAACAAAAGATCACGATATCAACTCAAATAAGAAGTGCAATGTTGAAAGCTTGCCCATGACTGCATGGCTGGGCTAGTCTCCAACTTACAACTTGCAAGCATAACAACTCAACATAAGAGAACACAATGTCAAATTTTTAAGAACAGGAAAAAGTAAAGTGTGCCTTCCGGTTCATGAGGGCTAGCAAAAGACTTGGAGCGACCAACTAAGAGAGCAATAATGGCCATAATCATGCAAAGCGACAAAGCGACATTAAAAGAAGCATAAGATGGCATCAAAAGTCAAAAACTAAATGATCATAGAGGCTATTGGCAACTTTGTAAGAGTCTAACATGTGTGAGCATGCGCCAAGTCAACCCCCAAGCTTGAGCTTTTGTCCATTCTTCAACTCATCTCATCATTCTCCAATCCCTACACTTGAAAACTTCCTTCATACAAAACTAAACACAATTCTATTAGCAACATTAGTGCAAGCATAACATATAATCAACCTCTTTTTGCTTCAGGTTTCAACTCAAAACCACCACATATATAGTAAATACTACTGTAGCAACTTCTCTAAAAGTTCCGTGATCAAAAGAACTCAAAAGTAAGCGATAAAGTGGCAAACAAAAATATTGGCAGAAATCTGTCAAAACTGAACAGCTGAAAAAGGTCGATATTTTGAGGGGTTTTCTGTTGCTCAAATCAAAAAGTGTTCAACTAACAAAAGTTTGTATATAACCTGGGGCATATGCACAAGAAATCGCAGGTCCAAAAGATATACAGAGAATTTATACGAATTTTTACGGTGCAGCACCGAAAACAGTTTCAGGACAGCAGCATCCCCAAATCTTTACCTCACTCGAATTAGAGGCTTCTCTTGGCACAAAAACGAAATAAACAAGATAAGGAGTGGTCATTACAGTAGTAATGACTTCCAAGACTCAAATAAAAGGAAAAGTACTGAAAATAAAAACATTGGGTTATCTCCCAAGAGTGCTTTTCTTTAACGCCTTTGAGCTAGGCGCAGAAAATTGCGAATCAAGTAACATCAAGTGATGAAGCATCAAGATCATAATTTGCTCTAAGAATAGAGTCAAAAAGCAATTTCTTTCTTTTCCTAGGGAAGTGTTCCATACCTTTCTTTAGTGGGAATTGATACTTGATAGTGCCTTCCCTCATATCAATGATAGCACCTACAGTTCGAAGAAAGGGTCTTCCCAAAATAATAGGACATGAAGCATGGCATTCAACGTCCATAACAAGAAAATCAACGGGAACAAGGTTATTGTTAACCATAATAAGAACATCATTAATCCTTCCCAAAGGTTTCTTCTTAGCAACATCAGCAATAGGAACATCAAAATAACATTTTTCAAGCGGTGGTAAATCAAGCATGTCATAACACTAGTGGGGACAGGGCCTCCAGTCCCGGCCCGTAAGGGCCTTTAGTCCCGGTTTGCAAACCGGGACCCCAGCCGCGGGACTAAAGGCTAAACCTTTAGTCCCGGCCCGGTTACCAGCCGGGACTGGAGGGTGTCCACGTGGGCGGCTTCGAGTGAATCCAGGGCCAGGACCTTTAGTCCCGGTTTGTAAGACAGACCGGGACTAAAGGCATCTACAGATTTTGTTTTTTGCTTTAGGGTTTTAGGGTTTAGGGGTTTTAGGGTTTTAGGTGTTCGGGGGATTAACGTGATGCCTCGTTTGGTGCCTTGTTTGGTGTTGGGAATTAGTTTATGCATATATATAAGATTAACTTATCTTACAAGCGAGCATATATATACAATTATATGGAGATCAGAATTATCAGGACTAGAGCCCGTCTATTCGATTACATGGACCAACATCAGTAATGGCCCCTAGCTACACTAAATCGTCCTTTGTCATCTATAGCTTCCGTCCTTAGAAAGGTCGCTAGCTCCTCTGCAACAGCAATCGCGCGTTGCTCTGGTAGGTACTTCTCCCTCATGGCCGTGTACTATATAAGAAGAGGAGATGAATATGAATATCAATCATGATAACAAAGAATGACGGGTAAAAATAGAGGTGTGAATGTTCATTGCTTACGTCGTTTCTGTAATCCTTGTGCTCAGAGGTAAACGTGCGAATGGTCTCGCAAACATAGTATCCGCATAGATGTGTCCCCCGTGGCTGCTGGTCGCACTTTACGAGAATAGAATATATATAATCAAAATAGTAATCTAGCATCATAAATGTATTGAAAATAGAAGTATATCATACTACTACTTACCTGAGCCGCTCTAAAGGTCAGCTTCTCATGCTCGATACCGTCAGTCACGCACTTGAACCGCTTCCAAACCCTGCCCGACAA
Organism: Dactylis glomerata; assembly: GCA_007115705.1. Classification (NCBI taxonomy): domain Eukaryota; kingdom Viridiplantae; phylum Streptophyta; class Magnoliopsida; order Poales; family Poaceae; genus Dactylis; species Dactylis glomerata. The sequence goes on from QXEO01000129.1 coordinate 273,018, forward strand.
GGAAAATGATTTGCTAAGTTTTTCATTAATTGATATATCAGAAAATCATCGAAAGAGACCGATAGAGCGCAAGAATGATTGAAATTACCCTTGGAGCATGTCCTGCAGGCTTTGGAATTGTTCCAAGGGTCTCGAAAATGGGTCGAAGGCATCAACTCTTCCCTTATCAATTTGAATGTCCAACAGAATCCAGTGGTAGCTGCACATGTATATATATATATGTGTCAGTACCTTATCAATTACACTTATAAGTGAATGGACACAACAGAGTAAGACCCTCACCTGAAGTTGTATGGAAACAGTATGTGGTCACAGAAATTTTGATCTGTTAGAAATCTTAGAAGGTTTTCCTCTGTCTCCTTGGGGTTATCAGTTAGCGTCTTTATATGTATTTTATCTGGGTCAATAAACCCAATATTTAGGATGTTCCTACTTTTACATTCCAGAATCTTCATTCTGCATAATAGAGTACAAGTCAGAACGGAACAAGTTATATGTAGACAATGAATTGAAATAACTGAACAAGTTATATGTAGACAACGAATTGAAAAACTTACAGACAATACCAACTCATAAGCGATTTGTCGAGGGCGTCGGCATTGTACATCTGGAAGAGTTCATCAAAGTCGATATGGATGTCTTTGGGACGGCCGTAGTACTCCCGTGGGACACGCGCCACGATCATCGTTCTCCCATTCTTTGATTCACTTAAGTACCATGTATGCAAGTAACGCATATTTGTTGGGAGATCATCAAACTTATCTTTGCTGACCAAAGGCGCTCCCATGACAAATTGTGGCTTAGGGGCTACCACAGCCTTGGGTAACCTGTCGTCTTGGGAAGCCAAAACGTCTTCAACCGGGATACCCCATTCATCCGCCCACTTCTTTGCTAATTCGAAATCTTGCCCCTGCACCAGAGAGGGAACATTCTCGGGTAACACCCTGAGGGGTGGGATCGACTGTTTGGCCTGTTGTCCAAGCTGAGGAACGTCTGATCTTTTTTTGCTTGTAGTTGAACTTGATTTGCTACCACTTGCACTTGCACGTGACTTGCTCTTTTTCCCTTCCTTCTGCAATGTGCGTGTATAGTCGTCAGGCTTATGGTGTAAGTCATACTGTGATGGAAGGGTCGTGAAGTATTTTGCATATGCTATTTGCTTCTCGGTGTATTCCGGGCGGGGCTCAGGTTCCTTCTTTTTCATCTACGCATCATAATGTTCCTTTGCTATCCTGGCGTTTTCCTCGTCGGTACGATCATAAGGTCTGATAGGAAGATTAGCATGAGGTACTTTTGGGAGGGGCGACAGTTTGCGCTTTGGGGAGCTCCGTCGCTTAGAACTCATCGACGGAGCATTCTTGCTGGCACGCTTCTGCTTAGTATCCTTAGCAGGGGGCGGCGGAGACGGCCGACCCAAGTCCGGCGGCGGTGATCGAGATGGACTCGTGTTGTGGTGGCCGTCGTCATGTGGAGGGCTTGGAGGTGATGGAGGTGTAGGTGACCTGCGACGACTCAGAGGCGGTGTGGTCCGTGGGGCCGAGCCTGGAAGCTTGATGTAGTTCTTGTCCCATAGGATGACTCCACCCAGTACTTCTCCGAGTGTCCTCTCATCTTCGGGTCCAGCTATGTCGAGCTCCATATCATGAAACCCCGCCATGATTTCATCCACCCCGACTTTAGCAAAGCCAGCTGGAATCTCACGGCCATGCCAGCGTGCATCAGGGCCAGAAGGTAAAGCTTGTCCGACGGCCACCTTCATGGATATGTTCTTGAATTTCTGATGGAGTTCACATGATGTTGACTCCTTGATTCCATCCACGGGGTAGCCGGGACCGCCCTCTATCATTCTTCGTGCATCGTCGGGCGGGGCCTCAGATTCAGCCACGCTGCTTTTCCGCTTAGATGGGGCGCCGGTAATATCGAGTGCAGGATCTTCCTGGCGCGCTACTCCTCTAAGCTCGTCAATCTGCTTCTGTTGCTCGTTAAGCCTGGCAAGCAACTGGTTGAACTTGTCATTCTCCTCATCCTGCTGTCGCTTCTTTGCTCTCGCTTGGCTTCTGTAAGTGTCTTGGTCTCTGGCAAACCCAAGCCACCACGGGTAAGAAGGACCGAAGCCTCGCGTTCGTCCTCCATGTTCGTCATTGCCGAGGACCAGTGTGAGCAAATCTTTCTCTCTATCTGCAGTGAACTGTCTTTTTCCCTCATTAATTTCTTTCACTATCTTTTTCCAATTCTCCCTGGGTATCCTAAGACCGTCACTGCAGATGAGGTCCCCTGTTTCTTCGTCGTACGAACCACCATGCGCAAGGAACCAATTCCTTGCTCTCAATTCCCACTCATCACGGATGGGTTCAGGTACGATGCCTTTAGCTAGCAGATCTTGCTCTTTCTTATCCCACTTTGGGATGGCAGTCTCATAGCCCCCTGGCCCCAGCGTGTGGTGATATTTCTTCTTATCGGCATTTTTCTTGTTCTTTTCTGATAATGCCTTGGCATCTTCTGACTGCTTGTACTCCTAAAATGCCTTCCAGTGATTCGCCTGCTTGGCTAGATACCCCTCGAATACTGGCACTTTCTTTGTCTTCAGATAGTCTTTCCATAGCTTCTTCTTCCAGCTACGGAACAGTTCGGCCATCTTCTTTAGAGTCCACTGCTTGACTTTGGCCCTCAGTTTTTTTGCGGCGTCTTCATTCTCACATTCTGGCAGGTTGAAATGTGACATGATATCATTCCAAAGATTATCTTTGTACCTTTCGGCGACATAGTCACTATCGGCTGCCCCTTTGCGCTTGTTCCACTCCCGAACGCTGATCGGGACGTGATCCCTAACGAGAACTCCGCATTGCTTATTGAATGTGTCAGCAGCATTCTTAGGAAGCTTGGGTTCGCCCGTAGGCAATATCACCTCAAAGGTGTAATGCGTCCGTGCATCCAACTTTTTAGTCGGGCCTCGTTTCGTAGCTTTGCTCGATGTGGAGGCCTAAGAGGGAGAAACATTCGTCAAATGAATGTATATATATACAATATAGAGCTATCTCCAATATTTTTCACATATTACAAGTGATTGTCGAAGTCCATATGTATACCTCGCCGGACTTTATTATTTCTCCACCGGCTTCTCCATCAGTGGAGCTATCCCCTTCTCCGTCATTGGAGCTATCTCCTGCCCCATCGGCTTCATCTTCGTGTCGGTCGACCTCCATTCCATCTCCGGAGGGGTTCAGAAACGACGACGGAGATTCAGCTGGTTCAACGTCGGGGGCGTCTTTGATTATATCTTCGAGAAGTTCTTCCTCTTCGAGGTTCCTGCTATGTGGATCCATAGTTTCTGCAAAAAACCGACATTTATATTTTAATTATGAACGCTATATAGAATTTTCTAACTATTATCTTACTTATTATCTTACTACTAACCCTAACAATTATTACTACTTAACAAATATTTGCTAACAATTATTACTACTTAACAAATATTTACTAACAATTATATCTAACAAATAATAATTATATCTAACAAATAACAAATAACAATTTTATCTAACAAATAAATTCTATCTAACAAATAACAAATAATAATTATATCTAACAAATAAATTCTATCTAACAAATAATAATTCTATCTAACAAATAAATTCTATCTTACAAATAAATTCTATCTTACAAATAAATTCTATCTTACAAATAAATTCTATCTAACAAATAAATTCTATCTTACAAATAAATTCTATCTTACAAATAAATTTTATCTAACAAATAAATTCTATCTTACAAATAAATTCTATCTTACAAATAAATTCTATCTAACAAATAATAATTCTATCTAACAAATAACAATTATATCTAACAAATAATAATTATATCTAACAAATAATAATTATATCTAACAAATAAATTCTATCTTACAAATAAATTCTATCTAACAAATAATAATTCTATCTAACAAATAACAAATAACAATTACATCTAATAAATAATAATTACATCTAACAAATAATAATTATATCTAACAAATAATAATTACATCTAACAAATAATAATTACATCTAACAAATAACAATTACATCTAACAAATAATAATTGTATCTAACAAATAACAAATAACAATTATATCTAACAAATAAATTCTATCTCTAACAAATAAATTCTAGATTACAAATAAATTCTATCTTACAAATATCAAAATTTTATCAAATAAATTAAAAAAAGGGGCGGCGGCGGGCGGCCTCGGTCTCTCACCGATCGAGAGGACGCGGTGGCCGGTGGCGGCGCGGTGGCGGGAGGCCGGCGGGGCGCGGTGGCGGCGCGGTGGCCGGCGGGGCTCGGTGGCCGGCGGGGCGCGGTGGTGACGCGGTGGCCGGCGGGGCTCGGTGGCCGGCGGGGCGCGGTGACGCGGGAGGCCGGCGCGGTGGCGGTGGCGGGCGGCCTTCGGTGGCGGCGCTGGCGGCGGCGGCGCGGTGGCAGGTTCCCCGAGAATCTGGCTGGCCGCAACGTTCGTCGTCGGCAACTCCCCGTGCGCGGCTAAGTGTGGAAGAAGAAGAGCCAGGGGGGCGGGGCGGGCTTTTATACCCCCACCCCCTTTAGTCCTAGCTGGGGGCTTAAACCGGGACTAAAGGGGGCCTTTAGTCCCGGTTTAAGCCCCCAGCCGGGACTAAAGGGTGGTGGGCGGTAACCGCCCCAGCCCCCCCCCCCTTTAGTCCCGGTTGGAACCCCCAACCGGGACTAAAGGTGCAATTAATGCGCGGCAAAGCTGAAATTGTTTCAGTTTTTCATTTCAAATATGAATTTGTAATTTTGAATTGAATAACTTCTGTATATTTTAGAATCTGATGAAACTTTCAAAATGAAAAGTGTTTGAAATTGATTAACTAATTCAAAACCATTTTCTATTTTCAAAATTAATTATTTTAACTATCCAAACTATTAACTATTTTGCTATTTTCAATTAAAACTATATTGATTAACATTCTTTTAGAATATTTTAGAATTTGACAAAACTATTAATATGAAAAGTGTTTGAAATTTAATAACTAATTCAAAACCATTTTCTATTTTCAAAATTAATTATTTTAACTATCCAAACTATTAACTATTTTACCATTTTCAATTAAAACTATATTGATTAATATTCTTTTTGTATATTTTAGAATTTGACAAAACTATTAATATGAAAAGTGTTTGAAATTTAATAACTAATTCAAAACCATTTTCTATTTTCAAAATTAATTATTTTAACTATCCAAACTATTAACTATTTTACCATTTTCAATTAAAACTATATTGATTAATATTCTTTTTGTATATTTTAGAATTTGACAAAACTATTAATATGAAAAGTGTTTGAAATTTAATAACTAATTCAAAACCATTTTCTATTTTCAAAATTAATTATTTTAACTATCCAAACTATTAACTATTTTGCTATTTTCAATTAAAACTATATTGATTAACATTCTTTTAGAATATTTTAGAATTTGACAAAACTATTAATATGAAAAGTGTTTGAAATTTAATAACTAATTCAAAACCATTTTCTATTTTCAAAATTAATTATTTTAACTATCCAAACTATTAACTATTTTACCATTTTCAATTAAAACTATATTGTTTAATATATTATTACATTATTGCACCAACATTCCTATCTATTATTTCTGTTTTCTTCTGGGTCGTAGCCATGGAGAATCTTCATCATGCATTACATAAAAGGTTTAATACATTATTACATTATTGCACCAACATTCCTATCTATTATTTCTGTTTTCTTCTGGGTCGTAGCCATGGAGAATCTTCATCATTCAGTAGGATGCTTGGGTCAGTTTTCACTTTGAATGGCGGAATTTCATGAAACTTATTATAATCTACTGACATGTCTGTCTTGTCATCTACTCCCACGATGTTTCTTTTCCCTGAAAGAACTATGTGGCGCTTTGGCTCATCGGACGATGTCTTCTTTTGCTGATTTCTTTTTCTTGTTTTTGTAGACATGTCCTTCACATAGAAAACCTGAGCGACATCGTTGGCTAGGACGAATGGTTAGTCCATGTACGCAAGATTGTTGAGATCCACTGTTGTCATACCGTACTTTTGGTCTACAAGTACCCCGCCTCCTGTCAGCTTCACCCATTTGCACCGAAACAAAGGGATCTTAAAAGTAGGTCCATAGTCAAGTTCCCATATCTCCTCTATGTACCCGTAATATGTTTCCAAACAGTGCCCATTCTCGTCTGTTGCATCAAAGCGGACACCACTGTTTTGGTTGGTGCTCTTTTTATCTTGGGCAACCGTGTAAAATGTATTCCCATTTATCTCGTACCCTTGGAAAGTACATATAGTAGAAGATGGTGGCCTGGCCAAACAGTACAGCTGATCTCCAACGGTGTCGTCATTCATGAGATGTGTCTGCAACCAACTGCCGAAAGTCTTCTCGTGTTCCCCTTTAATCCAAGTGTCAGTCTTCCCCGGGTTTTCGGAGCGTAGAATATTCTTGTGTCTCACGATATACGGAGCCACCACGGTGGAATTGTGTAGAACTGTGTAGTGTGCTTGAGAGAAAGAATACCCGTCCATACATACTTTTGCTTTCCTTCCTAGTGTGCCTTTTCCTGTCAGCCTACCCTCATACCGAGATTCAGGAACACCAATCGGCTTAAGGTCAGGAAGAAAGTCCACACAAAACTCAATGACCTCCTCTGTTCCATAGCCCTTGGAGATGCTTCCTTCTGGCCTAGCACGGTTACGAACATATTTCTTTAAGACTCTCATGAACCTCTCGAAGGGGAACATATTATGTAGAAACACAGGACCGAGAATTCTAATCTCTTCAACTAGGTGAACTAGGAGGTGTGTCATTATATTGAAAAAGGATGGCGGGAACAACAACTCGAAGCTGACCAGACATTGGACCACATCAATCTGTAACCCTGATAGACTTTCTCGATCGATTACCTTCTGAGAAATTGCATTGAGGAATGCACATACCTTCACAATTGCCAGGCGAAGATTTTCCGGTAGAATTCCCCTCAATGCAACCGGAAGCAATTGCGTCATAAGCACGTGGCAGTCATGAGACTTTAGGTTTTGGATTTTTTTGTCTTTCATATTTACGATTCCCTTTATATTTGACGAGAAGCCAGTCGGGACCTTGATACTGAAAAGGACTTCAAAGAAGATTTCCTTCTCTTCCTTGGTAAGAGCATAGCTGGCACGCCCTTGAAACTGCCCAGGATGCATGCCATCTCTTCCTTTATGACGTTCCTGGTCCTCCCGTGCTTCCGGTGTATCTTTTGACTTCCCATACAAGCCCAGGAAGCCTAGAATATTCACGCAGAGATTCTTCGTCAGGTGCATCACGTCGATTGTGGAGCGGACCTCATGGACTTCCCAATAGGGTAGCTCCCAAAATATAGATTTCTTCTTCCACATGGGTACGCGCTTATCAGGGCCGTTAGGAACAGGTTGGCTGCCAGGACCCTTTCCAAAGATTACTTTTAAATCTTTGACCATATCAAATACTTCAGCACCAGTACGGATGACAGGCTTCCCCCGGGGTTCTGCCTTGCCATTGAAATGCTTGCCTTTTTTCTTTAAGGGATGCTTGGGCGGAAGAAAACGACGATTGTACGGGTACACATTCTTCCTACATTTGTCCAGATATATACTTTCTGTCTGATCCAAACAGTGTGTGCATGCATTGTATCCCTTGTTTGACTGTCCTGAAATGTTACTAAAAGCAGGCCAATCATTGATGGTTACGAAAAGCAACGCTCGAAGGTCAAATTCCTCTTGTTTGTGCTCATCCCACACACGTACACCTGGTTCAGCCCACAGCTGTAAAAGTTCATCAACTAATGGCCTTAGGTACACATCAATATCGTTGCCGGGTTGCTTTGGACCTTGGATAAGCACTGGCATCATAATGAACTTCCGCTTCATGCACAACCAAGGAGGAAGGTTGTAGATACATAGAGTAACGGGCCAGGTGCTGTGACTGCAACTCTACTCCCCAAAAGGATTCATGCCATCTGTACTCAGACCAAACCATAAGTTCCTTGCGTCACCTGCAAATCTCGGGAACTCTCTCTCGATTTTTCTCCACTGCCGACCATCAGCGGGGTGCCTCAACTTATCGTCTTTCATACGATCTTCCATGTGCCATCGCAACAAATTCGCATGATCTTTATTTCTGAACAGACGTTTCAACCGTGGTATTATAGGAGCATACCACATCACCTTGGCAGGAACCCTCTTCCTGGGTGGCTCGCCCTCAATCTCACCAGGGTCATCTTTTCTGATCTTATACCGCAATGCAGTGCATACCAGGCATTTATCCATATTCTCATACTTCTCACCGCGGTAGAGGATGCAGTCATTAGGGCATGCATGTATCTTCTGCACATCTAATCCTAGAGGGCAGACAAGCTTCTTTGCTTCGTTCGTGCTGGCGGGCAATTCGTTCTTTCTTGGAAGCATCTTCTTCATCAGTACCAGCAACTTTTCAAATGACGAGTCAGTCACACCGGTCTCTGCCTTCCACTTCAGCAATTCCAGTGTGCTACCCAGCTTCTTCTGGCCATCTTCACAAGTTGGGTACAACAATTTGTTGTGGTCCTGTAACATCTGCTCGAACTGCAACCTCTCCTTTTCTGTGTCGCAGCCTCGCCGTGCTTCAGAAATGACCCGGCCAAGATCATCAGCGGGCTCATCTGGTTCCCGTTCTGCACCCTGATCTTCTTCTTCATTGTCTTCCATTGCGGTATCAGCATACTCAGGGAACATAGATCGGTAGTTGTCATCATCGTTCTCTTCTTCTTCATCGTCGTCTTCCATCATAACCCCTCTTTCTCCGTGCTTGGTCCAAACATTATAGCCCGACATAAAACCGGACCGAAGCAGGTGGCTCTGAATGACTCTTGAGGAAGTGTAATCCTTCTCATTCTGACATTCAACACATGGACAAAACATATAGCCACCACCATGCTTGTTCGCATCGGCCGCATCTCGAAAAGAATGCACGCCTTCTCTGTAAGCGGCTGTGCGTCGATCACCGTACATCCATGGATGGCTCATCTGCGTCATACGATAGTATATCAAACACAATCACGATCCTAAAAATTAGTACCGTACGGTCTAAACGAGAAAATATAGTTGCTAACCTTTTAGAATAAGTGGAAATAAAGAGGAAGATGTTTAAACGTGGCTCGGGCATCTCATATCGTAGTTGTGTTCGGTGAACTGAAGCGGCATCGCTCTAACACACATTTCAACAAACACCTCTAGTGCATCCAAGAAAAAAGGAGAGCTAGCACACACCCACACTCTTCCATCCAAGAAAAATGCAAGGAAGAGGGGAGAGAGGGGCTGGCCACAATATATATAGGCAGAGGACTTTAGTCCCGGTTTGAGACACAAACCGGGACTAAAGGGGGCGCACATGCGGGCCGCTCAGTGCATAGCCCTTTAGTCCCGGTTTGTGTCTCAAACCGGGACTAAAGGCTCGTTACGGGCCGGGACCAAAGCCTCCCGGGCGGCTAGGCCATTTTGGGGCGACGTGGCCGGGCCTTTAGTCCCGGCCCAGATGGAGGCCGGGACTAAAGGGTCCAGGCCAAAGGCCCGTTTTCCACTAGTGTAAATCTTTCTAGGCATGATAGAAATACTAGCACCTAGATCACATAAAGCATGGCAATCATAACCATTAACATGCATATCAATGATGGGTTCCCAACCATCTTCTAACTTCTTGGGGATAGAGGCTTTTTGCTTCAACTTTTCATCCCTAATTTTTATGAGAGCATTGGTAATATGCTTAGTAAAAGCAACATTTAGAGAACTAGCATTGGGAGTCAAAGCAAGATTTTGCAAGAACAAAATAACTTCAGATATATTGCAGCCATCAATATCAAAATCATTAAAAGAAGTAGAGCTATCATCTCCCACACTCTGAAAAATTTCAGCACTCTTTTGAGAAAAAGTTTTGGCAGTTTTAGGCTTTTTAACACAAGGAGTGGGAGTTTTCTCTACACCGATCAAAGTAAGAGGATTGCTAGCATTAGGAGCAACATCATTAGAGGTAGTAATGGTACATACCTTCATCTCTCTAGCCATCTCATCTTCTCTTTCCCACCTGGCATGCAATTCCGCTAACAATCTAATATTTTCATCAATTCCAACTTGAATAGCATTAGCGGTAGCAAAAACATTGTTCTCTTTCGCATCATTAGGCAACACTTTTAATTTCAGAAGTTCAACATCATGAGCAAGGCTATCAACTTTAGAAGCAAGAATATCAATTTTGCCTAACTTTTCCTCAACAGACTTGTTAAAAGCAGTTTGCTTACCGATGAAGTCCTTGAGCATTACCTCAAGCTCGGACGGCGCGGCCCTAGTGTTGTTGTAGGAATTACCATAAGAGTTACCATAACCATTACCATTGGTAGAAGGATACGGCCTATAATTGTTACTAGCAAAATTGTTCCTATAAGCATTGTTGTTAAAATTATTGTTTCTAATGAAATTCACATCAACATGCTCTTCTTGAGCAACCAAAGAGGCTAAAGGAACATTATTAAGATCAACATGAGTCCTATCATTAGCAAGCATAGCCATAATGGTATCAATCTTATCATTCAAGGAAGAGGTTTCAACAGAATTTACCTTCTTACCTTGTGGAGCTCTCTCGGTGTGCCATTCAGAATAATTTACCATCATGTTGTCGAGTAGCTTTGATGCGGCACCCAAGGTAAGGGACATAAAAGTGCCTCCAGCAGCTGAATCAAGTAGGTTCCTTGAAGAAAAATTCAGTCATGCATAAAAAGTTTGGATAATCATCCAAGTAGTCAGTCCATGAGTGGGGCAATTCTTTATCATAGATTTCATTCTTTCCCAAGCTTGAGCAACATGTTCATTATCAAACTGAGTAAACATCATAATATTGCTACGCAAGGATATAATCTTAGTAGGAGGATAGTATCTACCAATAAAAGCATCCTTACACTTAGCCCATGAATCAATACTATTCTTAGTCAAAGACAGCAACCAATCTTTAGCTTTTCCTCTCAAAGAAAAAGGAAACAACTTGAGCTTAATAATATCACTATCAACATCCTTATATTTCTGCATCTCACATAGCTCAACAAAATTGTTGAGATGAGCTGCAGCATCTTCAGTACTAGCACCAGAAAATTGCTCTTTCATAACAAGGTTCAACAAAGCAGGCTTAATCTCATAAAAATTTGCAGCAGGAGCAGGTGGTGCAATAGGAGTGCAGATAAAATAACTATTGTTTGTGCTAGTAAAGTCACACAACTTTGTGTTTTCAGGATTGGCCATTTCAGCAAAACAAAAGTAAACAAGTAAAAAACAACTACCAAGGATTCTAATTTTTTTGGGTTTTTGATATAAAACGATGCAGGTAAAATAAATAAAGTAAAGCAAAACAATAAAACAAAGTAAAGGATGTGCGTGCGAAAACTCCCCTCGCAGAAGTCTTCTACTTCCTCCCCGGCAACGGCGCCAGAAAATTAGCTGCTGGCGCGTGGGTGACGGCACTAGAAGATTCCTTGTGTGTGGTGAATGACCAGCCCGTTGGGAACCCCAAGAGGAAGGTATGATGAGTATAGCAGCTAGTTTTCCCTCAGTTAAGAAACCAAGGTTTATCGTTCTTGGAGAGGAGAGACAAACGACTGAAGGTGATGCTTGCTAGCTTGCGATAGCTTCGGACAATATATATATGGCGCCTCGTCCAAGCTTTGCTTGCTAGCTGCAACGCGGAACCTGCACACAACACAACCAAGTACTTCGTTCCCAACTTGCGATGAGGTTGTCAATCTCACCGGTTTGCTTGAAACAAAGGTTATGAGCGTATCGAGTGGAAAACAGTAGAGTATGCGAATAAAGTAAACAGTGCGAGTAAAGTAAATAGTGCGAGTAAAGTAAACAAGTGATAGCAATATGATGAAAATAGGACCGGGGTCCATAGTTTACTAGTGGTGTCTCTCCATAAGATAAATAACACATGCTGGGTAAACAAATTACAGTTGGGCAATTGATAGAATAAGGATAAACGTGATATGTCAAGAAGATCACTATGAGATTTACTCTGGGCATTACAACAAAATACATAGACCGCCATCCAACTGCATCTATGACTAATAATCCACTTGTGGCGAATCAATCCGAGAACTCCACAAGTATTAAGTTGCGAACAACAGATAATTGCATTAAGCAAAGTGTGTAACGTAAACAAATCATATGCCCTTGAGCATATGAATGTTGTTTTCTCCCTAGTAGCAATAGCACATCTACAACCTTAGAGGTTTCTGTCACTCCCCCAGGTTAAATAGAGGCATGAACCCACTATCGAGCATAAATACCCCCTCTTGGAGTCACTAGCAACTACTCGGCCAAGATAGCTACTAACAACGGAGAGCATGCAAGATCATAAACAACGTAGAGATAACAAAAGATAATATTTAGTATAGCAACTTAATCATAAACACCAATATTCATCGGATCCCAACAAACGAAACATGTAGAATTACATAACGGTGATCTCAATCATGTAGGGCAGCTCATGAGATCTAAACATGAAGCACATGGTGGAGAAGACAACCATCTAGCTACTGCTATGGACCCATAGTCCAAGGTAGACTACTCACTCATCGCTCCGGAGGCAAGCATGGCGATGAAGAAGACCTCCGGTGGCGATTCCCCTCTCCGGCAGGGTGCCGGGAAGAGCTTCTGGACCCTCCCGATCTTCGGGTCGACGGCGGCGGCGGATCGCGATGTGTTCTGGAAAAGTGATCGGGTACTTAGGTTTTTTCCGTCGGGGGGTCTTTATAGGCGAAGGGGCGATGTCAGAGGAGGAGCCAGGCTCCCTCACGCCAGGGTGGCGCGGCCCAGGGCCTGGCCGCGCCAGCCCTGTGTGTGGGGCCCTGGTGGCCCGCCTCCTACTCTCCTTCGGATCTCTGGAAGCTTACGGGAAAAATAAGACTTCAGGAACTTGTTTCGTCCAATTCCGAGAATATTTCCTGTGTATCACTTCTGAAACACAAAAACAGCAGAAAACAGGGAACTGGCACTGTGGGAACTCGTTAATAGGTTAGTTCCGGAAAATGCATAAAAGTGCCACGAAGTGTAACGAAACAGTAGGCAAATGGTGTAAAAACAAGCATGGAGCATCAAAAATTATAGATACGTTGGCGATTGTGAGAGTTTCAGACAAGGTAGAAGGGAAAGTGACAAAAAGTTTGAAGTCTGGGGAAAAGTGAGTACAACTAACGAAGGAGGGGCACGAAAATAGAAAACTCTAAATTCTAGTACATGGACAATATAATTAGAAGAAAATAATTATATCAAAAGAAAATATTTTAGTAGAAACCTATCTTATGATTGTTACTCACTCAATAAAGAAATTACGGTCAAAGTTTGTAACTCCGAACTTTGACATCTTGTTATTATGGCTCACGAGATAGTACAAAGTAGTATAGAGCAGGCAATCCCTAACTCTTAAAACAGTCTACTAGAGACCATTTGAACGTATAAACGGTGTGCGATCCTGGGGAGCTTCACACACGGTGTACATTTAAGGAACCTATGTGTTCTGGAAGATCGGTAACATTTAGTTCCTTTTTAGGATAAAATGTTTAATATTATTTGTTTGTGTGAGTTAAGCTCCTTTCGCACATAGTTAGTTCAACATAATTGTCCGTTCTATGCAAAGCATAACACACTCTTTTAGTATGTTAACTTGGTGTGATGTTTCCTAATGAACTACTTAGGTGGGAAAACACCTACTAGAAGTACCCATCCCCAACTAAACCAGCAACCAATTCAACATTACATCCAAAAAACAGTACCAAATCTCAGTTATATTGGATTTTACATTTGATACAACACATGTGCACATGCATTTTGACATAGATTCAATTGCAAGATTTACAAATAAGGGAGATATACAAAGAAGAAAATTTAGTTTTTATTAGTTATGTTGTTGGTTCCGTGATAGATTTTGACATAAATATTTGCCGCCTTCTTCCTAAGAATTTGGTGGTAGCCCTCATTGAACCTTGTTCAGAACCTTCAGTTTACTCTTTTTGGCACCTTTATGATATTTTGGTAACACGGTATAAGACACCCTTAACTAATAAGTGACTTATGAATGCACCAAAATATCACAATAGCGACGGATTGGAGGAGGCCTTGGAAGTTGGAGGAGGTATAGCCTGTGGATTGCATTGTGTCTCACATGTTTTCATACAGTAAGAAAGTGAATCTGCAATATGATTGAAATAAATTGATCAATTATGTGGGCTCTTAGCCTAGTTATCTACTCTTTCATTACATGGGAGAAGCATCCATTGGAGAAGAAATATGCATAAGCCCCCATGATCATGCCGTGCGAATTCATAAGTAGATGCATTATTAAAATCCTCATGACAACATTTGTACGAAAGAGAGACACTTGAGCTAGCCTCTCATTCCATCACACCGACTACGCAGTAGTTGACTTTCTAAAGTGGAGTTGTTGGCTTCCTCAAGTGCAATGGTTACCTTTCTCAAGTGGGAAAATGAACTCTACATCACAATAAGGGAAATATACAAAGTGTTATTGTGTGAGAATAAGAACCCATAAAAGATAGGGATTTCTATTTTTGTGCCCTCAGGTCCTTAGTTGTACTCAGTTTTCCCCAGTTCCTTAGTTTTTCCTCAGTTTTCCCCAAGCCCTTGTATGAAACCCTCAGAAGGAGCTCGGACGGGAGGATTCCCGTTTAGTTGACCGTTCCGTGCTGACGTGTGGGGCCGCGTCATGTGGGGACGCGTCGCGTGGGGCTGGTAGAAAGGGACCGCATGGGACAGGATGAGACCGCGTTTGGTTGTACGTGAGAGCTCAGTTCTGTCTCTCTCGTCCTAAATTGGCATTTTTCATAGCGCAGTTTCCTCCTCTCTCTCTTTGTAACAGTTCTCTCTCTTTTCACCAAATTAGTATCAAATCTAGAGAAGCTTCTATTTCTGTCTTTCTTCAATGATTGTTGCCTTTTGGCCCTCGATTTTTGCCCAATATGGTAACAAATCTAGTAGCAAATCTAGAAGCTAGTATAGGATAAATTCACAGCAGCATAATAAATCCAGAAAACTAAGTATAATACATAAACTGCATACAGCAGCCAAAAGCAGCCAATAACGATGTTAATGTTCACGACAAACTAAGCTAAAAATAATACAAGACGCAATGTATGGCCAACATGAAGATTAGGATACCCCAGGATGAATGAATCTGTTCTTCATTCAGCATATATTTCTTCATCGCTCCATTCTTGTATCTGAAGGAAATATTCATTAAACTCCTTCCGTCTGCAGTGTGCAGCCAATACATCCTCCAAACAGTATGGCCTTTGTTCATTTCTCAGACCGTAGTTTCCTAATCTATCCACACGTAGTGGCCACTCATCACAGGCCTTTATATCATCAAAGTACTCTCTGATATAACCCAAATCCGCGTAGTAGATGCAGCCAGGTCGAAGTGTCGAGTGCACTCTGGTGTCGACGGAGATACACCGGATATAATGGACGAAGAAGGAACGACTGCCAATGTTACTAACGGCATGGAGAGAGCGGCTCTCAGTGTCCATACGGTACACCAATGGTTGACCTTCCTCCAAATGCCTGTTGTCACTGCCGCCGCCCAACAACACAAGCAGCAGATCACCATCCGACTTCACAAGGTAGAACTTGGAATCATTTCCAAGTTCTGGAAATGAAAATAGTGTCTCCATGTTGACAGTGCTCGCGCGCTGCTCCCACTGGACATTGTTGGTGCACACTAATTTTCCGAACTCAAAACTGTTCACAGCTATTGCATACAATTCACCATTGAACGGGGTAATGCAACGCAGAGAATGGTGCTCGATCGAAAATCTTCCTTCTCCCCAATCTTCATCTATACCCTTAGTTGGAGTGCTCTCATCGACCCAAGCAATTTCCACCGGGTAACCTATGGAAATGAAGACCATAGTCGGGGACTTCATTACAGCGACTGACTCTAGAATAATAGATGGCATCTGCGCCTCAAACATAGTGTTCAATGTCTTTGTGAGTGGGTTCAGAAGCCGTATCTTGTGCGGCTGGTTCTTCTGGGCAAGCACGATGACGCCACGGCAAAAGCCGACGAAGTAGTATCTAAAATATATTGATGAAGATAACATTCAGCACTAAGATGTTTACGATTGAAAATAAAAATAGATTAACTCTATAGATATGGAGGAATTTGAACCTTGCATGAACTTCCGTTAGATCGATGGTGACGTAGCGGGATGTGCAGAGGTGGAGGAAGGTGAACTCAGTGGCGCGTGGAAGGGCGAGTTCTACCATGATCCATTCGTGCAGGTGCACGTCGGGCTCAGGTAAATCTGAGCGCCAATTTCTACAAACTTGCCTCAAAGCAGAGTAGGTGTCCACATACTCCTCGTTCGCCAGTAAGCAGTTGCCGATCTTGTGAAGTGGTCGGTCAGCCATGAGAGAGGCCCAGTTCACGGAGGCGCCGCGCTTGGATGCGCCGCCCTCGGAGGTGACGGGCTCGGCGGCGACGGCCTCGGATGCGACGGGCTCGGCGGCGACGGGCTCGGATGCGACGGGCTCGGATGCGACGGGCTCGGAGGCGATGGGCTCGGAGGCGACGGGCTCGGCGGCGACGGCCGCCGGCGCATTCTTCTTCTCCATCGTCGGCAGGGGAGCGCACGTAGGGTGGTTGGGGTTTTTTCCTTCGATTTGGAGAAGTTGATGGGACGTGAGAGGCGTGGTTGCGTGCGTGAGTGAGAATGAGACTGTGTGCAGAGGGAGGGAGATAGGGGCTCTGTACAGGCAAAGTGACGGTTGGTCTCAGCAGTTTCTCAAAAAAATAGACGTTTGGTCTCAACACGCGCACTGCCTAACCGCTGCGCACCGCGACACGCATCCGTGGTACTGCACGTCTGCACCGTTACGTGTACTCAGTTCTACCCGCGAGTCTTACACTGGAAAAATATCTGTACTCAGTTTTCCCCTCGATTACTAATACTGGCTAGTGCAATATACTCAGTTTTACCCTCAAGTGGCTGGTCAACAAAGAGTCAACAAATGGGATTAAGCTATCTAATTGAGTCATTTCATGCGCAAAAAAATAAAATCATAGTGCCTCCTACTCATGGAGTCTTGTTACGCGACCTGCCACGTAGGAAATCATAACTATTATATATAAATCAAGTTTTACCACAAATGGCCACTTCTCAAATCACTAGTAGCTATGAAGGTTCATGGCTTTCCACTCAAACCCCTTCTCAAAATATCTATACCCAAAACATAGTTTGTCTGAATGAGGCCATAATTTTCACACTCATGTATATTTGAATTGCTAATACTTTGATGTAGGCCAACCTGGGTTTCATTGTACAAAACATGTGTTTTTCTTTTTCTAAATATCTTATTTGAATTCCTTAGCCTGTTTACTATTTACTTGCCCTTGGATCCTTGATACTACTCAGTTTTACCCTCTCCCTTCTCACAGAATCCCAAACTTGGCCTGATTGGTCGAGCTGTTGTCACACGGATCGTGCCCACCTACCGTCGATCCTATGATCTAACGGGCAGGATAACCCCTCTTTCTCTCTCATCATGGCCACCCTCTCTCTATCTGTCGGTGGCAAACTACTACCCCTCTATGTATGCTAAATAACGAGTTTGCCACCGGATTCAACAAGTTTGGTAATCACAAATTTCTTGTAGGCATTACTTTTCACGGTAAAATGATAAACTATCCCGAATTTTCATTTCTTTTAGGCATTACTTTTCACGGTAAAATTATAAACTATCACGAATTTCCATTTCTTGTAGGCATTACTTTTCACGGTAAAATGATAAACTATCACGAATTTCCATTTCTTTTAGGCATTACTTTTCACGGTAAAATGATAAACTATCACGAATTTCCATTTCTGTCAAGATAGTCCGCATTACTTTTTTGTTGAGATATAAACCCCCACAACGGTCATCTCCTCCTTAATTTATTGTGAAAATCCCACAATGGTCATCTCTACCTTAATTTATGGTGTAAACCCCACAACGGTCATCTCTCCCTTATAAACCCCCACAATGGCCATCCCTCATGTCAATAGGTTCTGCCTCTCTCTTCTTCGTTCACATACACTTGATCCATTGCCATGGCTTCCACGTCTCAGACGCCGACCGGAAGGGGAAGGGGAAGGGGAAGGGGCGGCCGGGGTGGTGGATCATCATCATTGCCACCACCACCATCAACACTGCCATTGATCATAGAGGAGTTCTTCATTGTCATCTATGAAGACCCTTTGGCCAAGAAGGTACGTACGCGTTCCCACATATATGATACATGTGATTAATTATGTGCATGTTCTAAAAAACCTTTAATTTCAAACGATCGGCGCTCGATCTCTTTGCAGGCAATCCCAAAAAAGTTTGTGGACTATTTTGACGGCCAGGAGCCCGCTAAGGTGTATCTGCGAGCAGCTGACTGCGGTCCTCGTCTCTGGACCGTGGAGGTCCTATTTGACGGACAAGGCCAAATGTACCTCGACAAGGGCTGGGAGAATTTCGCCATCGTGCACGGTGTGGATTTCGGCTGCTTCCTACACTTCAAATATGAAGGCGATGATGTGCTCACAGTGAAGGTGTTCGACGGAACACTGTGCAGGAAGTACTACTACACGGACAACAAAGATACTGACGATGAAAGGGACGACGACGTGAAGCCATGCATCCATCCCCTTTAGGTAAGGGGATTATAACCAAGAATATATATGTAGCTTCATATGTATCGATTTAGAGATCTAGCTATTTTCTATATATTATGCATGTAAAAATAATATCGCAATTTCTACCATGATTCGAGCACCACAGCCTCCAAACGATGCCAATACCGATATCGGCATGGTCAGAACGGATATGCTCGCCGCCACTGCTAGGTCACCGTCGGGATGCGATACGTCTCCAACGTATCTATAATTTTTTATGCTCCATGCTTGTTTTTACACCATTTGCCTATTGTTTCGTTACACTTCGTGGCACTTTTATGCATTTTCCGGAACTAACCTATTAACGAGTTGCCACAGTGCCAGTTCCCTGTTTTCTGCTGTTTTTGTGTTTCAGAAGTGATACACAGGAAATATTCTCGGAATTGGACGAAACAAGTTCCTGAAGTCTTATTTTTTCTGGAAGCTTCCAGAGATCCGAAGGAGAGTAGGAGGCGGGCCACCAGGGCCCCACACGCCAGGCTCGCGCGGCCAGGGGCCTGGCCGCGCCGCCATGGTGTGAGGGGGCCTGGCCCGTCCTCTGACATCGCCCCTTCGCCTATAAAGACCCCCCGACGGAAAAAACCTAAGTACCCGATCAATTTTCCAGAACACATCGCGATCCGCCGCCGCCGTCGACCCGAAGATCGGGAGGGTCCAGAAGCTCTTCCCGGCACCCTGCCGAAGAGGGGAATTGCCACCGGAGGTCTTCTTCATCGCCATGCTTGCCTCCGGAGCGATGAGTGAGTAGTCTACCTTGGACTATGGGTCCATAGCAGTAGCTAGATGGTTGTCTTCTCCACCATGTTCTTCATGTTTAGATCTCATGAGCTTCCCTACATGATTGAGATCACCGTTATGTAATTCTACATGTTTGGTTTGTTGGGATCCGATGAATATTGGTGTTTATGATTAAGTTGTTGTACTGAATATTATCTTTTGTTATCTCTATGTTGTTTATGATCTTGCATGCTCTCCGTTGTTAGTAGCTATCTTGGCCGAGTAGTTGCTAGTGACTCCAAGAGGGGGTATTTATGCTCGATAGTGGGTTCATGCCTCTATTTAACCTGGGGGAGTGACAGAAACCTCTAAGGTTGTAGATGTGCTGTTGCTACTAGGGAGAAAACAACATTCATATGCTCAAGGGCATATGCTTTGTTTACATTACACACTTTGCTTAATGCAATTATCTATTGTTCGCAACTTAATACTTGTGGAGTTCTCGGATTGATTCACCACAAGTGGATTATTAGTCATAGATGCAGTTGGATGGCGGTCTATGTATTTTGTTGTAATGCCCAGAGTAAATCTCATAGTGATCTTCTTGACATATCACGTTTATCTTTATTCTATCAATTGCCCAACTGTAATTTGTTTACCCAGCATGTGTTATTTATCTTATGGAGAGACACCACTAGTGAACTGTGGACCCCGGTCCTATTTCCATCATATTGCTATCACCTGTTTACTTTACTTGCACTGTTTACTTTACTCGCATACTCTATTGTTTTCCACTCGATACGCTCATAACCTTTGTTTCAAGCAAACCGGTGAGATTGACAACCTCATCGCAAGTTGGGAACGAAGTACTTGGTTGTGTTGTGTGTAGGTTCCGCGTTGCTGCTCGCAAAGCAAAGCTTGGATGAGGCGCCATATATAAATTGTCCGAAGCTGTCGCAAGCTAGCAAGCATCACCTTCAGTCATTTGTCTCTCCTCTCCAAGAACGATAAACCTTGGTTTCTTAACTGAGGGAAAACTAGCTGCTATACTCATCACACCTTCCTCTTGGGGTTCCCAACGGGCTGGTCATTCACCACGCACAAGGAATCTTCTGGTGCCGTCACCCACGCGCCAGCAGCTAATTTTCTGGCGCCGTTGCCGGGGAGGAAGTAGAAGACTTCTGCGAGGGGAGTTTTCGCACGCACATCCTTTACTTTGTTTTATTGTTTTGCTTTACTTTATTTATTTTACCTGCATCGTTTTATATCAAAAACCCAAAAAAAATAGAATCCTTGGTAGTTGTTTTTATTTGTTTACTTTCGTTTTGCTAAAATGAGTAATCCTGAAGTAGAAGTTCGTAGTTTTAAACAACAAGGGGGAGAAAGTTTAAAAGATGCTTGGTATCGTATTAACAATGCTCATCATAGGTGTACCAAAAAGCACTCTACCACGATCCTCCTTAGAAATTTTTATGTTGGTATATCTAGTTGGAATAGGTATGTTCTCGATACTCTTACAGGAGGTAATTTTCTGGGTACTCCCGCTGGAGAAGCATGCACTATAATTGAAAGTTTAGTGGGAATACCACCTATTCATGTTGCTAAAACCGAGACCACCTTGGAGGAGGTGGTAGAAAAGCTCAGCTCTTTAGAGAAAAGTTTGCCAAGTATTCTAGAAAATGCTAGCCGAGTTAGTGAACTAGTAGAAAACATTGGTAAGAGGATTACCGTTTTAGAGGCTAGCACTACTCTTGATAATCAAAATTTAAGGATTGGTAAACTAGAGGAGTCTATGGAAACTCTTAGCTTAATCTTCTCTTCTCTTAAATTTAAGAAAGAGAAAGTGTTTGTTGGAAAAGAGCAAAAATTTATGTATGTTCCCAAGGTTTCTGCGCTTAAATCTCAACATGTTCTTAAAATTGGTAAGACTCTTAGTTCCACTAAGGGTGACTTGCAGGTTGAATCATCTTCGGGAACCTTCAAAGAGCCTACTAAGGTAACTAGCACTTCACCTATTGATATTACTTGATTCGCAATTTTCTGCGCCTAGCTCAAAGGCGTTAAAGAAAAGCACTCTTGAGAGATAACCCAATGTTTTCTTTTTAGTACTTTTTCTTTTATTTGAGTCTTGGAAGTCATTACTACTGTAATGACCACTCCTTATCTTGTTTATTTCGTTTTTGTGCCAAGAGAAGCCTCTAATTCGAGTGAGGTAAAGATTTGGGGATGTTGCTGTCCTGAAACTGTTTTCGGTGCTGCACCGTAACAATTCGTATAAATTCTCTGTATATCTTTTGGACCTGCGATTTCTTGTGCATATGCCCCAGGTTATATCCAAACTTTCGATAGTTGAACACTTTTTTATTTGAGCAACAGAAAACCCCTCAAAAATTCGACCTTTTTCAGCTGTTCAGTTTTGACAGATTTCTGCCAATATTTGTGTTTGCCACTTTATCGCTTACTTTTGAGTTCTTTTGATCACGGAACTTTTAGAGAAGCTGCTACAGTAGTATTTACCATATATGTGGTGGTTTTGAGTTGAAACCTGAAGCAAAAAGAGGTTGATTATATGTTATGCTTGCACTAATGTTGCTAATAGAATTGTGTTTAGTTTTGTATGAAGGAAGTTTTCAAGTGTAGGGATTGGAGTATGATGAGATGAGTTGAAGAATGGACAAAAGCTCAAGCTTGGGAATGCCCATGCATCACCCCAAGAAATATCCAAGAAGTACAAGCGTCAAAGCTTGGGGATGCCCCCGAGGCACCCCTTCTTCATCGGCAAAAATCAGGTCACCTTTCAAAACACTATATTTTTATTGCTTCATGCACTATGTGTTTTTCTTGGAGCGCCAGTTGTTTTAGTTTTCTTAGTTAGTTTAGTTTGTTTGTTTGCTGCAATAAATGGTTGGACCCCAACAAATTTCTTTTTTTGAGAAGTTGCCTTGCTTTTCATTTGCCAAGAACGCTCTAGTTTTCACTCTTATTAAAAATCGAGTGTTCTTCTTTTTCTGCTACTGCTTTTGGTTTTCGTTTTCGCCTTGATTTGCGTTCAGACCTTGTCATATCTTTTCATCAAGGTGTATTTTTGCCTCTGATCTTTATTGGTTTTCATCAAACGAGGTGTCTTTAAAAATTTCAAATGGTGTTGGAAAAGAGAAAAAGCTTTGTGCAAAATAGTGGTACAAGAAGGAGCTTGTGTAGACTGCGGCTTAGGCTTTTTCATGTCATGCTTGATGTCTTTTTGATAGTATGCTTAGTGGTTTTGCTGTAGCATGACTTGTCTCAAATAACTGAGATTGCTTAATGAGCCTTTGAAAAAATCATGCGTTGTTTTTATTGTATGGAAGCATTATTTTGGTTTTCTCCTTGATGCTTTATTTGGGTTGACTTGGCGCATGCTCACACATGTTAGACTCTTACAAAGTCGCCAATAGCCTCTATGATCATTTAGTTTTTGACTTTTGATGCCATCTTATGCTTCTTTTAATGTCGCTTTGTCGCTTTGCATGATTATGGCCATTATTGCTCTCTTAGTTGGTCGCTCCCAGTCTTTTGCTAGCGCTCGCCTTGTACTGAGTATGAGCTCTACTCGTGCATCCAACTCCTAAAAGCCAAAGTTTTCCAAAGTGTCCACCATACATACCTACTAGCAATTTGCTATTCCAAGTAAATTTGACTTGCTTTTATTTTCTCTTCAAATTAAACTCTTACCAGTGTTATGCGAAATTCGGTCAGTAAAGCTCTCACGAACCGGAAGGCACACTTTACTTTTTCCTGTTCTAAAAAATTTGACATTGTGGTCTCTTATGTTGAGTTGTTATGCTTGCAAGTTGTAAGTTGAAGACTAGCCCAGCCATGCAGTCATGGGCAAGCTTTCAACATTGCACTTCTTATTTGAGTTGATATCGTGATCTTTTGTTTATGGATGCCCGCGGTGTGAAATGAATTGGGAATCTTGTGGGGATCATGGAGTTTGTATATGTGTTAGGGAAACGCCGGGCCGCTAATCTAAGCCATGCATAATTCATGGTGGAAATTTGCAGCATACCCATGGTGAACATTCGACGACGCATCTCACAATAAAAAGCTAAACAAAAGGCAAATAAAAGAGATGTCGAGGTGTTCATTGTCTGCTTGTCCTGTCATTTTGGTGTGGGCTTGTTCCATGTCATCGGGCACGGAGGTACCCCATTGGCGGTTCTCAATGATATGCATATATTTACAATGACAAGAGCCTTGCTTGGGACTCTAAGTAAAGTAGCATGAGGTTTGGGTACTCGTATTCACGGGGCACGAGGTTTTCAACTTATGATTTGTCAAGCATATGCATCATAATTGTTCTCGCATTAACTTTAACCATTCAAGATGCTTATGATGGGGGCAATGAGAGCTCAAAGCCGGTAAGTACCATAATTTTTGAAGGTTATAAAACTTGCAATCACTGCTTCCCTCTGCGAAGGGCCTTTCTTTTACTTTTATGTTGAGTCACCACCTTCTATCTTTATGCACCATTAAGAGAGCATAGTTGTCATTCTTAGTGTAATATGCATTGTCCCAAAGTTCATTGATTGATTCATATTGTTGGTTTCACTTGTTCTCAAATTATTTGTATCTAGTCGCCCTCTTAAACTTGAAGGTGTCCTATGTATTTATGTTTTGCTCTCTTTGAAGGACAAGCTGAAAACCATTTGTATGTTTTCCTTATGATTTGAACACACGTTTGACTTTCATTGTTTCATTTTCATGATCTTTTGTTTGTGTTCATTTGCATGTTTACAACATGGTTGCTAAGTTCTTATTGTCAAGATTATATCTTTCATGCCCATGTTTTAAGTTCTTATGATCCCAGCTCACAAATGCTTACATATGTGATCAAGATTGTGTAGGTGCATGTCACCTCAAAAATTATTCTTTTGTTATCACTTACCTACTCGAGGACGAGTAGGAGTTAAGCTTGGGGATGCTTGATACGTCTCCAACGTATCTATAATTTTTGATGCTCCATGCTTGTTTTTACACCATTTGCCTATTGTTTCGTTACACTTCGTGGCACTTTTATGCATTTTCCGGAACTAACCTATTAACGAGTTGCCATAGTGCCAGTTCCCTGTTTTCTGCTGTTTTTGTGTTTCAGAAGTGATACACAGGAAATATTCTCGAAATTGGACGAAACAAGTTCCTGAAGTCTTATTTTTCCCGGAAGCTTCCAGAGATCCGAAGGAGAGTAGGAGGTAGGCCACCAGGGCCCCACACGCCAGGCTCGCGCGGCCAGGGGCCTGGCCGCGCCGCCATGGTGTGAGGGGGCCTGGCCCCTCCTCTGACATCGCCCCTTCGCCTATAAAGACCCCTCGACGGAAAAAACCTAAGTACCTGATCAATTTTCCAGAACACATCGCGATCCGCCGCCGCCGTCGACCCGAAGATCGGGAGGGTCCAGAAGCTCTTCCCGGCATCCTGCCGGAGAGGGGAATCGCCACCGGAGGTCTTCTTCATCGCCATGCTTGCCTCCGGAGCGATGGGTGAGTAGTCTACCTTGGACTATGGGTCCATAGCAGTAGCTAGATGGTTGTATTCTCCACCATGTGCTTCATGTTTAGATCTCATGAGCTGCCCTACATGATTGAGATCACCGTTATGTAATTCTACATGTTTGGTTTGTTGGGATCCGATGAATATTGGTGTTTATGATTAAGTTGCTGTACTGAATATTATCTTTTATTATCTCTATGTTGTTTATGATCTTGCATGCTCTCCGTTGTTAGTAGCTATCTTGGCCGAGTAGTTGCTAGTGACTCCAAGAGGGGGTATTTATGCTCGATAGTGCGTTCTTGCCTTTATTTAACCTGGGGGAGTGACAGAAACCTCTAAGGTTGTAGATGTGCTGTTGCTACTAGGGAGAAAACAACATTCATATGCTCAAGGGCATATGCTTTGTTTACATTACACACTTTGCTTAATGCAATTATCTGTTGTTCGCAACTTAATACTTGTGGAGTTCTCGGATTGATTCGCCACAAGTGGATTATTAGTCATAGATGCAGTTGGATGGCGGTCTATGTATTTTGTTGTAATGCCCAGAGTAAATCTCATAGTGATCTTCTTGACATATCACGTTTATCTTTATTCTATCAATTGCCCAACTGTAATTTGTTTACCCAGCATGCGTTATTTATCTTATGGAGAGACACCACTAGTGAACTGTGGACCCCGGTCCTATTTCCATCATACTGCTATCACCTGTTTACTTTACTCGCACTGTTTACTTTACTCGCATACTCTATTGTTTTCCACTCGATACGCTCATAACCTTTGTTTCAAGCAAACCGGTGAGATTGACAACCTCATCGCAAGTTGGGAACGAAGTACTTGGTTGTGTTGTGTGCAGGTTCTGCATTGCTGCTCGCAAAGCAAAGCTTGGACGAGGTGCCATATATAAATTGTCCGAAGCTGTCGCAAGCTAGCAATCATCACGTTCAGTCATTTGTCTCTCCTCTCCAAGAACGATAAACCTTGGTTTCTTAACTGAGGGAAAACTAGCTGCTATACTCATCACACCTTCCTCTTGGGGTTCCCAACGGGCTGGTCATTCACCACGCACAAGGAATCTTCTGGTGCCGTCACCCACGTGCCAGCAGGATGCACCCTCAATCCCGTCCCCTCATTCGATCACTGACACACCAGAGATACCGCCGAGGCCAATGACGAACATACATGCTGATGCCAATGCCGAACATGCACGCCACTGTGGGCACAGCCACGCTGCCCCGCTATGCTGGACGTCATAGACCACCGCGAGGTCTTTCCCTTCACCACCACACTCCCCTAGCTCCCATCTATACACGTCAGAAAGGAGAGACACTAGTTTTCTCTACATTGCTCGCGTTCGTGTCTGACACCATCAGTCAAAGTGTTGAGGTCGTCGTCGATGTCCTCGACCATTTCTTCTCTTCTTTGCAGGGTTTAACGCGTCTATTTCATAACTATCTAATGCGTTTGGTCTCGCCTCATGCAGTTCTTTGTGGACGTCGATCTCATCTCGGCACCCCGCCGGCCACCTCCTCCGTGCCATCGCTGTAGAGCTCCGTTTAAAAATCTAATCATACCCGTGTATTGCCCCATGTATCAGCGTCATGGCCCCACTTGTCATTCGATATACCGAAGCCCCACGCATCCGCGTTTTGGTCAGGGATACGGCGATGCTTACTACGTGGCCCCACTAGTCAGCAGATAACGGTCAAAGTTGTTGACCCGTCGGGCAACCGGCCGTTCCAGCACTTGTGAGAGTTTCAGACAAGGGCTTGGACAAAACTGAGGAAAAACTAAGGAGCTGGGGAAAACTGAGTACAACTAAGGACCCGAGGGCATGAAAATAGAAATCCCTAAAAGATAAAATAAAATGAATGCAAGTTCAAATGATTACTGGACTTACTCAGAAGTGCAGCTGCAAGGAAGTAGAGAGCATCAACTACACTGAGATGCAGACAAGCATGGCGACTGACGAGGATTGGCCACGGCAATATCCTCGGGTGACTTTGGATCAGGGGAAAGGCGACGATGGAGATTCTGGGAGCGAGATGGCACACGATGTACCCAGGTTCACATCCCCACGGTGGAGGATTGCTACATCCTGCTAGCAATCTAGTATATGATCATATTTATGTTTACAGGAAGCCGCCATAGGCGGAGTTTGTGTATATCTAATCTATTGTCTAATATTCTATGAGATGATCTCACTTGTCCCAAGGGGTGCCCCTTCCTGGCTTTATATATGCAACTGGGCTAGGGTTTACAAGTGTCCTAGTCGAATACACATTGGAGTTGCCTTTCTTTCTTCTCCAAGTCTATAATCATGTGGGTTCAATCTTTTTGATTCCTTGTGCTGTTCCACCTCCATAATGGACCGGACCAGGTATACTAATCCATGGGTACCCGAAGGGCATGCCCACGTCAGTGACTTTTCAGCAACTTAGTGTGAGGCGGGCAAATCTTCCCTCCCGGGTGCGAAAACCAATGATGTGTCACTACTAGAAAAAGGCTTATCACTGATTCGTATTGGTGATGAACAAACTTGAGACCGTCCTTGGTTAGCTATTTCTAGTGCGGCTGCAAAAATTGACCATCAGAGGTAATTCGGGCAGAGGTCTTCACGAGATATACCAGCGACGTGTAGATATAAAGTCGGACAATGGTAGTGGATAAATTTTCCTATCGAGGTGGGGGGAAGGGGGCAAATAAGTCTGTGAGAGTATACTATATGAGTTCCTAATTACTCTTGGACATCTTAGTGACACCGTATGATTCATACCCGTCACCGCTCCGGGCCCGCACTTAGCGACTTCTTTGGTTTGACCCGTGTCACTGAGTATTAGCAACCGTGACAAAGTGTCTTTGGAAAACATCATTGTATCGTGTATGTAAGTAGATTTGTGCTTGTCTTGTGTTGTGTTTCCGTTGTTCGGTACGACAATGACAAGCCGATAAGCAATGTGGTTGAGGGCCCATCAGACAGTTCACTGGGACTTTCATTAAGCGTGGCAGGCCGACAACAAGCCGCGACAAGCCTCCTTATGAACAACCAAAGAAAATGACTCGGTTCTGCACAATCTGCAAGGGAGAAGGGCATAAGAGCATGACTTGCCTGATGCGAGGTGATTTTCTGAAGCCTCCAAGGAAACTGCCCAAGTGTTCTAGATGTGGGGTGATAGGACACCTAAAGAATTTCTACAACAACCCGGCGAAGTAGTGGGAAGTTCCTTTCCTATAATTTCTGAATTTGCCACTTTATTTTTCACCTAGGATATGTGATAAAATTGTGTGTGGTATGTATTTCGATGGTCACCGATGTGGTGACCGTTGGACATTTCTCATTTTGTAGAAATTTCCCCATGAAATCTGCATTATGTGTTGTTCTGCATTATGTGCTGCCATGGTAATGGATAACCTCGTACATTATATATATAATTACAGACAAAGATATCTAATAAAGATAGATAATTACATCAAAAGCAATATAAAACCATGTTACAATTACAATACTTAATTATATATATAATTACATTTAACCCCTAAATAATTGATTTTCATAAAGACAACGATATCGAAATAAAGATAGATACTTACATCCAAGCAATATAAAACCATGTGTGCGTGTCTCCTAGATTTAACTAGTTTAGGTTTTAATTACTCTAAAAAATTCCCAGTTTACGGCTAATCCTCATAGTTTTGCAAGTCGTGATGCTTTCGCAGGCGCAGGTGTACCACGGTTCTAACATGCTTCTGCCCAGGCTAGACTTACAGCTTTGCGAACGCGGAAAAGGAATATACAAGTCCTTCGAACACATAAGGCATGTGCCAGCGTGGAGAGCCTCCTGGAATATACATCCATATACGGGCTTTTTCGAGGGGGGTGCGCCCATGGAATACGCCGCGAGCAAGGATCCCAAGGTGTTCTGCGCGGTCACGATTAAAAGCCTTGGGCTGCTCGGTCTCCAAAGAGATTTTTGGTGTCCATACGGCCTACCTCACACATGCTACTCTCCCTTCCGCCTCTTTGTTCACCTCTTTTTATTTACATGCGAGCATGTATACGTCTACGCTTCGTTATTCCACACCCACTAGCGTTGTCGCACATATAGCTCCTCACCCTGACAATGTACGTAGACTACCGTACATGACCTGGCTTGGGCGCTCTTCGGTGAGGTCCCTTCCTTGCATGCTCCTCCTCAAGCACTTCTCCATCTGTACACGACATCCTTTGTGTGCATGTGTTGGCTTCTTCGGTTGCACCTTGCAGGATAGCGATGCCAACGCATCCATAAGCATGCAACGGAAGCACACAAAAAGAGCATGGCGCCCCTATGTGTGTTTTAGCAATTAATGATAATTCCTATGGACTAACGTTTGGATTGAGTTATATTTGAAGGGATTTTTTATAGGCAATTTTTGAATCATATGTTGGCTTTAAGGTTGTAAGAACATAACGAAAAAGATCATGTGATGACCAAGGTGTTATTCAAGGAGTGATTCTAAGATTGGTCATGGGGAAGCTGATCCTATACAAATTATGTTTGAAGAAGAAGAAGATTGAGTGAGAACTCATGTACACCTTCAAAACATCATCACACTGAAAAATAATAAATAATACGAGGTTGTGAAGTCAAGTTCAACATGACCAATCTCGAAGAGATTATATTCTTAAAGCTTGCCGTTCATTTGGTGATACTGGACATGTAAAGATATTTCTAAGTGATGCTTTCATATAGTGGGGTATGAGGGAATAATTAAACAGAAAATTAATAAAGGTGATTCAACTTAAAAACATCAAGATTGTCATCATCTAACTTAAGTAAATTATTCTCAAAGCAATGGTATGACCTTGATTTTTTTTCTCTTTTATCGGTCTCGTGGTGGTTGTTGGGAGAACGAGTTATAGGATAGATAGTCATACTATCAAGGGGGCTCTCGAGTGAGTAACTTGGTTGTATCCTCTGTATCATCTTCTTAGTTTTTATATATGGGTGGGCCAGCCTATCACTAACCTATACAAATTAGCAAGCCAACCCATTAATAATTAGCAGGCCAATCCAGAATAATTAGGAGGTCGGCCTATCAACCAAACCCATAATAATTGGCAAACCATCCTATTAACAAATAACTATGAAGCTGGCATTGCATTTGGCTAGGCACTTGGATTCCCCTTATGTAGGGAGATCCAAGAGTGGGGCTTTTAAATATCTTAAAGACCGAATCTGGAAGAAGATCTAGGGTTGGCTGGAACTAATTCTCTCTATGGGACGGAAAGAGGTTTTGATCAAGGCTGTGGCGATGGCTATACCAACTTTCTCCATGTCCTGTTTCAAATTACCAAGAGGTCTATGTCTTGCATCAATGCAATGCTCCGGAGTTTCTGGTGGGGATGCAAAGATGGGAAATGTAAGACTAGTTGGGTATCTTGAGAGACAATGTGCTCCCCTAAGGCCTCAGGCGGCATGGGCTTCCGAGACATCAAGCTTTTTAACCTTGCGATGTTAGCCCAGCAAGCATGGCGTATACTTCAGAACCCAGAGGCACTAAGCTCTAGTATTTTGAAGGCTATTTATTTTCCAGCATTGGATTTCATGGAAGCCCAGCTTGGATCACACACATCCCAAGTTCGGAAAGCACTTGTAGAAGGCAGTGATGCTATGAAGCAAGGGCTTATTAGGAGAATTGGATCGGGCGAAACTACTCATGCGTGGAACCAGAATTGGCTCCTGCGAGATCACATGTTGCGGCCTCTAGCATGTTTGGTAACAGACCCAGCACAGGACCCACCAATGCTAGTGTCAGATTTCATCGATACCACAACGGTGTCATGGAATACTGAACTGCTACAGAAGTATTTCTTATCGATGGATATTGAGATCATTAAGCACTAGAAGGATGAGTGACAGATGGGCCTGGCATTATGAGAAGAACGGGCTGATGACAGTCAGATCGGTTTACCGGCTATTCGTGCACACGAAGAAGTGCTGGGAGGGCTGGCTGGAGGGCAGGGTGGCAGGCTCTAACACGGCCGGTGAATGTAACGCATGGAAAAGACTCTGGTATGTTCAAGTTCCAGCCAAGGTCCGTGTTTTCCTGTAGATATTGGCGCAACACCCTCTCCCTATGGGCGATATCAGATGTCCACATGGCAGACACCTCTTTCTGCTCGATCTGTGGGGCAGAGGACTCCTGGAGGCACTCTCTTATCGATTGTTCGGTTGCCCGGGGTGTTTGGGCGCTTGCTGATGAGGAGGTCACTAAACACATGTGCATGAACGAGAACCCCTCGGCGAAGCTTTGGCTCTTCGAGCTCTCGGCGAAGCTTTGGCTCTTCGAGCTCTCGGCAACCCTTTCACGGGATGATTTTACACGATTTGCGGTAACCCTTTGGGCAATATGGTATGAGAGCGGCGGATCATTCACGATGAAATATTCAAAGTCCCCTTTCAACGCATTCTTCTATGGAAAACTACCTCCAAGACCTGTCGATCTAAAGCACAAAAAGGAAGACTGGGGAAGGCTCGAAGATGGCGCATCCCAGGTGGCTCCCTCCGGCCACGGGCTGTGCAAAAATCAACGTGGATGCAGCTATGGCTAAAACCACAACAGGAGGAGCGGTGGGTGCCGTGTGTAGGTCGGCGGATGGTGAATTCTTGGGCGCTTCTTCCCTGACTTCCCAAGGGATCACGGATCCGACTACTATGGAGGCGATTGTGTGCTAGGAGGTGATCACCCTAGCTCAAGATCTACAGCTGAACCAAATAACAGTGGCGTCGGACTGTTTGACGGTGATCAATGCTCTTCGACGGCCGTTTTACGGCAGCTTCAGCATGGTTATCGATGAGGTGCAATTCAATGCAGCCCAGCTAGCGGAGGTCACCTTCAGACATGAGAACCGTTTATCGAATATTGATGCTCACAACTTGGCACGTTTTGCAGAATCTGGTAATTTAGGTCGTCAAGTGTGGCTAATCCATCCCTTCGGATGGTCTTTGTATTTTGAACAATATTTTGAATCAATAAAGTCCCAGGAGTTACCATTGACATCATCTCATTTAGCGTTAACCGATAATACTGATGACTCTAACGTCACAACGTATACGGATGATGCCACCTCGAAACATAAAAAGTACATGTGCTATATGGGTGGGCCAGCCTGTCAAAAATCTATACAAATTAGCAAGCCAGCCCATTAATAATTAGCATGCCAATCCAGAATAATTAGCAGGTCGGCCCATTAACCAAACCCATAATAATTGGTAGACCGTCCTATTAACAAATAACAATGAAGCTGGCATTGCAGTTGGCTAGGCACTTGGATTCCCCTTCTCCTTTTTTTTCCGAAGAACCGAGATTCGTCTTTCTGATGAAAAATCTGATTTTATTTCATTCGTGAAATATATGACATACTACTATATTGCGTGATTTCAGCTGGTGTTACAAAAAGTTCAAAGCAACACATGACAACTCAATACCAAGCTTTTAGCTTAATTACCAGCTCCATCACGACTAGCGACGCAGCAGTTACAGTGAACAGATGACGGCAAACACAGAGCGACTGACGAGAAGATAAGGGCATACTTAACTCTTCAGAAACTGGAGGCCGTTGGCCTGCGAGTACCTCTCCATGAACCTCATGAACCTGTCCCAGTCCCTGGCGGTGCGCATCACGTACTTGGCCTCCACCCTCGCCGGCTTGCCGTTGACGAACTTGGCGCTCACGTCCACCGTCTGCAGCACGCCCTCCTCGTCGATCATGTAGAACCCCGTGATGTCCCCGAGCTCCGCCGACGAGTCGAACACCGACGGTTGGTCGAACTCGAAGATTGCCGTCCCGTTCGTGCCGTCGCGCGACTTGGTCAGCCGCACGTCCGGGATCGTCTGCTCGTCCGTGCCCTGGATGAACTGGATCGCCGGCTTCACGGCCAGCATCGCCACCGGTGTGCGGGAGCTGCATGGTCTCGAGTGGACAGGTTTCCGGGGGCGGCAACGCAGGGAGATGCCTCTGAAGGAGGAGTGCAGGCTTTGGCATGGGGCACCTGATGAACCTGTAAATGTCGTGGTGTTAGGTACTGAATGTGAAGTTCAGAAGGGCTCAAGGTCATGAGTCATGACTCGACACATCAATGTTTAGGTCGAACGCGAAAATAGGGAACGGGATATCACAAAAATGGCTTCTAATACATAGGGCACATTATACTCTTCACTGAATACGTTGAAGTATCACCTTGGTGCTTCAGTATCTAGTGTAATATAATTATGCATTTATGCAGTTCAATAGTATTGTTTTCCTTCAAATAATATATTTACGGACTGATTTTAGATGTGCAGTGTTTGCCTGAACCTTCTGATGTCTAAACCAGGCATAACACTAGAAGGGCTAACAGAGTTACAGAGAACGGCTCGACCGAGCGTGATAAGCAGTGAAATTTACTTTAAAAAACCGACTTATCATGCCCGTTTTCATGCTTATTCCGATCGAAATGGCATTCTTAACAAACATGGTGCAACAGAACGGCATAGAGAGGCAGCATAGTCAGCTCTGAACTCTCCCAGAGCAAGAACAAGGTGCAGTGGAATTTGCATACTGGATTCACACAATTATGCATTCCTCCGAGCAAGTTCCTAACTATAAACCACTGCCGGGCAGAGATGGAAATGCAGCTTGAGTGAGAATGAACGAACAAAACCTGTGAGGCTTCCACGGGGCTGTGGCGGCGCCGAGACCGGTGAGGTAGCAGCAAGAGCTTTCATCACTGCGGGCATGCTGCAATTCGCTTGCTCCGGAAGTTGGTCGGTTGGGTGAAGAGGAAGGATTGGTGTCTAGAAGGATGGAGAGGACAGAGGGGGAGGTGTGATTTTGAGTGGTACAGATGGGGAAGAGAGCGAAAGGAGTGTTTAGGTGGCTGCGTGTCCCAAAGAGAGCTATCCATTCCTATGGTGGTCACTGGTCCACGGCCGTGCCTCTGAACCTTGTATGCCATCTGAACCTTCTATGCCATGCCTCAGGTTCCAGAATTTTCACGTCCTCTCAAAGTACCGTTAAGGCACCAATACACTAATTCGCTTAAATCACAAAGGCTTTTGATTGTTTGGGTTACAAGTGGCTAGAACTTGGCCTGAGAAATTTTCAGGAGTAAATCTCGCTACGGGTCATGTCTTTGTTACAGGCAGGTTGAATTGGATGTAATAAAATCATATGCCAGTATGCCACACCATATTTATATATTTTTAGATCACCATATTTAGTTGAAATTATGCCCACAGAATTCGCACAAGAATACTTGAATGCAACTAATCTGCAATGGATGTATCCTATGATAATAATCTGCAAATGAAATGAGAACAATTCAATTCCTCTTCATCAATCAGATGTTGGTACAAATTATTGGGCAGGCACATGGGCATATGACCCAGCGCCCGTACATGTTCACAAAAGAATGCAGCTAGCAAGCAGTCCAAAATTAAAGTCCTACTTATCTTGCTTGATCAAGAAACCTGCTCACGACTCTCACAACAGTTAATCAGATGACGACTTAGCATGAAAAATATGGCACATCGGCAGGAAAGCATTGTGCAGCACCAACCGCGTGCACGCGCGACACATAAGCAAGCAGTTATGTGTGCGCGCACGCGAGCAAAAGGGGACGAATCTTCCTAGCATTTGGGAAGATCTGACGGCGGAGGGAGGAGCTTCTGGTTGGGGAGGCTCCCATCCTGCACCAGCCACGCCATTTTCAGTCCCCAGCTGACGTGAACCTCCAAGTGACAATGCATGAACCACACTCCTGCACACATGGATGCATAATTATCAATTTCAATCTAGCTTATTAATTTTAATTAAAATGTTTGATCATATGACGGGTAGATTGGTACCTGGATTATCAGCACGGAAACGAATGGCCACCCACCCGGCCGCCGGCACGCCGACGGTGTTCCGCTCGACGGGGTCGACGAGATTGTACTTGGCTTGGTCTTTGATGGGGTCGAAGTTGCCGAACCCCTGCCCGACCACGAAGAAGTTGAACCCGTGCAGGTGGAACGGGTGGCTCTCGGCGGTGAGGATGCTGGTGCCCTGCATCACAAGCTCCACGGTGGTGCCGTACGACAGGACAACCAACCTGGTCCCATTGGACACGTTGGTGTTGTTCGGAGGCGTGCCCGTGTAGTTGAACGGTTTCACGGGCACGACAGGGAAGTTGGGCGAGTACACCCCGTTGGACATGCCAGTGAAGTGCGACTGGAGGAGCGCCGTCGTGGGGAGCACGAAGGAGACGTTGTTCACGGCCGCCGCGAACCGACTGTTGTTGTTCGGGCCCTGGCACGTCCCGTTCACCGCGCAAGGGTGGGTGCCCAGCCCCACTGTGAAGAAGAACCGCCGGTCCACCTCCTGCGGCACCTGCGCCGGGTACTCCTCCGTAGCGAGGCTCCGGAGCTTGGCGGTGTAGTTGGACACGAAGTTCGTGTCGTTGATCTTGGGCAGGGTCGGCCTGAACACCGGGAGGTTCTTGTTGAAGGCCGCGGAGGAGTGGGAGCTAGGGTCCTCGTACTCGAGGATTCCGGCGACGGTGGTGTTGTCGAAGGTCCCAGACGCCGCCGTGGAGTAAGGCGCAGCCATCATGTAGTAGGTGGCTCCGGGGTAGGACGGCTTGGCGGTGAGGAGCACGTTGGATGTTTGGCCCGGGGTGATGAGGAGGGTGTCAACGGTGACGGGCTTGATGTAGACCGCGTCGACATCAACGATTGTGAGCTGGTGGCTGGCGACGGAGAAGAAGAGCTCATCGTTGAGTGCGGCGTTGATGATGCGGAGCATGTACGTCTTCCCGGGCTTCACCTTCAGCTTGAACGTGTCTGCATGCGTGCAGTCAACTTGCTCGATAAGTTACACAATTCATGTGTGTACAGCATGCAAATTAGGTAGACAGTTAACCTTTGGCGGAGCAGTTGTAGAGCGGGCCTGGGAGGCCGTTGATGGTGAAGGCGTCAGAGACGTTTGGGCCTCCTCCTGTCTGTAGTGCCTGGCTGATCACCGCCTCCGTGTCCGCCTTCCACCATTCACCTGACGAAGTAAAAAAGCTTAGTCGGCCATGAACACATATGATTGCCATTTACCGCCATGCATGGTTGGGTTGTGTCATCACGTACCAAAGATGACGGGAACCTCCTTGTAGGGCGCGGCGAACGGGTAGGGGACGCCGAGCTTGGGGAGGATGACGATGGGACCGTAGACGGTGGCGCGGAGCCAGGAGATGTGCGCGTGCCACCACAGCGTGCCGCGCTGCCCAGAGATGGTGAACTTGTACACATAGCTCTGCCCTGGCTGTATCGGGCACTGCGTGATGTACGCCGGCCCGTCCGCCCACCCGCTCCGCAGCTGCCGGATCCCGTGCCAGTGGATGCTCATGTTGTACTGCGCGTTGTTGACGACGCGGACGACGACGAGGTCGCCCTCCCTGGCGAACACCGTGGGGCCTGGGAACTGCCCGTTCACCGTCACGATGCTCTTGCTGCTGCACAGCCGCGTCACGTTCATGGTCGCCACCTGCATTGATCACTTGCAGCATTAACAAACTGTGCTAGCTCTTGAGATCGACCTGAACGTCTGCAGTGCAGATCGCAAACGAGCCAAGAAACTTACATCGAATTGGTACTCCACTGTGGCGGCCTCGGACAAGGCCACTAGAGCGGCGGCGGCAAGGAGAAAGTACAAGGCAGCCGCCATTTTCCTATGCCTCCTCACCTCTCGAGCTCTGGATAGATGGTGGCCAATGTTTATTGTGTTTGAGATCCTAGGTGTGCCTGCTATATATACCAGAAAAAGGAGGGGCATGCACAGCACAGGACGCAAGATTAGATCATGCATTTTTGTCACGACATAGCTCAATCGTTACCAAAGTTCAGTAAGCTAGCTTTAGACTTTAGTTGCTAGTTGGTGCATGGTTGGTTACTACTGATCTCGAGTTCCAACACTGTGGGGGCGGGCCCATGTACATGGACGTAGCTTCGGAGTGTGGACAAAGTCAACCACTCGGCTGTTCGGATGTCATCCCGATCGAGCCCTTGACCGCCATTGCCACCTTTCCATGGCTTGATTAACACGGCCGCGCGCGGAATGTTCTGCTGCTGCTGCTGCAGTGAAAATCTATAGTACTGTACCACAACGGATCAACTGAAGAACGTTTCGTCTTTTTATATGGGTAATGTATTGACTTTATTGCTCGATGATTTCTTATCGCGAATAGTGCGCAGACTTTTATTTAGACATCTTTGCTTCACAAGGAGAGAAGCCCTGATGTATTGAATAATATGAAGTACCACAACAGATCAACGGAAGAAGATTTCGCTTTTTATGCATGCGTAATGTATTGAATTATTGCTCAACGATTTCATATTGCTTCAGAAAGAGAGAAGCTGTGCTTACCATTTTACGTTATTTTTAACCATATGAAGTGAGATTTACTCAATGTTAATACATATAGAATTGCTGCACAGGACTGCAAAAGACCTCACTTTGTAGGTGGTGGTGCTACTAGCTTACTACATGGCCCGTGAAATTTTGAAGAGAAAAAATGTGAAGAAAACCACACGAAAATTGAAGCACAAGTCAAGGACTCCCCGTACAGCATATCTCATGTCATCACTGATTGCTGGAAGGAAGAATTATGCGATAACTGCACTTTCAGGAGCCTACGTGCAGCGTTGAAACCGCAACACCTGGGTAGCTAGCTAGGTTACTTCAGGAACACCACATTTCACTTTCCGGTACCGACGTTTAACTTTCATCCTTTTCAAAGGAGGGGGTGATGTTATGCTTCATTGTTACTGCTTTTGCATTATTCTTTGGAAGACATGTCAAGCCAACCGTGCAAGTGTATAATATGGAACTCGTGTAACCAAATTGCTAAGATAGCTTCCAATCCTTTTGGATTGCTTCCACCAAACCGTCAGAAAATGCGTTAAATCGGAAGTAGTTGAACCATGGCTTTTGGAACTAAAGGTCAGAAGGGAGACCAGGTGGACCAACTGAAGATCACAACTTTCCAATGGACACCTACCTACTGTTTCCTCCTTGCATGCCAAGGGACTAGAACTAGCGACGACAACGACGACCTGATGGATACATAGATAGAGCTAGCGAGAGCTGGCTGGAGGAAGGTGCCTTCCAATCCTGTTCTTGATTGGCGGCACATCGGCGTCGTCCACCATCCATCAATGGCCTTGCGTGTCCGATTAACGTAATGTAAAACCGGCCGAGAGACTTGTAATTTGGAAGGCGGGCAGGTGCGTCCATCCTCTGCTGTGGATTGTTTGGTCGGGGGGTTTTGTGCTTTGAACTATTCATCTTCTTTTCCCCGCAAGTCTTCAAAGGGAGAGGGGGATGCCTGACCCAACCTCATCTCTATCCTGCTTTCCTTTACTTTCATTCAATGGCTACAACTCATGGCGCATGGCTGCAAGACGTACTTCCAACCTAAGCTACCTACCTATGTTCGACGGTCTGCAGATTTGTTAGCGAAGAAATTATATATGTACACCTGCATTAACCATACTTGGATAGACATGGGTATAATGATTTAAGGGCTGCATCTGGCCCCACATTCCTCCATGAACTGGTCATGAATCTGCGTCATCTTTGCAAGAGTCAGTGCGAGTATATGTCAGGACCATATGTTAGCACGCAGACAGGTGTATCATTTCATTGCAGTTAAAGAAACAAACACTGGTCAGTAATACTTGATGATTCATTTCTCGAACAGGATGTCATTGTCATGTAAGATGCGAACTACCAAGGAAAACAAAAAGGCCCTCTGGCTGGCTAACAGTGCCACTGAAACACCAGGTTTTCATGGCTAGAACCTGGCAACAAGATCCAACGAAATTTCATGGCATTTCGTGGTGCCAATTACAGGGACAGGTAGTAAAATGATTATGACAACAGGATCACCTAAGGATTGTCGGCGACGGTTCAATTAGCATAAAAACAAGTGCTACGAATGGACCAAGGCATCATTTATACAGCTTGTCATGCCAAGGAAAGCGCTGAATTGTATATCGTGCAACACAGCTATGGTCTTGTCCAAGTTATGTTGGCACAGCCTCGCCAACGGTTGCTGATGGGTCGACTTCAGCACTCTTACTGTTATCTGAATCTATGAAACCTTGTTTGAAGCGATCATAATTTGTTGGCTCGACTGTCTTGAATGGGCGTTCCCCTAGAACCCGGACTAGATCATCCTGATGGAGGACCTCCTTCTCAAGCAACAGCTCTGCAATTTGGGCAACTTGGTCCTTGTGCTTCTTTATCAGCTCAACTGTGTTTTTGTAGGCCTTGGCAACCCATTCCCTCACCTCGGTGTCAATCATAGATGCAGTCTCGCCGCTAAATGGCTTTTGAAAACCATCATCCCTTTGAGGGAAAGAAAGAAGCCCAACCTTTTCACTGAAGCCATATACTGCAACCTGCGCATAAGTCATTCTAGTAACTCTCTCCAGATCATTCTGAGCACCAGTCGAGATCTTCCCAATCAAAACCTGGGGAGGAAAGAACAGTTATGTCACTTGCTAGGTTGCTATCAAGACTCAGTTATACAAGCAAAGATCTACGAGATGTCATGTACCTCCTCCGCGGCTCGGCCACCTAGGGTCATGCATGTCATGTCAAAAAGCTGTTCTTTTGTCATCAAAAGATTTTCACTTGGTACGTATTGAGCAAAGCCTAAAGTAGCCGTTCCACGTGGTACAATTGTAACTTTAAGAAGTGGCTCTGCATGCTCCAAAAACCATCCAGCAACAGCATGACCAGATTCATGGTAAGCAACGGTTCGACGC
The DNA here is from genome assembly GCA_007115705.1 of Dactylis glomerata. NCBI lineage: Eukaryota > Viridiplantae > Streptophyta > Magnoliopsida > Poales > Poaceae > Dactylis > Dactylis glomerata. The sequence continues at coordinate 312,887 of QXEO01000129.1, forward strand.
TCCAGTTTGCTTATGACCTGCATACAGATCAACATAGTCAAGAAATATGAATGTCCGTACTATATGACCATTTGCCTATAGTTCAATCCATCAGACCATTCTACAAAAGTATGGTACGCCTTTGGCGTACTCTCAAAAAAAAAAACCATCACACCATATCAGGAAAAGCATGCCTTCAACTAGCTGCGTCCAATGTTGTATTATCGCCACAGGAAAGTACACACAACAAAATTAAATTAACTACTGGACTGGAGCTAAATGGAATGTTACCTTATTTTTCTTCTCCAAGCCCCCAATTACTCTGTCAATTGCAGATTCAAAATGCTGCATTGTAATCAGTTTCTCGTCACCTCGTGCAGTAATTAAAGCAGCCTCGTTACAAACATTGGCAATATCTGCTCCAGCAAATCCAGGTGTCAAAGCAGCTAATCTTTGCGAATAAAATGATGGCTCATTATCCAGTTTAAGCTTTGCAAGGTAGATGCGAAATATTTGTTCACGGCCATTTATATCCGGCTTATCAATACTTATCTGACGATCAAATCTTCCTGGTCTTAGCAAAGCCTTATCCAAGATGTCAGGTCTATTCGTGCCAGCAAGTACAACTACTCCCGCTGTTGTTCCAAACCCATCCATCTCTACAAGCAACTGATTCAATGTACTTTCTTGCTCACTATTTCCACCGCCAAACACCCCACTGTCTCTTGCACGACCAATTGCATCAATTTCATCAATAAATACAATACTAGGTGCACATTCCCTAGCTTGCTGAAATAAGCTCCTCATCCTGGATGGTCCAACACCAACAAACATTTCCACAAAGTCTGAACCAGAGATAGACAAGAAGGGTACGCCAGACTCTCCAGCGGTGGCTTTAGCAAGGAGAGTCTTTCCTGTTCCAGGGGGGCCACAAAGAAGAGCACCCTTTGGAATTTTAGCTCCCAGTTCTTCATATTTCTTCGGATTTTTCAGGAAATGAACAAATTCCATAATTTCTTGTTTGGCTTCATCACAGCCAGCTACATCCTTAAAGAAAACCTGCAGCATACGACAAAATAAGGATTAATTGAGTTAAATCATATGCATACTGTGTTCAGCTTTGCTGTTCTTTGGCAATGATGAACCAAGCCAAAGCTCCTTAACTACTATACAAATGAAAGCTACTACGAAAGACTAATAACATAAGCATTTAACTGTTGCCTTAGAGACTGTGTTGCCTTCGAATTAGAGATAGAATGAAACAGTAGACAAAAAACTAACCTTGTTTTTGGAATTTTTATCCATCTTTGTCACTTGAACTTTTCCAATATTGAAAATATTACGGCCTCCATTCCCAGGACCACCACCAATATTAATCTTCACCTTCTTTCCCACCACATATAACAATCCAAGAATGAAAACTGCCGGGGCAAACTTCAGGATTTCCTGGAACCAACTTACTTTATCAGCATAAGTTACTGGAATATAATCATGCCGATCTGTCCCTATTGCTTTCTGGGCCTCTTCTAACTTCTCTTCTAAAGAATCAACACTTCCAATGTTGAAGTAATACTTGTATCTGCTAGGAGTCTCTTTCCCAGGAAGATGACTGGTAGTAATACTTGTATCGCTATCCTGGTTTTGCTTGATTAAGGATGAACTCCTGACATAAACTTTTGCAACTGACTTGTTTGTTACAACAATGCGGTCAACTAAACCAGGTTCCAGTAACTTGTTCTTAAATTCTTGGAAGCTTATCTGTAAAATTTAGAGCAGATGGACCTTATGAGTTAGTATAACGGACAAGAAACTACATCCTATACATCGAAAATGAAACAGATATTAAACTGTAGACTGATATAGATCTTTCATATCAAGTATTATAAGGAGGTACAATAGGATATAACATAGAGGTTATAAACAATAATATAGAACACACCGTAGCAATGCCCTAGATCAATGTGTTAACTAGGATAGTAAGATATGCCATCAACAACAATTGCGAACTACTGGAATTTATTTATAGCAAGCAATCAAATCTTTGAGCACAACTATGACATTACCTATTCTAACATTAGTTACTGATAACTAATAAACATCTATCATCACAAATACCATAGCAAGCGTATAGCCGCGCTGCGGCGGGGTGCGTCGTCCATGGTTGTCAAGCGTGCGCAGCGGCTGCTGATGGAGAAGCTGGGGCTCTGTTATGAGCAGCAACGCCTCTCGGCCAAGCAGCTGGAAGACTACGCGGCTATGTTCGCTTCGCCGCTGGGCAAGGAGCAGGTGGCCGCGCTAACGGCGCTGTTCGGGCTGAGCTGCCCGGCTGCAGACGAGGCCGGCCTCGTGGAGTTGATGGCGGCTTAGGTCGCTATCTCCTGGCGATCGGTAGGCCTGTCTAATGGAAGACGAGCCAAACATCAAGGTGGTGGTCTGGAACACGCGTGGACTCAACAACCCGGCCCGTCGTACTGCCGTGCGTGTCGCCGTCGGGGACGCAAGAGCGTCTGTAGTGTGTGTGTCGGAGTCCAAGCTCCACTCTGTAACTGCGTTTGACATTGTCGAGTGCTTCGGCCCCCGCTTCGACGGGTTTGCGTATTTGCCGGCTGTGGGTACTGCGGGTGGGGTGATCGTGGCCTGGTGCACGGACGACGTTGAGGTCCTGGCCTCGAGGACGGACCAGTTTTCGGTCTCCGTTCAGCTTTCCCGCGCTGGTGGCGCTGCGGGGCGGGCTTGGTGGCTCACGGCGGTCTACGGACCGACGGTTGAGGATCGGAAGGCTGCCTTCCTGGATGAGCTTCGTGCTATTCGTGCGGCTCTCCCCGGCCCATGGGCGGTTGCGGGCGACTTCAACCTAATCGTTGAGGCGAGGGACAAGAGCAACGCTCGGCTTAACCGCCGGTCGATGGCCATGTTCCGGCGGTTCCTCAACGACCTCGAGCTCAGGGAGTCCAATTTGCTCGGGCGGCGTTACACATGGAGCAACGAGAGGGAGGCGCCGACGATGGCTAAGCTCGATAGGTGGTTTGGGTCGGTTGAGTGGGATGATTTGCACCCAGACGCGTCGCTTTCCGCGCTCTCCTCCTCCCTATCCGACCACTGCCCTATCCTCATGGATACGGCGATCTCGCTGCCGCTTAAGCGACGCTTTCGGTTCGAGAGCTTTTGGTTGAAGCTTGATGGTTTCCATGACGTGGTTGCGGCCGCTTGGGGCGGTGACGAGCTCTCGGCCAACCCCATGGTGACTCTTGACCGCAAGCTTAGGAAACTTGCTCGCCGGCTGCAGAGTTGGAGCCAACGCAAGGTTGGCAACGTTCGTGATCAGATTCTCATGGCTAACGAGCTGATTTTGCGGCTGGACGTGGCGCAGGAGAGTAGGCCGCTCTCTGTGGATGAGCTTGGGCTCCGGCGCGGGCTAAAGCTGCGCGTGCTCGGCCTTGCTTCCCTTGAGCGCACGATCGCGCGGCAGCGGGCTAGGGTGGCCGGGCTGCGTGCCGGCGACGCCAATGCCCAGTATTTCAGAATTTTGGCGGCGAAGCGGCGCCGGCGTGATCACATCGCAAGCCTGCGGTTGGGTTCCCAGGTTTTCACGGAGCAGGCTGAGAAAGAGGAGGTGGCAACACAATTTTATGTGGGCCTCCTCGGCACGGCCCAACCCAGGGAGCACGATCTGGACCTGCAAGCGGTGGGGCTGCACGCCGCCGACCTGTCCGAGCTCGAGGCGGAGTTCTCGGAGGAGGAGGTTTGGGGTGCGCTGCGTGCCATGCCTAGCAACAAATCCCCCGGTCCGGATGGGTTCTCCTGGGAGTTCTATCGGCATTGTTGGCCGGTAATCAAGGAGGACGTCATGCGTGCGCTCCGTGCGATTTGGGGGGGTCGCGAGCAGGGTTTTGAGGGCCTGAATGGAGCGCTGATAGCGCTGCTGCCCAAAAAGGTGGGGGCGATCGACCTATCGGATTTCAGACCGATAAGTCTGGTGCATAGTTTCGCTCGCCTCCTCACCAAGGTGCTTGCGCGTCGCCTCGCTCCTCGGATGACGGAGCTAGTGGACGGCAATCAGTCCGCGTTCATCCGTGGTAGATGCATCCAAGACAACTTCTTGCTCGTGCAAGAATCCGCCAGGGCTTTGCACTCGAAGAAGGAGGCGTCGCTCCTTTTTAAGGTGGATATTGCTAAGGCGTTCGACAGCGTCTCGTGGTCTTTCCTCCTCAGTGTGCTCCGGCAACGCGGTTTCGGGCCTCGATGGACTCGGTGGATTGCTTTGTTGCTGCGGACGGCGCGAACCCGGGTGCTCGTCAACGGCTACGCGGGCGATGCATTCCAGCACGGGAGGGGGCTTCGGCAAGGAGACCCTATCTCCCCCCTCTTGTTTGTCATCGCCATGGATGTGCTCGCCGCCATGTTCCGCGCTGCCGAGCAAGCCGGTATCCTCTCCCATTTTGGTCTCAGCGGGATCAAGCATCGGGTCTCGTTGTACGCCGACGATGTGGTGGTTTTTGCGAAGCCGGATCGTGTGGAGCTCGAGGCCGTGCGACAAATCCTCGATTGCTTTGGCGAGGCGTCGGGTCTGAAGGTGAACTTCAGCAAGAGTGAGGTCGCGCCAATCCACTGCCCTGTGGATGTGGTGCACGCCATTGGCGACGTTCTACCTTGCCGGATGGCAAGCTTGCCATGCACCTACCTGGGTTTGCCACTGTCGCTTCGGAAGCTGAGCAAGCAGGACTTGCAGCCGGTGCTCGACAAGCTTGCCGGGAAGCTGTCGTTCTGGAGAGCGCGCCTTATGACCAGGGAGGGCCGTGCGGTGTATGTGCAGGCCGTCATGACGGCGACGGTCATCTATCACTTGATGGCCCTTGACCTAGAGCCGTGGTTCCTCCAAGCTGTGGACAAGCTGCGGAGGGGCTTCTTCTGGGCCGGAACAGCGGACGCCAGCGGTGGGAGCTGCGCTGTCGCGTGGACCCAAGTCTGCCAGCCCAAGAGCCTCGGAGGCCTGGGGTTCCACAACCTACGGCATCTCAACACCGCTTTGCGTTCCAGGTGGCTTTGGCTGCAGCGGACCGACGCGGCCAAGCCTTGGAGCGGCCTCGACCTGGCTGTCAGCGATGCGTCTCGTGCTCTGTTCAATGCATCGGTGGTCGTCTCCGTGGGGATGGGCACTACCATCAAATTCTGGTTGGATCCGTGGATCGGTGGCATCGACGCGGGATCCGTTGCCCCAGCTCTCATGAAGCACGTTCGCCCTTCTGTCAAGCGGGCGCGCACGGTGGCTGAGGGGCTTTCGGACAACGGCTGGGCGAGCGATATTGCCGGTGAGCTAACCGTCGATGCGCTGAGGGACTACCTCAAGCTTTGGGGTGCCATCCAAAGCGTTCCCAGGCATGACGTCGACGGAGCCGACACTTTCAGGTGGAAGTGGACCGCGAGTGGCGGATTCACCTCCAAAACTGCGTACCTAACGCTGTTCCACGGGACTACGGCGCTATCTGGGGCGGCCAACGTGTGGAACTCCTTCGCGCCGCTCAAGTACAAGTTTCATGCTTGGCTTGCGCTCCGGCGTCGGTGTTGGACGGCCGACCGGCGGCGGCGAAGGGGGCTGCCCACGCACATCATGTGCCCGCTCTGTGGCTCGAGGGAAGAAACCATCGACCACATCTCGCTGCAGTGCCCTTTTGCGACGGCAATCTGGATGGGGGTCGTCACTAGCCTTGGATTGCCCAACATCGTGCCCTCGGATCGCGCTGAGCTTGGAGAGTGGTGGCCGTTGGCCGTCTCCCGTTTCGCGTCGTCCCTTCGGAAGGCGGCGAACTCGCTCATCTTGCTCGTTGTGCGCTCCATCTGGCTTGAAAGAAACGCGCGGGTGTTTAATCAAAAGTACACCCCTGCGCAAGTCTCGCTGCGCTTAGTTTTGGATGAGTGGGAGGCATGGATGGCCTGTAGGCGTGGGTCTCTGAGAGAAATTGAGTAGAGTCGCACAGGTGTCCTGCGTGGCGCCTTAAGGTGGTGCGGTGGTGTTTTCCCCCCTTCTTGCTTCGGCATTGTACTCGGTCTCCGACCGTTCCCCCTTAATCTTAATGCAATGACGCGCAGATCTCCTGCGGGTTCGCAAAAAAAAAAAAAAAAAAAACAAATACCATAAACTAAGAACATCTAAAAGAAAAGGAGAAATGTTTTCTCTACGACTTAGCTAGATCACAGCACCAAATATTTTTTCAATGATGTGTAATCATTTATACAGCTACCTGGCACCACTCAAACTAGAGGCTGAAGCAATCTTCCTAGGCAAATAATTTATACACAGCGCTTAAGTGGAATAACTCTTTTAAGATGTCTAAGAGACAGATAAATGGTGGAGAGCTTGAAGTAATTAAATAAGAATAGAGTACGAATTATCACCTATCGAGAAGAGATCAGGCGAATAACACAAACAAGAAAAAAGGTGATGAACTATTGTTATGGTAAGCAGAGTACCTCATGCTCCGGTGAACTGAAAGATAAGGTCGATAGCAATATTCCAAGAAGGAGTACAGGACCAAGGACTTCCTGGAATAGCTTCTTAACTTTGTCCTGGACATTTGTCTGAGAACCTGAATTGGATGCCTCTGCATAGTGCACAGAGGAAGTGACCGTATTACTACATGGCTAAGCATGCCAAAATAAAAGGACCAAATGCACTTGACAGCATGAAAGTTGCAAAATTGCAGGCACGTTTGTACATGTTCATGCCAGTACATTAGCACTGAAAGATTAGCCTCAGATGTTACAGTAGCACTCAAAGATTAGCTAAAGCAATATATCTCCTCTGTCCAAAACTGTCCGGTCAAGGGATCCAGGGAGTCAATATTTCAGAACTTCGACCACTATGATATGTGAAAGTATACATATTGACTACGAGAATAATGACATTGTGTTTTTCTTACAAAATCCCTCCTCTTTATTAAAAAATAATGCACAACAGAAGCATTGTCATTCTATTAGGAGAAGCAAAAGGTGGTAACAAGGTTACGTACACGAGACAGAACAAAAAAATACAGCATTCATTCGTAACAATATGTATGTAGATCCTAATTCTCATAGCATATTAGGACTGAAACATCATAGCCAAAATCGAATCAGTGACTGCCGAAAGTTATACTTTTGGACAGTGATAAATACTTCAATACCAATGGGGATCATGCTTGTGAAATGAAATGAAGTTCCTTTTACAACTCCATGGATTTCACAGCTGTAAACCACTGTGCAACGCAGACAAGAATCAGAACTTACCCTTCGATTCAGACTTGTTGCTCTCATCCCCTTTCGGCACCTCCTTCTTCTCCTTGGGGCAATCTGAAAAATTAAGGGGCCACGTTATTGACAGAACCAGTAAGCGGATGAAATGACCACCAAAACCCGCAGAGAAAAAGCTTACTCTTTTTCGACTGGTCGCACATTAGCCGCCGGGACTGCGAGTTGGCGAGCAGGGTCTTCCAGTCCCTGGCCTTGCCCGCCCCATTGGCCGCCGCGGCCCGGCTCACAAGCGCGGACGTCAAGTAGCGACGCGCAAGCCCAAGCCCGCCGCTCTCGCCGCCGGGCAGCGGCGACGACGGCAGCGGCGCGCGGAGCATTCCGCCATGGCCCCCGAGCTGGTAACCCTAGAAGACCGAACATTGCAGGCCGTGACGCGACGCACCTGGAGCCGCGGAACTGGACGGAACGGAGAAAGAGGCGGAGCGACTCACCTGGCGCGCCCGGGAGGAGCGGGCGAGGGCGCGGGAGAGGGTGGCGAGGCTCATGGCGGCGACGGCGAGGGCATGGGGAGGCGCCCCGCGTAGGGTTTTCGCCGCGCGATCGAACGAACTGTACTTGGTACAAAGATTCTCCTTTTCGTTTCTCTCTGTTTTCCCCGCAGGCCGGTGCGGCTCGTGTGTGAGAAGGACGAACTGGCGAGGCGAGACGGTCTGGTTTACGCCGGCGGAGAGCGACGGTCTCGTGTTTATGATCGGGGTTAGGTGACACGTGGCAGTGCTCACCAACGATCTTCAGCGTAACACGCGTTTTGGTTTGGGTTCAAGATTAATTAATTGCGTCGGCTCAGCGGCCCAATGCAGATTTGTTCATTTAGAGAAGGGTCCACACTACCCGAAAACGAGAAAATCCTGACGGGAAGCTCGTGACGGTCCCGAAGCGGCCATCGGGAATGAATACGAGCGTGCCGTCGCGATTGTTTTTTCGGCAGCTGCGCGGGTCATGTGCGCGCAAAGGAGGGAAAATATTGGGCTTTTCGCGCGGAATTCGGGCTCTCCTGACGTGGACCAGGCCCAACGTCAGGAACGAAAGTGCCCTAGAACAAAGTCGCCTGCGCCCAGACGCCCAGACGCCCAGACGCAGTTCGTTCCTCTCGACGACGCAAAACTGGATCCGCCGCCGTCAATGGCGAACTCTGCCGCCGCCCCCGTCCCTCGTCCCCACCACCGCATCGTCCTCTCGTCTACCTGCTAGCCGGTGCCCTGTCTCCTTCCCTCGCCCCCCCCCCCCCCCCCCCCGCCGCTTCTCCGGATCAAGACCCGCGCGCGCACGGACGCCGCCTCGCCGTCTCAGCTCGTGCCGCCGCGCGTTCTGTCCAAATCCCCGTCGACCTTCAGGTAACCTCTGCGAATCTCTGCTCTCGTCTACTCCCAATTCCTCCTCCCCTGGTTTCCCACTTGAACCGAGCAGCCGCTGACCTCCGGTTCCCCATCTGATATGAGGAATTGATTCCAGGAAACGAAGCAGCCTGCCATCCTCCGCCCACATCTTGAACCGGTTGCTGACCTCCGCTTCCCAGACGACCTCCAGCTCCTCATCTCCAACCAGAGCAAGAAGAGAATACGGTTGAGTACTGTGTGCATCGTTGAGGTACATATTTTGTATGAAACCTTGGAGGTTACGGATTAAGGTCATTATTTAATAGAGCAAGGTCATTCTTTAATCTATCAAGAGCATTGTTTAGTAGAGCACTAATTTAATATGTTATTCTGTACTTGTACTCCCCAAATAGAGCACGGTCATTGTTTAATAAAGCAAGATCATTTGTTTAGTAGAGCAGTAGTTTAATACTTTTGTGGATCCTGTGCTTCTATGTATCGAGCAAGCATGCCTTGCCATCATTTTTTAATCAACCAGCCACACCATTATACCATCCATTTCCATTGCAAAATCATAAACATATACTTTTATATATAGCATGCAATTACTCTTTTGTACTTAATTTGCTAAATATAACTCTATCATTGTGTGATCAGTTCTGAGTTTTTCTTATGTAGGGTATAGGAAGATCGATCCAAGTGTGCTGACCTGACATGGATGGTGGCGGTGAAACTTCGGTATGGATGTGATATGAAATTCCTTATTTATATGTTTTTCTTTTGATGTCGTTGATGTAGTGTGATATGAAATCATTGATAGAAATATTTTTAAATTGTAAACACAGAATGATCGAGGTTGGATGTATAGTGGTTGGAAACGTGGCAAACCAACAGATGAGTGGTATGAGAAGACAAAGGAATTCTTAGATTTTGCTTTCTCTAGTCAAGCAAGTATAGTGCAGAATGGAAAGATCAAGTGTCCCTGCGCAGATTGTCGTAACTATATTATAAAGGATAGAGATGCTGTGGAGTTAGATTTGTGTGGCTTTGGCTTCAAGCGGAATTATACTTTTTGGACAGAACATGGTGAGGGCCGTGTCCGTCTAAAAGACCATGTAGGTGCTGACTTGGATGAAAATGATAGGATGGACGATATGGTCACTGACTTAGCTGCTTGTGACCCTCCAGTAGGAGAGGAACCGATAGAATCTGCCAAAGCTTTTTATAGAATGGTTGATAGTGTGAAAGAGTTAGTGCATGAAAACACAAGTCACACAACTATGTCTGCCATAGCACGGTTGCTGACCATAAAGTCAATGAACAACCAATCTGAATCTGCTTATAATGATACACTTGAGCTGATACATGAGTTGATGCCTAGCAATTCATCCTTGCCGAAAAACTTCTATAGGTCCAAGAAATTGCTAGAGGGTCTTGGAATGCCATATCATAAAATACATATGTGTCAACATAATTGCATGCTCTATTGCAAAGACAATGAGGCTAAACTAAAATGTGATTTTTGTAACGCCCCCCGGTACAAGGAAGGTTCCAATAAGGTTGCACATAAAGTGTTGCGGTACATGCCCATAACAGATAGGTTGCAGCGGTTGTATGCTCATGAGGGGACTGCAAAAATGATGTTGTATCACAAGAAAACTCCTCTCCCCGATGATGATGATGTTATTGATGATATGATGTTGCACCCATGTGGTGGTGAAGCATGGCAAAAACTAGATACAGATGAACCTGACTTTGCATTAGATCCTAGGAATGTGCGACTAGTTATGGCAACTGATGGTTTCACACCTTATGGCTTGACTGCTGCTTCTTATTCATGTTGGTCGGTGTTTGTGTCTCCTTTAAATCTTCCACCTGATGTCATCACGCGGCCAGAATATATATCTCTTGCTCTTATTATCCCTGGTCCCGAACATCCTGGAACTAAATTGAATGTCCTTATGCAACCTTTGGCTGATGAGCTGTCCAAATTGTGGGGTGGTGTTCGAACATGGGATGCTTATGGGAAGCAGAACTTTGATATGAAGGCGGCACTACTTTGGACAGTCCATGATTTTCCAGCCTTCGGAATGGTTGCTGGGTGGAGCACACATGGGAAACTAGCATGTTATGACTGCAGTAGTGATACGCATGCATTCCGACTAGAAAAGGGTGGGAAGGCATGCTGGTTTGATTGTCATAGGAGATTTCTGCCTCCAGATCATGAGTTTAGAACCCAAGCCAATGCATTTCGGAAAGATACGATAGTGCTAGAGGGACCACCTAGGCGTTTGACTGGCACAGAATTGCATGCCCAAGCTAAAATGCGTGTAGGTGATGATTTATATGGCAAAGAACACAATTGGAACCATGTTAGCTGTTTCTGGGATCTGCCTTACTTTAAAAACTTGCTTCTACGGCACACCATCGATGTAATGCACACGGAGAAAAATGTGGCTGAATCTATATGGAGCACATGCTTTGACATACCTGATAGAACAAAGGACAATGTGAAAGCAAGGCAGGATCTAGAATTGATTTGCAATCGTACCAAGCTGCATATAAAAAAAATGCCGAATGGCAAGTGGGACAAGCCAAGAGCTCCTTTCTGTATTGAGGGAAAGCATAAGGTTATTATTTTAAATTGGTTCAAAAGTTTGAGGTTTCCTGATGGGTATGTTGCGAGCTTCAGAAGGGGGGTTAACTTGAAGGATAAGAAAAATTTTGGCCTCAAAAGTCATGACTATCATATATTTATTGAGCGTCTACTTCCTGCTGTTTTTCGTGGTTTTCTTCCTGAGGATATCTGGGTTTGTCTTTCAGAGCTCAGCTTTTTCTTTAGGCAATTATGTGCTAAACAACTCAGCAAAGCAACATTAGCTAGTCTTGAAAAGAATATTGTTGTTTTGATGTGCAAACTAGAGAAGATATTTCCTCCTGGTTTTTTCAATCCGATGCAACACCTAATGATCCATCTGCCTCGCCAAGCTCAGTTAGTCGGTCCTGTCCAGAATTCATGGATGTACCGATATGAGAGGTATATTTAAGTGAAAATATAACATATCTTTTGTCCTTGGTTAATATATTTCTTCATTGTTAGTTTTCTTTTTATTTAGGGGTATTGGAAAGCTTGCAAAGAAAGTACGTAATAAATCACGTGTTGAGGGATCAATTGCCGAGGCTTACCGAATTGATGAAGCTACCAATTTTTTCTCTCTTTATTTAAAGTCAAGTGCACACTCAGTTAGAAACCGACCACCTAGGTATGATGATGGTGCCATGACATTTCAGCCAACTTGTGAGCTTGATTTGTTTCAACGTCCTGGGCGGTGCATGAGTTTTAGTGGTCTTTGTGATCTCACAACAAAGGAATACAATGCAGCGTTTATGTATATCTTGACAAACATTGATGAGATGGACAGATTCTTCAAGTATGTGCTTTCTGTCTTGTTGAAACTTGGAAAAGTAGCTTGACTATGGATATGATTTATTGAAATCATCTGAATTTTATTTTCTCCTTGTAGACAATATGACACAAAATATTGGACTAGTGGAAGCAAACCCACTGAACAACAAATTCTAGAACTAAGATTATTTGGTTCAAGAGTTGTCAAGAAAGAGTGCCCTGACTTTTTCAGTTGGTTTAGAACTACTGTAATGTTTTCTGTGTCTCATGTCCTAGTAATTTTTTCAACTTAATCTGAACCAAACACTAATACAATATTTCATGCAGTGTCAGAAAACTTCAAGTATTAACAATGCATTGCGTCAAATATCACATGGCTTTAAGAAAAGAGTGAAAATCTATGGAGTTCATGATGTTAATGGGTATAGGTTCCGTTCGGAGAAGTATGAGGACAAAAAAATTGACTTGGTTTCACGTAATGTAGGAGTTTGTGTTACTGGTTATGATGGGGATGATAATCCTGTTGAGTATTTTGGGATCATTGAGGATATTCTGAACATCTCATGGGAAGGCAGTATGGAACTTGAGCTAGTACTATTCAAGTGTTGTTGGTTTGATCCAACTTCTAATGGTGTTAGGCGCACACTGAATTTGGGTCTGGTGGAGGTTAAACATAGCACCAGACTTACCAACTTTGATCCTTTTGTGTTGGCTAGTCAAGTTACACAAGTATACTATCTGCCGTATGCATGTCAAAGCCCCGCATTATCACCTTGGTGGCTTGTGTACCATGTGCCACCTAGAGACCGATTGCTCCCTATTGACAACAACACTGTATTTCCATTTGAAGATTTGCCAACCTTTCAAGAGGATGTCTTAGAAGGGATATTCGGGGTAGACATAGGAATTGAGTTGGATAATTTGGACCCTACTGGTGTAGATGAAATAACTAATCAGAAGGAACTAGAGGTGTTAGCAAAGAAGCTCAAAAATCCATCCTTAAATGAAGAAGAGGAATTGGATGAAGAGGAGGAAGAAGTGCAAGATGAGGAAGAAGTGGAGGAAGTGGAAGACGAAGAATCAGAAGATGAGGAAGAAGAAGTGGAAGAACATGATGAAGGAATAAGAGGACGGAGTGGAAGAACAAAGAGAATGAAGAAAAACTCTGATTATGTTTACTTTTAATTTGCAACATGTTATCTAGATTATATCAACTATGTTATGTAATATTGGACTTTATCTCTACTTAAATAATTGATGTTATGTTGTGTTGCAGTTTTGCTTCTTAAATTTTTTTAGCACTCAAGTTGTGATATTTATATGATACTTATTGCATACTAATTCTTGTGATAATTTTTCAAATTCTATGACATTGCAGAATGTGGCAGCCGGGCGCATTACACACCGGCGTAGGAGACCGGCAACGCAAGACGTGCTGCAAGAGAGCAGCATTGTCACTACTTCCCACAACAGCGGGAATGTCCCTGCAATTAAGAAAAAAAAGGGGCGGACCAGCACTAAGTTGAAGAGGCCACTGATACGTCTCAAATGTATCTATAATTTTTGATGCTCCATGCTTGTTTTTACACCATTTGTATATTGTTTCGTTACACTTAGTGGTACTTTTATACATTTTCCGGAACTAACCTATTAACGAAGTGCCACAGTGCCAGTTTCCTGTTTTCTGCTGTTTTTGTGTTTCAGAAGTGATACACAGGAAATATTCTCGGAATTGGACGAAGCAAGTTCCTGAAGTCATATTTCACGGGAAAGCTCCCAAACATCCGAAGACCTGACGGAGGGGGGCCACGTGGCCCCCACACACAGGGGCGGCGCGGCCACCCCCCTGGCCGCGCCGGGCCCGCGTGAGGGGCCGTGGTCCCTCCTCTGACATCGTACTTTCGCCTATATATACCCCCTGACGAGAAAAACCTAAGGACCCGATCAGTTTTCCAGAATACATCGCGATCCGCCGCCGCCGTCGACCCGAAGATCGGGAGGGTTCAGAAGCTCTTCCCGGCACCCTGCCGGAGAAGGGAATCGCCACCGGAGGTCTTCTTCATCGCCATGCTTGCCTCCGGAGCGATGAGTGAGTAGTCTACCTTGGACTATGGGTCCATAGCAGTAGCTAGATGGTTGTCTTCTCCACCATGTGCTTCATGTTTAGATCTCATGAGCTGCCCTACATGATTGAGATCACCGTTATGTAATTCTATGATGTTGGTTTGTTGGGATCCGATGAATATTGGTGTTTATGATTAAGTTGCTGTACTGAATTATATCTTTTGTTATCTCTATGTTGTTTATGATCTTGCATGCTCTCCGTTGTTAGTAGCTATCTTGGCCGAGTAGTTGCTAGTAACTCCAAGAGGGGGTATTTATGCTCGATAGTGGGTTCATGCCTCTATTTCACCTGGGGGAGTGACAGAAACCTCTAAGGTGGTAGATGTGCTGTTGCTACTAGGGAGAAAACAACATTCATATGCTCAAGGGCATATGCTTTGTTTACATTACACACTTTGCTTAATGCAATTATCTGTTGTTCGCAACTTAATACTTTTGGGGTGTTCGGATGATATCCCCGAGGGTGGATTATTAGTCATAGATGCAGTTGGATGGCGGTCTATGTATTTTGTTGTAATGCCCAGAGTAAATCTCATAGTGATCTTCTTGACATATCACGTTATCTTTATTCTATCAATTGCTCAACTGTAATTTGTTTACCCAGCATGTTATTTATCTATGGAGAGACACCACTAGTGAACTGTGGACCCCGGTCCTATTTTAATCATATTGCAATCACCTGTTTACTTTTCCCGCACTGTTTATTTTACTCGCATTTTACTACTGTTTTCCACTCGATACACTCATAACCTTTGTTTCAAGCAAACCGGTGAGATTGACAACCTCATCGCAAGTTGGGGACAAAGTATTTGTTTGTGTGTGTGCAGGTTCCACAAACACCTTCAGTCGTCACCGTCTCTCTTCTTCAAGATCAACATTAAACCTTGGTTTCTTAACTGAGGGAAAACTAGCCGCTGCACTCATCATACCTTCCTCTTGGGGTTCCCAACGGGCTGGTCATTCACCACGCACAAGGACTGTCTGGTGCCACATTCACCTGAAGCATCAGCTACTTTTCTGGCGCCGTTGCCGGGGAAGAGAGAAGACTTCTGCGAGGGGAGTTCTTCGCACACACATTCTTTACTTTGTTATTTGTTTTGCTTTACTTTATTTTATTTTACCTACATTGCTTTATATCAAAAACCCAAAAAAAATTAGAATCCTTGGTAGCTGTTTTTACTTGTTTGCTTTAGTTCACTATGTCTAGTTCCGTTGCTACTACTATGTCCCCCGAGGACATGATTTTCACTTTTAAGCAAAAGGATGAGGAAAGTTTTAAGGAAGCTTGGTCTAGGATTTATGATTGGTATGAAAAAACTGAACCTAAAATGACTTTGAGTTTGCTTCTTAGTAGTTTTTACTTTGGACTTTCTCTTCGTTATAGATATGCTTTGGATGC
This sequence comes from Dactylis glomerata, assembly GCA_007115705.1. Lineage (NCBI taxonomy): Eukaryota > Viridiplantae > Streptophyta > Magnoliopsida > Poales > Poaceae > Dactylis > Dactylis glomerata. Next base: position 328,398 of record QXEO01000129.1, read on the forward strand.
TACTTCTGAAGGAGATTTCCTTCATTGTGATGGAGATCAAGCTTTCAATACTATAAAAAAGTTGATTACAATATATAGCATGCCAACCTATTTTGATTCCTCTCTTGTGTGCATTTTTAATAGACTTAATACTCTTGAGGCTCGCACTGCTAGTTTGAATTCTTGCTACAATACTTTGCGCCAGCATTTTGATTATGTGCCAATAAATTCTGAACCTTCGAGTTGGAATCCTACAATAAAAATCACCATTAATGGTGAAACTTTTCATGCTCGTTGTGATATTATGTCTGAATTTTGTCTTATGCCAAAGAGTGTCTATGAATCTTTGAGCCTTTGGAAGCTTTCTGAGGGGGGAGAAGAAATTTCTCTTACTAACAATGCCACTATATTTCCCCTTGGAATTGCTGAAGGAGTCTTTACAAAAGTCCTAGGAAGAATGATATCTACTGATTATCTTGTTATTGAATGTGTAGGGAAAGGACAAATCACACTTGGGAGATCCCTCTTGAAGCTCTTGGGCGCCGTCATCGACGTGGGAAAAGGCAATATAACATTTACCACTCCACCTTGCAATAACCATGTCTTTCCTAAAGTCAAGAGCAAAGGTAAGAAAGCAAGACGTAAGGCACGCGCTGATCCTAGCACTTCATCTATTGATATTACTTGATTCGCAATTTTCTGCGCCTAGCTCAAAGGCGTTAAAGAAAAGCACTCTTGGGAGATAACCCATTGTTTACTTTTCAGTACTTTTTCTTTTATTTGAGTCTTGGAAGTCATTACTACTGTAATGACCGCTCCTTATCTTGTTTATTTCGTTTTTGTGCCAAGAGAAGCCTCTAATTTGAGTGAGGTAAAGATTTGGGGTTATTGCTGTCCTGAAACTGTTTTCGGTGCTGCACCGTAAAAATTCGTGAAAATTCTCTGTTTATCTTTTGGACCTGCGATTTCTTGTGCATATGACCCAGGTTATATCCAAACTTTTCTTAGTTGAACACTTTTTGATTTGAGCAACGGAAAATCCCTCAAAAATTCGTCCATTATCAGCTGTTCAGTTTTGACAGATTTCTGCCAATATTTGTTTTTGCCACTTTATCGCTTTCTTTTGAGTTCTTTTTTATCATGGAACTCTTGTGGAAGTTGCTACAGTAGTATATACTTTATATGTGGTGGTTTTGGGTTGAAACCTGAAGCTAGAAGAGGTTGAATATATTTTATGCTTACACTAATGTTGCTAATAGAATTGTGTTTAGTTTTGTATGAAGGAAGTTTTCAAGTGTAGGGATTGGAGAATGATGAGATGAGTTGAAGAATGGACAAAAGCTCAAGCTTGGGGATGCCCATGCATTACCCCAAGAAATATCCAAGAAGTACAAGCGTCAAAGCTTGGGGATGCCCCCGAGGCACCCCTTCTTCATCGGCAAAAATCAGGTCACCTTTCAAGACACTATATTTTTATTGCTTCATGCACTATGTGTTTTTCTTGGAGCGTCAGTTGTTTTAGTTTTCTTAGTTGGTTTAGTTTGTTTGTTTGCTGCAATAAATGGTTGGACCCCAACAAATTTCCTTTGGAGGAGATGTACTCGTTTTCATTTGCAAAGAATGCTCTAGTTTTCACTCTTATTAAAAATCGAGCATTCTACTTTTTCTGCTACTGCTTTTGGTTTTCGTTTTCGCCTTGATATGCGTTCAGATCTTGTCATATATTTTCATCAAGGTGTATTTTTGCCTCTGATCTTTATTGGTTTTCATCAAAAGAGGTATTTATAAAAATTTCAAATGGTGTTGGAAAAGAGAAAAAGCTTTGTGCAAAATAGTGGTACAAGAAGGAGCTTGTGTAGACTGCGGCTTAGGCTTTTTCATGTCATGCTTGATGTCTTTTTGATAGTATGCTTAGTGGTTTTGCTGTAGCATGACTTGTCTCAAATAACTGAGAGTGCTTAATGAGCCTTTGAAAAAATCATGCGTTGTTTTTATTGTATGGAAGCATTATTTTGGTTTTCTCCTTGATGCTTTATTTGGGTTGACTTGGCGCATGCTCACACATGTTAGACTCTTCCAAAGTTGCCATTAGCCTTCATGATCATTTAGTTTTTGACTTTTGATGCCATCATATGCTTCTTTTAATGTCGCTTTGTCGCTTTGCATGATTATGGCCATTATTGCTCTCTTAGTTGGTCGCTCCCAGTCTTTTGCTAGCCCTCACCTTGTACTGAGTATGAGCTCTACTCGTGCATCCAACTCCTAAAAGCCAAAGTTTTCCATTGTGTCCACCATACATACCTATTAGCAATTTGCTATTCCAAGTAAATTTGACTTGCTTTTATTTTCTCTTCAAATTAAACTCTTACCAGTGTTATGCGAAATTCGGTCAGTAAAGCTCTCACGAACCAGAAGGCACACTTTACTTTTTCCTGTTCTTAAAAATTTGACATTGTGGTCTTTTATGCTGAGTTGTTATGCTTGCAAGTTGTAAGTTGGATTCTAGCCCAGCCATGCTGTCATGGGGCAAGCTTTCAACATTGCACTTCTTATTTGAGTTGATATCGTGATCTTTTGTTTATGGATGCCCGCTGTGTGAAATGAATTGGGAATCTTGTGAGGATCATGGAGTTTTTATATGTGTTAGGGAAACGCCGGGCCGCCAATCTAAGCCATGCATAATTCATGGTGGAAATTTGCAGCATACCCATGGTGAACATTCGACGACGCATCTCACAATAAAAAGCTAAACAATATAGCAAATAAAAGAGATGTCGAGGTGTTCATTGTCTGCTTGTCCTGTCATTTTGGTGTGGGCTTGTTCCATGTCATCGGGCACGGAGGTACCCCATTGGCGGTTCTCAATGATATGCATATACTTACAATGACAAGAGCCTTGCTTGGGACTCTAAGTAAATTAGCATGGTTTGGGTACTCGTATTCACGGGACACGAGGTTTTCAACTTATGATTTGTCAAGCATATGCATCATAACTGTTCTCGCATTAACTTTAACCATTCAAGATGCTTATGATGGGGGCAATGAGAGCTCAAAGCCGGTAAGTACCATAATTTTTGAAGGTTATAAAACTTGCAATCACTGCTTCCCTCTGCGAAGGGCCTTTCTTTTACTTTTATGTTGAGTCACCACCTTCTTTCTTTATGCACCATTAAGAGAGCATAGTTGTCATTCTTAGTGTGATATGCATTGTCCCAAAGTTCATTGATTGACTCATATTGTTGGTTTCACTTGTTCTTAAATTATTTGTATCTAGTCGCCCTCTTAAACTTTGAGGTGTCCTATGCATTTATGTTTTGCTCTCTTTGAAGGACAAGCTGAAAACCATTTGTATGTTTTTCCTTATGATTTGAACACACGTTTGACTTTCATTGTTTCATTATCATGATCTTTTGTTTGTGTTCATTTGCATGTTTACAACATGGTTGCTAAGTTCTTATTGTCATGATTATATCTTTCATGCCCATGTTTTAAGTTCTATTGATCCCAGCTCATCAATGCTTACATATATGATCAAGATTGTGTAGGTGCATGTCACCTCAAAAATTATTCTTTTGTTATCACTTACCTACTCGAGGACGAGCAGGAGTTAAGCTTGGGGATGCTTGATACGTCTCAAACGTATCTATAATTTTTGATGCTCCATGCTTGTTTTTACACCATTTGTATATTGTTTCGTTACACTTAGTGGTACTTTTATACATTTTCCGGAACTAACCTATTAACGAAGTGCCACAGTGCCAGTTTCCTGTTTTCTGCTGTTTTTGTGTTTCAGAAGTGATACACAGGAAATATTCTCGGAATTGGACGAAGCAAGTTCCTGAAGTCATATTTCACGGGGAAGCTCCCAAACATCCGAAGACCTGACGGAGGGGGGCCACGTGGCCCCCACACACAGGGGCGGCGCGGCCACCCCCCTGGCCGCGCCGGGCCCGCGTGAGGGGCCGTGGTCCCTCCTCTGACATCGTACTTTCGCCTATATATACCCCCTGACGAGAAAAACCTAAGGACCCGATCAGTTTTCCAGAATACATCGCGATCCGCCGCCGCCGTCGACCCGAAGATCGGGAGGGTCCAGAAGCTCTTCCCGGCACCCTGCCGGAGAAGGGAATCGCCACCGGAGGTCTTCTTCATCGCCATGCTTGCCTCCGGAGCGATGAGTGAGTAGTCTACCTTGGACTATGGGTCCATAGCAGTAGCTAGATGGTTGTCTTCTCCACCATGTGCTTCATGTTTAGATCTCATGAGCTGCCCTACATGATTGAGATCACCGTTATGTAATTCTATGATGTTGGTTTGTTGGGATCCGATGAATATTGGTGTTTATGATTAAGTTGCTGTACTGAATTATATCTTTTGTTATCTCTATGTTGTTTATGATCTTGCATGCTCTCCGTTGTTAGTAGCTATCTTGGCCGAGTAGTTGCTAGTAACTCCAAGAGGGGGTATTTATGCTCGATAGTGGGTTCATGCCTCTATTTCACCTGGGGGAGTGACAGAAACCTCTAAGGTGGTAGATGTGCTGTTGCTACTAGGGAGAAAACAACATTCATATGCTCAAGGGCATATGCTTTGTTTACATTACACACTTTGCTTAATGCAATTATCTGTTGTTCGCAACTTAATACTTTTGGGGTGTTCGGATGATATCCCCGAGGGTGGATTATTAGTCATAGATGCAGTTGGATGGCGGTCTATGTATTTTGTTGTAATGCCCAGAGTAAATCTCATAGTGATCTTCTTGACATATCACGTTATCTTTATTCTATCAATTGCCCAACTGTAATTTGTTTACCCAGCATGTTATTTATCTATGGAGAGACACCACTAGTGAACTGTGGACCCCGGTCCTATTTTAATCATATTGCAATCACCTGTTTACTTTTCCCGCACTGTTTATTTTACTCGCATTTTACTACTGTTTTCCACTCGATACACTCATAACCTTTGTTTCAAGCAAACCGGTGAGATTGACAACCTCCTCGCAAGTTGGGGACAAAGTATTTGTTTGTGTGTGTGCAGGTTCCACAAACACCTTCAGTCGTCACCGTCTCTCTTCTTCAAGATCGACATTAAACCTTGGTTTCTTAACTGAGGGAAAACTAGCCGCTGCACTCATCATACCTTCCTCTTGGGGTTCCCAACGGGCTGGTCATTCACCACGCACAAGGACTGTCTGGTGCCACATTCACCTGAAGCATCAGCCACCAAATGGTGTTCTCATTCCAATTGAACCTAAAAGTGATTGGTGAGTTTATAAACTGAACACAACATTTTCTCTATGCATCCATGTTTTAGCATAGTTTTTTTTTGGTTCTCTTCAGTTCTCTATGCATCCAACTTTATATGAGCCATGCATATTAATCTTGTGCAGTTACTTCACGGGAGATAAAGGGTTAGCGGGTCAAGTTACAGCACTTCTAAAATATGAATACCCATCCATAATCAAGGAGAAGAACAAGGAAGGTGTGGAAATAAAGCGCCATGCATTTGAATGGGAAGATTACTGTATTGTTGACCCACCTGATGAGGAAACCGGGGAAATAAGGGAATCAGCTGCAGACCAGTTCAAGCATGCGTTTTGGGTAAGATCTAGAAGTACAAAATGCATTTTGTAGTCCGCATGAAGTATATTCCGTGTATATTTAACTTGTTTTGTTTGCAGAGCATCTATACACTAGCTAATGATACTCCTCAGCAAAGAATTGATGCTGACCATGTTCTTGAGAATTTGGCAAGGAAACAATTGAAGCAAATGATGTACCAAGCTCGTAAGGATGCTGTTAAGAAGTACTGCTACGAAATTGACGAGCCAATCAGTGATTCCGATTCATGTCGCAAACTGCTCACAGTATCCCAATATGTACAAGGTAGACTGGAATGGTGCAAAGATGCCGAAGCATGGGAGAGCCTATGTAAGTACTGGTGCTCCCAGGAATACTTCACATCCCGTGGGCTTGCCCAACTCTCACGCTTAACAGCCTTACCAGACGATGTTGCACAAAACAGGGGTGGATCTCGAAATTTCATTGACACCAAAGATTACATTGTGAGTTGCATCTAGTTTCATGTCTTTTGTGGAGTTGCATCCAGTTTCATGTGTTTTGTGGCAGTTTGATAAAAGATCACGGTTTCATATGTATGCAGGAAAAGACATATGGGCCTCAAGATGCAACAAACATGAATACTTACAAGTTAATGAAAGTAGGAGCTAAGAAGTATAAAGTGAATGGAAGCAACACCTCCATCGAGAACCCGAAGGCTAAAAAGCGCTTTGTAAGTTGCTACAAACCTTGCTCTATCTTCAAAAGCACTATTATTAGTAATTTAAAATTTGCATATTGTTTATCATATTACAAGGATGACTATGAGAAGGGTCTGAAAAGTGCATATCCAGAAGATTATGAGGAGCGTGATCTTGATCATGCGGTAATGTACTCCACCGGTGGTGGCATGCCTCATGGACGGCTTGCCATAGGTGATGGGGCGTTCAGGAAGTCAGTTGTTGTTGCTGCTGCTAAACGACGCAATATAAAGCCAGCAAACTCCATGTCCTACCAAAATGTGATCCGGAGGAACCAATTCTTGGAAAAAGAGCTCAAAAATTATAATAAACATATGAGAGTAAGTTTTATGATATCCATATATTACAAATTCTCAATTTTCCCAAACTGAACTATTACTTTAACACAACAGTTTCTATATGCCAATGCTGGACATCCTGTGCCCGAAGATCTTGCAGATGGCTCGATGGAAGACAGATATCATGTATGTACACCAAACAGAGTTCCCTTGTATTTTCAACCGTACCACCACACTCCATGTACAAACAAATCATCATTCCTTGCTACCAATGGTTACTTGAAATTGTCATACCTAATAATTATATTTCTAACTTGGGGCGATCAGAGATGTAAACTGACCGTATCCATCCTGCTGGAGATGACAGTGGTGCACCTATAACTGAGAATGTTTTTTCCGATGAAGAGTAGTGAAAAAAATGCTGAAACTCCATGCTGGTCGTGGAGTACTTTCAGTGATACTATAGCTGTACCCTGAGCAATGTGATTGCTTTGATTTTAGGATGCTTTTCTTACAACATGCCTGATTGCTTTGATTTTGGTACATACTTATCATTTACTAGTTCCATACTCCATTTATGGTTCAGATAGCAATTCTGCACATACATCACCTCCTGTAGGCATGTGCTTATTTTTACTCCATGTACAGTTCCTTGCTAGAATTATGATATGATGATTTTTTGTGAGAGATTCTTGTGTAGGCATGTGCTTATATGTATCTTCGTGTGCTTTTTGTAGGCGAATCAATCTTCTCCATCTATGGAAAATGGTGGCACTCCATTGACGGTGCCGTATCGTGCGGGAGAGCAAAGTGATATGCCCCCATCAAGCCAGAATCATACAACTCGAGCACTTGAGGATTCACTTAGCTTAGATGAGTAATAAGCATGATTGTTGCTTACGCATGTAGCTACCATGTTGCGGTTTGACTTTTGCACTATTGAACTTAAGTGTTTCTAGATTGACTTGTCTCCTCTCATGTTGCCAAAAACAAGTGGCTGTTATGGATAGAGTAACTGCCAATATGGATTACTGTGTGATTTTGTGAATCTGATCTCATATGTGATGTTTTGCTGAAGTCATAATCCATATATATCTTGCTGCCAACTTTTGTATTTTTGAAATGGATTTTTAGCTATTGAAAATGCTTCAGCAACATTGCTGTAACCTCATTCCTGACAAGGTTTCCTGACGCCTCTAACCATCAGGAATATTTGTTTGTGTGGCTCCCTTGTTCCGTCAGGATTTGCCGTCGCGAGTAACAATTCCGACGTGCACCGTCAGGAATGAGCACCTTTCCTGACGCCTTGTTCCTGACGGCTGATTCCTGACGGGAAGCGTCAGGAATACGTATTCCTGACGGTTTGAGTGTTATTCCTGATGTTTCGGGCCGTCAGGAATGTGAGCGTTTGGGGTAGTGCCAATGCAGGTTTGAGAGCAGTAGGTAGGTTCCGCGGACCTGGACGATGACCCAAACGCGTCCAATGCAGGTTTGAGGGGATATTCAGTTTGCGGTCACCAAGTTGTTTGGCACAGGCTCACAGGTGTCTTTCTTGGCTGCAATCACATCGCGGTACCACAAGTTGATGGTGTCAATTACTGAGAGGGTCATTTCAGGGTCAAATTCGAATAGCCCAAATAATACCGGTTGAAATCGTTTGAACACAAATATCTCCGTTACGGTGACGACTCGGCGCTCCACTTGGCAGGATACCCCTTTACTGGTTTGTCACCGTGGCTGCCAAGTGGTGTACCTCGTCCACGTAACATTTCTCTTCTCCCCCCATTGTTCTTCAAGCTCCTGCTCCCGCTCGCCTACCGAGATCTTAGAGTACCACAGCGCAGCTAGCGCCGCGCAGGGGACATGGCCTCGAGGTTGAAAGCGGGTTCTCCTCGCTGCGGATCTGGCAAGATCGGGATCGGGAACTGGGAAGATCTGGAGGAGGCTGTTCTCGTGCTGGAGAAGTTGGGGCGGAAGCCAGTGATCATGCGGAGGTTGTTCTCGTACTGGAGAAATGGAGGCTGTTCTCAGCCTTCCATCAATTCCAGCAGCTCTAAGAGAAATTGAGAAGTAACAGATATGGAAAATCTGAATTTGAATATATACGATGAATACTCTCTGAATATGCACATATAATGCTGGATTCTATTATGTTGCTCTTGCTCTCTGGTGAATTGCAGATTATCATGTTCCAGGACAGTATCATTCTCTTGCTCTACTATGTCCTAAACTTAGTTATGATCATCAACCATTCTGTCAACTGTAGCATTACAAATGTGATTATCTGCGGCATCTTTTTGCCAGGTATCCTCATCTGCTTCTCCTTCTTGACAAGTAGACTATTCTGCTTCCGGTTGTGTTTCTTGTCCTGTTCTATGACTTGTATGAATATCTACTGGTGGTTGTGGTTCTTGAGTAGTTCCATGATTTCTGTGAAATATTACTGGACACAATTCCTTGAACATTTCTCTTATTTCTCTGAGGTGATACAGCAGATATTATGTTGCCAAGTAGATGGTCAGTCTGACTGCTGGCTCATGTGCCCTTCCATGCTTGAGCAAATCACTTCTCAAACATTGCACAAATTTTGTGTGATCAGCATATAGGTTCACTACTGTCAACTTTCAGTCGATATCAACTATGTGTGTATCATTAACTAATTAACTATTTTCTGATGCTGGAGTACTTAGATCATGTCAATTAAGCAAATCCACCAACTGAACAGCTATGCTTTGCATGAAAACTAGCACATAAAAATCAACAAAAATGGTGCATTTTCTGAATCTTGCAAAGAACAGAGGGAACATGACAGCTTCCCGAGAAGGCTAGAGGGGCAATTGGCAGTACCTAGCTTTTAAGTAACAGCAAAATACAGATAATCATAACACGACAAAATATGTCAATTTAGCAAATCCAAACAACAGAAGATTATTCCATTGCTTGGTCATACAGATAAACATAACACAACAAAATATGTCTGTTACAAGCAGATAATCAATCACAGAGTCATTACACATCATCATACTAGTGTTTGTTAACTAAAGTTTAAAAGTAGAACACTTCAAGGTAACTAGTCTTCTGGCTATTCCCAACAATGAGTTTGGGGAGCCCCAAGCATTGTTGGGAAGATCCACATTGGTGCCTCCCACTCATTGTAATAAGTGGGTCCGTATATCAGTTCTGATCCTATTGCTGGAGCTCCTCCATTCATGTGTATACGGCTCCATTCTGGCACTGGCCTCTGGGTGTAGGGACGGGCTCGATGGTATGCAACAAACACACAGTCTTCTTGTAACAAGGACATGCCTTGTCCAGCAGATGGACCAGCTCTTCCAACATCAGAACAGGGTTCTCGGTGGAAGATTGGGTTGTTGATTCCAAGAAATACTGAAAGCCCGTGCAGATGCTCCTGCCTGATCCACACTGGACCATCAACAGGATCTTCGGCTTCCGGGCGAAGATTAAAGGGATGCCTTACGAAAACGTGGCACCGTAGACTAGGATAAGTGCTCAACCGTATCCCATCTTCAAACTGTACAGGAGCATTGCTGTTTCTATCACCATCTATCTGAATCCAAAGTAGATCGAAATTGCCATAATGGTAGGTATTGGATGCTAAGAACCAGGTAGTTTGTGAATTAGGCACTAGAACTTCTTCAACGTCTTCATCCGGATCGGCAGGAAATGCATCTCCTTCAGCCGCATTGCCATCAACTGCAGCGGCTTGAGCTGCATCGCCAGCAACTGCAGCGCCTTCAGCCGCATCCCCTGCAACTGGATCCTCGATGGTCGGGGCAAGTATTAGACGCGGGCCTTCATCTGTGCCTGCGTACGGAAGAAAATAAGCCACAATACAATAATGCAGTAAGCAGGTAGAACTACCTGTAAATTCCGATAGAAAGAGGGCATAACTCACCCCAAGTATGTGGTTCCCAAACCAGAACATCTCCTCGTGGTTCTGTAACCGCGTACACGCGGAACAAATCTGTGCGATCACCGAATAGATGAATTGCACATGCGTCGACATACCTGCGAGGTGCAAGGTGGTAATTTTTGAGGACGACCCAGTGATGGCTAGTTGATGAAGGAGATTATTCTTCTTCGTCCCCCAGCAGCAATCCTTGTGCGTGGTGAATGACCAGCCCGTTGGGAACCCCAAGAGGAAGGTGTGATGAGTATAGCAGCTGGTTTTCCCTCAATTATGAAACCAAGGTTTAATGTCGGTCAGGAGAGGAGAGACAATGACGACTGAAGGTGATGCTTGCTAGTTTGCGACAGCAGCGGACAACTGGTGCCTCGTCCAAGCTTTGCTTGCTAGCTGCAACGTGGAACCTGCACACACACAAACAAATACTTTGCTCCCAACTTACGATGAGGTTGTCAATCTCACCGGTTTGCTTGAAACAAAGGTTATGAGTGTATCGAGTGGAAAACAGTAAAAGTATGCGAATAAAGTAAACAGTACGAGTAAAGTAAACATGTGATAGCAATATGATGGAAATAGGACCGGGGTCCACAGTTCACTAGTGGTGTCTCTCCATACATAAAATAACACATGCTGGGTAAACAAATTACAGTTGGGCAATTGATAGAATAAAGATAACGTGATATGTCAAGAAGATCACTATGAGATTTACTCTGGGCATTACAACAAAATACATAGACCGCCATCCAACTGCATCTATGACTAATAATCCACTCCCGGGGATATCAATCCGAACACCCCAAAAGTATTAAGTTGCGAACAACAGATAATTGCATTAAGCAAAGTGTGTAATGTAAACAAAGCATATGCCCTTGAGCATATGAATGTTGTTTTCTCCCTAGTAGCAACAGCACATCTACCACCTTAGAGGTTTCTGTCACTCCCCCAGGTGAAATAGAGGCATGAACCCACTATCGAGCATAAATACCCCCTCTTGGAGTCACTAGCAACTACTCGACCAAGATAGCCACTAACAACGGAGAGCATGCAAGATCATAAACAACATAGAGATAACAAAAGATAATATTCAGTACAGCAACTTAATCATAAACACCAATATTCATCGGATCCCAACAAACCAAACATGTAGAATTACATAACGGTGATCTCAATCATGTAGGGCAGCTCATGAGATCTAAACATGAAGCACATGGTGGAGAAGACAACCATCTAGCTACTGCTATGGACCCATAGTCCAAGGTAGACTACTCACTCATCGCTCCGGAGGCAAGCATGGCGATGAAGAAGACCTCCGGTGGCGATTCCCCTCTCCGGCAGGGTGCCGGGAAAAGCTTCTGGACCCTCCCGATCTTCAGGTCGACGACGGCGGCGGATCGCGATGTGTTCTGGAAATCTGATCGGGTACTTAGGTTTTTTCCGTCGGGGGGTCTTTATAGGCGAAAGGGCGATGTCAGAGGTGGGGCTAGGCGCCCTCACGCGGGCCCGGCGCGGCCAGGGGGCTGGCCGCGCCACCCCTGCGTGTGGGGCCCTGGTGGCCCTCCTCCTACTCCTCTTCGGATCTCTGGAAGCTTCCGGGTAAAATAAGACTTCAGGATGTGGTTTCGTCCAATTCCGAGAATATTTCCTGTGTATCACTCTGAAACACAAAAACAGCAGAAAACAGGGAACTGGCACTGTGGCAACTTGTTAATAGGTTAGTTCCGGAAAATGCATAGAAGTGCCACTAAGTGTAACGAAACAATAGGCAAATGGTGTAAAAACAAGCATGGAGCATCAAAAATTATAGAGACGTTTGAGACGTATCAAGCATCCCCAAGCTTAACTCCTGCTCGTCCTCGAGTAGGTAAGTGATAACAAAAGAATAATTTTTGAGGTGACATGCACCTACACAATCTTGATCATATATGTAAGCATTGGTGAGCTGGGATCATAAGAACTTAAAACATGGGCATGAAGATATAATCATGACAATAAGAACTTAGCAACCATGTTGTAAACATGTAAATGAACACAAACAAAAGATCATGAAAATGAAACAATGAAAGTCAAACGTGTGTTCAAATCATAAGGAAAAACATACAAAAGGTTTTCAGCTTGTCCTTCAAAGAGAGCAAAATATAAATGCATAGGACACCTTCAAGTTTAAGAGGGCGACTAGATACAAATAATTTAAGAACAAGTGAAACCAACAATATGAATCAATAAATGAACTTTGGGACAATGCATATCACACTAAGAATGACAACTATGCTCTCTTAATGGTGCATAAAGAAAGAAGGTGGTGACTCAACATAAAAGTAAAAGAAAGGCCCTTCGCAGAGGGAAGCAGTGATTAAACATGTGCTAGAGCTTTTCATTTATAAAACAGAGAGATAAAAATTGGTTTTGAGAGGTGGTTGTCTTTGTCAACGACTAGCAATGGGGTTCTTACTATCTTCCATACAAAAATGAAGCAAGTTTTTGAGAGAGAGATTGGCACTTTTGTGCTCTTTTATAAAGCTTGGCACTCCTCCCCACCTTTTTTCCTTTCACAAACCATGGCTAACCGATTCCATCGGGTGCCCACCAACATTCACTTTCCATGGAGGAGTGCCTTTTTTTCTTTCCTTTTTCTCTTTTTTTTTCTTTTTGGAATAAGCAATATGGAAGATAGCAAATCCGACCACTACGTCCCCATGAGCTAAAAACAGTGTCACAAAACGAGAAGTGTTTTGAAGATTTTTGAAAGGTAGCACATGAAAATTTACTTTGGAATGGCTTACAAATACCATGCATAGGAGTTTATAGTGGACACAATGGCAAACTTTGGCTTTTAGGAGTTGGATGCACGAGTAGAGCTCATACTCAGTACAAGGTGAGGGCTAGCAAAAGACTGGGAGCGACCAACTAAGAGAGCAGTAATGGCCATAATCATGCAAAGCGACAAAGCGACATTAAAAGAAGCATACGATGGCATCAAAAGTCAAAAACTAAATGATCATGAAGGCTATTGGCGACTTTGTAAGAGTCTAACATGTGTGAGCATGCGCCAAGTCAACCCAAATAAAGCATCAAGGAGAAAACCATAATAATGCTTCCATACAATAAAAACAACGCATGATTTTTTCAAAGGCTCATTAAGCAATCTCAGTTATTTGAGACAAGTCATGCTACAGAAAAACCACTAAGCATACTATCAAAAAGACATCAAGCATGACATGAAAAAGCCTAAGCCGCAGTCTACACAAGCTCCTTCTTGTACCACTATTTTGCACAAAGCTTTTTCTCTTTTCCAACACCATTTGAAACTTTTATAAACACCTCTTTTGATGAAAACCAATAAAGATCAGAGGCAAAAATACACCTTGATGAAAAGATATGACAAGGTCTGAACGCAAATCAAGGCGAAAACGAAAACCAAAAGCAGTAGCAGAAAAAGAAGAACGCATCGATGAACGATAAGAGTGAAAAACTGAGCGTTCTTTGCAAATGAAAACGAGTACATCTCCTCCAAAAGAATTTTGGTGGGGTCCAACCATTTATTTCAGCAAACAAACAAACTAAACCAACTAAGAAAACTAAAACAACTGACGCTCCAAGAAAAACACATAGTGCATGAAGCAATAAAAATATAGTGTTTTGAAAGGTGACCTGATTTTTGCCGATGAAGAAGGGGTGCCTCGGGGGCATCCCCAAGCTTTGATGCTTGTACTTCTTGGATATTTCTTGGGGTGATGCATGGGCATCCCCAAGCTTGAGCTTTTTTCTATTCTTCAACTCATCTCATCATTCTCCAATCCCTACACTTGAAAACTTCCTTCATACAAAACTAAACACAAATCTATTAGCAACATTAGTGCAAGCATAACATATAATCAATCCTCTATTTGCTTCAGGTTTCAACTCAAAACCACCACATATATAGCAAATACTACTGTAGCAACTTCCCCAAAAGTTCCATGATCAAAAGAACTCAAAAGAAAGCGATAAAGTGGCAAACACAAATATTGGCAGAAATCTGTCAAAACTGAACAGCTGACAAAGGTCGAATTTTTGAGGGATTTTCTGTTGCTCAAATCAAAAAGTGTTCAACTAATAAAAGTTTGGATATAACCTGGGGAATATGCACAAGAAATAGCAGGTCCAAAAGATAAACAGAGAATTTTCACGAATTTTTACGGTGCAGCACCGAAAACAGTTTCAGGACAGCAACATCCCCAAATCTTTACCTCACTCAAATTAGAGGCTTCTCTTGGCACAAAAACGAAATAAACAAGATAAGGAGTGGTCATTACAGTACTAATGACTTCCGAGACTCAAATAAAAGAAAAAGTACTGAAAAGAAAACATTGGGTTATCTCCCAAGAGTGCTTTTCTTTAACGCCTTTGAGCTAGGCGCAGAAAATTGCGAATCAAGTAATATCAAGTGATGAAGTGCTAGTTACCTCAGTAGGCTCTTTGAAGGTTCCCGAAGATGATTCAACCTGCAAGTCACCCTTAGTGGAACTAAGAGTCTTACCAATCTTAAGAACATGTTGAGATTTAAGCGCAGAAACCTTGGGAACATACATAAATTTTTGGTCTTTTCCAACAAACACTTTCTCCTTCTTAAATTTAAGAGAAGAGAAGATTAAGCTAAGAGTTTCCATAGACTCCTCTAGTTTACCAATCCTTAAGTTTTGATTGTCATGAGTAGTGCTAGCCTCTAAAATGGTAATTCTCTTACCAATGTTTTCTATTAATTCAATAACGCGGCTAGCATTTTCTAGGATTCTTGGCAAACTTTTCTCTAAAGAGCTGAGCTTTTCTACCACCTCCTCTAAGGTGGTCTCGGTTTTAGCAACATGAATAGGTGGTATTCCCACTAAACTTTCAATTATAGTGCATGCTTCTCCAGTGAGAGTACCCAGAAAATTACCTCCTGTAAGAGTATCAAGAACATACCTATTCCAACTGGATATACCGACATAAAAATTTCTAAGGAGGATCGTGGTAGAGTGCTTTTTGGTACACCTATGATGAGCATTGTTAATACGGTACCAAGCATCTTTTAAACTTTCTCCCCCTTGTTGCTTAAAACTACGAACTTCTACTTCAGGATTACTCATTTTAACAAAACTAAAAGCAGATAAGTAAAAACAACTACCAAGGATTCTAATTTTTTTTGGGTTTTTGATATAAAATGATGCAGGTAAAATAAATAAAGTAAAGCAAAACAATAAAACAAAGTAAAGGATGTGTGTGCGAAACACTCCCCTCGCAGAAGTCTTCTCTTCCTCCCCGGCAACGGCGCCAGAAAAACAGCTGATGGCTAGTTGATGAAGGAGATTATTCTTGTTCGTCCCCCAGCAGCAATCCTTGTGCGTGGTGAATGACCAGCCCGTTGGGAACCCCAAGAGGAAGGTGTGATGAGTATAGCAGCTGGTTTTCCCTCAATTATGAAACCAAGGTTTAATGTCGGTCAGGAGAGGAGAGACAATGACGACTGAAGGTGATGCTTGCTAGTTTGCGACAGCAGCGGACAACTGGCGCCTCGTCCAAGCTTTGCTTGCTAGCTGCAACGTGGAACCTGCACACACACAAACAAATACTTTGCTCCCAACTTACGATGAGGTTGTCAATCTCACCGGTTTGCTTGAAACAAAGGTTATGAGTGTATCGAGTGGAAAATAGTAAAAGTATGCGAATAAAGTAAACAGTACGAGTAAAGTAAACAGGTGATAGCAATATGATGGAAATAGGACCGGGGTCCACAGTTCACTAGTGGTGTCTCTCCATAGATAAAATAACACATGCTGGGTAAACAAATTACAGTTGGGCAATTGATAGAATAAAGATAACGTGATATGTCAAGAAGATCACTATGAGATTTACTCTGGGCATTACAACAAAATACATAGACCGCCATCCAACTGCATCTATGACTAATAATCCACTCCCGGGGATATCAATCCGAACACCCCAAAAGTATTAAGTTGCGAACAACAGATAATTGCATTAAGCAAAGTGTGTAATGTAAACAAAGCATATGCTCTTGAGCATATGAATGTTGTTTTCTCCCTAGTAGCAACAGCACATCTACCACCTTAGAGGTTTCTGTCACTCCCCCAGGTGAAATAGAGGCATGAACCCACTATCGAGCATAAATACCCCCTCTTGGAGTCACTAGCAACTACTCGGCCAAGATAGCCACTAACAACGGAGAGCATGCAAGATCATAAACAACATAGAGATAACAAAAGATAATATTCAGTACAACAACTTAATCATAAACACCAATATTCATCGGATCCCAACAAACCAAACATGTAGAATTACATAACGGTGATCTCAATCATGTAGGGCAGCTCATGAGATCTAAACATAAAGCACATGGTGGAGAAGACAACCATCTAGCTACTGCTATGGACCCATAGTCCAAGGTAGACTACTCACTCATCGCTCCGGAGGCAAGCATGGCGATGAAGAAGACCTCCGGTGGCGATTCCCCTCTCCGGCAGGGTGCCGGGAAGAGCTTCTGGACCCTCCCGATCTTCAGGTCGACGGCGGCGGCGGATCGCGATGTGTTCTGGAAATCTGATCGGGTACTTAGGTTTTTTTCCGTCGGGGGGTCTTTATAGGCGAAAGGGCGATGTCAGAGGTGGGGCCAGGCGCCCTCACGCGGGCCCGGTGCGGCCAGGGGGCTGGCCGCGCCACCCCTGCGTGTGGGGCCCTGGTGGCCCCTCCTCCTACTCCTCTTCGGATCTCTGGAAGCTTCCGGGTAAAATAAGACTTCAGGATGTGGTTTCGTCCAATTCCGAGAATATTTCCTGTGTATCACTCTGAAACACAAAAACAGCAGAAAACAGGGAACTGGCACTGTGGCAACTTGTTAATAGGTTAGTTCCGGAAAATGCATAGAAGTGCCACTAAGTGTAACGAAACAATAGGCAAATGGTGTAAAAACAAGCATGGAGCATCAAAAATTATAGATACGTTTGAGACGTATCACCCAGGCGTTGTCTTGTTGACTGTTTACATAAGCGATCAGTTTGTCAAAGATCACGATTGCTTCATAATGCCACTGATCACTGCATTTTTCCTTGTAAGGGGTCTTTGTAATCTTTATCTTCAGAAGCTGTAACTCACACTGCTTGTACGAAAACATGCATGTTCGAAACCTCGGGAAAACTCCAATATGAGCCAGTAATGGGAGAGGCAGAGTCACTTCTCTGTACATGTGGCGGATCTTCAGGAGGCCGTTATTCATGAGTAATGCCATCCAGTCACCGTTACTTCCAACCCAATGCCTTCTTCCATCGGAGTCATTGCAATGCACGTGTGCTTTAAGCATCTTCTTGTTTAACGGCATGAAGAGGGCGTCAATGCCCTACAATTGAATTTGTTTTGAAACTTTGTAAAAATTAAGGTGTTCCACAGAAGGAAAAGTTTGCTTGAATTGATGGAAAACTATATAGGTAAACCGTTACAAAAAGAGCGGTCGTGGGCAGAGTAACAGTTGTACAGCATTTTCTAAGCACTGCCTCAGCTGTACCCTCTATGTGAACTGTTAATAGGTGCATCAAGATACGTGCTAGTCTTTTTTTCCCTCTCAAACAACTTCTCTTTTTTGTATCTCTCACTCTATATAACATTTGAATCTGAAACTTCGCAGTTTACTCAAACAATTTTTGTTGAATTTTAAATAATTGAATAAGTTAAATTTCACACAAAAAATCAAAAATATTTTTCCCACATTCTAGTTGTAATATTACAGCGATCTGCAAAGTTTGAAATCTGTATGTTACATAGTTTGAGAGATATAAAAAAGACAAATTCAAAAAAGTATGGGAGTGTAGGTGAGACCCTGCTTAGACAAAAACTTTTCCATTCCAATTTTTGCTATTTAAAAAGTCATTGCATGGTATTCGACAGAATGCTAACTGGATTGCAAGAACATTGTTTGGTAAAAAATGATGTGCCTACTAGATGTTCGACAGAAGGATAACTATGCTTAAATATATCATAAACACATACAAGATGGAAAACTAAGTCCGTAAACTGAAACCCTAAAAGGCGTCATGGGCGGAGTAACTTCATTTTTCGGAAATATTGTATCTAAAAAGTCGATGCATGCAAGGTGTTCGACAGAGAGATCGGTGGATTGCAAGAACATAAATAGACAGGAGATCAATATATATATATATATATATATATAACAGAATACTGAATCTAGTTACTCTTACTTGTGCATCGCTATCATGTGGCCACGAGGATTTGTCGGCGTGGAGCAGGCCCGACGCATCAAGCGGTAGATTCGGGGTCCCTCGAATGGCACGACGCATGCCAACCATGCCGACAGCAAGGCGAGCAGCGCTTAAGATATCGACCCGCTCGACTATGTTCTCAACCGATGGGTAGTGGAGATTACCCCACCCCATGGATTCGTGGTAACGATCAGCAATGGGCTCTTTTGGAGTCGAACGCTGATGCTTCCCCCCCTGGGGTTCGTCCCACCCTGACCCAGACATGACCTGTGCCGGCAAATGCGGGCGGCGGTGACGTGATGGAAAGAGAAGCGGCGATGTGATGGAATGCAAACGAGAGGGCGCAGCGGTGTTGTGGAGAAGATGGGGAATAAGGTGATGAACTGCCTAGCGTAGGGTAATAAGTGGAAGTTGGCGTTGGGAAGGGGAGGGGGGGCGGCGGCGGTTCACTGTACAAGGAGTGAAAATAATATTTTATCTCCGTCGTGGGCCCTCATTGTAGCAGGCTTCCTGCCCACCAGTGCAATCCGTGCAATCCGTGTACAAGGCATGCGCACGCCGTTCAAAACTTAGTTTGACGTCCATCTTTCTCCAACAAATTATGCCATGAAATTTGTATTTTAAAGTTTCAAAAAAATTCGAAACAAAATTCTTGTGATGGGCATTGTTGAATGCTATAAACCGGTACAAATCTCAATATGAAATACTTTATATTCTATTCTACACAAAAAAGACAAAATCTGACATATTATATAGTGAATAGTACATGATAGAACACTATAATTTTATTAGATTTTACCATATTTGTGTAGCCTAGAATATAAAGAATTAGTAGCGATTTGTAGGATTCAACATTGCCTATCACAAAAAAAGACAAATTTCTAAGAAAAAGATGTACTTTCTTACTACTATTTTAATACTATTTACATTCACAAATTTATCTTCTTATATCTTTCAAAATTCAACATATCTTTGTATGTATTTAACGCCAATTTTTTTGAAAACATAGAAGTTTGAGAATTTGAACTTTGAAAAATTCTGAAAGTGTAAGGAGCATCGGTGCCCATTTGCACCAAATCCCTTGTCGAATCCAATGATACAGCTTTTATGAACTTTTCAAAATTCTGAAAGTGTTGGGAGTATATTATTTTACAAGGTGCACACGACGGGCGCTCTGACTTGCGAAGCGTGACTTGAGAGTCATTGACAGATGGGTCCCCCATGTGATGGGGCCCGCGTGTAGTGAGGGCAAGTCAGAGACAAGTTAGAGTGGGCAAGTCAGGGCCTCGCTCTGGACATCAACGACACTCATGCGGCATGTCTGGGCATCTCCGGCAGAGCGCGCACAGAGCGCGCTCTGGACATCAACGGAAGGCATGGCCGCGCTCTGGGCATCTCCGGCCCCTTATACAGATACACTTCAGTACATAGGGAAAACACACTTACTAAATCATATATAAGGATGGTCCTCGCTCGGACACTTACATATATAGGTGGAACGAACAGTACATGAATCTAGTATGGAGGGGGAGAAAGCAGGCATCTTCTCATGATAGTAATTCTCCAATACGCGTCGTAGCATACATACGCATCCATTGCTGCGTAGTGGATATGCTCCGGCTTTAGTTCTCGAAGATGCCAGGTGGAGTGCAGCTTCAGCTTGCGGAAATTCTCCTTGTAGTCTTTGAAGTTGCGGTCGATGATTAGTTTCGCCATGTTGGCCAAGCCGGTCCTGGCTTGGAACGGCTTGTTGAAGTGATCTTGTAAGTCCACGTCGTATGGTATGTGGGCGCCCATGGCTTCAAGCTTGGGGGTGTCTTGGCGCTTGTCCACAGATGCGAAGGAAATGTCGGGGCGGTTGAGGAACTGTATGAGTTCAGGACAGTTCCTTGTTGCCACGGCTTCGTGCCAGAGTAGGCAGTGATCGCGCATGCAAAGTTGCAGGAGGGCGGCGCGGGGAGGCTTGTCGATGGTGTACTCGAGGTCGAGGCCGACGATCCGCTCTTCGTCCGGCTTGCCGAGCCAACGCTCAAACATGGCGATGAACTTGGCCGCCTCTCTCGGGTCGGTTGTGTGCATCACCGTGAGGATGGTGTCACCATGAGCAAGGACCTTGTGGTAGTCGATGAAGACATTGCCGTCGATATTCATGATGGCCGCGGCGCAAGGAGTGGGAGTGGAGGGGGGTGCTGATCCCTTGTTGATGTGGAGCAGACTGTCCTTGTGCGTGGTGAATAACCAGCCCGTTGGGAACCCCAAGAGGAAGGTATGATGAGTGTAGCAGCAAGTTTTCCCTCAGTTTAAGAAACCCAGGTTATCGAACAGGAGAGGAGAGACAATGACGACTGAAGGTGTTGTGGAACCTGCACACACACAAACAAATACTTTGTTCCCAACTTGCGATGAGGTTGTCAATCTCACCGGTTTGCTTGAAACAAAGGTTATGAGTGTATCGAGTGGAAAACAATATAGTATGCGAGTAAAGTAAACAGTACGAGTAAAGTAAACAGGTGATAGCAATATGATGGAAATAGGACCGGAGTCCACAGTTCACTAGTGGTGTCTCTCCATAGATAAAATAACACATGCTGGGTAAACAAATTACAGTTGGGCAATTGATAGAATAGAGATAACGTGATATGTCAAGAAGATCACTATGAGATTTACTCTGGGCATTACAACAAAATACATAGACCGCCATCCAACTGCATCTATGACTAATAATCCACTCCCTGGGATATCAATCCGAACACCCTACAAGTATTAAGTTGCGAACAACAGATAATTGCATTAAGCAAAGTGTGTAATGTAAACAAAGCATATGCCCTTGAGCATATGAATGTTGTTTTCTCCCTAGTAGCAACAGCACATCTACCACCTTAGAGGTTTCTGTCACTCCCCCAGGTGAAATAGAGGCATGAACCCACTATCGAGCATAAATACCCCCTCTTGGAGTCACTAGCAACTACTCGGCCAAGATAGCTACTAACAACGGAGAGCATGGGAGATCATAAACAACATAGAGATAACAAAAGATATAATTCAGTACAGCAACTTAATCATAAACACCAATATTCATTGGATCCCAACAAACCAAACATGTAGAATTACATAACGGTGATCTCAATCATGTATGGCAGCTCATGAGATCTAAACATGAAGCACATAGTGGAGAAGACAACCATCTAGCTACTGCTATGGACCCATAGTCCAAAGTAGACTACTCACTCATCGCTCCGGAGGCAAGCATGGCGATGAAGAAGACCTCCGGTGGCGATTCCCCTCTCCGGCAGGGTGCCGGGAAGAGCTTCTGGACCCTCCCGATCTTCGGGTCGACGGCGGCGGCGGATCGCGATGTGTTCTAGAAAACTGATCGGGCACTTAGGTTTTTCTCGTCGGGGGGTCTTTATAGGCGAAGGGGCATTGTCAGAGGAGGGGCCAGGCGGCCACACATGGGGGTGGCGCGGGCCAGGGGCTGGCCGCGCCACCTGTGCGTGTGGGCCCCTGGTCCCTCACCTCCTACTCTCCTTCGGATCTCTGGAAGATTCCGGGTAAAATAAGACTTCAGGAACTTGTTTCGTCCAATTCCGAGAATATTTCCTGTGTATCACTTCTGAAACACAAAAACAGCAGAAAACAGGAAACTGGCACTGTGGCACTTCGTTAATAGGTTAGTTCCGGAAAATGCATAAAAGTGCCACTAAGTGTAACGAAACAATAGGCAAATGGTGTAAAAACAAGCATGGAGCATCCAAAATTATAGATACGTTTGAGACGTATCAAGCATCCCCAAGCTTAACTCCTGCTCGTCCTCGAGTAGGTAAGTGATAACAAAAGAATAATTTTTGAGGTGACATGCACCTACACAATCTTGATCATATAAGTAAGCATTGGTGAGCTGGGATCAATAGAACTTAAAACATGGGCATGAAGATATAATCATGACAATAATAACTTAGCAACCATGTTGTAAACATGCAAATGAACACAAACAAAAGATCATGAAAATGAAACAATGAAAGTCAAACGTGTGTTCAAATCATAAGGAAAAACATACAAATGGTTTTCAGCTTGTCCTTCAAAGAGAGCAAAACATAAATGCATAGGACACCTTCAAGTTTAAGAGGGCGACTAGATACAAATAATTTAAGAACAAGTGAAACCAACAATATGAATCAATCAATGAACTTTGGGACAATGCATATCACACTAAGAATGACAACTATGCTCTCTTAATGGTGCATAAAGAAAGAAGGTGGTGACTCAACATAAAAGTAAAAGAAAGGCCCTTCGCAGAGGGAAGCAGTGATTAAACATGTGCTAGAGCTTTTCATTTGTAAAACAGAGAGATAAAACTTGATTTTGAGAGGTGGTTGTCTTTGTCAACGACTGGCAATGGGGTTCTTACTATCTTCCATACAAAAATGAAGCAAGTTTTTGAGAGAGAGATTGGCACTTTTGTGCTCTTTTTATAAAGCTTGGCACTCCTCCCCACCTTTTTCCTTTCACATACCATGGCTAACCGATTCCATCGGGTGCCTACCAACATTCACATTCTTTGGAGGAGTGCCTTTTTTTTCTTTTTTTTTCTCTTTTTTTCTTTTTGGAATAAGCAATATGGAAGATAGCAAATCCGACCACTACGTCCCCATGAGCTGAAAACAGTGTCACAAAACGAGAGGTGTTTTGAAGGTTTTTGAAAGGTAGCACATGAAAATTTTACTTTGGAATGGCTTACAAATACCATGCATAGGAATTTATAGTGGACACAATGACAAACTTGGTTTTTAGGAGTTGGATGCACGAGTAGAGCTCATACTCAGTACAAGGCGAGGGCTAGCAAAAGACTGGGAGCGACAAACTAAGAGAGCAATAATGGCCATAATCATGCAAAGCGACAAAGCGACATTAAAAGAAGCATAAGATGGCATCAAAAGTCAAAAACTAAATGATCATGAAGGCTATTGGCGACTTTGTAAGAGTCTAACATGTGTGAGCATGCGCCAAGTCAACCCAAATAAAGCATCAAGGAGAAAACCAAAATAATGCTTCCATACAATAAAAACAACGCATGATTTTTTCAAAGGCTCATTAAGCAATCTCAGTTATTTGAGACAAGTCATGCTACAGAAAAACCACTAAGCATACTATCAAAAAGACATCAAGCATGACATGAAAAAGCCTAAGCCGCAGTCTACACAAGCTCCTTCTTGTACCACTATTTTGCACAAAGCTTTTTCTCTTTTCCAACACCATTTGAAATTTTTTAAAGACACCTCTTTTGATGAAAACCTATAAAGATCAGAGGCAAAAATACACCTTGATGACAAGATCTGAACGCAAATCAAGGTGAAAACGAAAACCAAAAGCAGTAGCAGAAAAAGAAGAACGCTCGATGAACGATAAGAGTGAAAAACTGAGCGTTCTTTGCAAATGAAAACGAGTACATCTCCTCCAAAGAAAATTTGTTGGGGTCCAACCATTTATTGCAACAAACAAACAAACTAAACAAACTAAGAAAACTAAAACAACTGACGCTCCAAGAAAAACACATAGTGCATGAAGCAATAAAAATATAGTGTTTTGAAAGGTGACCTGATTTTTGCCGATGAAGAAGGGGTGCCTCGGGGGCATCCCCAAGCTTTGACGCTTGTACTTCTTGGATATTTCTTGGGGTGATGCATGGGCATCCCCAAGCTTAAGCTTTTGTCCATTCTTCAACTCATCTCATCATTCTCCAATCCCTACACTTGAAAACTTCCTTCATACAAAACTAAACACAAATCTATTAGCAACATTAGTGCAAGCATAACATATAATCAATCCTCTATTTGCTTCAGGTTTCAACTCAAAACCACCACATATATAGCAAATACTACTGTAGCAACCTCCCCAAAAGTTCCATGATCAAAAGAACTCAAAAGAAAGCGATAAAGTGGCAAACACAAATATTGGCAGAAATCTGTCAAAACTGAACAGCTGACAAAGGTCGAATTTTTGAGGGATTTTCTGTTGCTCAAATAAAAAAGTGTTAAACTAAGAAAAGTTTGGATATAACCTGGGGCATATGCACAAGAAATCGCAGGTCCAAAAGATATACAGAGAATTTTCACGAATTTTTACGGTGCAGCACCGAAAACAGTTTCAGGACAGCAACATCCCCAAATCTTTACCTCACTCAAATTAGAGGCTTCTCTTGGCACAAAAACGAAATAAACAAGATAAAGAGCGGTCATTACAGTAGTAATGACTTCCAAGACTCAAATAAAAGAAAAAGTACTGAAAATAAAACATTGGGTTATCTCCCAAGAGTGCTTTTCTTTAACGCCTTTGAGCTAGGCGCAGAAAATTGCGAATCAAGTAATATCAAGTGATGAAGCATCAAGCTCATAATTTGCTCTAAGAATAGAGCTAAAAAGTAATTTCTCTCTTTTCCTAGGGAAGTGTTCCATACCTTTCTTTAGCGGGAATTGATACTTAATAGTGCCTTCCCTCATATCAATGATAGCACCTACAGTTCGAAGAAAGGGTCTTCCTAAAATAATAGGACATGAAGCATGGCATTCAACGTCCATAACAAGAAAATCAACGGGAACAAGGTTATTGTTAACCACAATAAGAACATCATTAATCCTTCCCAAAGGTTTCTTCTTAGCAACATCAGCAATAGGAACATCAAAATAACACTTTTCAAGCGGTGGTAAATCAAGCATGTCATAAATCTTTCTAGGCATGATAGAAATACTAGCACCTAGATCACATAAAGCATGGCAATCATAACCATTAACATGCATATCAATGATGGGTTCCCAACCATCTTCTAACTTCTTGGGAACAGAGGCTTTTTGCTTCAACTTTTCATCCCTAATTTTTATGAGAGCATTGGTAATATGCTTAGTAAAAGCAATATTTAAAGAACTAGCATTGGGAGTCATAGCAACACTACAAGGATTCCGGTGTATTGCAACAAAATTTATTGCTACAACTACCTTTTGTTGCAATAAAATGCCGTATTACCACAAAATTCATATTTGTGGTAATAGGATCCACATATTGCCACAATTAAGTTTTGTCGCGCTAAGTACCCTTTTTGTTGTAATAGAAGCCACATATTGCAACAAAATGCATTGTTGTTGTAATATGATTGCGATATTGTGACAATTTTGTTTTGTTGCACGAATTAGTCATTTTGTTGTAATAGCGACTAGGTATTACAACAAAATAAGTTTTCATGGTAATACTCGAAAAGACATTGCAACAAGTTTGGTATGTTGCTTTAGTTATGGATATTGTTGCAAAAGTTGGCTCCATATTGCAACAAAACACGTACTGGTTGTAATAGTGCATTTTTGCGTCAATTTCATTGTCTTGCAATTACTATTTCATATTGCAACAAATTGTGCGTCTGTGGTAATATGTACGACATATCGCAACAATCCCTTACTATTGAAAAAAAGGTATAGGAAATTGCAACAATCTACTGTGTCTTATAGTTCTTGATTGTTTCTTTTATTTATTATATGTTATCTCACGATCTGGTTAAATGGGTTTAGGGGTGTACAGTGTATCCCTTTGTCCCATAATGTACTGCGCCCTTAAATTACGTTGGTCAACGCATTACAAATGTAACATCATGGAATTTCAATTATGGAATTTATGTTGTGCATCATATCTTCATTATTCCATATATCTTCATTAGGTTCCTAAATGTCCTGTTAAGATACAGTAAATTCCATATATTTCTTTATTTTATTTGGCTAGTTTAGAGGCCTAAAACTAAAACAAGAAAAGAAAATAGAAAATAGAAAAGAAAAAAACTGACCGACCGGACTGGACTGGACCGGAGCGGCCAGGTTCGGCTCAGCCGTTCCCGCGCACGCGCGAGCGCCACGGCCCAAGCTGGCCCAGCATGCAACAGGCCACAGCGCCCCTCCCGTTTTCTTTTTGACGCGCGGGCCCCGCACATCATCCCTCACCTCCAGCCAAACTTCAACGCAAACACAGTTTCGATCCAAGCTGAATCCCGCGAGTCCCCCTTGACTTTTTCGTTCGGGATTTTGCGCCCTTTTCTTTTTTTCGCACGGAGCCAGCCTGTAAAAATTCCTTGCAGTTTTGCCCTTGTCTTTTTTCGTTTTACCGAAACCCTAGCCGCCTGTGGAACTTTTTCCGATCTCGCCATTGACGCCGCACGGCCGAGCTCGACCTCGAGGTTGCGGAGCACCCCCGCATCCCTTTTCCTCTCCATTCTCTTCAAAACTCAATACGTCCTCGCCTTGATCTATTTCCCCCTCGGCAGGATCCCCGGAGCAAGCACACGAGCTCGCCGGACTTTCACCGACGACAGCCGCCCCCGTTCGTCCATCATCGCCGCACGAGAATCGGAAGACATCTCAGAGGGCACCTCAAAGACCGCCTTCACGCGCTAGTGCCCGTTCTCCACTCCACCGTCTACTTCGACAGCCGGAACCGCCGCCGAAGACCACGCCCGTGCCGCCGCCACCGTCGACGTCAAACTTTGCCGGTGAGCTCCGCAGGAAGAGATCTCGACCGTCCATCGCGCACAGGATCCGACGACCAGGAACGCTAGTCCGAGAGAAAGGGTATCGGACAATGCGTAGCCGCGTGGCGAGCCCATTTCCTGTTAATACGATTTTTTAATTAAAAGGGGCAGAGATTATGCAAATCTTGTAAATTCAATAACTTTAGTTCCGTATGTCGAAATTTTCCAAATAATATCTTGTTGGAACCAGAAAAATAAGAGGAACACAATGAATCCGTTATTTTCACTGTTTACAAAACTTATAGTACGTCTATTTCTGTATATTTTGTTTTAGTACTTTTAACATATTTTAAATTCTATAATTGACTAGGTAATCTGCCCGTACGTTGCCACATGTAAGAAAATATTGGCTCTTGAAGGC
The DNA here is from genome assembly GCA_007115705.1 of Dactylis glomerata. Lineage (NCBI taxonomy): Eukaryota > Viridiplantae > Streptophyta > Magnoliopsida > Poales > Poaceae > Dactylis > Dactylis glomerata. The sequence goes on from QXEO01000129.1 coordinate 356,069, forward strand.
TTATAGTGTACTCCCTTTGTATGTTCTGATAATTGTTTTAGCTAACCAAAATATGCTATATTTTTTAACAAAGGAAATAAGTTCATCTTTAAATGGTTGTAACCTTTCACAGAAACCGCCATTTTCAACATGCACACGACACACAGTAGAGATGTGTCGTATCACCTCCTCACCCCATTTTATAAGGGTATTCACCTTCATCCGGGGTTGGGAGTACAGGACGGTGATTAAATCCTTGGGGAAAGAGTCATGATGTAAATGCATGGTGCCCGCTAGATCATCCACTCCAACCCGTGAAGCCAAAGCCTTCATCGATGAATTCTCATCAAATGAAAAACATAACATGTAACACCCAAAAGTTAGTGAAGCGGTCAAGATACACAAACTCAATAATACGAGTGAAGCTCCAATGGATCTGGTTGACACAAAATAAAGTATTTCGAATTGATGAGTATAAAAATTTGGCATGTACACCGTGTGATCTTTCTAATTGAATTTAGCCTTCACTATGCACAAATTAACACATATTTCTAAATCAGAGATATTACAAAATCATGAAGTGCATGCTAGTGAGGACATCTTATAAGTATCCGGTTCATATCTAGATGTTTCCTTGAGAATACAAATATTAGAGAAATGAACAGGTCTTTACACGTGACTATTTCTTCCCCTCGGTAATTGAAAGCGCCTCGAACCATCAACAAATCCTAAAGCGGCAAACGTTTTTGACCTCTCTTCAAGCTTCCATCACACCCGCTCTTCCTTGCAGCATCCAGCACGCTGGCAGGCTGAACGATGAAGTTTGCCGAGCATTTGCATCCAAACCCATTTGTGAACAGCCCGCTCCCTGCTTCCTGAAGCTCCTCTCCATGACGCTGGTAGCCTGCTTGAAGCTTGCAATCCTTTCTCTGCCGCTGTGGTGCTCCTCAAAATGGTTGTAGCACAACATGAAGGGGCGTGTTCAGTTAGCAAAAACATACATATAAGTTAAAGGGGTGAGGCTACTTCTCTAGAATCAATTGCCAAGTATATAATTTTGATTTAAGTTCAATTAGCATCAGCTACTTTGCAGGTTCAGTTAACAATCAATTTCATAAGATAAAGTGACAAGAACACATTCTACACCAAAATTGTTGCATAAATAACTATCTGTGACTCTTGATTTTTTTCCAAATGTTTTGTACAAGGAAAACAATAAGTAATCACGTCCCCTGCTACTCGTAAGTATTAACACACCTATTTGTGCTTAGAGACCAAACTCAATTGCAGCCTCAACATAATCCTTGTCAACTGTCAAACGAATCGGAAGAAGACCTTGTCTCTCTAGGACTTTTTTCTTCAAGTGAGGCAAAGCGTAGTGGATAGACCCCTTGTGCTTAATTATCTCTCTCATGCATGCTTGATGACTCAACCAAATCCTATTCAGCTTTTGATGGGGATACTCGGCTAGGGATTGTTCAACCTTTTGCACATATGAACAAATACTAATTAGAAAAAAAATACAACCGACTTATTCATATAAAGCTACACAACTGAATAATTGTAAAATACCTTTTGACAAGGAGTAGAGTTTTTGTAGGAACACTAAATTACCGTACGCATGGGTCACCCCCACCGAATTCAACCAATCAGATCACACAACCGGCTCACCCGCGGATCACCCTTCGAAGGCCCGATCATAACTGTCCATCTCCGGCGATCCAAACCTAACTGTCTAGGTCTGGTCAGCCCTCCCACCATATTGAGCAGACCCTCCCCTCTCCTTCCCCCTCGTGCGCCGCCTCTATCCCTCCCCATCTCCTCCTTCATCGACGCCAGATCGCTGACCGCCTCCTCTCCTTCGCAGGCTTCCCCCCACCTTCGGTCCATCACCCTCTCCCTCGACCCCCATATCTTCCCACGAGATTTTTCCCGTGCGCCTGACACGATCCAGATCGAGGGAGCGCCGACGTTCTTCTGCCCCCCGTCCCGGTTCCCCTCCCTCGCCTCCCGTCGTCCTGTTGACCCGGGGGAGCACCACTACGATGAGGGAGGCGCGAGCATCGGTCGGTTCCCTCTTCTCCTTTTTGCTACGGCCGGTGCCACCGCTTCTTCTGCCGGCCGGAGTCCATCCTCCTCCTCGCGCTACCGCGACTTAGCCCAGGGAAGGGGGCGACCGTTCCAAGGGCAGGGGAGGGCGGAGATCAACTGGTGGTCCCGGTGTCCTCCGGGGAGGACCAAGACGGCGCCACTGTGCGTCTCGGTAATGTCCGGTGACCGTGGCCGACGGGATGGGTGCAGGATCGCCGGCCGTGCATGGATGGCGGTGTGTGCGCACGGAGAGAGCTGCCGGGCTCCTGCACAGAGCCACTGCTTCTGTTAAAAGGCATTTTCTTGTTGCTGCCTAACGTTATAATCAGTGATGTGTTAATGTGTAGTAATCTTGCAATCTTACTGTTCTTTACTTAACAGGTCTCACAGATGCAGAGCAAAGCCACTGCACGCCATCTTGGTCTTCTGAAGGTGATCTGAAACCCGTATCTATTTTCTGTCAATCAACTGGAATCTATTCCATTTTATCTCATGCTATTGTCTACAATCCTAAGAAGCGACTTACCTTGGTTTACTTCACGCGGAAAATATGTTGGGTTGGAGTTTGCTGTGAAAGTACTGCAAAATCTCTTGAAACATTACTTGCATGGTGTGTAGCCTTGCACTACAATTTTTTCTTATGGCGAATAATGATATTCTGCTGAGAGTCTTCTATACAGTGATATATAGGTTTCATGCATAATCAGCTGAGAGTCTTTCTATACAATGCTTCATGTTTCAGGATTTCAACATTGCTCAATTCCCTGCATAAATTCAGGATCAATGATTTATATAACAATCTCATGCCTTCATTTTTTTTTCCATTTTAGCTTCAACTTTCAGAGTATTAGCTATGGACTGAATACCAAGTATATCACACGATCTTGTCTGTGGCTATTGCTGCCACTTCGATGTTAAAATTACTTACTGGTCATGCTTCTGTGCTCGCATCACCGGGCATTCCTGCAATATGCACTGCTTTTCATATTGTGTAAGGGTCTATTATCTGTACTGATATTTCCTCACTTGATTCACTTTACCTATATATTGTGCTCTTTGCTTGTTTTTTGCCTTTCTTGTTTTATCTTCCTCTTCAATTACTTACCTAGATTTTTTTGTTTCCGCATTTTCGTTACCACATTAAGTTATAACATCCATTTATCCAGAATCTATAGCTCTATACCTAAGCTTAAGTGAACTGAAATATGTGAAATCAGTCTGTTGCTTATGGTGTTGTTCTGTTTGTCAGTCTTTAGTTCTTGATATTACTCTGTAGGTTTTATGAAGTTGGGTGATTTATTGGTGATGAAAATAATAGATAGTTAATGTGTGTTGCATAGGTTAAAGAGGCTCCTAAGAGGAGATCTGGAGCAATAACTAATGTTTACGGTGAGGTGTAAGATGTGGCCTAGATCGAGGTGGCAAAACAACTGTGTTCATAACAGCTCCATTGGTAATACAAAAACACACCATTTGTATCTGCAAGGTTTATTTTGTTTACGCTTCATCGCACCATTTTGTGGAAGATGTATGAAACATAGCGTTTTATCCTAATAAAGTTATAGTTTCTACATTTGTAGATAGATGGTAAAACTTGATGTACGTTTTGGAGAAGCTGGCAGAGAGAATCACTAAATTGTCCCGCGGAGTTGCCGTGATAGTGGTTGGAACCGCAACTGAGACGGAGCTCGAGAACCGCAAGCTGGCCGACCTCGACAAGAGCCTTGGTGCTAATACCATTCAGAAGGTAATGAGATATTATTTCAATGAAAACAAATATACTGGAATTATAAGTAATGAGATAGTTCTACAGCTGTGTTGTATAGGCATCATACATGCTATGCCTTAGTTTGTAGTGTACAACAATTGAATCGCTGATTATTCATCTAGAACAGTTGGTAGTTGAGCTTGGACACTTTGCTTTCATCTGAAAACATTCATGGAGTTAGTCACTTTAGCATCTGACAGTATACTTGGTAAAATCACTTATTCATGTAGAACCGTTATTCTTTTTAAAATCTGACTATTATACTTGGTAAAAAATATGTTCATTGACTCATGGAGTTCACTTAAGCTTCTGGCTGGAGGTAATACCGGCTATACTGGGTAAAAAAACACCGGCTATACTTGTAGCTGGTACATACCTATAGAGAATTAATCATCCACATTTTCAGTACCATGGAGGGAAGGCTCCCGAAATCCCAGTGCATTGATATGTCTTATGTACTTGTGTTTTGATTAACCAGCCCACTACCGCCAAATTTGTAGTCAAGCTGAGCTTTCTGTAAAAGGTCCCAGGAATGAAGCGTTCCTTATTATGCCTTCGGTATGATGATGCTGTATTATTAGGTTTGTTCTACCAAATCGTGTGGTTCGCATGTTTCAGCCAACTAAAACAGTAAGGAGAAAACATTGTAGCTCTCTTCATATATTTTAATGGTTCCATTTTACCAATGGTCTGATTATGCCCTGTCAACTTAAGTGTTGTGCTATGTATTGATGGTTTCATAAGATATCTGGCTTAAAATACGTTTCTATTTGAAGAGCAGCCCTTTAAAAGCAATATTTTATTTATTAAAATGCTCCATGTATCTTTAGTTCTTATTCTCGTAGCCTTTAAAATTGTTTACTGCTCTCCGGTTGGTGCTATCCCAAAGTAATACAACTATTGTAGTATCATATTTATTTAGAATTGGTACTCTTATTAGCTTCAGATAGTATGGATAGAGATGGATAAATTATTATTGTCAATTTGGTGCTTTGTAAAAAATCTTGGTTGCAAAAACAAATTAAACTTATGGCTACAATATTATCTTGCTTTGGGCCTTTGCGCCCGTGGCGCAACGGGTCATCTAGTATATTTATAAGTTGCTAGCCCACTCAGGTGTGTGGGGTGATGACATGTGATCTTCATAATGTGCATATGTCTACTTGCTTTCACCACTTTAGTTTGTCAATGGAAATAATTTTTAATTTCTTGATTGCAGGAAACAAAGAATTATCGAGAGGGACTATTGGCCACCTATAGTTTAATCTTCGCACTTAATTAGGATGGCACATTCAGTATGTTGAATGATTGCTAAATTATATTTGATTTTCATTTGATGGATACTCTGCAAACTATGATATGAATCTACATCTACGTATGGTTTGAATGATGTAATGGAATGCTTTTTTTTGTTGGTCCCAATAGGCTATTACCACAATCTACTTTCGGTTGCAATAGGCTAGCACCCCGAAAAATATAGTTTGCGTCAAATCTGAATTGCTATGACTAGTGTTTTGTTGCATTAGATTGTTGCCACAGAATGTTTTATGTTGTGGTAATAACTTATAACGACAACCCTTATGCATGTTGAGATAAAAATGTGGTGCCACCAAAAGCAGTTTTGTTGAAATAGACTATTGCCATAAAACATTTATATTGTTGCAACAACTTCTCGCCACAAACATTTTGTCCATTGTAATAACTGCTTATTTCCACCAAAATGAGTATGTTGCAATTTTTTGTTGCCACAATTGGAATGTTGTTGCCACAAGGTAATGCCACAAACATTATGGTTCGTGGCAAAAGATTAATGCCACAAAACAAGAGTTGTTGACATAGGTTATTACCACAACTAACTATTGCCACGAAAGATTATGTGCAACGAAACAAGTTTTGTTGGTATAGATTATTGCCACAAATGTTTATCGCCACGAGCTAGTAGTCGCCACGTTTCATTATCCGTTGCACTAAGCTATTGCCACAATAAAAAATGTGGCATCAAGTGTATATCACTACGGGGAAAAATGTGGCAACTTACCAAATGATTGTTGCAATAACACACATTATTGCAACGATTAGTTTTTTGTGGCGATAACCTATTACCATGCGTCCTGTCGCAACGGGTGGCAACGAACGACATTTCGTGGCAATAGGTACATATTACAACAATTCGGTACTTATTACAACAAATACTTTTGTTGCAATAGACCAGAATCCTTATAGTGCAAGCTTTTGCAAGAACAAAATTACTTCAGATATATTGCAGCCATCAACATCAAAATCATTAAAAGAAATAGAGCTATCATCTCCCACACTCCAAAAAATTTCAGCACTCTTTTGAGAAAAAGTTTTGGCAGTTTTAGGCTTTTTAACACAAGGAGCGGGAGTTTTCTCTACACCAATCAAAGTAAGAGGATTGCTAGCAGTAGGAGCAACATCATTAGAGGTAGTAATAGTACATACCTTCATCTCTTTAGCCATCTCATCTTCTCTTTCCCACCTGGCATGCAATTCCGCTAACAATCTAATATTTTCATCAATTCCAACTTGGATAGCATTAGCGGTAGCAAAAGGATCAGGCTTAGCGGACATTTTATTAACCAAAGAAGATTGCACATTAGACAATAATGAAATATCGGTTTCAGCTTTGGAAACCTTAGCCTGTAATTCAGGAACAGCCTTGTTTAAATTTTCTAGTTGATGACTAATAGTCCTCAACAGAGCTGATTGCTCCTCCATAGTCTTGGTGAAAGCCCTGTTCTGCTCATATTGCATCTGCATAAAATTCTTGGTAGCCTTTTCAAGTTCAAAAATTCTTTCTTCACTAGGCATTTTAGGTCTACCAAGATAGCTATTATCACCATTAGAAGGAAACGGTCTATAATTGTTACTAACAAAATTGTTCCTATAAGCATTGTTGTTAAAATTGCTGTTTCTAATGAAATTAACATCAACATGCTCTTCTTGAGCAACCAGAGAGGCCAAAGGAACATTATTAGGATCAACATGGGTCCTATCATTAGCAAGCATAGCCATAATGGTATCAATCTTATCATTCAAGGAAGAGGTTTCCTCAACAGAATTTACCTTCTTACCTTGTGGAGCTCTCTCGGTGTGCCATTCAGAATAATTTACCATCATGTTGTCGAGTAGCTTTGACGCGGCGCCCAAGGTAAGGGACATAAAAGTGCCTCCAGCAGCTGAATCAAGTAGGTTCCTTGAAGAAAAATTCAGTCCTGCATAAAAAGTTTGGATAATCATCCAAGTAGTCAGTCCATGAGTGGGGCAATTCTTTATCATAGATTTCATTCTTTCCCAAGCTTGAGCAACATGTTCATTATCAAACTGAGTAAACTTCATAATATTGCTACGCAAAGCTATAATCTTAGCAGGAGGATAGTATCTACCAATAAAAGCATCCTTACACTTAGCCCATGAATCAATACTATTCTTAGTCAAAGACAGCAACCAATCTTTAGCCTTTCCTCTCAAAGAAAAAGGAAACAGCTTGAGCTTAATAATATCACTATCAACATCCTTATATTTCTGCATCTCACATAGCTCAACAAAATTGTTGAGATGAGCTGCAGCATCTTCAGTACTAGCACCAGAAAATTGCTCTTTCATAACAAGGTTCAATAAAGCAGGCTTAATCTCATAAAAGTTTGCAGCTGTAGCAGGTGGTGCAATAGGAGTGCAGATAAAATCACTATTGTTCATGCTAGTGAAGTCACACAACTTGGTGTTTTCAGGGTTGGCCATTTCAGCAAAACGAAAGTAAACAAGTAAAAACAACTACCAAGGATTCTAATTTTTTTTGGGTTTTTGATAAAAAGCAATGCAGTAAAATAAATAAAGTAAAGCAAAACAATAACAAAGTAAAGAATGTGTGTGCGAAGAACTCCCCTCGCAGAAGTCTTCTCTTCCTCCCCGGCAACGGCGCCAGAAAAAGCTTGCTGATCCCTTGTTGATGTGGAGCAGACTGTCCTTGTGCGTGGTGAATAACCAGCCCGTTGGGAACCCCAAGAGGAAGGTATGATGAGTGTAGCAGCAAGTTTTCCCTCAGTTTAAGAAACCAAGGTTATCGAACAGGAGAGGAGAGACAATGACGACTGAAGGTGTTGTGGAACCTGCACACACACAAACAAATACTTTGTTCCCAACTTGCGATGAGGTTGTCAATCTCACCGGTTTGCTTGAAACAAAGGTTATGAGTGTATCGAGTGGAAAACAATATAGTATGCGAGTAAAGTAAACAGTACGAGTAAAGTAAACAGGTGATAGCAATATGATGGAAATAGGACCGGGGTCCACAGTTCACTAGTGGTGTCTCTCCATAGATAAAATAACACATGCTGGGTAAACAAATTATAGTTGGGCAATTGATAGAATAGAGATAACGTGATATGTCAAGAAGATCACTATGAGATTTACTCTGGGCATTACAACAAAATACATAGACCGCCATCCAACTGCATCTATGACTAATAATCCACTCCCTGGGATATCAATCCGAACACCCTACAAGTATTAAGTTGCGAACAACAGATAATTGCATTAAGCAAAGTGTGTAATGTAAACAAAGCATATGCCCTTGAGCATATGAATGTTGTTTTCTCCCTAGTAGCAACAACACATCTACCACCTTAGAGGTTTCTGTCACTCCCCCAGGTGAAATAGAGGCATGAACCCACTATCGAGCATAAATACCCCCTCTTGGAGTCACTAGCAACTACTCGGCCAAGATAGCTACTAACAACGGAGAGCATGAAAGATCATAAACAACATAGAGATAACAAAAGATATAATTCAGTACAGCAACTTAATCATAAACACCAATATTCATCGGATCCCAACAAACCAAACATGTAGAATTACATAACGGTGATCTCAATCATGTATGGCAGCTCATGAGATCTAAACATGAAGCACATAGTGGAGAAGACAACCATCTAGCTACTGCTATGGACCCATAGTCCAAGGTAGACTACTCACTCATCGCTCCGGAGGCAAGCATGGCGATGAAGAAGACCTCCGGTGGCAATTCCCCTCTCCGGCAGGGTGCCGGGAAGAGCTTCTGGACCCTCCCGATCTTCAGGTCGACGGCGGTGGCGGATCGCGATGTGTTCTGGAAAACTGATCGGGCACTTAGGTTTTTCTCGTCGGGGGGTCTTTATAGGCGAAGTGGCGTTGTCAGAGGAGGGGCCAGGCGGCCACACACGGGGGTGGCGCGGGCCAGGGGCTGGCCGCGCCACCTGTGCGTGTGGGCCCCTGGTCCCTCACCTCCTACTCTCCTTCGGATCTCTGGAAGCTTCCGGGTAAAATAAGACTTCAGGAACTTGTTTCGTCCAATTCCGAGAATATTTCCTGTGTATCACTTCTGAAACACAAAAACAGCAGAAAATAGGAAACTGGCACTGTGGCACTTCGTTAATAGGTTAGTTCCGGAAAATGCATAAAAGTGCCACTAAGTGTAACGAAACAATAGGCAAATGGTGTAAAAACAAGCATGGAGCATCAAAAATTATAGATATGTTTGAGACGTATCAGGGGGAGGGGGTTATCTCTGGAGAAGACGAAGTTGGGGATCCAATTGTTTTCTAGGCCGCGAGATCGTGGGATAAATAGTGCGCGACGGGTCGCTGGCACGCCGCGTAAGTAAATGCAGTGTAGCGCTTAGTGGGTGCTTTGGAAGTTGAACCCCCCACGCGAGCCCCCGTCGCTTCGTTTATGAGAGAAGAGGAAGTTGGGGAAGCAATTGTTTTGCAGGCACGCCGCGGTAAATGCCAGTCTAGCGCTTTGGAAATTGAACCAGACGCTTCATTTCGTTTCTGAGAGAGCGCTAGACCGATGTGTCACCGCGGGCCCCGGTACTCTGGCCCACTTGTAAGTGAGAGTCTGCTATCGTGGGTAAGGATGTACGTACGTTTACCGCCAGGCTCGTTGTTGGGTCCCCTCGTTGTTTGACTACACGCAGCAGAGCGACAGTCTGAAAAAGGAGATAGCGTGCAAGGGGGGAATAAATCCGTTCTCGTCTGACACGCGGAAGGAATAGAGAACAAAATCTTACCATTGAAATGCTTCTCGTCGAGGTCACCTGCTCCATGAGCCAAACGAGTGATGCATCACCTAGGAAAAATACCAAACATGCCATCCCAAGGGTTCACATGTGGACTCTCTCACAGAGAGGTGCTTCCAGGCAGGAGTTCTCTTGGTCTTCCTAAGCAGATGACCATGGTTTGTGCAAGTTCCACAGCAAACTTTGGAACCATGGTCCCATTTTTGGTGGAGATGTGCATCTTTGCATTCCCAACCACTTTTGCAACTAGTGTTTTTCCAGTTTCCACATAAAAATGCATTTCCCATTTTCCGGGTGCCCGAAGGGGTCGAAACAGGTGCTTTTTTGTGAAGGGGCCACCAAGGGCAGTGTGCAGAACATCACCACTCTATTTTTCATGGGTGGGGGACCTGCCAGGGGTTCCACATCGAGGAGGCTAGGAATTATCTCGGCCTGCTGCCATATAATGAATTATTTTTGCCCTAAATCCTTTTTAATCCAATTTTGCACTGGGGCTACAAGAAATGCACACCAGAAAAATTGGGGAAAAATACAGGGAGCTCCCATGGGGGTGTGGGACCCTAGAACCAAGACCAAACCATGGTTCCCACCCCACCTGGCAGACATCGATGGCACCACCGAGTCTGACCTAGATCTCGGAGGGGGGCCTAGGGAATTCAGAAAAAATCAAAAAAATGGAAAAGCACTGCATGGAGTCATGGTGAGTGATGCATCACCTAGGAAAAATACCAAACATGCCATCCCAAGGGTTCACATGTGGACTCTCTCACAGAGAGGTGCTTCCAGGCAGGAGTTCTCTTGGTCTTCCTTGGCAGATGACCATGGTTTGTGCAAGTTCCATAGCAAACTTTGGAACCATGGTCCCATTTTTGGTGGAGATGTGCATCTTTGCATTCCCAACCACTTTTGCAACTAGTGTTTTTCCAGTTTCCACATAAAAATGCATTTCCCATTTTCCGGGTGCCCGAAGGGGTCGAAACAGGTGCTTTTTTGTGAAGGGGCCACCAAGGGCAGTGTGCAGAACATCACCACTCTATTTTTCATGGGTGGGGGACCTGCCAGGGGTGCCACATCCAGGAGGCTAGGAATTATCTCGGCCTGCTGCCATATAATGAATTATGTTTGCCCTAGATCCTTATTAATCCAATTTTGCACTGGGGCTACAAGAAATGCACACCAGAAAAATTGGGGAAAAATACAGGGAGGTCCCCTGGGGGTGTGGGACCCTAGAACCAAGACCAAACCATGGTTCCCACCCCACCTGGCAGACATCGATGGCACCACCGAGTCTGACCTAGATCTCGGAGGGGGGCCTAGGGAATTCAGAAAAAATCAAAAAAATGGAAAAGCACTGCATGGAGTCATGGTGAGTGATGCATCACCTAGGAAAAATACCAAACATGCCATCCCAAGGGTTCACATGTGGACTCTCTCACAGAGAGGTGCTTCCAGGCAGGAGTTCTCTTGGTCTTCCTTGGCAGATGACCATGGTTTGTGCAAGTTCCACAGCAAACTTTGGAACCATGGTCCCATTTTTGGTGGAGATGTGCATCTTTGCATTCCCAACCACTTTTGCAATTAGTGTTTTTCTAGTTTTCACATAAAAAATGCATTTTCCATTTCCGGGTGCCCGTAGGGGTCGAAACAGGTGCTTTTTTGTGAAGGGGCCACCAAGGGCAGTGTGCAGAACATCACCACTCTATTTTTCATGGGTGGGGGACCTGCCAGGGGTGCCACATCCAGGAGGCTAGGAATTATCTCGGCCTGCTGCCATATAATGAATTATGTTTGCCCTAGATCCTTATTAATCCAATTTTGCACTGGGGCTACAAGAAATGCACACCAGAAAAATTGGGGAAAAATACAGGGAGGTCCCCTGGGGGTGTGGGACCCTAGAACCAAGACCAAACCATGGTTCCCACCCCACCTGGCAGACATCGATGGCACCGCCGAGTCTGACCTAGATCTCGGAGGGGGGCCTGGCGAATTCAGAAAAAATCAAAAAAATGGAAAAACACTGCATGGAGTCATGGTGAGTGATGCGTCACCTAGGAAAAATACCAAACATGCCATCCCAAGGGTTCACATGTGGACTCTCTCACAGAGAGGTGCTTCCAGACATTGCATGACATGGTTTCATAACAGTTCATAATATAATAAACACAAAGTACTTCAATGTGTTCACTGTTCAGTTCATTACATAATTTTATTGCGAAAGCACGACACATCAGGGTTCAAGCTGGGCGCGTAGCTGCTCGTTTTCCTTCTCAAGAGACGCCACGAGTTGGCAGCTTGCGAGGTATTTCATTTTGGAATCCACGAGCTCCCTGAGTGCTTTCTCGTTTTCAGCCAGCAGGTTCCTGCATGTGATCTCCAGGGTGACAGTACTGTTTGTTAGCTTCAAATTTTCCTCCAATAGATCTTTGATCCTGGCTGTATTCTTATGTGCCGAGGCTCTGGCTTCCTTGTGCAGTTCCGACCATTGTTGATTCTCCTTTACAAGCTGCTTGCGCTCACGCGCAAGGCACTTGGCAACTAAGAGGACTTTAGCCATATCCATTTCCTGGGCCAATTTTTTCTCCCTTTGTTTGGCTATCCGTTCATTAAGCCAGGACGCCATATCTGGGTTCAGCCCCACCTTCATTTCCTGTATAAAATAAAAACAGGGTTATTTCTACCAACGACGCCAACTAAGTGGCAGTGGCATCCTCCCAAAAACCCCATTACAGGTAAAGCACTCTACTCTCACCTAAGTCAGAATCGCAAGAACCCCAATGCATGTCAGCACAATTAGAGAGTGCTTACCTCGCTGAGCCGGGGAAATGTGGGCATCGGGTTCTGGATCGCCGCCGCCATTTTTTGGGAGAGAGGCACACCCTGCAAAACCATCATGGCTCCGCCGGCTCTGGAACATTTTATTCCACGGTAATGAGTTATAGAGGAGGAAGAAGAAGAAGAACAAAAAGATGATGATGAAGAAGGAGAATTCGTCCCAGTACCCGGATGAGCCCTCGCCTGATTCAAGTTTTCCCTTCTCCACCAGGGAGAGCAAAGATTGTGCCTCTATGTGAGGGCTTTCTCTAATGGATGGAGCAAGTTCCTTCCGGCGGCGAGCTCTCTCCATTCGCTCCGCTTCCTGAGTCGTCAGGGGGCGGTTTCTCTTTCGAGGCATGGCTAGACAGAGCGGATGGGGGGCCGGGCAGGAGGAAGGAGAAGGAAGTAGGTGAATGAATAATATGGCAAGATAGTCAAACAGCCTAGCCCGTGGTCCAACCACTGCTCTCTGTCTTCTAGCCTTCTCATGCAAGCTATATGCTCTGTAATTGAAAAAATAGAGCCCCCGCCCGGCACGCGGGTGGATACGTGGCGCCGATTAACTGACGCTCACTGCCCCGTCCCATCGTGCCAGTGCCAGGGTCCTGGCTAGACACGAGAAGGCATGCCAGGACACGCCAGAAGATAAAATGCATTATATTTTATATATTAACTGAAAATGGAAGGGTCAAATATTACGCAAGATAAATTGCATTGAACAGAAAATGGTAGCTAATATGCATGGCTTTTGCATTTTCTTCATAGATTACTACCTTAACCACTAGCTAAACCCAGTACATGACGTCGTCGGAGTCGTCGGAGTCGACCTCCGTTGGGGCCTTGTCCTTGCCCTCTGCTTCATCCTCCATCATGGTTGCCTTGCCCTTCCCCCTGCCCTGGGGTTCCAATGACCTGGTCATGGCCGTCTTCATGTCTCGCGCAAACTTTGCGGCGGCGGATCTTGGCTGCTCAGTGTTGACGCCGCCGTCCTCATCGTCCGATTCAAGATTGATGAACGGTACGGGTTTGAGGGCGGTCTTGAACCGGCCTACACTGCGATGCCTGCTGGAGCCACTGCCAGACCTGCTCGATGTCGAAGAAGTAGGAGTTGGAGTAGATGCATTGCTGCTCGGTTCAAGCCACCATGGCCATCTGATGCGGCGGTGGCTTGACCTGCCGCGCTGTGCACGACCAGGCGTGGAGTTCCCGCTGTGGTAGTAAAGATGCCGAGATGGATTGCGTGGACGGATGAAAACGCTGGGAGAAGATTCTACAACTGCGGCATCCGCGCGGTATTATTGTAAACTAATCATGTTTGTTTGCCAGTTTAGTTATTTTAATTCTCACATCTTTCCTCTTCCTTTACTATGTTTTTGGCAGGAAGGCAAGGGCCGAGGCTGTGAGAATTATGAGTGGATGGACGACCCGCTGCCAGTTTTCCAGAGAGAGCTTGTTCGTGATCTTCGTGATGCTGTATGGGAGAAGATGGAGGAGAACCGTGCGCTGCTTGATGAAAACAAGGAGCTTCTGGACCAACTTCGGAAGCTCGAGCAGAGTGGTGGTGTGCATGCTCAGTTGCAGAAGCAAGCAGCCGAAATAGAGCAGATCAAGGTTAGGGCAGATGGTGGAAACAATCTGCTTTTCATATGGATATGTTCCATGGCATTTGCAGTTTATGTTGGCATTATGATGTCTAGCACCTGAAAAGCAGAACTGTAAGGACCCAAATATTGTGTAATGTGAAATGTTATCCTGTGCCATTTATTCTGCCTTTTCTGACTGTCCCTCTGAACAAAAACTCCAATATAAGAAAATATGCATAATGTCAAACATGGCTTATTAAAAATGAGTACATAGTTTACAAATTACAAATTCCATAACAAATATAGTTCAGACAGAATTTCGGGCAGGTCCAGGGCCCCTGTTTTACAATGCACACACAAACACACATGTTCCGGAAAAATAGTTTTCAGAATTTTGCTGTATTACAGAGACGGAGCACTCAGAAAAATGACTGAATTAGTCATACTCCCACCTAGCTGTCTTCTTCCTCTTTGGGGACTGTTTTCTTGCCTTCTTGTATGTTGGATCAGAAGGTTCTGGAATGTCCGGCCAATCTGAATCAGATCCCGTGTCATCATCACTCCACTCAACTTCCTCGTGAAGCACATAGACAGCATCAGCAGTCTTGCACCTTGTCTTGCGCTTCCTGACAAATGTTAGAAAGCAGGTAAGCCCCAGCTAAGCATAGATATTACCTAATTATAAATAAAGATCATACACGCAAATACTTCATACCTAGGCTTTGGTCCGTTCAAAGGAGACCCAGCTACTCTATGTCCAATACATTTGCATTGCTTACATCTGTTTTTGCCTTTCTTGCTACCACTAAAAGGCATGCCCTGCTTCTCCATGAAATTCTTGAACCTACTCATCCTAGGTCTTCCTTTGCCTCTTTTAACATTTGGCTGGCACAGCTTGAAAGGTAGTTGAACCACAGGCCACTGTGACTGGTCTGTGCAAGGAGGGACGACACCTGCGTAGGTAGCTCGAAATCTAGCCAAAGAGAAGTACTCACTCACATATTGATCAAGGTGTGGCAGAGTTCTTTTGTGAACCAAGAAGATTAACGCGTGTGGGCATGGCTTCCCAGTATGCTGCCACTCTAAGCAGCTGCATTCTCTACTGTCAATCTTCACGACATGCCTCAGGCCATTCCGGCTCAAATCTCTCACCTCACAGCTGTGGTCGTTCGACTCTCCAACTCTAAGGTAACCAAGACCTCGACTTCTCTGGTTTATTTGCTGAATAACAGCGGGTAGAATGTGCCCTCTTAGTCTGTCCCCAATATCTCTTCTTACTTTTATCAGCCTCATCAACATACCTCGTATGGTGTCCATCAACATATGAACTGGAAGGTCTTTTGAGTCTTTGACCCAGTTATTTACGGTTTCAGCAAGGCTGTTGTTTATGTAATCACACTTTATTGCGGGATTAAAAGCACTCCTCATCCATAAAAGGCTGTGATTCCTTTCCAAGTATACGACAAAATCAGAGTTCTCAGCATGTATCTTGTCCATGAAAAATTTGTAGCTCTCAGGCTTGTAGGCCCTAGCAGCAGTCCACATGTAGCGATATACAGTGCCTGAGTAGTGCCTGTACAGGTTCAGCATCAAATGAGCATGGCATTCTCTTTGTTCAGCATGTGGAAATACTGTCCGAACTGCATTTGCCAATCCTTTGCATGCATCAGTGCTTATGGCCAGTGGTGAAACATCACCTATTGATCTATGCAGTTGCCTCATAAACCACTCCCAGTTCGCCTCTGATTCCGACTGAAACAGGCCGAATGCCACCGGGAACATCCAGTTGTGCCCATCCAGTGCTGTCGCTGATGCTAGACAACCATTCCATCTGCCAGTGAGGACAGTGGAGTCTATACTCAAATATGGCCTACAACCCTCCTTGAACCCTTGAATACAGGGCTCAAGGGCCATAAAAAACGGTTAAAATATATGTTCCCCTCCTCCTCTTTCGTGTCAATCTCGACAACACTACCTTGAGACCTAGATTGTATTTCAGCCTTGAAGCTGTACAACAGCCTGAAACTATTTTCCTAGTCCCCGTATAGTGTTTGCAAAGCTCTCTCTTTACCTTTCCAAACTATGTGATACGGTAGCTCGATGTTGTAATCAGTCATAAGCTTTACCTGAATCGCCTTGGCAGTCTCATTGGGCGTTTTCTTAAGAATGGCCAAAGCATGCTTCTCAACCCATTCTTGAGTTGCACAAGAAGATCTTAGTTTGCAGCCTGTTGGACACTTGTGTGCAGGTCCCATCTTGTTCACCTGCATCGGAACATTCATTTTATACATTAGTTGCTTCATAATAATTCCTAAACTTGCTTCACATATGAAAACCCGAACCCGTCAGTTAGAAATAGATATTTATGTGCGAGGAAAGCTTGTCAGTACCCTAACTGTTTCTCCACCATGAAGTATCCTAACGGAGATCTTCCATGGGCATTGATCCTTCACCCTCTCCCCATTGTAGTAGTCTAATTTGCACCTCGCCTCATACCATTTCCTTGTGTTTCTAGTTCTGAAGACGTCAAACTCTCCGATGATACAATATTGCACAAATGCTTTCCTGAATTCTACCATGTTGGCAAAGTATGTGCCCACCATAATTACAGGTACCACTGGATCATATGTTATCGCTAACTCGCTAGTGACCTCATCATCTACCGGTATGGCAGCTTCCTCCATTAGTGATTCATCGATCACATTATCACCTGTTTCTTGTTCCAGCACCTCTATTTCACTGTCCTCATCTTCCCCTATGTCCGAAACGGGAGGACCTTCATTGTCATCCTCTACATCATCATCACTAGGTTCATTAGCGATGCCAAGTACATCACACATTGTTTTCTCTGCCATGGGTTCGTCGACGCCATCACCTCCCATGGGTTTGACATTGACAGTCTGCCAATCTACTTGCTGTGCTGAGAAATTTTCTCCCACATCTGTCTCTACTAGTGATGGTGGTTCTGCCCTTTGTTGAAAAAAATCTTGCTCCAATTGGCATTCCCATTGACAAGTATCATCGTTATCTGAGTCTGCTAACGTCCAGTCCTTCTTGGGGGTGGACTCCTTGTTAGTGTTTCCAGTGGGGGTGGACTCCTTGTTGGTATACTTCTTGGGGGTGATCTTCTTTGTGGTTGACTTCTTGGGGGTGTTTTCCTCGGTGGTCTTCTTTGTGGTTGACTTCTTGGGGGTGTTCTCCTCGGTGGAATTCTTTGTGGTTGACTTCTTGGGGGTGTTCTCCTCGGTGGTCTTCTTTGTGGTTGACTTCTTGGGGGTCTTATCCTCGGTGGTCTTCTTTGTGGTTGACTTCTTGGGGGTGGTTTCCTCGGTGGTCTTCTCTGTGGTAGACTTCTTTGGGGTGTTCTCCTCGGTGGTATTCTTTGTGGTTGACATCTTGGGGGTCTTATCCTCGGTGGTCTTCTTTGTGGTTGACTTTTTGGGGGTGGTTTCCTCGGTGGTCTTCTTTGCGGTTGACTTTTTGGGGGTCGTTTCCTCGATGGTCTTCTTTGTGGTTAAGGGGGTGTTCTCCTCGGTGGTCTTTTTTGTGGTTGACTGGGTGTTCTCCTCGGTGGTCTTCTTTCTGGTTGACTTCTTGCGGGTGTTCTCCCCCTCGGTGCTCATCAACCACTCTGCCATAGACTGCGCGGAGGCGTTCTTTCTGGGACAGGTCCTCTTGCATAGGAGCTTGCGGTTCCGCCTCAGACTATCTATTGGACTAACCTTTGCAGTATTCTTTGGACTAAAATTTCCAGTACCAACCTTACTAGGGCTGATCCAATCCTTCATGGAACTAGGAATGTTCCCGTTACCTTCAGTTAAACCATCCCCCTCTGGATCAGCACAGGTGCCTACGCAACCGAAAAACAGTATATGGCTGCCCCCTCCATATTTCTCCAATGCCGCATCTAAATTAGGTTGACTGTTAACGCCAATCTCAATGAAATCTTGGATTCTTCTATTCCACCACACATATTTTACTTTTTGGTGAGATCCCAGCAGCAAGTTCTCACTAAACTTTCCAATCAGTTCAGCTACTTGTATCCCCTTCTGGCGATCGACGTAGACATCAACATCGTGTTTTGGAACGAGAACATCTGAGCCATCATCCAGTTCTGTAGTGTATGGGTCAAATGTGGCCACCATTTTCAAAAGAGGAGGAGGTTCAGCTGCAGCAGGTTTTTCAACACCAGCAGGAGGTTCAGCACCTGGATGATGTTTACCAGGAGCAGGGTTACCAATAGTAGCAGATTTACTGCTAGGATGTGTAGCAGCTTGAGCACCAGCAGCAGATTTTCTTTGATTACCAGCAGGAAATTTCTTGGATGCCCAGGCAACAACACCATCTCGTGTTCCACCAATAATTTTAGCATGCAAAATGTGGCCAGGAGAGTCTGCAAACCTTTCCAATTGATCTTCAATCTTTTCCATGTCCACAGGTGTAACAACCCCCCGCGGTGATACCCATTCGAATTCTGCAGTTTGTGTGGAGCCCATTGGAACAATTCCACGAACAAGTTCAACGATCCCAGATATAGACTTGAAGCTTCTTTCTGCAACGAGCAAGGTTACCTTGCAACCCTCCGCAGCTACGGAGTTCCCATTGTCAAGCATACCAACGTACTCATGAATTTGTAGAGTGATGCTGTAATCTTTGCAAATCCTACTCGACATAAGGTTGGGGAAATAAGAAATGCTTGTTAGTGTTTGACTAACAAACATCTCTCAACGAAATATATCTTGATTTCCTACATCCAGCTAGCAGATACCGATGAAGAATGGTTAAATACATAAGAGAAGACAAGCTCACCTCCTCCGGCTGCTCAGGGTGAGACATGATTCCTGAGTTGCGGGCCCTTCCATCCTCTGTGATGCTCAGCTCGTCTCCCGGCGATGGCGATCTATCTCTGCGCAACGGCTCGCTCGACATTCGGCATCACCACGGGCCGTCGGGCGTGGGCACGCGAGCTTTAAGCATCGCTATCTGTCTGTGTCGCCGCCACCTCCGCCGCCGTCCTAGGGTTCATGCAAGGTTAAGGGCGGAGGAACAAACTAGATCTTGACCGTACACCGCTGCGTACTGAACTCGGTTACATCGAATTGCCACGCAGATTGACACGCTGGAACTAACATGAAACGGAGAAATACTGACATGCGGGACCACAGTGGGCCCAAAACGGGAGAAGTCACGACAATATTTGGTTTGCCCTCGTTTCGTTCAGAATGGGCCCTCTGAGGAATTACCTACCCAACTTTTCAAATAGCGTCTATTACAAGCAACAAAGGCACCTGTGAGCCTGTGCCAAGGAACTCGGTGACCGCAAACAAAATTGCCCAGGTTTGAGAGCAGTAGGTAGGGTTCCGCGGACCTGGACGATGGCCCAAATGCACAATATCAAGCCCATATAGATTGACACACTTAGAAGAGAAACTGCAAAACACAAGGTAGAGTAAAATAACCATGGTTGTCAGTATCCCGATACATATCTTAGTATCTTACGATTTTACGATACTATCATGGTCAATCGATACGTATGTGATGGTATTTTAATCTGGGTAGTATCTTACTCATATCTCGATACGTATCGTGATATCTTTAGTATCTCGATACAAAAACGATACCATACGATCTCACACCAATAGTAAAAAATAAGGACACTGAAAGGATCGTATGAGCGACTAGAGGGGGGGGGGGTGAATAGGAGCTACCCAAATTTTTACTTCTTTTCAAGTTAAGGCTAGACAAGAAGGTAAATTCTCTAGATGTGCTACTAAGTGAATTTACCTAGAGTGACAAGCAAGCTAGCAATAACAATATAAGTAAAGGTACGAGTAAAGGATAGAGGTAACCGCAATGGAGACACGAAGACACAAGGATGTATTCCCGTAGTTCCTTCCTTGTTACGGGAAGTACGTCTACGTTGGAGAGGTGTGGTGCCACAAAGGCCACCAACGCCACAAAGGCTCACCCTATTCTCCGGTGAACAAGCCACAAAGGCGAGTCCACGCTCCACTAAGCGATGCCCTTGAAGGCGGCACGACACCTTTACACAAAGTATTGGGGCGAGCTCCACAACTCAATTGGAGGCTCCCAATAGGCCCACCAAGCTCTTACACACAAAGTTAAGCTTGGAGGACGGCTTCTTCCGGCTAGGAATCCGATGAACACACAAGTTACAAGCCCCTCAACAAAACGAGGGGGGAAATGAAATCGCCTTGGTGGAGGTGTAGATCTAGGTCTTCTCCCTCAAATCCCAAAAGGGCTTTGAGTTCTATTGGCTAGGGAGAGAGATCTAGTGCTTTGAAGCTTAGGAACAATGGAGGAGAGAGAGTGGAAGCCGCGGCCACTTCTTGAGGTAGAAGAAGGCTTTATATAGTCCTCCACGAAATGTAGCCGTTGCTGGACAACTAGGGCTGGAGTCTCCGGCCAGGAGGGCCGGAGTCTCCGCCCTAAGTGACTCCAGGGCCGGAGTCTCCGGCCAGAGACAAAAGTCTCCGGCCCAACTCCGGCCTGGTCTCTGAATCGTCCGAGCCATTAGCAAACCAGAACACAACCAGACAGACCGGAGTAGTTCTTGAACTAAGAAACTCATTTAGGGAGTAGTTCTTGAACTCGGTGCCATTGTCACTTCTTATAGTCAATATGGTGGTATTGAATTGACGCTCAACTTCGGTGGCAAAGTCTTTGACGGTTTGTTGGGTCTCACTCTTGAACTCAAAGAAATAAACCCAAGTTTATCTTGAATAGTCATCGACAATCACCAAGCAATACTTCTTGCCACCAAGACTTGCATAAGTGGGAGGTCCAAAGAGATCCATGTGAAGGAGCTCCAAGCACCTCTTGGAAGAGATAATAGTCTTGCTCGGATGGCTTGTTTCATGCATCTTCCCTTCAATACATGCCCTACAAACACGATCTTTGGCAAAAGAAGCATCCATTAGTCCGAGTATGTGGCCGCCGGTGTAGAGATTTTGCAAAGCTCTCATATTGACGTGGGCTAACCAGCGATGCCAAAGCCATCCCACGTCGGCCTTAGCAATTAGGCATATCGCGGCCGTAGTGGGTTTCTCCGAGAAGTCCACCACATACAAGCCATTTTCGACATACCCAACAAAGGCAACCTTGAGAGACTTACTCCACATGACGACCACAATATCAACATCAAAATATGTGGCATAGCCCATAGTAGCAAGTTGATGAACGGAAAGTAAATTATAACCAATGGTTTCGACAAGCATGACATTCACTAGGGACACGTCCGGAGTGATCACCACCTTATCGAAACCAAGTACCTTAGAGGATGATTTATCACCATATGAGACTGTGACATTTGAAGTATTTGGCTTTAGATCTTCCACAATATTTTTGCTTCCAGTCATGTGGCTTGTGGCACCACTATCAATAATCCATTTTCCTCCTCCGGAAGCAATGTCCTACAAGAGATCAATTCTTGGTTTTAGATCCCCATTTTTGGATGGGTCCTCTTTTGTTAGTCACAAGAATCTTAGGTACCCAAATAGCATATTCAAAGTAACCATCAGAGGGACCAACATATTTAGCATAGACATCACCATAATAATCCCTAAGAAGAACATAATGAGGGTTATATTTTCCTGCAAAATTATTGTGAGTAGGTCCGGAGACTCCGGCCTTTGGGAGCGGAGACTCCGTGCTAGATGAACTAGCCGGAGACTCCGGACCCTTTGACCCGGAGACTCCGGTCTCCTCGATTTTCTTCTTTCCATTCAGCTCCTCCCACTCCTCCTCTGTGTAACAAATATCAAAAGGGACATGAGGAGTAGGAGCAGCAGCAGGCTTTGACTTCTTCTTGTTCTTCTTCTTCTTCTTCTTCTTCTTCTTTGAGGACTTGGCCACCAAACCAAGATCCCCTTTCTTTGAGGACTCGGCAATAAATCTGAGGCCCTCCTTACCCTTGAACATTCTTTGATTGTTCAAGAGATCATTGAGATTCTTCTCTCCTTGAATGCAAGTAGCAAGGCCCTTAGCAAGATCGGCCTTCAACCTATTGTTCTCCTCAATGATATCACTATGATCACAAATAGAGTTAGAAGAACAAGGAACTTCAATAACTTGCATTGGTGGGACTTTAGATTGTTCAATAGTTAGTTGAATTTGAAGTTGTTCACGAATCTTGGTGAGAAGAGAGAATTTGCCTTCCAAAGCCTTGTGGGCTTCTTCAAGCTTCTCAAACTTCTCACGAAGATCATTATGACCAACGTCAAATTCAACTTTCTCCCTTTTAAGCAACTTGACCATAGCAAGAGCATGGTCACGTTCTTTAGTGAGTTTTGACAAGATTAGATTATGAGACTCTTCTAGTCCCAACAATTTCTCCTCTAAAGAGACTCTCAAGTTTTGCTCTTCTTCGAGCTCAATTGATAGAGAGCCAATATCATCGGCGGCTAATCTTTCCAACTCCTCCTTCTCCTTGATAGTGTCATGGGCATCACCAATTTCACACATTAGTGTCTCAAAGTATATCTTGGTTGGCCCCTTCATGTTAGCAATAAATTCATCACAAGAAACTAGTTCTTTCTTAATCTTAAGACTACTCACATCATCCATAGAAGTAGAATCGGAATGAGATGATGAAGGAGTAGGTGATGATGTTACCTCCG
This sequence comes from Dactylis glomerata, assembly GCA_007115705.1. Taxonomy (NCBI): domain Eukaryota; kingdom Viridiplantae; phylum Streptophyta; class Magnoliopsida; order Poales; family Poaceae; genus Dactylis; species Dactylis glomerata. Next base: position 379,022 of record QXEO01000129.1, read on the forward strand.
AGGCCTTGGCCATAAGACACTTGTGGGTGGTGATGATGGCGTTCTCATTTTGTGAGTTGAAGAGGGATGTAGGTGGAGTGGAGACAATGGCAATGGCGGCCACTTCTCCATTCTCTTCATCAACGGAGTCATCATCATCGGACCCGGAGTCATACTCCTCATGAACCACCAACACCCTTTCTCCTTTCTTCTTGTTGTCCTTGTTCCCATGCTTCTTGGATGGGTAGAACTTTGATGACCGGCGCTTGGGGATGAGCCGGCCTTCATTGTCCTCCTTGTTCTCATAAGGACATTCGGCGATGAAGTGCTTGATTCCTCCACAATTGTAGCAATGCCTCACTTTAGTGTCACCACCCTTCCTTGGAAAAGACTTGAACTTAGATCCCTTCGTCTTGTGCTTGTTGGCATCCCAAAAAGCATTTGCATTGAGAGCCAAGTGTTCATGGAGTGCAAACTTGAGATCTTCCGGAGACCAACACTCTTCTTCATATATTTCTTCTTCTCCTTCACCTTGCTTGGACACCACCTTGGCCTTGAGAGCAAGATTGTGAACTCCTTGTCCGGCAAGAACACGAGCTCTAGTCTCTTCCGCGTTCTTCTTCAAGATGGACAAGGCGGTGAACTCGCAAAGAACTTCATTTGAGGTCATACTCCCAAAATCCGGTCTTGAACGGATTATCTCGGACCGCATGGGTTCTCTTGGGTTTATAGAGGTAATGAACATACGCTTGATATAGTCATCACCATTGTCTTTGCACCCGAACCTGGTCAAGGCCGTTGCAAGAGCCAAGATCCTTTGGTACATCTCATCGGGAGTCTCATTGTCACGCATAATGAAATCCCTCTCTTCACTCTTGAGCTCATCAAACTTAGAGGACCGAATACTCTCATTCCCAATGAAGAGCATAGTGAGATAGTCCCATACTTCCTTGGCGGTGCACAAGTTGTTGATGTGTGCCGCATGAGTATCTGGCACGGCTTGTTGAAGGAGATGCTTGGCGGTAGCATTGAGTTGCTCATCAACTTCTTCCCTTCCGGTCAAGTTGTGAGGATCATAAGGTGCAAAGCCATTTTGTATGACCCTCCACAAATGAGTAGAAGAGCTAGAAATATGAGATTTCATTAGTCCTTGCCATCTAATAAAATTGCGAGAATCAAGCTTAGGTGGAGATCCCATGTTGTTAATGTGTGGCATAGGATAATGGACCGGCGGAGGGGAGTAAGTGTTAGGGGGTGGAATGTAAGCACCCTTTGCCGGACCATCATTTTCCTTAGGAGGGTCACCTTTATTCTCGGCGGAGGTGGAGCCATTGTTAGGTGGCTTCACCTTAGCCAAGGAGAGTTCCACAATAGGTGTGGTGTTTGGGTCGGTGGGCCCGGAAGGTTTTCTTCCAAAATATTCCTCAAACATAGCCTTCATCTCCAATCTCATGGTGGTTTGCATTGTGTCCAAGGACGCCAAATGCTCCTCACGTGAGATTGAAGAGGAAGAGATAGATGGAGGAGTATCTCCGGGAGGAGTTTCTTTACTCTTATCCCCATCCATAGTCTCGCTCAAACTCTTAGGCGGTTAAGCCTGAATAAGAGACCACGCTCTGATACCAATTTAAAGGATCGTATGAGCGACTAGAAGGGGGGGTGAATATGAGCTACCCAAATTTTTACTTCTTTTCAAGTTAAGGCTAGACAAGAAGGTAAATTCTCTAGATGTGCTACTAAGTGAATTTACCTAGAGTGACAAGCAAGCTAGCAATAACAATATAAGTAAAGGTACGAGTAAAGGATAGAGGTAACCGCAATGGAGACACGAAGACACAAGGATGTATTCCCGTAGTTCCTTCCTTGTTACGGGAAGTACGTCTACGTTGGAGAGGTGTGGTGCCACAAAGGCCACCAACGCCACAAAGGCTCACCCTATTCTCCGGTGAACAAGCCACAAAGGCGAGTCCACGCTCCACTAAGCGATGCCCTTGAAGGCGGCACGACACCTTTACACAAAGTATTGGGGCGAGCTCCACAACTCAATTGGAGGCTCCCAATAGGCCCACCAAGCTCTTACACACAAAGTTAAGCTTGGAGGATGGCTTCTTCCGGCTAGGAATTCGATGAACACACAAGTTACAAGCCCCTCAACAAAACGAGGGGGGAAATGAAATCGCCTTGGTGGAGGTGTAGATCTAGGTCTTCTCCCTCAAATCCCAAAAGGGCTTTGAGTTCTATTGGCTAGGGAGAGAGATCTAGTGCTTTGAAGCTTAGGAACAATGGAGGAGAGAGAGTGGAAGCCGCAGCCACTTCTTGAGGTAGAAGAAGGCTTTATATAGTCCTCCACGAAATGTAGCCGTTGCTGGACGACTAGGGCCGGAGTCTCCGGCCAGGAGGGCCGGAGTCTCCGCCCTAAGTGACTCCAGGGCCGGAGTCTCCGGCCAGAGACAAAAGTCTCCGGCCCAACTCCGGCCTGGTCTCTGAATCGTCCGAGCCATTAGCAAACCAGAACACAACCAGACAGACCGGAGTGTCCGGCCTCAGCATGCCGACCCGGAGTCTCCGGCCAGAGACAGAAAGTCTCCGGCCCAACTCGGGACGGGCATCTGAAGCATCCGACTTTGGGGATTGCCTGGGCGAGTCCCCTAGGCCGGAGTCTCCGGCCACCAGGGCCGGAGTCTCCGCCCTAGAAGAAGCAACAGCAGCACTTCGTGGATCCCCTCTCCACCATTTCCACCTTCGCGAAGCACCCTACAAGACAACTAGGCCCTAACTCCACTACTGGACTACGGGCTCCGATCTTTTCTTCCTTTTTGGGGTGAACCTCCGCGAGATCCTGAATCAACCTAGAAAATCTGCAGAACTTTAATAGCATGGTTAATTCACCAAATGTTGTTAACAAACACCAAAATACATTTATTAGGGAAATGCTCTTTCAATAAAGCCGTGGAAAGCTCAAGATTAAATTTGGTTTTGTAATCTCAAGGCTAACTAAGTATATAAACAATACAATGTCTATTAGTTTGGTTGATATGGGTTTAAAAAAGGACTTCGTACATGCAAGAAAGCAGTCAACTAGCGAGTTGTTGTTATTCATTTTCTTAAACCCGATCTTTTATTTTATGGGTTCCTAATTAGTTATGTTTGTATTATGTACAGAATGGGTGAGCCCATATTTATATTAACAATGCATCATTTTACATGATCAGACTCTATGAAATACATAAAATATGCTTAAAATTCAAATAAAAAATTAATTTTAGATATATTTTAGGTATAGTACAAATATATAAATATATTTTATTAAAATAAAAATCTCATAGTATCGTGATACTACGATATGATTCTATGATACGATACCGCTGACAAGAAAACGATACTACCTAGTATCCCGATACTGAAAACCTTAAAAATAACTACTCCCTCTAATCCGAAATAAGTGTCCGTGACTTAGTATAAATTTTAATATTTTATACTATGTTAGTATAAAATTATCCACCCGTATTTCCAATCGGAGGGAGTAATGTTTTGCGTTCTTAGAAAATATTTGTCGAGCAAAAATCGCAACCGCCCGTCCATTATAAATTTCTGAGGTAAACCTCAAACGCGTCTCTGTTTTGATGGGTAGCTATTTAGTTTACCCCATAGTTTCAACACACGTGGTGGAAGGAACATTTCACTTTTGCTTCCCCCCTCATGCGTCGCCACGACTGTTGATCTAGTCGCCGCTGCCACCGCCGCCCTCCCCGCGCTGCCAAGTCATCGGCAATGGGTTTCACGTACTTGTTGCCTGTCTTTTCCGAGGTAGTGGCATGCCAATCACGGGGGTTCTATGCTTCATGGTGTGGTCGCGTCGCGGCCTGCCACAAGGAGGCTCTGCGCCGCTCCAATCTCCCCCTACCATCGTGTCACCCGAGGCGATTTAAACAAAAATAACCTAAACTTGATACAAATTTAAAAAATAAACCATACGCGAAAGTATTTTACGCCAATAACCCATTTTGGCGTCGCCATTCCTAGTGGCGAAGCAGATGATGCTGCGTCGCCACGGTTAGTGGCGAAGCCGATTGTGCGTCGCCACCCAGGGTGGCGAAGCAGGTGTGCGTGCGTCGCCACGCACAGTGGCGAAGCAGAATAGGGTTAGCAAAACTCCCTCACGCGCCCGACCGGCCCCTCTCTCCTCACTTCTCCCTCCCCACCTCTCTCTCCCTCTCCATTGCGGCGGCGGCTGGGACACTTCCCCTTGCTCTTGCTCAAGATCTTCTCCCTCTTCCCCTTGCTCAAGATCTTCACCAAGGTACTCTCCCTCCAATCCCCTTGCTCTTCTCCCTCTTCCCCTTCTCTAATCCCCTTCTTTGAATCCTACTTAGTGATGCATGGATTGATATGGTTGTATGGTAGTGATTTGTGTGTTTGATTCATAGTTAGTGATATTGTGTGTTTGATTCATGGATATTATGGTAGTGATATTGTGTGTGTTTGATTCATAGTTAGTGATATTGTGTTCATAGTTAGTGATATGGTTGTATGGATGCATGGTAGTGATGCATGGATCTTCTAAATAGATGTTTTAGATGGATGAATTTGTGAATCCTAGTTAGTGATTTGTGTGTTTGATTCATATGGATGGATTTGTGTGGTGGACTTGTATGGTAGATTCAAATGGATGGATATGTGTGTTTGATTCATATGGATGGATTTGTGTGGTGGATATGTGTGATTGATTTATGTTTGTTGTTATTGAACTAGCAAATTAAGATTACTTGTGATGTCCAATTTATATGCTCACATTATAGTCGGATTGTTTAGGATGGAGGATTTAAGTAATGAAAGCATTCTCGAGGGTGAAGTTGATGTTAAGCACCGTGCCTATAAGATGTCCGAGAAGAATATGGTAATTATAAAACCAAGTACTCAAATGTAATATTCTTAAGCGTGAATTGGTATGTGACACCATGCATGCATGTTCGTCACCGTGCAGATTTTTGGACCATTGCGACTGAGGTACAACCAGATGACGTCAACGGCGATGAACTATGATGAGCGGTACACCCCCTACATCCACAATCTAGGGCTTCTACCGTTCATCCATATGGTCACCCGGACGACACTCAACGTCAATCCTGCCGCGATCACCGCGCTTGTGGACCGGTGGAGGCCGGAGACCCACACCTTTCACCTCCGGACCGGCGAGATGACGATCACGCTGGAGGACATGGCGATGATACTTGCGCTCCCCATCGAGGGGGCTCCTCTTTGCATTGATACATCCTCTGATGATTGGCGCGGGAAGATGTTAGATCTCATTGGGAAGTGCCCCGGGGATACTCTCAACAGGCACGGAGTAAAGTTGAGGGTCCCCGCGGGGGCAACTTTCAAATGGATCTCAGATAACTTCGGTACGTGCCCTGAGGATGCCGATGAGGATCTTGTCAAGATCTACGCCCGCGTGTACGTGTGGTATGTTATCACACGGAGTCTGTTCAATGACACTAGTGGGAAGACCGCGCACTGGCATTGGCTGAAGGCGCTCACCGTCATGGATAAGAAGTGGAGCTGGGGCACTACTGCATTGGCTTGGTTGTATCGTCAGGTAATGAGTTGTTTTGTCCACTCCGTACATTTGCTCTCCATTTTGGCTACATTCCAGTTATTGATGTTTGCTTTCATACCTTCTGCAGCTTGACGATGCTTGTTGTAGGACAGAGCCACAAGCTTGTATTGCTGGTTCCCTGCTTCTTCTTTCGGTGTGGAGTTGGGAACGGTTCCCTGTTGGACGGCCGAAAGTTGGTCCTCGTAGAGACTGGGACGATGGTGACGACCGCCACCGGTATCCCACGCTTGCTTACTATTGGGACCAGCATTCTGAGTTCACTTCTGACCCAGAACAAGCATATCGACAATACACCAACGAGTTTGACAACCTAACCCCTGAGCAGGTAAAATAACTCTATTCCCTCACTCTGAACTTGTCATATATATGATATATGATATTGTGAGCTTGATCTTCTTTGATATGATCTTCTTTGATATATGATATATGATATTGTGAGCTTGATCTTTCTTTGATATGATCTTCTTTGATATATGATATATGATCTTCTTTGATATATGATATATGATATATGATATATGATATTGTGAGCTTGATCTTCTTTGATATATGATATATGATCTTCTTTGATATATGATATATGATCTTCTTTGATATATGATCTTGTCTCGGGTATTTAGGATCTTCATTATTGGGCATGTTGTAGGTGATATGGCAACCATATGGCAAAGGATATTCTTACGGGGCGCCTTCTTATGGTGACGCTGCCTGGGAGATTAACCCTGCTTGCATGGCTGAACAAGCTCTGTTTCATATGCGTTGCCCGTTGATATGCATGTGGGCTGTTGAGCTTCACTTGACGCAGCGGGTTATGCGGCAGTTTGATCTTTATCAAGAGTACCCGCCGATGTATGAGGACACGGATCGTCAGCTTCACCGGTATGAATCATAATTCCGCCGTTCCGCCATTGTGTAATGTAATTCTTGTTTGTTGACAGTGTGCTATTTTTATTGTGCAGCTATGACAGGATCAAATGTCGGAAGACAGATTGGCCCAATATTCACAAGATGCATATCAAGACGTTTCAACAACGTGTGACGGAGACTAAGCGGGCAAAAGGAATAAATATAGCGGACCATTCTGATGAGGCTTTCAACAACTATCTCCGTTGGTTTCAACCTCGGACTCGTTTGCAGCTTCTTCCGGATGCCTACACGGATGAGATTTTGGAAGAACCTTTGCCGTTCGACCAGCTTGGCAATCTTGCTTACAATAAGCTTGTCAGAGAGGGGCGCCAAGTCCCTTTTGCTTCAGCGATTAACTTTGTGGTAAGCTTGTTCTTCTTTTTGGAATCTCACTACTATCTCAACTTGCCACTTGTGTCTTTACATATTCATATACATGCTAGCGCTCGGAGGTCCAGAAGCAAGCTGCTGAATTCGAGGTGGCTTTGGAAATTCCGGAGCACAAAGATGGCTATTCAAGATTGCGAGAATTTGTGAAGGTATTAATTTGCCGGAGAACATATTCTACTCATGAATGGTGAAATGCTGGATAATGCAGTAGCCATTGCCTAGCCATTGCTAAATGCCTTGCTTTTGAGTTCTTATAAATTTGTGATAGCCATTGCTAGTTTATTTTGAAACTTTAAGACCATTGCCTAGACATTGCTAAATGCCAAGTACTACATGTTGCTAGTTTCTTTTCAAACTTTAAGACCATGAGACCATTACAATGCATGTGACTACTTCCGGTGCTTTTCCTTTTAACCCTACTTGCGGTGTTTTATACTTTTGACAATTATTTTCTTCTTATAGCGTCAGGGCCAGAAGTTACGGAGATTAGGAAACCTTCTTGGTTGCCGTGATCCTGAGATTGCATCAACGCCGTCGCCGTCCCAGTCTCATGCCATATCGGACTCCGCGGATGATGAATCCACGCCGGAACAAGAGGATGAAGAGGAACAAGAGGATCCCCTACCATCGAAGAGAAAGAACAAAGGTGTACATAGGGACAAGTACACACCACATGATTTTAAGGAGAAGACAAAGAAGAAGGTGGTCACGGAAGAAGTCTCCGATTCCGACGATGACAATTATGTGTTGGAGGCACGGAAGAAGATCGCTCCGCGTAGGGGAGGAGGGAAGCGTGGAAGAAAGTAGAAGTTTAGGTTTTATCCTATCTAGCTTGTGTATGAACTTGTGCTTGTGTATGACGGACACTGGGTTTGGCTATGTAATATTTGAACTATGAGCTTGATGTTTGGATATGATCATGTGCTCGAATTTCATATATGATCTTCTTGGATATATGATATATGATATTGTGAGCTTGATCTTCTTTGATATGATCATATATGATATATGATATTGTGAGCTTGATCTTCTTTGATATGATCATATATGATAAATGATATTGTGAGCTTGATCTTCTTTGATATGATCATATATGATAAATGATATATGATATTGTGAGCTTGTTCTTCTTTGATATGATCATATATGATATATGATCTTGTGAGCTTGATCTTCTTTGATATGCTCATATATGAAATATGATATTGTGAGCTTGATCTTCTTTGATATATGATATATGAAATTGTGAGCTTGATCTTCTTTGATATATGATATACGATCTTCTTTGATATATGATCTTGTTTGATATGTGATATATGATATTCAAAAGAAGATTTGAGCTGATTTCATATATCCAGGCTTGCGTCGCCACTGGGCGTGGCGAAGCAGGCGTGCGTCGCCACTGTGAGTGGCGAAGCACAGTAGGCAGCTGCGCCCGGCCGCAGCGCAGCACGCAAAGGCTGCGTCGCCACTGGGAGTGGCGAAGCACCGCTGCGTCGCCACTGGGAGTGGCGAAGCAGAGCTGCGTCGCCACTGGGAGTGGCGAAGCAAGCCTGGACTCGAAAAAATGCTCAAAAACTATGAAAAAATGAAGCAACTTTAACTTGTGTCAACTTTATCTTCAAAATCAAGTGATACACAAGGTTCACACATAGTTTGAAATAATAATATGCATACATTCACACAAGGTTCTGACATAATTCAAAATGACAAGGTTCACATGCAATAGTTAAATACATGTCCGAATTCACGAATGCTCTATTCGCTCAAGCATGGTCCCTTTGCCTTCGCCTTCGCCATGGCCTTCCTCTTCTTCTCTTCTTCTTCCTTCTCCTCCCTAATGGCACGCGCCTCGGCAGCCACCCTTTCAAAACGTTCCTTCTTCTCCCTCTTCTTCTCTTCTTCTTCCTTCTCCATCCTTGCTAGGTGCGCCGCCCAAACAGCCTGGCGCTGCTTCAAGTCACGCGCTTCTCGTTCTCTCTTCTCTTTAAGTGCTTTGGCGCGCTGCTTCAACTCACGCGCTTCTCGTTCCCACCGCATTTCCTGCCACCTTTTCCGCTCCGCTTCCTCTTTTTCAGCTTCCTCTTTCAGCTTCCTCTTTCTTTCTTCCACTTTCTTGGCCGCATCTTGTTCCTTCACTCTCCTCAAAGCCTCATTTTGAACATCTTCGTCCTCCTTGTGACCTTGAGTTGAGCTATGTCCCGTCCCACTCACCTTTCTCTCCCTCTCCATCTCTACTTCCATGTTGCTTATCTTATCGTAGGCTCTCTTCATTATCTCGTCGTACTCACGAATGCTCTTTATTACCCCCTCCGCAAGCTCCTTCTGACGTTGCTCTTCTCTTTCTCTCCTCATTCTTTCCTCACGAACCCTCAATTGTTGATCTTCTTCCATCCTCATTTGTGTTGCCTCTTTCTTCTTCCTCTCGGCCGCATCCATCTCCATCACCTTCCTCCATGACTCATTGAAGGTCTGATCCCCCTCCTTGTTGGCTTGACTCCCCGCCATATCTACAATAAGAGTGGAGATAAAAGTTAGTACACACAAAATGTAAAATATTATCTCAAATTTAGAAATTGTAGAGCACAAAATAAAAGTACATACGGAAATGGTCCTTGTAGATATCCTATCATACTAGTTCGATTTACACCACGGACTCCTCTAAGACCTAGTTGTCTTCCTCTTTGTTGCCTAGGATTACGATAGCTTGGACCACCTCCGTGACTTCGACCACCTCGGTGGCTAGGACCACTTTGTTGGCTTGCAACACTATGTTGGTTACTCCTTTGTTGGCTTGGGCTTGGACCATCTTGGTGGCTTGGACCACTTTGTTGGGTACTCCTTTGTTGGCTTGGACCACTTTGTTGGGTACTTTGTTGGCTTGGGCTAGGAACATCTTGGTGGCTTGGACCACTTTGTTGGGTACTCCTTTGTTGGCTTGGAACATCTTGGTGGCTTGAACCACCTTGTTGACTACTCATGGGTTGGCTTGCGTTCGGGTCATTTCTCTTTGCTCTTTTCCTTTGGGTACATGTCCTAGCATTGTGTCCATGACCATTACACTTTCCACAACGAGCTCTATCACATGGCTCTTGAAATTGGTCATTTCCTGATTCTCTCGCACCACCACGACCCCATCCATCCATGTCACCCCTAAAACGCTTTGTCTGACGTCTTCCACGTTTAACAACCTTCCATGACGGATGGGGCCAGAGTTGGATTCCATGATACTCGGGCCACTGTGATTGGTCTAGGTATGGGTTAAATCTAGGAGCCCATGTTTTCTTGGTCGTCGTGATGGAGAACTCTGACTCTCTCACGGTGAGAGGGTGATTGTAGTCCAAATGACGCACCCGAGCCGCCGTTAGCAAATGCGAGCAAGCGAGATGGACCAAAGATGGCCTCGCACATGTGCACTCGCAAGTCCTTAGCGAGACCTTGAAAGCTCGGCCTCCGTGTTGGACACCGTCGGCCGTGGTTCCTCCGGGCTCGTTCACTTGATAAATGAGCTCTTCGTTATCATAAACGGTGGCAACTTCAGAATCCGCCTTACGAGACTGAAATATCCTCCACTCGTCAACTTTGGGTGGGTACTCGTATTTGTGGTTTTGCGTATTGTCTCCCGCAATCTGCCTTTCTGTTTCATCTGAGTACTTCAAAAAATACTCATTCAACTTGTCGAATGTGTATCGCACAATTGCCGTCACGGGCAATGCACGGACACCCTTGAGCACCTTGTTGAAGCACTCTGCCATATTGCTTGTCATTTGACCGTACCTCCGACCATTTTCATCGTAGGCTCTTGCCCACTTTGTTCTATCTTGGATGTGCCTAGTGAGAAATGCTTGACCCTTAGCATCGAGCTTTCTGTTTGAGGTCAATTTGATGTACAAGTTTGCGAAACGCCGGTCAGTGAAAGCGAGACAACAATCTTGAAGATCATCGGTCAACTCCTTGCTACCACATGCCCTATAGAAGTTTGAACAGAAATGCCTCATGCACCATCTATGGTGCAAAGGAGCATGCCCTGGTATTTCAATATTTACTGCTGCGAGAATTCCTTGATGCCGATCTGAGATGACACAAATTTCCCTTTGTGGCGGTAATACCTTGGTCCTCAAATGGTGAAAAAACCACTGCCAGTTATTATTGTTCTCCGCCTCAACGAAAGCAAATGCCAAAGGAACCAAACGGTTGTTGGCATCATTTGCTATTGCAACCAAGAGAGTCCCCCTATATTGCCCGGTCAGAAATGTCCCATCAACGGAGATTACCGGTCTACAATGCTCAAAAGCTTTCATGCATTGCTGGAAAGCCCAAAATGCACGGCCAAATACTCGGACAGTTCTTTCATTGTAAATCCTTGTTTCCTGTCCATAAGGCTCTACCACATGAACCATGCCCGGGTTTGCATCGGCCATTGCTAACAACAACCGAGGAATTCGGTTGTATGCTTCTTCCCAATCACCATACAACATCCTGAATGCAGCTTGCTTCGCTTTCCATGCCTTGCCGTATTTCACATCGTAGTGAAAGAGAGCTTTCACAAGCTCCATGACTGTCTTGATGCTCATTGTTGGAAGTGACGAGATTTGGTTGGAAAGTCTATATGCGATGAACTCGGAGGTGAGTTGTCGGTGATCGTGCTTTACTGCTTTGCCATCCACCCTCTTTCCGCGACACATGTGAGTTGGCACACAACTTGTTATGCGCCAATCGGGTCCTCCCTTCCATGGTCTTGCACGCACAATCCAAGGACATCGATCATCCTCGCACTTAACAGTGTAACGCTTCTTCACGTCTGAGTGAAGCACCGTATAGGGACGATGATACTTAACCGAGAAGTCTTTGATCCATTGTTTAAATTCCAGCAAGGTTTTGAACATCAAGCCTTTTGATATACCATAACTCTCATGACTGCCATCCCGGTAAGAAGTAGGCCTTGGTCCAAGCACTATACCCTCGCCGCCGTCAACCGTGGCTTCATCCGCGAGACTAAGATCACGGAACAATGGTATCCGATGATCTCGTCCCAATACCTTCTCGTGGACTTCGGCCTCCTTGGCCGTGAACCCTTCCTCATCAACTTCTTCTTCGGGACCATCGTCATCCGAGTCCGATGCATAGCATCGCGAGTACGGGATGTCATGGTCCATGTTTTCTTGCGTGTAGTACATATCCAAATCTCCAACATTGTGGTCATGAAGCTCAATATCATTATCATCATCCCCCCACTCATCATCCTCCTCTTCCAACGATAGTGCCTCCTTTGAAATTGGCCTTCCATCCGTCATTTCTTCTTGGTGGTTCGGTGGAGAATTCCTAGCATCAACCCGGGAGGCACTCCGGTTCAAGTCCACATGCAAAGTACCACCAACCTTTTTGGTGGCAAATAACTCAAGAGCCTTGTCGAGAGATTCGGCCACCACCTCCTTGTATGCACCCCAACGTTGCTCGGAGTTGATACGCATTATCTTCCAACGGAAGTGCATGCCAAATCCGGCGTTGTGCCTACCTTCCAACTCAACAACATCACTAGGGTCCATCCAATTCAACTCTATTCTAACTTGTTCCAAGACCTCGGCGTACGTAGGAGTACGCTCGAACACCAAGTCAAGCTCATCCGGGTCGGGCTCTATATTGCCTTTCAAATATGCTTCCTTGTCAACATGATGAACATGAACAATTCTCGCCATACCTATTTTTTATTATCAACAATAAGGTAAAAAAATTAATAAGTACCTATGCCAATATTTACTCATCACATCATACTTCATAACAATAAAACCCTAACCCTAACCCTAACATAACAAGAAAATCCTAACCCTAACCCTAACATAACAACAAACCCTAACCTCACAAACCCTTACCCTAACCTACCAATCTACACTAAAATACTTCATACACATCATACAAGCCAACATTGACCTAATTAACATTGCAATTTGGGTAAATCAATATTTCTAGGATTTCCAAGATTTGGGGATTCAAAACCAAATATGCAAATTCCAATGGGTCAAATCAATGGGAAATGATGGAGAGTACCTTAGGAGACTTGGGGAAGGAGAAATCCACGGAGAAAAGCTTCGATTTGGGTGGGAGGATTGAGAGGGGGAGAGAGAGCCGCCTTTGCTCTGAAAAGATGAGGAAGGAAGTGAGTGAGGAGGCCAGCTCGGGGCTGGGCTCCAAACCCTAACCCTAAAGTGCTTCGCCACTAAGAGTGGCGAAGCAGGACATTGTGCTTCGCCACTAAGAGTGGCGAAGCAGGCCATTGTGCTTCGCCACCGTGAGTGGCGACGCACATCACTGCTTCGCCACTGCCTGTGGCGACGCAAGAACGCCTGCTTCGCCACCGTGAATGGCGAAGCTAAAAGAGGTTATTTTTTTGAAATAGTTTGGCCGATGGTTTATTATTTGAAATCGTTTCAAGTTTGGGTTATTTTTGTCTAAATCGCCGTCACCCGAATCTCCCTCTGTCGTGGCACGCCTTCTGATAGTACTTGACCATGTCCCCGGTAGGATTTGATTGATGCGATTTAGGGTATTTGATTTTTTTTCCTTTTCTTTGTTGTTTGAGTCTATTTGAATTGGTGGAGAAGTTGAACAAGATGAAGTTGAAGAATCTCAAAGAAGATAATGACCTATGGATTTTGGAGAACACAGGTCACCAACATAGAGGATCAGATCATGCTCATGGATTCGAGTGAAATCGACGAAATGGTGAGAGAATACCGAGAGCTTGTAAAATCTGAGATAATGCAAATGGCGAGGGACCGAGAGGCGGCAGATGTAGCTTCATGAGTGAAGGGCGCAATGCCAGTTTGATTTGAGATAAACTAGCATATGCAACTTAGTACTACTTAGTATCCTACTAGTATTCTAGTTTATTGTTATCAATTAAATGCCGTATTAGCAATGGAGACATGTACATTTCAATGGAACTGACTGTTTATTAAAATATTCAGTTATTGTTCTGCGGTACCGAAGAAGAAAATCGTCAGAACAGATCCCGCATACTGAATCGCATAACTGAATATATATAGTTTTCCGATACACTTATGCAGGATCTGCTCTGTCGTGACAATTTTTCTGCGGTACCGCATTTTATAATATCTGCCAGACTTGCTCATACATGTTATTGTGAACACTCGTTTTGACTAAAAATTCTCCTATTGTGCCACTGTTATACTACCTCCGTTCCCTTTTAATCGACGCTATCGCGTGAAGTGCTCTGACTACCGACGATGCATGCTCGGCGTTGATTAAATGCGAACAGAGCGAGTACCTGTCAAGAGGCCGAAGTGCCGTCTCTCTCAACGGAGTAGCGTCGGAGATGGAGATGGTAGTGATGACTGGTTAAGCCCCGGTAAGGAAAATCGAGTGGTATCGAGAAGACGAGAAATTAGCTAGTCCACGGACGGTTAGCGGTTCCATTAAATCTTGCTAATCACAGAACTCGCATGAAAAGGACTACTGCACGGGAGCATCACTATAATCCCACTGGTTAACCACTCTTATTAGTAGTCTCGCTGCTTAACACTCAGTGACATTCCCGCTAACTGAATGTCTTTCGGTCACCATGTCTGAATGTTGCGCTGTTGTTTGTTGGGGTTGGGGCAGTCGACTCGTTTCGTCTAAATTGTGTTGCACCTGGATCGCGGCGATTGCTTGACGTGTTAACCATCCACGTCGCAGCATGTCTGCTTTTTCTTAACAAACATCACCCCTAGTACCCACTTCAGTCTAAAAGTTCTTTTTTCTAAAGTACCACTCCGGTCTAGGTTGTTCCCATCAAAACCTCCTTCCCCATCACCTATTTAGGGATGCCAATCCGAAATATGAGGATTCTCATCAGGATCTTGACCCTTTGGTAGGGCGAGTTAGGACGAAGGCTGAACCTTGGCATGGGAGATTCACTTCTAATGGTAGCAAGTCTATCCTCATTGACTCGTGCCTATCTAGCCTACCTATGTATATGATGGGGCTCTATTTACTACCGGAGGGAGTACATGGTACCTTTGACAAGGAACTATCGCGCTTCTTCTGGCAGGATTTGAGTGGCCGCCAGAAATATCACATGGTAAAATGGGCGGATATCTGTGCCCCCAAGGAGCTTGGAGGCATAGGCATCTTAGCATCACGCCGCTTTAATAAGGCTTTGATGCTTAAATGGGTGTGGCGTATCCTTAGGGATGAGGGGGGGGGGGGGGCTATGGCTACGTTTGATCAAAGCCAAATATCTTCGAGGCCATCCCCTCTTGGCGTGTGATTGTCGTGAGGGTTCCCAGTTTTGACGCGCCATCCAGGATCTCAAGCAGGAGATTCATCGAGGGATCTCCTTCTCCATTGGCAATGGTTAAGGCACCCTCTTCTGACTTGATCCGTGGATGCGAGAGCAACCTCTGCGAGTGGGTTATCCCAGTCTATTTGCGATTTGCTCCAACCCTATGTTGCTGGTAGCCTCTGTTGCGCATGAGGGGAAATGGAACATTGCGTTCCGTAGAACCTTTGGCATGGAGGAGGCCGCCGCTTGGCTTGAGCTAAGAGCTAGACTTCCCCCTTCCCTTTCTACCTCTATGGATAGTGTTGCTTCACTAGTGGGGACGGGGCCTCCAGTCCCGGCCCGTAAGGGGCTTTAGTCCCGGTTTGCAAACCGGGACCCCAGCCGCGGGACTAAAGGCTGAACCTTTAGTCCCGGCCCGCTTACCAGCCGGGACTGGAGGGTGTCCACGTGGGCACCTCGGAGCGAATCAGGGCCAGGACCTTTAGTCCCGGTTTGTAACACAGACCGGGACTAAAGGGCATCTGCAGTTTTTTGTTTTTTGCTTTAGGGTTTTAGGGTTTAGGGGTTTTAGGTGTTCGGGGGATTAACGTGATGCCTCGTTTGGTGCCTTGGTGTTCGGGAATTAGTTTATGCATATATATATGATTAACTTATCTTACAAGCGAGCATATATATACAATTATATGGAGATCAGAATTATCGGGACAAGAGCCCATCTATTCGATTACATGGACCAACATCAGTAATGGCCCCTAGCTACACTAAATCGTCCTTTGTCGTCTATAGCTTCTATCCTCAGAAAGGCCGCTAGCTCCTCTGCAACAGCAATCGCGCGTTGCTCTGGTAGGTACTTCTCCCGCATGGCCGTGTACTATATAAGAAGAGGAGATGAATATGAATATCAATCATGATAACAAAGAATGTCGAGTAAAAATAGAGGTGTGAATGTTTATTGCTTACATCGTATCTGTAATCCTTGTGCTCAGAGGTAAACGTGCGAATGGTCTCGCAAACATAGTATCCACATAGATGCGTCCCCCGTGGCTGCTGGTCGCACTTTACGAGAATAGAATATATATAATCAAAATAATAATCTAGCATTACAAATGTATTGAAAATAGAAGTATATCATACTACTACTTACCTGAGCCGCTCTAAAGGTCAGCTTCTCATCCCGGATACCGGGAGTCACGCACTTGAACCGCTTCCAAACCCTGCCCGACGAGGAAAATGATTTGCTAAGTTTTTCATTAATTGATATATCAGAAAATCATCGAAAGAGACCGATAGAGCGCAAGAATGATTGAAATTACCCTTGGAGCATGTCCTGCAGGCTTTGGAACTGTTCCAAGGGTCTCGATAATGGGTCGAAGGCATCAACTCTTCCCTTATCAATTTGAATGTCCAACAGAATCCAGTGGAAGCTGCACATATATATATATATATATATGTGTCAGTAACTTATCAATAACATTCATAAGTGAATGGACACAACAGAGTAAGACCCTCACTTGAAGTTGTATGGAAACAGTATGTGGTCACAAAAATTTTGATCTGTTAGAAACCTTACAAGGTTTTCCTCTGTCTCCTTGGGGTTATCAGTTAGCGTCTTTATATGTATTTTATCTGGGTCAATAAACCCAATATTTAGGATGTTCCTACTTTTACATTCCAGAATCTTAATTCTGCATAATAGAGTACAAGTCAGAACGGAACAAGTTATATGTAGACAATGAATTGAAATAACTGATCAAGTTATATGTAGACAACGAATTAAAAAACTTACAGACAATAGCAACTCATAAGCGATTTGTCGAGGGCGTCGGCATTGTACATCTGGAAGAGTTCATCAAAGTCGATATGGATGTTTTCGGGGCGGCCGTAGTACTCCCGTGGGACACGCGCCACGATCATCGTTCTCCCATTCTTTGATTCACTTAAGTACCATGTATGCAAGTAACGCATATTTGTTGGGAGATCATCCAACTTATCTTTGCTGACCAAAGGCGCTCCCATGACAAACTGTGGCTTAGGGGCTACCACAGCCTTGGGTAACCTGTCGTCTTGGGAAGCCAGAACGTCTTCAACCGGGATACCCCATTCAGCCGCCCACTTCTTTAATAATTCCAAATCTTGCCCCTGCACCAGATAGGGAACATTCTCGGGTAACACCCTGAGGGGTGGGATCGACTGTTTGGCCTGTTGTCCAAGCTGAGGAACGTCTGATCTTTTTTTGCTTGTAGTTGAACTTGATTTGCTCCCACTTGCACTTGCACGTGATCTGCTCTTTTGCCCTTCCTTCTGCAATGTGCGTGTATAGTCGTCAGGCTTATGGTGTAAGTCATACTGTGATGGAAGGGTCATGAAGTATTTTGCATATGCTATTTGCTTCTCGGTGTATTCCGGGCGGGGCTCGGGTTCCTTCTTTTTCATCTGCGCCTCATAATGTTCCTTTGCTATCCTGGCGTTTTCCTCGTCGGTACGATCATAAGGTCTGATAGGAAGATTAGCATGAGGTACCTTTGGGAGGGGCGACAGTTTGCGCTTTGGGGAGCTCCGTCGCTTAGAACTCATCGACGGAGCGTTCTTGCTGGCACGCTTCCGCTTAGTATCCTTAGCGGGGGGCGGCGGAGACGGCCGACCCAAGTCCGGCGGCGGTGATCGATCTGGACTCGTGTTGTGGTGGCCGTCGTCATGTGGAGGGCTTGGAGGTGATGGAGGTGTAGGTGACCTGCGACGACTCGGAGGCGGTGTTGTCCTTGGGGCCGAGCCTGGAAGCTTGATGTAGTTCTTGTCCCATAGGATGACTCCACCCAGTACTTCTCCGAGTGTCCTCTCATCTTCGGGTCCAGCCATGTCGAGCTCCATATCATGAAACCCCGCCATGATTTCATCCACCCCGACTTTAGCAAAGCCAGCTGGAATCTCACGGCCATGCCAGCGTGCATCAGGGCCAGAAGGTAAAGCTTGTCCGACGGCCACCTTCATGGATATGTTCTTGAATTTCTGATGGAGTTCACATGATGTTGACTCCTTGATTCCATCCACGGGGTAGCCGGGACCGCCCTCTATCATTCTTCGTGCATCGTCGGGCGGGGCCTCAGATTCAGCCACGCTGCTTTTCCGCTTAGATGGGGCGCCGATAATATAGAGTCCAGGATCTTCCTGGCGCGCTACTCCTCTAAGCTCGTCAATCTTCTTCTGTTGCTCGTTAAGCCTGGCAAGCAACTGGTTGAACTTGTCATTCTCCTCATCCTGCTGTCGCTTCTTTGCTCTCGCCCGGCTTCTGTAAGTGTCTTGGTCTCTGGCAAACCCAAGCCACCATGGGTAAGAAGGACCGAAGCCTCGCGTTCGTCCTCCATGTTCGTCATTGCCGAGGACCAGTGTGAGCAAATCTTTCTCTCTATCTGCAGTGAACTGTCTTTTTCCCTCTTTAATTTCTTTCACTATCTTTTTCCAATTCTCCCTGGGTATCCTAAGACCGTCACTGCAGATAAGGTCCCCTGTTTCTTCGTCGTACGAACCACCATGCGCAAGGAACCAATTCCTTGCTCTTATTTCCCACTCATCACGGATGGGTTCAGGTATGATGCCTTTAGCTAGCAAATCTTGCTCTTTCTTATCCCACTTTGGGATGGCAGTCTCATAGCCCCCTGGCCCCAGCGTGTGGTGATATTTCTTCTTGTCGGCATTTTTCTTGTTCTTTTCTGATAATGCCTTGGCATCTTCTGACTGCTTGTACTCCTGAAATGCCTTCCAGTGATTCGCCTGCTTGGCTAGATACCCCTCGAATACTGGCACTTTCTTTGTCTTCCGATATTCTTTCCATAGCTTCTTCTTCCAGCTACGGAACAGTTCGGCCATCTTCTTTAGAGTCCACTGCTTGACTTTGGCCCTCAGTTTATTTGCGGCGTCTTGATTCTCACATTCTGGTAGGTTGAAATGTGACATGATATCATTCCAAAGATTATCTTTGTACCTTTCGGCGACATAGTCACTATCGGCTGCCCCTTTGCGCTTGTTCCACTCCCGAACGCTGATCGGGACGTGATCCCTAACGAGAACTCTGCATTGCTTCTTGAATGTGTCAGCAGCATTCTTAGGAAGCTTTGGTTCGCCCGTAGGCAATATCACCTCAAAGGTGTAATGCGTCCGTGCGTCCAACTTTTTAGTCGGGCCTCGTTTCGTAGATTTGCTCGATGTGGAGGCCTAAGAGGGAGAAACATTCGTCAAATGAATGTATATGTATACAATATAGAGCTATCTCCAATATTTTTCACATATTACAAGTGATTGTCGAACTTCATATGTATACCTCGCCGGACTTTATTATTTCTCCACCGGCTTCTCCACCGGCTTCTCCATCAGTGGAGCTATCACCTTCTCCATCATTGGAGCTATCTCCGGCCCCATCGGCTTCATCTTCGTGTCGATCAACCTCCATTCCATCTCCGGAGGGGTTTAGAAATGACGACGGAGATTCTGCAGGTTCAACGTCGGGGGCGTCTTTGATTATATCTTCGATAAGTTCTTCCTCTTCGAGGTTCCTGCTATGTGGATCCATAGTTCTGCAAAAAACGAACATTTGATTAACTAATAAACTAACAAACTATATATGATGCAAAATAATTCTATTTCTATTTGCAAAATAATTCTATTTCTATTTGCAAATAAATTCTAACTAAATAATACTATCTCTAAAATAATACTATCTCTAAAATAATACTATCTCTAAAATAATACTATATCTAAAATAATACTATCTCTAAAATAATACTATCTCTAAAATAATACTATATCTAAAATAATTCTATCTCTAAAATAATACTATATCTAAAATAATACTATCTCTAAAATAATACTATCTCTAAAATAATTCTATTCTAACTATATGTATCTAAATAATTCTATTCTAACTATATCTATCTAAATAATTCTATTCTAACTATATGTATCTAAATAATTCTATTCTAACTAAATCTATCTAAATAATTCTATTCTAACTATATCTATCTAAATAATTCTATTCTAACTATATGTATCTAAATAATTCTATTCTAACTATATCTATCTAAATAATTCTATTCTAACTATATCTATCCTATCTAAATAATTCTATTCTAACTATATGTATCTAAATAATTATATTCTAACTATATGTATCTAAATAATTCTATTCTAACTATATTTATCTAAATAATTCTATTCTAACTATATCTATCCTATCTAAATAATTCTATTCTAACTATATGTATCTAAATAATTCTATTCTAACTATATCTATCTAAATAATTTTATTCTAACTATATCTATCTAAATAATTCTATTCTAACTATATATTCTAATACTAATTAACTAATTAACACTAACCCTAACACTAATTAACAAATTAACACTAATTAACAAATTAAACTTTTTGCAAAAAAACCTTGCAGGTTAAGGGCGCGCGGCGGCTCTGCGGCGGCTGGTCGGCGACTTGACGGCGGCTGGTCGGCGGCTGGACGGCGGGTGGCGCGGCGCGGTGGCGCGGTGGCTGGCGGTGGCGCGGGGGCGCGGTGGCGCGGTGGCTGGCGGTGGCGCGGGGGCGCGGCGGCGCGGGGGCGCGGGGGCGCGGGAGCGCGGCGGCGCGGCTGAACGGCGGCGAGGCGGCGGCGAGCTCGGGCAGCCTGACGGCGTCTCGGTGAATTCCTCGCGCGCGAAAACTGCAGAGTCTGAATCGGCGGGGAAGAAGGCGGGCTTTTATACCCCGGGACCTTTAGTCCCGGGCGGTGGTTCAGGCCGGGACTAAAGGGGGGCCTTTAGTCCCGGTTTGAGCCACCGCCCGGGACTAAAGGCCTCGGGTGGGGGTTTCAGCCGCAAGGGCCTTTAGTCCCGGTCTGTGGCACGGACCGGGACTAAAGGCCTATTTTCTGTTTTTTATTTTATTTGTTTTATAGATAGTTATCTATTTGCATATTTGAGAATTTAACAAAACTATAAAAATGAAAAGTGTTTGAAATTGAATAAATAATTCAAAACTATTTTATATTTTAAAAATTAATTATTTTAACTATCCTAAGTATTAACTATTTTGCCATTTTCAATTAAAAACTATGTTTATTAATATTCTTTTTGCATATTTGAGAATTTGACAAAACTATAAAAATGAAAAGTGTTTGAAATTGAATAGATAATTCAAAAATATTTTCTATTTTACAAATTAATTATTTTAACTATCCTAAGTATTAACTATTTTGCCATTTTCAATTAAAAACTATGTTTATTAATATTCTTTTTGCATATTTGAGAATTTGACAAAACTATAAAAATGAAAAGTGTTTGAAATTGAATAGATAATTCAAAACTATTTTCTATTTTACAAATTAATTATTTTAACTATCCTAAGTATTAACTATTTTGCCATTTTCAATTAAAAACTATGTTTATTAATATTCTTTTTGCATATTTGAGAATTTGACAAAACTATAAAAATGAAAAGTGTTTGAAATTGAATAGATAATTCAAAACTATTTTCTATTTTATAAATAATTTTTTTAACTATCCTAAGTATTAACTATTTTGCTATTTTCAATTAAAAACTATGTTTAGTAACCGTGTCTGTCGTAGCCATGGAGAATCTTCATCATGCATTACATAAAAGATTTAATACATTATTACATTATTGCACCAACAATCCTATCTATTATTTCTGTTTTCTTCTGGGTCGTAGCCATGGAGAATCTTCATCATTCAGTAGGATGCTTGGGTCAGTCTTCACTTTGAAGGGCGGAATTTCATGAAACTTATTATAATCTATTGACATGTCTGTCTTGTCATCTACTCCCACGATGTTTCTTTTCCCTGAAAGAACTATGTGGCGCTTTGGCTCATCGGACGATGTCTTCTTTTGCTGATTTCTTTTTCTCGTTTTTGTAGACATGTCCTTCACATAGAAAACCTGAGCGACATCGTTGGCTAGGACGAATGGTTCATCCATGTACGCAAGATTATTGAGATCCACTGTTGTCATGCCGTACTTTTGGTCTACAACTACCCCGCCACCTGTCAGCTTCACCCATTTGCACCGAAACAAAGGGATCTTAAAAGTAGGTCCATAGTCAAGTTCCCATATCTCCTCTATGTACCCGTAATATGTTTCCAAACAGTGCCCATTCTCGTCTGTTGCATCAAAGTGGACACCACTATTTTGGTTGGTGCTCTTTTTATCTTGGGCAACCGTGTAAAATGTGTTCCCATTTATCTCGTACCCTTGGAAAGTACATATAGTCGAAGATGGTGGCCTGGCCAAACAGTACAGCTGATCTCCAACGGTGTCGTCATTCATGAGATGTGTCTGCAACCAACTACCAAAAGTCTTCTCGTGTTCCCCTTTAATCCAAGAGTCAGCCTTCCCCGGGTTTTCGGAGCGTAGAATATTCTTGTGTCTCACGATATACGGAGCCACCACAGTGGAATTGTGTAGAACTGTGTAGTGTGCTTGAGAGAAAGAATGCCCGTCCATACATACTTTTGCTTTCCTTCCTAGTGTGCCTTTTCCTGTCAGCCTACCCTCATACCGAGATTCAGGAACACCAATCGGCTTAAGGTCAGGAAGAAAGTCCACACAAAACTCAATGACCTCCTCTGTTCCATAGCCCTTGGAGATGCTTCCTTCTGGCCTAGCAC
This sequence comes from Dactylis glomerata, assembly GCA_007115705.1. Classification (NCBI taxonomy): domain Eukaryota; kingdom Viridiplantae; phylum Streptophyta; class Magnoliopsida; order Poales; family Poaceae; genus Dactylis; species Dactylis glomerata. The sequence continues at coordinate 401,863 of QXEO01000129.1, forward strand.
GGTTACGAACATATTTCTTTAAGACTCCCATGAACCTCTCGAAGGGGAACATATTGTGTAGAAACACAGGACCGAGAATTCTAATCTCTTCGACTAGGTGAACTAGGAGGTGTGTCATTATATTGAAGAAGGATGGCGGGAACAACAACTCAAAGCTGACCAGACATTGGACCACTTCAATCTGTAACCCTGATAGACTTTCTCGATCGATTACCTTCTGAGAAATTGCATTGAGGAATGCACATACCTTCACAATTGCCAGGCGAACATTTTCCGGTAGAATTCCCCTCAATGCAACCGGAAGCAATTGCGTCATAAGCACGTGGCAGTCATGAGACTTTAGGTTTTGGAATTTTTTGTCTTTCATATTTACGATTCCCTTTATATTCGACGAGAAGCCAGTCGGGACCTTGATACTGAAAAGGACTTCAAAGAAGATTTCCTTCTCTTCCTTAGTAAGAGCGTAGCTGGCACGCCCTTGAAACTGCCCTGGATGCATGCCATCTCTTCCTTTATGACGTTCCTGGTCCTCCCGTGCTTCTGGTGTATCTTTTGACTTCCCATACAAGCCCAGGAAGCCTAGAATATTCACGCAGAGATTCTTCGTCAGGTGCATCACGTCGATTGCGGAGCGGACCTCATGGACTTCCCAATAGGGTAGCTCCCAAAATATAGATTTCTTCTTCCACATGGGTACGCGCTTATCAGGGCCGTTAGGAACAGGTTGGCTGCCAGGACCCTTTTCAAAGATTACTTTTAAATCTTTGACCATATCAAATACTTTAGCACCAGTACAGATGACAGGCTTCCCCCGGGGTTCTACCTTGCCATTGAAATGCTTGCCTTTTTTCTTTAAGGGATGCTTGGGCGGAAGAAAACGACGATTGTACGGGTACACATTCTTCCTACATTTGTCCAGATATATACTTTCTGTCTGATCTAAACAGTGCGTGCATGCATTGTATCCCTTGTTTGACTGTCCTGAAATGTTACTAAGAGCAGGCCAATCATTGATGGTTACGAAAAGCAACGCTCGAAGGTCAAATTCCTCTTGTTTGTGCTCGTCGCACACACGTACACCTGGTTCGGCCCACAGCTGTAAAAGTTCATCAACTAATGGCCTTAGGTACACATCAATGTCGTTGCCGGGTTGCTTTGGACCTTGGATAAGCACTGGCATCATAATGAACTTCCGCTTCATGCACAACCAAGGAGGAAGGTTGTAGATACATAGAGTAACGGGCCAGGTGCTGTGACTGCAACTCTGCTCCCCAAAAGGATTCATGCCATCTGTACTCAGACCAAACCATAAGTTCCTTGCGTCACCTGCAAATCTCGGGAACTCTCTCTCGATTTTTCTCCACTGCCGACCATCGGTGGGGTGCCTCAACTTATCGTCTTTCATACGATCTTCCATGTGCCATCGCAACAACTTCGCATGATCTTTATTTCTGAACAGACGTTTCAACCGTGGTATTATAGGAGCATACCACATCACCTTGGCAGGAACCCTCTTCCTGGGTGGCTCGCCCTCAATCTCACCAGGGTCATCTTTTCTGATCTTATACCGCAATGCAGTGCATACCGGGCATTTATCCATATTCTCATACTTCTCACCGCGGTAGAGGATGCAGTCATTAGGGCATGCATGTATCTTCTGCACGTCTAATCCTAGAGGGCAGACAAGCTTCTTTGCTTCGTACGTGCTGGCGGGCAATTTGTTCTTTCTTGGAAGCATCTTCTTCATCGGTACCAGCAACTTTTCGAATGACGAGTCAGTCACACCGGTCTCTGCCTTCCACTTCAGCAATTCCAGTGTGCTACCCAGCTTCTTCTGGCCATCTTCACAAGTTGGGTACAACAATTTGTTGTGGTCCTGTAACATCTGCTCGAACTGTAACCTCTCCTTTTCTGTGTCGCAGCCTCGCCGTGCTTCAGAAATGACCCGGCCAAGATCATCAGCGGGCTCATCTGGTTCCCGTTCTGCACCCTGATCTTCTTCTTCATTGTCTTCCATTGCGGTATCAGCATACTCAGGGAACATAGATCGGTAGTTGTCATCATCGTTATCTTCTTCTTCATCGTCGTCTTCCATCATAACCCCTCTTTCTCCGTGCTTGGTCCAAACATTATAGCCCGACATAAAACCGGACCGAAGAAGGTGGCTCTGAATGACTCTTGAGGAAGTGTAATCCTTCTCATTCTGACATTCAACACATGGACAAAACATATAGCCACCACCATGCTTGTTCGCATCGGCCGCATCTCGAAAAGAATGCACGCCTTCTCTGTAAGCGGCTGTGCGTCGATCACCGTACATCCATGGATGGCTCATCTGTATCATACGACAGTATATCAAACACAATCACGATCCTATAAATTAGTACCGCACGGTCTAAATGAGAAAATATAGTTGCTAACCTTTTAGAATAAGTGGAAATAAAGAGGAAGAGGCTTAAACGTGGCTCAGGCATCTCATATCGTAGTTGTGTTCGATGAACTGAAGCGGCATTGCTCTAATACACATTTCAACAAACACCTCTAGTGCATCTAAGAAAAAAGGAGAGCTAGCACACACCCACTGAGATCCATCCAAGAAAAATGCAAGGAAGAGTGGAGAGAGGGGCTGTGCCAATATATATAGGCAGAGGACTTTAGTCCCGGTTTGAGACACAAACCGGGACTAAAGGGGGCGCACATGGGGCCTCCCAGCGCATAGCCCTTTAGTCCCGGTTTGTTTCTCAAACCGGGACTAAAGGGTCGCTACGGGCCGGGACCAAAGCCTCCCGGGCGGCTTGGGTCTTTTGGGGCGACGTGGCCGGGCCTTTAGTCCCGGCCCAGATGGAGGCCGGGACTAAAGGGTCCAGGCCAAAGGCCCGTTTTCCACTAGTGCTTGGAGATTGACCCTTCGGGGATCTTCTCGGTTAGCTCGGCCTATAGGGCCCTCTTTACCTTGGACGACACCATTGTGGAAGGCTCCCCTACCCCTGAAGACAAAGATCTTTGTATGGCAATTGCTACGAGATCGTTTGCCTTCAGGGGTCGAGGTGGCAAAGAGACATGGGCCGGGGGACGGGTTGTGTCCATTATGCGGGAAACCCATATAATGTTCACTTGTCCCGCAGCCCGGTTTCTGTAGAGCTTTGTCCAGGAGGCCCTGGGTCTTGCATGGCCGGCCCGGGACCTTGGTGAGTTCCTAGAAACCCAGGCGAACCGGACTGGAACGAGGCGTCGCCTCTTCTGGTTCATATTCGCTGCGATGTCTTGAACCTTATGGACTACGCGTAATAAGATTGTTATTGAGAAAATATTCCCTCGACGTGCTTCTGACTCGGTGTTTAAAATGTTGGCTTCTTTACAGCTGTGGTACCCGCTGTGTAGACAGCAGGACAGGGAGCGGGTGGATGGCATGCCACAGGCCTCGCAGGAGGTAGCCCGCCGTCTCTCCATGCCGCCGGACCGACGAGCGTAGCCTCATCTAGGGATTGCTCGTCCTTTTATTTTATGTTGGGCATGTTTGTGCTGCTGCCCCAGCAATTTCAGTTTCTCGTCTTATAACTTGTTCGTGAACCTTGTATGGATGTTGTTGCTTTATATTTATAAAAAGCGGGGCGAAAGCCTGTTTCGAGAAGAAGAGGGTCATGTCGGGTCATATCACAGTGACTGATGATAAATTAAGGTGAAAATGAAGTTAGCATTAAGAGACCATAACATAGATAAGTAGCTTTTGATTTCATCATGTCCAAATAATACGACTAATTACTAAACGGGGTGTCATCTAGCTATCAGACGAATTGCCAACAGAGTAGTTGGCAGCGATCGATTAATTACAACACCTAGTATAGTATGGTATTGTAGAGGGGTATCCCACCCTACGGTACAAAATAATCAGTAGCTACAGTCCGGTCGTTCGATTTTATTTTAAGACCAATGAGATAACTCGGAGGTATTTTGGACGATGGCCCTGCTTATCGTGAAGATTGAGGCACTAACTAATGTGGCTGATTAATTCCTTGCACAATCTCAGGCTTTCTAGACTCCTCGTGCGGGATCTCTGATCAAATTGCTGAACGTCCTTAAGTATGTACTCCATAGTAAAAATGCTCACTCCTTTTTTTAGTTACCCTCTCTTTTGTGTTTAGTCAAAATTAAGCTTCTTTGAGTTTGATAAAATATGTAAAAGTATCACTATCTCAATTCATATAATATAACAATATATTATATGGTGATTATAATTATATCTTTTTTACATTACAGATGTTGGTTTTTCTCTTTATATATTGGTCAATCTTTACAAGTTTGAATTTGACAGAAACTAGAAAGCGGGGTGATTAAAACTGGCGGGAATACATTGTTTTTCAAAATAGAGGGTTGACCCCAGCCTCTGCGAGGATGGACACCACCTTTTTTATTAGATTACTAGCAAAAGTACCCTTGCGTTGCATCGGGAAGAACAAAAATTGAAATGTTGTAGTGAATCATCCGTGACTTCTTTGTGCCATCATTGACAAAGTTCGGTATATTTTCTCCAATTCCTGATAAACATGATTAATTCTAAGAAGATGTTCTCGTGTAGGAGTTGTAGAATAACAATTGACCCTAAAATTGACTCACCCCCATAACCTTACAATCAGTTTCCATGTTTCCGTTCTCTTCTTGAGCATAGCAGAATGCTTGCTATTAATACCAGATGCAAGATGTCGATCAGCCTGTACAAAAGAAATCTAAAACTAATTGCAATGCACAACAACAATCAGGTCAACATGACAAAATAAGGAAAATTTAGAAACAACATACAATAGGATGCTAGTAATTACAAAATTGAAGCTTTAATATTAAAAAAAGGCAATCGATTCACCCGTCGACACCAATAGAACATCTATCACCAACCGATCAAGCAGCATGTTTTTTCATACCTTTTGTCTATGTCTTGTGGATGGCTTTCGTGATGGATACATAATTAATTGATCTGGCCACACATATGAATCGAGAGATTCTGCTGTTCTAGTCCGGATCGGAGTTCCATCAACCGGCTGAACCCCAAACCTCTTCCAGCTGTTTTTGGATGATTGACCAAGACGGGCGGAGGGAGGACAATATTCTTCGTACACTCCATTGTCTACCTCTTAAGTTCGCCGAGCATCATCGGCGTCGAGCCGTTGTCTAAGCTCATACGTGGACGTGTTGTGGACGCCATCTAGCTAGGTAGTACTCAGCTGTCAGTGCCAGGAGATCAGGATCGGAGTTCCGTCAACCGGCTCAATCCCAAACCTCTTCCAACTGTTTTGGACGATTGACCAAGATGGGCGGTGGGAGGACAGTATTCTTCATACACTCCATTGTCTACCTCTTTAGTTCTCTGAGCACCGTCGGCGTCGAGCCATTGTCTAAGCTCATTCGCGGACGCGTTGTGCACGCCATCCAACCAGGCAGTGCTCAGCCGTCAGTGCCAGGAGATCAGCGACAGCCGACAGCGCTAAAGCAGATTTATCTCTAGTCCTCCTCTTTAAGGAGGCATGTAGTCCTACTGGCCTTCCCTGTACCATAGCGTCCTTGTAGTGTGAAACTGCATCCTTTGTTGCGTTGTTTCTAGCCGCAGGAGACGGCGCGGTCTTGCTGCTAGAGGTTTTCCAGGAAACTGTGAGGTTTCCCTCAACTGCCGATCTGGTCCTTGACCTCGAACTCGTACTTACCAGATCCACCCGGATGTGATGGGGCAGTTGGTGGCTTGGTGCCCAGCATGCCGTCATGCTGGATCATGTTCCTGCACACCGGCAACAATTGGGGGACGACTGGCAGCCGCTTGACAACCTAGAGGACAAAGAGTATGGCCAGATCATGGTTTTTGATGGAGTCGTGGCCGGCGGTAGTTGATGAGGGATAGCTCTTGCTAGGTGAGGAATCGAGGAGATCGCGGCTGATGTGCAGCTTTTATCGAAGCAATACAGGAGTTAGGATGGATTTGGACTTCGTGATGGATTTGATTCCATGTGATGTACGACGCAGCCAAGCTGTGCTACGCGAGCGGGTCGCTCGTCTAAATAAAACGTTATTGTTACTTGCCGGTGGCAGCTCTAGTAAATAATTATTTGATGTGAGGGTAAATTGGTCTAAAAAAGTGTTGGACGAACCAACCACGGAAACCTTACGTCCTTTATAATTAGGTATAGATTATTCACAAAAGCCTTACAAGAGGATTACAAAGATTAGACCGAAGCCACAATCTCAGCTACACCTACCAAACTGATGAAGGGGGTGGTGGTGCGGTGTTGATGTAGGAGTTTTATATATGACCGCCCAGTTGGAAACCCCAAGAGAAGGTTATGATGAGTACAGCAGCAAGTCTTCCCTTAGTTGTGAAACTAAGGTTTATCGAACCAGTAGGAGAAAGAACCAAACTTCCAAAGGTTGATGCTCGCTAGCTTTGCGACAGCTCTGGACAATGGCGCCAGAAAACTTGTCCAGGGTGTAGCTTTGCACCAGTAGCAACGTGGAACCTACACACAATACAACCAAGTACTTTGTCCCAACTCACAATGAGGTTGTCAATCTCACCGGTTTGCTTTAAACAAAGGATTAAGCGTATCGAGTGGTAAAAGGTAGTAGTTTGCAAGAATGTAAATAAAGCGTGTAAATGGTAAACGGTAATAACAGTGTAAAAGAATGGACCAGGGTCCACAGTTCACTAGTGGCGTCTCTCCATAAAGTAAATAACATGCTGGGTAAACAAATTACAGTTGGGCAATTGATAGAATAAAGCTAGCATACAAATGTCATGAGGATCACTATGAGATTCACTATAGGCATTACAACATAATACATAGACCGTAATCCAACTGCATCTATGACTAATAATCCACCCTCTGGATGTCATCCGAGCAACCATTGGGTATTAAGTTGCAAGCAATAGATTATCGCCTTAAGCAAAGTGCGTAATATAAACAATACAAATGTCCTTGAACACAAGATTGTTGTTTTCTCCCTAGTGGTAACAACACATCTACAACCTTAGAGGTTTTTGTCACTCCCCCAGATTACTAGAGGCATGAACCCACTATCGAGCATAAATACTCCCTCTTGGAGTCACTAGCATCTACTCGGCCAAGATATCTACTAGCAACGGAGAGCATGCAAGATCACAAACAACATAGAGATAACATAAAGATAATAATTCAGCACATCAACTTGACATAGTATCAATATTCATCGGATCCCAACAAACACAACATGTACAATTACACAATGATGATCTTGATCATGATAGGCAGCTCACAAGATCTAAACATGAAACACATGGAGGAGATGACAACCATCTAGCTACTGCTATGGACCCCTAGACCAAGGTAGACTACTCACACATCACTCCGGAGGCATGCATGGTGATGAAGAAGGCCTCCGACGGTGATTCCCCTCTCCGGCAGGGTGTCGGGAAGAGCTTCTAGACCCTCCCGATCTCGCGTCGACGACGGCAGCGGCTTGCAGTAAGTTTCGAGGAAAATTGATCGGTCCCCTTAGGTTTTCCCGTCGAGGGGAATATATAGGCGGAAGGGCGGCGTCAGAAGATGGGCCAGGCGGCCACACCACCTGGTGGCGCGGCCAGGGGCTGGGCCGCGCCACCCTATGGTGCGCCTGGCCCCTGGTCCTCCTCCATCTCAGCTTTGGACTTTGTGACGCTTCAGGAAAAATATGAATTTTGGCCTTTGTTTCGTCCAATTCTTATTTCCTGTGTAGCTTTTCTGAAACACAAAAATAGTAGAAACAGGGAACTAGCACTGTGGCATCTCATTAGTAGCTTAGTTCTGGAAAATGCATAAAAATGCCACAAAGTGTAACAAAACACAAAGCAAATGGTGTATAAACAAGCATGGAGCATCAAAAATTATAGATGCGTTTGAGACGTATCAGGGGGTGACCATGAACAGAGCCCTATGCCTTGCCATCACACTAACATGCATCATCTAAAATCGAAGGCTTCAACTAGCTGCACATCAATAGCTAGGAGCATACTCGATCCAGCAGACTCTCAGCTAGTACCCATGTACACATTTCTGAAGTCGTCGATGTCGTCTATCTTCCGTGAACCCATCTTCATAATGAACCAACATATTGATCTTGCAAGACTTGCCTTTAACGCCACCACGATGTCGAACAACGCTACCGTCTTGCGCAAGTCCATGAAGCCACGTCCATCAGCGAGACCCCACTGTGCCACACTGTCGAGTCTAGCCGTAGTCGACGAGGTAGATGCAAGTCACTCTGCCTCAGAGACCCTCTAGCCAACACCAGCTTCAAAAATGATGTCCCCATGGGGGAGAACGACACTACACGCCGCTATCGTCTGATCCGGGAGACCCAGATCTAGGGTTTCCCCTGAACTGCCCAGACTAGGGGACAAGATTGACCGCAACAAAAAAGCTCCTAGATGATGCATCCATGGAGGGTATGACGCTAAGAGCGCCACCATCGACTGATTTGAGGATCTAGGGTTTCCCCTGGAGACTATACTTAGCGCGAGACAACCGTCCCATGAAGCCTAGTGCCGCCATGGCCTCCACCACCAGCGAGGGCATTGACGATGAGGCCGAGAGAGACGATCAGCCATGCTAGGGGGCCCGTCGCGGCCACAGAGTCTAGGGCCGTCCCCCTGGGATCCACCTTCCGTCAAAGACCGCCATAGGGATGTCGTCCTCCGTGCCGCAGTCACTCTTCGCGCTGCCACATGGGGAAACGCTCTGCTAGGGTGCTCGGCCTAGCACCATGCCCACACATAGCACGCATGGGGGATCAAGAGTCCTCGCCGCCGCTGACAGCGACCAGGCTTTGCCTGGCCGTGCCCCATGGCAGCGACCAAGGGGGAGATGGGAGGAAGGGGATGGCTGGGGGATGTACGGCTCCTCCTCTGGTGGATAGGAGGGAATACATTGTGTGTCTGTCAATCGCCTAGCCTTTATCAAATATTTTATAATTCCCACCCCTCCCCCACCTTTATATGTTTAGTTGCCACAAGAGTGTGCTGAGGTAAACACCATACACTTGTTTCATCTATATAGTGTACGTCCACACTTTCATGGGATTTATAGTTTTTACATATTTCTCCCTTTGTAGCCTAGTAGCATATATAAAAGCTACAAGTACTCTTTCAAAGATGACCATGCCAGGAAACCCCGATGATGTAAGTCTAAACACCGCAATTGTTCCCTCCCACCCCTCCCCATCTTTTTTTGAGGCAAATAGTGGGGGAGCTCCCCACTGGAATTTTTATAACTTTTCCAAAAAGGAGTCTGAGGCATATGTACAAGAGAAATCAAGGGCGAAACGGTCCCTGAAACTTAAAAAATAAAAAGATGCAAATCTAGTCTAGATTACATCTCCACTCATTGAAACTTTCTAAATGCTTCCTCTTCATTCTATGGGCCAACAAAGCCATTTCAGATTTAAAGGTATGTTTAGAAGCTCAAATTGATGGCCTCTAATTGTTGAAAATCACATTGTTCCTTGTGATCCAAATACCCTAGCAAGGATTATAATATCCATGAACCATGGCCATGGGATCTTTGTCTCAAGTCATCTAAAATATGAAATGCATTTAGATTTCTTGCTCTTTGAGGACATATTAGATTCCATCATTCTGAAGCAAAAGGACATTCCCAGAACAAGCGTGAAGAATCTTTAGTTTCCATGCAATATAAAGTTCAACATCTATCAGATTGAATATTGAAGTTCTATCATGATGAAGCAGCCATAAAAAACTTTATGCTTTTGCTACCAACAACTTTTCCAAATCTATTTGAATTGGGAGGACAGGGCTTCACTCCTACCAATACTTTGTAAGGTTATGTTACAGTGAAAATTGTGGATCCCAAATATAAGACCAAGTGTCATGCTCTCCTGAGTTGATAATAATTTTAGCTTCTGCACATATTATCTCAAATTTTGTGAATTATCTAAAATCTTCTTGAGAGAGTGGCAGGTTGAATAAATCTTGATAACTGCTTTGAGAAATGGCTTTGGTTACAGTTATATCAGTATCCCTTGCAAATGTCACCAAGTGTGTAAATTGTTGATCTAGACATCTTTCTTTCCAAAGATCGGTCCATAGAAGAACAAACTTGTCATTTCCATGATTGCATTTAGCCATTCCTTTATAAAAGTCCAGAAGTTTAATGTGATCCTGATACGTCTCAAACGTATCCATAATTTTTGATGCTCCATGCTTGTTTTTACACCATTTGTTTAGTGTTTCGTTACACTTCGTGGCATTTTTATGCATTTTCCGGAACTAACCTATTAACGAGATGCCACAGTGTCAGTTCCCTGTTTTCTGCTATTTTTGTGTTTCAGAAAAGTTACACAGGAAATATTCTCGGAATTGGACGAAACCAAAGCCAGTCATCCAGATATTTTACGGAGCTTCCAGAAGACCGAAGAGGAGACAGAGCCAGACCAGAGGGTGGCCACACCACAGGGCGGTGCGGCCTAGGGCTGGCCCGTGCCCCCTGGTGGTGTGGGCCCCCTGGTCTACTTCTGACGCCGCCTCTTTGCCTATAAAGACCCCCCGACGGGAAAAACCTAAACACCCGATCACTTTTCCAAAACACATCGCGATCCCCCGCCGCCATCGACCCGAAGATCGGGAGGGTCCAGAAGCTCTTCTCGGCACCCTGCCGGAGAGGGGAATCACCACCGGAGGTCTTCTTCATCGCCATGCTTGCCTCCGGCGCGATGAGTGAGTAGTCTACCTTGGACTATGGGTCCATAGCAGTAGCTAGTTGGTTGTCTTCTCCACCATGTGCTTCACGTTTAGATCTCGTGAGCTGCCTTACATGATCGAGATCACCGTTATGTAATTCTACATGTTGTGTTTGTTGGGATCCGATGAATATTGGTGTTATGATTGAGTTGATGTACTGAATTTTATCTTATGTTATCTCTATGTTGTTTATGATCTTGCATGCTCTCCGTTGTTAGTAGCTATCTTGGCCAAGTAGTTGCTAGTGACTCCAAGAGGGGGTATTTATGCTCGATAGTGGGTTCATGCCTCTATTTAATCTGGGGGAGTGACAGAAACTTCTAAGGTTGTAGATGTGCTGTTGATACTAGGGGGAAAACAACATTCATATGCTCGAGGGCATATGCTTTGTTTACATTACACACTTTGCTTAATGCAATTATCTATTGTTCGCAACTTAATACTTGTGGAGTTCTCGGATTGATTCGCCACAAGTGGATTATTAGTCATAGATGCAGTTGGATGGCGGTCTATGTATCTTGTTGTATTGCCCTGAGTAAATCTCATAGTGATCCTCTCAACATGCACGTTGTCTTTATTCTATCAATTGCCCAACTGTAATTTGTTTACCCAGCATGTGTTATTTTATCTTATGGAGAGACACCACTAGTGAACTGTGGACCCTGGTCCTATTTCCTTTATATTGCTATCACCTGTTTACTTTACTCGCACTGTTTACTTTACTCGCATTCTACTATTAACACTTTCCACTCGATACGCTCATACCCTTTGTTTCAAGCAAACCGGTGAGATTGACAACCTCATCGTAAGTTGGGAACAAAGTATTTGGTTGTGTTGTGTGCAGGTTCCACGTTGCCGCTCGCAAAGCAAAGCTCGTACGAGGCGCCCTATAAATTGTCCGGAGCTGTCGCGAAGCTAGCGGGCATCACCTTCAGTCGTATTTCGTCCTCCTACTGGATTGATAACCTTGGTTTCATAACTGAGGGAAAACTTGCTACTATCTTCATCAAAACCTTCTCTTGGGGTTTTCCAACTGGCCGGTCATTTACTACACATTCCCACGTCAACTTGGTCACAGAAATTTCTGTCGCCGTTGCTGTGTATTAAAGAAGAAGCTTTCACACCATCATCACCGTGCCACCAACAAGTTTTCTGGCGCCGTTGCCGGGGAGGAAAGAAGACTTCTGCAAGGGGAGTTTTGCACGCACATCCTTTACTTTGTTTTAAGTTTTGCTTTACTTTATTTTTACTTGCATCATTTTATCAAAAACCCAAAAAAATTAGTATCCTTTATAGTTGTTATTTCTTTACTCTAGTTCATTATGTTGTTCCCTAAGTACGTTTTGGAGGACCTCTCAGTAGGTAGTGGTTCAATTATTGGTAAAAGTAACATTGAGGAGTTATTTAATCATATTAGTATGCATAAAGATGTTGAGAAAAAGTCTTTGGCTGAGCTTGCCCCTAGTTATGAAGTTGCTTCTGCTTATTTAATTCACATGTTAGAAGCTAGGTTTGCTAGCCTTAATCCTTTTATGCAATACATGTTTCTTAAGCTTCATGATATTGAGGATCCCGAAAAGAAAGCTTGTATCCTCGAAACTTTGCGCATAGAATTTAGAGATGTTGCTATTGAGGCTAGGGAAGTTTTTAAGAAATTTAATAAGCTTGGCTCGCCTGTTGAAGTTGTTGGTACACCCAATGAAGATTCTAGAATGCCAATACCTTGTAAACTTGTAGGAATTCATGATGCCTTGGAAAATAATTTTAGTTGGATTTGTCCTGAAAATCTTTTTGATGAAAGTAGTGTACCAAAGCGGGACTACAAGGGGTACTCAAAAACTCATTTGGACAGAATTCATTTCTTTGTTCCTATAGTGGATCTTAATGCCTCTCTTGATATTACTTGATTCGCATTTTCTGCGCCTAGCTCAAAGTCGTTAAAGAAAAGCACTCTTGGGAGATAACCCAATGTTTTTACTTTCAGTTCTTTTTCTTTTATTTGAGTCTTGGAAGTTATTACTACTGTAATGACCTCTCCTTATCATTTTTATTTCGTTTTTGTGCCAAGAAAAGCCTCTAATTTGAGCGAGGTAAGATTTGGGGATGTTGCTATCCTGAAACTGTTTTCGGTGCTGCACCGTAAAAATTCGTGAAAATTCTCTGTACATCTTTTGGACCTGCGATTTCTTGTGCATATGCCCCAGGTTATATACAAACTTTCATTAGTTGAACACTTTTTGATTTGAGCAACAGAAAACCCTCTAAAAAATCGACCTTTGTCAGCTGTTCTGTATTGACAGATTTCTGCCAATATTTGTGTTTGCCGCTTTATCGCTTTCTTTTTGAGTTCTTTTGATCACGGAACTTTTGGGGAAGTTGCTACAGTAGTATATGCTTTATATGTGGTGGTTTTGAGTTGAAACCTGAAGCAAAAAGGCTTGATTCAATGTTATGCTTACACTAATGTTGCTAATAAATTTGTGTTTAGTTTTGTATGAAGGAAGTTTTCAAGTGTAGGGATTGGAGAATGATGAGATGAGTTGAAGAATGGAAAAAAGCTCAAGCTTGGGGATGCCCATGTCACCCCAAGAAATATCCAAGAAGTACAAGCGTCAAAGCTTGGGGATGCCCCTGAGGCACCCCTTCTTCATCGGCAAAAATCAGGTCACCTTTTAAGACACTATATTTTTATTGCTTCATGCATTATGCGTTTTTCATGGAGCGTCAGTTGTTTTTAGTTTTCAGTTTAGTTTAGTTTTGTTTTCTGCAATAAATGGTTGGACCCCAAAAAATTTCTTTTGGAGAAGTTGCCTTGCTTTTCAATTGCCAAGAACACTCCGTTTTTCACTTTCATCGTTTCAATGAGTGTTCTCTTTTTATAGAACTGCGTTTAGCTTTTGATTTTCGCCTTGATTTGTGTTCAGATCTTGTTATATATTTTTATCAAGGTGTATTTTTGCCTCTGGTCTATATTGGTTTTCATCAAAAGAGTTGTTTATAAAAAGTTCGAATGGTGTTGGAAAAGAGAAAAAGCTTTATGCAAAAAAGTGGTACAAGAAGGAGCTTGTGTAGACTGCAGCCTAGGCTTTTGCATGTCGTGCTTGATGTCTTTTTGATAGTATGCTTAGTGGTTTTGCTGTAGCATGACTTGTCTCAAATGACTGAGATTGCTTAATGAGCCTTTGTAAAAATCATGTGTTGTTTTAATTATTTGGAAGCATTATTTTGGTTTTCTCTTTTGATGCTTTATTTGGGTTGACTTGGCGTATGCTCACACATGTTAGACTCATACAAAGTCGCAATTGCCTCTATGATCATTTAGTTATTGACTTTTGATGCCATCTTATGCTTCTTTTAATGTCGCTTTGTCGCTTTGTATGATTATGGCCATTATTGCTCTCTTAGTTGGTCGCTCCCAGTCTTTTGCTAGCCCTCGCTTTGTACTGAGTATGAACTCTACTCGTGCATCCAACTCCTAAAAACCAAGTTGTTCCAAAGTGTCCATCATACATACCTATTAGCAATTTGCTATTCCAAAGTACATTTGACTTGCTTTTATCTATCCTTCAAATTAAACTCTTTTTGGTGTTATGCGAAAATTGGTCAGTAAAGCTCTCACGAACCGGATGGCACACTTTACTTTTCTCGCCTTAAAATTTTGACATTGTGGTCTCTTATGTTGAGTTGTTATGCTTGCAAGTTGTAAGTTGGGAATTAGCCCAGCCATGCCGTCATGGGGCAAGCTTTCAACATTGCACTATCTTTCATTTGAGTTGATATCGTGATCTTTTGTTTATGGATACTCGCGGTGTGAAATAAATTGGGAATCTTGCGGGATCATGGAGTTTGTATACGTGTTAGAGAAACGCCTGGGCCGCTAATCTAAGCCATGCATAATTCATGATGGAAATTTACAGCATGCCCATAGTGAACATTTGACGACGCATCTTGCAATAAAAAGCTATACCAATGGTAAATAAAAGAGATGCCGAGGTGTTCATTGTCTGTTTGTCCTGTCATTTTGATGTGGGCTTGTTCCATGTCATCGGGCACGGAGGTACCCCGTTGGCGGTTCTCGATGATACGTGTATACTTACAATGACAAGAGCTTGCTTGGGACTCTAAGTAAAGTAGCATGAGGTTTGGGTATTCGTACTTCACGAGACACGAGGTTTTCAACTTATGATTTGTCAAGCATATGCAGCATAAGTGTTCTCGCATTAACTTTAACCATTCAAGATGCTTATGATGGGGGCAATGAGAGCTCAAAGCCGGTAAGTACCATAATTTTTGAAGGTTTATAAAACTTGCAATCACTGCTTCCCTCCGCGAAGGGCCTTTCTTTTACTTTTTATGTTGAGTCACCACCTTCTATCTTTATGCACCATTAAGAGAGCATAGTTGTCATTCTGAGTATAATGTGCATTGTCCCAAAGTTTTCATTGATTGATTCATATTGTTGGTTTCACTTGTTCTTAAATTATTTGTATCTAGTCGCCCTCTTAAACTTGAAGGTGTCCTATGCATTTATGTTTTGCTCTCCATGAGGGACAAGCTGAAAACCATTTGTATGTTTTTCCTTATGATTTGAACACATGTTTGACTTTCATTGTTTCATTTTCATGATCTTTTGTTTGTGTTCATTTTCATGTTATAACATGGTTGCTAAGTTTCTTCTATCAAGATTATATCTTTCTTTCCCATGTTTTAAGTTCTTTTGATCCCAGCGCACAATGCTCACATAGATGATCAAGATTGTGTAGGTGCATGTCACCTCAAAAATTATTTCTTTTGTTATCACTTACCTACTCGAGGATGAGCAGGAGTTAAGCTTGGGGATGCTGATACGTCTCAAACGTATCCATAATTGTTGATGCTCTATGCTTGTTTTTACACCATTTGTTTAGTGTTTTGTTACACTTCGTGGAATTTTTATGCATTTTCCGGAACTAACCTATTAACGAGATGCCACAGTGTCAGTTCCCTATTTTCTGCTATTTTTGTGTTTCAGAAAAGTTACACAGGAAATATTCTCGGAATTGGACGAAACTAAAGCCAGTCGTCCAGATATTTCACGGAGCTTCCAGAAGACCGAAGAGGAGACGGAGCTAGACCAGAGGGTAGGTGAAAGGTAGAGATCTCACAATAATTTTCCTCAATAGGAAAGGAAGTCAGCAGTCCCACAAAGTCTTCTTTCCACTTTTTTCACTAAAGAGATGAAATATTCCATTGTTGGCTTAGTTGTTCCGAATGGCAAACCCAGGTAGGTGAAAGGTAGAGATATCACTTTACAACTGATGGCGTGTAGATATCCGCCCAGTTGGGAACCCCAAGAGGAAGGTATGATGAGCACAGCAACAAGTCTTCCCTCAGTAGGAAACCAAGGTTTATCGAACCAGTAGGAGAAAGAACCAACTTCCGAAGGTTGATGCTCGCTAGCTTCATGACAGCTTCGAACAATTTATATATGACGCTTCGTCCAGGGCGTAGCTTTGCACCAGCAGCAACGTGGAACCTGCACACAACACAACCAAGTACTTTGCCCCAACTTACAGTGAGGTTGTCAATCTCACCGGTTTGCTGTAAACAAAGGATTAAGCATGAATGTAAATAAAGCAAGTAAATGGTAAACGGTAATAATAGTGTAAAAGAATGGATCGGGGTCCACAGTTCACTAGTGGTGTCTCTCCATAAGATAAATAACATGCTGGGTAAACAAATTACAGTTGGGCAATTGATAGAATAAAGCAAGCGTACAAATGTCATGAGGATCACTATGAGATTCACTTGGGAATTACAACACAATACATAGACCGTAATACAACTGCATCTATGACTAATAATCCACCCACCGGATGTCATTCGAGCAACCGTTGGGTATTAAGTTGCAAGCAACAGATTATCGCCTTAAGCAAAGTGTGTAATGTAAACAATACAAATATCCTTGAACACAAGGTTGTTGTTTTCTCCCTAGTAGCAATAGCACATCTACAACTTTAGAGGTTATTGTCACTCCCCCAAGTTACTAGAGGCATGAATCCACTATCAAGCATAAATACTCCCTATTGGAGTCACTAGCATCTACTCGGCCAAGATATCTACTAGTGACGAGGTTCAACCCCGGCAATGCCCATGTTTGAGGGCTTTCGAGACATGAAGAGCTTGTGGGATCCGGCGAACTCGACGGTGATCAGACAACGCAGAAAACACGGGTTTTACCCAGGTTCGGCCCCCGCGATGGGTAACGACCTACGTCCTACTTATCTGACTTTATTGATGGGGTGGCTACAATGGTTGAGTACAATGGCGGCATAGATGCGATCTAGCCGAAAGGTGGAGAGCTCTCGAGATTACGAGCGCTCAGGTGGATGGTGGCGAAAAGTATCTAGAGAGGTTCTCGAATCTCCCTCCCAACCTTTTATATGCGAAGGTTGGGTCCCAGGATTGTTCTCCAAGCCAATTACAGATAGAGGCGGTTTGATTAAACCCTAGACAAGTCCTAATTCGACTAGGTCTCCTTCTTCGAGTCTTGCATTGCACGCTAAGTCTCGCTCCTGGGCCGCGCCAGACGATTAACTTCATGGGCCTTACTATCACTTCGGCGGATGCCTCTCCTGGACCGAAAACCAGGTAGGCGAATATCAAGGGCCCATTCGTCATTCCTTCGTTAGTAGCCCCCGAGTGCCTGGGATAGTCGAAGAATATGACAGGGACTCTAATTCAAGACCTTACTTGATTGCTCATACCTCTTTTCGTCCTACCTGTAAAAACACAAAGGCATAGCAGGCATATGAATGATTCGTTTAGTAAAAGTAGCCCATTCGAGTAATGCTCGCTTCGAGCCTCGAAAATGCATAGTTTGATTGCTAGGGGGATCAGCATAACCAGTCTGAAACTCACGTCGAGTTCAGTTAATTGCATAGTCGCAAAAACATCGGTTAGCTTACTCAGATTCGAGTCCCCCAACTCGAACCCGCGTGGACTGGCGCTACTTCGACCCGAGCCGCGTGTGGACTTACTAGGTCGAAGCCCAGTAATGTGTAAGGCACTCAATGCGTCCATCGATGCAAGACTTCATACCATAGGTATAGATATTTTCTCGGCAGAGCGCGCTTGATGCGAATACCGGGCCATCCAGTGTTGCTAACTGTGGGCTTACCTTCGTATTTGACATACGGCATCCGAATTGGTATATTGCCACCAGAATTCGGGCATTAAGAGTAAGCATAAGCATAGAGTTAGATTTCAGGGAACTGAAATTTACTCCCGAGTTGAATTGAGGCACTGCTGGCCCTGAGTTAGAGATAACCTAGGGACTGAAGCCCATGATTGGATGCGGTAACAGCACTGATGGCCTGAACAGAAGAATCCATTATTTGAGAGAACTTGCAGCACTGCAGGCCGAAAAGAGAGATTCAAGGGGTCGAAAACCATGACTCGAATGATAATATGGTGTCGCCAGCCAGAGCACAATTCGAGGGATTAAAATCCACAACTCGAAGAACAAAGCAGCGTGGTCCGCTCGAATACGGCAAACCAGGGGGAATCGAGACCCCTAGTTCGTGAAGCATGGAGGCACTGCTGGCCCGTGAAAAATAATCTGAGGGATGAAACCACGACTCGAAAAAGATCTCAAGGGATTCGCCCATAAGTTTCGACTAGGATGCAAATCCACCCGAGAGGCGCAAAGAAAGTGAAAGACATAGAGAACATCCGATGCGAAAGAATCAATGGGCTCTTGATAGTACATACCTTGAAAATATTAAGCCTCGAAAATGTCCTTCTCTTCTGGGTCGAAAGAGATCAACCCCGCAGGAAGTGATGTCAGTGATGATGTCTTCCTCGTTCGAGTTGTCACGCCATCCCCTGTAGGGATAACCTGACATTTGACAAGACTAGGCGTCCTATGGGCCCAGCAGCCGCGCGCTCCGGCTGTTGACCGCATTTGACCACATGTCCCGCGCGTGGGGTGAAAAAAGTCCACCACGCCTCCTCAATTACCGTACGTAGTGGAGGCCGTGGTGCGCGTGGTGCTGACATGTGGATAGCCAGATCCACCCTGCCGATTCCCCTTCAGAGCGTACGGCCATGATGGACCAAAGATTTTCCGCAGAGGGTTAAAAGGAAAAAACCGGAGGGAGTAACTGTTTACTCCACTCCGCCGTCGTCATCATCTTCTTCCTTGCGCTCCGCTCCTGCGCCGCATCTTTCCTACCTTCCATTCCTGCAAGATCCCCAGTTGAGCGCCGCCTTCATGGGCAAAAGAGGCTCATCCACGGCCGGTGCCGCCGGCGGCGCCACCACGAAGAAGGCCAAAACCGCGAACGCTGACACGCCCGCCGTGGGGAACTGGGTCCAGACCAAGGTCCAGGACAAGGAGCTGCAGAGCGTCGAGAAGATCGACATCCTGAAGAACGATTCGTCAGAGACTCTTGCCGCCGGCCCGGAAATCATTCCCCGTCCACCCGCGGGCTTCCGGGTAATCTTTCTTGCATTTCTCCTTCGGGGGCTTTCGCTTCCCCCACATCCTTTCCTTCGAGGTCTTCTCTTTGCCTACGGAATTCAGCTTCACGATCTGAATCCCAACACTAATCTCCACATTGCGTGTTTCATCACGCTCTGTGAATGCTTCCTGGGGATCGAACCCCACTGGGCGCTTTGGCATTGAATTTTCATCATCCGGCGCCCTTCACACTACCAGACCGGCGGCTTGAGCTGCCAAGTGCGCCAAGACGTCGAATATTTCAATCTCCAGACACCGGAGAACAACTCCGACTAGAGGACAAAGTGGTTTTACGCCAAGGACAAATCCTCCGCCGGCCAAAACTTCAGGCTCGAAGAGTTTTGGCCCACCACCGTCATTCGGCCCTGGGTATCGTGGGTGCATGAGCTGTCCGAAGAAGAGATGAAGATCATGCAGCCTCTGATGGAGAAGATCCAATAGCTTCGTGCCACGCCCAAGAAAGAGTTGTCGGGCCTGCATCTCATTCGCACCTTCATCGAGCGTCGGGTCCAGCCACTAGCCGCTCGGGCCCACTGCATGTGGGACTACACCAACCATCGGGACCCAACGTGGATTTCTTCTGACAAACTGAAGGAAGCCAAGATCAATGATGGTGTTCACGCCGTCACCTCTCTGAAGAAGAAGTCGATCGTGCCAAAGGTTTTCGGTGCGGTGGCCTTCAGCAAGTCGCACCGAGGTACTCCTCTTATGCCTTCTAATTGGATGTTTTCGATTTGTGAGGAAATTCTTGTGTTGAATCGAGAACTGATGAAAAGTGCTTTGCCTAGGTTCTCAACGTAGCCCGATGCTATCCGTCACAACCCAAAGATGGAGAATATCCCGGGCGCGATTTCATCGAGGCTCCGGAAGAATCGGTGTCCGCCGCGCCCACAACATTGCGTGTTTCGGTGAAGCGCATAGATGTCGATTGAGCCGAAGACTCAGAAGAACTTGGCGCCCACTCTCCTTCCTCGGGTGACGATGACGGCGCGGCCATCCGGGCCACACCTCTGGATAGTCGCCCTCCTACTCGAACGGGGAAGAGAGTTCTTCCAAAATTCAGTCTTGATGCATCGTAAGTTGTTATTCTCGAATCTCTTTCTTGGATGACTTCGTCTTGTTTTAATTCTATTACACACTTCAAATCTTCAACCGAGGAAACTTCCGGGAGCTTGGGGGAGCATGATCAATTCCAGTTTTGACCTCACGATTCCACCCTCGAACAGACCGCCGACTCGCAAGAGAAAGACGTCGGGGATGCAACGCTGAAGGACCTCCCAAAGCCGTCGTCCCCTCCGAAGAAGAGTATGGCCGAGCCCGATCTTATCCTGGTTTCTTCCTCCGGTGAGCCTTCTGGTTCCAAACGCCATGTGAGTTCGAATCTCTTGCTTTCATGTATCGAATATTACATATCAGTAGCCCCCGAGGGTGAGTCTAAGTGTATACACTTGGGCTTGCCCTCTAAAACTAATATTCGAAATTTATCCTTGTTTCCACTGGTTTAGCGTCAGGGACCTGTCGAAAATATGCAAGAACTATCTTGCATTGGAAGAGGAGAATCAACGTTTGTCTGCTCAGCTGGAAGACATGCGCCGTAAGTGAATTCTTCTTCTTCTATCCATTCTGAATTCTTGGCTCGATAGCTTTTATTTCTTACTTACCTCGCTGTCCATCGGGTGATCAGGAATTGCTGCTCAAGCTACCGCCGACAAGACCTCGCTGAAGGCTCAGATAGATAATCTTTCGGCCGAAAATTCTTCGCTGAAGGCGAAAGCTGATGGTCTGGCTGGCGAGGTCACCCAGCTCAAAACTGATTTGGCAAAGGCTCAAGAGCTTGTCGATCAGCGACGAGTGGAAGCTGAGTCAAAGGAGAAGAAACTGCAACAGCGCCTGCAGTCTACCCTCGATTCCTTGCGTGGTAAGCCTTGTTCTTTGTTCAGTATAGGATTCATGGGGATCAATTCTATTTGCTGATTAGAGATCTTGCTTCTTCATGAAGTTGCTGCCAAATTGGGTGCTGCGGCGATGATGGAGCCTGCTGGACTCAAGTCCAACGTTGAGAACGCTGAACGCCTTTGTCAGGAGGTGCGGGACCTTCTAGCGAAGGTGCGGTCGAGGCTTGACCGCGTCCGTGATATTTCTGCTCTGGAATCGACGAGCACTACTATGGCTGGCATCCTCGAGGCCTTGGCGGTGAAGGAAAACGGCAAGGACCCTTTAGTTGCTGCGGTTCGCCGACAGGTAACTACTGGCTCCGAGTCCATCTTCTCTATGCTGATGATGCACGGGGTCGACTTCGACTTCGACAAGGTTACGAGCACGTATCCAAAGGACAAGGATGGGCGCGCCGTATCTCCCAAGGCGTACCTTGAGCGTGCTCGAGATTTGTCTGCTCGCATGACAAGCTTCTTAGCGGATAGGAATGCTAAGAGGGCGGCTGCGAAGGCCCAGAAGTGTAGCGCGTCAGGTGCTCCATCCAGTAGAGCCGCCGGTAGTTCGACGTACCCTGGTCGAAAGTCTGAAACACTTTTGTAATGAATGACGCAGTGCCACTTTGTGTTTGTAGCAAACTCCTGAATCCTGCCCGCTATTAAGCTGCTTTTGGTTCTTGACTTTTCTTTCGAGATATGTGATGCCTGGTTACGTCGTGACTTATGAATGGCTATTTGTGACTGGGCACCTCATTTGCAGGGCACATTCGTAGGGTCTGATGCCTGGCCAGTTTCGTACGAAATAGTTGGTAGTTCTTCCTCTGCCGCTGAGAGGCGAGCGCCTTCCTCGAGCGAACTTTCCCTGATCCGCTCCTTGCGCGACCAACTAAGACGCGCAAAACAAGAATTGAAGATCGTCACCGCGAAGGTCGATGTTGCTCTCTCCAAGGCTTCGCGAGCCGCGGATGCGGAAAACTTCTTTCTTGGGGAGATCGAAAATCTTGGGAAAGCGATGAAATGTAAGTTTTCGAGCTCTTGATCTGTTCTTCTTCTGGTGGACGAATTTTGATAATCTTTCTTGTCGATTGCAGATGCATGTATTGACAGCAATGCCGAGGCTCGGCGCATGAACGCACATCTTCGAGCAGCTCAGAATCACGCAAATTCGATCGCTGACAACTTTTGGGCCAATCGATCAAAGGCAATGAAGCTGACCGTCCTTCAAGATCGGGTCTCCTAGGCCGGGGAGTTAGCTGAGACCAGTCATGCTGCTCTTTCCCTTGTGCATCAGGCGATGTTCCCCTTGAACGATCAGCCCGATGGTCTTTCTGTGTTGCTTGGCCGCTTCAAGAATGGTGAAGCCATCTACCGCTTCATTCGTGAGCACTTGCGGTGTGGAGCTCTGGTTGCCCTCTACTTTGCCCTCTACTTCGTGCGAGCCCACTATCTGGAGGTTGACATGGATCTGGTGAAGACGCTGCCTCCTACTCCCAGCGGTCGTGTCGAGATGGACGCGCATTACTGTGCTTGCAAACAGGCTACCGATTATATAGCGGGTCAGATCATTGACGAAAGCGACCATCAGAGAGTGAATTGGGCCGCTTTGGTGTCTTAGACTCGATCGCCAGCGTAGTATATGACTATGTCTTATGTAGGCTTCTGTAAAGTTCTTCAAAGTACTGTCCTCTGTAGAATATGTGAAATCTTGACAGCTTTTGATGAACTGCAAGGGTCGAAACATGGAGCCCCTGAGCGTAGGTCGAAGAGCGGAGCCCTCGAGCGTAGGTCGAAAGGCGAAGCCCCCGAGCGTAGGTCGAAGAGCAGAGCCCTCAAGCGTAAGTCAAATAATTTTTAAGGCGAAGCCCCCGAGTATGGGTCGATTAATTTTTAAGGCGAAGCCCCCGAGTATGGGTCGAATAATTTTTAAGGCGAAGCCCCTGAGTATGGGTCAGATAATTTTTAAGGCGAAGCCCCCGAGTATGGGTCGAATAATTTTTAAGGTGAAGCCCCCGAGTATGGGTCGAATAATGATATGAGGAATCACACTTTTATTGCTTGGCGCCGGAGGCGCGATGATTGAGCGTGGTCTGCTGCCAACGCTTAGTTACAAAGAGATAGAGGGAAAAGGGGAAAAAAATCTATCCTCTCTAAGGATAGAATCGGCGCAGCTGCGCGGTGTTCCATGGGTTCTTGACGTCCACCCCTATCTTGGGGTTGCATAGTCGATATGCTCCTCCTGAGATGACTTCATGGACAAGGTATGGGCCTTCCCATGGTGGCTCCAGCTTCGACGTGCTTGTTTGCTTGAGTCGAAGCACGAGGTTGCCGGGCTCGAATGATCGTCCGCGTACCCGTCTGCGGTGGTAATTGCGGAGGCTTTGCTGATAGACTGCTGAGCGGGCGAGTGCGACGGCTCGAGCTTCATCCAGCAGATCTTGGGCGTCTGCTAGTGCTGTTTGTGCATCTTCTTCGACGTAGGCGACCACGCGGGGCACACAGTAATGCACATCCGTAGGAAGCACTCCTTCTGCTCCGAAAAGCAGGAAGAACAGCGTGTAGCCGGTCGAAGAGTTGGGTGTTGTTCGCAGGCTCCATAGGACCGATGGCAATTCTTCGACCCAAGCGCCTGCCGCGCGTTTGAGAGGTCGAAGGAGTCGCTTCTTCAGGCCTGCGCAGACGAGTCCGTTGGCCTTTTCGACCTGGCCGTTGGACTTGGGATGCGCCACTGAGGCCTACTTGATCTTGATGCCGAGCTCTTTGGCGAATTCTTGAAATTCGCCCGAGGTGAAGTTGGTGCCATTGTCGGTGATGATGTTGTTCGGTACGCCATACCGGTAGACGATGGACTCGAAGAACTTGACCGCCGTAGTCGCCTCTTGATTGGTGACGGGGACGGCTTCGATCCATTTGGAGAACTTATCGACGGTGACCAGTAGGTAAGTGTGGCTTCCTCGATACGATTTGGGCAGAGGCCCTACTTGATTGAGCCCCCATTGCACGAAGGGCCAAGCGACGGGTATGGTGCGCAGTTCTGATTGAGGCGCGTGAGGCTTCGTGGCGAATCGCTGGCATGCGTCGCAATGCTGGACGATGTTCTTGGCATCGTGGAGGGCCAAAAGCCAGTAGAACCCTGATCGAAAAGCCTTGGCGACGAGGGTTCGACTGCTGGCATGATGCCCGTAGGTTCCTTCATGTATATCTCGAAGGAGGGCAATTCCGCCTTCATGTGCTATGCATCGTTGGAAGACCCCTGTGGTACTGCGCTTGTAGAGTTCTCCATTGATTATTGTGAAAGCCTTGGAATGTCGCATGATCTGTCGATGATGGATGGTGTCTTCTGGGAGCTCGCCTCGTATCAAGTAGGCTAGGTATGGCGTCGTCCAGACCGCTTCGACGAGCATGACTGTGGCCGTTTCCTTGGATAGGTCTTCTATTTCCGCCGCTAGGGTGGGACCTGGATGGTTAACCCCCGAGCGTGTTGCTAACGCCGGGTCGATGACTGGCTTGATCTTGACGGAACACTCGAATATCTCCTCGAAGAAAACTCCTGGCGGTATCAGCAAACACTTAGATCCAATGTTGGCCAAGTTGTCTGCCTCTTCGTTGCTTTCCCTGCCGATATGGGTCACTTTGCACCCTTCGAAGTTGCCTTCCAGCTTTTCGTACATTGTGCGATACTCGATCATGTTTGCGCAGGTCGCGTCACACTCCTTCATGACTTGCTGGGCGATGAGGTTTGAGTCCCCGTGGATCTTGATGCGAGTGGCGCCACAGTCTTTCACCATACGTATACCGTGCAGAACGGCTTCGTACTCCGCTTCATTGTTCGAGGGGTTCGCGAAGCGCATACGTAGGACGTAGCGCATCTTGTCCCCCTGTGGTGACACGAGGACCACTCCTGCTCCTGCTCCCGAAACTCGCTTGGACCCGTCGACATATATAGTCCAGCAATTCGACAAGTCCGGGAGTTCGGGCATCTGCGCTTCGGTCCATTCGGCGATGAAATCCGGCAGGACTTGCGACTTGATCACTGACTGCCACTGATACATGATCTCCCAGGGCCCCAGAGTAATTCCCTAGAGCGAAACACGCCCCGTGGCGTCGGGGTTGTTGAGTATGCTGGATACTGGAGTCAAGGCCACTACTATGATGGAGTGGCACTTGAAGTAGTGCGGCAGCTTCTTCCCTGTCATGTAGATGGCGTATGCTAGCTTCTGGTAATGGGGGTACCTTTGCTTGGTTGGAGACAGGACCTCGCTGAGATAATACACCGGTCTTTGCACTCCATGCTCCTTGTCGTCTTCTGCGCGTTCGACCACCAAGGAGGAACTGACCACCTGATTGGTTGCGGCAATGTATAGCAGCATCAGTTCTTTCTCGCAAGGAGTGACTAGGACCGGGGACGTCGAAAGGCGACACTTAATGTCGTTGAACGTGGCCTGCGCCTCTTCTGTCCAAGTAAAGTTGTCCGTCTTCCAGAGGAACCGATAAAAGGGGAGAGACTTTTCACCGAGCTTGCTTATAAAGTGGCTAAGCGCTGCTAGTCGACCTGTCAGCTGCTGGACATGTCAAAGCGTCTTCGGCGGCTGCATGTTGATGATGGCCTGAATCTTCTCTGGATTGCCCTCGATTCCTCTCTCAGAGATGAGGTATCCCAACAGCTGGCATGTAGGTACTCCGAAGGAGCACTTCTTCGGGTTGAGCTTGATGCTGTATCGATCGAGGTTGGCGAAAGTTTCTCACAGATCGTCGAGCAAACTATCTGCCTTCGTGGACTTGATGATGATGTCATCGACGTAGACCTCGACATTGCGGCCGATTTGTTCCTTCAGGCACGCCTGCATACACCGTTGATAGGTGGCTCCTGCGTTCTTTAGCCCGAAGGGCATCATCTTGTAGCAATATACCCCATGTGGGGTGATGAACGCCGTCCTGTCCTTGTCTTCGACCTTTAGCCGAATCTGGTTGTAACCAGAGTATGCGTCGAGGAACAAGAGACGCTCGCAGCCGGCGGTGGAATCGATGATCTGATCGATTCGGGGGAGCGGAAAGTAGTCTTTTGGGCAATGCTTGTTTAGTGCCGTGAAGTCGATGCACATCCTATAGATCTTGCTGTCCTTCTTTTCCACCATGACCGGCGGTGAGAGCCATGTGGCCTCCTTTATTTCTCTGATAAACTTTGCCTCGAGTAGGCGATTTATTTCTTCGCCCATTGATCGGGCCTTCTCCGGATTGTAGCGGTGCATCGATTGTTTGATGGGCTTTGCATTAGGAAAAATCTTCAATTCATGCTCGGCGAGTTCCCTGGGGATGCCTGGCATATCTGCTGGACACCAGGCGAACATCCTCTAGTGCTCACGGAGGAACTCGACGAGCGTGCTTTCCTATGCGGGGGAAAGAGAATTCGACACCCGCGCGGTATTGGATGGATCCGTCGGGTGGATCTGGTGCTCTCGGGTGTCTTTGCTGGCATCGAATGATAGCTCTAGGGCGTTCTACTGCGCCGGTGGATCGATATCCATGTTGGTGCTCTTCCTGATGTGGTTGAGTTCTTCGTGCACCCCAAACGTCTGGGACATGCTGTTGAAGTCCTTGTCGCGGTTTTCAGAGCAGGCAAAACTTCCGCTGATCGTCAGTGGTCCTCTGTTTGCGGGCATCTGCAGCTTGAGATAAGCATAGTGTGGCACCGCCATGAATCGGGCTAACGCTGGTCGCCCGAGAATAGCGTGGTACTGCGAGGGCCAATCGACGACCTCAAACTCGATCTTCTCCTTCCTGAAGTTTGCAGGAGTGTCGAAAATGACGTCTAGGTGTACCGCCCCCAGTGGGTATGTCGGCTTCCCTGGGACGATTCCTTGGAAGGATGTCTCTGTCGGCAAGAGGTTGTCCATTGGGATCTTGATCTTCCGCAGCGTATCTGCGTAGATGAGGTTAAGGCTGCTCCCTCCATCCATGAACACTTTTTTGGAGGTGAAACCTCCTATCTGCGCTTCGAGGACCAGCGCGTGGTGTCCAGGGCGCGGGATCTTCGGTGGGTGATCTGACCGGTCAAAACCGATCGGGTGCTCTGGCCAGTTCAGGTATTCAGGCGACGCCGGTGGTGCATGCTCAGCGTGAAAAACCTCTCTGCCACGCTTCCTCTGAACCCGATTTGTCGGGCGTCCTCTCTAGATCATCGGCACAAAACCTCGTGGTGGCGGGAACGCTTCTTCTTCGATGGCCGGCTGACGCGATTTGACGACATGCTGGATCGTGGCGGCCTGGTGGCTTTGCTGCACCACGTTTGCTGGCGGGTTAGGAGGTGGCGGCGGCACGTTGTAGTCCACGCTACCTGCGACCGGTTGTTCTGCCCGCATCTTGTCTTCAAGCGTTTGACTGAGCCGAAGGAACTCCCTTCACTCGATAAGGAGATGCGCAGGTTTTCGCCTTCCGTCCTTGTCGATGTAGGTGTGCCTGGTACACCCTCCGTTGAGCATCTCCTCCGCCGAAAGTGGCGGTGCATCACGACGCCGACGCCATTCCGTCCTTGACCTCGAGTCTCGGCCGGCGCTTCTACTGCTGCTTCCGTAGTAGTTGTTCCCTTGCCTGGGTCCGTCATGGTTGTCGTCTTGGTCATTGTTTACGTAGCCTGCTGCTACCATATCCGTCGTTTCCGCATCCTCGTAGTAGTTTCGGCGTCCTTTCTTCCATGAACTGGAATGGAACTGGTCCTTTGGGTCGACGTCGCGGTCTGCGGATCGGCGATGGCTTCTAGGGACCGCGATAGAGTCTTCTTCATTGGCCCACTTGTTTGTCAGGCTCATGAGATGGTCGATGGTCTTGGGCTTGCATCGTCCCAACTCTTCTCTGAAGTCTCGCCGGATGAGACCGTCCCAAAAATCGTCAATGGCCCTCTCCGGTGAGATGTTCTCCGATGTATTGTGCAGGCTGAGCCATCGGGATATGTAAGACCTCAAGCTTTCTCCGGTCTTCTGCATGCACATGCGTAGCTCTTCAAACGACGTAGGCCGTCGCGAGGTGCCTCGGAAGTTCTAAATGAATGCTTGCCGAAACTCTTCCCAAGAACGAATGCTGTCTAGGGCGAGGTTGTTGAGCCAAGCCCTTGTGTTGTCCTTCAGGTGCAGAGATAGCAACTGGAGGGCGTTGTCTCTGGATCCGCCACTGATGGTGACAGCGGTGATGAAGTCATCGAGCCAAATTCGAGGGTCCTGCTGCCCGTTGAACTTGACTACATCGTCACTGAGTTTTATCCCTTTTGGCAGCGGTGTGGAGCGAATCAGGAAGCTGAAGCACTCCGCGGCACACAGTCCATGATGACTATTTCCGAATGCCTCCAATTCGGCCTCCTCCTCGAAGCGACGCGCGTCACGCCGTGCACGCGCAGAATCGACTATGTTTTGAGCCAAGCCATGCCGAGGTTCACCGTTTATAGGCTCCACCACCTGAGGCCTGGGCGCTACTGCTGGCGCTGGTGCCTGGTGCCTAGATGGCTCGACTGGAGGAATGTTCCTTCTTGGCGTTGCCTCGCGGTCTTGCTCGTTCGTGCCTTGAAGCACCCTGACTCCTTCGAGCGCAAGATTCCGCAGGTGCCGCATGTGCTCGTCGCTGTTGGACGCATTGGCGGCGATATATGCTGTTGTCGCCATAATGGCAGCTTTTTTGGTCCTAGGCAGCAATTCAACCTCATTGAACTCTGCCTCTAAGTTTCTCGCGATGTTGCGTGTCGTGCCCTTGGGTGGGATGTGTGATTGCGTCCTATGCTGAACGGTCGACGAGTAGTGTGATGAAAGCTCGGCCCGTCTTCTGCTGGACGCATCGGACTCTTCTTTGTGTCGTTCCAGGACTCGCTTATCAGCGTTAATCTGGTCCTTCTGCTCCTGGATGATGAATCGGAGCACATCTACCTCTTCGGGGCTTGGGTTAGGACCCAAAGGTGCCTCGCCCGAATAGACCTTCCTTGCATGCCGGATCTGGTCTTGAGTTATGAATCGGCCGCCAGTGTTTGGCCGATCTCGATTGTTGTTGGCTCTGTGCTCATTGCCATCTCCGTGTGAGGCCATCATGCAGTGCCCTTGATACGTCTCCAACGTATCTATAATTTTTGATGCTCCATGCTTGTTTTTACACCATTTGCCTTCTGTTTCATTACACTTCGTGGCACTTTTATGCATTTTCCAGAACTAACCTATTAACGAGTTGCCACAGTGCCAGTTCCCTATTTTCTGCTATTTTTGTGTTTCAGAAGTGATACAAAGGAAATATTCTCGGAATTGGACGAAACAAGTTCCTGAAATCTTATTTTACCCGGAAGCTTCCAGAGATCCGAAGGAGAGTAGGAGGGGGGCCACCAGGGCCCCACACGCAGGGCTGGCGCGGCCAGGGCCTGGGCCGCGCCACCCTGGCGTGAGGGCACCTGGCCCCTCCTCTGACATCGCCCCTTCGCCTATAAAGACCCCCCGACGGAAAAAACCTAAGTACCTGATCACTTTTCCAGAACACATCGCGATCCGCCGCCGCCGTCGACCCAAAGATCAGGAGGGTCCAGAAGCTCTTCCCGGCACCCTGCCGGAGAGGGGAATCGCCACCGGAGGTCTTCTTCATCGCCATGCTTGCCTCCGGAGCGATGAGTGAGTAGTCTACCTTGGACCATGGGTCCATAGCAGTAGCTAGATGGTTGTCCTCTCCACCATGTGCTTCATGTTTAGATCTCATGAGCTGCCCTACATGATTGAGATCACCGTAATGTAATTCTACATGTTTGGTTTGTTGGGATCCGATGAATATTGGTGTTTATGATTAAGTTGTTGTACTGAATATTATCTTTTGTTATCTCTATGTTGTTTATGATCTTGCATGCTCTCCGTTGTTAGTAGCTATCTTGGCCGAGTAGTTGCTAGTGACTCCAAGAGGGGGTATTTATGCTCGATAGTGGGTTCATGCCTCTATTTAACCCGGGGGAGTGACAGAAACCTCTAAGGTTGTAGATGTGCTATTGCTACTAGGGAGAAAACAACATTCATATGCTCAAGGGCATATGCTTTGTTTACATTACACACTTTGCTTAATGCAATTATCCGTTGTTCGCAACTTAATACTCATGGGGTGTTCGGACGATATCCCCGTGAGTGGATTATTAGTCATAGATGCAGTTGGATGGCGGTCTATGTATTTTGTTGTAATGCCCAGAGTAAATCTCATAGTGATCTTCTTGACATATCACGTTTATCTTTATTCTATCAATTGCCCAACTGTAATTTGTTTACCCAGCATGTGTTATTTATCTTATGGAGAGACACCACTAGTGAACTGTGGACCCCGGTCCTATTTCCATCATATTGCTATCACCTGTTTACTTTAGTCGCACTGTTTACTTTACTCGCATACTCTATTGTTTTCCACTCGATACGCTCATAACCTTTGTTTCAAGCAAACCGGTGAGATTGACAACCTCATCGCAAGTTGGGAATGAAGTACTTGGTTGTGTTTTGTGCAGGTTCCACGTTGCTGCTCGCAAAGCAAAGCTTGGACGAGGCGCCATATATAAATTGTCCGAAGCTGTCGCAAGCTAGCAAGCATCACCTTCAGTCGTTTGTCTCTCCTCTCCAA
This sequence comes from Dactylis glomerata, assembly GCA_007115705.1. Classification (NCBI taxonomy): domain Eukaryota; kingdom Viridiplantae; phylum Streptophyta; class Magnoliopsida; order Poales; family Poaceae; genus Dactylis; species Dactylis glomerata. The sequence continues at coordinate 432,653 of QXEO01000129.1, forward strand.
GAACGATTAAACCTTGGTTTCTTAACTGAGGGAAAACTAATCACACCTTCCTCTTGGGGTTCCCAACGGGCTGGTCATTCACCATGCATCAAGCTAATTTTCTGGCGCCGTTGCCGGGGAGGAAGTAGAAGACTTCTGCGAGGGGAGTTTTCGCACGCACATCCTTTACTTTGTTTTATTGTTTTGCTTTACTTTATTTATTTTACCTGCATCGTTTTATATCAAAAACCCAAAAAAATTAGAATCATTGGTAGTTGTTATTTCTTTACTTTTAGTTCATCATGTTGTTCCCTAAGTACGTTCTAGAGGACCTCTCAGTAGGTAGTGGTTCAATTATTGGAAAAAGTAACATTGAGGAGTTCTTTAATCACATTAGTATGCATGAGGAAGTTGAGGAGAAATCTTTGGTTGAGCTAGCTCCTAGTATTGAAGTTGCTTCTGCTTATTTAATTCACATGTTGGAAACTAGGTTTGCTAGTCTTAATCCTTTTATGCAATAAATGTTCCTTAAGCTTCATGAAATTGAGGATCCTGACAAGAAAGTTTTTATTTTGGAAGCTTTGCGCCTAGAATTTAAAGATGTCGGTATTGAAGCTAGAAAAGTTCTTAAACGTTTTAATAAACTCAGTTCACCTATAAAGGTTATTTGTACTAACGATGAAGGAGCCGAAATACCTATACCTAGCAAGCTCTTGGGATTGTGTGAAGCTTTCGAAAATAATTTTGACTGGATCTGTCCTAAAAATCTTTTTTGTGATTCGAGTGAACCAAAGCGTGATCACAAAGGGTCTTCTAAAACTTATGTGGATGAAATACAATGCCTTATTGACAAGACCTCTGCAGTTGATCTTAATGCATCTTCTGAAAATACTTGATTCGCAATTTTCTGCGCCTAGCTCAAAGGCGTTAAAGAAAAGCACTCTTGGGAGATAACCCAATGTTTTTATTTTCAGTACTTTTTCTTTTATTTGAGTCTTGGAAGTCATTACTACTGTAATGACTGCTCCTTATCTTGTTTATTTCGTTTTTGTGCCAAGAGAAGCCTCTAATTCGAGTGAGGTAAAGATTTGGGGATGTTGCTGTCCTGAAACTGTTTTTGGTGCTGCACCGTAAAAATTCGTATAAATTCTCTGTATATCTTTTGGACACGCGATTTCTTGTGCATATGCCCCAGGTTATATCCAAACTTTTGTTAGTTGAACACTTTTTGATTTGAGCAACAGAAAGCCCCTAAAAAATTCGACCTTTGTCAGCTGTTCAGTTTTGACAGATTTCTGCCAATATTTGTGGTTGCCACTTTATCGCTTTCTTTTGAGTTCTTTTGATCACGAAACTTTTGGAGAAGTTGCTACAGTAGTATTTGTTATATATGTGGTGGTTTTGAGTTGAAACCTGAAGCAAAAAGAGGATTGATTATATGTTATGCTTGCACTAATGTTGCTAATAGAATTGTGTTTAGTTTTGTATGAAGGAAGTTTTCAAGTGTAGGGATTGGAGAATGATGAGATGAGTTGAAGAATGGACAAAAGCTCAAGCTTGGGGATGCCCATGCATCACCCCGAGAAATATCCAAGAAGTACAAGCGTCAAAGCTTGGGGATGCCCCCGAGGCACCCCTTCTTCATCGGCAAAAATTAGGTCACCTTTCAAAACACTATATTTTTATTGCTTCATGCACTATATGTTTTTCTTTGAGCGTCAGTTGTTTTAGTTTTCTTAGTTAGTTTAGTTTGTTTGTTTGCTGCAATAAATGGTTGGACCCCAACAAATTTCTTTTGGAGAAGTGTACTCGTTTTCATTTGCCAAGAACGCTCTAGTTTTCACTCTTATTAAAAATCGAGTGTTCTTCTTTTTCTGCTACTGCTTTTGGTTTTCGTTTTCGCCTTGATTTGCGTTCAGACTTTGCCATATCTTTTCATCAAGGTGTATTTTTGCCTCTGATCTTTATTGGTTTTCATCAAAAGAGGTGTCTTTAAAAATTTCAAATGGTGTTGGAAAAGAGAAAAAGCTTTGTGCAAAATAGTGGTACAAGAAGGAGCTTGTGTAGACTGCGGCTTAGGCTTTTTCATGTCATGCTTGATGTCTTTTTGATAGTATGCTTAGTGGTTTTGCTGTAGCATGACTTGTCTCAAATAACTGAGATTGCTTAATGAGCCTTTGAAAAAATCATGCGTTGTTTTTATTGTATGGAAGCATTATTTTGGTTTTCTCCTTGATGCTTTATTTGGGTTGACTTGGCGCATGCTCACACATGTTAGACTCTTACAAAGTCGCCAATAGCCTCTATGATCATTTAGTTTTTGACTTTTGATGCCATCTTATGCTTCTTTTAATGTCGCTTTGTCGCTTTGCATGATTATGGCCATTATTGCTCTCTTAGTTGGTCGCTCCCAGTCTTTTGCTAGCCCTCGCCTTGTACTGAGTATGAGCTCTACTCATGCATCCAACTCCTAAAAGCCAAAGTTTTCCAAAGTGTCCACCATACATACCTACTAGCAATTTGCTATTCCAAGTAAATTTGACTTGCTTTTATTTTCTCTTCAAATTAAACTCTAACCAGTGTTATGCAAAATTTGGTCAGTAAAGCTCTCACGAACCGGAAGGCACACTTTACTTTTTCCTGTTCTTAAAAATTTGACATTGTGGTCTCTTATGTTGAGTTGTTATGCTTGCAAGTTGTAAGTTGGAGACTAGCCCAGCCATGCAGTCATGGGCAAGCTTTCAACATTGCACTTCTTATTTGAGTTGATATCGTGATCTTTTGTTTATGGATGCCCGCGGTGTGAAATGAATTGGGAATCTTGTGGGGATCATGGAGTTTGTATATGTGTTAGGGAAACGCCGGGCCGCTAATCTAAGCCATGCATAATTCATGGTGGAAATTTGCAGCATACCCATGGTGAACATTCGACGACGCATCTCACAATAAAAAGCTAAACAAATGGCAAATAAAAGAGATGTCGAGGTGTTCATTGTCTGCTTGTCCTGTCATTTTGATGTGGGCTTGTTCCATGTCATCGGGCACGGAGGTACCCCATTGGCGGTTCTCAATGATATGCTTATACTTACAATGACAAGAGCCTTGCTTGGGACTCTAAGTAAAGTAGCATGAGGTTTGGGTACTCGTATTCACGGGGCACGAGGTTTTCAACTTATGATTTGTCAAGCATATGCATCATAATTGTTCTCGCATTAACTTTAACCATTCAAGATGCTTATGATGGGGGCAATGAGAGCTCAAAGCCGGTAAGTACCATAATTTTTGAAGGTTATAAAACTTGCAATCACTGCTTCCCTCTGCGAAGGGCCTTTCTTCTACTTTTATGTTGAGTCACCACCTTCTATCTTTATGCACCATTAAGAGAGCATAGTTGACATTCTTAGTGTAATATGCATTGTCCCAAAGTTCATTGATTGATTCATATTGTTGGTTTCACTTGTTCTCAAATTATTTGTATCTAGTCGCCCTCTTAAACTTGAAGGTGTCCTATGCATTTATGTTTTGCTCTCTTTGAAGGACAAGCTGAAAACCATTTGTATGTTTTCCTTATGATTTGAACACACATTTGACTTTCATTGTTTCATTTTCATGATCTTTTGTTTGTGTTCATTCGCATGTTTACAACATGGTTGCTAAGTTCTTATTGTCAAGATTATATCTTTCATGCCCATGTTTTAAGTTCTTATGATCCCAGCTCACAAATGCTTACATATATGATCAAGATTGTGTAGGTGCATGTCACCTCAAAAATTATTCTTTTGTTATCACTTACCTACTCGAGGACGAGCAGGAGTTAAGCTTGGGGATGCTTGATACGTCTCCAACGTATCTATAATTTTTGATGCTCCATGCTTGTTTTTACACCATTTGCCTACTGTTTCGTTACACTTCGTGGCACTTTTATGCATTTTCCGGAACTAACCTATTAACGAGTTGCCACAGTGCCAGTTCCCTGTTTTCTGCTGTTTTTGTGTTTCAGAAGTGATACACAGGAAATATTCTCGGAATTGGACGAAACAAGTTCCTGAAGTCTTATTTTACCCGGAAGCTTCCAGAGATCCGAAGGAGAGTAGGAGGGGGGCCACCAGGGCCCCACACGCAGGGCTGGCGTGGCCAGGGCCTGGGTCGCGCCACCCTGGCGTGAGGGCACCTGGCCCCTCCTCTGACATCGCCCCTTCGCCTATAAAGACCCCCCGACGGAAAAAACCTAAGTACCCGATCACTTTTCCAGAACACATCGCGATCCGCCGCCGCCGTCGACCCGAAGATCGGGAGGGTCCAGAAGCTCTTCCCGGTACCCTGCCGGAGAGGGGAATCGCCACCGGAGGTCTTCTTCATCGCCATGCTTGCCTCCGGAGCGATGAGTGAGTAGTCTACCTTGGACCATGGGTCCATAGCAGTAGCTAGATGGTTGTCCTCTCCACCATGTGCTTCATGTTTAGATCTCATGAGTTGCCCTACATGATTGAGATCACCGTAATGTAATTCTACATGTTTGGTTTGTTGGGATCCGATGAATATTGGTGTTTATGATTAAGTTGTTGTACTGAATATTATCTTTTGTTATCTCTATGTTGTTTATGATCTTGCATGCTCTCCGTTGTAACTAGCTATCTTGGCCGAGTAGCTGCTAGTGACTCCAAGAGGGGGTATTTATGCTCGATAGTGGGTTCATGCCTCTATTTAACCTAGGGGAGTGACAGAAACCTCTAAGGTTGTAGATGTGTTGTTGCTACTAGGGAGAAAACAACATTCATATGCTCAAGGGCATATGCTTTGTTTACATTACACACTTTGCTTAATGCAATTATCCGTTGTTCGCAACTTAATACTCATGGGGTGTTCGGACGATATCCCCGTGAGTGGATTATTAGTCATAGATGCAGTTGGATGGCGGTCTATGTATTTTGTTGTAATGCCCAGAGTAAATCTCATAGTGATCTTCTTGACATATCACGTTTATCTTTATTCTATCAATTGCCCAACTGTAATTTGTTTACCCAGCATGTGTTATTTATCTTATGGAGAGACACCACTAGTGAACTGTGGACCCCGGTCCTATTTCCATCATATTGCTATCACCTGTTTACTTTACTCGCACTGTTTACTTTACTCGCATACTATATTGTTTTCCACTCGATACGCTCATAACCTTTGTTTCAAGCAAACCGGTGAGATTGACAACCTCATCGCAAGTTGGGAACGAAGTACTTGGTTGTGTTTTGTGCAGGTTCCACGTTGCTGCTCGCAAAGCAAAGCTTGGACGAGGCGCCATATATAAATTGTCCGAAGCTGTCGCAAGCTAGCAAGCATCACCTTCAGTCGTTTGTCTCTCCTCTCCAAGAACGATTAAACCTTGGTTTCTTAACTGAGGGAAAACTAGCTGCTATACTCATCACACCTTCCTCTTGGGGTTCCCAACGGGCTGGTCATTCACCACGCATCAGCCCTCCGAACGGTGGGATCGAGTCATCGCTAATCTCGCCCAGTGCGAGAGGGTAGATGTCGTCATCTCCGATGCACGATCCGACCTCGATCATGGTATCAGAATCATAATCGATCACATATCCTCCGTTGGACGTGGCAGATTCGCTTGAATATGAGCTAGCCGAATTGCCGATCTTCCCCTTGGCCTCGGGGTAGACGTCGTCTGAACATGTGTAGTCCGAGTAGAGCCCTTCGACATAATCAGGGTCGTAGGGCATCGGATGGAGCGTGAGGGCGTTGAGAGCCCGTTCGCACTCAGATATCGTCGGGTAGATGGCAGCAGTGCCTCCCCGAGGATCTTCACAGTCGGCAATGTCGTGAGACGAGAAGTCTCCGGCACCCACGAAGTGGTAAGCGTCGCACTCGACGCTGTAGGTGGTGGTTGGGGATGGAGCTGGATCTTGAAAGTCGTTCGACCCAACTGATGGGGTCGAAGTTTCCAGCATTGGTTCTTCCTCCGATGGCGCCAGCGGTGTTGTTGTCGAGGGAGTGTCCCCGATAGCCGGTGACGTGCTTGGATCCGCCGCGGGCGGGGTCGAATCGCTGATGGAGATCAGCTCAGCAACTCTGTCGTCGTCCACGCGAAAGTTGAATAGCTCAAAGGCCATATCGAACCCTCTGATCCTTTCCAAAGCCATGCCCGTCAAGCTCGAGATGGGCTCGACAACAGCCGTCGCTGGAGGGTCGATGGCGAGTGCCGATGCGAAATCGGCGATGCTTGGCGATGCGGTGTTGGAGATGGTCAACCCAGTGATGTCGACCTTAGTTGCCGATGAGGTGGTGTTGATGGCGGTCGGCACAGCGATGCCGACGAGGGTGGTCGATGCAGTGTCGATGTCGATGCTGGCGTTGGTGTCGAAGTTGATGGTGGGCGAGTCAATGTTGATGTCGATCGGCGACGTAGAATCGACGGCCATAGCTGATGATGAGCCGTCGAACCTTGTCGGTGTGAAGAGATCGGCGATGGTTGGTGAAGGAGCCGGCGAATCCATAGATCCAGATCCCGTCGTCCCCACGGTCGGCGCCAATTGACGAGGTTCAACCCCGGCAATGCCCATGTTTGAGGGCTTTTGAGACATGAAGAGCTTGTGGGATCCGACGAACTCGACGGCGATCAGACAGCGCAGAAAACACGGGTTTTACCCAGGTTCGGCCCCCGCGATGGGTAACGACCTACGTCCTGCTTGTCTGACTTTATTGATGGGGTGGCTACAATGGTTGAGTACAATGGCGGCGTAGATGTGATCTAGCTGAAAGGTGGAGAGCTCTCGAGATTACGAGCGCTCAGGTGGATGGTGGCAAAAAGTATCTAGAGAGGTTCTCGGATCTCCCTCCCAACCTTTTATATGCGAAGGTTGGGTCCCAGGATTGTTCTCCAAGCCAATTACAGATAGAGGCGGTTTGAATAAACCCTAGACAAGTCCTAATTCGACTAGGTCTCCTTCTTCGAGTCTTGCATTGCACGCTAAGTCTCGCTCCTGGGCCGCGCCAGACGATTAACTTCATGGGCCTTACTATCACTTCGGCGGATGCCTCTCCTGGACTGAAAACCAGGTAGGCGAATATCAAGGGCCCATTCGTCATTCCTTCGTCAACTAGCAACGGAGAGCATGCAAGATCATAAAAAACATGGAGATAACATAAAGATGATAAATCGATAGATCAACTTGACAAAGTACCAATATTCATCGGATCCCAACAAACACAACATGTAGAATTACACAACGATGATCTTGATCATGATAGGCAGCTCACAAGATCTAAACATGAAGCACATGGAGGAGATGACATCCATCTAGCTACTGCTATGGACCCGTAGTCCAAGGTAGACTATTCACACATCACTCCGGAGGAAGGCATGATGATGAAAAAGGCCTCCGGTGGTGATTCCCCTCTCCGGCAGGATGCCGGGAAGAGCTTCTGGACCGTCCCGATCTCGCATCGACGACGGTGGCGGCTTGCAGTATGTTTCAAGGAAAATTGATCGGGGCCTTAGGTTTTCCCGTCGAGGGGAATATATAGGCGGAAGGGCGACGTCAGGAGGTAGACCAGGGGCCCATAGCATAGCCCGACGCGGCCAGGGGGTGGCCCGCACCATGGCATGGTGCGGCTGCCCTCTGGCACCCCTCCGTCTCAGATTTGGACGTCGTCTCGTGTCAGGAAAAATAGGAACTTTGGCTTTTGTTTCGTCCAATTCTGAGAATATTTCCTGTATAGCTTTTCTAAAACACAAAATAGCAGAAAACAGGGAACTGGCACTGTGGCATCTCGTTAGTATGTTAGTTCTGGAAAATGCATAAAAATTCCACGAAGTGTAACAAAACACAAAGCAAATGGTGTATAAACAAGCATAGAGCATTAAAAATTATAGATACGTTTGAGACGTATCAACAACTAATTGTATTTGAAAGAAATAAAGTCCTCTCTTCATCTAGATTGATTGGGATCAGATTTGATTTATGGTACTCCCTCTGACCCATATTACCTTTCGCAAATACAGATGTATATAGACACATTTTAGTGCTAGATACATCAATATTTATGAAAGATAATATGGGTCGGAGGGAGTAATTGACTTTCAAGCCCACAGAGTCAGCATAAGAGTTCAGCAAAGCTTTTAAGCAAAGAAGTTGCTTGGAGTCTACTTCCAATATAACAAGGGTGTCATTTGCATATTGAGGAATTGGGAAATCTCCACACCCTGTTCTCAGAGGAGGTAAATGAATTAAGCTAAGTTGAAGGGTTCTATTGAGAATGGTTTGCATTAAGTCACCTCCAAGAACATAAAGCAATGGAGATAAAGGATCCCCTTGCCTTACCCCTACCCATATTGCTATAAGGTAATGAATCAAGGCAATGGTTTCTGTTTAACGAGTAGGATCCGGTCGTGATGCAGATAGCCATGGCTAGAAGCAATTGTGTAGGCGAGGTAGTGGCGTGTTATCCTTGCCCACAATTTGCATTGGGTGATGTCTGGAACTAGAGAAAACTCCAGCCCTCCCCGGGCTTAAAAGGATGGCATGGGATTTGAATAGGAGAAGAAGACGGTTAGGGAAGGGCAGGATGGTGAGATGGCTAGGCAGTGATATTAACCACGGACATTAGATGGAAACGGTCATGCCAATGTCGACCGGTGTGGGTTGCGGGCAAGAAATACAGTTAGACAAATTAAAGGGGGGTAGGCATGATGAAGAAGGTAGCGACGATTTGAGCATGAGGATGAAGGGAGGGGCGGGAGGAGGAGCGGGGAAGATAGCAGTCTCGACAGACCCCAACAATTTGTTACTCTCATATTTAAGATTTTGGTTCTTAGTAATGAGAATCATGGGGAAGCTCTTTTCAAGGAAGAACATATTCCATGGCAGAAAAAAAGGCTTCCTTATGGCACATGTACTAGCAAACTCCAGATGGAGCCGCTCTCTAGGGGGCTTTATTTTCAAGAATTTGAAAATAATTTTTTTTACACCAAATTCTTAATGTAGTCAATGGTGTGTGTAACATGCAAAATCTCTATATGAAATATCTTGTATTCTAGGCTTAAAAACATATATAAGTGTATATATGAGTGTAGTGAGCAGTGCACATTTCAATAATATAAAATATATCAGATTTAGTTATTTTTAGCCTGGAATACAAGGGATTTTACATTGAGATTTTGCACACTTGTATGATACATCGGTGACTATATCCACACTTAAAAAACGGAACATGTAAAATGATATACTCCCGCTGGTCCCAAAAGGATGTCGGAGATTTATCTAAATTTGGATGTATCTATACACTAAATGAAGTTTAGATACATTAAAATTTAGACAAATTTCCGACATTCTTTTGGGGCTGGAGGGAGTACAATTTTCAAAAATAAAGGACAAAGCCTCCATTTATCAAGCACTCCATATTTAAGTACATGTATAGCCTTTTTCGTACATATGCAACACGAGTATATAACTAGTACATGTATATCTACTCAAATAGGTTGTACGTATGCAAAGCTACTATTGTTCTATCGACATGCCACCCAGGTATAAGCTATTCGCCGGTGTCAAACAAGGCCCATAAACATGCTTGGTTACCTTGGTTCTTTTTTCTTCTTCGACACCAGGGTCAGATATATGTTGATCACTACATACTGAACACCTTGCCACCCTAGTCAGAATCCATGTTCATATCCTCTGTACGGGAAGTAGAGCTTCCAGGGACCAGTTGAAGTCCTCCCGGCCAGACCAGCTGGACGGCGGCGATTCGGAAGAAGAAAACATGGTGGCCACGGGCTGCACGGCGTCATGTGAGCGTCCCATTTGACGCCCCTGCGGCTTGCTGCCCCCTCCTACCTCTTCGTCAGACATTCCATTTGATGGCCGTATGCCGTCGGCGGCCCCGTGGTAGCCTTCTGACGCCGGCGGCGAGGGCTTGCTGGCCTTCTTTCTCTTCGCCAGGGTCTCGGAAACGGCGTCGCCCGCCGCATCTGGTTGGTCTGCGGCGGTGGCGGCCGGGGGCTGGAGGCGCCGGAGTAGCGGCTGCGGGCCGTGGAGGTGCGCCCCCTCGTAGGTGACGATGAGCATCTCCGGGTCGTCCGTGGACTTCTCGACGTGCTTCTTGGCGCTGCAATGGGAGCTAGTGCACTTGTAGTAGCTCCTGCATGCATATAGTATTGTAGTCAAATGAAAGTCAATGCCACAAACATCTTATATGCATGGTCCTGGATTTTGAATCGTTGCCGATGGTCAATAATTTTGATGAGGAGGAGTAGGTTTGACCTCGCCGCGCGAGTCAATGTATGAGAAACAGAAAGTGATCGTGTCGTGGGGATGACTTAGGGGGCGCATCACGGGCCAGGCAGTATGCCGGCTGGCGTCCCAGGAGTCCTCGCGGCTTCAGCACGAGAAGACCGGCCCCGCCCGAAGGGCCGGCTGCGTCAGCAGCCGGCTGGAGACTCCACCGAGGAGAACTGGAGCCGGGCGATGAAGACAAGGCCACTCAACGGTAGTCTGGCCAAAAGCGGAGCGGCCCCGACAAGATCGGCAGGGACGCAGGACAGGAGTGACGAGCGCCACGACCACGTCCAACCAATGAGAGATCGAAGACCCTTCCCCACGACGGGATCCGAGGCAAAGGAGAGGGGATATGCCCTTCAGATGCCGGTCCAGGGAAAAGACACTTTATAAAGTGTCTTTGCCAGAGCAGGGTCAGAGGATCACGCCAAGGACACCGCCGCCGAGGAGCCAGCAGCCGGCCGAATCGTCACCTAAACCTGTAACCAGGCCCCCGTCTATATAAGGGGGCCTGGACCCTTAGCGTAGGGAAGATCCGATCCTCTTCTTCCTCCTCTAGCCGAACAGCTCAAGGAGCACTGTAATCGCTACTACTCGATCAATACGAAGCAGGCAGGAAGTAGGGGTTTACCTCCAACCGGGAGGGCCCTGAACCTGGGTAAACCGTGGTGTCTCTGTTGGCACAATCCCGAGCCAGACCCATCGTCACCAACGTCGAGCCCCTCCGATAAGCCACCCCATGGCTACTGTCTCTAAATTCCCACGACAGTTGGCGCCCACCGTGGGGCAAAGCGCGGTGGCGAGCGGAGTCAAGTTTCGGCCGGGACCCTCCGGCGAGAAGGTCGCCTCCGGCCTCGTCTGGAGGTTCGGCACCTTCGACTGCGTCGACGACAACTTGGCCCACTTCAAGAACGGCTTCGGCAACAGCGGCTCCTTCCTCGACGTCGGCAGCCACCGCTTCTACATCGCCAAGCCCTTCCCGGAGGAGATCACCGACGTCTTCGACTCCCTCTGCGACGGAGGCTCGAGCTGCGGCGAAAGCAGCAACCTTGGCGCCGTGGTCGAGGTGATGACCCTGGGAGAGGATGAGGGCGGCGACCTACCGCGCCCCGAGCGCCCGTCGCTCGAGCGCCCACCTCCTCAGGAGCAAGACGCTCCACTCCCAGAGCGGGACGCCCTGGACGTCTCCGTGGTGGACCTGCGCGCTCCCCTCGACCGCGTCATCGATCCTGCCCGGGTCGCCGAGGCCCTGGAGCGGATACGCCTCGTTCTCCTTGGCAAGGTGGCTGAGGACGAGGCCAACCGGCGCCGCGCGAGCACCACGCTCAGCGAGTTCTACGACGCGCATGGAAACGCGCCGACCGAGCCCGTTTGTAACTCGCACCTCAGCTTCGCCACCGTCGTCCCCGGCCAGATCCAGCGGTCGCCGTCGGCAAGCCGAGGCCGCGGAGGGCGTCGACAGGGCGGCCGTGCTCCAAGTGGCAACGCCCAAGGCCGCCGCCCCCAGCGGGGCGGCGGAGCAAGCAAACCACGCTTGATCGCGGAGTCAGCGCCAGGGTCGGAGTCCCAGGCTCGCCCACCGGCGCTGCACATCCACCTGTGGCTCGACCACGTCAAGACGTCCTCTAGGGGACCTGCTAGCTCAAAGCGAGCGGCTTCAGACCAAGGAGGCCCGGGGGCTGCCGGCAGCGGTCATGGGCGCAAAGAGGGCAAGTACACCCTCGATGCTGCACTTGATCAGCCGTGCAAATTCCACACCTCCCCGGGCAGGGAAGCGACCCACTCCACGCGTCAGTGCCGTTTCATGAGAGAGCTGGAGCAGCGTGCTCGGCAGATCCCTGATATGTCGCAGGCTCAACCGGCCGGAGGTCAGGAGGACCAACAGCACGACCCGGCTGGAAGCGAGCCGGATCAAGATGATGACTTCCCGACGGATGTGGAGCAGTATCACATCTTCACTACCCCCGGCAAGGACAAAAGGAGCGACCTTTGGCATGAAGCAGAGGTGAACGCCGTAATGCCTGCAGAGCCCCAGTTCATGCACTGGTCCGAGGCGGCCATTACCTGGGGGCGCGAGGACCACCCGAGGTTGATGCCCAGCCCTGGAGAGTACGCTCTGGTCGTGGATCCTGTCGTGTGTTCCGATACGCACATATGTCGTTTCTCCCGCGTGCTCGTCGATGGCGGTAGTATTATCAACCTTCTTTACCGAAGCTCTCTGGAGAAGTTGGGCATCCCGCTTGCTCAGCTGAAACCTAGCCGTCTCACCTTCCATGGCATTGTGCCTGGGCATTCTTGCACCCCTTTGGGCAAGGTGCAGCTGGAGGTTCTCTTTGGAAAGAAGGGGAATAGCCGCCGCGAGCCCATCTGGTTCGAGGTGGTGGACATCAGCAGTCCCTACCACGCGCTACTAGGTCGCCCAGCCCTGGCCAAGTTCATGGCGGTTCCGCACTACGCTTATCTGAAGATGAAGCTCCCAGGGCCCAGAGGTGTGATCACAGTCTCGGGAAACTTCAAGAAGTCCCTGGCCTGCGCAAAGGAGAGCTCGCAGCTGGCAGAGGCGCTGGTTGTCGCCGAGGAGAAGAGGCAGCTTCTGCATCGCGTGGAACTGACCCAGCAAGACGTACCGGTTCGCCAGTCGCCTGTGGAGCAATTCAAGCCGGCCGACGACACCAAGAAGATCCTGCTGGACGAGAGTGACCCCTCCAAGTACGTCATCATCGGCACCGGCTTGTCCGCCAAATAGGAAAGCGAGCTCATCAGCTTCCTCCGTGAGAATCGGGACATCTTCGCATGGTCTCCAAAGGACATGCCTGGTGTGCCGAGGGAGCTGGCTGAGCACGCACTTAACGTCCGGCCAGACGCCAAGCCGGTCAAGCAGCCGCTGCGGCGGTTTGCAGAAGAAAAGAGGAAAGCTATTGGCGAGGAAATTGCCCGGCTCCTTACAGCCGGCTTCATCATGGAAGTGTTTTACCCTGACTGGCTCGCGAACCCAGTTTTAGTTCTGAAGAAGAATAACACTTGGCGAATGTGTATCGACTACACCAGCCTCAACAAGGCCTACCCCAAGGATCCTTTTGCGCTGCCACGAATTGACCAGGTGATCGATTCCACAGCCGGCTGCGACCTGTTGTCATTCCTGGACGCCTATTCAGGCTACCATCAGATCCCGCTCTTCCAGCCGGATGAGATCAAGACCTCCTTCATCACCCCGTACGGAGCCTACTGCTACGTTACCATGCCGTTCGGCCTGAAGAACGCTGGAGCCACTTACCAGCGAACTATGCAGCGATGCCTGCAGGAGCAGATTGGGAGGAACGTGCACGCTTATGTGGACGACGTGGTGGTGAAGACCAAGCAGAGCAACACGCTCCTGGACGATCTCAAGGAGACTTTCACCAACTTGCGACGCTATCGCATGAAACTCAACCCTGAGAAGTGCACCTTTGGTGTGCCGGCTGGGCAGCTCCTAGGTTACATCGTTTCCCAGCGAGGGATCGAGGCTAACCCCTCGAAGATAAAAGCCATCGAGGCCCTAGAGAAGCCCACCCAGCTCAGAGATGTGCAGAAGTTTGCTGGCTGTTTGGCCTCGCTTAGCCGGTTCGTCAGCCGGCTCGGGGAGAAGGCCATGCCGTTGTACCAGCTGATGAAGAAGACGGACCACTTCGCTTGGTCCCAGCGCGCCGACGACGCCTTCAACGACCTCAAGCGAGCCTTGTCCACCGCGCCAATCCTGGCAGCGCCGGCCCCTCGGGAGCCAATGCTGCTCTACGTCGCAGCAACCCCACGCGTCATCAGCGTGGTGATCGTGGTGGAGCGCACCGAGGAAGGCAAAGAGCTGCCGGTTCAGCGCCCGGTGTACTACTTGAGTGAGGTGCTCACTCTCTCCAAGCAGAACTACCCGCACTACCAGAAGGTCGCGTACGGCGTGTACATGGCGGCCAAGAAGCTGAAGCATTACTTCGAGGAGCACCCGATCACGGTGGTGAGCACCACACCGCTCTCGGAGATCATCGGGTGCAAGGATGCGTCAGGAAGAGTAGCCAAATGGGCGATCGAGCTCGCAGCTCATACCATTCAGTACAAGCCCAGAACGACGATCAAGTCGCAGATCATTGCGGATTTCTTCGCTGACTGGGGAGAACACCAGTACTTGCCGCCGGCTCCGGACTCCACCCACTGGCGCATGCACTTCGATGGCTCCAAGCTGCTCGGGGGCTTGGGAGCCGGCGTCGTCCTCACCTCTCCCAAGGGAGACAAGCTGCAGTACGTGCTGCAGATGCACTTTCGTGCGTCGAACAACGTCGCCGAGTACGAAGCCCTGGTGCACGGGCTCAAGATGGCCAAGCAGATTGGAATCAGGAGGATTCTTTGCTTCGGAGACTCTGACCTGGTAACGCACCAGGTCTCAGGGGTTTGGGACGCCAAGGACGCCAACATGGCCTCCTATCGTTTCTACGTGTAGCAGCTCAGCGGATTCTTCGAAGGCTGCGAGTTCCACCATGTCCTCAGAGCAAACAACGAGGAAGCAGACCGGCTGTCTAAGATCGGCTCCACCAAGCAGGATATCCCAGCTGGGGTGTCCCTGGAGATCATTCACAAGCCGTCTATCAAACCTTCGCTGGAGTCCATATCCATCTATGTGCCTGGAGACCCAGCCCCGGCCCAGGTACCGCCGCCGGACCCGGGGGCTGCCGTCTCGGATCTGAAGGAGGCAGCCGGCCAACCCAGCACAGCCGGCTCGGCGAAGGACGAGGGGACTGCCGGCTCCACGCCCGCTCTCCCAGCCGGACAATCAGGCGAAGCCGGCTCAACGACGGACCCGGGGGCTGCTGACCCTCTGGTCGCCAGTGTTTTCCATATACGGGAGATACCTTCCTGGGCGGAACCATTCTCCAACTACCTCATCACTGGGGACCTGCCGCAAGACGAAGCGGAAGCTAGGCGAATTCAGCGTCGAGCTGGGGCGTACACCATCATCAACAGCGAGCTGTACAGGCGCAGCGTGTCAGGCATCTACCAGAAGTGCATCGAGCCGGAGGAAGGGACAGAGCTGCTAAGAGAAATACACCAAGGGGAGTGCGGACATCACGCGTCTTCTAGAGCCTTGGTGGCCAAAGCCTTCCGGCATGGTTTCTACTGGCCAACGGCTAAGCAGAACGCGGAGCAGCTGGTGAAGCAGTGCAACGGCTGCCAGCGCTTCTCCAAGCATAGAAACACTCCAGCGGCAGCCCTCAAGACCATCCCGCTCACCTGGCCGTTCGCGGTCTGGGGCCTGGACATGGTGGGGCCATTCAAGACCGCACCCGGGGGCTTGACGCATCTGCTGGTTGCTGTAGACAAGTTCACCAAGTGGATCGAGGCCAAGCCAATCAAGAAACTCGACGGTTCGTCCACGATCAAGTTCTTCAACGAGATCATCACGAGATATGGAGTTCCCCATAGCATCATCACCGACAATGGGACGAACTTTGCGAAGGGAGTCTTTGCTGATTACTGTGGTCAGAAGGGCATCCGGCTGGACTTAGCGTCAGTAGCGCACCCTCAGTCAAATGGACAAGTGGAGAAGGCAAATGGGCTGATCCTGGCCGGCATCAAACCAAGACTGGTCGAGCCTCTCGAGCACTCAGCCGGCTGTTGGGTCGAAGAGCTACCCTCAGTGCTCTGGAGCCTGCGCACCACTCCAAACCGCTCTGTTGGCTTCACGCCTTTCTTCCTAGTCTATGGAGCAGAAGCGGTGTTGCCCACGGACATTGAGTTCGACGCGCCCAGAGTTGTCCAGTACACGGAGAAGCAAGCAAAAGAAGCTCGCGAAGATGGCATCGACCTCCTCGAGGAGGCTCGAGAGCAGGCTCTGGCTAGATCAGCACTCTACCAGCAGCAGCTGCGACGATACCACAGCTGAAAAATTCGCCCGCTCGCGTTTCGCGAAGGTGATCTCGTGCTCCGGCTGGTCCAAAGCACTAAAGGCATGCACAAGCTGTCTCCTCCCTGGGAGGGACCGTTCATTGTCAGCCAGGTGCTGGGCAATGGGGCATATTACCTCATCGACGCACAAGAGCCCAGAAAGAACAAGGCAGATAACTCTAACAAGGAGACCGAGCATCCCTGGAATGTCAGTCTCCTAAGACCTTTCTTCTGCTAAGGCAAAAGCTTGTACCCCGAAAAACGTGTCAATGAATAAAAGAAAACGGAACGGTTAGTTACGGCCGGCTCCGAGGAAAACACTTCGTGTATGTTTTGCTTCCTGCATTATTCACTTGACCGGCAGCCGGCTCCAGGCACCGAGCCACAGCCGGCAGCCCCGAAAAATCGATCTCTCGCCAGCCGGATGAGTACTACGTATGAAGAAGGTCTCGAGCCCAACCTCCACCTTCCGGCTCCGCGCAGCCGGATGGATAGGAGCCGGCAGACCACATACGAGGGAAAGCCGCAGAGCAGAACCGCAAATGATAGAAAAACTGCTCAACCAGGCGTTAGGGGCGGTGTCCGTTAACTAAGCGTTGGCTAGCACGAGTCGGGGGCCCGACAGACCGAAGTACTACTTCTCACTCCGCGGCACGCTCCCACCCTAGGCCGGCATTCGGCTGCCGGCCCAAGGGAGACCAACCGGCACCAGGCTGCCGGTTGGGGGTAGAAGGGCCGAAGGGTGGGAAGATTAAGGAAAAGGTTGAGGGAACCAGGCAAAGGCAAAACCAGCGAATGGTTGATAGACACAGGCTCTCGACGCTTGGGCTGAGAAGCCACGCCCAAGAGGTTCAAAGCTAGGGCTACCTCACTTGGCGTTGGCATCATTCGCGAAAGTTCAGTTTCGAGCTAGCTGTCAGTCCAGCTACCCCAAAACTCGGGGGCTAGGGGGAAAGGGAATTGGCCCTCAGAAGCAGGCCGGCTCCAGTACCTCGCCGGCTGTCCGTTCAGCTGGCGCTGCGACACGATCAGCAAGCGAGCAACGAAATCGAAACTTAACATTCGCGAAGCAAC
The DNA here is from genome assembly GCA_007115705.1 of Dactylis glomerata. Classification (NCBI taxonomy): domain Eukaryota; kingdom Viridiplantae; phylum Streptophyta; class Magnoliopsida; order Poales; family Poaceae; genus Dactylis; species Dactylis glomerata. The sequence goes on from QXEO01000129.1 coordinate 449,893, forward strand.
GGCTAGAGCCGGAGACTAGGAAGTTTATTCCAATCGTGGCTTGGGACGTGCGAAAGCCTAGGAGGGGGAACGTGCCGGCTTCGACCTCGCCCGAGCCGGTACAAGACTTAGACTCCGCTCCAACTCCGCGGAGCCGGGACTGTTCCGTTCCCCCCGGAGCCGGCAAGCGGAAGCACCGTTCCCTCCGCGTTGAAGCCGAAAGAGCCCGCCCGGAGCGTCTGCGCGGGCCAGTGACCATCGCGGTCCCTATCCACAGTTTCGCTGAGAGAAGAACCATCGCATCACAACGACGTCGAGCGGGAGATGCTTGCTCGATGGCAAAGGCACACAGTGAAGGAAGACATTCACACAGCAAGCGATGAAAAGCAAGTAAAGATTTGCACAAAATTAAAGAGGTTCTTTGCCATACGGCTGGTGGTTACATAATAAGGGCCACGCTAAGGGCCGGAATAGCAAAAGGACTCCCCCGCCTAACCCCTAGAGCTCCTGTTGACGACGACGTCGCCGAGAGGGAAGCTTCGGGGCAGCTCGCCGATCATGGCCAGGGGGAGTAGGCGCGGGCGCAGCCGGAGCCGTCGATGACGCGGACGCAGAGGATGTGCGACCCGGCGCGGTGGGTCAGGATGAGAGACCACCCCCGCTCCAGGCCGTAGTCGTGGAAGAACCGCCCCCACCCCCCGGTGAGGTAGCTCTTCCCCTCCCCGTCATGGAGGATCTCGACGTCGTACAGCGGCTGCCCGCCGCTGCCGTCCTCAATCATGAAGCTCGTCGGGGGATTCTTCCCCATGGTGCCGACGAAGCTGGCAGGGAGCGGTAGACGCTCATTGCTCCCAGCCAGCAGGGGCGCCAAGGCAGTGGCAAACCCATGCACCGGAACATAGGAAAGCCGCTGCCTGGTGGGCGGCCGCGGCGGCGCCTTCCGCACTTTCCCGGCGGCCGCGCTGGAGGAGCCGCCGACGTCCAGGCCGGCGAGGCCCGGAGGAGCAGCCCCGAACGCCATCGCGGCGCCGACGAGGGCCGCTGCCGCCTGCAGGGGCGTCCCTGTGAGGCCGGCGACAGAGGTCGCGGCCGCGGGAACCACGGCGCTGCCGGCGGCCGTAGCCACGATCCCGCCAGGGGCCGCGGCAATGTTGGAGGGGCGGCCGATCCCGAGAGGCCGGGTGGCGGCCGCGGTGCCAGCTGCTGCCGCGAGCGCGGCCAGGGTCTTCTTGTTCCGGCTGCCCTGCGGGCGACCGCGCTTTCGAGGCAACGGCGGCGTCGCCGCCGGGCCTCCAAGTGGACGGCCGCGCTCGTGCTCACCCGGTCCCTCGCCGGCTCCGGCCCCAGCCCCGCCGGTCGTCCCGAGTGACGACATCAAGGTCGCAGCGGGAGAAGCGGAGGCGACGGTTTGTTGGGGGAGAAGAAGTGGAGACGCTCGGGAGTGAAGAAAACCCCCGAGAGCTCCAGGATTTAAGGGCTGGCGGGGCACGAAAAGCCGAGCCGGTTTAATGCGATTTAATCGCACGCGCGGCATCTCGATGGGACGCGACGCTGACGCCTGCCCCGCCCCGTTATGTGACGTCCGCCGAAATCATCATGGCGGCCAAAGGGTCAAAACGATTAGACGGGACACTGGCGCGCTGCGCCGGCCGCTGCGTGAGAACGAGTTTCGAAGCGGCGCAAGTTCCCGGGAAGCGGCGTGCCGGCTCGCGGCCGCCAGCCGGGCCACCGCCGGAGCCGGTTCGTCCCGAGACAGCCGGAGAAACTCCGCGAGGCCCCGCCTCGGCAACTAGGGCGACCAAGCCGAACCGCAGATCCTGGGACTTCGACGAGGACGAGCAAGACTTCGGCGAAAAGAAGAACCCGCCGAAGCCCCATGCTAGCCCATGAGACTTCGCCAGTTTCGGGGGCTAGTGTCGTGGGGATGACTTAGGGGGCGCATCACGGGCCAGGCAGTATGCCGGCTGGCGTCCCAGGAGTCCCCGCGGCTTCAGCACGAGAAGACCGGCCCCGCCCGAAGGGCCGGCTGCGTCAGCAGCCGGCTGGAGACTCCACCGAGGAGAACTGGAGCCGGGCGATGAAGACAAGGCCACTCAACGGTAGTCTGGCCAAAAGCGGAGCGGCCCCGACAAGATCGGCAGGGACGCAGGACAGGAGTGACGAGCGCCACGACCACGTCCAACCAATGAGAGATCGAAGACCCTTCCCCACGACGGGATCCGAGGCAAAGGAGAGGGGATATGCCCTCCAGATGCCGGTCCAGCCAGAGCAGGGTCAGAGGATCACGCCAAGGACACCGCCGCCGAGGAGCCGGCAGCCGGCCGAATCTTCACCTAAACCTGTAACCAGGCCCCCGTCTATATAAGGGGGCCTGGACCCTTAGCGTAGGGAAGATCCGATCCTCTTCTTCCTCCTCTAGCCGAACAGCTCAAGGAGCACTGTAATCGCTACTACTCGATCAATACGAAGCAGGCAGGAAGTAGGGGTTTACCTCCAACCGGGAGGGCCCTGAACCTGGGTAAACCGTGGTGTCTCTGTTGGCACAATCCCGAGCCGGACCCATCGTCACCAACGTCGAGCCCCTCCGATAAGCCACCTCATTGCTACTGTCTCTAAATTCCCACGACAGATCGCGTTTCAATACTCCAAAGCCAACGGATCTAATTTTATGAAAGCTTCGGCTACGTGTTATACTACTAAATTAGCGACAACTAATATGAAACGAAGTGAGCATATAGCTGTTGATGCCACTGTTAACTGAATCTTCTCTGTAACTAACACCTAGTTGCCCGACAGTTAAAATAGCGATAGGCCACTTCCCCACGATCTCCTGTACACAACACACACGATCTCCATGATCACGAACCATTGTAGTATATGTATCTGAGGCAATACAACGAGAGCACTCAAGGAGTGCAATCCCTCTCTCTCTCTCTCTCTCTCTCAGTTTCTCTACTGCCACATCTAGTGAGACCGGTCCATATTCAAGTGATGAGAACAAAATTTCACAGGAACCTCCGTTTCGTAGTATTGTTTTGCAAAAATTAAACTATAGCTTTTTAAAACATACAACATTTCAAAACATAGCTAACAGTAGCTAGTATGAAACTCAATCTAATGTCTGTCGTTTGTTGCGAAATTAAAGGTTTTCTCGCTTCTCAATCAAAAGTTTTCAGCCCATGATGAAGGTAATTAATTAATCCGCATGTTTTGCGCGAGTTTTTTTTTGAGAATTTTGATTGAATGCTGAGGTGGGAGCCGCACACGATGCATGATCGAGGCAGCTGCAGGTCTAGTGCATGCATCTATGATCTGTGATCAGCTGGTCAGTGTGAGAGGAAGAGAGATGAGCCTCATAAAAATCGGAAATCATGCAAAAGTCGTTTTTTTAGATCTCATGCAAAAGTCGTTGACAAAGAACAGGATGCTCTCCGTGCTATCCTCCGTGCTATCCCTATCGACAATTGATGATTGATGAATGCTAGCTAAGCTGTTCTCGTCGGTTGCTACTGGCTAGGCCCCGGTATCCAATCAGTTAACTAAATGCTGCTTAATTATGCACATTCAGTAGGTTTGCAACTGACTGGTGCATAATTATGTACTCCCTCCGTTCCGGTGTATAAGTCTTGCGCGTATCCCTAGGTTGCCATTTTAACTAATATAATATAAGATATAGACTATAAAATATATATCACTGAAAACTTCAGATTATGTACTTTCTAATGGTATAATTTTTATGTTATAAAATTTATATTATATTTGTCAAAATGATGATCTAGAATTACGCGCAGGACCTATACACCGGGACGGAGGGAGTATCATTAATTAAAGGCTTGCTGTGGATTTGCAATTCATTATGGATGGATTTTTAGGCTGTAAACTTGCAGTTCTCGTAGGTCGCACAGTATGTGTACCTGCTGGAAAGCTTATAGAAAACCCCAAAAGCCAGCAAGCAAACGTAACATCATGGCCGACAACGCGAGGCTTGGCGCGGCCATAGTCCCATGGACACATGGACTGTCACTGCAGCGACTTTGCTCGATCTCCAGCTGCTAACCACCCCAGCCAAGCTCTATCTTCATGGTACCCACCCGTGTGCGTGTGCGCCCAACACCTATCTTTAACTTGTTTTCTTCTCATTTTACATGCATGCCAATCCATTTGCTGACTTTAGCGCGGCATCGTTGAATCGCACAAAGTTGACCATGTCTAGCTCACCCTAGGACCTAGCATGTATGATCATGTGTACGCCCTGAGAGTCTTACATTGAACTACCGTTTGATAGTTTTCTTTTTTGCAAATTACTTAAGCTTGATCCGACATACAACGACTAGGCCCTGACCGGTGGATGCAGACATGATCTTACTATGCATGCATGAAGACCAGAAAACGATTAGCAATTCGAAGTTCAAACAGCTAGGTAGGAAGATAGCAAGATGTATGGATCAACTGCACCGCACCTTGGATGGGGGTTGTTCTTGATGCACTTCTGCCCGTACTTCCTCCACTTGTACCCGTCCGCCGGCGTCTTGCTGCCGCAGCTCCTCACCTTGATCGTCTTCTTGCTCTCCGGCGCCGTACTCGGCTCTCCGTACCTGCGGCTTTTCAACCAAAACCATATACACAGATTACTCCTCTCGTTTGATCAGCAGCGATCGGTGCAAAATACCCACGGACGATCGACACGCGCGCGCGCACCTAAGATACAGCGACCCGTAGCGGCGGCCGGAAGGGTACGGCCGAGACCACAGCGCCTTCTCGATGTCCCTGATCGTAGGGCCGGAGTACACCGAGCACATAGCATGGCTCCCTGCCGACGCCGGCGGCAATTGCTCGTGCTCGGCTGCGGTGCCGCCGCCGTCGCTGTCGCACGGAGCAGCGGCTGCTATTCCCGAGCCGCGAGAGTGGTTCTCCGAGTCGTTGGCCGGGACTAGGGCGGCAAGAAGGCTGTCGTCGCTAAGGAGCTCGCTTATGAGCTGCTCGTCGAGCTCGCCCGGCCAGACGCCAACCTCGTCTTCATCTGCGACGGCCTGAGACCTCGGCACATCTCCCATCTCTTGTTCGTGGATAGTAGGGAGCCCACACCTGTGAAGGGATTGATCATATGTAACCCGCGGCTCAAAGTCTTTTATACAGACGTTGAGTCTATGTGGCGTAGAATTTGGCGTCCAGTTTCAGCGGAAAAGACAAAACCGCTGATGAAGGCCTTTCGGGAGCCGCCGGATGCTCGATTGGGGCTTGGGGGTCGCTCGAATCGTACTGAGTAATAGATGAAAAGTAGAGTTAAATTATGGTTTTACTAGAAAATACGGGCCTGATCTCTAGTTCAGTCACTTGTTTATTTTTTCTTTTATCTTTTTTTCGGTCCGATGTAGAATATTTTTTGTCGTTTTTTATTGAATTTGTTTTGTCTTTCTCTTTCTTATCTACAGTGCAATTATATATATGCTGTAGCTGAGTTTTTTGAGTTAAAAGTGGGATGCAACAAAAAAAAGTACTTACTGTCAGATTATACATCGTGATTTGTGCTAGTGTGAGAATTGAAAGTGAGTTGTAGCGGAAGTTTTCGGTTACAAATAGGTTACAGCTGAGTTTTATCTAGTTTATAAGTGGGCTGCAAATGAGATTTCCCAGTTACAAGTGAAATGCAACTACGATTTATCAGTTGTAAGTGGGTCGCAACTGACTCTTTTCTAATTATAAGTGGGTTGTAACTGTGTTTTATCTAGTTTGCAAAGTGGTATGCAACTGAGATTTGTAGTTACAAATGAATTGCAACTGCGATTTAGCAGTTATAAATGGGCCGCAACTGAGTTTTTCTAGTTGCAAGTGGATTGCAACTGGGTTTTTCAGTTGTAAGTGTGGTCTTATCTATTTTATAAATGTGTCCAATTCAGATTTTCAAGTTACAAGTGAGTTGCAACTACAATTTACTAGGTACAAGGAGGACGTAATTTAATTTTATCTAGTTACAAGTGAGTCGCAACTGAGAGTCACCTATTTATATATGGATTAAAAAACCAAATTCAAAATTTAAAATCATTCAAATTTTAGACATATATAAAAATATAATATAAAAAGGTGATGTCAAATCTCTACCTAGAGATCAGTCGCGTGATCTCTAATGCTCCGCGCGCGTGCTAGCGATGAGCCTCTTCAAACAAGAGGTTTGTATCAAACAAGGCAACTTTTATGGTACCTTTTACTTCTCCAAAATAGGGAGAAGTATGATTTAATCGAACGGTTTAGATTAAGCTAGCGAGATTGAGCCCGGAAGGCCCAGCAAGACGTAACTACAAAGCCAAATTAATTGTATCAGCCCAGCCATTGCCGAAAGCACGCTCCCAGGCGCCCAGCAATTCCCAACGCCGTCGCCTACACCTCAGACGCGGCCGGCGGCCGGCGGCCGAGCACGCCGCTGCTACATCCACCAGCCACGCCGCCACCTCCACCAGCAATGCCGACGCCTCGACGTCGCACGCGACCTCCTCCCACACCACACGCCCGAGCACTCCGCCGCCAGCTCCACCGCGCACGTCTCCTCCATCGACGCTGGACGATGTGCGAGCACCACGTAGCCTCCTCCACAGCGGAGGTCATCCGTGGATGCTGCGCGAGCCACCGAACCCCCTCTCCGCTCTTCAATTCTGTCTGCACGGAGCCGCCGCTAGCTGACAGCACCCCACACGATGCCCTGTTCGATTTGGTCATCCGTGATTCATATAGACTTGCTCCTATTAAGTCAGATTTCGTAGCAGATATGAGAGCACACAATTCGACGAGCCCCTTATGCAGAGTGACCCAGGAAATCATGCATGTATGGAGATTGCTCGATTTCAGCCCAAGAGATGTAGACAAACAAAGAAGCTCCTGACATCAGCTACATGATCCCAGGCATCCGCGGTTACACACAGATCGTCTAGTTAGCTTGCCACTACATCCTGGTATTAGAATTAAACTTATTCAGCAGTGTTGTTCCTATTGTAAGTCATCCAAAGAGACATGATAAAGTCGAACTGCTCGAAAAATGATGTGTGCTTTGCAAATTATGTGTTTAGATGAGCACATAATGTTCATTCGAGACCTGATACGCCTCTTGTATGATGTGAACATTGCATAGCACAAGTAAGATGATGCTTTCGAAGTGATCGAGACATGTCACTAAATGATGTCTGCTGGGAAGATGTCTGCAAACTGAAATGAAGCGATCTGAAGAATAAAACCAGTTACGGAAAGTTAAAAAGGCAAAGTGTGCTATCTGAAACATAAACGAGTTCCACAATGAGGGAATGTAGCAATGTAAGCTCAGTTCAGAACTGTCTAAAACAAGTGTTGGTTCTGACTTTCCATTTAAATGGGCTCAGATATTTATTTTACAATAATAAAATGTATGGTACAAATGTCATTTCAACACTGCATATCTACAGTGGAAAATAGTATTCAAGCTACATACATACAAGACTAGTATGAACCAGAAAAGTGTAGAGTATTCCTTATATTTACATTTCTCTTCTTCAAGTCTCTTGCTTTGTGACATGCCAAGACCTCTGTGCTTCTCCTTGTAAACAAATAGTTGTAAACATACAAAGTCAAATTTGTTCTTTAATTGTAAAATTTGTGTTTCCTTCTTGTTCACAAGGTAGACCAACTAAGCAAATGCATCTTGTAGACTATTATTTGAAGCCACTGTGCAGAAGTTGACCATCTCTTCAGCATACTTGTTGTAAAGGTCCTCCTGGATTCACAAGGTAGATGTGTCGCACTGCTGGTTTGTGGCGAGCACATGGGAGCTCGGCGTAACACAATTGTCTAAGGCAAGCGATCTATGACAACTGAAACGCGAGATGGATCCTCTACTTGACATACTTGAAAAAAACTTTCAGGCTTTTCTACCAACTCCTGTGTCCAGAGCTCTTAAAGCACTTGTGCAAGATCCGGTTATACAATCAGGCTTTTCTACCAACTCCTGTGTCCCAAGCTCTTAAGCACTTGTGCAAGATCCAGTTATACTAGTGGTAGTATGTGAAAATCATGCTCTTTGTCTGCATAATTTCGTGGCAGCCCTTAAAGAATGGTCACCCATACTGCCAACATCAACCACCACTACCTGCAATTGCATGCATTGCCATTATCACACAGGTGCAGTATAAGATAACAAGCAAGCAAAAAAGTAAGTTTGCATTCAGTTGACAAAACTAAGTAACAAAAACTCTGAGCAATAGTATAGTATCATGGTCAGAAAATGTATTCAATATATGTAGTACAAGCAGACTCGTATTTAAATGCACTTGGTATATAGAATAAAAATTGTAAATCAACTTCTCTTGCTAGTCTCATGGAAATTATGCACACATCTAGAAGAAAAAACTGAAGAAATACTTGCAATCTTGCTATGTTTCCAGGTGAGCCTGAAACTGTTGCAAACATATTAACCATATAGGAAACATTTCTTAAAGCCAGCATGCGAGCAATTAGAAGTCATCTCTACATACTTCTTTCTGGAATCACTTATCCTAAGTTTAAGACACGCTTCTTTCTGGAATCAAGGTATTTGTTTTTCTTTACTCTGCTCACTACATTACAGAATTTCTATAGTGCATCTTCAGTATTCATTTCATAATGTCATAGCAGATAACTTACATGGAGCCATGGAGGCCAGCGAGGCAGCGACCGCACTTTTGGCGGGCGGCCCCAACACAAGGAGGCCGGGACGGCGGGGACCTGCCCAAGCACCGGGCAACTTGGACGCGCTCTCGTCGATGAGGACCACCAGAACACGGAGGCACCCACGCAGCTGAGGTGGAAGGCGGCGCTGGATCACCACGGCCGCCGCATTCGCCGCCTGGCAGTTCCCCGTTTCAGGTCAAGAGCGCCGGCCTGCTTATCGATCCGTTGCGGTGGCGGCGACTCGCGGAGGAAACGAAGATGACGCGCTCTCGTAGACGAGGTACACAGGAACGCGGCGGCGACGTTAGGGAAGCAATGATGGGGGCCTTCATCGGGAGGTAGCTCGTCGTCATCTTCCATGATTTAGGGTTAGGAGTTTGTTGACGAGAATGATTAGTTCATATCTTCTTCGGCCAGGGAGGCTTTTTGGGCTAGGGCCCGTCTATGGCCTGTCAACGGTTTTTTTTTCGTGATGCCGATTTTTTAGGAAGTATGACTCATACTTGTCATGTTTTTGATACAAGTATGATCCGTTTTGGACCCTTGGATGAACGAAAATGGATGGTTGTTATTTATTTGAGGGTACCATAAAACAGCTCAACAAAAGTACTCCATTTCAGCGACACGAATTGCCACATGAACAATTAGAACCAACGTGCTCCATTTCACGCAACTAGCCCCACTAGCATCGAAGGGCAACAGACTCGCCGGGTGTTCTCCAGGTTAATTCGATCAATCCCCCGCACGAGGACAACGACGACTCTCGCAGCGGATTCGTTGCATCTCTGCCGGTACGCGCGGCCATCACCGGAGCGGTACGTACGTTGTGACAGCTCTGGCTCCCGTCGGTTTAATGGCTTAGCTCACCCAGCTAAGGACTTAAACATCACTTCCATTCGACTGCAACGGAACTTAAAAAATCGCTGGATCGAGTCGGCCTCATGGCATGGCGCGGTCACAGAATCCATGGCAGTGTCTCCGTCTTGATCCATGGATGTTGAATAGCCAACACTTCGAATACTGGCCGGCCGCGCGGCCGCGAAATGGTCAGCCGACGAGCGCGACATGTGGATGTGGGCGGCTTGGGTCACTCATCGTCATCTCGAGGCGTCTCAACGGTACACCATTAAGGCGCGGCTGCTCCTGCTCGAATGGCCAAGGTTCCTCACTTCCTCGGCTTCTCGAAGAGATGGATCGCCGCGACGGCAGCCCACGTGCTGCCGGCAGCCGGTAGAACATCACATTGACCTTCCTCCCGGGCTCCGGCGGTCCGGCCAAGCTGATATACAGGGCCCATGTACTTGAAGAGTTTTACTGTGCTTAGTCTGATAGCTCAATGGTACTTACTAGACACTAATCAGCCAATAATTGATCGCCTATGGACGGGCCCGATGAATCAAGTCCTGAAGATAGTGTTCTATGCTGGATGGTCTCTCCAAACAGGCTTTTGCTATGCTTTTTTTTAAAAAGTAACACCACCGAGCCAATAAAACTTGTCGCTAATATGTACTCCCTCCGTTTCAAAATATAAGATGTTTTAGGTTTGTGAAGTAAATGTATCTAGATATGCTTTAGTGTATATATTTAAGTGAACCTACACACTAAAAGATGTCTAGATGCATTTGCTTCACAAAGCTAAAACATCTTATATTTTGAAACAAAGGGAGTATGTATCTACACATATTTTAGTATGTAGACGCATCTATTTTAGAGTTAACCACTAAGCAAACAAGAATGATAAGAGGAGACGAAATATAAAAGAAAAGTAGTAGAAGAGTAGCCGCACCCTCGAAGAGTGTCCTCCAACCGAGTAGAGTTTACACCACGCCTCCATAAGAAACCATCGGATGTCGTCGTACCGCTAGACCCAGGTGTCGCCAAAGAGGGCCGTTTGCCCTCTCCTTCCAGGCAGTAGATCACCGATCGTTCTAGCAAACATCAAGGACCGTGGACGGTGACAACTATGTCATGTGTATAAAATAAGATGCCACCTGATCGACCAATGCTAGAGCCGAAAGAGCTTCGAGACAATATCTGAACTTTCCCACAAATGACAACGAGACAAAAACAAAGGTATCAGAGCTCCCTGGCGACGCCACCAAGAAGGTGATGATGCATGGCACTGCCATCGTTGAAACCGTGATGGATAAGGGTATTACAACAAATATCATTGACTTGGTACGGGGGCAACCAGGTTAACCCTGGTGAGCTCCGACACCGGGACGACCAATGAGTGAATAACGATCAACAACTCAAGACTTAGATCATCTCCACCACCGACGCGCCGCGAAGAAGGAGGAAGCACCGTCGGTGAAGAAGACGTGGTGGGAGCTCGAGCTCCAGGCCCTCGCGCGTGGCCCTGAAGACCCCAAGAACGCGTTGGGCTAGCATCTCCTTCAGACGGCGTCCTTGGATCCAGCCGCTCGCAAACAAGCGAACGGTTTGGTGGTCTGCCGAGTATAGTGGCATCCTCATCAACCTCGACACCGAGAAGTCAAGCCGGAGCCGGAGGACAGATTCGACACCTCGTAGGGACCAGACGATGACGACAACAAAGGCGAGGACGCCGGCGATAGCATGGACTACTCTTTCTTCTATTGGTAGATTAGATTTAGTTTTTATGAAATTTTAGTTTGATTTCTATAAAATATCCTTGAACTTAAATGAAAATTATCGTCATTAGATTTCAATTTTTTAAGGCCAGCCTATTGTTATCTATGGTGTGGGACAACGCTCGAAGCCTCGAAGTACTTAAGGACCGTGTGGGGGCGCTCCCAATAGGCGAAAAAATCAAATACGTACATGTTCTCCACGATAAAACTATGTTTGTTCTCAAATTCATTTCAGGCCGCCCCTTAATACAAAATATACCATAAAAAAAGTAAGTGTCACCGAAAAACAATACATCATCCTAGCACAATATTTTACCAAATATTTTATGGAAAAAAAACTAAACCTATTCCTGGGGCTACTTCTGGGGCGATAGCATAACAAGAAATAATGGCCCATGGTAGAGAAGGCCTGCTGACGGGGTCAAGGCCCATCTACGGGCAAAACATGCCAAACAGTCAACGCGCAGAGCTGCCGTTTCACACGAGACCGTCCGACGCGGGGCCCACGTGCCCCGCGAATCCGAGGCGGAAGGGATCATTCCAACAGTCCGTCCCCCGCACCTGGTCCTCCTGGACCACCGCCCGCACAGCGCCAAGACGAGCTGCGCCTGTGCCGCGGCGCGCGGCGCACCCAAGACCCCGACCATGTCGCGAGCCGGAGTCATGGGCACCGGGTGAGATCGCTGGGCCCACCGCCCATCACTTCCCGTACACCTGGCGCCCTACACTCTCTCCCCGTAATAACGCAGTGGAATCCAATGTCCAAGCGTATGCGTATCCCCACAGAATCTCACACGTACCCCCCTGAGCTGACCAGTATTCGCATCCGACCCATCATTCTGCGGTCCACCGGGGACAGTTACGTAAAACCAGAAATCCCAGGGCCTCCGTGGAAAGATTTTTAAATCCAACAGTGAGCTGCGGCTTCCCGCCCGCTCCCGCGCCTTTTCCCGCTTAAATTCCCGCGGCGGATCGGAGGGCGGTGAGTCGGCCACGTCACCCGTCCCGGCCCGCCTTCCCCTGCACGGAGCCGCCCGGTGCCGTCCGTTGGAAGGCGGATCCCGCCCGCCCGCCGAGGGCGCGTCCCGTCCATTATAAGCCGCCCCTTCCCCACGACGCTTCCCTCCCTAATTCCCCTTTCAAACCGAGGAAACCCAAATCCTCTCTTCCCCCCCACCCCGAAAAAAAGCATCCAATGGAGGTCGGCGGCGGCGTGGAGTCGGCGGTAGCAGGATACGGCTGCGGCGGGTGGGAGACGCCGAAGCGGGAGGAGTGCCGCATCCCGGCCACGCTGCCCTGCCCCGCGGCGCCCAGGAAGGCGGCGGCCGACTTCGGCAAGCCCCGCGGCCCGCCCAAGAACGGCTACTTCCAGCCGCCGGACCTCGAGGCCCTCTTCGCGCTCGCGCCGCGCCGGCAGGCCTCTTCCTGCGCGTGATTTCGGCGGCGCCCGGCGCTAGGCGATGCTGATTTGGCGGCGCGCGGCGACCGGATGCCGCGGCCGCGGGAGAGCTCTGTTTTGGAATGATTTTGGGAGCTGTAGATACTTGGCCAGTTTCTCTCCTCTGTCTGTCGTGTACTCTAGAGTGTTAGCGGTAGCGGATTAGGGGTGTTCTAGGGAGAGAAGTGTGTAGCTAGGTTGGGTAGCGGAGGACTGATATGAGCTGGGAGCTGATAAGCATGTGCTTCTGTGTTGGCTGAAATGATAAATCCTTATTTGTTTCTTGGCACTTCTAACTGTAACTCTGCTTGCTTATTGAGCAATTTTGTACCAGCTTGCTTATTGAGCAATTTTGTACCAGCTGTCTGCCGATATTAGTATTCCTTTTCAGATTAAAAGCCGATGTTATCCTTCTTGATGTTGTTACGATGTCCATTGCTGTCGATTCATAATCCTTACTAAGTAAGAATCCAAGGTCAATAATGGCGGCCTGTGGCCACTGTATGTTGAATGGGGCTGCTGACCCTGCTTGGCCTGCTCCTGAATCCTGATACAGGGAGAACGTCGCTTTGTGTTGTGCATGCCAGTGATATTGCTTCACTTCTATCCTCGGCATCTGACTGGTTACGGCAGTGATCTGATCACCAATCAGGTTGTAGCTTCAAGTTTTGAAATGCCTCCTGTCCAAGCTGCATCCCCACTAATAGTAACATTTGCAGAACTGTAGTGTGATAGTGCAGTCTGTTTTGTGCAAGCTGTAGCAGCTGATGGGATGTTAGTAGTACCAGTAACACCTGCAAACTGTGGTTGACTGTCGATACTGTACCGTTCATTTGTTTTGTTTTGCCAAGGAATTAATACGTTGGACATGAAGCTATGGGTGTGTGTGTGCTCCTGAATGCAGTTAATGTGAGTGTGTGAGCCTGGCCGGCAGCATGATGTGGCCTTTTCTTTGCCCTGTGTATCTGTATGTGTACTGCAAGGTGTGTTGCCGTGTGTGTGACCAGTGTCGGGGATTCAGAACACTCCGTGGTCCTGAAACAAACGGGTGGAGATCACGGTGACGCGGACAGTTTCCAGATCCTATGAACGAACGACGAGGCGGCAGGGTCGCCGACCGTCCGGTGAATGGCGTGCATGTGCGGTGGACGCCGGCGGCGGCTCGGCTGTAGAGGCCCGTGAGGAGAGGTGGCCCCCCCGAGGCAGTAACCGGAATCAGGGTCTTAGGGTGTGTTCGGTTCGGGAACGAAGTGGAATGGAATGTCATGGTTCCGTTCCAGAGGAATGGAATGGTTCCGTTCCTGTGTTTAGTTGGGTCAAAAAAATAGAATGGAACGGTTCTATCCGGTGTTCGGTTGAGACTAGAAAATAGAATGGAATGGTTCTTAAATCAAAATCGAAATTAGCACATGGGTGCTCCCTGCCGCCAACGTGGGTGCCGGCATGCTGCTCCCGCCGCCGCCGCGCGAGCTCCCAGCCGCCCGCCGCGCGAGCTCCCAGCCGCCCCCGCCGCTGGCCCACCCGCCGCCGCCCGGCCGCTTGCGGGCGCCGCCGCCGTTGCCCACCCGCCATTGCTCGATCCAGTGAGCGAGGGGAACAGGATGAGGGTTATTTTCTTTTTCTTTTTTCGGGAGGGAGCGATTAGTGGAGAGGAACGGGGACGTTCCACCGAATCGGTGGAACGAGTGCGTTCCGCATCTACGCCGGATATTCGTTTTCGTGGAACCGTTCCATTCCATTCCTTTTCTGAACTGAACACGAGAACGGCTTAGAAGTGTGGAACCGTTCCATTCCATTCCACTTCGTTCCACCAACCGAACACACCCTTAGTTCGAGCTTCAGTTAGAACTTCTGGTCTACAATTAAGAATTCAGTTTGGCAATTGCAGCTTCCAGCCTTCCCCTAACAGTGCTAGCACGATGATACTATATCGATACATATCTTCAGGGATTGGTCGCGAGTAGTTTTCTCGGTTTTCGTTTGCTCGACGAAAAACACACTCGAGAGTCTTGCATAAATGTCGAGAAGGGATCCTGAAACTCTGAAAGCAACACGACACCGGCCAAACTTGGAACTAAATTTGGCTAATGCTTTGCTCTCTTTTGTTTCCTTCTTTCGTTATCTTTTTCTCCGAGGATCATGGCTTTCCTCGAGGGAGTACGCGGCAGCTACTGCATGATGTGGTGAGAGAAGTGCAGCGCTGAGTGCTCCAACCACTCCATCATGCTGAACTACACGAGACATAGGGGAGACTTGAGTCAGATCCTTCACCTCGAAGCCAGATGATCCGATCGTAGCATCACATCTCACTGACAACACAAAAGAGTTCGCCATTTTGTCCCATTTAAGCAAATATTTAGTCATCCTAATCTAGCATACGCAACATGTAAAGGCACACTAGGTCGCACGCATGTGCCAAAAGAAAGTTCAGAATTCCTGTCTAAAAAATATGCATAGCATCAGCAGCACTACAACATACTGATCCACACAAAACGGTACGCTGCACACAGCACACGGCCTACACATGGCCACACAAACGGTACCCTGAATAACAGAACAAATGTTCATTTTTGTTCCTTGTTAAAAAAAGGTTACTGTAGTATCTAATTCTCTCCATATATAGCAATTATTTTCGCTAAAGATAGACTACAGAGAGTGGTTCTACCGCTAGTTTCCATTGGTGGCTGCTGAGGTGGACTTCAGGGACTTCAACGTGGGCGACTACGTGGGAGATGTTCCTTTGTCTGGTGAAAAGAGCAAGACCATGGGATCACTTCATAGTTGTCACTTGTCAGGTGCAAGATTGCAAGATACGTATTACATGTACAAAGGCAAGACAACAAGCTATATGCATGTAGTTGTCACTTGTCAGGTGCAAGATTGCAAGATACGTATTACATGTACAAAGGCAAGACAACAAGCTATATGCATGTAGTTGTACATGCTTTAAATTGCAAGACATTGATGGGAAACCGTTTTCAAACCATTTACCTAAACCAGTAGTTCAGGTAGAGATTGATTCTGCCTTAGGTTGGGTGGATGCGAGAGGCCGTCACATGGGTTTAGTTCGGTTCAGTTTGCCAAAACTTCCTCTCCTGGGTTCAGGTTAGGTACGGTCCAGTTAACTAACCATTGCCAGGTTTACTGTATACAACTACTCTATACATCCAATTCGTCTAAAAATAACTTGTATTTGTGGTGGGGGGGGGGGGGGGGGGGGGGGGGCGCCCTCCGGTCTAATACTTTTTGCCTGAAATCTCTTCATATGTACCAATTATTTTCGCTAAAGATGGTCTATATTTGGCCCATTTGCCCCTAGTAGTGGCTCAAAAAATGTGTCGACCACCCTCCCCCCAATTCACTTAGCCAAAGCTCTGCCGTTGGTTATCTCTTGGCCTTGGTGGCGTGATGCACCTGGTTAGAGATGTGGCGAAAATATCATATGATCCCAGACCTCATATGCTACCATGCTACTAATTCAAAAATTTCGAATTTTAAGTGGCAACAAATGTTGAAATAAATTTGTAGATGTTCACAAGATGTGTCCTCACAATTCCTGCAAATTTCAAAACCAAATTCGAAATGTACTAAGAGAAACAAAAAAGACAAACTGCTATGTCAATAGTATCATTTTGACATTTTGTCTTTTTGTGATACTATTCATGTTTCTCTTAGTATATTTTGAATTTGGTTCTGAAAATTTTAGGAATTGTAAAGACATCTCTTGAACACCCACAGTTTTGTTCCAAATTTTTTTGCCACTTACATTTTGAAATTTTGAAAGTGGTATCATGGTAGCATTTTAGGTATAGGATCACTAGATATCTACCCAGAGATGTGCTCATTTGTTTAAAATGTCGTGAATGTATTTATGGATCTCTAGAAAAACAATTAAACAAACTCTATACATTTAGTTCGTTTAAAAATAAATTGTATTTTGGGATAAAAACTAGGATAAAAAAGTTTATTATTCCTTTATGGAGACAAAATAAAATTTTGTACTACACAGAACGCCAAAACTTTGCACAATTATGCAGAGAATTTGTATATATTCTCTAAAACAAGATTTGGATTTTTTAAAACACCAAAGTATAGTTTTCAAAAAGAAAAAAACCGGTGCTTGGGTGCCATGAATCCGTGTCCAGTTTCTTGGGCCGCGTTTGGTAGTCTGGGAGCCATTCTGGCCCACATCTCTAGAGATAAAAATGGCCCATTTGTTTTCCTAGGCTCCCCTGCATTATCGCATGGCATGACTCTTTAAGAACCCTCGGGCCTGGTGATGGTGCGTAGTAGGCACCTAGTTGGAAACCCCAAGAGTAAGGTATGATGAGCACAGTAGCAGGTTTCCCTCAGTTGTGAAACCAAGGTTTATCAAAACAGTAGGAGAAAGAACCACACTTCCTAAGGTTGATGCCCGCTAGCTTTGTGACACTCCGGACAATGGCGCTAGAAAATTGCTGGTGCGTAGTTGACGTGGGAGCTTCTTCACCAGCAGCAACGTGGAACCTGCACACAACACAATAAAGTACTTTGCCCCAACTTACGATGAGGTTGTCAATCTCACCGGTTTGCTGTAAACAAAGGATTAAGCGTATCGAGTGGTAAAAAGTAATAGTTTGCAAGAATGTAAATAATGCGAGTAAAAGTAAAATAGTAATAGCAATGTAAAAGGAATGGACAGGGGTCCATAGTTCACTAGTGGTGTCTCTCCATAAGATAAATAACAACATGTTGGGTAAACAAATTACAGTTGGGCAATTGATAGAATAAAGATAGCGTACATATGTCATGAGGATCGCTATGAGACTCACTCTGGGCATTACGACAAAATACATAGACCGTAATCCAACTGCATCTATGACTAATAATCCACTCTCGAGGTGTCATCCGAGCACCCGTTGAGTATTAAGTTGCGAACAACGGATAACTGCATTAAGCAAAGTGCGTAATGTAAATAATGCAAATGTCCTTGAACACAAGAATGTTGTTTTCTCCCTAGTGGCAACAGCACATCTACAACCTTAGAGGTTTCTGTCACTTCCCCAGATTACTAGAGGCATGAACCCAACTAACGAGCATAAATACCCCTTCTTGGAGTCACTAGCATCTACTCGGCCAAGATATCTTCTAGCAATGGAGAGCATGCAAGATCATAAACAACATAGAGATAACATAAAGATAATAATTCAGCACATCAACTTAACATAGTACCAATACTCATCGGATCCCAACAAACGCAATATGTAGAATTACACAAAGATGATCTTGATCATGATAGGCAGCTCACAAGATCTAAACATGAAGCACATCGTGGAGGAGATGACCATCTAGCTACTGCTATGGACCCGTAGTCCAAGGTAGACTACTCACACATCACTCCGGAGGCGACTATGGTGATGAAGAAGGCCTCCGGCAGGGATTCCCTTCTCTGGGGGGGTGCCGGGAAGAGCTTCTGGACCCTCCCGATCTCGCGTCAACGACGGCGGCGGCTTGCAGTAGGTTTCATGGAAAAATGATCGGGCCTTAGGTTTTTCCTGTCGAGGGGAATATATAGGCGGAAGGGCGGCGTCAGGAGGTGGACCAGGCGGCCTCACCCCCTAGTGGCGCGGGATAGGGCTAGGCCGCGCCGCCTTAGGGTGTGTCCGGCCCCTGGCCCCCCCTCCGTCTCATCTTCGGACTTCGACTCGTGTCTGGAAAAATAGGAGGTTCAGCTTTTGTTTCGTCCAATTCCGAGAATATTTCCTGTGTAGCTTTTCTGAAACACAAAAATAGCAGAAAACAGGGAACTGGCACTGTGGCGTCTCGTTAGTAGGTTAGTTCCCGAAAATGCATAAAAACACCACGAAGTGTAACAAAACACAAAGCAAATGGTGTATAAACAAGCATAGAGCATCAAAAATTATAGATACGTTTGAGACGTATCAAGCATCCCCAAGCTTAACTCCTGCTCGTCCTCAAGTAGGTAAGTGATAACAAAACAATAATTTTTGAGGTGACATGCACCATCACAATCTTGATCAATGATGTAAAGCATTGAGTACTGGGATCAAAGTACTTAAAACATGGGCATAAGAGACATAATCTTGACAATAAAACTTAGCAACCATGTTATAACATGAAAAGTAACACAAACGAAAGATCATGAATAATGATACATTGAAAGTCAAGTGTGTGTTCAAATCATATAAAAAAATATAGCAAAGTGGTTTTCAGCTTGTCTCTCATGGAATAGCAAAACATAAATGCATAGGACACTGATGGCGCCCAGTTGACGAGGGAGATTATTCTTCTTTGTTCCCCGGCAACGGCGCCAGAAAACAGCTTGATGCGGACGGTGTTGATATATAGATCACCGACCAGTTGGGAACCCCAAGAGGAATATATGATGAGCACAGCAGTAGTTTTCCCTCAGTAAGAAACCAAGGTTTATCAGTCCAGTAGGAGAAAGCCAAACTTAAGAAGGTGATGCTTGCTAGCTTCGTGACACTCCAACAAGGGCGCCGTTTACGACACTTGTTAACGCGTCTTCAACTAGTAGCAACGCGGAACCTGCACACAACACAACCAAGAACTTTGCTCCCAACTTACGATGAGGTTGTCAATCTCACCGGTTTGCTGTAAACAAATGAATGAGCGTATCGATTGGAAAACAGTAGTAGTATGCGAGAAAGTAAACAGTGCGAATAATAGTAAAACGGTGTAACAATGTAAAGGAAATTGGACCGGGGTCCACAGTTCACTAGTGGTATCTCTCCATAAAATAAATAACAACATGCTAGGTAAATAAATTACAGTTGGGCAATTGATAGAATAAAGATAACGTGCATATGTCGCGAGGATCACTATGAGATTTACTCTGGGCATTACAACAAAATACATAGACCGCCATCCAACTGCATCTATGACTAATAATCCACTCGCGGGGAATCATCCGAGGACCCCGAAAGTATTAAGTTGCGAACAACAGATAACTGCATTAAGCAAATTGTGTAATGTAAACAAAACAAATGTCCTTAGACACAAGAATGTTGTTTTCTCCCTAGTGGCAACAAAACATCTACAACCTTAGACGTTGCTGTCACTCCCCCAGATTAAATAGAGGCATGAACCCAACTATCGAGCATAAATACCTCCTCTTGGAGTCACTAGTATCTACTTGGCCAAGATAGCTACTAACAACGGAGAGCATGCAAGATCATAAACAACATAGAGATAACATAAGATATATGATTCAGCACATCAACTCAACATAACACCAATATTCATCAGATCCCAACAAACACAACATGTAGAATTACACAAAGATGATCTCGATCATGTAGGGCAGCTCACGAGATCTAAACATGATGCACATGGTGGAGAAGACAACCATCTAGCTACTGCTATGGACCCATAGTCCAAGGTAGATGGTGGCGCGCTGATGATGGTGTGAAAGCTTCTTCTTTAATGCACGGCAACGGCGACAGAAACTTCTGCGACCAAGTTGACGTGGGAATGTGTAGTAAATGACCGGCCAATTGGAAAACCCCAAGAGAAGGTTTTGATGAAGATAGCAGCAAGTTTTCCCTCAGTTATGAAACCAAGGTTATCAATCCAGTAGGAGGACGAATACGACTGAAGGTGATGCCCACTAACTGCGTGATGCTCTAACAAGGGCGCCGTTAATGATAACTTGTTAGCGCGTCTTCAACCAGTAGCAACGTGGAACCTGCACACAACACAACCAAATACTTTGTTCCTAACTTACGATGAGGTTGTCAATCTCACCGGTTTGCTTGAAACAAAGGGTATGAGCGTATCGAGTGGAAAGTGATAATAGTACGCGAGTAAGTAAACAGTGCGAGTAAAGTAAACAGGTGATAGCAATGTAAAAGAAATAGGACCGGGGTCCACAGTTCACTAGTGGTGTCTCTCCATAAGATAAAATAATACATGCTGGGAAAACAAATTACAGTTGGGCAATTGATAGAATAAAGACAACATGCATATGTCGAGAGGATCACTATGAGATTTACTCTGGGCATTACAATAAGATACATAGACCGCCATCCAACTGCATCTATGACTAATAATCCACTTGTGGCGAATCAATCCGAGAACTCCACAAGTATTAAGTTGCGAACAACAGATAATTGCATTAAGCAAAGTGTGTAATGTAAACAAAGCATATGCCCTCGAGCATATGAATGTTGTTTTCCCCCTAGTAGCAACAGCACATCTACAACCTTAGAGGTTTCTGTCACTCCCCCAGATAAAATAGTGGCATGAACCCACTATCGAGCATAAATACCCCCTCTTGGAGTCACTAGCAACTACTTGGCCAAGATAGCTACTAACAACGCAGAGCATGCAAGATCATAAACAACATAGAGATAACATAAGATAAAATTCAGTACATCAACTCAATCATAACACCAATATTCATCAGATCCCAACAAACACAACATGTAGAATTACATAATGGTGATCTCGATCATGTAAGGCAGCTCACGAGATCTAAACATGAAGCACATGGTGGAGAAGACAACCAACTAGCTACTGCTATGGACCCATAGTCCAAGGTAGACTACTCACTCATCGCGCCGGAGGCAAGCATGGCGATGAAGAAGACCTCCGGTGGTAATTCCCCTCTCCGGCAGGGTGCCGGGAAGAGCTTCTGGACCCTCCCGATCTTTGGGTCGACGGCGGCGGCGGATCGCGATGTGTTCTGGAAAAGTGATCGGCTCTTTAGGTTTTTCCCGTCGGGGGGTCTTTATAGGCGAAGGGGTGGCGTCAGAAGTGGACCAGGGGGCCCACACCACAGGCCGGTGCGGGCCAGGGGTGGGCCGCGCCCCCTGGTGGTGTGGCCACCCTCTGGTCCGGCTTCGTCTCCTCTTTGGTGTTCTAGAAGCTCTGTGAAATATCTGGACGTCTGGCTTTGGTTTCGTCCAATTCCGAGAATATTTCCTGTGTAACTTTTATGAAACACAAAAATAGCAGAAAATAGGGAACTGGCACTGTGGCATCTCGTTAATAGGTTAGTTCCGGAAAATGCATAAAAATGCCACAAAGTGTAACGAAACACTAAACAAATGGTGTAAAAACAAGCATGGAGCATCAAAAATTATGGATACATTGGAGATGTATCAGCATCCCCAAGCTTAACTCCTGCTCGTCCTCGAGTAGGTAAGTGATAACAAAAGAAATAATTTTTGAGGTGACATGCACCTACACAATCTTGATCATCTATGTAAGCGTTGTGCGCTGGGATCAAAAGAACTTAAAACATGGGCATGAAAGATATAAGCTTGATAGAAGAAACTTAGCAACCATGTTATAACATGAAAATGAACACAAACAAAAGATCATGAAAATGAAACAATGAAATTCAAACGTGTGTTCAAATCATAAGGAAAAACATACAAATGGTTTTCAGCTTGTCCTTCATGGAGAGCAAAACATAAATGCATAGGACACCTTCAAGTTTAAGAGGGCGACTAGATACAAATAATTTAAGAACAAGTGAAACCAACAATATGAATCAATCAATGAAAACTTTGGGACAATGCACATTATACTCAGAATGACAACTATGCTCTCTTAATGGTGCATAAAGATAGAAGGTGGTGACTCAACATAAAAGTAAAAGAAAGGCCCTTCACGGAGGGAAGCAATGATTAAACATGTGCTAGAGCTTTTCATTTGTAAAATAGAGATAAAAATTGGGTTTTGAGAGGTGGTTGTTTCATGTCAACGACTGGCAATGGGGTCTTACTATCTTCCATAATAAACAAGTGAGAGCGGTTCCGAGTTCTTTGAAAATTTGGCACATTGGTGCTCTTTTATAAAGCTTTGGCACTCCTCCCCACCTTTTTTCCTTTCTCAAACCATGGCTAACCGATTCCATCGGGTGCTTACCAACATTCACATACCATGGAGGAGTGCCTTTTTTTCTTTTATTTTAAAATTAGATTGCAATGGTCTGACCAGCTCTCATGCAAAATTAATGACGAGCAGATGAAGCTACCTAGTCGAGAGGTACTTAATTTAATATGGAAGATAGCAATTCCGACCACTACGTCCCCATGAGCTAAAAACAGTGGCACAAAATGAGAAGTAGTTGAAATTTTTGAAAGGTAGCACATGAAAATTTACTTTGGAATGGCTTACAAATACCATGCATAGGAATTTATAGTGGACACAATGGCAAACTTGGTTTTTAGGAGTTGAATGCACGAGTAGAGCTCATACTCAGTACAAAATGAGGGCTAGCAAAAGACTGGGAGCGACCAACTAAGAGAGCAATAATGGCCATAATCATGCAGAG
Source organism: Dactylis glomerata (assembly GCA_007115705.1). Lineage (NCBI taxonomy): Eukaryota > Viridiplantae > Streptophyta > Magnoliopsida > Poales > Poaceae > Dactylis > Dactylis glomerata. The sequence goes on from QXEO01000129.1 coordinate 472,895, forward strand.
TGACAAAGCGACATTAAAAGAAGCATAAGATGGTATCAAAAGTCAAAAACTAAATGATCATAGAGGCAATCGCGACTTTGTATGAGTCTAACATGTGTGAGCATGCGCCAAGTCAACCCAAATAAAGCATCAAAGGAGAAAACCAAAATAATGCTTCCAAATAATTAAAACAACGCATGATTTTTTCAAAGGCTCATTAAGCAATCTCAGTCATTTGAGACAAGTAATGCTACAGCAAAACCACTAAGCAAACTATCAAAAAGACATCAAGCACGACATGCAAAAGCCTAGGCCGCAGTCTACACAAGCTCCTTCTTGTACCACTTTTTTGTATAAAGCTTTTTCTCTTTTCCAACACCATTTGAAATTTTTATAAACAACTCTTTTGATGAAAACCAACATGGACCAGAGGTCAAAATACACCTTGATAAAAAGATATAACAAGATCTGAACACCAATCAAGGCAAAAATCGAAAGCTAAACGCAGTTCTAGAAAAAGAGAACACTCGTTGAAATTATAAGAATAAAAAACGGAGTGTTCTTGGCAAATGAAAAGCAAGGCAACTTCTCCAAAGGAAATTTGTTGGGGTCCAACCATTTATTACAGCAAACAAACTAAACAAAACTAAAAACTAAAAATAACTGACGCTCCAAGAAAAACGCATAATGCATGAAGCAATAAAAATATAGTGTTTTGAAAGGTGACCTAATTTTTGCCGATGAAGAAGGGGTGCCTCGGGGGCATTCCCAAGCTTTGATGCTTGTACTTCTTGGATATTTTTTGGGGTGCGCGGGCATCCCCAAGCTTGAGCTTTTGTCCATTCTTCAACTCATCTCATCATTCTCCAATCCCTACACTTGAAAACTTCCTTCATACAAAACTAAACACAAATCTATTAGCAACATTAGTGTAAGCATAATATTGAATCAACCCTTTTTGCTTCAGGTTTCAACTCAAAACCACCACATATAAAGTATATACTACTGTAGCAACTTCCTCAAAAGTTCTGTGATCAAAATAACTAAAAAAGAAAGCAATAAAGCGGCAAACACAAATATTGGCAGAAATCTGTCAAAACAGAACAGCTGACAAAGGTCAAATTTTTAGAGGGTTTTCTGTTGCTCAAATCAAAAAGTGTTCAACTAATAAAAGTTTGGATATAACCTGGGGCATATGCACAAGAAGTGGCAGGTCCAAAAGATATACAAATAATTTTCACGAATTTGTACGGTGCAGCACCGAAAACAGTTTCAGGACAGCAACATCCCCAAATCTTACCTCACTCAAATTAGAGGCTTCTATTGGCACAAAAACGAAATAAAAAGGATAAGGAGAGGTTATTACAGTAGTAATAACTTCCAAGACTCAAATAAAAGAAAAAGTACTGAATATAAAAACATTGGGTTATCTCCCAAGAGTGCTTTTCTTTAACGCCTTTGAGCTAGGCGCAGAAAGTGTGAATCAAGTATTTTCGAAAGAGGTAGTAAGATCAACTATTTCCTCAAGATCACCACTTACCACACTAGGCACCTTAGAGGTTCCCAAAGATGATTCAACCTGCAAGACACTCTTAGTTGAACTAAAAGTCTTACCAATCTTAAAAACATGCTGCGGTTTAGGCACAGACACCTTTGGAACATACATAATTTTTTGCTCTTTTCCACCAAAAGCTTTCTCCTTCTTAAACTTAAGAGAAGAGAAAATTGAACTTAAAGTTTCCATGGACTCCTCTAGTTTCCCAATCCTAAGGTTTTGACTATCAAGAGTAGTGCTAGCCTCTAAAACGGTGATTCGCTTACTGATACTTTCTATCAATTCATTAACGCGGCTAACATTATCAAGGATATTTGGCAAACTTTTTTCTAAAGAGCTAAGCTTTTCTAAAACTTCCTCCAAAGTGACCTCAGTTTTAACAACATGAATAGGTGGTACTCCCACTAAACTTTCAATTAAAGTGCATGCTTCAAGAGCGGGAGTACCTAGAAAATTACCTCCTGCAAGAGTATCAAGAACGTACCTATACCAACTAGTTATACCAACATAAAAAATTTCTAAGGAGGATCATGGTAGAATGCTTCTTTGTACACCTATGATGAGAATTGCTAATACGGTACCAAGCATCTTTCAAGCTCTCTCCCCCTTGTTGCTAAAAAGTACGAACTTCAACTTCGGGATTACTCATTCTAACAAGACTAAAAGCAAGCAAGTAAAAATAACTATCAAGGATTCTAATTTTTTTTGGGTTTTTTGCTAAAATGATGCAAGTAAAAATAAAGTAAAGCCAAACTTAAAACAAAGTAAAGGATGTGCGTGCGAAACTCCCCTTGCAGAAGTCTTCTTTCCTCCCCGGCAACGGCGCCAGAAAACTTGTTGGTGGCGCGGTGATGATGGTGTGAAAGCTTTTTCTTTAATGCACGGCAACGGCGATAGAAACTTCTGCGACCAAGTTGACGTGGGAATGTGTAGTAAATGACTGGCCAGTTGGAAAACCCCAAGAGAAGGTTTTGATGAAGATAGCAGCAAGTTTTCCCTCAGTTATCAAACCAAGGTTATCAATCCAGTAGGAGGATGAATACGACTGAAGGTGATGCCCACTAGATGCGTGATGCTCTAACAAGGGCGCCGTTAACGATAACTTGTTAGCGCATCTTCAACCAGTAGCAACATAGAACCTGCACACAACACAACCAAATACTTTGTTCCCAACTTACGATGAGGTTGTCAATCTCACCGGTTTGCTTGAAACAAAGAGTATGAGCATATCGAGTTGAAAGTGATAATAGTATGCGAGTAAAGTAAACAGTGCGAGTAAAGTAAACAGGTGATAGCAATGTAAAAGAAATAGGACCGGGGTCCACAGTTCACGAGTGGTGTCTCTCCATAAGATAAAATAATACATGCTGGGTAAACAAATTACAGTTGGGCAATTGATAAAATAAAGACAACGTGCATATGTCGAGAGGATCACTATGAGATTTACTCTGGGCATTACAACAAGATACATAGACCGCCATCCAACTGCATCTATGACTAATAATCCACTTGTGGCGAATCAATCTGAGAACTCCACAAGTATTAAGTTGCGAACAACAGATAATTGCATTAAGCAAAGTGTGTAATGTAAACAAAGCATATGCCCTCGAGCATATGAATGTTGCTTTCCCCCTAGTAGCAACAGCACATCTACAACCTTAGAGGTTTCTGTCACTCCCCCAGATAAAATAGTGGCATGAACCCACTATCGAGCATAAATACCCCCTCTTGGAGTCACTAGCAACTACTTCGCCAAGATAGCTACTAACAACGGAGAGCATGCAAGATCATAAACAACATAGAGATAACATAAGATAAAATTCAGTACATCAACTCAATCATAACACCAATATTCATCGGATCCCAACAAACACAACATGTCGAATTACATAATGGTGATCTCGATCATGTAAGGCAGCTCACGAGATCTAAACATGAAGCACATGGTGGAGAAGACAACCAACTAGCTACTGCTATGGACCCATAGTCCAAGGTAGACTACTCACTCGTCGCGCCGGAGGCAAGCATGGTGATCAAGAAGACCTCCGGTGGCGATTCCCCTCTTCGGCAGGGTGCCGGGAAGAGCTTCTGGACCCTCCCGATCTTTGGGTCGATGGCGGCGGCGGATCGCGATGTGTTCTGGAAAAGTGATTGGCTCTTTAGGTTTTTCCCGTCGGGGGGTCTTTATAGGCGAAGGGGTGGCATCAGAAGTGGACCAGGGGGCCCACACCATAGGCCGGCGCGGGCCAGGGGTGGGCCACGCCCCCTGGTGGTGTGGCCACCCTCTGGTCTGGCTCCGTCTCCTCTTCGGTATTCTGGAAGCTCCGTGAAATATCTGGACGTCTGGCTTTGGTTTCGTCCAATTTCGAGAATATTTCCTTTGTAACTTTTCTGAAACACAAAAACAACAGAAAACAGGGAACTGGCACTGTGGCATCTCGTTAATAGGTTAGTTCCGGAAAATGCATAAAAATGCAACAAAGTGTAACGAAACACTAAACAAATGGTGTAAAAATAAGCATGGAGCATCAAAAATTATGGATACGTTGGAGACGTATCAGTAGACTACTCACTCATCGCGTCGGAGGCAAGCATGGCGATGAAGAAGACCTTGATGTCTACGCACGCGTCTGTTCTTGTAGACAGTGTTGGGCCTCCAAGTGCAGAGGTTTGTAGAGCAGCAGCAAGTTTTCCTTAAGTGGATCACCCAAGGTTTATCGAACTCATGGAGGAAGAGGTCAAAGCTATCCCTCTCAAGCAACCCTGCAATTACGATACAGAAAGTCTCTTGTGTCCCCAACACACCCAATACACTTGTCATATGTATAGGTGCACTAGTTCGGCGAAGAGATAGTGAAATACAAGTAGTAGTGATAATTATAAGTAGTAAATGTAATCTGAAATAAATATCACTGCGAGCAAACATGTAACAAAACTGAATGTAAACGGTGTGCAAAGCTTGGAAAAAAGGCCTAGGGATCATACTTTCACTTGTGGACAGTATTAACAAAATAACATAATTGAACCAATAGATACTAACTTTAATATGCCACTCTAAACAATTCTCCAATGGAAAACGAACACTAATCATGCGTAGGGCTACGAAGCACTCCTCAAAGTCCGTATTTCCCCAAACTAGATTGTCCCACACTATCACCGTGAACGCACTATATGGTTCCAACAAACACCAATAATTCATAGAGACATTAACCAAAAAGACACACATGATGCACACACTGTCACCGTCACACCATGATACAAGGTATCTCCAGAGTTTATAAATATAAAGCACGGGAGTAGCATAATATCTAAATAATAACATCTACCAATTCAATTAGATACAAAGATCACGATCACATAAAGATCACATCATGGGAGAGAGAGGTGAACCACATAGCTACCGGTAGAGCCCTCAGCCCTGGGGGAGAACTACTCCCTCCTCATCATAGGAGACAGCATGGTTGGTGGAGATGGCGGTGAGGTCAATGGAGACGGCGGAGACGGCGAAGACGGTGATGGAGACTGATGGAGATGGCTCCGGGGGCACTTCCCCGTCCTGGCAGGGTGCCGGAACAGAGACTTCTGTCCCCCAAAATTTATCTTCGATGGCGGCGGAGCTGCGGAACTGTTCTGGGAAAAACGCCGATTCTTTTAGGGTTTTCCGCCGGGAGGCTTCTTATAGGCGAAGGGGCATCGTCAGAGGTGGACCAGGGTGGCCTCACAATGGGTGGGCGCGACCAGGGGCTGGGTCACGCCCCCCTGTTGTGTGGCCAGCCTCTGGCCCCTCTCCGGCTCCCGTTTGGTCCTCGTCCTTTGTCCGGGAAAAATAGGAGTACCAGAACTTGTTTCATCCTATTCCGAGAACATTTCCTATGTAGCTTTTCTGAAACACAAAAACAGCAGAAAACAGAGAACTGGCACTTAGGGATGCAAGAAAAGCTTGAGACTCGTGAGCGGCTCGAGATCAACTCGTTTCGTAGCTCGACTCGAGATCGACTCAAAAGGAAATGAGCCGAGTATGAGCGTCTTATATAGCTCGACTGGAATACGAGTTGATCTTGAGCCAACCCTAGCTCGCTTGATTTAGCTCGATAGCTCGAAAGAAATATAATTATGTATAATAATTTGTTGTTTATTAAAAGAAAATATACAAGTATATTATCATATATGTTGCGGATGAGATTTATTCCTTCTAATTTGGATGAAATTTTGACTAAGAGCATATAGAAGGTTAATTTATTCCTTCTATATGTTGTGGTTGTACTTTTATATGCAAGCAAAATCAAAATTTTCGTTATATTTCTTAGCTTGAAACTAGCTCGAGATCGACTCAAGATCGTTACAAGCTGAGTATGAACCAACTTTTATAGCTCGACCATTAACTCGACTCAGTATGAACTCGCTCGAATTTTTGTATGAGCCGAGCTGAGCTAAATCTAACCCGCTCAAGCTCGACTCGTTTGCAGCCCTACTGGCACTGTGGCATCTTGTCAATAGGTTAGTTCCGGAAATGGCATAAAAACGCCACGAAGTGTAAAGAAACACAAGGCAAATGGTGCATAAACAAGCATGGAGCATCAAAAATTATAGATACGTTTGAGACGTATCAGCATCCCCAAGCTTAACTCCTGCTCGTCCTCGAGTAGGTAAGTGATAACAAAAGAATAATTTTTGAGGTGACATGCACCATCACAATCTTGATCATCGAAGTAAGCATTGAGTGCTGAGATCAAAGAACTTAAAACATGGGCATGAAAGACATAATCTTGATAGAAGAAACTTAGCAACCATGTTATAACATGAAAAGAAACACAAACGAAAGATCATGAATAATGAAACATTGAAAGTCAAACGTGTGTTCAAATCATATGGAAGAATATAGCAAATGGTTTTCAGCTTGTCCTTCATGGAATAGCAAAACATAAATGCATAGGACACCTTCAAGTTTAAGAGGGCGACTAGATACAAATAATTTAAGAACAAGTGAAACCAAAATCATGAATCAATCAATGATAAACTTTGGGACTATGCACATTAAACTCAGAATGACAATGCGAGTACAATTATGAATGGTTAAGGTAAATGCGAGTACAATTATGAAGCATATGCTTGACAAATCATAAGTTGAAAACCTCGTGTCTCATGAAGTACGAATACCCAAACCTCGTGCTACTCGACTTAGAGTCCCAAGCAAGCTCTTGTCATTGTAAGTATACATGTATCATCGAGAACCGCCAACGGGGTACCTCCGTGCCCGATGACATAGAACAAGGCCACATCAAAATGACAGGACAAACAGACAATGAACACCTCGGCATCTCTTTTATTTACCATTGGTATAGCTTTTTATTTTGAGATGTGTTGTCGAATGTTCACTATGGGCATGCTGTAAATTTCCACCATGAATTATGCATGGCTTAGATTAGCGGCCCAGGCGTTTCTCTAACACGTATACAAACTCCATGATCCCGCAAGATTCCCAACTTATTTCACATTGCGAGTATCCATAAACAAAATATCACGATATCAACTCAAATAAGAAGTGCAATGTTGAAAGCTTACCCCGTGACGGCATGGTTTGGCCAATTTCCAACTTACAACTTGCAAGCATAACAACTCAAATAAAGTGTGCCATCAAGTTCGTGAGAGCTTTACTGACCAATTTTCGCATAACACCAAAAGAGTTTAATTTGAAGGATAGATAAAAGCAAGTCAAATGTACTTTGGAATAGCAAATTGCTAATAGGTATGTATGGTGGACACATTGGAACAACTTGGTTTTTAGGAGTTGGATGCACGAGTAGAGCTCATACTCAGTACAAAATGAGGGCTTGCAAAAGACTGGGAGCGACCAACTAAGAGAGCAATAACGGCCATAATCATGCATAGCAACAAAACATCATTAAGAGAAGCATAAAATGACATCAAAAGTCAAAAACTAAATGATCATAGAGGCTTATGGCGACTTTGTATGAGTCAAACATGTGTAAGCATGCGCCAAGTCAACCCAAATAAAGCATCAAGGAGAAAACCAAATTAATGCTTCCAAATAATAAAAACAACGCATGATTTTTTCAAAGGCTCATTAAGAAATCTCAGTCATTTGAGACAAGTCATGCTACAGCAAAAATCACTAAGCATACTATCAAAACTATATCAAGCATGACATGAAAAAGTCTAAGCCGCAGTCTAAACAAGCTCCTTTTTGTACCACTTTTTTTTGCATGAAACTTTTTCTCTTTTCCAACACCATTCGAACCTTTTTGAAACAACTCTTTTGATGAAAACCAACATGGACCAGTGGTAAAAATACACCTTGATGCAAAGATAAAAGAATATCTGAAAAAAAATCAAGGCAAAAAACAAAAGCTAAACGCAGTAGCAGAAAAAAGAGAACACTCATTGAACGATAAGAGTGAAAACTAGAGTGTTCTTGGCAATGGAAAACAGAGTATGTCTCCCTCCAAACCAACATGATGTGATCCAACCATTTATCGCAGCAAGCAAAGCAAAAGAAAAACTGAAAGCAAAAACAACTGACGCTCCAAGAAAAACGCATAGTGCATGAAGCAATAAAAATATAGTGTGTTGAAAGGTGACCTGATTTTTGCCGATGAAGAAGGGGTGCCTCGGGGGCATCCCCAAGATTTGATGCTTGTACCTCTTGGATATTTCTTGGGGTGACATGGGCATCCCCAAGCTAGAGCTTTTGTCCATTCTTCATCTCATCTCATCATTCTCCAATCCCTACACTTGAAAACTTCCTTCATACAAAACTCAACACAATTCTATTAGCAACATTAGTGTAAGCATAATAATGAATCAACCCTTTTTGGTTCAGATTTCAACTCAAAACCACCACATATAAAGCATATACTACTGTAGCAACTTCCCCAAAAGTTCCGTGATCAAAAGAACTAAAAAAGAAAGCGATCAAGAGGCAAACACAAATAGTGGCAGAAATCTGTCAAAACAGAACAGCTGACAAAGGTCTATTTTTTCGAGGGTTTTCTGTTGCTCAAATAAAAAAGGGTAGAACTAATAAAAGTTTGGATATAACCTGGGGCATATGTACAAGAAATCGCAAGTCAAAAAGATATTCTGAGAATTTTCACGAATTTTTATGGTGCAACACCGAAATCTGTTTTAGGACAGCAACATCCCCAAATCTTACCTCACTCAAATTAGAGGTTTCTCTTGGCACAACAACGAAATAAAAAGGATAAGGAGCGGTTATTGCAGTAGTAATAACTTCCAAGACTCAAATAAAAGAAAAAGAACTGAAAGTAAAACAATGGGTTATCTCCCAAGAGTGCTTTTCTTTAACGCCTTTGAGCTAGGCGCAGTAATTTCAGAAAATGCTCACATAGGCGCCCAAAAAGAACTTAAGGCAAAGGCGCCATCAAGGAACTTGAAGCAAGAGAGAGCATTAAAAAGCAAATATGAAACACATTTAAATCTAAACCACTTCCTATGCATAGGAATCTTGTAAGAAAATAAATCAACGAGGCACATAGTAGCAAACATGGATAGATAAAACAAGTGCCACTTCAAGATTTGCAACATAAAGAGGGGAAACTTAATATAGTTGAGATCCATCAAACCATGTTTCCCTCTCTCATAGTAACTTTCAGTAGCATCATGAATAGAACTAACATAACTATCACATAAAGCATCCCTATCATGAGCCACATGCATAAAAGAATTAATACTCCCCACATGAACAATAGTAGTAGGAGCAGATTCAACAGAATACTTATTATCATCACCATAATCATCAAAAATAGGAGGCATATTGTAATCATAACTAATTTTCCCCTCAAAAGTAGGTGAACTAAAAATATTATACTCATCATCATAACCATCATAAACTAGAGGTTTAGTATCATCATAAGCGAGAGAATAGCTATTTTGCAAAGCATATTCATCAAACATATCATCATAAGAAGGAACATGGATAGTACTAATGGTACACCAATTACCTTAGAATTGGTACGAAAAAGATTTTCAATATCAAAAGTAGAGTGCTTTTCCCAATAATGATCACTAACATAGGTAATAAGCATGGGAACATCATCAAGATCAGAATTATCATAATCTATAATAGGAGCAACATGCTTAGGGGAAGATACCATTTCTTCTCGCCTTTTACTCCTCTTCTTCTTCTTCTTACTCTTCTTACTCTCTCCTTCAGGAGGGAGAGACTTGAAAGGCATTTTCTCCACATAATCTAGTTTGCTGACAGGAACAACAGAAGAAACTTTGGAGGATTCCTCCTCTCTATTAATAAGATAGAAACATCTATCAGTCCTGTCATAGCTTGGCAAAACATCATGTTTTATAAGATTTTGTATGTAAGTATTTACGAGGCAATCTTTAACACAATAGAGACGACAACCACGAAGGGTGCTATTAATATAAAAACACTCATATCTACAAAAGAAGTCTTTCTAGATATCTCTTAACACCCCAAAGACAAAGTAAGCTCATCATGCTGATTGAGAGTTGATGTCTACGCACGCGTCTGTTCTTGTAGACAGTGTTGGGCCTCCAAGTGCAGAGGTTTGTAGAACAGCAACAAGTTTCGCTTAAGTGGATCACCCAAGGTTTATCGAACTCAGGGAGGAAGAGGTCAAAGCTATCCCTCTCAAACAACCCTGCAATTACGATACAGAAAGTCTCTTGTGTCCCCAACACACCCAATACACTTGTCAGATGTATAGGTGCACTAGTTCGGCAAAGAGATAGTGAAATACAAGTAGTAGTGATGATTATAAGTAGTAAATGTATTCTAAAATAACTATCGCTGCAAGCAAACATGTAACAAAACTGAAAGGAAACGGTGTGCAATGCTTGGAAACAAGGCCTAGGGAGCATACTTTCACTAGTGGACACACTGCCAACAAATATAACATAATTGAACCAATAGATGCTATCATCAATATGCAACTCAAAACAATTCTCCAATGGAAAACAAACACTAATCATGCGTAGGGCTATGAAGCACTCCTCAAAGTCCGTATGTACCCAAACTAGATTGTCCCACACTATCACCATGAACGCACTAGATGGTTCCAACAAACACCAACAATTCATAGAGACATTAACCAAAAAGATACACATGATGCGCACACTAGTCACCTTCACACCATGATACAAGGTATCTCCAAAGATTACAAATATAAAGCACGGGAGTAGCGTAATATCTGAATAATAGCATCTACCAATTCAACTAGATACAAAGCTCACGATCACATAAAGATCACATCATGGGAGAGAGAGGTGAACCACATAGCTACCGGTAGAGCCCTCAGCCCCGGGGAAGAACTACTCCCTCCTCATCATAGGAGACAGCAAGGTTGATGGAGATTGCGGTGAGGTCGATGGAGACGGCGGAGACGGCGATGGAGACCGATGGAGATGGCTCCGGGGGCACTTCCCTGTCCCAGCAGGGTGCCGAAACAGAGACTTCTGTCCCCCGAAATTTGTCTTCGACGGCGGCGGCGCTGTGGAACTCTTCTGGAAATTTCGCCGATCATTTTAGGGTTTTCCGTCGGGAGGCTTCTTATAGGCGAAGGGGCATCGTCAGGAGTGGACCAGGGGCTCCTCACCACAGGTGGGCGCGGCCAGGGCCTGGGCCGCGCCCCTTGTGGTGAGGGCAGCCTCTGGCCCCTCTCCAGCTCCCGTTTGGTCTTTGATACTCTTCCGGGAAAAATAAGACTTCTGGAACTTGTTTCGTCCAATTCCGAGAATATTTCCTGTGTAGCTTTTCTGAAACACAAAAACAGTAGAAAATAGGGAACTGGCACTGTGGCATCTTGTTAGTAGGTTAGTTCTGGAAATCGCATAAAAACGCCACGAAGTGTAACAAAACACAAGGCAAATGGTGTAAAAACAAGCATGGAGCATCAAAAATTATAGATACGTTTGAGACGTATCAGCATCCCCAAGCTTAACTCCTGCTCGTCCTCGAGTAGGTAAGTGATAACAAAAGAAATAATTTTTGAGGTGACATGCACCTACACAATCTTGATCATCTATGTAAAGCATTGAGTGCTGGGATCAAAAGAACTTAAAACATGGGCATGAAAGATATAATCTTGATAGAAGCAACTTAGCAACCATGTTATAACATGAAAATGAACACAAATGAAAGATCATGAAAATAAAACAATGAAAGTCAAACATGTGTTCAAATCATATGGAAAACATACAAATGGTTTTCAGGTTGTCCTTCATGGAATAGTGATATGTCTCTAACGTATCTATAATTTTTTATGCTCCATGCTTGTTTTTACACCATTTGCTTAGTGTTTCGTTACACTTCGTGGCACTTTTATGCATTTTCCGGAAATACCCTACTAACAAGTCGCCACAGTGCCAGTTCCCTATTTTCTGCTGTTTTTGTGTTTCAGAAAAGTTACACAGGAAATATTCTCGGAATTGGACGAAACAAAAGCCGAACGTCCAGAAATTCACCAAAGCTTCCAGAGAACCGAAGAGTAGACGGAGTGGGGCCACGAGGGCCCCACACAACAGGGCGGCGTGGCCTGGCCCCTTGGCCCGCCCCCTATGTGTGAGGGCGCCTCGGCCCACTCCTGACGATGCCCCTTCGCCTATAAAGACCCCCCAATGGGAAAAACATAAGTACCCAATCACTTTTCCAGAACACATCGCGATCCACCGCCGCCGTCGACCCGAAGATCGGGAGGGTCCAGAAGCTCTTCCCGGCACCCTGCCGGAGAGGGGAATCGCCACCGGAGGTCTTCTTCATCGCCATGCTTGCCTCCAGCGCAATGAGTGAGTAGTCTACCTTGGACTATGGGTCCATAGCAGTAGCTAGATGGTTGTCTTCTCCACCATGTGCTTCATGTTTAGATCTCATGAGCTGCCTTACATGATTGAGATCACCGTTATGTAATTCTACATGTTGTGTTTGTTGGGATCCGATGAATATTGGTGTTATGATTGAGTTGATGTACTGAATTTTATCTTATGTTATCTCTATGTTGTTTATGATCTTGCATGCTCTCCGTTGTTAGTAGCTATCTTGGCCAAGTAGTTGCTAGTGACTCCAAGAGGGGGTATTTATGCTCGATAGTGGGTTCATGCCTCTATTTAATCTGGGGGAGTGACAGAAACCTCTAAGGTTGTAGATGTGCTGTTACTACTAGGGGGAAAACAACATTCATATGCTCGAGGGCATATGCTTTGTTTACATTACACACTTTGCTTAATGCAATTATCTGTTGTTCGCAACTTAATACTTGTGGAGTTCTCGGATTGATTCGCCACAAGTGGATTATTAGTCATAGATGCAGTTGGATGGCGGTCTATGTATCTTGTTGTAATGCCCAGAGTAAATCTCATAGTGATCCTCTCATCATATGCACATTGTCTTTATTCTATCAATTGCCCAACTGTAATTTGTTTACCCAGCATGTATTATTTTATCTTATGGAGAGACACCACTAGTGAACTGTGGACCCCGGTCTTATTTCCTTTATATTGCTATCACCTGTTTACTTTACTCGCACTGTTTACTTTACTCGCATATTACTATTGCTTTTCACTCGATACGCTCATTCCTTTGTTTACAACAAACCGGTGAGATTGACAACCTAATCGTAAGTTGGGAACAAAGTATTTGGTTGTGTTGTGTGCAGGTTCCATGTTTCCGCTCGCAAAGCAAAGCTCGAACGAGGCGCCCTATAAATTGTCCAGAGCTGTCGCAAGCTAGCGGGCATCACCTTCAGTCGTATTTCGTCCTCCTACTGGATTGATAACCTTGGTTTCTTACTGAGGGAAAAACTTGCTGCTATATTCATCACACCTTGCTCTTGGGGTTTCCAACTGGCCGGTCATTTACTTCATTAATTACACGCCAACAAGTTCTCTGGCACTATTCATCACCGCGCCATCAACAAGTTTTTCTGGCGCCGTTGCCAGGGAGGAAGAAGACTTCTGCAAGGGGAGTTTTCACACGCACATCCTTTACTTTGTTTTAAGTTTTGCTTTACTTTATTTTTACTTGCATCATTTTATCAAAAACCCAAAAAAATTAGTATCCTTGATAGTTGTTTTTACTTGTCTGCTTTTAGTTTTGCTAGAATGGCTACTCCTGAGAACACCAAGTTGTGTGATTTTACTAGCACTAATAATAGTGATTTTATCTGCAATCCTATTGCGCCACCTGCTCCTGCTGCAAATTTTTATGAGATTAAGCCTGCTTTATTGAACCTTGTTATGAAAGAGCAATTTTCTGGTGCTAGTACTGTTGATGCTGCAGCTCATCTCAACAATTTTGTTGAGCTATGTGAGATGCAGAAATATAAGGATGTTGAAAGTGATATTATTAAGCTTAAGTTGTTTCCTTTTTCTTTGAGAGGAAAAGCTAAGGATTGGTTGCTGTCCTTGCCTAAAAATAGTATTGATTCATGGGCTAAGTGTAAGGATGCTTTTATTGGTAGATACTATCCTCCTGCTAAGATTATAGCTTTGCGTAGCAATATTATGAAGTTTAGTCAGTTTGATAATGAACATGCTGCTCAAGCTTGGGAAAGAATGAAAGCTATGATAAAGAATTGTCCCACTCATGGACTGACTACTTGGATGATTGTTCAAACTTTTTATGCAGGACTGAATTATTCTTCAAGGAACCTACTTGATTTAGCTGCTGGAGGCACTTTTATGTCCCTTACCTTGGGCGCCGCAACAAAGCTTCTCGACAATATGATGGTAAATTACTCTGAATGGCACACCGAGAGAGCTCCACAAGGTAAGAAGGTAAATTCTGTTGAGGAAACCTCTTCCTTGAGTGATAAGATTGATGCTATTATGCTTATGCTTTCAAATGATAGGACTCATGTTGATCCTAATAATGTTCCTTTAGCCTCTTTGGTTGCCCAAGAAGAGCATGTTGATGTAAACTTCATTAGAAATAATAATTTTAACAACAATGCTTATAGGAACAATTTTGCTAGTAACAATTATAGGCCGTATCCTTCTACTAATGGTAATGGTTATGGTAACTATTATGGTAATTCCTCCAACAACACTAGGGCCGCGCCCTTCGAGCTTGAGGTAATGCTCAAGGACTTCATCGGTAAGCAAAATGTTTTTAACAAGTTTGTTGAGAAAAAGTTAGGCAAAATTGATATTCTTGCTTCTAAAGTTGATAGCCTTGCTCATGATGTTGAACTTCTAAAATTAAAAATGTTGCCTAATGATGTGAAAGAGAATAATCCTTTTGCTACTGCTAATGTTATCCAAGTTAGAATTGATGAAAATGTTAGGATGCTAGCAGAATTGCATGCCAGGTGGGAAAGAGAAGATGAGATGGCTAGAGAGATGAAGGTATGTACTATTACTACCTCTAATGATGTTGCTCCTAATGCTAGCAATCCTCTTACTTTGATTGGTGTAGAGAAAACTCCCACTCCTTGTGTTAAAAAGCCTAAAACTGCTAAAACTTTTTCTCAAAAGAGTGCTGAAATTTTTCGGAGTGTAGGAGATGATAGCTCTATTTCCTTTAATGATTTTTGATGTTGATGGCTGAAATATATATGAAGTTATTTTGTTCTTGCAAAAGCTTGCTTTGACTCCTAATGCTAGTTCTTTAAATGTTGCTTTTACTAAGCATATTACCAATGCTCTCATAAAAATTAGGGATGAAAAGTTGAAGCAAAAAGCTTCTATTCCCAAGAAGTTAGAAGATGGTTGGGAACCTATCATTGATATGCATGTTAATGGTTTTGATTGCCATGCTTTATGTGATCTAGGAGCTAGTATTTCTATCATGCCTAGAAAAATTTATGACATGCTTGATTTACCGCCGCTTGAAAAGTGTTATTATGATGTTCCTATTGCTGATGTTGCTAAGAAGAAACCTTTGGGAAGAATTAATGATGTTCTTATTGTGGTTAACAATAACCTTGTTCCCGTTGATTTTCTTGTCATGGATGTTGAATGCAATGCTTCATGTCCTATTATTTTGGGAAGACCATTTCTTTGAACTGTAGGTGCCATCATTGATATGAGGGAAGGCACCATCAAATATCAATTTCCACTCAAGAAAGGTATGGAACACTTCCCTAGAAAGAGAAAGAAATTGCTTTTTGACTCTATTCTTAGAGCAAATTATGAGCTTGATGCTTCATCACTTGATATTACCTGATTCGCATTTTCTGCGCCTAGCTCAAAGGCGTTAAAGAAAAGCACTTTTGGGAGATAACCCAATGTTTTTTACTTTCAGTTCTTTTTCTTTTATTTGAGTCTTGGAAGTTATTACTACTGTAATAACCTCTCCTTATCATTTTTATTTCGTTGTTGTGCCAAGAGAAGCGTCTAATTTGAGTGAGGTAAGATTTGGGGATGTTGCTGTCCTGAAACAGTTTTCGGTGCTGCACCGTAAAAATTCGTGAAAATTCTCTGTATATCTTTTCGACCTGCGATTTCTTGTGCATATGCCCCAGGTTATATCCAAACGTTCATTAGTTTAACACTTTTTGATTTGAGCAACAGAAAACCCTCTAAAAATTCGACCTTTGTCAGCTGTTCTGTTTTGACAGATTTCTGCCAATATTTGTGTTTGCCGCTTTATCGCTTTCTTTTTGAGTTCTTTTGATCACGGAACTTTTGGGGAAGTTGATACAGTAGTATATACTTTATATGTGGTGGTTTTGGGTTGAAACCTGAAGCAAAAAGGGTTCATTCATTGTTATGCTTAAACTAATGTTGCTAATAGATTTGTGTTTAGTTTTGTATGAAGGAAGTTTTCAAGTGTAGGGATCAGAGAATGATGAGATGAGTTGAAAAATGGAAAAAAGCTCAAGCTTGGGGATGCCCATGCATCACCCCAAGAAATATCCAAGAAGTACAAGCGTCAAAGCTTGGGGATGCCCCCGAGGCACCCCTTCTTCATCGGCAAAAATCATGTCACCTTCAATACGCTATATTTTTATTGCTTCATACATTATGCATTTTTCTTGGAGCGTCAGTTGTTTTAGTTTGAAGAGTAGATAATTTTTGATGCTCCATGCTTGTTTTTGCACCATTTGCCTTGTGTTTTGTTACACTTCGTGGCGTTTTTATGCGATTTCCGGAACTAACCTATTGACAAGATGCCACAGTGTCAGTTCCCTGTTTTCTGCTGTTTTTGTGTTTCAGAAAAGCTACATAGGAAATATTCTCGGAATTGGACGAAACAAGTTCCAGAAGTCTTATTTTTCCCGGAAGCTTCCCGAAGACCGAAAGAGAGCCGGAGGAGGGCCAGAGGCCGCCCTCACACATAGGTGGCGCGGCCCAGGCCCTGGCCGCGCCACCCTGGTGTGAGGAGCCCCTGGCTGCCCTCTGACGACGCCCCTTCGCCTATATAAATCCTCGGGACGGAAAACCCTAAGGGAGTCGACGATTTTTCCAGAACAGTTCCGCAGCTCCGCCGCCGTCGAAGACAAATTTCGGGGGACAAAAGTCTCTGTTCCGGCACCCTGCCGGGACGGGGAAGTGCCCCCGAAGCCATCTCCATCGGTCTCCATCGCCGTCTCCGCCGTCTCCATCGACCTCACCGCCATCTCCATCAACCTTGCTGTCTCCTATGATGAGGAGGGAGTAGTTCTCCCCCAGGGCTGAGGGCTCTACCGGTAGCTATGTGGTTCACCTCTCTCTCCCATGATGTGATCTTTATGTGATCGTGAGCTTTGTATCATGTTGAATAAGTAGATGTTACTCTTCTTCATTATGTGTACTCTAGTGTGTTATTAAAGTAATCTATTCCTCCTGCCATGGTGTAACGGTGACAGTGCGTGCATCATGGTGGTACTTGGTTTAGGCTACGATTGTGATCTTTTATGGATTATGAGAATAATTATCACTATGGTAGTATTGAAGTGATCTATTCCTCCTTTCATGGTGTAATGTTGACAGTGTGTGCACCATGTTAGTACTTGGTCTAAGTTGCAATGATATCTATCTTGAGTTGTGATTTGATTTGGATATCTCTATGAGTGGTGTTTGTCAAGTACTTGATGAACTTTAAGGGGTGCTTCTGTAGCCACTACGCAATGATTAGTGTTATTCAATAGGAGAGTAATTCAGAGTAGCATAGTGAAGAGAAGTTATTTATTTGTTCGATTATGTTATATTGTTGGGAGTGTGTCCACTAGTGAAAGTATGATCCCTAGGCCTTGTTTCCAAGCTTTGCACACCGTTTACTTGCTATTTTGTTACATGTTCGCTTGCTGCCATTTTATTCCAGATTGCATTTACTACTTATAATCATCTATACCACTTGTATTTCACTATCTCTTCGCCGAACTAGTGCACCTATACATCTGACAAGTGTATTAGGTGTGTTGGGGACACAAGAGACTTTCTGTATCGTAATTGCAAGGTTGCTTGAGAGGGATAGCTTTGACCTCTTCCTCCCTGAGTTCGATAAACCTTGGGTGATCCACTTAAGGGAAACTTGCTGCTGCTCTACAAACCTCTGCACTTGGAGTCCCAACACTGTCTACAAGAACAAACGCGTGCGTAGACATCAAGCTCTTTTCTGGCGCCGTTGCCGGGGAGGTAAGGTAAAAGGTACTCGCATCCTCCTGTGTGAGTGCTCGGAGTTATTTCCTTTAGATTCTGCAATTACATCTTTTGGTTTCTTGTTTTTATTTTCACTAGTTAGGCTTAATGGAAAACAAAGAGTTCTTTAGTCTTTTTCCTGATTTTAGATTTGAAGAGAAAATTGAAAATCCTTTGGAGCTTATTTCGCATAGCAATGTTGTTAGTACGAATGCTTTGAATACCGTTAATGCTAATGCTATAGAAAAGTCTAAGCTTGGGAAGCTGGTTTTGTTAAGTATGATATTTTTAGTCCCCCAGCTTTAGTGGAGAAGGTCTGTTCTGATAATATTTTATCTCTCATATGTGATGTTTCTAGTGATGCTTGTGCTCCTCATCCTTTTAAAATACCTACGAAGATTGTTGAACATGTTAGGGATAACTGCTATTTAGGAGATGGAACTGTCCATCCTGGTGACCATTTGCTTTTTATACATGAACTATGCGAGTTGTTCCAGTGTGCAGGTACTTCAATGAACCAAGTTAAGAAGAAGCTATTCTCTTTTTCGCTAAAAGGCAGAGCTGAGGAATGGTATAAAACATTGAAGGATGGCCGATCTATTGATTGGGAGGAAATTGAACCTCTCTTTTATTCTAAATTCTATCCTTCTAGTCAGGTTTATAAAGATAGGAATTACATTTATAATTTTCATCCGCATGAGGGAGAAAGCATTGCCCAAGCTTGGGGAAGATTGAAGTTACTAATGCATAAATGTCCTATTCATGATCTTCCCCATAATATTGTTATTAATAATTTTTATGCAAGGCTTTCAGGATATTACAAGGACTATCTAGATGCATGCTTTGATGGGTCTTTCACAAGCAAGGATGTCGACACCAAGTGGGGTCTGCTTGAGACAATTCAAAACAATATTGAAGGTTGGGATAGCGACAAAGGTAAAGGATCAGGTATGAATTACGAGTTTGATTGCATTAAGTCTTTCGCTGAAACTGCTAATTTTCAAGAGCTTAGTGCTAAATATGGTCTTGATCCTCAAATTATGGTTGATTGCTTTAAAGCCTTTGCTTCCCATATGAATGTTCCTAAAGGAAATGGGGATGTGTATCATGAACCTTTTAAGGACACTTGCATAGAAAGTGATATTGTTATTGATGATTGCAATAAACATGCTCAAACTTCTAAAAGTCCTATTTCTTATAAGCATGTTAATTTTTGTGGAGTACATAGACCTTGTGAACAGAGTTACAACAAGGAAGATTATTGCATCACCTACGCAAATGAAGAAACCAGTATGTGGCTCAAGGATCTAGATGTGCTTGGTGAAAGGGTTTGTGAGCTTTATCCTTTTCTTTGTGAATTTTGCGGTGAAAAGGGTCACTTTAATTTTCAATGCCCAATTAATCGAACGAGTACCACAAATTTGTATTGTGATGATAAGATTACTCTCAATCAGCATGATGAGCTTACCTTGTTTCTGAATTGTGAAGAGATATCTAGAAAGATTTCTTTGGTTGATATGAGAGATGCTGATATTAATAGTACCCTTCGTGGTTGTCGTCTCTATTGTGCTAAAGATTGCCTCGCAAATACTTACTTACAAGATCTTATAAAACATGATGTTTTGCCAAGCTATGACAGGACTAATAGATGTTTCAATCTTATTAATAGAGAGGAGGAATCCTCCAAAGTTTCTTCTGTTGTTCCTGTCAGCAAACCAGATTATGTGGAGAAGATGCCTTTCCCTCCTAGAGAATATGTGGAGAAGATGCCCTTCAAGTCTCTCCCTCCTAAAGGAGAGAGTAAGAAGAGTATGAAGAAGAAGAAGAAGAGGAGTAAGAGGCGAGAGGACACGGTATCTTCCCCTAAGCGTTATGATCCTGCTATAGATTATGATAATTCTGATTAGGATGACGTTCTCATGCCTGTTACATATGTTAGTGATCATGATTGGGAAAAGCACTCTACTTTTGATATTGAAAATCTTTTTGGTACCAATTCTAAGGTTAATAATTGTTGTACCATTAGTGCTATCCATGTTCCGTCTTATGATGATATGTTTGATGAATATGCTTTGCGACATAGTAGTTCTCTAGCTTGTGATGATACTGAACCTCTAGTCTATGATGGTTATGATGATGAGTATAATATTTTCAGTTCACCTACTTTTGAGGAGAAAATTAGTTATGATTACAATATTCCTCCTGTTTTTGATGATTATGGTGATGAGAATAATTATTCTGTTGAATCTGCTCCTACTACGATTGTTCATGTGGGGAGTATTAATCCTTTTATGCATGTGGCTCATGATAGAGATGCTTTATGTGATAGTTATATTGTTAGTTCTATTCATGATGCTACTGAAAGTTATTATGAGAGAGGGAAACATGGTTTGATGGATCTCAACAATATTGAGTTTCCCCTCTTTATGTTGCAATTCTTGAAGTTGTACTTGTTTTGCCTTCCGATGCTTTTTGCTTTGCGCTTTTATGACTTGTCTCTTTACAAGACTATTTTTCATAGGAAGTGGTTTAGATTTAAATGTCTTTCACATTTGCTTTTTGATGCTCTCTGTTGCTTCAAGTTCTTATATGGCGCCTTTGCTTCAAGCTCTTATATGGCGCCCACATGAGCATCTTTGCAAATTACTGCGCCTAGCTCAAAGGCGTTAAAGAAAAGCACTCTTGGGAGATAACCCAATGTTTTTACTTTCAGTACTTTTTCTTTTATTTGAGTCTTGGAAGTTATTACTACTGTAATAACCGCTCCTTATCCTTTTTATTTCGTTGTTGTGCCAAGAGAAGCCTCTAATTTGAGTGAGGTAAGATTTGGGGATGTTGCTGTCCTGAAACAGTTTTTGGTGCTGCACCGTAAAAATTCGTATAAATTCTCTGTATATCTTTTGGACCTGCGATTTCTTGTGCATATGCCCCAGGTTATATCCAAACTTTTGTTAGTTGAACACTTTGATTTGAGCAACAGAAAACCCCTCAAAAATTCGACCTTTGTCAGCTGTTCTGTTTTGACAGATTTCTGCCACAATTCGTTTTTACCGCTTCATCGCTTTCTTTTTGAGTTCTTTTGATCACGAAACTTTTGGGGAATTGCTACAGTAGTATATACTTAATATGTGGTGGTTTTGGGTTGAAATCTGAAGCAAAAAGGGTTGATTATATGTTATGCTTACACTAATGTTGCTAATAGATTTGTGTTTAGTTTTGTATGAAGGAAGTTTTCAAGTGTAGGGATCGGAGAGTGATGAGATGAGTTGAAGAATGGACAAAAGCTCAAGCTTGGGGATGCCCATGCATCACCCTAAGAAATATCCAAGAAGTACAAGCGTCAAAGCTTGGGGATGCCCCCGAGGCACCCCTTCTTCATCGGCAAAAATCAGGTCACCTTTCAAGACACTATATTTTTATTGCTTCATGCACTATGCATTTTTCTTGGAGCGTCAGTTGTTTTTGTTTTTAGTTTTCTTTTGCTTTGTTTGCTGCAATAAATGGTTAGATCACATCATGTTTCTTTTGGAGGAGATGAACTCGCTTTTCATTTGCCAAGAACACTCTAGTTTTCACTCTTATCGTTCAACGAGTGTTCTCTTTTTCTGCTACTACGTTTAGCTTGCATTTTTCGCCTTGATTTGTGTACAGATCTTGTTATATCTTTTCATCAAGGTGTATTTTTGCCTCTGGTCTTTATTGGTTTTCATCAAAAGAGGTGTTTATAAAAAAGTTTGAATGGTGTTGGAAAAGAGAAAAAGCTTTATGCAAAAAAGTGGTACAAGAAGGAGCTTGTGTAGACTGCGGCCTAGGCTTTTGCATGTCGTGCTTGATGTCTTTTTGATAGTATGCTTAGTGGTTTTGCTGTAGCATGACTTGTCTCAAATGAATGAGATTGCTTAATGAGCCTTTGAAAAAATCATGCGTTGTTTTTATTATATGGAAGCATTTATTTGGTTTTCTCCTTTGATGCTTTATTTGGGTTGACTTGGCACATGCTTACACCATGTTGACTAAAAAAATAAGTCGCCTATAGCCTCTATGATCATTTAGTTTTTGACTTTTGATGCCATCTTATGCTTCTTTTAATGTTGCTTTGTCACTTTTCATGATTATGGCCGTTATTGCTCTCTTAGTTGGTCGCTCCCAGTCTTTTGCTAGCCCTCATTTTGTACTGAGTATGAGCTCTACTCGTGCATCCAACTCCCAAAAACCAAGTTTGCCATTGTGTCCATTATAAATTCCTATGCATGGTATTTGCAAGCCATTCCAAGTAAATTTTCATGTGCTACCTTTCAAAAAACCTTCAAAACACTTCTCGTTTTGTGACACTGTTTTCAGCTCATGGGGACGTAGTGGTCGGATTTGCTATCTTCCATATTGTCTTATTCCAAAAAGAAAAAAAAGGAAAAAAGAAAAGAAAAAAGGCACTCCTCCATGGAATGTGAATGTTGGTGGGCACCCGATGGAATCGGTTAGCCATGGTTTGTGAAAGGAAAAAAGGTGGGGAGGAGTGCCAAACTTTATAAAAGAGCACGAAAGTGCCAATCTCTCTCTCAAAAACTTGCTTTATTTTTGTATGGAAGATAGTAAGAACCCAATTGCCAGTCGTTGACAAAGAAAACCACCTCTCAAAACCAATTTTTATCTCTCTGTTTTATAAATGAAAAGCTCTAGCACATGTTTAATCACTGCTTCCCTCTGCGAAGGGCCTTTCTTTTACTTTTATGTTGAGTCACCACCTTCTATCTTTATGCACCATTAAGAGAGCATAGTTGTCATTCTGAGTATAATGTGCATTCTCCCAAAGTTTTCATTGATTGATTCATATTGTTGGTTTCACTTGTTCTTAAATTACTTGTATCTAGTCGCCATCTTAAACTTGAAGGTGTCCTATGCATTTATGTTTTGCTCTCCATGAAGGACAAGCTGGAAACCATTTGTATGTTTTTCCTTATGATTTGAACACACGTTTGACTTTCATTTATTCATTTTCATGATCTTTTGTTTGTATTCATTTGCATGTTTACAACATGGTTGCTAAGTTCTTATTGTCAAGATTATATCTTTGTGCCCATGTTTTAAGTTCTTATGATCCCAGCTCACAAATGCTTACATACATGATCAAGATTGTGTAGGTGCATGTCACCTCAATAATTATTCTTTTGTTATCACTTACCTACTCGAGGACGAGCAGGAGTTAAGCTTGGGGATGCTTGATACGTCTCAAACGTATCTATAATTTTTGATGCTCCATGCTTGTTTTTGCACCATTTGCCTTGTGTTTTGTTACACTTCGTGGCGTTTTTATGCGATTTCCGGAACTAACCTATTGACAAGATGCCACAGTGCCAGTTCCCTGTTTTCTGCTGTTTTTGTGTTTCAGAAAAGCTACATAGGAAATATTCTCGGAACTGGACGAAACAAGTTCCAGAAGTCTTATTTTCCCCGGAAGCTTCCCGAAGACCGAAAGAGAGCCGGAGGAGGGCCAGAGGCCGCCCTCACACATAGGTGGCGCGCCCAGGCCCTGGCCGCGCCACCCTGGTGTGAGGAGCCCCTGGCTGCCCTCTGACGACGCCCCTTCGCCTATATAAAGCCTCGGGATGGAAAACCCTAAGGGAGTCAACGATTTTTCCAGAACAGTTCCGCAGCTCCGCCGCCGTCGAAGACAAATTTCGAGGGACAGAAGTCTCTGTTCCGGCACCCTGCCGGGACGGGGAAGTGCCCCCGGAGCCATCTCCATCAGTCTCCATCGCCGTCTCCGCCGTCTCCATCGACCTCACCGCCATCTCCATCAACCTTGCTGTCTCCTATGATGAGGAGGGAGTAGTTCTCCCCCAGGGCTGAGGGCTCTACCGGTAGCTATGTGGTTCACCTCTCTCTCCCATGATGTGATCTTGATGTGATCGTGAGCTTTGTATCATGTTGAATAAGTAGATGTTACTCTTCTTTATTATGTGTACTCTAGTGTGTTATTAAAGTAATCTATTCCTCCTGCCATGGTGTAACGGTGACAGTGCGTGCATCATGGTGGTACTTGGTCTAGGCTACGATTGTGATCTTTTATGGATTATGAGAATAATTATCACTATGATAGTATTGAAGTGATCTATTCCTCCTTTCATGGTGTAATGTTGACAGTGTGTGCACCGTGTTAGTACTTGGTCTAACTTGCAATAATATCTATCTTGAGTTGTGATTTGATTTGGATATCTCTATGAGTGGTGTTTGTCAAGTACTTGATGAACTTTAAGGGGTGCTTCTGTAGCCACTACACAATGATTAGTGTTATTCAATAGGAGAGTAATTCAGAGTAGCATAGTGAAGAGAAGTTATTTATTTGTTCGATTATGTTATATTGTTGGGAGTGTGTCCACTAGTGAAAGTATGATCCCTAGGCCTTGTTTCCAAGCTTTGCACACCATTTACTTGCTATTTTGTTACATGTTCGCTTGCTGCCATTTTTATTCCAGATTGCATTTACTACTTATAATCATCTATACCACTTGTATTTCACTATCTCTTCGCCGAACTAGTGCACCTATACATCTGACAAGTGTATTAGGTGTGTTGGGGACACAAGAGACTTTCTGTATCGTAATTGCAGGGTTGCTTGAGAGGGATAGCTTTGACCTCTTCCTCCCTGAGTTCGATAAACCTTGGGTGATCCACTTAAGGGAAACTTGCTGCTGCTCTACAAACCTCTGCACTTGGAGGCCCAACATTGTCTACAAGAACAGACGCGTGCGTAGACATCATAAATCCAGTTACATAGGTCTTCAACCTTACGAGTACACAGCATAAAGCATAGTTGCAGTGAACCTCCATTCTTCATCACGTGCCACAGGCAAACATGTTGGAATGTAGTCTCGAGATCCTACTCCTGGTTCCTTACTCGAAATAAAACCTGCACATTTGAATATGCAGCCCCAGAGGGGTCAGTACAATGATGTACTGGCAAATGACACATATTTGGTGGCATTTTGTGGAAAGACTATACTACATGACATTTGGCTGGTGGATCTCATAGGCTAATTTGCATAAAGCCAATTTTATCCTAAAAATCCCTTTCAATACTTTCTTTCAAAAATTAATTTTTCAAGGGTCAAGACAACCCCCATACATTACATACTGGCCGGTATGTAGTTTCTGGGCGAAACTCAACATAGTTTTGAAGTACAGAAACCACCACTCCTCGGAGTGTATGGCCCTGAGCCTTCTCCTGATTGTTGCTAGTCAAGTTTTAAAGCATTCAGAAAAGATGATGAGATTCTTCCGTACATTCCATGTCTAGAGACTCAATTGTCCATTCCGATGACTCGGCTAATCGATTAGTTTTTGACACCCTGCAGGGGTTGTGCACTTTCACCTTAAGACTCATTTTATGCCCATACATAAAATGAGACGAGACTTTTTAGAGGAGAGAGCAACTAACTGGCAAGATCCATTCCCAACCTACAATTCAACTACCAGCCATCTTCTTGCACACAAGTTGCACCCTCACATCTAATCAGTCAAGACAGAGCCCATATTGTCATAAGGCTGCACTGGAAGTACACTAAGCATGGAAGACATGGTAACCTCTTTGTTCCTGGGTGGCCATCCCGAGTGGCATTCTGAACCCACATCCTCTCGACGAGGCATGTGTCCCAGAAGTCACCTACATCGCCGCCTCTTATCAAACCAATCCACCCAGGTGTTTCATTTTAGTTGAAGTTTCTTAATTTGTTCACAAAACACTTTTACAAGTGATCAAATCATGGCATCAATATTTTTCAAAGTATTTACCATCCTAACAGGTGGGGTTTATGGATAGCTACAAACTACTAGGATCTAAGCATTTTATAAAACAGTTGAATATTCCACCTATCATGCATACTACTGAAACACACTAATGCAGTAGTAAAAATAGGTAAGGGATATGTGTGTCACTTGCCTTTTTGAAGATCACGATGTTTCACTTCTATCAACTAAGCACGTAGTTCTTCGCACAACTATAGCACAGAAATAACATAACATAAACATACCATACCAACACAATCAAACAAATCAAACAATTGAAAAGTATTTGTTTAACAATTTAAATTTATTGATATGTTATGGTAGAAAGATATGGCAAAGGAAATATGAATTGTGAGATATGGGTTTGAGAGCTTAGCTGGGGAGGATCAATATGATTTGAGAGAGAATTGGACTAGGCATAATATAATTGATGGAGTTTTTATGCTTTACTAAAGCATATAAGAGTTTTAGGAATAGCTCATGTGTAATAAATCACACAAGAGTCAATTTGTGCAACTACAACACTATTGAGTAAATGTGACAACAATTACTCTTGAATAGCATCTATTGCACTTAGGAACTAGGCTAGGTTTTAAGAATGCTTGAACTACTCAATTAGCACATTTGCAAGTTGAATAGTTCAATACATGTGAACAAAACTAAGTAGGCATTGGATTGCATATGAATGATTGATATTTGAGGACATGGCTCAACTGGTTCATTGATCAACATGGTGTATAACACATACTATGGTACGGGTTATAACAACTCCACATTAATAGAACCTAAGTTTGAGATGAATTCATATTCTACTCAAGTAGCATAATTGCAATTTGAGTACATATATGTATTAGACGAAATATAATGAGTGAGATCTTTATGCTTTATTAAAGCATATTGAATCTTGGAATATCTCATGTGGGTAAATCACATAAGAGACAAAATAGTGCAATAGCAATACTATTGAATAAGTGTAACAACAATTATTCCTAAATAGTATTTATTACACTTAAGCTTATGCTAGGATTCTTATAACATTGAAGTACTCAATTAACTCAAATGCAAATTGAGTAGTTCAATGCAAGGCTAAGATTGAGTAGACATGAATAAATGGCTATAGGTAATGGATATGTATAGATGATGTTTGAAAACATGGCTTAAGGTTCCTAATGAGTAAATGGGATTGGGTTAAGTACTATGATGTTGATTTGATCAATATCATAGTAGCAAAGGTAGAAACTAAGATTGAAAGTATCACACTTTACTCAAATGACACATTTGTAATTTGAATAAGTGGGTACTATGCAAGATAGTTCTAAGTGAATATGATCTTGATCAAGATGTTGTTTAGATAACATTGATGACTAGGTATGAATATAGGATTCACTAAAGTAGAAAGGAACATTACTGAAAAGGAATAGGTTTATTTCTATAGTGGAAATTACTCAAATCCTCATGTTAGAATTTGAATAATTGCAAAATGGTTCAATAAAATATGGGAGTGATACTACTGGATAGCTTGCAGTAAGACAAAGTCACTGCAAGTGGAAGCATCCTAAAATAAGTTATAGAAATCAAACTATGATCAAATTAGTGATTTGGATAGATTTGAATGCACAAGGTGTGTGCACATATCAACTTTGAAATTTCTTGATTCTATGATGTTCCACAAGATTAGAGGATTCCAGAGACTACAAATTTGTAATTTTTGGATTAACAGAACTAAGGATATGAATTTAACAAGCTAACAGAAGGTTTGATTCCAATTTGAAAATAGTTTCAAATTGAACTCATAAAATATGAATTATTATTGTACTACTGGATTCTACATGTTTCAAGGATTCCAACGGTATATCATTTGTTATTTTTGGACTTATGAAACGAAAGATATGAATTTTGCAAGATTGGGATCAAATCTGATTTCAAATTCTAATTCGAATTTCTGTTTAAACCGGAAACCGACATGTGGCTGTCTGTGATTCGCCGGTACCGGTTCGTTAGGATCACCATCGTGGAGCGTTGTATCTAAAGGAGATTGGACGCACGAGATTAACAGGTACCCTTCCACTTAAGTGGATCTATCAGATCCACTGGATCTTGTTTGGACGGCCAGGATTAAAAGAGAGAGAGAGCTCACCGGTTCGGGAATTAGGGTTTCAGGTCGCCGGCGAGAAATCCGGCGAGGCGTGGCTCTAGTTGATCTCCGGCGAAGCTCCGATGGTGTCCCGAGGTGAAGGAGAGGACGACGGCGTTCCCCGCGATGAGAGGAACCCGATGGTAACCACGACGACCTCGATCTTTTCCAGAGGGAGAAGCAGAGGACGGCTGGAGGAGATATGGCGGCGGTGGGCTTCGGGTGTGCATCGATGAGCTCGTTTGGCTGCGAATTGGAGCACTTTGAGAGGATCAGGAGATGCGCCTGGACGTGGTAAAGAGGATACAAGAGATGGGGAGGTCTAGGGCTCACCGGCGGGGATGAATTTCACTCGGGAGGCCTGCAGATTGGCGGAGCTCCGGTGAAAAATTTTGCAGTCGTCGCTGCGGCTCAAGCGGAGAAGCAAAAGGGGAGAGGGAGAGGGCGGCGAGGGGTTTTTATAGCTGCGGCTAGGCGTCGATTAAGGCAGGAAATAAAGGAATTGAAGAGGGGAGGGAGTAACGGCGGGGATTCGGTCTCCGGCGGAAATTTCGGGCCAGAGGAGGGAGATGACCTCGTGCTGACGAGGTGGTCCCACTAGTCAGCCGGGGGGAGAGAGAGATAGGGTACCGCTTCGGGGGGGGGGGGGGGGGTAAGTGGGCTGTGGGCTGCTTCTCCATACTGGGCCGAAGGGTTGCCCCGGGCCTTTTATTCTTTTTCGATTTCTTTTTGGTTTTCTTTTTCCTGTTTTCTGTTTTTATTTCTATCTTTTGCAAAAAATGCTTCAATTCAAATCAAACCACTTTCAGAAATTTTCTAAAAATCAATGCAATGATTTAACACTGCAAGAAAACTAGTTTTCAGAATTGGAACAAGGTTTTCAAAAGGTTTCATAAACTTAACAAAAGGGGTTTGCTTGCATAAAGCTAAATAGGGTTTGAAAATAAATCCTTTGAAATAAGAGATAATACTTTATAAAATAATGTTTGAAATTATCTTTTAAGCTTAGTTTTTAAAATACAATCTTTACTAAATAAAACACATTTGTGATTCATTCCTTTGCAAGCAAGCTTGCATAGGTTTGAATAAAGAATGGAAAATAGTATTTGGATACTTGATCTTTCTCAAGGAAGTTCTTCAAGAAAATAATAGAAAGTTTAAAATAGTTTTCTAATAAAGCTTTCAAATAGACTCAAAAAGTTTTAAATCCTTATGAATTTCCAATCAATGCATACAAAGCAAAAGCAAAAAAAATTCCCCCAAAATTTGATAAAATCTTGGGATGTTACAGACTACCACCCTTAAAAGAAATCTCGTCCCCGAGATTGGAGAAAGGCTAAAAAGTTTATTGATTCCAATGGAACTAGGGTGCTACCACCCTTAAAAGAAAATTCCTCTTGGTGGTATCTTGATGCTTCCTTAGGCACTTGCATTTTGTTCCCAGCTTGCATTCACTGTTGTGCCATTTTCCCTGAACTGCCCTTCTCAGAAGTTTTGACGTTCATAACTATGTTCAAAAGTGGGCATACCAAGGGTTCCATCCAATTCTGGTGATAAGCAGATATCATCCATCGCGTTGTCATCAACAAGGTAGTCCACATCTTCCAAGAATGTGTATCTAGCCTTTTCTTGGTCGGTCCTCACCAAGGCCAGGGATTCATATAGGTCATCGCCATACTGTTGCTTTTTAGCTGATCTTCATTACAGAATCTCAAAAGATGACTCAGTGCCAAGTGCTGCATGCTTGCCCCACGAACATGATGAGACCACACATCCCAAAGGATTAGGATGGCATCTCTCTGCGGTCTTCTCATGCATTTCATAGGGGTAAACAAGGTGGACTCTGTAAGAGGTACTTGCACCTTTAGGGGACGGAAGGTCGCCTTATAACCAGCATTGTTGAATCTTTTCTTGATACCGGTGCTCATCATGCTATCTATCACTAGTACCAGATGGTCCTTAAGAATTCCTTTCGCAACCATCTTCATAGTCATTGGAAGGCGCTGGACAACTTGTTCATATCTCGAAGGTGAACTCCTTTGCAAGAAAAAAGGGATCTAATGAAGCTCTCATGGGCAGGAAAGTAGTTTCAGGGATTCGGAGAGTTGCCTCATAACGTCGCAGGTCGGGATGGGGTAGACTTCGGTGGCGCAGGGCTTCGGAATCAGGAGGCAATCTCATAGGTAGTGGTGGCTATCTTTGTTGTGACTCTCTGGAGGGGAGTGACCTATCTTTTATAGGCTTAGGGAGGTAGCCGAACAGGTCACGTGGGGAGTCGATACGAAGGGTCGGGAAGGTGAATCGAATAGGCAGCAGCCGAAGTTGAACTGTCTTCGCATTCAAAGCCCACTGAGAAAAACGTTTCTGATTCGTGTAGTCGTTCCAAAGTCCCAATTCTCACCGTATTCCTACATTTCGGCCACACTGGCGCACTATAAGGGATGTAACATATTATCCTCCTAAGGTCATGGTTTAACGACGTCGTCTCTCATGTAGGTATGTCTCTCTAGGTGTGTAAAACCAACATTATAAGAGCGAATAATAAGAGTATTAGGAATGGTGATCAATCTGTCCTGCACCCAAATCATTACTTCATACATGGTTTGCAACCTCGTATTCTAACTCTTGGTCAACCTCACTAGCTTTTAAACAAAAGTTTTGTTGAAATTGGGACCAAGTTCCCAAATCTTTTTTTTTAATTTTGAAAACAAAATCTATTGTTCCTAGCTAGGGTTTTACGTAAACTATCATATGGCGTTAACTCTTGAGTTGCATGTCCTTTGGCTTCCCATCTCATGGAAAAAAATAAACTCCATTCAACAAGGTTGTCCTTAGCTCGTACAAATCCTTACAATAATTATTACAAGGCAGTAGTTGCATACAAATTCTTTCAAGTTGGCTACACCTTGTTGTGTCTTCACCTTGTAGTGACTACCTCTACAATCATCCCAACTTCTGAAGTCTTGAAGTGCTTTTCTCTTCGCATCTCCTTGCATAGTGTCCCTTTTGGTTGCATTTCTGACAAATGACCAGATCTGTTCCCCTTTGCCTATTCGCTTGGTTGTCCCTTTCTGGACATTTGTCCGCATAATGCCCTAGCTCCTTGCATTTGAAGCAATGCACCTTGCTAATGTATTTCTTCTTTATCATCTTCTTCTTCTTTTTGGGTATCTCTAAGGCTAGGAGATCTCTTACTTCATTATCTTCATATTCCACCATAGTTGTGGGAAACCTTTCTCGTTTCCTCGAGCAATTTCTAGACAAGTGTCCTTCTTCTTCACATGAGTAGCAACACTTGGTGGTAGGGTTGTGTGTTGTTTCCATGACTTTCAAGTCCACTTTCATCTTGGGACATCCATCTTCAGGGGTCTTTCTTAGCAGTTGGCTCATTCTATCCTTGGCTTGTTGATTCATTCGTTGCACCGTGGAATAAAACTTACATTTAGCAGGAACATGATTGGTTCCTTCACATAGGAAACAAGTAACTTGGGTCATGGAACATTCTCCAACTGGGTGACTCATAACACAGTAAGGACACTGTTCATGACAGTCCTTAGACGTGTGTCCTATTTCTCCACATCTCTTGCAGGCTTGCCGTGTCATCTCAACATCAACTTTTGCTGGCTTTCCATCATGATCATCTTGTGGCAGGCTATTATTGGTACTAGCCACAATTTGGGACTGTTGCCTGTCAAAACCCACCGGCGAGCAGCGACGAGCAACACGAAGAGCCGGGAGGCTCCCAGAACTGCTGGTGGGCCCTGGTCCCTCGGGCAACGGCCCGCAAAACTCCGGCACACGTCCTGGCTGATGCAAGGGCGTGCCACCTGACCTATACCTGATCAGGAAGGTGATGGATTGCTTCGATTAGTTTCCTGCATGGCAGACACGTAAACATTAAATACGAGCCTCGATCGGCTCTCAGGTTTCCCTGTGAATCGGCTCATGTAGCCGATTGTCCCATGGATCTGCATTGGATCTACGATAACATGGGGTTTTGCTTTATCAATACAAGTCAAATCGATCTACGACAGTTTAACGCTTTCACCACATAATTGGAACATCCCACACGTAATTGAGCCTGGTAGATACGAAAGATAACAGAAAACTAACCCTAGAGGAGGCCAAAAAACCAACGTAGAGTCAATTCCCGGAACAACTCCTCTCGAATTGGCAAACCATATCCTTATGTACTACTGGATCGTTCAACCCGTTTGTGAGGCCTAACCATGCGGATATCAAACTAATCCTTGGAGAACAAGGAACAACTATGACAGATTGAATCGACTGAATAAAGATCAAGCAAGATGCTGCCCTTACACCCAAAATAGGTGCAAAGGCAGCGAGATCTCTAGGGGCAGCATGACTAAGCAAACATAACCAAAAGCACCGATGCTAGCCCAAACAGATCTATGATAACAGTATTACTCGCCATCAACAAGGCTTCAGTACGAGCAACACCAAATAACACATAAGCAGATGCTGCCTAGATCGCGAGATGCGATCTAGGCAGCACGACGCTTACCTGAAAGAAACCCTCGAAACAAGGGGTGGCGATGCGCCGAGATTGTGTTTGTTGTGAACGTGATCGTCCTCCTTTCTCAATAACCCTAGGTACACATTTATAGTCCGGAGACTTTCTATCTTTGGAATAAACCTAACAACTCTATCTCTTGTTTAAACCGAAACGTAATCTATCATAATATACAGATACACGGGCAATTAGCCCAAATCCACGCGCAAGGCCGATCCAGCCTCCAAGCCCATCTTGATTACGGCCCATCTCCTCATTTGGCCAAAATGTGGCGATAACACATGCCCCCCTGGTTTTGGCAATAATAATTCCAAAACCACTCTGTTTTTTCTTCATCGGGTCACGCGTTGCAGAGCAGAACCGTCATATCGCCTCCTCATCATGATGCCTCGCCTTCTCAACTTCTCCGCAGTACACGATTTGACAACTCTGGCACCACATTCTCGAAAACCGCTATGGCATTGAACCATCTTCCACTATTCCCCTTATTTAAATCTATCCGAACCATTTGCATCCTCATTCTTCTCCAATAGCCAAAAAACCCTCTTCCTCCGCCATGGCCTCCTCTTCTTCCTCCAACACATCCGGCCTTTCCTTCCAATCCTCCGACTCCGTCAACCGGGAGCCGACGCCGGAGCACCCGCCAATGGCGGCGTACGAAGCTCTCGCCCCACAATGGTGGGACGAGAGAGACTGGGACTTCGCCGCCCAGTCAGAGGACGACGAGTCCCTGACCGACGGCGAGGAGGACCTCCAACTCCTCGTCGACGGGGAACTGGAGGCGGAGAGCGCCGACGACGCCGTGTCCTGGGGTGAGGACATCGGCTCTTCCGATGAGGAGGAAGAAGCAGAGGAGGACACCTCCTCCGACGAATACCCGCCGGTGAAGCGCTTCCGCGCCGGGTCCAGCGAGGACACCGACGACGACGACGAGGACGAGGAGGCCCCCGCTGACAACTTCAGCAGCAGCGGTGAGGACTACGCCGGCAGCAGCGCCGATGACAGCGAAGACGGCGGCGGCAATGGCAACGGCGACGACGACGACGCCGCCTTCTAGATTAGGAACTAGTAGTAGTAGTACTAGTAGTAGATCTCCATTTTGTAAGCAATCGGCTTCATTGTAAACAACCGTCTTTGGAATCAACAAAGCTTGCTTTTCCCAATTTGATTTTGCCGATAGTCAAATAGGTCAACGTTCCAAAAGCCGATAGTAACGAATCGGCTTTCACCATACCACGCTTGATATGATCAACCAAGTCAAAGCCCAAAGAGCCGATGGCAACACATCGGCTTTCCCCACAAACGTTGGCAAGGTCAAACTCGGTCGCTTATTTAGACAAGTCTGAGCGGTCACTTTCCAATTTCAACGGTAACCTGCAACCATCTTCAAAAAGGCTAACTCAGATCTCCAATTGCCTCATTGAACAAATCGGGCTCACGGCGACACGAACCCTAGATTCCCCACCGCATAGATCCATCTCCGCCGGCAAATTAGATGGCGGAATCGTCCAGCGCCAACACAGCGGTCTCCGGTCTGAAGGTAATCCTTAACTGTTCCTCGCAATCCGAGCTCGGTGCTAGAATTAATAGCAAACACCTGAATTAATGCTTTATCCCATCATTAAAATTTTAGGTTTCAGACATTCCGCTACCGCATCCTTCTCTCCCAAATTCTCTCTGCCTTGGCCCCCGTACAGAATCTAGTCCTGCCCATCTGATCTCTTGCGAGGCAAACAGAATCCCCTTCGTAAGCCAAAACTTAGATTTGGATTCTTGGGCCGACTGCTTACGAGCCTGGCCTAATCCTCCCGAATATTGGGTTTCTTGGTACAGTAGGGTAGCCAAAACTTACCAATCCCAATGGGAAACCACGGGAATAGCCGATGCCTTGACTTTGTCATTGTCTCCCCTTGAGAAACATGAAAATCTTCTAAAAACCATCGGCTACTTCTGGTCTGATGCTCTGAACTGCTTCATGTTCGGCCATGGCCCCATGACACCAACTCTGTTAGACGTGGTGATGATTACTGGTCTAGACGTCACATCACCCAGCCCCTCTGCTTTTATGCTGCCAAAAGTCCCCTTCAAGCTTTCTTCCAAAACAGATTGCACGAACTGGGGTGCTTATCTTCGAAGCCACATGAAAACTAAGGGCCCTATCACAGAGAAAGAACACACGGCCTTCCTCAATTTCTGGCTGGAACATTTCATATTCTGTGGCCCTTCCCTTGCCCCAACCAAGAATTATCTCTCCTTGGCCTATGAACTTGCCAGAGGCACTCAACTTGGCATCGGCAAACTGTTCCTTGGAGAAGTCTATCGATATCTCCAGTTGATGTCTGTCAAACTATCCTCCCACATAGCAGTCAAAACAGGAGGTCCTTGGTGGTTTATTCAACTATGGGCTCAGCTGTACTTTCAAAACCATATCCCAAACTTCCCCCTTTTGGCAAGTTGCACCTTTCCAGATGCCAAAGGGAAGCAGATCCGATGCACCAGCTACGGCCAAGCTCTGTATAGCCTGCCAGGTAGTAAACTGATCCCTCATGAAGCATCCAAGTGGTTCAGCATTTTCTTCCAAGGCCTGGACAATCCTATCTTCTTTCCTTACACGGAGGAATCAGAAAATTTTGAAAATCCAATCTCCTTCAGGCTGGACAACTTTGCCGATGACACTAGCACTCGGCAGCTATTCTCCACCGTGATCCGTCCCTGCTTCCTCCCAGTTGGCATGAGCACATCCAACAGAATAATCAAGCCTGGATACGAGTTCTACCAGCCGGTCGTAGCAGCTCGGCAATTTGGCCTTGGGCAAGTACCTCCTCATTTCTTTCTCCACCACCTCACAGAGAGCAGAGCTGACCTGCCCGATCCTCTCACCAGTCAGAGGTGTTATTCTTTCTTCGATGCTCTGACCATCCCAATTCCTAACAACCTCACTTTCGCTTCATCAACCGATGGTTTTGAGAACTGGTGGTCGATGTGGAAGACTCATGCCTTCAGGAGAGCTCTGGGACCATTGCTGGAACAGCTCGATGCTGAATATGACATCCCCGTAGAACAGGTACTGCTACTTGTAAATTTTCTTGATGCAGCTCACGACGATTCTTTTAATATCCTGCTCTGTCTCCTTGCAGCAACAAGATGGTCCAGAACCTACTAACGAGGATGGCTCCCCCTTCGAATTCCTCCCACCAGCTCCTGTGGTCCTTTTCTGCAAAAACTCGCCACCTTTGAAACAGGTCGTGATGCAGAACCAGCCGATATCACCAAAATCGGCTTCCAAGAGCCAAGCAACTTCCGAGTCAGCTGCCTCCCGAGTTCCAACTAAAACAAGAACGGCGGTGAGGAAGGTAGTGGCCAAAAAAACTTTGAGGCGCCGGAGCCCTTCTCCAGAGAGCTCGCACGTACGCTGATTCATGCCTTGGTTGATCTCATTTATCTTTGTAAACATGCTTGTGCTTACCAACTCTCCCTTTCTTACAGGTCTCCATCGAAGACACCTCCAGCGAGGAAACACAATCCAATCGAGGAGATTCAAGCTCAGCAGACTCTGAGAGAACCACCACACCGAGCCAGCCAGATGTGCCACCATCGGCTTCCAGGAAAAGGCCTGTTCCTGAACCTGTTGCCCCCCGAGCAGCAGTCGAGGCGGGGCAAGCTGTGAGCCCCAAGAGGGCTCGCAAGGGACTGCAAACTTCTTCTTTGAGCCAGGAGGCTTCGAAAGTAATTATCCTCCATACTCTTACCACTCCTTTTTTATGCCGATTCATTGCTATTCACATCGGCTAAGCACCTTTCATGCAGACGAATGACACTTCTAGTGGGAAAGTCGGGGAAGTGCCGATGCCTTCCGCAAGCCTGGATCTAGTAATCCCTGAAGGTGTAGATGAAACGGTTGCCAATCTGGCCAAGCCCTCAGCCACAACACACGAGCCGATTGTCTCGCCGTCTGCTATCCCCCTGATCTCAGGAGAGGTATGTTCGCTTCTTTCGACTCATCCTTCCCTGTTTGACGCATACTGACGCCACTTCTGCCTGCCAGGGTTGTGATATCTCAGGCTTGCTGACGTTCGACCCTGAATCCATCGAACCAGCTCCCTCTGCCGCCAACGATGAACCACGAGCAAGCACTGTTCTACCTCAATTCCAGCGTCTCAAAGCCTTGCTGTCCTCCCCAATCGAGAAGTTGGTCGAGGGTTCTGAAGAGGTGAAGAGTGTTCTTGACGAAATCAAGGACCAACTCCCGGTAGCATTGCAGGTGAAGCTTTGGCCAGTTGTGACTCTGTCTTTCTACGGGTCAAGGGTGAAGTTGGCTCGTGAGAGGATCAATCTACGCCACGCCCAACTCCCACTGAAGGCCGATATTGCAGCCAAATGTCAGCGGCTCAATGAGAAAAAGGCGTCTCTGGATGCCAAAACTGACACCTCTGTCAGCACCGCCGAGCTTGCATCCTTAAAAAAGGAATTGGAAGATCTCGAAGAGAAGGTCCGGGCGACTAAAAATCTCATTCATGACAAGGAAGCATTCATCGCCCGCTCCCAAGACGAAGCAGAAGGCCTCAAAGCTCAACTGAAGACTGATCTGGCAGAAATACGTGCCCTGAGCAAGCAGCTAGTGACGGGCAAGGACGATGATGACGAAGCCGAGATCGCCGAGGTGGATCGTGTCCGTGCTGACGCCCTCCGTGCCTTCGAGGCATTCCTTCAGTAGCTTATTCATGTAACCTGACACCTGCTCGTAACAGTCTGAACCTCGAGAGTCGATGGCTGTGCATTGTTTTTTTATTTATTTGGCCGATTTCATGTATCGGCCCTCATATTTCACTGTTCATCATCCCACATGCTTGGGAAATATTAATCTGGATATATTTTTTTTACTGGCCGATTTCATGTATCGGCCCCCATATTTCACTGTCCATCATCCCACATGCTTGGGAAATATTTCTTGAGATGCTGACCGTTAACAGCCACTGGGAATTTCACACCGTCCAGCTCCTCAAGCATGTACGCGTTGCCCCTTAAAACTTGGTCGACCCTGTATGGCCCGTGCCAACTTGGAGACCATTTACCGTATGCTGCATCCTTAGTTCCCAATGGCAATACAGCTTTCCATACCAGATCACCAACGTGGAACTCCTTTGGTCTCACCTTCTTATTATATGCACGAGCTACCTTGGCTTTGTTATCTTTAATTTTCTCAAGCGACCACAGCCTAAGTTCAGTTAAATCCTCAACACTGTCACTCATCAGGGCTGCATATTCTTCAGTTGTTAGATCGTTCTGAAAAGTGACACGTCTCGATCCAGCCGTAATCTCCCATGGCAATACGGCTTCTTGTCCATAGACTAGATGGTATGGCGAGGTTTTTATCGCTCCATGACATGACATGCGATAAGCCCACAAAGCTTCTGACAAAACCTCGTGCCAACGCCTAGGGTGCTCGTCGATTTTTCTCTTGATCAGCTTGATAAGGCTCTGATTGGACGCTTCAGCTTGCCCATTTGCTTGAGCATAGTATGGAGATGATCGGATCAGCTTAATTCCCGTGTCCTCGCAGAACTCTCTAAACTCGTGAGAAACGAAGACCGGACCTCCATCGGTCGTGATAGTTTGGGGAATCCCGAATCTATGAAGGACATGTTCTTTCACGAAATTGATAACATCCTTCGAGTTTACTGACTTCATAGGGACGGCTTCCACCCATTTAGTGAAATAATCCGTAATGGCCAAAATCCACATGTGGCCTTTGCTTGATGGAGGATTGATCTTGCCAATGATATCCATGCCCCAACCTCGGAATGGCCAAGGCTTGATGATGGGGTTCATCGCTGATGCAGGTACCATCTGAATCTTCCCGAATTTCTGACATGCTTGACACCCTTTATAGTACTTAAAACAGTCCTCAAGCATGGTGGGCCAATAAAACCCTGATCGCCTGATCA
Source organism: Dactylis glomerata (assembly GCA_007115705.1). Classification (NCBI taxonomy): domain Eukaryota; kingdom Viridiplantae; phylum Streptophyta; class Magnoliopsida; order Poales; family Poaceae; genus Dactylis; species Dactylis glomerata. Next base: position 511,396 of record QXEO01000129.1, read on the forward strand.
ACCATTTCATCTTGTGAGCCGATTGGTGAGTTCCACAGGCGCCTTCGTGTACCTCGTGTAGAAGCCGATTTGCCTCGGTTGGCCCCAGACATTTGAGCAGTAACCCTTCCAAAGTCCTGTAGAACATGTCATCCCCAATAAGCACATACTTCATGGCCTTGTACCTTATCCGTTTAGGTGCCCCCCGAGCCGAATCTTTCAAGTAATTGAAGATATCGGCTCTCCAGTCGTCCGCCTCCAGGAACTGTACCTAAACATCAGTTCCATCTGCCATGTCCTTGTAGCCTGAAGCCATCTGTGCAAGATCATTCGCCTCGGTATTCTGCGACCGCGGGATCCAGTTAAAGTTTAGATACCTGAACTGTGCCATCAGCTCACGGCATTGCAACCATAATGGGAAGAGTGACTCGCTCTCACACTTGTATTCGTCCGTGAGTTGGGAAATCACCAATTTGGAGTCTCCAAAAAGTTCCACTGCTTCTGCTCCGGCTTCAATGAGCAACTCCATTCCCTTGCGTATTGCCTCATACTCAGCGACATTGTTGGTGCAAGGGGTAGATAGCCTGATGGAGAAGGAATATGTTGCCCCCCGGGGCGACACGAGTAGAATGCCGATGCCGCAACCATCATCACAAGCCGATCCATCGAAAAACATAGCCCATGCACGTACAGACAGTGCTGCTATATCAGTGTTGATTCGTTCAGCAATAAGATCGGCCAACGCCTGTCCCTTAACCGCTTTGGCGGGTTGATACCGGATATCAAATTCCGATAATGCAAACATCCATTTGCCGAGTCGGCCTTTCAACACAGGAGCCGACAGCATATGTTTTATGACATCTGATTTGCATATGATGATAATCTCTGCTGACAGCAAGATGTGTCGCAGCTTGGTGCAGGTGAAAAATAGGCAGAGGCATAACTTCTCGATCTCAGGATACCTTGTCTCTGCATCCAGCATCCTTCTGCTGATGTAAAACACAACTCGCTCCAGACCATCATAAACTTGCACCACCACCGAGGCGATGGACGTGTCAGCCACCGACAAGTAAATGTAGAACGGCCTATCCTGCTGCGGTGGAACCAACACTGGCGGCTTCGTTAGATATTCTTTGATCTCGTCGAAGGCTCGTTGTTGTTCTGTCCCCCAGCGGAACTCCTCATCAGATTTAATTTTCACCAGTCCCATGAACGGCTCTATTCTTCCTGACAGATTGGAGATGAACCTTCTGACGAAGTTGATTTTGCCGATGAGACACTGCAGTTCTTTCTTCGTGGTAGGTGGCTTCATTGTTCGCACTGCCTCCTGACTTTTCAGGCCGATCTCAATTCCGCGTTCATGGACCAAGAAACCCAAGAACTGACCGGCCGTCACACCGAAGGCACACTTCTTTGGATTCATCCGTAGCCCGAATTTTCTGGTTCGGTCCAGGACGCGTCGCAGATCGTCCAAGTGTCCTTGTACTGAAGCAGACTTGACTACCACGTCATCGATATAAATCTCCACCAGCTTGCCGATCAGATCATGGAAAATGTAATTCATGGCTCTTTGGTATGTGGCGCCGGCATTCTTCAGTCCAAATGTCATGACTACATATTCAAACAACCCCACCGAACCTGGACTCTGAATGCAGTCTTGTGTATATCTTCTGGAGCCATAAAAATTTGATTGTAACCGGCATTGCCATCCATAAAGCTCAAGACCTTATGACCAGCAGCTGCGTTGATCAATGTCTCTGCTACCGGCATCGGATACTCATCCTTTGGAGTGGCTCTATTGAGATCCCGAAAATCTATGGCAACACGCCATCGGCCATCCTTTTTCTCTACAGGTACGATACTAGAAATCCACTCAGCATACCTGCATGGCCTGATGAACCCAGCTTTCAACATTTTCTCGATCTCTTTCTTGACTTCCTCTAAAATTTCGGCCTTCATCTGTCGTGCTCGCTGCTGGAATGGCCGAAACCCTTTTTAAGCGGGAGCCGATGCTCAATGATGCTCCTGTCTAACCCGGGCATCTCCGTATAGTCCCAGGCAAAGCAATCTGGATATTCTTTCAACAAAGCTATCATCGGACCCCGCAGATTCGGATCTAACTTTTTGCTGATAAATGTCGGTCGTGGCTTATCCCCAGGACCGATGTCAATCTCCTCTAGCTCATCAGCGGATGTAAACCCATACCCCAGCTTTCCGTCACCTGCTAAATCGATGCTGAACACAGGCCAAAAGTTTGGTGAGGATAACAAAGATAATTTGGGCCGATTGCCGGAATCGGCCCCCTTTTTGATTGCATTACTCAAGGAAGGTTTACAACTTATTTGTGCTCTACAATGGTAGGGAATCTCCCTACTACGACTACATGACATGCTTGTCGTAAGATCACTGCTTTTTATTTTTTGTGGCCGATCGCAGGGATCGGCCTTACCACGCACAATCGTGGGCTTTGCTACTCTGTCAGGCCAGTGGATAAGACCAGCCTCACCCCGTTTTTTGTAGCTTCAATGCGCTCACAGCCGTCTAGACTGACTCCAGAGATCGGCTCTTGGTCTTCTGCGTCCCAAATGTTCATGCCAGCTATTGAGATCTCGATCGAATCATCTGCATGAATGACCTCCACTTCATCTCCATCCCACTGTATCAGGCATTGGTGCATCGTGGATGGAATGCAGCAGTTAGCGTGAATCCAATCCCTTCCCAGCAAGACAGCGTAGGTGCTTTTGCTGTCAACAATGAAGAACGACGTAGGGATGGTTTTTCTACCCACGGTCAGATCCACGTTCAGAACGCCTTGCGTTTCTGAAGCTTGGCCGTTGAAGTCGCTTAGCGTGACGTTGGTTTTGATCAGATCTGCAGTGGAGCGTCCCAAACGCCGCAGCATGGAATATGGCATTATATTGACTGCCGCTCCGGTGTCAACCAACATCTTGCGGACAGGCTGCCCATTGATATAACCTCTCAGGTACAGGGCTTTCAGATGTTTGTAGCCCTTCTCCCGTGGCTTTTCAAAGATAACCGGCCGTGGGCCGCAGTCAAACTGTGCCACTGGTAGTTCTTCGGTTCTTGGAGCGCAAAACTCTGACGGAAGTATGAACACCATGTTTGTGCCAGCCGATGTCTTCGCATCGGCTTTTACTGGTTTGGGGCGCCACTCTTTCTTTTTTGGACGGGCCTCCGTCTCCAAGGTTTGCTGAATTTTCACGGCCAGATCAGGCCGGGCTTCCTTAAAGTGTGGAGGTACTGCGCTTCGGCTTCCTCCAAGCTACGTAGCCGCTGAACTCTACGCTTTTGAGTGTGTCTGAGTCCATCGGGACACCACCTTGGCCGGTGATATCTATCTTCTTCTTCATCCTCTGACTCCTCGAGATCTTTTGCTCGAGATGACTCCTCTTGTCTGTTTTGAGGCCGGAGAGGCCCTAGACGCTTGAACACTGAAACTGGACCTGTGTCATCCTTCTGCTGTCCACATTCCGGGCAGTTGTCGACTGTAGGCAATCGGCTCATTCCCGCATCCCAACAGTACTTGAAGAAAGGACAATCCCAATGTTTATCCACGCCTTCCTTTTCCTTTGACCTTCCCCTAGCGCGGTGCTCATATCCTTCATCATCTCTATCATGCCGACGGTATCTCCCATCGTATGCGTTGGTCCGACGATCTCTTTCATCATCTCTGTCGTACTGCCGACGTCGGTCATACTGACGCTCATACTTGTTAAGGAGATGCGTGGAGTGTGGCTTCTGATATCGCACGCTTCTCACTTGTTCCTCGGTTATATACCGCCTATCATCATAACGGGGCCGGTCGCGTGGACCGCCTCTTCCTTTTCTTTGCCCCGGGAGTGGCCGCTTTCCTCCTTATACTTGCCATGGTGGTACACAGGCCCTGCCATGTTAATATCGAACGAGAAATCTAGCTGACGCCTCGTGGAGTGGCTGTGCTCTACCATGTTGATGCCAGGAAACGGGTTTGTGTCCACTTTCATGGCGAACTGCCCAAGGATCAGACGGCCCTGTTCTATCGCCGTTTGGATCTGCCGACGTAGCTCTTTGCAATCATTGGTGGTGTGGGTGAACGAGTGATGCCACTTGCAGTATGATCTCCCGTTCATCTCTTGCGCCGTAGGGATTTTATGGCCTTCGGGTAACTTCAGCTGCTTTTCCTTCAGCAGTAAATCGAATATCTGCTCAGCTTTGCTTACATCGAAGTCGAACCCTTTTGCAGGCCCTTGCTGTTTCACCCATTTGCAGGACACAGGATCTGCTCCCCGAGCCCATTCAGCCATGGCTATCTCCTGGTCTTCTACAAGATCCTCTTCTTCTGTATCGACCAGGCCTATCGGACGTTTGAACTTGTCTTGGTACAACTCAGGGTGGCGCTGCTCATACATTGTCAGTTTCTGGACCATGTGCGCCAGTGAATTGTATTCTACTTGGAAAGCCAGATCCTTGATCGGTGCTGAGAGACCCAACACGGCCAGCTCGACTGCTTCTTTCTCAGTTAAACGAGCCGAATAACATCGGTTCTTGACAGTCCTGAAACGCTGAATATACTCGGCTACCGTTTCTCCCCGCTTCTGCCGCACCTGCGCCAGATCGGCAATGCCAGCCTCGGTAGCTTCTGAATGATACTGAATATGGAACTGTTCTTCCAGCTGCTTCCAGGTCCGGATCGAATCTGGTGGCAACGAGGTGTACCACCCAAAAGCTGGTCCTGTCAGAGATTGCGCAAAGAACCTTACGCGTAACTGATCCGATGCTGAAATCATGCCTAACTGTGCCAAATATCGGCTCACGTGCTCGATCGAGCTAGACCCTTCTGAACCATTAAATTTTGAGAACTCAGGGAGCCGATACTTGGGTGGAAGCGGAATCAGATCATACTCGTTGGGGTACGGCTTGGAATAGCCGATTGTTCTCCTCTTCGGCACGAAGCCGAACTGGTCTCTCAAGATGGTACTGATTTGCTCCACCGTTTGAGCTGCAGGGGCTAAATTCTCATGACTCGTTCCGGTGGCATACTTAGCTAGCCACGCCTGTTTATCAGCGTCCATCCCGGACATCCCTGCTCCCGAAATCCCTACTCCAGAAACACCTGCCCCAGAAATCCCTGCGGTTGCAATCTGGTTCGTGCGCGTCAGGCTGTTGCAGTCCGGCACGTATGTGCACACATATCCATGTGGGATTTCTTTAGGTGGTTCAAACAGGAATTGGTAATCGCCAGGATCACCTCCAATCTTGTAGACGACGTACGCCGGTGACCCCGGTGGCTCCGGAGCTGCAAGCGTGAATGGTAGCTGTGGCCTGGTCTGGAGCGGTCTTTCTCCCTGGTGAGTCCCTAGGGTAGGCCCCGACGGAGAGTACTGATGTTTCATGATCTCCTGAACCACGCGAACCGCGACGCGCTCGAAAGCGTTCACCAGGCTCTCAGAATGGCGGTGAAGAGAATGAGCCACCATGTAATTGACTTCCTGTCGCAGAGCTCTGGTGCGATCCTCTGAAGGAACAGACAGATCCACCTCATCGAGAGCGCCTTCGGGTGAGAACCCTTTCCACCTGATGCCATGCTTACGGGTCCTCTCAAAAGAGCCGATGAGATCGGCTTCGAAGAGAGCTTTGATATCATCATACCTCTTCTTGTGCTCATCAGACAGATCGTCGTACGTGATTGGTCTGTCCCCCATCGCAGCGTCAGATGTTGATGCAGATGTTGTTGAGTGTCCCACCGGGCGTGCCAGAATGTGTTGCCTGTCAAAACCCACCGGCGAGCAGCGACGAGCAACACGAAGAGCCGGGAGGCTCCCAGAACTGCTGGTGGGCCCTGGTCCCTCGGGCAACGGCCCGCAAAACTCCGGCACACGTCCTGGCTGATGCAAGGGCGTGCCACCTGACCTATACCTGATCAGGAAGGTGATGGATTGCTTCGATTAGTTTCCTGCATGGCAGACACGTAAACATTAAATACGAGCCTCGATCGGCTCTCAGGTTTCCCTGTGAATCGGCTCATGTAGCCGATTGTCCCATGGATCTGCATTGGATCTACGATAACATGGGGTTTTGCTTTATCAATACAAGTCAAATCGATCTACGACAGTTTAACGCTTTCACCACATAATTGGAACATCCCACACGTAATTGAGCCTGGTAGATACGAAAGATAACAGAAAACTAACCCTAGAGGAGGCCAAAAAACCAACGTAGAGTCAATTCCCGGAACAACTCCTCTCGAATTGGCAAACCATATCCTTACGTACTACTGGATCGTTCAACCCGTTTGTGAGGCCTAACCATGCGGATATCAAACTAATCCTTGGAGAACAAGGAACAACTATGACAGATTGAATCGACTGAATAAAGATCAAGCAAGATGCTGCCCTTACACCCAAAATAGGTGCAAAGGCAGCGAGATCTCTAGGGGCAGCATGACTAAGCAAACATAACCAAAAGCACCGATGCTAGCCCAAACAGATCTATGATAACAGTATTACTCGCCATCAACAAGGCTTCAGTACGAGCAACACCAAATAACACATAAGCAGATGCTGCCTAGATCGCGAGATGCGATCTAGGCAGCACGACGCTTACCTGAAAGAAACCCTCGAAACAAGGGGTGGCGATGCGCCGAGATTGTGTTTGTTGTGAACGTGATCGTCCTCCTTTCTCAATAACCCTAGGTACACATTTATAGTCCGGAGACTTTCTATCTTTGGAATAAACCTAACAACTCTATCTCTTGTTTAAACCGAAACGTAATCTATCATAATATACAGATACACGGGCAATTAGCCCAAATCCACGCGCAAGGCCGATCCAGCCTCCAAGCCCATCTTGATTACGGCCCATCTCCTCATTTGGCCAAAATGTGGCGATAACACATGCCCCCCTGGTTTTGGCAATAATAATTCCAAAACCACTCTGTTTTTTCTTCATCGGGTCACGCGTTGCAGAGCAGAACCGTCATATCGCCTCCTCATCATGATGCCTCGCCTTCTCAACTTCTCCGCAGTACACGATTTGACAACTCTGGCACCACATTCTCGAAAACCGCTATGGCATTGAACCATCTTCCACTATTCCCCTTATTTAAATCTATCCGAACCATTTGCATCCTCATTCTTCTCCAATAGCCAAAAAACCCTCTTCCTCCGCCATGGCCTCCTCTTCTTCCTCCAACACATCCGGCCTTTCCTTCCAATCCTCCGACTCCGTCAACCGGGAGCCGACGCCGGAGCACCCGCCAATGGCGGCGTACGAAGCTCTCGCCCCACAATGGTGGGACGAGAGAGACTGGGACTTCGCCGCCCAGTCAGAGGACGACGAGTCCCTGACCGACGGCGAGGAGGACCTCCAACTCCTCGTCGACGGGGAACTGGAGGCGGAGAGCGCCGACGACGCCGTGTCCTGGGGCGAGGACATCGGCTCTTCCGATGAGGAGGAAGAAGCAGAGGAGGACACCTCCTCCGACGAATACCCGCCGGTGAAGCGCTTCCGCGCCGGGTCCAGCGAGGACACCGACGACGACGACGAGGACGAGGAGGCCCCCGCTGACAACTTCAGCAGCAGCGGTGAGGACTACGCCGGCAGCAGCGCCGATGACAGCGAAGACGGCGGCGGCAATGGCAACGGCGACGACGACGACGCCGCCTTCTAGATTAGGAACTAGTAGTAGTAGTACTAGTAGTAGATCTCCATTTTGTAAGCAATCGGCTTCATTGTAAACAACCGTCTTTGGAATCAACAAAGCTTGCTTTTCCCAATTTGATTTTGCCGATAGTCAAATAGGTCAACGTTCCAAAAGCCGATAGTAACGAATCGGCTTTCACCATACCACGCTTGATATGATCAACCAAGTCAAAGCCCAAAGAGCCGATGGCAACACATCGGCTTTTCCCACAAACGTTGGCAAGGTCAAACTCGGTCGCTTATTTAGACAAGTCTGAGCGGTCACTTTCCAATTTCAACGGTAACCTGCAACCATCTTCAAAAAGGCTAACTCAGATCTCCAATTGCCTCATTGAACAAATCGGGCTCACGGCGACACGAACCCTAGATTCCCCACCGCATAGATCCATCTCCGCCGGCAAATTAGATGGCGGAATCGTCCAGCGCCAACACAGCGGTCTCCGGTCTGAAGGTAATCCTTAACTGTTCCTCGCAATCCGAGCTCGGTGCTAGAATTAATAGCAAACACCTGAATTAATGCTTTATCCCATCATTAAAATTTTAGGTTTCAGACATTCCGCTACCGCATCCTTCTCTCCCAAATTCTCTCTGCCTTGGCCCCCGTACAGAATCTAGTCCTGCCCATCTGATCTCTTGCGAGGCAAACAGAATCCCCTTCGTAAGCCAAAACTTAGATTTGGATTCTTGGGCCGACTGCTTACGAGCCTGGCCTAATCCTCCCGAATATTGGGTTTCTTGGTACAGTAGGGTAGCCAAAACTTACCAATCCCAATGGGAAACCACGGGAATAGCCGATGCCTTGACTTTGTCATTGTCTCCCCTTGAGAAACATGAAAATCTTCTAAAAACCATCGGCTATTTCTGGTCTGATGCTCTGAACTGCTTCATGTTCGGCCATGGCCCCATGACACCAACTCTGTTAGACGTGGTGATGATTACTGGTCTAGACGTCACATCACCCAGCCCCTCTGCTTTTATGCTGCCAAAAGTCCCCTTCAAGCTTTCTTCCAAAACAGATTGCACGAACTGGGGTGCTTATCTTCGAAGCCACATGAAAACTAAGGGCCCTATCACAGAGAAAGAACACACGGCCTTCCTCAATTTCTGGCTGGAACATTTCATATTCTGTGGCCCTTCCCTTGCCCCAACCAAGAATTATCTCTCCTTGGCCTATGAACTTGCCAGAGGCACTCAACTTGGCATCGGCAAACTGTTCCTTGGAGAAGTCTATCGATATCTCCAGTTGATGTCTGTCAAACTATCCTCCCACATAGCAGTCAAAACAGGAGGTCCTTGGTGGTTTATTCAACTATGGGCTCAGCTGTACTTTCAAAACCATATCCCAAACTTCCCCCTTTTGGCAAGTTGCACCTTTCCAGATGCCAAAGGGAAGCAGATCCGATGCACCAGCTACGGCCAAGCTCTGTATAGCCTGCCAGGTAGTAAACTGATCCCTCATGAAGCATCCAAGTGGTTCAGCATTTTCTTCCAAGGCCTGGACAATCCTATCTTCTTTCCTTACACGGAGGAATCAGAAAATTTTGAAAATCCAATCTCCTCAGGCTGGACAACTTTGCCGATGACACTAGCACTCGGCAGCTATTCTCCACCGTGATCCGTCCCTGCTTCCTCCCAGTTGGCATGAGCACATCCAACAGAATAATCAAGCCTGGATACGAGTTCTACCAGCCGGTCGTAGCAGCTCGGCAATTTGGCCTTGGGCAAGTACCTCCTCATTTCTTTCTCCACCACCTCACAGAGAGCAGAGCTGACCTGCCCGATCCTCTCACCAGTCAGAGGTGTTATTCTTTCTTCGATGCTCTGACCATCCCAATTCCTAACAACCTCACTTTCGCTTCATCAACCGATGGTTTTGAGAACTGGTGGTCGATGTGGAAGACTCATGCCTTCAGGAGAGCTCTGGGACCATTGCTGGAACAGCTCGATGCTGAATATGACATCCCCGTAGAACAGGTACTGCTACTTGTAAATTTTCTTGATGCAGCTCACGACGATTCTTTTAATATCCTGCTCTGTCTCCTTGCAGCAACAAGATGGTCCAGAACCTACTAACGAGGATGGCTCCCCCTTCGAATTCCTCCCACCAGCTCCTGTGGTCCTTTTCTGCAAAAACTCGCCACCTTTGAAACAGGTCGTGATGCAGAACCAGCCGATATCACCAAAATCGGCTTCCAAGAGCCAAGCAACTTCCGAGTCAGCTGCCTCCCGAGTTCCAACTAAAACAAGAACGGCGGTGAGGAAGGTAGTGGCCAAAAAAACTTTGAGGCGCCGGAGCCCTTCTCCAGAGAGCTCGCACGTACGCTGATTCATGCTTGGTGATCTCATTTATCTTTGTAAACATGCTTGTGCTTACCAACTCTCCCTTTCTTACAGGTCTCCATCGAAGACACCTCCAGCGAGGAAACACAATCCAATCGAGGAGATTCAAGCTCAGCAGACTCTGAGAGAACCACCACACCGAGCCAGCCAGATGTGCCACCATCGGCTTCCAGGAAAAGGCCTGTTCCTGAACCTGTTGCCCCCGAGCAGCAGTCGAGGCGGGGCAAGCTGTGAGCCCCAAGAGGGCTCGCAAGGGACTGCAAACTTCTTCTTTGAGCCAGGAGGCTTCGAAAGTAATTATCCTCCATACTCTTACCACTCCTTTTTTATGCCGATTCATTGCTATTCACATCGGCTAAGCACCTTTCATGCAGACGAATGACACTTCTAGTGGGAAAGTCGGGGAAGTGCCGATGCCTTCCGCAAGCCTGGATCTAGTAATCCCTGAAGGTGTAGATGAAACGGTTGCCAATCTGGCCAAGCCCTCAGCCACAACACACGAGCCGATTGTCTCGCCGTCTGCTATCCCCCTGATCTCAGGAGAGGTATGTTCGCTTCTTTCGACTCATCCTTCCCTGTTTGACGCATACTGACGCCACTTCTGCCTGCCAGGGTTGTGATATCTCAGGCTTGCTGACGTTCGACCCTGAATCCATCGAACCAGCTCCCTCTGCCGCCAACGATGAACCACGAGCAAGCACTGTTCTACCTCAATTCCAGCGTCTCAAAGCCTTGCTGTCCTCCCCAATCGAGAAGTTGGTCGAGGGTTCTGAAGAGGTGAAGAGTGTTCTTGACGAAATCAAGGACCAACTCCCGGTAGCATTGCAGGTGAAGCTTTGGCCAGTTGTGACTCTGTCTTTCTACGGGTCAAGGGTGAAGTTGGCTCGTGAGAGGATCAATCTACGCCACGCCCAACTCCCACTGAAGGCCGATATTGCAGCCAAATGTCAGCGGCTCAATGAGAAAAAGGCGTCTCTGGATGCCAAAACTGACACCTCTGTCAGCACCGCCGAGCTTGCATCCTTAAAAAGGAATTGGAAGATCTCGAAGAGAAGGTCCGGGCGACTAAAAATCTCATTCATGACAAGGAAGCATTCATCGCCCGCTCCCAAGACGAAGCAGAAGGCCTCAAAGCTCAACTGAAGACTGATCTGGCAGAAATACGTGCCCTGAGCAAGCAGCTAGTGACGGGCAAGGACGATGATGACGAAGCCGAGATCGCCGAGGTGGATCGTGTCCGTGCTGACGCCCTCCGTGCCTTCGAGGCATTCCTTCAGTAGCTTATTCATGTAACCTGACACCTGCTCGTAACAGTCTGAACCTCGAGAGTCGATGGCTGTGCATTGTTTTTTTATTTATTTGGCCGATTTCATGTATCGGCCCTCATATTTCACTGTTCATCATCCCACATGCTTGGGAAATATTAATCTGGATATATTTTTTTTACTGGCCGATTTCATGTATCGGCCCCCATATTTCACTGTCCATCATCCCACATGCTTGGGAAATATTTCTTGAGATGCTGACCGTTAACAGCCACTGGGAATTTCACACCGTCCAGCTCCTCAAGCATGTACGCGTTGCCCCTTAAAACTTGGTCGACCCTGTATGGCCCGTGCCAACTTGGAGACCATTTACCGTATGCTGCATCCTTAGTTCCCAATGGCAATACAGCTTTCCATACCAGATCACCAACGTGGAACTCCTTTGGTCTCACCTTCTTATTATATGCACGAGCTACCTTGGCTTTGTTATCTTTAATTTTCTCAAGCGACCACAGCCTAAGTTCAGTTAAATCCTCAACACTGTCACTCATCAGGGCTGCATATTCTTCAGTTGTTAGATCGTTCTGAAAAGTGACACGTCTCGATCCAGCCGTAATCTCCCATGGCAATACGGCTTCTTGTCCATAGACTAGATGGTATGGCGAGGTTTTTATCGCTCCATGACATGACATGCGATAAGCCCACAAAGCTTCTGACAAAACCTCGTGCCAACGCCTAGGGTGCTCGTCGATTTTTCTCTTGATCAGCTTGATAAGGCTCTGATTGGACGCTTCAGCTTGCCCATTTGCTTGAGCATAGTATGGAGATGATCGGATCAGCTTAATTCCCGTGTCCTCGCAGAACTCTCTAAACTCGTGAGAAACGAAGACCGGACCTCCATCGGTCGTGATAGTTTGGGGAATCCCGAATCTATGAAGGACATGTTCTTTCACGAAATTGATAACATCCTTCGAGTTTACTGACTTCATAGGGACGGCTTCCACCCATTTAGTGAAATAATCCGTAATGGCCAAAATCCACATGTGGCCTTTGCTTGATGGAGGATTGATCTTGCCAATGATATCCATGCCCCAACCTCGGAATGGCCAAGGCTTGATGATGGGGTTCATCGCTGATGCAGGTACCATCTGAATCTTCCCGAATTTCTGACATGCTTGACACCCTTTATAGTACTTAAAACAGTCCTCAAGCATGGTGGGCCAATAAAACCCTGATCGCCTGATCAACCATTTCATCTTGTGAGCCGATTGGTGAGTTCCACAGGCGCCTTCGTGTACCTCGTGTAGAAGCCGATTTGCCTCGGTTGGCCCCAGACATTTGAGCAGTAACCCTTCCAAAGTCCTGTAGAACATGTCATCCCCAATAAGCACATACTTCATGGCCTTGTACCTTATCCGTTTAGGTGCCCCCCGAGCCGAATCTTTCAAGTAATTGAAGATATCGGCTCTCCAGTCGTCCGCCTCCAGGAACTGTACCTAAACATCAGTTCCATCTGCCATGTCCTTGTAGCCTGAAGCCATCTGTGCAAGATCATTCGCCTCGGTATTCTGCGACCGCGGGATCCAGTTAAAGTTTAGATACCTGAACTGTGCCATCAGCTCACGGCATTGCAACCATAATGGGAAGAGTGACTCGCTCTCACACTTGTATTCGTCCGTGAGTTGGGAAATCACCAATTTGGAGTCTCCAAAAAGTTCCACTGCTTCTGCTCCGGCTTCAATGAGCAACTCCATTCCCTTGCGTATTGCCTCATACTCAGCGACATTGTTGGTGCAAGGGGTAGATAGCCTGATGGAGAAGGAATATGTTGCCCCCCGGGGCGACACGAGTAGAATGCCGATGCCGCAACCATCATCACAAGCCGATCCATCGAAAAACATAGCCCATGCACGTACAGACAGTGCTGCTATATCAGTGTTGATTCGTTCAGCAATAAGATCGGCCAACGCCTGTCCCTTAACCGCTTTGGCGGGTTGATACCGGATATCAAATTCCGATAATGCAAACATCCATTTGCCGAGTCGGCCTTTCAACACAGGAGCCGACAGCATATGTTTTATGACATCTGATTTGCATATGATGATAATCTCTGCTGACAGCAAGATGTGTCGCAGCTTGGTGCAGGTGAAAAATAGGCAGAGGCATAACTTCTCGATCTCAGGATACCTTGTCTCTGCATCCAGCATCCTTCTGCTGATGTAAAACACAACTCGCTCCAGACCATCATAAACTTGCACCACCACCGAGGCGATGGACGTGTCAGCCACCGACAAGTAAATGTAGAACGGCCTATCCTGCTGCGGTGGAACCAACACTGGCGGCTTCGTTAGATATTCTTTGATCTCGTCGAAGGCTCGTTGTTGTTCTGTCCCCCAGCGGAACTCCTCATCAGATTTAATTTTCACCAGTCCCATGAACGGCTCTATTCTTCCTGACAGATTGGAGATGAACCTTCTGACGAAGTTGATTTTGCCGATGAGACACTGCAGTTCTTTCTTCGTGGTAGGTGGCTTCATTGTTCGCACTGCCTCCTGACTTTTCAGGCCGATCTCAATTCCGCGTTCATGGACCAAGAAACCCAAGAACTGACCGGCCGTCACACCGAAGGCACACTTCTTTGGATTCATCCGTAGCCCGAATTTTCTGGTTCGGTCCAGGACGCGTCGCAGATCGTCCAAGTGTCCTTGTACTGAAGCAGACTTGACTACCACGTCATCGATATAAATCTCCACCAGCTTGCCGATCAGATCATGGAAAATGTAATTCATGGCTCTTTGGTATGTGGCGCCGGCATTCTTCAGTCCAAATGTCATGACTACATATTCAAACAACCCCACCGAACCTGGGACTCTGAATGCAGTCTTGTGTATATCTTCTGGAGCCATAAAAATTTGATTGTAACCGGCATTGCCATCCATAAAGCTCAAGACCTTATGACCAGCAGCTGCGTTGATCAATGTCTCTGCTACCGGCATCGGATACTCATCCTTTGGAGTGGCTCTATTGAGATCCCGAAAATCTATGGCAACACGCCATCGGCCATCCTTTTTCTCTACAGGTACGATACTAGAAATCCACTCAGCATACCTGCATGGCCTGATGAACCCAGCTTTCAACATTTTCTCGATCTCTTTCTTGACTTCCTCTAAAATTTCGGCCTTCATCTGTCGTGCTCGCTGCTGGAATGGCCGAAACCCTTTTTTAAGCGGGAGCCGATGCTCAATGATGCTCCTGTCTAACCCGGGCATCTCCGTATAGTCCCAGGCAAAGCAATCTGGATATTCTTTCAACAAAGCTATCATCGGACCCCGCAGATTCGGATCTAACTTTTTGCTGATAAATGTCGGTCGTGGCTTATCCCCAGGACCGATGTCAATCTCCTCTAGCTCATCAGCGGATGTAAACCCATACCCCAGCTTTCCGTCACCTGCTAAATCGATGCTGAACACAGGCCAAAAGTTTGGTGAGGATAACAAAGATAATTTGGGCCGATTGCCGGAATCGGCCCCCTTTTTGATTGCATTACTCAAGGAAGGTTTACAACTTATTTGTGCTCTACAATGGTAGGGAATCTCCCTACTACGACTACATGACATGCTTGTCGTAAGATCACTGCTTTTTATTTTTTGTGGCCGATCGCAGGGATCGGCCTTACCACGCACAATCGTGGGCTTTGCTACTCTGTCAGGCCAGTGGATAAGACCAGCCTCACCCCGTTTTTTGTAGCTTCAATGCGCTCACAGCCGTCTAGACTGACTCCAGAGATCGGCTCTTGGTCTTCTGCGTCCCAAATGTTCATGCCAGCTATTGAGATCTCGATCGAATCATCTGCATGAATGACCTCCACTTCATCTCCATCCCACTGTATCAGGCATTGGTGCATCGTGGATGGAATGCAGCAGTTAGCGTGAATCCAATCCCTTCCCAGCAAGACAGCGTAGGTGCTTTTGCTGTCAACAATGAAGAACGACGTAGGGATGGTTTTTCTACCCACGGTCAGATCCACGTTCAGAACGCCTTGCGTTTCTGAAGCTTGGCCGTTGAAGTCGCTTAGCGTGACGTTGGTTTTGATCAGATCTGCAGTGGAGCGTCCCAAACGCCGCAGCATGGAATATGGCATTATATTGACTGCCGCTCCGGTGTCAACCAACATCTTGCGGACAGGCTGCCCATTGATATAACCTCTCAGGTACAGGGCTTTCAGATGTTTGTAGCCCTTCTCCCGTGGCTTTTCAAAGATAACCGGCCGTGGGCCGCAGTCAAACTGTGCCACTGGTAGTTCTTCGGTTCTTGGAGCGCAAAACTCTGACGGAAGTATGAACACCATGTTTGTGCCAGCCGATGTCTTCGCATCGGCTTTTACTGGTTTGGGGCGCCACTCTTTCTTTTTTGGACGGGCCTCCGTCTCCAAGGTTTGCTGAATTTTCACGGCCAGATCAGGCCGGGCTTTCCTTAAAGTGTGGAGGTACTGCGCTTCGGCTTCCTCCAAGCTACGTAGCCGCTGAACTCTACGCTTTTGAGTGTGTCTGAGTCCATCGGGACACCACCTTGGCCGGTGATATCTATCTTCTTCTTCATCCTCTGACTCCTCGAGATCTTTTGCTCGAGATGACTCCTCTTGTCTGTTTTGAGGCCGGAGAGGCCCTAGACGCTTGAACACTGAAACTGGACCTGTGTCATCCTTCTGCTGTCCACATTCCGGGCAGTTGTCGACTGTAGGCAATCGGCTCATTCCCGCATCCCAACAGTACTTGAAGAAAGGACAATCCCAATGTTTATCCACGCCTTCCTTTTCCTTTGACCTTCCCCTAGCGCGGTGCTCATATCCTTCATCATCTCTATCATGCCGACGGTATCTCCCATCGTATGCGTTGGTCCGACGATCTCTTTCATCATCTCTGTCGTACTGCCGACGTCGGTCATACTGACGCTCATACTTGTTAAGGAGATGCGTGGAGTGTGGCTTCTGATATCGCACGCTTCTCACTTGTTCCTCGGTTATATACCGCCTATCATCATAACGGGGCCGGTCGCGTGGACCGGCCTCTTCCTTTTCTTTGCCCCGGGAGTGGCCGCTTTCCTCCTTATACTTGCCATGGTGGTACACAGGCCCTGCCATGTTAATATCGAACGAGAAATCTAGCTGACGCCTCGTGGAGTGGCTGTGCTCTACCATGTTGATGCCAGGAAACGGGTTTGTGTCCACTTTCATGGCGAACTGCCCAAGGATCAGACGGCCCTGTTCTATCGCCGTTTGGATCTGCCGACGTAGCTCTTTGCAATCATTGGTGGTGTGGGTGAACGAGTGATGCCACTTGCAGTATGATCTCCCGTTCATCTCTTGCGCCGTAGGGATTTTATGGCCTTCGGGTAACTTCAGCTGCTTTTCCTTCAGCAGTAAATCGAATATCTGCTCAGCTTTGCTTACATCGAAGTCGAACCCTTTTGCAGGCCCTTGCTGTTTCACCCATTTGCAGGACACAGGATCTGCTCCCCGAGCCCATTCAGCCATGGCTATCTCCTGGTCTTCTACAAGATCCTCTTCTTCTGTATCGACCAGGCCTATCGGACGTTTGAACTTGTCTTGGTACAACTCAGGGTGGCGCTGCTCATACATTGTCAGTTTCTGGACCATGTGCGCCAGTGAATTGTATTCTACTTGGAAAGCCAGATCCTTGATCGGTGCTGAGAGACCCAACACGGCCAGCTCGACTGCTTCTTTCTCAGTTAAACGAGCCGAATAACATCGGTTCTTGACAGTCCTGAAACGCTGAATATACTCGGCTACCGTTTCTCCCCGCTTCTGCCGCACCTGCGCCAGATCGGCAATGCCAGCCTCGGTAGCTTCTGAATGATACTGAATATGGAACTGTTCTTCCAGCTGCTTCCAGGTCCGGATCGAATCTGGTGGCAACGAGGTGTACCACCCAAAAGCTGGTCCTGTCAGAGATTGCGCAAAGAACCTTACGCGTAACTGATCCGATGCTGAAATCATGCCTAACTGTGCCAAATATCGGCTCACGTGCTCGATCGAGCTAGACCCTTCTGAACCATTAAATTTTGAGAACTCAGGGAGCCGATACTTGGGTGGAAGCGGAATCAGATCATACTCGTTGGGGTACGGCTTGGAATAGCCGATTGTTCTCCTCTTCGGCACGAAGCCAAACTGGTCTCTCAAGATGGTACTGATTTGCTCCACCGTTTGAGCTGCAGGGGCTAAATTCTCATGACTCGTTCCGGTGGCATACTTAGCTAGCCACGCCTGTTTGTCAGCGTCCATCCCGGACATCCCTGCTCCCGAAATCCCTACTCCAGAAACACCTGCCCCAGAAATCCCTGCGGTTGCAATCTGGTTCGTGCGCGTCAGGCTGTTGCAGTCCGGCACGTATGTGCACACATATCCATGTGGGATTTCTTTAGGTGGTTCAAACAGGAATTGGTAATCGCCAGGATCACCTCCAATCTTGTAGACGACGTACGCCGGTGACCCCGGTGGCTCCGGAGCTGCAAGCGTGAATGGTAGCTGTGGCCTGGCCTGGAGCGGTCTTTCTCCCTGGTGAGTCCCTAGGGTAGGCCCCGACGGAGAGTACTGATGTTTCATGATCTCCTGAACCACGCGAACCGCGACGCGCTCGAAAGCGTTCACCAGGCTCTCAGAATGGCGGTGAAGAGAATGAGCCACCATGTAATTGACTTCCTGTCGCAGAGCTCTGGTGCGATCCTCTGAAGGAACAGACAGATCCACCTCATCGAGAGCGCCTTCGGGTGAGAACCCTTTCCACCTGATGCCATGCTTACGGGTCCTCTCAAAAGAGCCGATGAGATCGGCTTCGAAGAGAGCTTTGATATCATCATACCTCTTCTTGTGCTCATCAGGCAGATCGTCGTACGTGATTGGTCTGTCCCCCATCGCAGCGTCAGATGTTGATGCAGATGTTGTTGAGTGTCCCACCGGGCGTGCCAGAATGTGTTGCCTGTCAAAACCCACCGGCGAGCAGCGACGAGCAACACGAAGAGCCGGGAGGCTCCCAGAACTGCTGGTGGGCCCTGGTCCCTCGGGCAACGGCCCGCAAAACTCCGGCACACGTCCTGGCTGATGCAAGGGCGTGCCACCTGACCTATACCTGATCAGGAAGGTGATGGATTGCTTCGATTAGTTTCCTGCATGGCAGACACGTAAACATTAAATACGAGCCTCGATCGGCTCTCAGGTTTCCCTGTGAATCGGCTCATGTAGCCGATTGTCCCATGGATCTGCATTGGATCTACGATAACATGGGGTTTTGCTTTATCAATACAAGTCAAATCGATCTACGACAGTTTAACGCTTTCACCACATAATTGGAACATCCCACACGTAATTGAGCCTGGTAGATACGAAAGATAACAGAAAACTAACCCTAGAGGAGGCCAAAAAACCAACGTAGAGTCAATTCCCGGAACAACTCCTCTCGAATTGGCAAACCATATCCTTACGTACTACTGGATCGTTCAACCCGTTTGTGAGGCCTAACCATGCGGATATCAAACTAATCCTTGGAGAACAAGGAACAACTATGACAGATTGAATCGACTGAATAAAGATCAAGCAAGATGCTGCCCTTACACCCAAAATAGGTGCAAAGGCAGCGAGATCTCTAGGGGCAGCATGACTAAGCAAACATAACCAAAAGCACCGATGCTAGCCCAAACAGATCTATGATAACAGTATTACTCGCCATCAACAAGGCTTCAGTACGAGCAACACCAAATAACACATAAGCAGATGCTGCCTAGATCGCGAGATGCGATCTAGGCAGCACGACGCTTACTTGAAAGAAACCCTCGAAACAAGGGGTGGCGATGCGCCGAGATTGTGTTTGTTGTGAACGTGATCGTCCTCCTTTCTCAATAACCCTAGGTACACATTTATAGTCCGGAGACTTTCTATCTTTGGAATAAACCTAACAACTCTATCTCTTGTTTAAACCGAAACGTAATCTATCATAATATACAGATACACGGGCAATTAGCCCAAATCCACGCGCAAGGCCGATCCAGCCTCCAAGCCCATCTTGATTACGGCCCATCTCCTCATTTGGCCAAAATGTGGCGATAACAGGGACATCATTTGTACTATTCGTGAATGATCATCCAGTACTTGCTGCACTCCTGGGGGTAGCTCTTTGCTATCGCGATTAGCCACATTCTGAGTCAACACCCGCATCATTCCTGTGTGAGCTTCAACCAACTGTTGTATTGCTATCTCCAACTGAGGGCTGTTGTGGTTGTTCTGGTGTTGAGGTTGCATCTGTTTGGGTTTAGGACAGGTTTAGGTCTTAGCATAGATGAGAATAGATAGAAGAGATCTAAAGAAGATTCCTACCCAAAACACAACAGTTTGTTTACAGGATGAATTCTCTTGATCTGCTATGTAAACAATATCTAACAAGCAATATCTAACAAACATTCCTCATAACAAGCAAACTAGTTTTCAAACAAACGAGAAGGTATGATCATCCACAAGTCGGTATGATCATAAACATCTATTACACGTCGTCTATTATTAAAATTCCTAAATGGAAGTCCAACTAAGGCTTCTTGGTTCTCTTTTATGTAGATCCATTGTTTTGGTCCAGCTGCTTCTGTAGATTGGTAATTTGCTCATCCTTGGTTTTAATGAGGTCTCCTTGAACACTAAGTTCAGATGCCAACTTTTCCATGTCACCTTGAAGTTGGTTTATGGTTTCCTTCAATGTAGTAGTGTCTTCCTTTTCTTCTTTGAGGTCTTGCTGAGTATTATGAAGTCTCCACTTAAGTCTTTCTCCAAGTTCCTTTATAGCTGACCAAGCAGCACATCTCGCTGAGTCTAGAAATGATGGATACATCTCGGAGTTGGTGAACATCCAAAGTCCCATCTTCTTGTGGTCATCTTCCTTGTTCTTGTATAGGTGCAGTTGCACCCACCAATATTCTTCACCTTCCTCAATCACGGGAAATCCTTTGTAAACAGCTTCTCCTTGCATTCCCATACTTAACATGAGGTTCTTCAAGGCTTTGGGAAACTCAGTCTCACACTTCAGAGTCATGATCATTACTGGTCCTTTCTTCAGTGATTCAATGAGGCTGGTCATCTAAATTAGAAAGAAGAGTAGTGTAAAACAAATGAATGGGGTAAATTCTTACAAGAAAATTTCAAACTAAAAGTATATAGATTGATTTCATTTAGAAAATTGAATTGATTTTCTTTTTAAAGAGAGAGGAAAGAATCCTAAGGCTTCCTAGTCTATTCCAAACCTAGGGTCTCGATTCTACAGGCAACACTATGCTCTGATACCATTCTGTAGCGCCCTGCCTTTTGCTAAAGGCAGAACTCCTGTGTTAAGTGACATTCCCTGGATCAGTAGATAGCACCACAGTACAAAATAAGTAATCATTGCGATAGCATCAATATTATAACGTAAATCCAGTTACATAGGTCTTCAACCTTACGAGTACACAGCATAAAGCATAGTTGCAGTGAGCCTCCATTCTTCATCACGTGCCACAGGCAAACATGTTGGAATGTAGTCTCGAGATCCTACTCCTGGTTCCTTACTCGAAATAAAACCTGCATGTTTGAATATGCAGCCCCACAGGGGTGATGCGTGGTGAATGACCAGCCCGTTGGGAACCCCAAGAGGAAGGTGTGATGAGTATAGCAGCTAGTTTTCCCTCAGTTAAGAAACCAAGGTTTTATCGTTCAGGAGAAGAGCGGGCAATAATGACTGAAGGTGATGCTTGCTAGTTTGTGACAGCTTCGGACAATTTATATATGGCGCCTCGTCCAAGCTTTGATTGCTAGCTGCAACGCGGAACCTGCACACAACACAACCAAGTACTTTGCTCCCAACTTGCGATGAGGTTGTCAATCTCACCGGTTTGCTTGAAACAAAGGTTATGAGCGTATCGAGTGGAAAACAGTAGAAGTATGTGAGTAAAGTAAACAGTACGAGTAAAGTAAACATATGATAGCAATATGATGGAAATAGGACCGGGGTCCACAGTTCACTAGTGGTGTCTCTCCATAAGATAAATAACACATGCTGGGTAAACAAATTACAGTTGGGCAATTGATAGAATAAAGATAAACATGATATGTCAAGAAGATCACTATGAGATTTACTCTGGGCATTACAACAAAATACATAGACCGCCATCCAACGGCATCTATGACTAATAATCCACTCGCGGGGATATCATCCGAACACCCCAAGAGTATTAAGTTGCGAACAACAGATAATTGCATTAAGCAAAGTGTGTAATGTAAACAAAGCATATGCCCTCGAGCATATGAATGTTGTTTTCTCCCTAGTAGCAACAGCACATCTACAACCTTAGAGGTTTCTGTCACTCCCCCAGATTAAATAGAGGCATGAACCCACTATCGAGCATAAATACCCCCTCTTGGAGTCACTAGCAACTACTCGGCCAAGATAGCTACTAACAACGGAGAGCATGCAAGATCATAAACAACATAGAGATAACATAAGATATATTTCAGTATAGCAACTCAATCATAACACCAATATTCATCGGATCCCAACAAACCAAACATGTAGAATTACATAACGGTGATCTCAATTATGTAGGGCAGCTCATGAGATCTAAACATGAAGAACATGGTGGAGAAGACAACCATCTAGCTACTGCTATGGACCCATAGTCCAAGGTAGACTACTCACTCATCGCTCCGGAGGCAAGCATGGCGATGAAGAAGACCTCCGGTGGCGATTCCCCTCTCCGGTAGGGTGCCGGGAAGAGCTTCTGGACCCTCCCGATCTCGGGTCGACGACGGCGGCGGATCACGATGTGTTTCTAGAAAATTGATCGGGTACTTAGGTT
This sequence comes from Dactylis glomerata, assembly GCA_007115705.1. Taxonomy (NCBI): domain Eukaryota; kingdom Viridiplantae; phylum Streptophyta; class Magnoliopsida; order Poales; family Poaceae; genus Dactylis; species Dactylis glomerata. Next base: position 533,565 of record QXEO01000129.1, read on the forward strand.
TTTCCCGTCGGGGGGTCTTTATAGGCGAAGGGGCGATGTCAGGAGTGGCCCCAGGCCTCCTCACACCATGGCGGCGCGGCTAGGGCCTGGGCCGCGCCAGCCTGGTGTGAGAGCGGCCTATGGACCCTCTCCTACTTCTCTTTGGATCTCTGGAAGCTCCCGGACAAAATAAGACTTCAGGAACTTGTTTCGTCCAATTCCGAGAATATTTCCCGTGTATCACTTCTGAAACACAAAAATAGCAGAAAACAGGGAACTGGCACTGTGGCAACTTGTTAATAGGTTAGTTCCGGAAAATGCATAAAAGTGTCACGAAGTGTAACAAAATAGTAGGCAAATGGTGTAAAAACAAGCATGGAGCATCAAAAATTATAGATACGTTGGAGACGTATCAAGCATCCCCAAGCTTAACTCCTGCTCGTCCTCGAGTAGGTAAGTGATAACAGAAGAATAATTTTTGAGGTGACATGCACCTACACAATCTTGATCATATATGTAAGCATTTGTGAGCTGGGATCATAAGAACTTAAAACATGGGCATGAAGATATAATCTTGACAATAGAAACTTAGCAACCATGTTGTAAACATGAAAATGAACACAAACAAAAGATCATGAAAATGAAACAATGAAAGTCAAACGTGTCTTCAAATCATAAGGAAAAACATACAAATGGTTTTCAGCTTGTCCTTCATAGAGAGCAAAACATAAATGCATAGGACACCTTCAAGTTTAAGAGGGCGACTAGATACAAATAATTTGAGAACAAGTGAAACCAACAATATAAATCAATCAATGAAAACTTTGGGACAATGCACATTATACTAAGAATGACAACTTGTTGCCTGTCAAAACCCACCGGCGAGTAGCGACGAGCAACACGAAGAGCCGGGAGGCTCCCAGAACTGCTGGTGGGCCCTGGTCCCTCGGGCAACGGCCCGCAAAACTCCGGCACACGTCCTGGCTGATGCAAGGGCGTGCCACCTGACCTATACCTGATCAGGAAGGTGATGGATTGCTTCGATTAGTTTCCTGCATGGCAGACACGTAAACATTAAATACGAGCCTCGATCGGCTCTCAGGTTTCCCTGTGAATCGGCTCATGTAGCCGATTGTCCCATGGATCTGCATTGGATCTACGATAACATGGGGTTTTGCTTTATCAATACAAGTCAAATCGATCTACGACAGTTTAACACTTTCACCACATAATTGGAACATCCCACGCGTAATTGAGCCTGGTAGATACGAAAGATAACAGAAAACTAACCCTAGAGGAGGCCAAAAAACCAACGTAGAGTCAATTCCCGGAACAACTCCTCTCGAATTGGCAAACCATATCCTTACGTACTACTGGATCGTTCAACCCGTTTGTGAGGCCTAACCATGCGGATATCAAACTAATCCTTGGAGAACAAGGAACAACTATGACAGATTGAATCGACTGAATAAAGATCAAGCAAGATGCTACCCTTACACCCAAAATAGGTGCAAAGGCAGCGAGATCTCTAGGGGCAGCATGACTAAGCAAACATAACCAAAAGCACCGATGCTAGCCCAAACAGATCTATGATAACAGTATTACTCGCCATCAACAAGGCTTCAGTACGAGCAACACCAAATAACACATAAGCAGATGCTGCCTAGATCGCGAGATGCGATCTAGGCAGCACGACGCTTACTTGAAAGAAACCCTCGAAACAAGGGGTGGCGATGCGCCGAGATTGTGTTTGTTGTGAACGTGATCGTCCTCCTTTCTTAATAACCCTAGGTACACATTTATAGTCCGGAGACTTTCTATCTTTGGAATAAACCTAACAACTCTATCTCTTGTTTAAACCGAAACGTAATCTATCATAATATACAGATACACGGGCAATTAGCCCAAATCCACGCGCAAGGACGATCCAGCCTCCAAGCCCATCTTGATTACGGCCCATCTCCTCATTTGGCCAAAATGTGGCGATAACACATGCCCCCTGGTTTTGGCAATAATAATTCCAAAACCACTCTGTTTTTTCTTCATCGGGTCACGCGTTGCAGAGCAGAACCGTCATATCGCCTCCTCATCATGATGCCTCGCCTTCTCAACTTCTCCCAGTACACGATTTGACAACTCTGGCACCACATTCTCGAAAACCGCTATGGCATTGAACCATCTTCCACTATTCCCCTTATTTAAATCTATCCGAACCATTTGCATCCTCATTCTTCTCCAATAGCCAAAAAACCCTCTTCCTCCGCCATGGCCTCCTCTTCTTCCTCCAACACATCCGGCCTTTCCTTCCAATCCTCCGACTCCGTCAACCGGGAGCCGACGCCGGAGCACCCGCCAATGGCGGCGTACGAAGCTCTCGCCCCACAATGGTGGGACGAGAGAGACTGGGACTTCGCCGCCCAGTCAGAGGACGACGAGTCCCTGACCGACGGCGAGGAGGACCTCCAACTCCTCGTCGACGGGGAACTGGAGGCGGAGAGCGCCGACGACGCCGTGTCCTGGGGCGAGGACATCGGCTCTTCCGATGAGGAGGAAGAAGCAGAGGAGGACACCTCCTCCGACGAATACCCGCCGGTGAAGCGCTTCCGCGCCGGGTCCAGCGAGGACACCGACGACGACGACGAGGACGAGGAGGCCCCCGCTGACAACTTCAGCAGCAGCGGTGAGGACTACGCCGGCAGCAGCGCCGATGACAGCGAAGACGGCGGCGGCAATGGCAACGGCGACGACGACGACGCCGCCTTCTAGATTAGGAACTAGTAGTAGTAGTACTAGTAGTAGATCTCCATTTTGTAAGCAATCGGCTTCATTGTAAACAACCGTCTTTGGAATCAACAAAGCTTGCTTTTCCCAATTTGATTTTGCCGATAGTCAAATAGGTCAACGTTCCAAAAGCCGATAGTAACGAATCGGCTTTCACCATACCACGCTTGATATGATCAACCAAGTCAAAGCCCAAAGAGCCGATGGCAACACATCGGCTTTTCCCACAAACGTTGGCAAGGTCAAACTCGGTCGCTTATTTAGACAAGTCTGAGCGGTCACTTTCCAATTTCAACGGTAACCTGCAACCATCTTCAAAAAGGCTAACTCAGATCTCCAATTGCCTCATTGAACAAATCGGGCTCACGGCGACACGAACCCTAGATTCCCCACCGCATAGATCCATCTCCGCCGGCAAATTAGATGGCGGAATCGTCCAGCGCCAACACAGCGGTCTCCGGTCTGAAGGTAATCCTTAACTGTTCCTCGCAATCCGAGCTCGGTGCTAGAATTAATAGCAAACACCTGAATTAATGCTTTATCCCATCATTAAAATTTTAGGTTTCAGACATTCCGCTACCGCATCCTTCTCTCCCAAATTCTCTCTGCCTTGGCCCCCGTACAGAATCTAGTCCTGCCCATCTGATCTCTTGCGAGGCAAACAGAATCCCCTTCGTAAGCCAAAACTTAGATTTGGATTCTTGGGCCGACTGCTTACGAGCCTGGCCTAATCCTCCCGAATATTGGGTTTCTTGGTACAGTAGGGTAGCCAAAACTTACCAATCCCAATGGGAAACCACGGGAATAGCCGATGCCTTGACTTTGTCATTGTCTCCCCTTGAGAAACATGAAAATCTTCTAAAAACCATCGGCTATTTCTGGTCTGATGCTCTGAACTGCTTCATGTTCGGCCATGGCCCCATGACACCAACTCTGTTAGACGTGGTGATGATTACTGGTCTAGACGTCACATCACCCAGCCCCTCTGCTTTTATGCTGCCAAAAGTCCCCTTCAAGCTTTCTTCCAAAACAGATTGCACGAACTGGGGTGCTTATCTTCGAAGCCACATGAAAACTAAGGGCCCTGTCACAGAGAAAGAACACACGGCCTTCCTCAATTTCTGGCTGGAACATTTCATATTCTGTGGCCCTTCCCTTGCCCCAACCAAGAATTATCTCTCCTTGGCCTATGAACTTGCCAGAGGCACTCAACTTGGCATCGGCAAACTGTTCCTTGGAGAAGTCTATCGATATCTCCAGTTGATGTCTGTCAAACTATCCTCCCACATAGCAGTCAAAACAGGAGGTCCTTGGTGGTTTATTCAACTATGGGCTCAGCTGTACTTTCAAAACCATATCCCAAACTTCCCCCTTTTGGCAAGTTGCACCTTTCCAGATGCCAAAGGGAAGCAGATCTGATGCACCAGCTACGGCCAAGCTCTGTATAGCCTGCCAGGTAGTAAACTGATCCCTCATGAAGCATCCAAGTGGTTCAGCATTTTCTTCCAAGGCCTGGACAATCCTATCTTCTTTCCTTACACGGAGGAATCGGAAAATTTTGAAAATCCAATCTCCTTCAGGCTGGACAACTTTGCCGATGACACTAGCACTCGGCAGCTATTCTCCACCGTGATCCGTCCCTGCTTCCTCCCAGTTGGCATGAGCACATCCAACAGAATAATCAAGCCTGGATACGAGTTCTACCAGCCGGTCGTAGCAGCTCGGCAATTTGGCCTTGGGCAAGTACCTCCTCATTTCTTTCTCCACCACCTCACAGAGAGCAGAGCTGACCTGCCCGATCCTCTCACCAGTCAGAGGTGTTATTCTTTCTTCGATGCTCTGACCATCCCAATTCCTAACAACCTCACTTTCGCTTCATCAACCGATGGTTTTGAGAACTGGTGGTCGATGTGGAAGACTCATGCCTTCAGGAGAGCTCTGGGACCATTGCTGGAACAGCTCGATGCTGAATATGACATCCCCGTAGAACAGGTACTGCTACTTGTAAATTTTCTTGATGCAGCTCACGACGATTCTTTTAATATCCTGCTCTGTCTCCTTGCAGCAACAAGATGGTCCAGAACCTACTAACGAGGATGGCTCCCCCTTCGAATTCCTCCCACCAGCTCCTGTGGTCCTTTTCTGCAAAAACTCGCCACCTTTGAAACAGGTCGTGATGCAGAACCAGCCGATATCACCAAAATCGGCTTCCAAGAGCCAAGCAACTTCCGGGTCAGCTGCCTCCCGAGTTCCAACTAAAACAAGAACGGCGGTGAGGAAGGTAGTGGCCAAAAAAACTTTGAGGCGCCGGAGCCCTTCTCCAGAGAGCTCGCACGTACGCTGATTCATGCCTTGGTTGATCTCATTTATCTTTGTAAACATGCTTGTGCTTACCAACTCTCCCTTTCTTACAGGTCTCCATCGAAGACACCTCCAGCGAGGAAACACAATCCAATCGAGGAGATTCAAGCTCAGCAGACTCTGAGAGAACCACCACACCGAGCCAGCCAGATGTGCCACCATCGGCTTCCAGGAAAAGGCCTGTTCCTGAACCTGTTGCCCCCCGAGCAGCAGTCGAGGCGGGGCAAGCTGTGAGCCCCAAGAGGGCTCGCAAGGGACTGCAAACTTCTTCTTCGAGCCAGGAGGCTTCGAAAGTAATTATCCTCCATACTCTTACCACTTCCTTTTTTATGCCGATTCATTGCTATTCACATCGGCTAAGCACCTTTCATGCAGACGAATGACACTTCTAGTGGGAAAGTCGGGGAAGTGCCGATGCCTTCCGCAAGCCTGGATCTAGTAATCCCTGAAGGTGTAGATGAAACGGTTGCCAATCTGGCCAAGCCCTCAGCAACAACACACGAGCCGATTGTCTCGCCGTCGGCTATCCCCCTGATCTCAGGAGAGGTATGTTCGCTTCTTTCGACTCATCCTTCCCTGTTTGACGCATACTGACGCCACTTCTGCCTGCCAGGGTTGTGATATCTCAGGCTTGCTGACGTTCGACCCTGAATCCATCGAACCAGCTCCCTCTGCCGCCAACGATGAACCACGAGCAAGCGCTGTTCTACCTCAATTCCAGCGTCTCAAAGCCTTGCTGTCCTCCCCAATCGAGAAGTTGGTCGAGGGTTCTGAAGAGGTGAAGAGTGTTCTTGACGAAATCAAGGACCAACTCCCGGTAGCATTGCAGGTGAAGCTTTGGCCAGTTGTGACTCTGTCTTTCTACGGGTCAAGGGTGAAGTTGGCTCGTGAGAGGATCAATCTACGCCACGCCCAACTCCCACTGAAGGCCGATATTGCAGCCAAATGTCAGCGGCTCAATGAGAAAAAGGCGTCTCTGGATGCCAAAACTGACACCTCTGTCAGCACCGCCGAGCTTGCATCCTTAAAAAAGGAATTGGAAGATCTCGAAGAGAAGGTCCGGGCGACTAAAAAGCTCATTCATGACAAGGAAGCATTCATCGCCCGCTCCCAAGACGAAGCAGAAGGCCTCAAAGCTCAACTGAAGACTGATCTGGCAGAAATACGTGCCCTGAGCAAGCAGCTAGTGACGGGCAAGGACGATGATGACGAAGCCGAGATCGCCGAGGTGGATCGTGTCCGTGCTGACGCCCTCCGTGCCTTCGAGGCATTCCTTCAGTAGCTTATTCATGTAACCTGACACCTGCTCGTAACAGTCTGAACCTCGAGAGTCGATGGCTGTGCATTGTTTTTTATTTATTTGGCCGATTTCATGTATCGGCCCTCATATTTCACTGTTCATCATCCCACATGCTTGGGAAATATTAATCTGGATATATTTTTTTTACTGGCCGATTTCATGTATCGGCCCCCATATTTCACTGTCCATCATCCCACATGCTTGGGAAATATTTCTTGAGATGCTGACCGTTAACAGCCACTGGGAATTTCACACCGTCCAGCTCCTCAAGCATGTACGCGTTGCCCCTTAAAACTTGGTCGACCCTGTATGGCCCGTGCCAACTTGGAGACCATTTACCGTATGCTGCATCCTTAGTTCCCAATGGCAATACAGCTTCCCATACCAGATCACCAACGTGGAACTCCTTTGGTCTCACCTTCTTATTATATGCACGAGCTACCTTGGCTTTGTTCTCTTTAATTTTCTCAAGCGACCACAGCCTAAGTTCAGTTAAATCCTCAACACTGTCACTCATCAGGGCTGCACTATTCTTCAGTTGTTAGATCGTTCTGAAAAGTGACACGTCTCGATCCAGCCGTAATCTCCCATGGCAATACGGCTTCTTGTCCATAGACTAGATGGTATGGCGAGGTTTTTATCGCTCCATGACATGACATGCGATAAGCCCACAAAGCTTCTGACAAAACCTCGTGCCAACGCCTAGGGTGCTCGTCGATTTTTCTCTTGATCAGCTTGATAAGGCTCTGATTGGACGCTTCAGCTTGCCCATTTGCTTGAGCATAGTATGGAGATGATCGGATCAGCTTAATTCCCGTGTCCTCGCAGAACTCTCTAAACTCGTGAGAAATGAAGACCGAACCTCCATCGGTCGTGATAGTTTGGGGAATCCCGAATCTATGAAGGACATGTTCTTTCACGAAATTGATAACATCCTTCGAGTTTACTGACTTCATAGGGACGGCTTCCACCCATTTAGTGAAATAATCCGTAATGGCCAAAATCCACATGTGGCCTTTGCTTGATGGAGGATTGATCTTGCCAATGATATCCATGCCCCAACCTCGGAATGGCCAAGGCTTGATGATGGGGTTCATCGCTGATGCAGGTACCATCTGAATCTTCCCGAATTTCTGACATGCTTGACACCCTTTATAGTACTTAAAACAGTCCTCAAGCATGGTGGGCCAATAAAACCCTGATCGCCTGATCAACCATTTCATCTTGTGAGCCGATTGGTGAGTTCCACAGGCGCCTTCGTGTACCTCGTGTAGAAGCCGATTTGCCTCGGTTGGCCCTAGACATTTGAGCAGTAACCCTTCCAAAGTCATGTAGAACATGTCATCCCCAATAAGCACATACTTCATGGCCTTGTACCTTATCCGTTTAGGTGCCCCCCGAGCCGAATCTTTCAAGTAATTGAAGATATCGGCTCTCCAGTCGTCCGCCTCCAGGAACTGTACCTGAACATCAGTTCCATCTGCTATGTCCTTGTAGCCTGAAGCCATCTGTGCAAGATCATTCGCCTCGGTATTCTGCGACCGCGGGATCCAGTTAAAGTTTAGATACCTGAACTGTGCCATCAGCTCACGGCATTGCAACCATAATGGGAAGAGTGACTCGCTCTCACACTTGTATTCGTCCGTGAGTTGGGAAATCACCAATTTGGAGTCTCCAAAAAGTTCCACTGCTTCTGCTCCAGCTTCAATGAGCAACTCCATTCCCTTGCGTATTGCCTCATACTCAGCGACATTGTTGGTGCAAGGGGTAGATAGCCTGATGGAGAAGGAATATGTTGCCCCCCGGGGCGACACGAGTAGAATGCCGATGCCGCAACCATCATCACAAGCCGATCCATCGAAAAACATAGCCCATGCACGTACAGACAGTGCTGCTATATCAGTGTTGATTCGTTCAGCAATAAGATCGGCCAACGCCTGTCCCTTAACCGCTTTGGCGGGTTGATACCGGATATCAAATTCCGATAATGCAAACATCCATTTGCCGAGTCGGCCTTTCAACACAGGAGCCGACAGCATATGTTTTATGACATCTGATTTGCATATGATGATAATCTCTGCTGACAGCAAGATGTGTCGCAGCTTGGTGCAGGTGAAAAATAGGCAGAGGCGTAACTTCTCGATCTCAGGATACCTTGTCTCTGCATCCAGCATCCTTCTGCTGATGTAAAACACAACTCGCTCCAGACCATCATAAACTTGCACCACCGAGGCGATGGACGTGTCAGCCACCGACAAGTAAATGTAGTACGGCCTATCCTGCTGCGGTGGAACCAACACTGGCGGCTTCGTTAGATATTCTTTGATCTCGTCGAAGGCTCGTTGTTGTTCTGTCCCCCAGCGGAACTCCTCATCAGATTTAATTTTCACCAGTCCCATGAACGGCTCTATTCTTCCTGACAGATTGGAGATGAACCTTCTGACGAAGTTGATTTTGCCGATGAGACACTGCAGTTCTTTCTTCGTGGTAGGTGGCTTCATTGTTCGCACTGCCTCCTGACTTTTCAGGCCGATCTCAATTCCGCGTTCATGGACCAAGAAACCCAAGAACTGACCGGCCGTCACACCGAAGGCACACTTCTTTGGATTCATCCGTAGCCCGAATTTTCTGGTTCGGTCCAGGACGCGTCGCAGATCGTCCAAGTGTCCTTGTACTGAAGCAGACTTGACTACCACGTCATCGATATAAATCTCCACCAGCTTGCCGATCAGATCATGGAAAATGTAATTCATGGCTCTTTGGTATGTGGCGCCGGCATTCTTCAGTCCAAATGTCATGACTACATATTCAAACAACCCCACCGAACCTGGGACTCTGAATGCAGTCTTGTGTATATCTTCTGGAGCCATAAAAATTTGATTGTAACCGGCATTGCCATCCATAAAGCTCAAGACCTTATGACCAGCAGCTGCGTTGATCAATGTCTCTGCTACCGGCATCGGATACTCATCCTTTGGAGTGGCTCTATTGAGATCCCGAAAATCTATGGCAACACGCCATCGGCCATCCTTTTTCTCTACAGGTACGATACTAGAAATCCACTCAGCATACCTGCATGGCCTGATGAACCCAGCTTTCAACATTTTCTCGATCTCTTTCTTGACTTCCTCTAAAATTTCGGCCTTCATCTGTCGTGCTCGCTGCTGGAATGGCCGAAACCCTTTTTTAAGCGGGAGCCGATGCTCAATGATGCTCCTGTCTAACCCGGGCATCTCCGTATAGTCCCAGGCAAAGCAATCTGGATATTCTTTCAACAAAGCTATCATCGGACCCCGCAGATTCGGATCTAACTTTTTGCTGATAAATGTCGGTCGTGGCTTATCCCCAGGACCGATGTCAATCTCCTCTAGCTCATCAGCGGATGTAAACCCATACCCCAGCTTTCCGTCACCTGCTAAATCGATGCTGAACACAGGCCAAAAGTTTGGTGAGGATAACAAAGATAATTTGGGCCGATTGCCGGAATCGGCCCCCTTTTTGATTGCATTACTCAAGGAAGGTTTACAACTTATTTGTGCTCTACAATGGTAGGGAATCTCCCTACTACGACTACATAACATGCTTGTCGTAAGATCACTGCTTTTTATTTTTTGTGGCCGATCGCAGGGATCGGCCTTACCACGCACAATCGTGGGCTTTGCTACTCTGTCAGGCCAGTGGATAAGACCAGCCTCACCCCGTTTTTTGTAGCTTCAATGCGCTCACAGCCGTCTAGACTGACTCCAGAGATCGGCTCTTGGTCTTCTGCGTCCCAAATGTTCATGCCAGCTATTGAGATCTCGATCGAATCATCTGCATGAATGACCTCCACTTCATCTCCATCCCACTGTATCAGGCATTGGTGCATCGTGGATGGAATGCAGCAGTTAGCGTGAATCCAATCCCTTCCCAGCAAGACAGCGTAGGTGCTTTTGCTGTCAACAATGAAGAACGACGTAGGGATGGTTTTTCTACCCACGGTCAGATCCACGTTCAGAACGCCTTGCGTTTCTGAAGCTTGGCCGTTGAAGTCGCTTAGCGTGACGTTGGTTTTGATCAGATCTGCAGTGGAGCGTCCCAAACGCCGCAGCATGGAGTATGGCATTATATTGACTGCCGCTCCGGTGTCAACCAACATCTTGCGGACAGGCTGCCCATTGATATAACCTCTCAGGTATAGGGCTTTCAGATGTTTGTAGCCCTTCTCCCGTGGCTTTTCAAAGATAACCGGCCGTGGGCCGCAGTCAAACTGTGCCACTGGTAGTTCTTCGGTTCTTGGAGTGCAAAACTCTGACGGAAGTATGAACACCATGTTTGTGCCAGCCGATGTCTTCGCATCGGCTTTTACTGGTTTGGGGCGCCACTCTTTCTTTTTTGGACGGGCCTCCGTCTCCAAGGTTTGCTGAATTTTCACGGCCAGATCAGGCCGGGCTTTCCTTAAAGTGTGGAGGTACTGCGCTTCGGCTTCCTCCAAGCTACGTAGCCGCTGAACCCTACGCTTTTGGGTGTGTCTGAGTCCATCGGGACACCACCTTGGCCGGTGATATCTATCTTCTTCTTCATCCTCTGACTCCTCGAGATCTTTTGCTCGAGATGACTCCTCTTGTCTGTTCTGAGGCCGGAGAGGCCCTAGACGCTTGAACACTGAAACTGGACCTGTGTCATCCTTCTGCTGTCCACATTCCGGGCAGTTGTCGACTGTAGGCAATCGGCTCATTCCCGCATCCCAACAGTACTTGAAGAAAGGACAATCCCAATGTTTATCCACGCCTTCCTTTTCCTTTGACCTTCCCCTAGCGCGGTGCTCATATCCTTCATCATCTCTATCATGCCGACGGTATCTCCCATCGTATGCGTCGGTCCGACGATCTCTTTCATCATCTCTGTCGTACTGCCGACGTCGGTCATACTGACGCTCATACTTGTTAAGGAGATGCGTGGAGTGTGGCTTCTGATATCGCACGCTTCTCACTTGTTCCTCGGTTATATACCGCCTATCATCATAACGGGGTCGGTCGCGTGGACCGGCCTCTTCCTTTTCTTTGCCCCGGGAGTGGCCGCTTTCCTCCTTATACTTGCCATGGTGGTACACAGGCCCTGCCATGTTAATATCGAACGAGAAATCTAGCTGACGCCTCGTGGAGTGGCTGTGCTCTACCATGTTGATGCCAGGAAACGGGTTTGTGTCCACTTTCATGGCGAACTGCCCAAGGATCAGACGGCCCTGTTCTATCGCCGTTTGGATCTGCCGACGTAGCTCTTTGCAATCATTGGTGGTGTGGGTGAACGAGTGATGCCACTTGCAGTATGATCTCCCGTTCATCTCTTGCGCCGTAGGGATTTTATGGCCTTCGGGTAACTTCAGCTGCTTTTCCTTCAGCAGTAAATCGAATATCTGCTCAGCTTTGCTTACATCGAAGTCGAACCCTTTTGCAGGCCCTTGCTGTTTCACCCATTTGCAGGACACAGGATCTGCTCCCCGAGCCCATTCAGCCACGGCTATCTCCTGGTCTTCTACAAGATCCTCTTCTTCTGTATCGACCAGGCCTATCGGACGTTTGAACTTGTCTTGGTACAACTCAGGGTGGCGCTGCTCATACATTGTCAGTTTCTGGACCATGTGCGCCAGTGAATTGTATTCTACTTGGAAAGCCAGATCCTTGATCGGTGCTGAGAGACCCAACACGGCCAGCTCGACTGCTTCTTTCTCAGTTAAACGAGCCGAATAACATCGGTTCTTGACAGTCCTGAAACGCTGAATATACTCGGCTACCGTTTCTCCCCGCTTCTGCCGCACCTGCGCCAGATCGGCAATGCCAGCCTCGGTAGCTTCTGAATGATACTGAATATGGAACTGTTCTTCCAGCTGCTTCCAGGTCCGGATCGAATCTGGTGGCAACGAGGTGTACCACCCAAAAGCTGGTCCTGTCAGAGATTGCGCAAAGAACCTTACGCGTAACTGATCCGATGCTGAAATCATGCCTAACTGTGCCAAATATCGGCTCACGTGCTCGATCGAGCTAGACCCTTCTGAACCATTAAATTTTGAGAACTCAGGGAGCCGATACTTGGGTGGAAGCGGAATCAGATCATACTCGTTGGGGTACGGCTTGGAATAGCCGATTGTTCTCCTCTTCGGCACGAAGCTGAACTGGTCTCTCAAGATGGTACTGATTTGCTCCACCGTTTGAGCTGCAGGGGCTAAATTCTCATGACTCGTTCCGGTGGCATACTTAGCTAGCCACGCCTGTTTATCAGCGTCCATCCCGGACATCCCTGCTCCCGAAATCCCTACTCCAGAAACACCTGCCCCAGAAATCCCTGCGGTTGCAATCTGGTTCGTGCGCGTCAGGCTGTTGCAGTCCGGCACGTATGTGCACACATATCCATGTGGGATTTCTTTAGGTGGTTCAAACAGGAATTGGTAATCGCCAGGATCACCTCCAATCTTGTAGACGACGTACGCCGGTGACCCCGGTGGCTCCGGAGCTGCAAGCGTGAATGGTAGCTGTGGCCTCGTCTGGAGCGGTCTTTCTCCCTGGTGAGTCCCTAGGGTAGGCCCCGACGGAGAGTACTGATGTTTCATGATCTCCTGAACCACGCGAACCGCGACGCGCTCGAAAGCGTTCACCAGGCTCTCAGAATGGCGGTGAAGAGAATGAGCCACCATGTAATTGACTTCCTGTCGCAGAGCTCTGGTGCGATCCTCTGAAGGAACAGACAGATCCACCTCATCGAGAGCGCCTTCGGGTGAGAACCCTTTCCACCTGATGCCATGCTTACGGGTCCTCTCAAAAGAGCCGATGAGATCGGCTTCGAAGAGAGCTTTGATATCATCATACCTCTTCTTGTGCTCATCAGGCAGATCGTCGTACGTGATTGGTCTGTCCCCCATCGCAGCGTCAGATGTTGATGCAGATGTTGTTGAGTGTCCCACCGGGTGTGCCAGAATGTGTTGCCTGTCAAAACCCACCGGCGAGCAGCGACGAGCAACACGAAGAGCCGGGAGGCTCCCAGAACTGCTGGTGGGCCCTGGTCCCTCGGGCAACGGCCCGCAAAACTCCGGCACACGTCCTGGCTGATGCAAGGGCGTGCCACCTGACCTATACCTGATCAGGAAGGTGATGGATTGCTTCGATTAGTTTCCTGCATGGCAGACACGTAAACATTAAATACGAGCCTCGATCGGCTCTCAGGTTTCCCTGTGAATCGGCTCATGTAGCCGATTGTCCCATGGATCTGCATTGGATCTACGATAACATGGGGTTTTGCTTTATCAATACAAGTCAAATCGATCTACGACAGTTTAACACTTTCACCACATAATTGGAACATCCCACGCGTAATTGAGCCTGGTAGATACGAAAGATAACAGAAAACTAACCCTAGAGGAGGCCAAAAAACCAACGTAGAGTCAATTCCCGGAACAACTCCTCTCGAATTGGCAAACCATATCCTTACGTACTACTGGATCGTTCAACCCGTTTGTGAGGCCTAACCATGCGGATATCAAACTAATCCTTGGAGAACAAGGAACAACTATGACAGATTGAATCGACTGAATAAAGATCAAGCAAGATGCTGCCCTTACACCCAAAATAGGTGCAAAGGCAGCGAGATCTCTAGGGGCAGCATGACTAAGCAAACATAACCAAAAGCACCGATGCTAGCCCAAACAGATCTATGATAACAGTATTACTCGCCATCAACAAGGCTTCAGTACGAGCAACACCAAATAACACATAAGCAGATGCTGCCTAGATCGCGAGATGCGATCTAGGCAGCACGACGCTTACTTGAAAGAAACCCTCGAAACAAGGGGTGGCGATGCGCCGAGATTGTGTTTGTTGTGAACGTGATCGTCCTCCTTTCTCAATAACCCTAGGTACACATTTATAGTCCGGAGACTTTCTATCTTTGGAATAAACCTAACAACTCTATCTCTTGTTTAAACCGAAACGTAATCTATCATAATATACAGATACACGGGCAATTAGCCCAAATCCACGCGCAAGGCCGATCCAGCCTCCAAGCCCATCTTGATTACGGCCCATCTCCTCATTTGGCCAAAATGTGGCGATAACACAACTATGATCTCTTAATGGTGCATAAAGATAGAAGGTGGTGACTCAACATAAAAGTAAAAGAAAGGCCCTTCGCAGAGGGAAGCAGTGATTGCAAGTTTTATAACCTTCAAAAATTATGGTACTTACCGGCTTTGAGCTCTCATTGCCCCCATCATAAGCATCTTGAATGGTTAAAGTTAATGCGAGAACAATTATGATGCATATGCTTGACAAATCATAATTGAAAACCTTGTGTCCCGTGAATACGAGTACCCAAACCTCATGCTACTTTACTTAGAGTCCCAAGCAAGGCTCTTGTCATTGTAAGTATATGCATATCATTGAGAACCGCCAATGGGGTACCTCCGTGCCCAATGACATGGAACAAGCCCACATCAAAATGACAGGACAAGCAGACAATGAACACCTCGACATCTCTTTTATTTGCCATTTGTTTAGCTTTTTATAATGAGATGCGTCGTCGAATGTTCACCATGGGTATGCTGCAAATTTCCACCATGAATTATGCATGGCTTAGATTAGCGGCCCGGTGTTTCCCTAACACATATACAAACTCCATGATCCCCACAAGATTCCCAATTCATTTCACACCGCGGGCATCCATAAACAAAAGATCACGATATCAACTCAAATAAAAAGTGCAATGTTGAAAGCTTGCCCATGACTGCATGGCTGGGCTAGTCTCCAACTTACAACTTGCAAGCATAACAACTCAACATAAGAGACCACAATGTCAAATTTTTAAGAACAGGAAAAAGTAAAGTGTGCCTTCCGGTTCGTGAGAGCTTTACTGACCAAATTTCGCATAACACTGGTAAGAGTTTAATTTGAAGAGAAAATAAAAGCAAGTCAAATTTACTTGGAATAGCAAATTGCTAGTAGGTATGTATGGTGGACACTTTGGCAAACTTTGGCTTTTAGGAGTTGGATGCACGAGTAGAGCTCATACTTAGTACAAGGCGAGGGCTAGCAAAAGACTGGGAGCGACCAACTAAGAGAGCAATAATGCCCATAATCATGCAAAGCGACAAAGCGACATTAAAAGAAGCATAAGATGGCATCAAAATTCAAAAACTAAATGATCATAGAGGCTATTGGCGACTTTGTAAGAGTCTAACATGTGTGAGCATGCGCCAAGTCAACCCAAATAAAGCATCAAGGAGAAAACCAAAACAATGCTTCCAAATAATTAAAACAACGCATGATTTTTTCAAAGGCTCATTAAGCAATCTCAGTTATTTGAGACAAGTCATGCTACAGAAAAACCACTAAGCATACTATCAAAAAGACATCAAGCATGACATGAAAAAGCCTAAGCCGCAGTCTACACAAGCTCCTTCTTGTACCACTTTTTTGCACAAAGCTTTTTCTCTTTTCCAACACCGTTTGAAATTTTTAAAGACACCTCTTTTGATGAAAACCAATAAAGATCAGAGGAAAAAATACACCTTGATGAAGAGATATGGCAAGGTCTGAACGCAAATCAAGGCGAAAATGAAAACCAAAAGCAGTAGCGGAAAAAGAAGAACACTCGGTGAAATTGTAAGAATGAAAAACGGAGTGTTCTTGGCAAATGAAAACGAGTACATCTCCTCCAAAGGAAATTTATTGGGGTCCAACCATTTATAGCAGCAAACAAAGCAAACTAACTAAGAAAACTAAAACAATTGATGCTCCAAGAAAAACACATAGTGCATGAAGCAATAAAAATATAGTGTTTTGAAAGGTGACCTGATTTTTGCCGATGAAGAAGGGGTGCCTCAGGGGCATCCCCAAGCTTTGACGCTTGTACTTCTTGGATATTTCTTGGGGTGATGTATGGGCATCCCCAAGCTTGAGCTTTTGTCCATTCTTCAACTCATCTTATCATTCTCCAATCCCTACACTTGAAAACTTCCTTCATACAAAACTAAACACAAATCTATTAGCAACATTAGTGTAGCATAACATATAATCAACCTCTTTTTGCTTCACGTTTCAACCCAAAACCACCACATATATAGCACATACTACTGTAGCAACTTCCCCAAAAGTTCCGTGATCAAAAGAACTCAAAAGAAAGCGATAAAGCGGCAAACACAAATATTGGCAGAAATCTGTCAAAACAGAAGAGCTGACAAAGGCCGAATTTTTGAGGGGTTTTCTGTTGCTCAAACCAAAAAGTGTTCAACTAACGAAAGTTTGGATATAACCTGGGTCATATGCACAAGAAATCGCAGGTCCAAAAGATATACAGAGAATTTATACGAATTTTTACGGTGCAGCACCGAAAACAGTTTCAGGACAGCAACATCCCCAAATCTTTACCTCACTCGAATTAGAGGCTTCTCTTGGCACAAAAACAAAATAAAAAGGATAAGGAGCGGTCATTACAGTAGTAATGACTTCCAAGACTCAAATAAAAGAAAAAGTACTGAAAATAAAACATTGGGTTATCTCCCAAGAGTGCTTTTCTTTAACGCCTTTGAGCTAGGCGCAGAAAATTGCGAATCAAGTAATATCAAGTGATGAAGCATCAAGCTCATAATTTGCTCTAAGAATAGAGTCAAAAATTAACTTCTTTCTTTTCCTAGGGAAGTGTTCCATACCTTTCTTGAGTGGGAATTGATATTTGATGGTGCCTTCTCTCATATCAATGATGGCACCTACAGTTCGAAGAAAGGGTCTTCCCAAAATAATAGGACATGAAGCATGGCATTCAACGTCCATAACAAGAAAATCAACGGGAACAAGGTTATTGTTAACCACAATAAGAACATCATTAATCCTTCCCAAAGGTTTCTTCTTAGCAACATCAGCAATAGGAACATCATAATAACACTTTTCAAGCGGTGGTAAATCAAGCATGTCATAAATTTTTCTAGGCATGATAGAAATACTAGCACCTAGATCACATAAAGCATGGCAATCAAAACCATTAACATGCATATCAATGATGGGTTCCCAACCATCTTCTAACTTCTTGGGAACAGAAGCTTTTTGCTTCAACTTTTCATCCCTAATTTTCATGAGAGCATTGGTAATATGCTTAGTAAAAGCAATATTTAAAGAACTAGCATTGGGAGTCAAAGCAAGCTTTTGAAAGAACAAAATAACTTCAGATATATTGCAGCCATCAACATCAAAATCATTAAAAGAAATAGAGCTATCATCTCCCACACTCCAAAAAATTTCAGCACTCTTTTGAGAAAAAGTTTTGGCAGTTTTAGGCTTTTTAACACAAGGAGTGGGAGTTTTCTCTACACCAATCAAAGTAAGAGGATTGCTAGCATTAGGAGCAACCTCATTAGAGGTAATAATGGTACATACCTTCATCTCTCTAGCCATCTTATCTTCTTTTTCCCACCTGGCATGCAATTCTGCTAACAATCTAATATTTTCATCAATCCCAACTTGAATAGCATTAGCAGTAGCAAAAACATTGTTCTCTTCCACATCATTAGGCAACACTTTTAATTTCAGAAGTTCAACATCATGAGCAAGGCTATCAACTTTAGAAGCAAGAATATCAATTTTGCCTAACTTTTCCTCAACAGACTTATTAAAAGCAGTTTGCTTACCGATGAAGTCCTTGAGCATTACCTCAAGCTCGGAGGGCGCGGCCCTAGTGTTGTTGTAGGAATTACCATAAGAATTACCATAACCATTACCATTGGTAGAAGGATACGGCCTATAATTGTTACTAGCAAAATTGTTCCTATAAGCATTGTTGTTAAAATTATTATTTCTAATGAAATTCACATCAACATGCTCTTCTTGAGCAACCAGAGAGGCTAAAGGAACATTATTAGGATCAATATGAGTCCTATCATTAGCAAGCATAGCCATAATGGTATCAATCTTATCACTCAAGGAAGAGGTTTCCTCAACAGAATTTACCTTCTTACCTTGTGGAGCTCTCTCGGTGTGCCATTCAGAGTAATTCACCATCATGTTGTCAAGTAGCTTTGTTGCGGCGCCCAAGGTAAGGGACATAAAAGTGCCTCCAGCAGCTGAATCAAGTAGGTTCCTCGAAGAAAAATTCAGTCCTGCATAAAAAGTTTGGACAATCATCCAACTAGTGAGTCCATGAGTGGGGCAATTCTTTATCATAGATTTCATTCTTTCCCAAGCTTGAGCAACATGTTCATTATTAAACTAAGTAAATTTCATAATATTGCTATGCAAGGATATAATCTTAGCAGGAGGATAGTATCTACCAATAAAAGCATCCTTACACTTAGCCCATGAATCAATACTATTCTTTGTCAAAGACAGCAACCAATCTTTAGCTTTTCCTCTCAAAGAAAAAGGAAACAACTTGAGCTTAATAATATCACCATCAACATTCTCATACTTTTGCATCTCACATAGCTCAACAAAATTGTTGAGATGAGCTGCAGCATCTTCAGTACTAGCACCAGAGAATTGCTCTTTCATAACAAGGTTCAACAAAGCAGGCTTAATCTCATAAAAGTTTGCAGCAGGAGCAGGTGGTGCAATAGGAGTGCAGATAAAATCACTATTGTTCGTTCTAGTAATGTCACACAACTTGGTGTTTTCAGGATTGGCCATTTCAGCAAAACGAAAGTAAACAAGTAAAAAACAACTACCAAGGATTCTAATTTTTTTGGGTTTTTGATATAAAACGATGCAGGTAAAATAAATAAAGTAAAGCAAAACAATAAAACAAAGTAAAGGATGTGTGTGCGAAAAACTCCCCTTGCAGAGGTCTTCCACTCTTCCCCGGCAACGGTGCCAGAAAATTAGCTTGATGCGTGGTGAATGACCAGCCCGTTGGGAACCCCAAGAGGAAGGTGTGATGAGTATAGCAGCTAGTTTTCCCTCAGTTAAGAACCCAAGGTTTTATCGTTCAGGAGAAGAGCGGGCAATAACGACTGAAGGTGATGCTTGCTAGTTTGCGACAGCTTCGGACAATTTATATATGGCGCCTCGTCCAAGCTTTGCTTGCTAGCTACAACGCGGAACCTGCACACAACACAACCAAGTACTTTTCTCCCAACTTGCGATGAGGTTGTCAATCTCACCGGTTTGCTTGAAACAAAGGTTATGAGCGTATCGAGTGGAAAATAGTAGAAGTATGCGAGTAAAGTAAACAGTGCGAGTAAAGTAAACAGGTGATAGCAATATGATGGAAATAGGACCGGGGTCCACAGTTCACTAGTGGTGTCTCTCCATAAGATAAATAACACATGCTGGGTAAACAAATTACAGTTGGGCAATTGATAGAATAAAGATAAACGTGATATATCAAGAAGATCACTATGAGATTTACTCTGGGCATTACAACAAAATACATAGACCGCCATCCAACTGCATCTATAACTAATAATCCACTCGCGGGGATATCATCCGAACACCCCATGAGTATTAAGTTGCGAACAACAGATAATTGCATTAAGCAAAGTGTGTAATGTAAACAAAGCATATGCCCTCGAGCATATGAATGTTGTTTTCTCCCTAGTAGCAACAGCACATCTACAACCTTAGAGGTTTTTGTCACTCCCCCAGATTAAATAGAGGCATGAACCCACTATCGAGCATAAATACCCCCTCTTGGAGTCACTAGCAACTACTCGGCCAAGATAGCTACTAACAACGGAGAGCATGCAAGATCATAAACAACATAGAGATAACATAAGATATATTTCAGTATAGCAACTCAATCATAACACCAATATTCATCGGATCCCAACAAACCAAACATGTAGAATTCCATAACGGTGATCTCAATCATGTAGGGCAGCTCATGAGATCTAAACATGAAGCACATGGCGGAGAAGACAACCATCTAGCTACTGCTATGGACCCATAGTCCAAGGTAGACTACTCACTCATTGCTCCGGAGGCAAGCATGGCGATGAAGAAGACCTCCAGTGGCGATTCCCCTCTCTGGCTGGGTGCCGGGAAGAGCTTCTGGACCCTCCTGATCTCGGGTCGACGACGGCGGCGGATCGCGATGTGTTTCCGGAAAATTGATCGGGTACTTAGGTTTTTCCCATCGGGGGGTCTTTATAGGCGAAGGGGCGATGTCAGGAGTGGCCCTAGGCCTCCTCACACCATGGCGGCGCGGCCAGGGCTTGGGCCGCGCCAACCTGGTGTGAGGGCGGCCTGTGGCCCCTCTCCTACTTCTCTTCGGATCTCTGGAAGCTCCCGGACAAAATAAGACTTTAGGAACTTGTTTCGTCCAATTCCGAGAATATTTCCTGTGTATCACTTCTGAAACACAAAAACAGCAGAAAATAGGGAACTGGCACTGTGGCAACTTGTTAATAGGTTAGTTCCGGAAAATGCATAAAAGTGCCACGAAGTGTAACGAAACAGTAGGCAAATGGTGTAAAAACAAGCATGGAGCATCAAAAATTATAGATACGTTGGAGACGCATCAAGGGGTCAGTACAATGATGTACTGGCAAATGACACATATTTGGTGGCATTTTGTGGAAAGACTATACTACATGACATTTGGCTGGTGGATCCCATAGGCTAATTTGCATAAAGCCAATTTTATCCTAAAAATCCTTTTCAATTCTTTCTTTCAAAATTTTATTTTTCAAGGGTCAAGACAACCCTCATACATTACATACTGGCCGGTATGTAGTTTCTGGGCGAAACTCAACATAGTTTTGAAGTATAGAAACCACCACCCCTCGGAGTGTATGGCCCTGAGCCTTGTCCTGATTGTTGCTAGTCAAGTTTTAAAGCATTCAGAAAAGATGATGAGATTCTTCCGTACATTCCATGTCTAGAGACTCAATTGTCCATTCCGAGGACTCGGCTAATCGATTAGTTTTTGACACCCTGCGGGGGTTGTGCACTTTCACCTTAAGACTCATTTTATGCCCATACATAAAATGAGACGAGACTTTTTAGAGGAGAGAGCAACTAACTGGCAAGATCCATTCCCAACCTACAATTCAACTACCAGCCATCTTCTTACACACAAGTTGCACCCTCACATCGAATCAGTCAAGACAGAGCCCATATTGTCATAAGGCTGCACTGGAAGTACACTAAGCATGGAAGACATGGTAACCTCTTTGTTCCTGGGTGGCCATCCCGAGTGGCATTCTGAACCCACATCCTCTCGACGAGGCATGTGTCCCAGAAGTCACCTACATCGCCGCCTCTTATCAAACCAATCCACCCAGGTGTTTCATTTTAGTTGAAGTTTCTTAATTTGTTCACAAAACACTTTTACAAGTGATCAAAGCATGGCATCAATATTTTTCAAAGTATTTACCATCCTAACAGGTGGGGTTTATGGATAGCTACAAACTACTAGGATCTAAGCATTTTATAAAACAGTTGAATATTCCACCTATCATGCATACTACTGAAACACACTAATGCAGTAGTAAAAATAGGTAAGGGATATGTGTGTCACTTGCCTTTTTGAAGATCACGATGTTTCACTTCTCTCAACAAAGCACGTAGTTCTTCGCACAACTATAGCACAAAAATAACATAACATAAACATACCATACCAACACAATCAAACAAATCAAACAATTGAAAAGTATTTGTTTAACAATTTAGATTTATTGATATGTTATGATAGAAAGATATGGCAAAGGAAATATGAATTGTGAGATATGGGTTTGAGAGCTTAGCTGGGGAGGATCAATATGATTTGAGAGAGAATTGGACTAGGCATAATATAATTGATGGAGTTTTTATGCTTTACTAAAGCATATAAGAGTTTTAGGAATAGCTCATGTGTAATAAATTACACAAGAGTCAATTTGTGCAACTACAACACTATTGAGTAAATGTGACAACAATTACTCTTGAATAGCATCTATTGCACTTAGGAACTAGGCTAGGTTTTAAGAATGCTTGAACTACTCAATTAGCATATTTGCAAGTTGAATAGTTCAATACATGTGAACAAAACTAAGTAGGCATTGGATTGTATATGAATGATTGATATTTGAGGACATGGCTCAACTGGTTCATTGATCAACATGGTGTATAACACATACTATGGTACGGGTTATAACAACTCCACATTAATAGAACCGAAGTTTGAGATGAATTCATATTCTACTCAAGTAGCATAATTGCAATTTGAGTACATATATGAATTAGACGAAATATAATGAGTGAGATCTTTATGCTTTATTAAAGCATATTGAATCTTGGAATATCTCATGTGGGTAAATCACATAAGAGACAAAATAGTGCAATAGCAATACTATTGAATAAGTGTAACAACAATTATTCCTAAATAGTATTTATTACACTTAAGCTTAGGCTAGGATTCTTATAATATTGAAGTACTCAATTAACTCAAATGCAAATTAAGTAGTTCAATGCAAGGCTAAGATTGAGTAGATATGAATAAATGGCTATAGGAAATGGATATGTATAGATGATGTTTGAAAACATGGCTTAAGGTTCCTAATGAGTAAATGGGATTGGGTTAAGTACTATGATGTTGATTTGATCAATATCATAGTAGCAAAGGTAGAAACTAAGATTGAAAGTATCACACTTTACTCAAATGACACATTTGTAATTTGAATAAGTGGGTACTATGCAAGATAGGTCTAAGTGAATATGATCTTGATCAAGATGTTGTTTAGATAACATTGATGACTAGGTATGAATATAGGATTCACTAAAGTAGAAAGGAACATTACTAAAAAGGAATAGGTTTATTTCTATAGTGGAAATTACTCAAATCCTCATGTTAGAATTTGAATAATTGCAAAATGGTTCAATAAAATATGGGAGTGATACTACTGGATAGCTTGCAGTAAGACAAAGTCACTGCAAGTGGAAGCATCCTAAAATAAGTTATAGAAATCAAACTATGATCAAATTAGTGATTTGGATAGATTTGAATGCACAAAGTGTGTGCACATATCAACTTTGAAATTTCTTGATTCTATGATGTTCCACAAGATTAGAGGATTCCAGAGACTACAAATTTGTAATTTTTGGATTAAGAGAACTAAGGATATGAATTTAACAAGCTAACAGAAGGTTTGATTCCAATTTGAAAATAGTTTCAAATTGAACTCATAAAATATGAATTATTATTGTACTACTGGATTCTACATGTTTCAAGGATTCCAACGGTATATCATTTGTTATTTTTGGACTTATGAAATGAAATATATGAATTTTGCAAGATTGGGATCAAATCTGATTTCAAATTCTAATTCGAATTTCTGTTTAAACCGGAAGCCGACACGTGGCTGTCTGTGATTCGCCGGTACTGGTTCATTAGGATCACCATCGTGGAGCGTTGGATCTAAAGGAGATTGTACGCACGAGATTAACAGGTACCCTTCCACTTAAGTGGATCTATCAGATCCACTGGATCTTGTTTGGACGGCCAGGATTAAAAGAGAGAGAGAGCTCATCGGTTCGGGAATTAGGGTTTCAGGTCGCCGGCGAGAAATCCGGCGAGGCGCGGCTCTGGTTGATCTCCGGCGAAGCTCCGATGGTGTCCCGAGGCGAAGGAGAGGATGACGGCGTTCCCCGCGATGAGAGGAACCCGATTTTAACCACGGCGACCTCGATCTTTTCCAGAGGGAGAAGCAGAGGACGGCTGGAGGAGATATGGCGGCGGTGTGCTTCGGGTGTGCGTCGATGAGCTCGTTTGGCTGTGAATTGGAGCACTTCGAGAGGATCATGAGATGCGCCTGGACGTGGTAAAGAGGATACAGGAGATGGGGAGGTCTAGGGCTCACCGGCGGGGACGAATTTCACCCGGGAGGCCTGCAGATTGGCGGAGCTCCGGTGAGAAATTTCGCAGTCGTCGCTGCGGCTCGAGCGGAGAAGCAAAAGGGGAGAGGGAGAGGGCGGCGAGGGGTTTTTATAGCTGCGGCTAGGCGTCGATTAAGGCAGGAAATAAAGGAATTGAAGAGGGGAGGGAGTAACGGCGGGGACTCGGTCTCCGGCGGAAATTTCGGGCCAGAGGAGGGAGACGACCTCGTGCTGACGAGGGGGTCCCACTAGTCAGCCGGGGAGAGAGAGATAGGGTACCGCTTTGGGGGAGGGGGGGGTAAGTGGTCTGCGGGCTGCTTCTCCATACTGGGCCGAAGGGTTGCCCCGGGCCTTTTATTCTTTTTCGATTTCTTTTTGGTTTTCTTTTTCCTGTTTTCTATTTTTATTTCTATCTTTTGCAAAAAATGCTTCAATTCAAATCAAACCACTTTCAGAAATTTTCTAAAAATCAATGCAATGATTTAACACTGCAAGAAAACTAGTTTTCAGAATTGGAACAAGGTTTTCAAAAGGTTTCATAAACTTAACAAAAGGGGTTTGCTTGCATAAAGCTAAATAGGGTTTGAAAATAAATCCTTTGAAATAAGAGATAATACTTTATAAAATAATGTTTGAAATTATCTTTCAATCTTAGTTTTTAAAATACAATCTTTACTAAATAAAACACATTTGTGATTCATTCCTTTGCAAGCAAGCTTGCATAGGTTTGAATAAAGAATGGAAAATAGTATTTGGATACTTGATCTTTCTCAAGGAAGTTCTTCAAGAAAATAATAGAAAGTTTAAAATAGTTTTCTAATAAAGCTTTCAAATAGACTCAAAAAGTTTTAAATCCTTATGAATTTCCAATCAATGCATACAAAGCAAAAGCAAAAAAAATTCCCCCAAAATTTGATAAAATCTTGGGATGTTACAGTGAGTAGTCTACCTTGGACTATGGGTCCATAGCAGTAGCTAGATGGTTGTCTTCTCCACCATGTGCTTCATGTTTAGATCTCATGAGCTACCTTACATGATTGAGATCACCGTTATGTAATTCTACATGTTGTGTTTGTTGGGATCCGATGAATATTGGTGTTATGATTGAGTTGATGTACTGAATTTTATCTTATGTTATCTCTATGTTGTTTATGATCATGCATGCTCTCTGTTGTTAGTAGCTATCTTGGCCAAGTAGTTGCTAGTGACTCCAAGAGGGGGTATTTATGCTCGATAGTTGGTTCATGCCTCTATTTAATCTGGGGGAGTGACAGAAACCTCTAAGGTTATAGATGTGTTGTTGCTACTAGGGGGAAAACAACATTCATATGCTCGAGGGCATATGCTTTGTTTACATTACACACTTTGCTTAATGCAATTATCTATTGTTCGCAACTTAATACTTGTGGAGTTCTCGGATTGATTCGCCACAAGTGGATTATTAGTCATAGATGCAGTTGGATGGCGGTCTATGTACCTTGTTGTAATGCCCAGAGTAAATCTCATAGTGATCCTCTCATCATATGCACGATGTCTTTATTCTATCAATTGCCCAACTGTAATTTGTTTACCCAGCATGTATTATTTTATCTTATGGAGAGACACCACTAGTGAACTGTGGACCCCGGTCCTATTTCCTTTATATTGCTATCACCTGTTTACTTTACTCGCACTGTTTACTTTACTCGCATATTACTATTGCTTTCCACTCGATATGCTCATTTCTTTGTTTATAGCAAACCGGTGAGATTGACAACCTCATCATAAGTTGGGAACAAAGTATTTGGTTGTGTTGTGTGCAGGTTCCACGTTGCTGCTCGCAAAGCAAAGCTCGGACGAGGCACCCTATAAATTGTCTAGAGCTGTCGCAAGCTAGCGGGCATCACCTTCAGTCGTATTTCGTCCTCCTACTGGATTGATAACCTTGGTTTCTTACTGAGGGAAAAACTTGCTGCTATATTCATCACACCTTGCTCTTGGGGTTTCCAACTGGCCGGTCATTTACTTCATTAATTACACGCCAACAAGTTCTCTGGCACTATTCATCACCGCGCCATCAAATAGCAAAACATAAATGCATAGGACACCTTCAAGTTTAAGAGGGCGACTAGATACAAATAATTTGAGAACAAGTGAAACCATCATCATGAATCAATCAATGAAAACTTTGGGACAATGCACATTATACTCAGAATGACAACTATGCTCTCTTAGGCGGTGCATAAAGATAGAAGGTGGAGACTCAACATAAAAGTAAAAGAAAGGCCCTTCGCGGAGGGAAGCAGTGATTAAACATGTGCTAGAGCTTTTCATTTGTAAAATAGAGATAAAAATTGGGTTTTGAGAGGTGGTTGTTTCATGTCAACGACTGGCAATGGGGTCTTACTATCTTCCATAATAAACAAGTGAGAGCGGTTCCGAGTTCTTTGAAAAATTGGCACATTGGTGCTCTTTTATAAAGCTTTGGCACTCCTCCCCACCTTTTTTCCTTTCTCAAACCATGGCTAACCGATTCCATCGGGTGCCCACCAACATTCACATACCATGGAGGAGTGCCTTTTTTCTTTTTAGAATTAGATTGCAATGGTCTGACCAGCTCTCATGCAAAATTAATGACGAGCAGATGAAGCTGCCTAGTCGAGGGGTACTTAATTTAATATGGAAGATAGCAATTCCGACCACTACATCCCCATGAGCTAAAAACAGTGGCACAAAATGAGAAGTAGTTGAAAGTTTTGAAAGGTAGCACATGAAAATTTACTTGGAATGGCTTACAAATACCATGCATAGGAATTTATAGTGGACACAATGGCAAACTTGGTTTTCAGGAGTTGGATGCACGAGTAGAGCTCATACTCAGTACAAAATGAGGGCTAGCAAAAGACTGGGAGCGACCAACTAAGAGAGCAATAATGTCCATAATCATGCATAGCGACAAAGCGACATTAAAAGAAGCATATGATGGCATCAAAAGTGAAAAACTAAATGATCATAGAAGCAATGGTGACTTTGTATGAGTCTAACATGTGTGAGCATGCGCCAAGTCAACCCAAATAGAGCATCAAAGGAGAAAACCAAAATAATGCTTCCAAATAATTAAAACAACGCATGATTTTTTCAAAGGCTTATTAAGCAATCTCAGTCATTTGAGACAAGTCATGCTACAGAAAAACCACTAAGCATACTATCAAAAATACATCAAGCACGACATGCAAAAGCCTAGGCCGCAGTCTACACAAGCTCCTTTTTGTACCACTTTTTTGCATAAAGCTTTTTCTCTTTTCCAACACCATTCGAACCTTTTTGAAACAACTCTTTTGATGAAAACCAACATGGACCAGAGGTCAAAATACACCTTGATGCAAAGATAAAAGAAGATCTGAATAAAAATCAAGGCGAAAAACAAAAGCTAAACGTAGTAGCAGAAAAAGAGAACACTCGTTGAACGATAAGAGTGAAAACTAAAGTGTTCTTGGCAAATGAAAAGCGAGTTCATCTCCTCCAAAAGAAACATGATGTGATCTAACCATTTTTTGCAGCAAACAAAGCAAAAGAAAACTGAAAACAAAAACAACTGACGCTCCAAGAAAAACGCATAGTGCATGAAGCAATAAAAATATAGTGTTTTCAAAGGTGACCCGATTTTTGCCGATGAAGAAGGGGTACATCGGGGGCATCCCCAAGCTTTGACGCTTGTACTTCTTGGATATTTCTTGGGGTGCATGGGAATCCCCAAGCTTGAGCTTTTGTACATTCTTCATCTCATCATTCTCCAATCCCTACACTTGAAAACTTCCTTCATACAAAACTCAACACAATTCTATTAGCAACGTTAGCATAAGCATGATAGTAAATCAACCCTTTTCGGTTCAGATTTCAACTCGAAACCACCACATATAAAGCATATACTAACTTCCCCAAAAGTTCCGTGATCAAAAGAACTCAAAAAGAAATCGATCGAGAGGCAAACACAAATAGTGGCAGAAATCTATCAAAACAGAACAGCTGACAAATGTCGATTTTTTAGAGGATTTTCTGTTGCTCAAATCCAAAAGTGTTAAAATACTGAAAGTTTAGATATAACCTGGGCCATATGCACAAGAAATTGCAGGTAAAAAAGATATTCTGAGAATTTTCACGAATTTTTACGGTGCAGCACCGAAATCTGTTTCAGGATAACAACATCCCCAAATCTTACCTCACTCAAATTAGAGGTTTCTCTTGGCACAACTACGAAATAAAAAGGATAAGGAGCGGTTATTACAGTAGTAATAACTTCCAAGACTCAAATAAAAGAAAAATTACTGAAAGTAAAACAATGGGTTATCTCCCAAGAGTGCTTTTATTTAATGCCTTTGAGCTAGGCGCAGTAATTTGCAAAGATGCTCATGTAGGCGCCATAAAAGAGCTTAAGGCAAAGGCGCTATATAAGAACTTGAAGCAATAGAGAGCATCAAAAAGCAAATATGAAACACATTTAAATCTAAACCACTTCCTATGAAAAATAGTCTTGTAAAGAGACAAGTCTTGAAAGCGCAAAGCAAAAAGCATAGGAAGGCAAAACAAGTATAGCTTCAAGAATTGCAACATAAAGAGGGGAAACTCAATATTGTTGAGATCCATCAAACCATGTTTCCCTCTCTCATAATAACTTTTAGTAGCATTATGAATAGAACTAACAATATAACTATCACATAAAGCATCCCTATCATGAGCCACATGCAGAAAATAATTAATACTCCCCACATGAACAATCGTAGTAGGAGCAGATTCAACAAAATAATTATTCTCATCACCATAATCATAAAAAATAGGAGGTATTTTGTAATCATAACTAATTTTCTCCTCAAAAGTAGGTGAACTGAAAACATTATACTCATCATTGTAACCATCATAGACTAGAGGTTCAGTATCATCACAAGCTAGAGAACAACTATTTCGCAAAGCATATTCATCAAACATATCATCATAAGAAGGAACATGGATAGTACTAATGGTACAACAATTATTAACCTTAGAATTGGTACCAAAAAGATTTTCAATATCAAAAGTAGAGTGCTTTTCCCAATCATGATCACTAACATAGGTAACAGGCATGAGAACATCATCCCAATCAGAATTATCATAATCTATAGCAGGATCATAATGCTTAGGGGAAGAACCGTGTCCTCTCGCCTTTTACTCCTCTTCTTCTTCTTCATACTCTTCTTACTCTTTCCTTTAGGAGGGAGAGACTTGAAGGGCATCTTCTCCACATATCCTTTAAGAGGGAAAGACATCTTCTCCACATAATCTGGTTTACTGACAGAAACAACAGAAGAAACTTTGGAGGATTCCTCCTCTCTATTAATAAGATAAAAACATCTATCAGTCATGTCATAGCTTGGCAAAACATCATGTTTTATAAGGTTTTGTATGTAAGTATTTGCGAGGCAATCTTTAACACAATAGAGACGACAACCACGAAGGGTGCTATTAATATCAACATCATTCATGTCTACCAAAGAAATCTTTCTAGATATCTCTTCACACGCCAAGAACAAAGTGAGCTCATCATGCTGATCGAGAGTAATCTTGTCATCACAATACAAACTTGCGGTACTAGAAGAGTAACTATTAGGGCTTGAGCATTGGAAATTAAAATGACCTATGTCATCGCAATGTTTACAAAGAAGAGGATAAAGCTTACAAACCTTTTTACCAAGCTCGCCTATAGCCTTGTACCACATTCGGGTTTCTTCATTTGCGTGGTGGACACAATAATCTTCCTTGTTGTGACTCTGTTCACAAGGTCTATGTACTCCACAAAAATTAACATGCTTATAGTAAATAGGACTTTCAGAGGTTCGAGCATGTTTATTGCAATCATCAATAACAATATCACTTTCTATGCAAGTGTCCTTAAAAGGTTCATGATACACGTCCCCATTTCCTTTAGGAACATTAATATGAGAAGCAAAGGCTTTAAAACAATCAATCATAATTTGAGGATCAAGACCATACTTAGCACTAAGCTCTTGAAAATCAGCAGTTTCAGCGAAAGACTTAATGCAATCAAACTCGTAATTCATACCTGATCCTTTACCTTTGTCGCTATCCCAACCTTCAATATTGTTTTGAATTGTTTCAAGCAGATCCCACTTGGTGTCAACATCCTTGCTTGTGAAAGACACATCAAAGCATGCATCTAGATAGTCCTTGTAATATCCGGAAAGCCTTGCATAAAAATTATTAATAACAATATTACGGGGAAGATCATGAATAGGACATTTGTGCATTAGTAACTTCAATCTTCCCCATGCTTGGGCAATGCTTTCTCCCTCATGCGGATGAAAATTATAAATGTAATTCCTATCTTTATAAACCTCACTAGAAGGATAGAATTTAGAATAAAAGAGAGGTACAATTTCCTCCCAGACAATAGATCGATCGTCCTTCAGTGCTTTATACCATTCCTCAGCTCTGGCTTTCAATGATAAAGAGAATAGCTTCTTTCTTAACTCGGTTCATCGAAATACCTGCACACTTGAACAACTCGCATAATTCATGTATAAAAAGCAAATGATCACCAGGATGGACAGTTCCATCTCCTAAATAGCAGTTATCCATAGCACGTTCAACAATCTTCATAGGTATTTTAAAAGGATGAGGAGCACAAGCATCATTAGAAACATCACATATGGGAGATAAAATATCATCAGAACAAACTTTCTCCACTAAAGCTGGGGAACTAAAAATATCATGCTTAACAAAACCAGCTTCCCCAAGCTTAGACTTTTCTATAGCATTAGCAATAACGGTATTCAAAGCATTCGTACTAATAACATTGCTATGACAAATAAGCTCCAAAGGTTTTTCAATTTTCTCTTCAAATCTAAACTCAGGAAAAAGACTAAAGAACTCTTTACTTTCCATTAAGCCTAACTAGTGAAAATAAAAACAAGAAACTAAAAGATATAATTGCAGAATCTAAAGGAAATAACTTCGAGCACTCACCAGCAACTAAAAGAGTAGTAACCAAAGAATGTGAGTACCTGATGTCTACGCACGCGTCTATTCTTGTAGACAGTGTTGGGCCTCCAAGTGCAGAGGTTTGTAGAACAGCAGCAAGTTTCCCTTAAGTGGATCACCCAAGGTTTATCGAACTCAGGGAGGAAGAGGTCAAAGTATCCCTCTCAAACAACCCTTCAATTACGATACAGAAAGTCTCTTGTGTCCCCAACACACCCAATACACTTGTCAGATGTATAGGTGCACTAGTTTGGTGAAGAGATAGTGAAATACAAGTGGTATAGATGATTATAAGTAGTAAATGCAATCTAGAATAAAAATGGCAGCAAGCAAACAAGTAACAAAACAGCAAGTAAACGATGTGCAAAGCTTGGAAACAAGGCCTAGGGATCATACTTTCACTAGTGGACACACTCCCAACAAATATAACATAATTGAACAAATAAATAACTTCTCTTCACTATGGTACTCTGAATTACTCTCCTATTGAATAACACTAATCATTGCGTAGGGCTACGAAGCACTCCTTAAAGTTCATCAAGTACTTGACAAACACCACTCATAGAGATATCCAAATCAAATCACAACTCAAGATAAATATTATTGCAACTTAGACCAAGTACTAACACGGTGCACACACTGTCAACATTACACCATGAAAGGAGGAATAGATCACTTCAATACTATCATAGTGATAATTATTCTCATAATCCATAAGAGATCACAATCGTAGCCTAGACCAAGTACCACCACGATGCACGCACTGTAACCGTTACACCGTGGCAGGAGGAATAGATTACTTTAATAACACACTAGAGTACACATAATGAAGAAGAGTATCATCTACTTATTCAATATGATACAAATCTCACGATCACATAAAGATCACATCATGGGAGAGAGAGGTGAACCACATAGCTACCGGTAGAGCCCTCAGCCCCGGGGGAGAACTACTCCCTCCTCATCATAGGAGACAACAAGGTTGATGGAGATGGCGGTGAGGTCGATGGAGACGGCAGAGACGGCGATGGAGACCGATGGAGATGGCTCCGGGGGCACTTCCCCGTCCCGGCAGGGTGCCGGAACAGAGACTTCTGTCCCCCGAAATTCATCGACGGTGGCGGCGGAGCTGCGGAACTCTTTCTGGAAAATTGCCGACTCCCCTAGGGTTTTCCATCCCGAGGCTTTATATAGGCGAAGGGGCGTCGTCAGGGGGCTGCTAGGGGCTCCTCACGCATAGGGGGCGCGGCCAGGGCCTGGGCCGCGCCAGCCTGGTGTGATGGCAGCCCCTGGCCCCCCTCCGGCTCTCGTTTCGTCCTCGTCCTTCATCCGGGAAAAATAAGACTTCTGGAACTTGTTTCGTTCAATTCTGAGAATGTTTCCTTTGTAGCTTTTCTGAAACACAAAAACAGCAGAAAACAGGGAACTGGCACTGTGGCATCTTGCAATAGGTTAGTTCTGGAAATCGCATAAAAACGCCACGAAGTGTAACGAAACACAAGGCAAATGGTGCAAAAACAAGCATAGAACATCAAAAATTATAGATACGTTTTAGACATATCAGCATCCCCAAGCTTAACTCCAGCTCGTCCTCGAGTAGGTAAGTGATAACAAAAGAATAATTTCTGAGGTGACATGCACCATCACAACTTTGATCATCTAAGTAAGCATTGAGTGCTAAGCTCAAAGAACTTAAAACATGGCCATGAAAGACATAATCTTGATAATAGAAACTTAGTGATACGTCTCCAACGTATCTATAATTTTTGATGCTCCATGCTTGTTTTTACACCATTTACCCGATGTTTCGTTACACTTCGTGGCACTTTTATGCATTTTCCGGAACTAACCTATTAACAAGATGCCACAGTGCCAGTTCCCTGTTTTCTGCTGTTTTTGTGTTTCAGAGTGATACACAGGAAATATTCTCGGAATTGGACGAAACAAAAGCCAGAAGTTTTATTTTTCCCGGGAGCATCTAGACATCCGAAGAGAGGAAGGAGAGGGGCCACAGGCCTCCCTCACACAGGGCTAGCGCGGCCCAGGCCCTGGCCGTGCCGCCCCTGTGTGAGGAGGCCCTGGCAGCCCTCTGACATCGCCCCTTCGCCTATAAGAAGCCTCGGGACGGAAAACCCTAAGGGAGTCGGCAATTTTCCAGAAAGAGTTCCGCAGTTCCGCCGCCGCCACCGACGAATTTCGAGGGACAGAAGTCTCTGTTCCGGCACCCTGCCGGGACGGGGAAGTGCCCCCGGAGCCATCTCCATCGACCTCACCGCCATCTCCATCAACCTTGCTGTCTCCTATGATGAGGAGGGAGTAGTTCATCCCCGGGGCTAAGGGCTCTACCGGTAGCTATGTGGTTCACCTCTCTCTCCCAGGATGTGATCTTTATGTGATCATGAGCTTTGTATCATGTTGAACAAGTAGATGTTATTATTCAGATGTTATGTGTACTCTAGTGGTGATTGTTAAAGTAATCTATTCCTCCTGCCTTGGTGTAACGGTGACAGTGCGTGCATCATGGTGGTACTTGGTTTAGGCTATGATTGTGATCTCTTGTGGATTATGAGAATAATTATTGCTATGATAGTTTGAGTGATCTATTCCTCCTTTCATGGTGTAAAGTTGACAGTGTGTGCACCGTGTTAGTACTTGGTCTAAGTCGCAATGATTTCTATCTTGAATTGTGATCTGATTTGGATGTCTCTATGAGTGGTGTTTGTCAAGTACTTGATGAACTTTAAGGGGTGCTTCTGTAGCCACTACACAATGATTAGTGTTATTCAATAGGAGAGTAATTCAGAGTACCATAGTGGAGAGAAGTTGTTTATTTGTTCAATCATGTTATATTGTTGGGAGTGTGTCCACTAGTGAAAGTATGATCCCTAGGCCTTGTTTCCAAGCATTGCACACCGTTTACTTGCTGTTTTGTTACATGTTTGCTCGCAGCGATATTTATTTCACATCACGTTTGCTACTTATAATCATCTATACCACTTGTATTTCACTATCTCTTCGCCGAACTAGTGCACCTATACATCTGACAAGTGTATTGGGTGTGTTGGGGACACAAGAGACTTTCTGTATCGTAATTGCAGGGTTGCTTGAGAGGGATAGCTTTGACCTCTAACCTCCCTGAGTTCGATAAACCTTGGGTGATCCACTTAAGGAAAACTTGCTGCTGTTCTACAAACCTCTGCACTTGGAGGCCCAACAAGTGTCTACAAGAATAGAAGTGCGTAGACATCACTTAGCAACCATGTTATAACATGAAAATGAACACAAACAAAAGATCATGAACAATGAAACAATGAAAGTCAAACGTGTGTTCAAATCATAAGGAAAAACATACAAATGGTTTTCAGCTTGTCCTTCATGGAATAGCAAAACATAAATGCATAGGACACCTTCAAGTTTAAGAGAGTGACTAGATACAAGTAATTTAAGAACAAGTGAAACCATAGTCATGAATCAATCAATGATAAACTTTGGGACAATGCACATTATACCCAGAATGACAACTATGCTCTCTTAGACGGTGCATAAAGGTAGAAGGTGGAGACTCAACATAAAAGTACAAAGAAAGGCCCTTCGCAGAGGGAAGCAGTGATTAAACATGTGCTAGAGCTTTTCATTTGTAAAACAGAGAGATAAAAATTGGTTTTGAGAGATGGTTGTCTTTGTCAACGACTAGCAATGGGGTTCTTACTATCTTCCATACAAAAATGAAGCAAGTTTTTGGGAGAGAGATTGGCACTTTTGTGCTCTTTTATAAAGCTTGGCACTCCTCCCCATCTTTTTTCCTTTCTCAAACCATGGCTAACCGATTCCATCGGGTGCCCACCAACATTCACATACCATGGAGGAGTGCCTTTTTTCTTTCTTTTTTTCTTTTTCTTTTTATTTTTGGAATAAGCAATATGGAAGATAGCAAATCCGACCACTACGTCCCCATGAGCTGAAAACAGTGTCACAAAACGAGAAGTATTTTGAAGGTTTTTGAAAGGTAGCACATGAAAATTTACTTGGAATGGCTTACAAATACCATGCATAGGAATTTATAGTGGACAGAATGGCAAACTTGGTTTTTGGGAGTTGGATGCACGAGTAGAGCTCATACTCAGTACAAAATGAGGGCTAGCAAAAGACTGGGAGCGACCAACTAAGAGAGCAATAACGGCCATAATCATGCAAAGCGACAAAGCGACATTAAAAGAAGCATAAGATGGCATCAAAAGTCAAAAACTAAATGATCATAGAGGCTATTGGCGACTTGTAAGAGTCTAACATGTGTGAGCATGCGCCAAGTCAACCCAAATAAAGCATCAAGGAGAAAACCAAAATAATGCTTCCAAACGATAAAAACAACTCATGATTTTTTTCAAAGGCTCATTAAGCAATCTCAGTCATTTGAGACAAGTCATGCTACAGCAAAAATAACTAAGCATACTATCAAAAAGACATCAAGCAAGACATGCAAAAGCCTAGGCCGCAGTCTACACAAGCTCCTTTTTGTACCACTTTTTTGCATGAAACTTTTTCTCTTTTCCAACACCGTTCAAACATTTTTGAGGAAACTCTTTTGAGGAAAACCAACATATACCAGAGGTCCAAATACACCTTGATGCAAATATAAAACAAGATCTGAATAAAAATCAAGGTGAAAAATGCAAGCTAAACGCAGTAGCAGAAAAAGAGAACACTCATTGAACGATAAGAGTGAAAACTAGAGTGTTCTTGGCAAATGAAAAGCGAGTTCATCTCCTCCAAAAGAAACATGATGTGATCTAACCATTTATTGCAGCAAACAAAATAAAAGAAAACTGAAAGCAAAAACAACTGACGCTCCAAGAAAAACGCATAGTGCATGAAGCAATAAAAATATAGTGTGTTGAAAGGTGACCTGATTTTTACCGATGAAGAAGGGGGTGCCTCGGGGGCATCCCCAAGCTTTGACGCTTGTACTTCTTGGATATTTCTTGGGGTGATGCATGGGCATCCCCAAGCTTGAGCTTTTGTCCATTCTTCATCTCATCTCATCATTCTCCAATCCCTACACTTGAAAACTTCCTTCATACAAAACTAAACACAATTCTATTAGCAACATTAGTGTAAGCATATCATATAATCAACCCTTTTTGCTTCAGGTTTCAACTCAAAACCACCACAAATTAAGTATATACTACTGTAGCAACTTCCCCAAAAGTTCCGTGATCAAAAGAACTCAAAAAGAAAGCGATAAAGCGGCAAAAACGAATTGGCAGAAATCTGTCAAAATAGAACAGCTGATAAAGGCCGATTTTTTAAGGGATTTTCTGTTGCTCAAATCAAAAAGTGTTCAACTAATGAAAGTTTGGATATAACCTGGGGCATATGCAGAAGAAATCGTAGGTCCAAAAGATATACAGAGAATGTTCACGAATTTTTACGGTGCAGCACCAAAAACTGTTTCAGGCAGCAACATCCCCAAATCTTACCTTACTCAAATTAGAGGCTTCTCTTGGCACACCAACGAAATAAAAAGGATAAGGAGCGGTTATTACAGTAGTAATAACTTCCAAGACTAAAATAAAAGAAAAGTACTGAAAATAAAACAATGGGTTATCTCCCAAGAGTGCTTTTCTTTAACGCCTTTGAGCTAGGCGCAGTAATTTGCAAAGATGCTCATGTGGGTGATACGTCTCAAACGTATCTGTAATTTTTGATGCTCCATGCTTGTTTTTACACCATTTTCCTAATGTTTTGTTACACTTAGTGGCACTTTTATGCATTTTCCGGAACTAACCTACTAACAAGTTGCCACAGTGCCAGTTCCCTGTTTTCTGCTGTTTTTGTATTTCAGAAGTGATACACAGGAAATATTCTCGGAATTGGACGAAACAAGTTCCTGAAGTCTTATTTTGTCCGGGAGCTTCCAGAGATCCAAAGAGAAGTAGGAGGGGGGCCATAGGGGCCCCACACACTAGGCCGGCGCGGCCAGGGCCTGGGCCGCGCCAGCCAGGCGTGAGGCCACCTGGCCCCACCTCTGACATCGCCCCTTCGCCTATAAAGACCCCCCAACGGGAAAAACCTAAGTACCTGATCAATTTTCCAGAAACACATCGCGATCCACCACCGTCGTCGACCCGAGATCGGGAGGGTCCAGAAGCTCTTCCCGGCACCCTGCCAGAGAGGGGAATCGCCACCGGAGGTCTTCTTCATCGCCATGCTTGCCTCCGGAACGATGAGTGAGTAGTCTACCTTGGACTATGGGTCCATAGCAGTAGCTAGATGGTTGTCTTCTCCACCATGTGCTTCATGTTTAGATCTCATGAGCTGCCCTACATGATTGAGATCACCGTTATGGAATTCTACATGTTTGGTTTGTTGGGATCCGATGAATATTGGTGTAATGATTGAGTTGCTATACTGAAATATATCTTATGTTATCTCTATGTTGTTTATGATCTTGCATGCTCTCCGTTGTTAGTAGCTATCATGGCCGAGTAGTTGCTAGTGACTCCAAGAGGGGGTATTTATGCTCGATAGTGGGTTCATGCCTCTATTTAACCTGGGGGAGTGACAGAAACCTCTAAGGTTGTAGATGTGCTGTTGCTACTAGGGAGAAAACAATATTCATATGCTCAAGGGCATATGCTTTGTTTACATTACACACTTTGCTTAATTCAATTATCTGTTGTTCGCAACTTAATACTTGTGGAGTTCTCGGATTGATTCGCCAGAAGTGGATTATTAGTCATAGATGCAGTTGGATGGCGGTCTATGTATTTTGTTGTAATGCCCAGAGTAAATCTCATAGTGATCTTCTTGACATATCACGTTATCTTTATTCTATCAATTGCCCAACTGTAATTTGTTTACCCAGCATGTGTTATTTATCTTATGGAGAGACACCACTAGTGAACTGTGGACCCCGGTCCTATTTCCATCATATTGCTATCACCTGTTTACTTTACTCGCACTGTTTACTTTACTGGCATACTCTACTGTTTTCCACTCGATACGCTCATAACCTTTGTTTCAAGCAAACCGGTGAGATTGACAAGCTCATCGCAAGTTGGGAGCAAAGTACTTGGTTGTGTGTGTGCAGGTTCCATGTTGCTACTGACCGAAGACGAGTCAACAAGTATCGTTAAACGGCGCCCTGTTTGGAGTGTTAGTAAGCCAGTCCGCATCACCTTTAGTCGTTATTGCCTGCTTTTCTCCTGATCGATATACCTTGGTTCTTAACTGAGGGAAAACTTGCTGCTATATTCATCAAAACCTTCTCTTGGGGTTTACCAACTGGCCGGTCATTTACTACAAGCCAACAAGTTTTCTGGCACCATCATCACCGCGCCATCAACAAGTTTTCTGGCGCCGTTGCCGGGGAAACTCCTACATCAACTATATTTTCCCCCGTCAACTCGGCCCCATCAAGTTTTCTGGCGCCGTTGCCGGGGAAGAGTGGAAGACTTCTGCAAGGGGAGTTTTTCACACGCACATCCTTTACTTTGTTATTGTTTTGCTTTACTTTATTTATTTTACCTACATCATTTTATATCAAAAACCCAAAAAAATTAGAATCCTTGGTAGTTGTTATTTCTTTGCTTTTAGTTCATCATGTTGATCCCTAAGTACGTTCTGGAGGACCTCTCAGTAGGTAGTGGTTCAATTATTGGCAAAAGTAACATTGAGGAGTTCTTTAATCACATTAGTATGCATAAGGAAGTTGAGGAAAAGTCTTTGGTTGAGCTAGCTCCTAGTATTGAAGTTGCTTCTGCTTATTTGATTCACATGTTGGAAACTAGGTTTGCTAGTCTTAATCCTTTTACGCAATACATGTTCCTTAAGCTTCATGAAATTGAAGATCCTGAAAAGAAAGCTTTTATTTTGGAAGCTTTGCGCTTAGAATTTAAAGATGTCGTTATTGAAGCTAGAAAAGTTCTTAAACGTTTTAATAAACTTGGTTCACCTATAAAGGTTATTAGTACAAATGATGAAGGAGCCGAAATACCTATACCTAGCAAGCTCTTGGGATTGTGTGAAGCTTTCGAAAATAATTTTGACTGGATCTGTCCCAAAAATATTTTTTGTGATTTGAGTGAACCAAAACGTGATCACAAAGGGTCTTCTAAAACTTATGTGGATGAAATACAATGCCTTATTGATAAGACCTCTGCAGTTGATCTTAATGCTTCTTCTGAAAATACTTGATTCGCAATTTTCTACGCCTAGCTCAAAGGCGTTAAAGAAAAGCACTCTTGGGAGATAACCCAATGTTTTATTTTCAGTACTTTTTCTTTTATTTGAGTCTTGGAAGTCATTACTACTTTAATGACCGCTCCTTATCTTGTTTATTTCTTTTTTGTGCCAAGAGAAGCCTCTAATTCGAGTGAGGTAAAGATTTGGGGATGTTGCTGTCCTGAAACTGTTTTCGGTGCTGCAACGTAAAAATTCGTATAAATTCTCTGTATATCTTTTGGACCTGCGATTTCTTGTGCATATGCCCCAGGTTATATCCAAACTTTCGTTAGTTGAACACTTTTTGATTTGAGCAACAGAAAACCCTTCAAAAATTCGACCTTTGTCAGCTGTTCTGTTTTGACAGATTTCTGCCAATATTTGTGTTTGCCGCTTTATCGCTTTCTTTTGAGTTCTTTTTTATCATGGAACTTTTGGGGAAGTTGCTACAGTAGTATTTGCTATATATGTGGTGGTTTTTGGTTGAAACCTGAAGCAAAAAGAGGTTGATTATATGTTATGCTTGCACTAATGTTGCTAATAGAATTGTGTTTAGTTTTGTATGAAGGAAGTTTTCAAGTGTAGGGATTGGAGAATGATGAGATGAGTTGAAGAATGGACAAAAGCTCAAGCTTGGGGATGCCCATGCATCACCCCAAGAAATATCCAAGAAGTACAAGCATCAAAGCTTGGGGATGCCCCCGAGGCACCCCTTCTTCATCGGCAAAAATCAGGTCACCTTTCAAAACACTATATTTTTATTGCTTCATGCACTATGTGTTTTTCTTGGAGCGTCAGTTGTTTTAGTTTTCTTAGTTGGTTTAGTTTGTTTGCTGCAATAAATGGTTGGACCCCAACAAATTTCCTTTGGAGGAGATGTACTCGTTTTCATTTGCCAAGAACACTCCATTTTTCATTCTTACAAAAACCGGGTGTTCTTCTTTTTCTGCTACTGCTTTTGGTTTTCGTTTTCGCCTTGATTTGTGTTCAGACCTTGTCATATATTTTCATCAAGGTGTATTTTTGCCTCTGATCTTTATTGGTTTTCATCAAAAGAGGTGTTTATAAAAATTTCAAATGGTGTTGGAAAAGAGAAAAAGCTTTATGCAAAATAGTGGTACAAGTAGGAGCTTGTGTAGACTGCGGCTTAGGCTTTTTCATGTCATGCTTGATGTCTTTTTGATAGTATGCTTAGTGGTTTTGCTGTAGCATGACTTGTCTCAAATAACTGAGATTACTTAATGAGCCTTTGAAAAAAATCATGCGTTGTTTTTATTGTATGGAAGCTTTATTTGGGTTGACTTGGCGCATGCTCACACATGTTAGACTCTTACAAAGTCGCCAATAGCCTCTATGATCATTTATTTTTTGACTTTTGATGCCATCTTATGCTACTTTTAATGTCGCTTTGTCGCTTTGCATGATTATGGCCATTATTGCTCTCTTAGTTGGTCGCTCCCAGTCTTTTGCTAGCCCTCGCCTTGTACTGAGTATGAGCTCTACTCGTGCATCCAACTCCTAAAAGCCAAAGTTTTCCAAAGTGTCCACCATACATACCTACTAGAAATTTGCTATTCCAAGTAAATTTGACTTGCGTTTATTTTCTCTTCAAATTAAACTCTTACCAGTGTTATGCGAAATTCGGTCAGTAAAGCTCTCACGAACCGGAAGGCACACTTTACTTTTTCCTGTTCTTAAAAATTTGACATTGTGGTCTCTTATGTTGAGTTGTTATGCTTGCAAGTTGTAAGTTGGAGACTAGCCCAGCCATGTAGTCATGGGCAAGCTTTCAACATTGCACTTCTTATTTGAGTTGATATCGTGATCTTTTGTTTATGGATGCCCGCGGTGTGAAATGAATTGGGAATCTTGTGGGGATCATGGAGTTTGTATATGTGTTAGGGAAACGCCGGGCCACTAATCTAAGCCATGCATAATTCATGGTGGAAATTTGCAGCATACCCATGGTGAACATTCGACGACGCATCTCACAATAAAAAGCTAAACAAATGGCAAATAAAAGAGATGTCGAGGTGTTCATTGTCTGCTTGTCCTGTCATTTTGATGTGGGCTTGTTCCATGTCATCGGGCACGGAGGTACCCCATTGGCGGTTCTCAATGATATGCATATATTTACAATGACAAGAGCCTTGCTTGGGACTCTAAGTAAAGTAGCATGAGG
This sequence comes from Dactylis glomerata, assembly GCA_007115705.1. Classification (NCBI taxonomy): domain Eukaryota; kingdom Viridiplantae; phylum Streptophyta; class Magnoliopsida; order Poales; family Poaceae; genus Dactylis; species Dactylis glomerata. The sequence goes on from QXEO01000129.1 coordinate 575,209, forward strand.
TTTGGGTACTCGTATTCACGGGACACGAGGTTTTCAACTTATGATTTGTCAAGCATATGCATCATAATTGTTCTCGCATTAACTCTAACCATTCAAGATGCTTATGATGGGGGCAATGAGAGCTCAAAGCTGGTAAGTACCATAATTTTTGAAGGTTATAAAACTTGCAATCACTGCTTCCCTCTGCGAAGGGCCTTTCTTTTACTTTTATGTTGAGTCACCACCTTCTATCTTTATGCACCATTAAGAGAGCATAGTTGTCATTCTTAGTATAATGTGCATTATCCCAAAGTTTTCATTGATTGATTCATATTGTTGGTTTCTCTTGTTCTCAAATTATTTGTATCTAGTCGCCCTCTTAAACTTGAAGGTGTCCTATGCATTTATGTTTTGCTCTCTTTGAAGGACAAGCTGAAAACCATTTGTATGTTTTTCCTTATGATTTGAACACACGTTTGACTTTCATTGTTTCATTTTCATGATATTTTGTTTGTGTTCATTTGCATGTTTACAACATGGTTGCTAAGTTCTTATTGTCAAGATTATATCTTCATGCCCATGTTTTAAGTTCTTATGATCCCAGCTCACAAATTCTTACATATATGATCAAGATTGTGTAGGTGCATGTCACCTCAAAAATTATTCTTTTGTTATCACTTACCTACTCGAGGACGAGCAGGAGTTAAGCTTGGGGATGCTTGATACGTCTCAAACGTATCTATAATTTTTTATGCTCCATGCTTGTTTTTACACCATTTGCCTAATGTTTCGTTACACTTAGTGGCACTTTTATGCATTTTCCGGAACTAACCTACTAACAAGTTGCCATAGTGCCAGTTCCCTGTTTTCTGCTATTTTTGTGTTTCAGAAGTGATACACAGGAAATATTCTCGGAATTGGACGAAACAAGTTCCTGAAGTCTTATTTTGTTCGGGAGCTTCCAGAGATCCGAAGAGATGTAGGAGGGGGGCCACAGGGGCCCCACACACCAGGCCGGCGCGGCCAGGGCCTGGGCCGCGCCAGCCAGGCGTGAGGCCACCTGGCCCCACCTCTGACATCGCCCCTTCGCCTATAAAGACCCCCCGATGGGAAAAACCTAAGTACCCGATCAATTTTCCAGAAACACATCGCGATCCGCCGCCGTCGTCAACCCGAGATCAGGAGGGTCCATAAGCTCTTCCCGGCACCCTGCCGGAGAGGGGAATCGCCACCGGAGGTCTTCTTCATCGCCATGCTTGCCTCAGGAGCGATGAGTGAGTAGTCTACCTTGGACTATGGGTCCATAGCAGTAGCTAGATGGTTGTCTTCTCCACCATGTGCTTCATGTTTAGATCTCATGAGCTGCCCTACATGATTGAGATCACCGTTATGTAATTCTACATGTTTGGTTTGTTGGGATCCGATGAATATTGGTGTTATGATTGAGTTGCTATACTGAAATATATCTTATGTTATCTCTATGTTGTTTATAATCTTGCATGCTCTCCGTTGTTAGTAGCTATCTTGGCCGAGTAGTTGCTAGTGACTCTAAGAGGGGGTATTTATGCTCGATAGTGGGTTCATGCCTTTATTTAACCTGGGGGAGTGACAGAAACCTCTAAGGTTGTAGATGTGTTGTTGCTACTAGGGAGAAAACAACATTCATATGCTCAAGGGCATATGCTTTTATTACATTACACACTTTGCTTAATGCAATTATCTGTTGTTCGCAACTTAATACTTGTGGAGTTCTCGGATTGATTCGCCACAAGTGGATTATTAGTCATAGATGCAGTTGGATGGCGGTCTATGTATTTTGTTGTAATGCCCAGAGTAAATCTCATAGTGATATTCTTGACATATCACGTTATCTTTATTCTATCAATTGCCCAACTGTAATTTGTTTACCCAGCATGTGTTATTTATCTTATGGAGAGACACCACTAGTGAACTGTGGACCCCGGTCCTATTTCCATCATATTGCTATCACCTGTTTACTTTACTCGCACTGTTTACTTTACTAGCATACTCTACTGTTTTCCACTCGATACGCTCATAACCTTTGTTTCAAGCAAACCAGTGAGATTGACAACCTCATCGCAAGTTGGGAGCAAAGTACTTGGTTGTGTGTGTGCAGGTTCCACGTTGCTACTGGCCGAAGACGAGTCAACAAGTATCGTTAAATGGCGCCCTTGTTGGAGTGTTACTAAGCCAGTCTGCATCACCTTCAGTCGTTATTGTCTGCTTTTCTCCTGATCGATATACCTTGGTTCTTAACTGAGGGAAAACTTGCTGCTATATTCATCAAAACCTTCTCTTGGGGTTTAGCAATTGGCCGGTCATTTACTACAAGCCAACAAGTTTTCTGGCACCATCATCACCGCGCCATCAACAAGTTTTCTGGCGCCGTTGCCGGGGAAACTCCTACATCAACTATATTTTCCCCCGTCAACTCGGCCCCATCAGTGGGTGCCATATAAGAGCTTGAGACAAAGGCGCCATATAGGAACTTAAAGCAATAGAGAGCATTAAAAAGCAGATATGAAAGACATTTAAATCTAAACCACTTCCTATGCATAGGAATCTTGTAAGAAAATAAATCAACGAGGCACATAGTAGCAAGCATGGATAGGTAAAACAAGTGCCACTTCAAGATTTGCAACATAAAGAGGGGAAACTCAATATTGTTGAGGTCCATCAAACCATGTTTCCCTCTCTCATAATAACTTTCAGTAGCATCATGAATAGAACTAACAATATAACTATCACATAAAGCATCCCTATCATGAGCCACATGCATAAAAGGATTAATACTCCCCACATGAACAATAGTAGTAGGAGCAGATTCAACAGAATAATTATCCTCATCACCATAATCATAAAAAACAGGAGGCATATTGTAATCATAACTAATTTTCTCCTCAAAAGTAGGTGAACTGAAAATATTATACTCATCATCATAACCATCATAAACCAGAGGTTTAGTATCATCACAAACTAGAGAACAACTATTTCGCAAAGCATATTCATCAAACATATCATCATAAGAAGGAACATGGATAGTACTAATGGTACAACAATTATTAACCTTAGAATTGGTACCAAAAAGATTTTCAATATCAAAAGTAGAGTGCTTTTCCCAATCATGATCACTAACATAGGTAACAGGCATAGGAACATCATCCCAACCAGAATTATCATAATCTATAGCAGGATCATAATGCTTAGGGGAAGATACCGTGTTCTCTCGCCTTTTACTCCTCTTCTTCTTCTTCATACTCTTCTTACTCTCTCCTTTAGGAGGGAGAGACTTGAAGGGCATCTTCTCCACATATTCTCTAGGAGGGAAAGGCATCTTCTCCACATAATCTGGTTTGCTGACAGGAACAACAGAAGAAACTTTGGAGGATTCCTCCTCTCTATTAATAAGATCGAAACATCCATTAGTCCTGTCATAGCTTGGCAAAACATCATGTTTTATAAGATCTTGTAAGTAAGTATTTGCAAGGCAATCTTTGGCACAATAGAGACGACAACCACGAAGGGTGCTATTAATATCAACATCTCTCATATCAACCAAAGAAATCTTTCTAGATATCTCTTCACAATTCAAAAACAAAGTAAGCTCATCATACTGATTGAAAGTAATCTTATCATCACAATACAAATCTGCGGTACTCGTTCGATTAATTGGGCATTGAAAATTAAAGTGACCCTTTTTACCGCAAAATTCACAAAGAAAAGGATAAAGCTCATAAACCCTTTCACCAAGCACATCTAGATCCTTGAGCCACATACTGGTTTCTTCATTTGCGTGGGTGATGCAATAATCTTCCTTGTTGTAACTCTGTTCACAAGGTCTATGTATTCCACAAAAATTAACATGCTTATAAGAAATAGTACTTTTAGAAGTTTGAGCATGTTTATTGCAATCATCAATAATAATATCACTTTCTATGTAAGTGTCCTTAAAAGGTTCATGATACACGTCCCCATTTCCTTTAGGAACATTCATATGGGAAGCAAAGGCTTTAAAGCAATTAACCATAATTTGAGGATCAAGACCATATTTAGCACTAAGCTCTTGAAAATCAGCAGTTTCAGTGAAATACTTAATGCAATCAAACTCGTAATTCATACCTGATCCTTTACCTTTGTCGCTGTCCCAACCTTCAATATTGTTTTGAATAGTTTCAAGCAGATCCCACTTGGTGTCAGCATCCTTGCCTGTGAAAGACCCATCAAAGCATGCATCTAGATAGTCCTTGTAATATCCTGAAAGCCTTGCATAAAAATTATTAATAATAATATTACGGGGAAGATCATGAATAGGACATTTATGCATTAGTAACTTCAATCTTCCCCAAGCTTGGGCAATGCTTTCTCCCTCATGCGGATGAAAATTATAAATGTAATTCCTATCTTTATAAACCTGACTAGAAGGATAGAATTTAGAATAAAAGAGAGGTTCAATTTCCTCCCAGTCAATAGATCGACCATCCTTCAATGTTTTATACCATTCCTCAGCTCTGCCTTTCAGTGAAAAAGAGAATAGCTTCTTCTTAACTTGGTTCATTGAAATACCTGCACACTGAAACAACTCGCATAATTCATGTATAAATTGCAAATGATCACCAGGATGGACAGTTCCATCTCCTAAATAGCAGTTATCCCTAACACGTTCAACAATCTTTGTAGGTATTTTAAAAGGATGAGGAGCACAAGCATCATTAGAAACATCACATATGGGAGATAAAATATCATCAGAGCAAACTTTCTCCACTAAAGCTGGGGAACTAAAAATATCATACTTAACAAAACCAGCTTCCCCAAGCTTAGACTTTTCTATAGCATTAGCAACAACGGGATTCAAAGCATTCGTACTAATAATATTGCTATGCGAAATAAGCTCCAAAGGTTTTTCAATTTTCTCTTCAAACACTTCATATCTAAACTCAGGAAAAAGACTCAAGAACTCTTTGTTTTCCATTGAGCCTAACTAGTGAAAATAAAAACAAGAAACAAAAAGATGTAATTGCAGAATCTAAAGGAAATAACTCCGAGCACTCACACAGGAGGATGCGAGTACCTTTTACCTTACCTCCCCGGCAACGGCGCCAGAAAAGAGCTTGATGTCTATGCACGCGTCTGTTCTTGTAGACAGTGTTGGGCCTCCAAGTGCAGAGGTTTGTAGAACAGCATCAAGTTTCCCTTAAGTGGATCACCCAAGGTTTATCGAACTCAGGGAGGAAGAGGTCAAAGTATCTCTCTCAAACAACCCTGCAATTACGATACAGAAAGTCGCTTGTGTCCCCAACACACCCAATACACTTGTCAGATGTATAGGTGCACTAGTTCGGCGAAGAGATAGTGAAATACAAGTGGTATAGATGATTATAAGTAGTAAATGCAATCTGGAATAAAATTGGCAGCAAGCAAACAAGTAACAAAACAGCAAGTAAACGATGTGCAAAGCTTGGAAACAAGGCCTAGGGATCATACTTTCACTAGTGGACACACTCCCAACAAATATAACATAATTGAACAAATAAATAACTTCTCTTCACTATGGTACTCTGAATTACTCTCCTATTGAATAACACTAATCATTGCATAGGGCTACGAAGCACTCCTTAAAGTTCATCAAGTACTTGACAAACACCACTCATAGAGATATCCAAATCAAATCACAACTCAAGATAAATATTATTGCAACTTAGACCAAGTACTCACACGGTGCACACACTGTCAACATTACACCATGAAAGGAGGAATAGATCACTTCAATACTATCATAGTGATAATTATTCTCATAATCCATAAGAGATCACAATCGTAGCCTAGACCAAGTACCACCACGATGCACGCACTGTCACCGTTACACCATGGCAGGAGGAATAGATTACTTTAATAACACACTAGAGTACACATAATGAAGAAGAGTAACATCTACTTATTCAACATGATACAAAGCTCACAATCACATAAAGATCACATCATGGGAGAGAGAGGTGAACCACATAGCTACCGGTAGAGCCCTCAGCCCCGGGGGAGAACTACTCCCTCCTCATCATAGGAGACAGCAAGGTTGATGGAGATGGCGGTGAGGTCGATGGAGACGGCAGAGACGGTGATGGAGACCGATGGAGATGGCTCCAGGGGCACTTCCCCGTCCCGGCAGGGTGCCGGAACAGAGACTTCTGTCCCCCGAAATTCGTAGACGGTGGCGGCGGAGCTGCGGAACTCTTTCTGGAAAATTGCCGACTACCCTAGGGTTTTCCGTCCCGAGGCTTTATATAGGCGAAGGGGCGTCGTCAGGGAGGGTCCATAAGCTCTTCCCGGCACCCTGCCGGAGAGGGGAATCGCCACCGGAGGTCTTCTTCATCGCCAAGCTTGCCTCCGGAGCGATGAGTGAGTAGTCTACCTTGGACTATGGGTCCATAGCAGTAGCTAGATGGTTGTCTTCTCCACCATGTGCTTCATGTTTAGATCTCATGAGCTGCCCTACATGATTGAGATCACCGTTATGTAATTCTACATGTTTGGTTTGTTGGGATCCGATGAATATTGGTGTTATGATTGAGTTGCTATACTGAAATATATCTTATGTTATCTCTATGTTGTTTATAATCTTGCATGCTCTCCGTTGTTAGTAGCTATCTTGGCCGAGTAGTTGCTAGTGACTCTAAGAGGGGGTATTTATGCTCGATAGTGGGTTCATGCCTCTATTTAACCCGGGGGAGTGACAGAAACCTCTAAGGTTGTAGATGTGTTGTTGCTACTAGGGAGAAAACAACATTCATATGCTCAAGGGCATATGCTTTGTTTACATTACACACTTTGCTTAATGCAATTATTTGTTGTTCGCAACTTAATACTTGTGGAGTTCTCGGATTGATTCGCCACAAGTGGATTATTAGTCATAGATGCAGTTGGATGGCGGTCTATGTATTTTGTTGTAATGCCCAGAGTAAATCTCATAGTGATCTTCTTGACATATCACGTTATCTTTATTCTATCAATTGCCCAACTATAATTTGTTTACCCAGCATGTGTTATTTATCTTATGGAGAGACACCACTAGTGAACTGTGGACCCCGGTCCTATTTCCATCATATTGCTATCACCTGTTTACTTTACTTGTTGGAATTATGCCCTAGAGGCAATAATAAAGATGTTATTATTATAATTCTTGTTCATGATAATGTTTATATTCCATGCTAGAATTGTATTAAGCGGAAACTTTAATACTTGTGTGGTTTATGAACAACACCGTGTCCCTAGTATGCCTCTATGGACTAGCTCATTGATTAATGATGGTTAAGGTTTCCTAACCATAGACATGAGTTGTCAATTAATAATGAGATCATGTCATTAGGAGAATTATGTGATGGACAGACCCAAATAAAGCAGAGCAATTAGATCGTATCATTGTGTTCATCTTTGCGAAGCTTTTTCCTATGTCAAGTATTGTATTCCTTAGACCATGAGATAATACAACTCCCTGGTATCGGAAGAAAGCTTTGAGGTCATCAAACGTCATCCTATGTGAGGGTGATCATAAAGGTGTCTCTCAGGTGATCGGGAAGTACTTGTTGGGTTGTATGTATCGAGATGGAATTTGTCCCTCCCAAGTCGGAGAGATATACTTCGGGTCCACTCGGTAATTGATATCAACACCGCTTGCAAGCATGTGGTTAAGGAGTTAATCACGAAGTGATATCGGATTACGGAACGAGTAAAGTACTTGCTGTGAACGAGATTGAACTAGGTATGCCGATACCGACGATCGAATCTCGGGCAAGTAAAATATCGTGTGACAAAGGGAATACATATACGGGATTAATTGAATCCTGACATCGTGGTTCATCCGATATGATCATCGATGAATATGTGGGAGTCAATATGGGTTTCCAGATCCCGCTGTTGATTATTGATAGAAGATCATGTCTGCATATTCTCGAACCCGTAGGGTCACACACTTAACGTGCATCGACGCTAGGATAGAATGGATAATTGGTTTATGAGTTTTTGTTCGGAGTCTCGGATGAGATCCAGGACATCACGAGAGGTTCCGGAATGGTCCGGAGAATAAGATTCATATAAAAGAAAGCAGTTTTTGGATTCCGGAATCGTTTCAGAGTTTATCGGTATTGTACCGGAAGGTTCTAGAAGGTTCCGGAGTGGGACCAACGTGGGCCCACTTGTCGGAGGCCTGTATGGGCCTAAGGGGAAGTGCCCTGGCCACTTTGGGCCAGGCGCACAAGGCCCCTAAGGCCCAGCCGGCCAGCCCTTAGGGGAAACCCTAAGGGAACCTTCCAGAAGAGGGGGGGGAAGACTTGCCCCCTACTCTTCCCCCTAGCCGCCGCCCTAGAGGCTTGGAGGAGGGGCCAAGGCAGCCGGCCAGCCCCCCATATAAGGGGGGGCAGGGGCGCAGCCCCCTCCCACTCCAACCCTAGCCGCCGGCCAACTGCTGCCCCTCCACCTCTCTCTCTCGCGACTCTGCGTAGGCGAAGCCTTGCCGCAGAAACTCTCCACCATAAGCACCACGCCGTTGTGCTGCAGATCCAATCTATCTCTCCACCATACTTGCTGGACCAAGGAAGGAGGAGACGTCGCTGCACCGTACGTGTGCATCTCTCGGAGGCGCCGCCACTTGCGGCGTAGGATCAGATCGGATCGCGAGGAGGAGACGGCTAGTACGACTACATCATCCACGTTCTGTTGAACATTTCCGCTGTGCGATTTCTTCAAGGGTATGAAGATCTCATCTACCTCTCTCGTTGATTACATCTCCTAGATTAGATCTTGGCTTTCTTGTTCGCATCCGTAGGAAATTTTTTGATTTACTATGCTGCGAAACCCTTCAGTGGTATCAGAGCTAGATCTATGCGTAGATGTGTTTCACGAGTAGAACGCAACATGCTTGTTGCGGGCGTTGATGTTTTCTGTTGCAAACCTCTTTGTTTTGTATTTCTTATGGCGCGGCATAGTGAGATCGAAGCGGTCCAGGCCAACTTTACGCGACCTCGTTCGCGAGACCGGCTCCGCACTTGACGTGTGGCTTGTTCCACACATGCGGCTGGTGGATGCCAGTTTCTCTCACTATAGTAGTCATGAGATTTACAACGGATGTTAGCAACCATAATATCACCGTTGTGGCTTTTTGTAGGTAAGAATCGTTCTTAGCTTGTTACTCCCATAAGCCACGTAAAACATGCAACAACAAAGTAGAGGCGTCTAACTTGTTTTTGCAGGGAGTGTTTTGTGATATGGTATGGCCCAAGACATGATGTGTATGAATTGAGATGTATGCGATGATCATGTTTTGTAATCTTTCACGACTTGCATGTCGATGAGTTCACAACCGGCAGGAGCCATATGGTTGTCTTTATAATTGTGTATGACCTGCGAGTCAACTTCTTATACGCCATGTAATAGCTTTACTTTATCGCTAAGTAGTTAGCAATAGTTGTAGTTGCTATTCGTGGTGGAGGCAATCATGGTGGAGTGATGGAGATCATGCCGGCGCGCACAAGATGGAGATCATGGCGCGGAGATTGGCTATACCATGTCACATAAAATTATATGCATGTGATGTTTATCCTTTTATGTATCTTATTATGCTTAGATCGCGACGGTAGCATTATAAGATGATTCCTCACTTAAAGATCAAGATAAAATTGTGTTCTCCCCTCGTATGCGCCGTTGCGAAAGTTTGTCGTTTTCAAGCACCTCGTGATGATCGGGTGCTATAAACTCTACGCTCACATACAATGGGTGCAAGCCAGTTTTGCACATGCGGAGATACTTGGGTTTAACTTGACGAGCCTAGCATGTACAGACATGGCCTCGGAACACATGAACCGAAAGGTTAAACATGAGTCATATGAATGATATGATCGACACTTTGTTGTCCACCATTGAAATCACATCTCTTCTCGTGAAGATCGGATTAGGTGTGGTGAATTTGGATCGTGTTCACTAAACAACTTGAGGGATGTTGAATTTAGTGGAGTTCATCTAGTAATTTGATTAAGTTGAACTAGTTATCATGAACATAGTCTAAATTGTACTTGCAATGTTGTAGATCAAATGGCTAAGTCCAACTTCAACTTCAATGTTTTTGCTGAGAAAGAAAAGCTTAAGAACAATGGTCTAACTTCACCAACTTGTTCCGCAATCTGAGAATCATTCTCGCTGGCGGACAAAAAGCCTATGTACTTGAGGAAGCGTTAGGTGACACCCCTGCTGCAACAGCGAAAACTGAAGAACTTGCTGACTTCAATGCTCGCAGAGATGATTGTGATGCGATTATGAGTACCATGCTGTTTTCTATGGAACCGGAACTTCAAAATCGTTTTGAGAAGTACCGCGGGCCTTATGAGATTCTTGAGGAACTGAAAATCATGTTTCAGACTCAAGCCCGTTCTGAGAGATATGAGATCTCTGAGAAGTTCTTTAACTGCAAGATGGAGGAAGGGAGTTCCGTTAGTGAGCACGCCATTAAGATGTCGGGCTACACTCAACGCCTTGAGCAACTGGACTGCAAGATTCCAGAAGAGCTCAAGATTGACAGAGTTCTGCAATCACTCCCTCCTAGCTACAAAGGTTTTGTAGTTACTCACAATCAAATTGGTTCCACTGATACGATCACTGAGCTCTTCGCAAAGCTTAAAGCTGCGGAGGTGGATATCAAGAAAGACAATCATGTGTTGATGGTCAACAAGACCACTAGCTTTAAGAAAGCTAAGGGTGCAAAGGGATCCTTCAAGAAAGGCAGCGGCAAGCGCGTTGCCCCTGCTGAGAAGAAGCTCAAGTCTGGACCTAAGCCGGACACTGAGTGCTTCTATTGCAAGGACAAAGGTCACTGGAAGCGCAACTGTCCAAAGTACTTAGCGGACAAGAAGGCTGGCACCATTAAAGGTATATTTGATATACATGTTATTGATGTTTACCTTACTAGCGCTCGTTGTAGTGCCTGGGTATATGATACTGGTTCAGTTGCTAATATTTGTAACTCGAAACAGGAGCTATGGAATAAACGGCGGCTAGCAAGGGATGAGGTGACGATGCGCGTTGGCAATGGATCAAAAGTTGATGTGATGGCCGTCGGCACGCTCTCCTTAGTTTTACCTTCGGGATTAGTTTTAAACCTTAATAAATGTTATTATGTGCCTGCGTTGAGCATGAACATTATATCTGGATCGTGTTTATTGCAAGACGGTTATTCATTTAAATATGAGAATAATGGTTGTTCTATTTATATGAATAACATCTTTTATGGTCATGCACCTATTGTGAATGGTTTATTTCTTCTGAATCTCGAAAGCAATGAACGCACATCCATAACATTGAGGCTAAAAGATGCAAAGTAGATAGTGATAATCCAACTTATTTGTGGCACTGCCGTCTAGGTCATATTGGTGTAAAACGCATGAAGAAACTCCATTCTGATGGACTTTTGGAGTCTCTTGATTTTGAATCATTTGACACGTGCGAGCCGTGCCTCATGAGCAAGATGATCAAAACTCCGTTCTCCGGAATAATGGAGCGAGCAACGGACTTATTGGAAATCATACATACCGATGTGTGCGGACCAATGAGTGTTTCGACGCGCGGTGGATATCGCTATTTTCTCACTTTTACTGATGACTTAAGTAGATATGGGTATATCTATTTAATGAAACATAAATCTGAAACGTTTGAAAAGTTCAAAGAATTTCAGAACGAAGTGGAAAACCATCGTAACAGGAAAATTAAATTTCTGCGATCCGATCGTGGAAGTGAGTATTTGAGTTATGATTTTCTCACGCATCTTAAAGCAAGCGGAATCGTTTCGCAACTCACGCCACCCGGAACACCACAGCGCAATGGTGTGTCTGAACGCCGGAATCGAACTCCATTAGATATGGTGCGATCAATGATGTCTCTTACAGATTTGCCGTTATCATTTTGGGGTTATGCATTAGAAACCGCTGCATTCACTTTAAATAGGGCACCATCTAAATCCATTGAGATGACACCGTATGAACTATGGTTTGGTGCTAAACCTAAGTTGTCATTTCTTAAAGTTTGGGGATGCGAAGCTTACGTCAAGAGGTTGATGTCGGACAAGCTCGAACCCAAAGCGGAGAAATGCGTCTTCATAGGATACCCTAAGGAAACGATTGGGTATACCTTCTACCACAGATCCGAAGGCAAAGTGTTTGTTGCTAAGAACAGATCCTTTCTTGAGAAGGAGTTTCTCTCGAAAGAAGTGAGTGGGAGGAAGGTAGAGCTAGACGAGGTTATTGAACCTTCTCTCGAGTTGGAGAGTAGCGCAGCACCTGAAGTTGTTCCGGTGCCGTCTGCACCAACAAGAGAGGAAGCTAATGACAAGGATCATGAAACTTCGAACGATGCTACTACTGAACTTCGCAGGTCGACAAGGTCACGTGCCACTCCTAAATGGTACGGCAACCTGTCTTAACCGTCTTGTTGTTAGACAACAGTGAACCAGCGAACTATGAGAAAGCGATGATGAGCCCAGACTCTGAGAAATGGCTAGAGGCCATGAATCCGAATTGGGATCCATGAGCGAAAACCAAGTGTGGACTTTGGTGGACCCTCCTAGCGACCGTAAGGCCGTTGAGTGCAAATGGATTTTCAAGAAGAAAACGGACGCGGATGGTAAGTTACTGTCTATAAAGCTCGGCTTGTCGCAAAAGGTTTCGACAAGTTCAAGGTGTTGACTACGATGAGACTTTCTCTCCCGTAGTGATGTTTAAGTCCATTCGGATTTATTAGCAATTGCTGCTTTCATGATTATGAAAATATGGCAGATGATTGTCAAGACTGCGTTCCTCAATGGCAACATGATGAAGAGTTGTATATGATGCAGCCCGAAGGGTTTGTCGATCCTAAGGATGCTAATAAGGTGTGCAAACTTCAGCGTTCATTTATGGACTGAAGCAAGCATCTCGAGTTGAACCTTCGTTTTGATCAAGTGATCAAGAGTTTTGGATTTGTTCCAAATTGCTACGAAGCTTGTATCTACAAGAAGTGAGTGGGAGCTCGGGTGACATTTTTAGTACTATATGTGGATGACATATTGATTATGGGAAATGACATCGGTTATGCTTAACGATGTGAAGAGTTATTTGAATAAATGTTTTTCAATGAAAGACTAGGAAAGCTGCTTATATATTAGGCATCAAAATCTATAGAGATAGAGAAAGACGCCTAATAGCTTTAAGCCAAAGTACATACCTGGAGAAAGTTCTGAAGAGGTTCAGAATGGATAAGCAAAGAAAGGTTCATTGCCATGTTGTCAGGTAAGATATTGAGCAAGGCTCAGTGTCCAGCTACGGTAAAAGATAGAGATACTATGAGCAAAGTGCCATATGCCTCGGCCATAGGTTCTATCATGTATGCCATGCTGTGTACTAGACCGGATGTGTCCAATGCTCTTAGTTTGACGAGCATATACCAAAGTGATCCAGGAGTGGAACATTGGACAGCCGTAAAGAACATCTAAAGTATTTAAATAGGACTAAAGAAATGTTCTTGGTCTATGGAGGTGATGAGGAGCTCGTCGTAAAAGGTTACGTCGACGCTAGTTCGACACCGACCCGGATGATTCTAAATCTCAGACAGGATACGTTTATATTTTGAATGGTGGAGCTGTGAGCTGGAGAAGCTGCAAGCAAAGCGTGATCGCGGGATCTACAACAGAAGCGGAATACATGGCTGCTTCGGAAGCATCAAGTGAAGGAGTTTGGATCAGAAACTTCATCACTGAGCTTGGTGTGGTTCCAAATGCCTTGGACCCACTGGAGATATTGTGACAACACTGGCGCCATAGCACTGGCTAAGGAACCAAGATATCATCCAAAAACCAAGCACATCAACCGCCGTTCCATATAATTCGAGATTATATAGCAGATGGAGATCTGAAGATTAGCAAAGTACATACAGATCTGAATGTCGCAGATCCGTTGACTAAACCTCTTCCACGAGCAAAACATGATCAGCACCTTAATGCCATGGGTGTTAGATTGTTACCAGATGTAAACTAGATTATTGACTCTAGTGCAAGTGGGAGGGCCAAGGCAGCCAGCCAGCCCCCCATATAAGGGGGGGGTAGGGGCGCAGCCCCCTCCCACTCCAACCCTAGCCGCCGGCCAACTGCTGCCCCTCCACCTCTCTCTCTCGTTCCCTGTTTTCTGCTATTTTTGTGTTTCAGAAGTGATACACAGGAATATTCTCGGAATTGGACGAAACAAGTTCCTGAAGTCTTATTTTGTCGGAGCTTCCAGAGATCCGAAGAGATGTAGGAGGGGGCCACAGGGGCCCCACACACCAGGCCGGCGCGGCAGGGCCTGGGCCGCGCCAGCCAGCGTGAGGCCACTGGCCCCCCCTCTGCATTCGCCCTTTGCCTATAAAGACCCGCCGACAGGAAAACCTAAGTACCGATCAATTTTCCAGAAACAACATCGCGATCCGCCGCCGTCGTCAACCCGAGATCAGGAGGGTCCATCAGCTTTCCGGCACCCTGCCGGAGAGGGGAATCGCCACGGAGGTCTTCTTCATCGCCCATGCTTGCCTCAGGAGCGATGAGTGAGTAGTCTACCTTGGACTATGTCGTCCATAGCAGTAGCTAGATGGTTTGTCTTCTCCACCATTTGCTCATGTTAGATCTCTGAGCTGCCCTACATGATTGAGATCCGTTATGTATTCTACATGTTTGGTTTGTTGGGATCGATGAATATTGGTGTTATGATTGAGTGCTATACTGAAATATCTCTTATGTTATCTTTGTTGTTTATAATCTTGCATGCTCTCGTTGTTAGTAGCTATCTTGGCCGAGTAGTTGCTAGTGACTCTAAGAGGGGGTATTTATGCTCGATAGTGGGTTCATGCCTTTATTTAACCTGGGGGAGTGACAGAAACCTCTAAGGTTGTAGATGTGTTGTTGCTACTAGGGAGAAAACAACATTCATATGCTCAAGGGCATATGCTTTTTATTACATTACACACTTTGCTTAATGCAATTATCTGTTGTTCGCACTTAATACTTGTGGAGTTCTCGGATTGATTCGCACAAGTGGATTATTAGTCATAGATGCAGTTGGATGGCGGTCTATGTATTTTGTTTGTAATGCCCAGAGTAAATCTCATAGTGATATTCTTGACATATCACGTTATCTTTATTCTATCAATTGCCCAACTGTAATTTGTTTACCCAGCATGTGTTATTTATTTATGGAGAGACACCACTAGTGAAACTGTGGACCCCGGTCCTATTCCATCATATTGCTATCACCTGTTTACTTTACTCGCACTATTTACTTTACTAGCATACTCTACTGTTTTCCACTCGATACGCTCATAACCTTTGTTTCAGCAAACCAGGTGAGATTGACAACCTCATCGCAAGTTGGGACGAAAGTACTTGGTTGTGTGTGTGCAGGTTCCACGTTGCTACTGGCCGAAGACGAGTCAACAAGTATCGTTAAATGGCGCCCTTGTTGGAGTGTTACTAAGCCAGTCCGCATCACCTTCAGTCGTTATTGTCTGCTTTTCTCCTGATCGATATACCTTGGTTCTTAACTGAGGGAAAACTTGCTGCTATATTCATCAAAACCTTCTCTTGGGTTTAGCAACTGGCCGGTCATTTACTACAAGCCAACAAGTTTTCTGGCACCATCATCACCGCGCCATTCAACAAGTTTTCTGGCGCCGTTGCCGGGGAAACTCCTACATCAACTATATTTTCCCCCATCAACTCGGCCCCATCAGTGGGCGCCATATAGAGCTTGAGACAAAGGCGCCATATAGGAACTTAAAGCAATAGAGAGCATCAAAAGCAGATATGAAAGACATTTAAATCTAAACCACTTCCTATGCATAGGAATCTTGTAAGAAAATAAATCAACGAGGCACATAGTAGCAAGCATGGATAGGTAAAACAAGTGCCACTTCAGATTTGCAACATAAAGAGGGGAACTCAATATTGTTGAGGTCCATCAACCATGTTTCCCTCTCATAATAACTTTCAGTCAG
This sequence comes from Dactylis glomerata, assembly GCA_007115705.1. Classification (NCBI taxonomy): domain Eukaryota; kingdom Viridiplantae; phylum Streptophyta; class Magnoliopsida; order Poales; family Poaceae; genus Dactylis; species Dactylis glomerata. The sequence continues at coordinate 591,235 of QXEO01000129.1, forward strand.
CATGAATAGAACTAACAATATAACTATCACATAAAGCATCCCTCTCATGAGCCACATGCATAAAAGGATTAATACTCCCACATGAACAATAGTAGTAGGAGCAGATTCAACAGAATAATTATCCTCATCACCATAATCATAAAAACAGGAGGCATATTGTAATCATAACTAATTTCTCCTCAAAAGTAGTGAACTGAAATATTATACTCATCATCATAACCATCATAAACCAGAGGTTTAGTATCATCACAAACGAGAGACAACTATTTCGCAAAGCATATTCATCAAACATATCATCATAAGAAGGAACATGGATAGTACTAATGGTACAACAATTATTAACCTTAGAATTGGTACCAAAAAAGATTGTCAATATCAAAAGTAGAGGCTTTTCCCAATCATGATCACTAACAAGGTAACAGGCATAGGAACATCATCCCAACCAGAATTATCATAATCTATAGCAGGATCATAATGCTTAGGGGAAGATACCGTGTTCTCTCGCCTTTTACTCCTGCTTCTTCTTCTTCATACTCTTCTTACCTCTCTCCTTTAGGAGGGAGAGACTTGAAGGGCATCTTCTCCCACATCTTCTCTAGGAGGGAGGAAAGGCATCTTCTCCACATAATCTGGTTTGCTGACAGGAATACAACAGAAGAAACTTTGGAGGATTCCTCCTCTCTATTATATAAGATCGAAACATCCATTAGTCCTGTCATAGCTTGGCAAAACATCATGTTTTATAAGATCTTGTTAAGTAAGTATTTGCAAGGCAACTTTGGCACAATAGAGACGACAACCACGAAGGGTGCTATTAATATCAAACATCTTCTCATATCAAACCAAAGAAATCTTTCTAGATATCTCTTCACAATTCAAAAACAAAGTAAGCTCATCATACTGATTGAAAGTAATCTTATCATCACAATAAAATCTGCGGTACTCGTTCGATTAATGGGCATTGAAATTAAAGTGACCCTTTTTACCGCAAAATTCACAAAGAAAAGGATAAAGCTCATAAACCCTTTCACCAAGGCACATCTAGATCTTGAGCCAACATACTGGTTCTTCATTTGCGTGGGTGCATGCAATAATCTTCCTTGTTGTAACTCTGTTCACAAGGTCTATGTATTCCACAAATATTAACATGCTTATAAGAAATAGTACTTTTAGAAGTTTGAGCATGTTTATTGCAATCATCAATAACAATATCACTTCTATGTAAGTGTCCTTAAAAGGTTCATGATACACGTCCCCATTGCCTTTAGGAACATTCATATGGGAAGCAAAGGCTTTAAAGCAATTAACCATAATTTGAGGATCAAGACCATATTTAGCACTAAGCTCTTGAAAATCAGCAGTTTCAGTGCAATACTTAATGCAATCAAACTCGTAATTCATACCTGATCCTTTACCTTGTCGCTGTCCCACCCTTCATATTGTTTTGAATAGTTTCAAGCAGATCCCACTTGGTGTCCAGCATCCTTGCTTGTGAAGACCCATCAAAGCATGCATCTAGATAGTCCTTGTAATATCCTGAAAGCCTTGCATAAAAAATTATTATAATAATATTACGGGGAAGATCATGAATCGGACATTTATGCATTAGTAACTTCAATCTTCCCAAGCTTGGGCAATGCTTTCTCCCTCATGCGGATGAAAAATATTATAAATGTAATCCTCTCTTTAAAACCTGACTAGAAGGATAGAATTAGAATAAAAGGAGAGGTTCAATTTCCTCCCAGTCAATAGATCGACCATCCTTCAATGTTTTACCATTCCTCAGCTCTGCCTTTCAGTGAAAAAGAGAATAGCTTCTTCTTAACTGGTTCATGAAATACCTGCACACTGAACAACTCGCATAATTCATGTATAAATTGCAAATGATCACCAGGATGGACAGTTCCATCTCCTAATAGCAGTTATCCCTAACACGTTCAACAATCTTTGTAGGTATTTTAAAAGGATGAGGAGCACAAGCATCATTAGAAACATCACATATGGGAGATAAAATATCATCAGAGCAAACTTTCTCCACTAAAGCTGGGGAACTAAAAATATCATACTTAACAAAACCAGGCTTCCCCAAGCTTAGACTTTTCTATAGCATTTAGCAACAACGGGATTCAAAGCATTTCGTACTAATATATTGCTATGCGAAATAAGCTCCAAAGGTTTTTCAATTTTCTCTTCAAACACTTCATATCTAAACTCAGGAAAAAGACTCAAGAACTCTTTGTTTTCCATTGAGCCTAACTAGTGAAAATAAAAACAGAAACAAAAAGATGTAATTGCAGAATCTAAAGGAAATAACTCCGAGCACTCACACAGGAGGATGCGAGTACCTTTACCTTACCTCCCCGGGCAACGGCGCCAGAAAAGAGCTTGATGTCTATGCACGCGTCTGTTCTTGTAGACAGTGTTTGGGCCTCCAAGTGCAGAGGTTTTGTAGAACAGCATCAAGTTTCCCTTAAGTGATCACCCAAGGTTTATCGAACTCAGGGAGGGAAGATGTCAAAGTATCTCTCTCAAACAACCCTTCAATTACTATACAGAAAGTCGCTTGTGTCCCCAACACACCCAATACACTTGTCAGATGTATAGGTGCACTAGTTCGGCGAAGAGATAGTGAAATACAAGTGGTTATAGATGATTATAAGTAGTAAATGCAATCTGGAATAAATTGGCAGCAAGCAACAAGTAACAAAACAGCAAGTAAACGATGTGCAAAGCTTGGAAACAAGGCCTAGGGATTACTTTCACTAGTGGACACACTCCCAACAAATATAACATAATTGAACAACATAAATAACTTCTCTTCACTATGGTACTCTGAATTACTCTCCTATTGAATAACACTCATCATTGCATAGGGCTACGAAGCACTCCTAAGTTCATCAAGTACTTGACAAACACCACTCATGAGATATCCAAATCAAATCACAACTCAAGATAAATATATTGCAACTTAGACCAAGTACTACACGGTGCACACCACTGTCAACATTACACATGAAAGGAGGAGAATAGATCACTTCAATACTATCATAGTGATAATTATTCTCATAATCCATAAGAGATCACAATCGTAGCCTAGACCAAGTACCACCACGATGCACGCACTGTCACCGTTACACCATGGCAGGAGGAATAGATTACTTTAATAACACACTAGAGTACACATAATGAAGAAGAGTAACATCTACTTATTCAACATGATACAAAGCTCACAATCACATAAAGATCACATCATGGGAGAGAGAGGTGAACCACATAGCTACCGGTAGAGCCCTCAGCCCCGGGGGAGAACTACTCCCTCCTCATCATAGGAGACAGCAAGGTTGATGGAGATGGCGGTGAGGTCGATGGAGACGGCAGAGACGGTGATGGAGACCGATGGAGATGGCTCCAGGGGCACTTCCCCGTCCCGGCAGGGTGCCGGAACAGAGACTTCTGTCCCCCGAAATTCGTAGACGGTGGCGGCGGAGCTGCGGAACTCTTTCTGGAAAATTGCCGACTACCCTAGGGTTTTCCGTCCCGAGGCTTTATATAGGCGAAGGGGCGTCGTCAGGGAGGGTCCATAAGCTCTTCCCGGCACCCTGCCGGAGAGGGGAATCGCCACCGGAGGTCTTCTTCATCGCCAAGCTTGCCTCCGGAGCGATGAGTGAGTAGTCTACCTTGGACTATGGGTCCATAGCAGTAGCTAGATGGTTGTCTTCTCCACCATGTGCTTCATGTTTAGATCTCATGAGCTGCCCTACATGATTGAGATCACCGTTATGTAATTCTACATGTTTGGTTTGTTGGGATCCGATGAATATTGGTGTTATGATTGAGTTGCTATACTGAAATATATCTTATGTTATCTCTATGTTGTTTATAATCTTGCATGCTCTCCGTTGTTAGTAGCTATCTTGGCCGAGTAGTTGCTAGTGACTCTAAGAGGGGGTATTTATGCTCGATAGTGGGTTCATGCCTCTATTTAACCCGGGGGAGTGACAGAAACCTCTAAGGTTGTAGATGTGTTGTTGCTACTAGGGAGAAAACAACATTCATATGCTCAAGGGCATATGCTTTGTTTACATTACACACTTTGCTTAATGCAATTATTTGTTGTTCGCAACTTAATACTTGTGGAGTTCTCGGATTGATTCGCCACAAGTGGATTATTAGTCATAGATGCAGTTGGATGGCGGTCTATGTATTTTGTTGTAATGCCCAGAGTAAATCTCATAGTGATCTTCTTGACATATCACGTTATCTTTATTCTATCAATTGCCCAACTATAATTTGTTTACCCAGCATGTGTTATTTATCTTATGGAGAGACACCACTAGTGAACTGTGGACCCCGGTCCTATTTCCATCATATTGCTATCACCTGTTTACTTTACTTGTTGGAATTATGCCCTAGAGGCAATAATAAAGATGTTATTATTATAATTCTTGTTCATGATAATGTTTATATTCCATGCTAGAATTGTATTAAGCGGAAACTTTAATACTTGTGTGGTTTATGAACAACACCGTGTCCCTAGTATGCCTCTATGGACTAGCTCATTGATTAATGATGGTTAAGGTTTCCTAACCATAGACATGAGTTGTCAATTAATAATGAGATCATGTCATTAGGAGAATTATGTGATGGACAGACCCAAATAAAGCAGAGCAATTAGATCGTATCATTGTGTTCATCTTTGCGAAGCTTTTTCCTATGTCAAGTATTGTATTCCTTAGACCATGAGATAATACAACTCCCTGGTATCGGAAGAAAGCTTTGAGGTCATCAAACGTCATCCTATGTGAGGGTGATCATAAAGGTGTCTCTCAGGTGATCGGGAAGTACTTGTTGGGTTGTATGTATCGAGATGGAATTTGTCCCTCCCAAGTCGGAGAGATATACTTCGGGTCCACTCGGTAATTGATATCAACACCGCTTGCAAGCATGTGGTTAAGGAGTTAATCACGAAGTGATATCGGATTACGGAACGAGTAAAGTACTTGCTGTGAACGAGATTGAACTAGGTATGCCGATACCGACGATCGAATCTCGGGCAAGTAAAATATCGTGTGACAAAGGGAATACATATACGGGATTAATTGAATCCTGACATCGTGGTTCATCCGATATGATCATCGATGAATATGTGGGAGTCAATATGGGTTTCCAGATCCCGCTGTTGATTATTGATAGAAGATCATGTCTGCATATTCTCGAACCCGTAGGGTCACACACTTAACGTGCATCGACGCTAGGATAGAATGGATAATTGGTTTATGAGTTTTTGTTCGGAGTCTCGGATGAGATCCAGGACATCACGAGAGGTTCCGGAATGGTCCGGAGAATAAGATTCATATAAAGAAAGCAGTTTTTGGATTCCGGAATCGTTTCAGAGTTTATCGGTATTGTACCGGAAGGTTCTAGAAGGTTCCGGAGTGGGACCAACGTGGGCCCACTTGTCGGAGGCCTGTATGGGCCTAAGGGGAAGTGCCCTGGCCACTTTGGGCCAGGCGCACAAGGCCCCTAAGGCCCAGCCGGCCAGCCCTTAGGGGAAACCCTAAGGGAACCTTCCAGAAGAGGGGGGGGAAGACTTGCCCCCTACTCTTCCCCCTAGCCGCCGCCCTAGAGGCTTGGAGGAGGGGCCAAGGCAGCCGGCCAGCCCCCCATATAAGGGGGGGCAGGGGCGCAGCCCCCTCCCACTCCAACCCTAGCCGCCGGCCAACTGCTGCCCCTCCACCTCTCTCTCTCGCGACTCTGCGTAGGCGAAGCCTTGCCGCAGAAACTCTCCACCATAAGCACCACGCCGTTGTGCTGCAGATCCAATCTATCTCTCCACCATACTTGCTGGACCAAGGAAGGAGGAGACGTCGCTGCACCGTACGTGTGCATCTCTCGGAGGCGCCGCCACTTGCGGCGTAGGATCAGATCGGATCGCGAGGAGGAGACGGCTAGTACGACTACATCATCCACGTTCTGTTGAACATTTCCGCTGTGCGATTTCTTCAAGGGTATGAAGATCTCATCTACCTCTCTCGTTGATTACATCTCCTAGATTAGATCTTGGCTTTCTTGTTCGCATCCGTAGGAAATTTTTTGATTTACTATGCTGCGAAACCCTTCAGTGGTATCAGAGCTAGATCTATGCGTAGATGTGTTTCACGAGTAGAACGCAACATGCTTGTTGCGGGCGTTGATGTTTTCTGTTGCAAACCTCTTTGTTTTGTATTTCTTATGGCGCGGCATAGTGAGATCGAAGCGGTCCAGGCCAACTTTACGCGACCTCGTTCGCGAGACCGGCTCCGCACTTGACGTGTGGCTTGTTCCACACATGCGGCTGGTGGATGCCAGTTTCTCTCACTATAGTAGTCATGAGATTTACAACGGATGTTAGCAACCATAATATCACCGTTGTGGCTTTTTGTAGGTAAGAATCGTTCTTAGCTTGTTACTCCCATAAGCCACGTAAAACATGCAACAACAAAGTAGAGGCGTCTAACTTGTTTTTGCAGGGAGTGTTTTGTGATATGGTATGGCCCAAGACATGATGTGTATGAATTGAGATGTATGCGATGATCATGTTTGTAATCTTTCACGACTTGCATGTCGATGAGTTCACAACCGGCAGGAGCCATATGGTTGTCTTTATAATTGTGTATGACCTGCGAGTCAACTTCTTATACGCCATGTAATAGCTTTACTTTATCGCTAAGTAGTTAGCAATAGTTGTAGTTGCTATTCGTGGTGGAGGCAATCATGGTGGAGTGATGGAGATCATGCCGGCGCGCACAAGATGGAGATCATGGCGCGGAGATTGGCTATACCATGTCACATAAAATTATATGCATGTGATGTTTATCCTTTTATGTATCTTATTATGCTTAGATCGCGACGGTAGCATTATAAGATGATTCCTCACTTAAAGATCAAGATAAAATTGTGTTCTCCCCTCGTATGCGCCGTTGCGAAAGTTTGTCGTTTTCAAGCACCTCGTGATGATCGGGTGCTATAAACTCTACGCTCACATACAATGGGTGCAAGCCAGTTTTGCACATGCGGAGATACTTGGGTTTAACTTGACGAGCCTAGCATGTACAGACATGGCCTCGGAACACATGAACCGAAAGGTTAAACATGAGTCATATGAATGATATGATCGACACTTTGTTGTCCACCATTGAAATCACATCTCTTCTCGTGAAGATCGGATTAGGTGTGGTGAATTTGGATCGTGTTCACTAAACAACTTGAGGGATGTTGAATTTAGTGGGAGTTCATCTAGTAATTTGATTAAGTTGAACTAGTTATCATGAACATAGTCTAAATTGTACTTGCAATGTTGTAGATCAAATGGCTAAGTCCAACTTCAACTTCAATGTTTTTGCTGAGAAAGAAAAGCTTAAGAACAATGGGTCTAACTTCACCAACTTGTTCCGCAATCTGAGAATCATTCTCGCTGGCGGACAAAAAGCCTATGTACTTGAGGAAGCGTTAGGTGACACCCCTGCTGCAACAGCGAAAACTGAAGAACTTGCTGACTTCAATGCTCGCAGAGATGATTGTGATGCGATTATGAGTACCATGCTGTTTTCTATGGAACCGGAACTTCAAAATCGTTTTGAGAAGTACCGCGGGCCTTATGAGATTCTTGAGGAACTGAAAATCATGTTTCAGACTCAAGCCCGTTCTGAGAGATATGAGATCTCTGAGAAGTTCTTTAACTGCAAGATGGAGGAAGGGAGTTCCGTTAGTGAGCACGCCATTAAGATGTCGGGCTACACTCAACGCCTTGAGCAACTGGACTGCAAGATTCCAGAAGAGCTCAAGATTGACAGAGTTCTGCAATCACTCCCTCCTAGCTACAAAGGTTTTGTAGTTACTCACAATCAAATTGGTTCCACTGATACGATCACTGAGCTCTTCGCAAAGCTTAAAGCTGCGGAGGTGGATATCAAGAAAGACAATCATGTGTTGATGGTCAACAAGACCACTAGCTTTAAGAAAGCTAAGGGTGCAAAGGGATCCTTCAAGAAAGGCAGCGGCAAGCGCGTTGCCCCTGCTGAGAAGAAGCTCAAGTCTGGACCTAAGCCGGACACTGAGTGCTTCTATTGCAAGGACAAAGGTCACTGGAAGCGCAACTGTCCAAAGTACTTAGCGGACAAGAAGGCTGGCACCATTAAAGGTATATTTGATATACATGTTATTGATGTTTACCTTACTAGCGCTCGTTGTAGTGCCTGGGTATATGATACTGGTTCAGTTGCTAATATTTGTAACTCGAAACAGGAGCTATGGAATAAACGGCGGCTAGCAAGGGATGAGGTGACGATGCGCGTTGGCAATGGATCAAAAGTTGATGTGATGGCCGTCGGCACGCTCTCCTTAGTTTTACCTTCGGGATTAGTTTTAAACCTTAATAAATGTTATTATGTGCCTGCGTTGAGCATGAACATTATATCTGGATCGTGTTTATTGCAAGACGGTTATTCATTTAAATATGAGAATAATGGTTGTTCTATTTATATGAATAACATCTTTTATGGTCATGCACCTATTGTGAATGGTTTATTTCTTCTGAATCTCGAAAGCAATGAAACGCACATCCATAACATTGAGGCTAAAAGATGCAAAGTAGATAGTGATAATCCAACTTATTTGTGGCACTGCCGTCTAGGTCATATTGGTGTAAAACGCATGAAGAAACTCCATTCTGATGGACTTTTGGAGTCTCTTGATTTTGAATCATTTGACACGTGCGAGCCGTGCCTCATGAGCAAGATGATCAAAACTCCGTTCTCCGGAATAATGGAGCGAGCAACGGACTTATTGGAAATCATACATACCGATGTGTGCGGACCAATGAGTGTTTCGACGCGCGGTGGATATCGCTATTTTCTCACTTTTACTGATGACTTAAGTAGATATGGGTATATCTATTTAATGAAACATAAATCTGAAACGTTTGAAAAGTTCAAAGAATTTCAGAACGAAGTGGAAAACCATCGTAACAGGAAAATTAAATTTCTGCGATCCGATCGTGGAAGTGAGTATTTGAGTTATGATTTTCTCACGCATCTTAAAGCAAGCGGAATCGTTTCGCAACTCACGCCACCCGGAACACCACAGCGCAATGGTGTGTCTGAACGCCGGAATCGAACTCCATTAGATATGGTGCGATCAATGATGTCTCTTACAGATTTGCCGTTATCATTTTGGGGTTATGCATTAGAAACCGCTGCATTCACTTTAAATAGGGCACCATCTAAATCCATTGAGATGACACCGTATGAACTATGGTTTGGTGCTAAACCTAAGTTGTCATTTCTTAAAGTTTGGGGATGCGAAGCTTACGTCAAGAGGTTGATGTCGGACAAGCTCGAACCCAAAGCGGAGAAATGCGTCTTCATAGGATACCCTAAGGAAACGATTGGGTATACCTTCTACCACAGATCCGAAGGCAAAGTGTTTGTTGCTAAGAACAGATCCTTTCTTGAGAAGGAGTTTCTCTCGAAAGAAGTGAGTGGGAGGAAGGTAGAGCTAGACGAGGTTATTGAACCTTCTCTCGAGTTGGAGAGTAGCGCAGCACCTGAAGTTGTTCCGGTGCCGTCTGCACCAACAAGAGAGGAAGCTAATGACAAGGATCATGAAACTTCGAACGATGCTACTACTGAACTTCGCAGGTCGACAAGGTCACGTGCCACTCCTAAATGGTACGGCAACCCTGTCTTAACCGTCTTGTTGTTAGACAACAGTGAACCAGCGAACTATGAGAAAGCGATGATGAGCCCAGACTCTGAGAAATGGCTAGAGGCCATGAAATCCGAATTGGGATCCATGAGCGAAAACCAAGTGTGGACTTTGGTGGACCCTCCTAGCGACCGTAAGGCCGTTGAGTGCAAATGGATTTTCAAGAAGAAAACGGACGCGGATGGTAATGTTACTGTCTATAAAGCTCGGCTTGTCGCAAAAGGTTTTCGACAAGTTCAAGGTGTTGACTACGATGAGACTTTCTCTCCCGTAGTGATGTTTAAGTCCATTCGGATTTTATTAGCAATTGCTGCGTTTCATGATTATGAAATATGGCAGATGGATGTCAAGACTGCGTTCCTCAATGGCAACATTGATGAAGAGTTGTATATGATGCAGCCCGAAGGTTTTGTCGATCCTAAGGATGCTAATAAGGTGTGCAAACTTCAGCGTTCCATTTATGGACTGAAGCAAGCATCTCGGAGTTGGAACCTTCGTTTTGATCAAGTGATCAAGAGTTTTGGATTTGTTCCAAATTGCTACGAAGCTTGTATCTACAAGAAAGTGAGTGGGAGCTCGGTGACATTTTTAGTACTATATGTGGATGACATATTGATTATTGGAAATGACATCGGTATGCTTAACGATGTGAAGAGTTATTTGAATAAATGTTTTTCAATGAAAGACCTAGGAGAAGCTGCTTATATATTAGGCATCAAAATCTATAGAGATAGAGAAAGACGCCTAATAGCTTTAAGCCAAAGTACATACCTGGAGAAAGTTCTGAAGAGGTTCAGAATGGATAAAGCAAAGAAAGGTTCATTGCCCATGTTGTCAGGTAAGATATTGAGCAAGGCTCAGTGTCCAGCTACGGTAAAAGATAGAGATACTATGAGCAAAGTGCCATATGCCTCGGCCATAGGTTCTATCATGTATGCCATGCTGTGTACTAGACCGGATGTGTCCAATGCTCTTAGTTTGACGAGCATATACCAAAGTGATCCAGGAGTGGAACATTGGACAGCCGTAAAGAACATCCTAAAGTATTTAAATAGGACTAAAGAAATGTTCTTGGTCTATGGAGGTGATGAGGAGCTCGTCGTAAAAGGTTATGTCGACGCTAGTTTCGACACCGACCCGGATGATTCTAAATCTCAGACAGGATACGTTTATATTTTGAATGGTGGAGCTGTGAGCTGGAGAAGCTGCAAGCAAAGCGTGATCGCGGGATCTACAACAGAAGCGGAATACATGGCTGCTTCGGAAGCATCAAGTGAAGGAGTTTGGATCAGAAACTTCATCACTGAGCTTGGTGTGGTTCCAAATGCCTTGGACCCACTGGAGATATTGTGTGACAACACTAGCGCCATAGCACTGGCTAAGGAACCAAGATATCATCCAAAGACCAAGCACATCAACCGCCGGTTCCATATAATTCGAGATTATATAGCAGATGGAGATCTGAAGATTAGCAAAGTACATACAGATCTGAATGTCGCAGATCCGTTGACTAAACCTCTTCCACGAGCAAAACATGATCAGCACCTTAATGCCATGGGTGTTAGATTGTTACCAGATGTAAACTAGATTATTGACTCTAGTGCAAGTGGGAGGGGCCAAGGCAGCCAGCCAGCCCCCCATATAAGGGGGGGGTAGGGGCGCAGCCCCCTCCCACTCCAACCCTAGCCGCCGGCCAACTGCTGCCCCTCCACCTCTCTCTCTCGTTCCCTGTTTTCTGCTGTTTTGTGTTTCAGAAGTGATACACAGGAAATATTCTCGGAATTGGACGAAACAAGTTCCTGAAGTCTTATTTTGTCCGGGAGCTTCCAGAGATCCGAAGAGATGTAGGAGGGGGGCCACAGGGGCCCCACACACCAGGCCGGCGCGGCCAGGGCCTGGGCCGCGCCAGCCAGGCGTGAGGCCACCTGGCCCCACCTCTGACATCGCCCCTTTGCCTATAAAGACCCGCCGACAGGAAAAACCTAAGTACCCGATCAATTTTCCAGAAACACATCGCGATCCGCCGCCGTCGTCGACCCGAGATCAGGAGGGTCCATAAGCTCTTCCCGGCACCCTGCCGGAGAGGGGAATCGCCACCGGAGGTCTTCTTCATCGCCATGCTTGCCTCAGGAGCGATGAGTGAGTAGTCTACCTTGGACTATGGGTCCATAGCAGTAGCTAGATGGTTGTCTTCTCCACCATGTGCTTCATGTTTAGATCTCATGAGCTGCCCTACATGATTGAGATCACCGTTATGTAATTCTACATGTTTGGTTTGTTGGGATCCGATGAATATTGGTGTTATGATTGAGTTGCTATACTGAAATATATCTTATGTTATCTCTATGTTGTTTATAATCTTGCATGCTCTCCGTTGTTAGTAGCTATCTTGGCCGAGTAGTTGCTAGTGACTCTAAGAGGGGGTATTTATGCTCGATAGTGGGTTCATGCCTTTATTTAACCTGGGGGAGTGACAGAAACCTCTAAGGTTGTAGATGTGTTGTTGCTACTAGGGAGAAAACAACATTCATATGCTCAAGGGCATATGCTTTGTTTACATTACACACTTTGCTTAATGCAATTATCTGTTGTTCGCAACTTAATACTTGTGGAGTTCTCGGATTGATTCGCCACAAGTGGATTATTAGTCATAGATGCAGTTGGATGGCGGTCTATGTATTTTGTTGTAATGCCCAGAGTAAATCTCATAGTGATCTTCTTGACATATCACGTTATCTTTATTCTATCAATTGCCCAACTGTAATTTGTTTACCCAGCATGTGTTATTTATCTTATGGAGAGACACCACTAGTGAACTGTGGACCCCGGTCCTATTTCCATCATATTGCTATCACCTGTTTACTTTACTCGCACTATTTACTTTACTGGCATACTCTACTGTTTTCCACTCGATACGCTCATAACCTTTGTTTCAAGCAAACCGGTGAGATTGACAACCTCATCGCAAGTTGGGAGCAAAGTACTTGGTTGTGTGTGTGCAGGTTCCACGTTGCTACTGGCCGAAGACGAGTCAACAAGTATCGTTAAATGGCGCCCTTGTTGGAGTGTTACTAAGCCAGTCCGCATCACCTTCAGTCGTTATTGTCTGCTTTTCTCCTGATCGATATACCTTGGTTCTTAACTGAGGGAAAACTTGCTGCTATATTCATCAAAACCTTCTCTTGGGGTTTAGCAACTGGCCGGTCATTTACTACAAGCCAACAAGTTTTCTGGCACCATCATCACCGCGCCATCAACAAGTTTTCTGGCGCCGTTGCCGGGGAAACTCCTACATCAACTATATTTTCCCCCATCAACTCGGCCCCATCAGTGGGCGCCATATAAGAGCTTGAGACAAAGGCGCCATATAGGAACTTAAAGCAATAGAGAGCATCAAAAAGCAGATATGAAAGACATTTAAATCTAAACCACTTCCTATGCATAGGAATCTTGTAAGAAAATAAATCAACGAGGCACATAGTAGCAAGCATGGATAGGTAAAACAAGTGCCACTTCAAGATTTGCAACATAAAGAGGGGAAACTCAATATTGTTGAGGTCCATCAAACCATGTTTCCCTCTCTCATAATAACTTTCAGTAGCATCATGAATAGAACTAACAATATAACTATCACATAAAGCATCCCTATCATGAGCCACATGCATAAAAGGATTAATACTCCCCACATGAACAATAGTAGTAGGAGCAGATTCAACAGAATAATTATCCTCATCACCATAATCATAAAAAACAGGAGGCATATTGTAATCATAACTAATTTTCTCCTCAAAAGTAGGTGAACTGAAAATATTATACTCATCATCATAACCATCATAAACCAGAGGTTTAGTATCATCACAAACTAGAGAACAACTATTTCGCAAAGCATATTCATCAAACATATCATCATAAGAAGGAACATGGATAGTACTAATGGTACAACAATTATTAACCTTAGAATTGGTACCAAAAAGATTTTCAATATCAAAAGTAGAGTGCTTTTCCCAATCATGATCACTAACATAGGTAACAGGCATAGGAACATCATCCCAACCAGAATTATCATAATCTATAGCAGGATCATAATGCTTAGGGGAAGATACCGTGTTCTCACGCCTTTTACTCCTCTTCTTCTTCTTCATACTCTTCTTACTCTCTCCTTTAGGAGGGAGAGACTTGAAGGGCATCTTCTCCACATATTCTCTAGGAGGGAAAGGCATCTTCTCCACATAATCTGGTTTGCTGACAGGAACAACAAAAGAAACTTTGGAGGATTCCTCCTCTCTATTAATAAGATCGAAACATCCATTAGTCCTGTCATAGCTTGGCAAAACATCATGTTTTATAAGATCTTGTAAGTAAGTATTTGCAAGGCAATCTTTGGCACAATAGAGACGACAACCACGAAGGGTGCTATTAATATCAACATCTCTCATATCAACCAAAGAAATCTTTCTAGATATCTCTTCACAATTCAAAAACAAAGTAAGCTCATCATACTGATTGAAAGTAATCTTATCATCACAATACAAATCTGCGGTACTCGTTCGATTAATTGGGCATTGAAAATTAAAGTGACCCTTTTTACCGCAAAATTCACAAAGAAAAGGATAAAGCTCATAAACCCTTTCACCAAGCACATCTAGATCCTTGAGCCACATACTGGTTTCTTCATTTGCGTGGGTGATGCAATAATCTTCCTTGTTGTAACTCTGTTCACAAGGTCTATGTATTCCACAAATATTAACATGCTTATAAGAAATAGTACTTTTAGAAGTTTGAGCATGTTTATTGCAATCATCAATAACAATATCACTTTCTATGCAAGTGTCCTTAAAAGGTTCATGATACACGTCCCCATTTCCTTTAGGAACATTCATATGGGAAGCAAAGGCTTTAAAGCAATTAACCATAATTTGAGGATCAAGACCATATTTAGCACTAAGCTCTTGAAAATCAGCAGTTTCAGCGAAAGACTTAATGCAATCAAACTCGTAATTCATACCTGATCCTTTACCTTTGTCGCTGTCCCAACCTTCAATATTGTTTTGAATAGTTTCAAGCAGATCCCACTTGGTGTCAGCATCCTTGCTTGTGAAAGACCCATCAAAGCATGCATCTAGATAGTCCTTGTAATATCCTGAAAGCCTTGCATAAAAATTATTAATAATAATATTACGGGGAAGATCATGAATAGGACATTTATGCATTAGTAACTTCAATCTTCCCCAAGCTTGGGCAATGCTTTCTCCCTCATGCGGATGAAAATTATAAATGTAATTCCTATCTTTATAAACCTGACTAGAAGGATAGAATTTAGAATAAAAGAGAGGTTCAATTTCCTCCCAGTCAATAGATCGACCATCCTTCAATGTTTTATACCATTCCTCAGCTCTGCCTTTCAGTGAAAAAGAGAATAGCTTCTTCTTAACTTGGTTCATTGAAATACCTGCACACTGAAACAACTCGCATAATTCATGTATAAATTGCAAATGATCACCAGGATGGACAGTTCCATCTCCTAAATAGCAGTTATCCCTAACACGTTCAACAATCTTCGTAGGTATTTTAAAAGGATGAGGAGCACAAGCATGGTTAGAAACATCACATATGGGAGATAAAATATCATCAGAGCAAACTTTCTCCACTAAAGCTGGGGAACTAAAAATATCATACTTAACAAAACCAGCTTCCCCAAGCTTAGACTTTTCTATAGCATTAGCAACAACGGGATTCAAAGCATTCGTACTAATAATATTGCTATGCGAAATAAGCTCCAAAGGTTTTTCAATTTTCTCTTCAAACACTTCATATCTAAACTCAGGAAAAAGACTCAAGAACTCTTTGTTTTCCATTGAGCCTAACTAGTGAAAATAAAAACAAGAAACAAAAAGATGTAATTGCAGAATCTAAAGGAAATAACTCCGAGAACTCACACAGGAGGATGCGAGTACCTTTTACCTTACCTCCCCGGCAACGGCGCCAGAAAAGAGCTTGATGTCTATGCACGCGTCTGTTCTTGTAGACAGTGTTGGGCCTCCAAGTGCAGAGGTTTGTAGAACAGCAGCAAGTTTCCCTTAAGTGGATCACCCAAGGTTTATCGAACTCAGGGAGGAAGAGGTCAAAGTATCCCTCTCAAACAACCCTGCAATTACGATACAGAAAGTCGCTTGTGTCCCCAACACACCCAATACACTTGTCAGATGTATAGGTGCACTAGTTCGGCGAAGAGATAGTGAAATACAAGTGGTATAGATGATTATAAGTAGTAAATGCAATCTGGAATAAAATTGGCAGCAAGCAAACAAGTAACAAAACAGCAAGTAAACGATGTGCAAAGCTTGGAAACAAGGCCTAGGGATCATACTTTCACTAGTGGACACACTCCCAACAAATATAACATAATTGAACAAATAAATAACTCTCTTCACTATGGTACTCTGAATTACTCTCCTATTGAATAACACTAATCATTGCGTAGGGCTACGAAGCACTCCTTAAAGTTCATCAAGTACTTGACAAACACCACTCATAGAGATATCCAAATCAAATCACAACTCAAGATAAATATTATTGCAACTTAGACCAAGTACTAACACGGTGCACACACTGTCAACATTACACCATGAAAGGAGGAATAGATCACTTCAATACTATCATAGTGATAATTATTCTCATAATCCATAAGAGATCACAATCGTAGCCTAGACCAAGTACCACCACGATGCACGCACTGTCACCGTTACACCGTGGCAGGAGGAATAGATTACTTTAATAACACACTAGAGTACACATAATGAAGAAGAGTAACATCTACTTATTCAACATGATACAAAGCTCACGATCACATAAAGATCACATCATGGGAGAGAGAGGTGAACCACATAGCTACCGGTAGAGCCCTCAGCCCCGGGGGAGAACTACTCCCTCCTCATCATAGGAGACAGCAAGGTTGATGGAGATGGCGGTGAGGTCGATGGAGACGGCAGAGACGGCGATGGAGACCGATGGAGATGGCTCCGGGGGCACTTCCCCATCCCGGCAGGGTGCCAGAACAGAGACTTCTATCCCCCGAAATTCGTCGACGGTGGCGGCGGAGCTGCGGAACTCTTTCTGGAAAATTGCCAACTCCCCTAGGGTTTTCCGTCCCGAGGCTTTATATAGGCGAAGGGGCGTCGTCAGGGGGCTGCCAGGGGCTCCTCACGCATAGGGGGCGCGGCCAGGGCCTGGGCCGCGCCACCCTGGTGTGAGGGCAGCCCCTGGCCCCCCTCCAGCTCTCGTTTGGTCCTCGTCCTTCGTCCGGGAAAAATAAGACTTCTGGAACTTGTTTCATTCAATTCTGAGAATATTTCCTGTGTAGCTTTTCTGAAACACAAAAATAGCAGAAAACAGGGAACTGGCACTGTGGCATCTTGTCAATAGGTTAGTTCAGGAAATCGCATAAAAACGCCACGAAGTGTAACGAAACACAAGGCAAATGGTGCAAAAACAAGCATGGAGCATCAAAAATTATAGATACGTTTGAGACGTATCAGTACCTTTTACCTTACCTCCCCGGCAATGGCGCCAGAAAAGAGCTTGATGTCTATGCACGCGTCTGTTCTTGTAGACAGTGTTGGGCCTCCAAGTGCAGAGGTTTGTAGAACAACAACAAGTTTCCCTTAAGTGGATCACCCAAGGTTTATCGAACTCAGGGAGGAAGAGGTCAAAGCTATCCCTCTCAACCAACCCTGCAATTATGATACAGAAAGTCTCTCGTGTCCCCAACACACCCAATACACTTGTCAGATGTATAGGTGCACTAGTTCAGCGAAGAGATAGTGAAATACAAGTAGTAGTGATGATTATAAGTAGTAAATGTAGTCTAAAATAAATATCGCTGCAAGCAAACATGTAACAAAAATGAAAGGAAACGGTGTGCAATGCTTGTAAACAAGGCCTAGGGATCATACTTTCACTAGTGGACACACTCCCAACAAATATAACATAATTGAACCAATAGATGCTATCATCAATATGCAACTCAAAACAATTCTCCAATGGAAAACAAACACTAATCATGCGTAGGGCTACGGAGCACTCCTCAAAGTCCGTATGTACCCAAACTAGATTGTCCCACACTATCACCATGAACGCACAAGATGGTTCCAACAAACACCAACAATTCATAGAGACATTAACCAAAAAGATACACATGATGCGCACACCAGTCACCTTCACACCATGATACAAGGTATCTCCGGAGATTACAAATATAAAGCACGGGAGTAGCATAATATCTGAATAATAGCATCTACCAATTCAACTAGATACAAAGCTCACGATCACATAAAGATCACATCATGGGAGAGAGAGGTGAACCACATAGCTACCGGTAGATCCCTCAGCCCCGGGGGAGAACTACTCCCTCCTCATCATAGGAGACAGCAAGGTTGATGGAGATGGCAGTGAGGTCGATGGAGACGGTGGAGACGGCGATGGAGACCGATGGAGATGGCTCTGGGGGCACTTCCCCGTCCCGGCAGGGTGCCGGAATAGAGACTTCTGTCCCCCGAAATTTGTCTTCGACGGCGGTGGCGCTGCGGAACTCTTCTGGAAATTTCGCCGATCGTTTTTGGGCCGTCGGGAGGCTTCTTATAGGCGAAGGGGCGTCGTCAGGAGTGGACCAGAGGCTCCTCACCATAGGTGGGCGCGGCCAGGGCCTGGGCCGCGCCCCCTGGTGGTGAGGGCAGCCTCTGGCCCCTCTCCAGCTCCCGTTTGGTCTTTGATACTCTTCCGGGAAAAATAAGACTTCTGGAACTTGTTTCATCCAATTCTGAGAATATTTCCTGTGTAGATTTTCTGAAACACAAAAACAGCAAAAAACCAGGGAACTGGCACTGTGGCATCTTGTTAGTAGGTTAGTTCCGGAAATCGCATAAAAACGCCACGAAGTGTAATGAAACACAAGGAAAGTGGTGTAAAAACAAGCATGGAGCATCAAAAATTATAGATACGTTTGAGACGTATCAAGAGTAATCTTGTCATCACAATACAAACTTGTGGTACTCATTCGATTAGAAAGGTGACTATTAGGGCCTGAGTATTGAAAATTAAAATGACCAGTGTCATCGCAAAGTTCACAAAGAAAAGGATAAAGCTCACAAACCTTTTCACCAAGTTCATCTAGAGCCTTGTGCCACATTCGGGTTTCTTCATTCCTGTGGTGGATACAATAATCTTCTTTGTCATAACTCTGTTCATAAGGTCTATGTACTCCACAAAAATTAACACGCTTATAAGAAATAGGGCTTTCAGAGGTTAGAGCATGTTTATTGCAATCATCAACAACAATATCACTTTCCATGCAAGTGTCTTTAAAAGGTTCATGATGCACATCCCCATTTCCCTTAGGAACATTAATATGGGAAGCAAAGGCTCTAAAGCAATTAACCATAATTAGGGGATCAAGACCATATTTAACACTAAGCTCTTGAAAATCAGCAGTTTCAGCAAAAGACTTAATGCAATCATACTCATAATTTATACCTGATCCTTTACCTTTGTCGCTATCCCAATCTTCAATATTGTTTTGAATTATTTCAAGCAGATTCCACTTGACATCGACATCCTTGCTTGTGAAAGAGCCATCAAAACATGCATCCAGATAGTTCTTGTAATATCCTGAAAGCCTTGCATAAAAATTATTAGTAACAATATTACGGGGAAGATCATGAATAGGACATTTGAGCATTAGTGACTTCAATCTTCCCCACGCTTGGGAATGCTTTCTCCCTCATGCGGATGAAAATTATAAATGTAATTCCTATCTTTATAAACTTTACTAGAAGGGTAGAATTTAGAATAAAAGAGAGGTACAATTTCCTCCCAATCAATAGGTCGGCCATCCTTCAGTGTTTTATACCATTCCGCAGCTCTGCCCTTCAGTGATAAAGAAAATAGCTTCCTCTTAACTTGGCTCATCGAAATACCTGCACACTTGAACAACTCGCATAATTCATGTATAAAGAGCAAATGATCACCAGGATGGACAGTTCCATATCCTAAATAGCAGTTATTCATAGCACGTTCAACAATTTTCATCGGTATTTTAAAAGGATGAGGAGCACAAGCATCATTAGAAACATCAAATATGGGAGATAAAATATCATCAGAGCAAACTTTCTCCATTAAAGCTGGGGAACTAAAAATATCATGCTTAGCAAAACCAGCTTCCCCAAGCTTAGACTTTTCTATAGCATTAGCAATAACGGTGTTCAAAGCATTTATACTAACAACACTATTAGCATGCAAATTAAGCTCCAAAGGTTTTTCAATTTTCTCTTCAAACACTCCATATCCTAACTCAAGAAAAATACTATAGAACTTTTTATTTTCCATTAAACCTAACTAGTGAAAATAAAAACAATAAACAAAAAGATATAATTCCAGAATCTAAAGAAAATAACTCCAAGCACTCACACAGGAGGATGCGAGTACCTTTTACCTTACCTCCCCGGCAACGGCGCCAGAAAAGAGCTTGATGTCTACGCACACGTCTGTTCTTGTAGATAGTGTTGGGCCTCCAAGTGCAGAGGTTTGTAGAGCAGCAGCAAGTTTCCCTTAAGTGGATCACCCAAGGTTTATCGAACTCAGGGAGGAAGAGGTCAAAGCTATCCCTCTCAAGCAACCCTGCAATTACGATACAGAAAGTCTCTTGTGTCCCCAACACACCCAATACACTTGTCAGATGTATAGGTGCACGAGTTCGGCGAAGAGATAGTGAAATACAACTAGTAGTGATAATTATAAGTAGTAAATGTAATCTGAAATAAATATTGTTGCGAGCAAACATGTAACAAAACTGAATGTAAACGGTGTGCAAAGCTTGGAAACAAGGCCAAGGGATCATACTTTCACTAGTGGACACTCTCAACAAAATAACATAATTGAACCTATAGATACTAACTTCAATATGCCACTCTAAACAATTCTCCAATGGAAAACGAACACTAATCATGCGTAGGGCTACGAAGCACTCCTCAAAGTCCGTATTTCCCCAAACTAGATTGTCCCACACTGTCACCGTGGACGCACTAGATGGTTCCAACAAACACCAACAATTCATAGAGACATTAACCAAAAAGACACACATGATGCGCACACTGTCACCGTCACACCATGATACAAGGTATCTCTGGAGTTTATAAATATAAAGCACGGGAGTAGCATAATATCTGAATAATAACATCTACCAATTCAACTAGATACAAAGCTCATGATCACATAAAGATCACATCATGGGAGAGAGAGGTGAACCACATAGCTACCGGTAGAGCCCTAAGCCCCGGGGGAGAACTACTCCCTCCTCATCATAGGAGACAACAAGGTTGGTGGAGATGGCGGTGAGGTCGATGGAGACGGTGGAGATGGCGATGGAGACCGATGGATATGGCTCCGGGGGCACTTCCCCGTCCCGGCAGGGTGCCGGAACAGAGACTTCTGTCCCCCGGAATTTGTCTTCGACGGCAGCGGAGCTGCAGAACTGTTCTAGGAAAAACGCTGATTCTTTTAGGGTTTTCTGCCGGGAAGCTTCTTATAGGCGAAGGGGCATCGTCTGAGGTGGACCAGGGTGGCCTCACAATGGGTGGGCGTGGCCAGGGGCTGGGCCGCGCCCCCTGTTGCGTGGCCAGCCTCTGGCCCCTCTTCGGCTCTTGTTTGGTCCTCGTCCTTCGTCTGAGAAAAATAGGAGTTCCAGAACTTGTTTTGTCCTATTCCAAGAAAATTTCCTGTGTAGCGTTTCTGAAACACAAAAACAGCAGAAAACAGGGAACTGGCACTGTGGCATCTTGTCAATAGGTTAGTTCCAGAAAATCGCATAAAAACACCACGAAGTGTAACGAAACACAAGGCAAATGGTGCATAAACAAGCATGGAGCATCAAAAATTGTAGATACGTTTGAGACGTATCAGACCTCCGGTGGGGATTCCCCTCTCCGGCAGGGTGCCGGGAAGAGCTTCTGGACCCTCCCGATCTCGGGTCGATGACGACAGCAGATCGCGATGTGTTTCTGGAAAATTGATCGGGTACTTAGGTTTTTCCCGTCGGGGGGTCTTTATAGGCGAAGGGGCAGCGTCAGAGGTGGACCAAGGCGGTCTCACACATAGGGGGCACGGGCCAGGGGCTGGCCGCGCCGTCCTGTTGTGTGGCCGGCCCGTGGCCCCCCTCCATCTCCTCTTCGGTCTTCTGGAAGCTTCGTCAAATAATAGGAGGTTTGGCTTTTGTTTCGTCCGATTCTGAGAATATTTCCTGTGTAACTTTTCCGAAACACAAAAATAGCAGAAAACAGGGAACTGGCACTGTGGCATCTTGTTAATAGGTTAGTTCCGGAAAATGCATAAAAACGCCACGAAGTGTAACAAAACACTAAGCAAATGGTGTAAGAACAAGCATGGATCATCAAAAATTATAGATACATTTGGGACGTATCAGCATCCCCAAGCTTAACTCCTGCTCGTCCTCGAGTAAGTAAGTGATAACAAAAGAATAATTTTTGAGGTGACATGCACCAACAAAAGCTTGATCATCTACGTAAGCATTGAGTGCTGGGATCAAAAGGACTTAACACATGGGCATGAAAGATATAATCTTGATAGAAGAAACTTAGCAACCATGTTATAACATGAAAAAGAACACAAATGAAAGATCATGAAAATGAAACAATGAAAGTCAAATGTGTGTTCAAATCATATGGAAAAACATAGCAAATGGTTTTCAGCTTGTCCTTCATGAGAGAGCAAAACATAAATGCATAGGACACCTTCAAGTTTAAGAGGGCGACTAGATACAAGTAATTTAAGAACAAGTGAAACCAAAATCATGAATCAATCAATGAAAACTTTGGGACAATGCACATTGTACTCAGAATGACAACTACGATCTCTTAGACGGTGCATAAAGATAGAAGGTGGTGACTCAACATAAAAGTAAAAGAAAGGCCCTTCGTAGAGGAAAGCAGTGATTGCAAGTTTTATAAACCTTCAAAAATTATGGTACTTACTAGCTTTGAGCTCTCATTGCCCCTATCATAGGCATCTTGAATGGTTAAAGTTAATGCGAGTACAATTATGAAGCATATGCTTGACAAATCATAAGTTGAAAACCTCGTGTCCCGTGAAGTACGAATACCCAAACCTCATGCTACTCGACTTAGAGTCCCAAGCAAGCTCTTGTCATTGTAAGTATACAGGTATCATCGAGAACCGCCAATGGGGTACCTCCGTGCCCGATGACATAGAACAAGCCCACATCAAAATGACAGGACAAACAGACAATGAACACCTCAGCATCTCTTTTATTTACTGTAACGGCCCGGAAAAAAATCCCCTTTTTAGAAATTGATTGTTATTTTATTTTTGTGTATCATCATACATTTTCACAAACTTGCATGTTTTTGTTTAATCTAAAATTATTGGTTTGCTCGCATGGTTCTATATATATATTAAACCCTCCTCTTTTCCTTTTCTTTTTGGATTAAAGTGAACCACAATACTTGAAAACTTTGAAAATTGTTTTGAAACAAAATTAAGATTTTGAAGTGTGTTTGAAACCTGTTTTCAGTTTCTGTCCAAACCTCCTTTCTCTCTAAAATTCTAATTCTGAAATTAAAACAAAGTTTTTCAAGAGAGGGAGAGAGTGCAACACTCTTTTGGCCATTTGGTCCCTTTTCCTTCCAAACCGGAGCAAACCATCTCTGGCCCAATCTTTTCTTAAGCCCATCTTACCTGTTAGAGACATCGCTCCTCCTTCTTCCTATATGGATGAGCATCCGAGCTAGCCACGTCGACCATGGTTGGATGGGACGGCTCCCATATAGCTCCCTTTTCCTTTATAACCCTCCCCTGCAACCCTAGCGTAGCTAGCTCCTCCTCGTTCTTTTTCTTCCGCCGCCACGAAAACCTCCCTCCGCTCTCTCTGTTCCACCCGCTACCGAAGGTCACCGACAGGAGATCGCTACCGCCTCGACGCCACAAGATCGCTCGCATCAAGCTGAGGTGCGGGAATGGAACCGCCGCCTCGTCACCTTTTTGTACGCAGAAGAACAAGAGCCGGACCTGCTCGGATCAACGCCAAGCTCACCGCCTCCGACGACGTCTTCGTCCACCCGCAGTTCCACGGTAGCCTTCATCTCCTGATCCACACAGACCACGTTTCGCTCGACTTCAGAAGTGCGTGCATGCTAGCCCGCGCGACTTCTCCGACCCTAGGTGAGCTCCTCTGTTTCGTCAGTGCCTCGCCGGCGCTTCTTTTCTACCTCGTGGACACTGATGCGCCATAGCACTTTTGCTGCTCCTAACCGCCTCCTTCCTCTGCTCCCTGCATGCATCCGTGGATGAGTTCCGTCTCGAGCCGGTCCTCCTGGAGCAGCTCTTGGATGTCTCCGTCGTCTGGCGCCTCGTTGTGCGTCTTCCCGTGTCTGCGCCGCTCGCCGACCTTGCCGCTCTGCTTCAACGCAAAGCTGTGTGCTTGTGCGCTCGGCAGCGCGTCTCCATCTCTGACACCGAATTCTCCCAGTGACCACGGTGTCCGCATCCGTCCAACGAATCTCCGGCTCTGCACGCCCGCGCACGCCCTCGTCAAGCTTGCGTCCGCGCGGCCGTGCCCAAGGCAGACCTGCAGCCCCGCGCACACGCCAAGTCTGCAAGCTCCACACACCGGCGTCTACTCGCCGTGTCATCCGCGACCGCCTGCGAGTACGCTGGTTCCTCATCCTCGATGCCCCCATGTTCCCATCTCCATCTCCGTTCTCTTCAAGCGCATCCGCGCCTCCTCTGTTCGGCGCCCTCCACGAACTTGACCTCGCAGTGCTCCCTCCGTCGAACACTGCAAACAAATTCAGTTTCGTCAGGTTAACCTGCACTTTCCTCCCATCTTAAGGTATGACATACGATTCTGTTCAGAACTGGTTGAGTACCACAGTGGCTTGAGTCCTTGTCCCGGTTCAAGAGATCATGAGTTCGATCCCTGCGATCGGGGATTTAATCCTATTCTTTTTGCTGCTCAGTTCCGATGCCAAATGGACCTCGACCCATCAGAAACTCCTCCGTCAGTCGCTGACACGCGACGACTCCTATCCGGTGCCTTCAGGTTCAGGTCCGGCCCAGTTTTAGTCTCCAGTTTACTGTTTTCTGAAAATTCCTACAATTGTCAAATCTTGCTAAAACTATATCTTTTAAGCTGTAACTCAGAACAAAACGTATTTTATATGAAAGTTTATCAGAAAAATGAGTAGAAACTGAATATGTCATTCATATTAATGTTTGCATCTCGCATCATGTAGCCACGTGGTAGTTTGCATATCACCTAATACATAACATATGGAGTACTTTGGTATTACCAAATATGGTTACCCCACTTCATTTAATTTTGTGTAGATAACCTATGTCTTGTCTTTGCCATGCTAATCAATATTTAAATTGTCGTGTAGTAAAACAACTTGAACCATATATGTGCGTGTCGGGATTCCGATTCCGCTTAAATTTGATAAGTTGCATTGCATCAAAATTGCCATGCCATGCATGCATTCATATGATCATGCCGATTCTTTTGTCGTAGTAGTAAGTGTTGCATCCGTTGTTTGTTGTAGCATTTTTGCTTCTTCCCGGATAGGACGCTTCGTGGTGATGTGAGCAACGACAAGTTCTTCGGGTGTTCTTCAACCATCTTTTCAGGCGAGCCCTTTTCTCTCTACCCATTTAATACTTTTGCTCTCGCTAGCTCTATATTCTAGCCTTGTGTCGCGATGCTTTGTTCGAGTCATGTGTCCTATCCACATGTTTATCCAAAGCAAAGCTATAGAACCTTCCATACATCCTATTAACCGTGTGCTTGTTGTTTGAGTTGGCCTTGCGAGTCATAGGCGTATTCAGGTTGTTTCAAGTGATGTTACCTTATCGGGTTGGGAAAGTTATCACTTGTTCTACTTTTTGGATACATGTTGTTGGAGATACTCATGGCTTACTTTATTGTTAATAATTAAAATTGAATTAAGTAGAGGCATCGGTGAGTCATTTTGCCAGTTTTACGACGGCTCACTTGTGTCCCCTAGGACCCCGAGATCGCATGAACTGTTCTGAGACTGAGCGCTCTAACCATACGTGGGTACGTTTACAGGCCTCCCCTCGATCACTGCCAGAATCTACATACTTGTCCAGTGGCCACAATTAGTTCGCGGTGTTTCTATTTATTTCTTGTCGGGTGTGCAGCTTGTATCTTATGGTCCAAATTTATTTGGGGGAAGCCCCAGAGTGCCTTGTAACCCCTTTGTTTCTGCACGCTCGTGTAGGTGCGGGACGACTGCAGGTGGGCACCCTCCCCAGAGCGAGGTTCCAGCCCATTAAGCAGCGCCGGCGCAAACAGCTAAGTCCGTTCGGAGATTCGGCCGAACTCTCGACATGGGTTATACTTAGTTAGGTGGCTTCCTGGACATGTTTGTAGTGAAGGAGAGTGTGAGTCGCGACTATCCTAATGGCGCACCTGTTTTTATTAAGGGTGCGAGACTTGCCGGAAGGATTGTTCGAGCGTATGGGTACATTTGGGCACCCCTGCAGGGTTAAATCTTTTTGAAAAGCCGTGTTCGCGGTTATGGACGACTTGAAGCTTTACTACTCGATCATAGAATAACTTACACCTGTTATTTCAATACAAATAAACTTGTGTAGTAAGTTAGCACAACTACAACAACAAACCTGCAATAAAACTTGTTAACTGTGTGAGTGCCTTTGCAATTGCTTCCTCGTTGGGTGTGAAGGGGCGATACATCGGCTGGGTTATGTTTGGTGTTAGTTTCTAGTTGGTTACTTTTATGCGCTCCCTTATCTCAATCTATTTAGACAAAACTTGTAGTGTGTCTCTTTAGTTTAGTACTTTTGTTGCCGCTAAGTCCACCATATAGCCTGTAGGCGAGCACAGCTGAATTCCAGTCTCGCGAATACGTGCCTCGGTACTCACCCTCATTTTTCTTCTTTTTCCTTTCTCTTTCTCCCTCCTTTTTCGGCAACCGTTGGCCCAATCTTCACATGTATGGGAGCACCGACGTTAGCAAGGTTACCCTTCCGGCTTGGCCTAGGCAGGGTTATGGACGCCATCGTTTATCTTCAGGCCTCTTAGGCCCATTTGTATTCTTGTCCGTACTCGGATACTATTTGCTTTATGTATGATTTGGATCCTTGAATTGTATATTTGGATTCTTGACTCTCGGAGTCTTCGTGGTTATTATATAATCTTTTGTGGGTTCCATCGTGAACTTGTGTAACTGTTGCTACCTTGATTCCACCCGCATCGCGTGCATGTTGCACATGCACGAGTCGCTTGGTGGTGCGTTTCCAAAGCGACATCATGTAGATTGTGGCTTGATCGCTATAATCTGCAAGGTGCCGATTTTGGGGCGTTACAAGTTGGTATCAGAGCCAGGTTTTGTCGATACCCGCGGGTCCGCTCTGCCTGTAGGATAACCTTGCGAATGGTCATTGTTGTGTCTAGTGTAAAAACTAATTTGCTAAAAATGTGTTGGATAGCTCTAAGTAGGTCTGCATTTTACTCCTTACCTATGTGCTTCTTCCCTCTTACCTTTGCGAGTTTTGAGTCCCCTCTCTCTCACCTTCTTCAAGTTTTAGGATCCTACGTGGGTGGACGATCTCTTGCCTTCAACCTAATAGGTCCGCTCTTTGGAAGTTCATCATCGTCAATGCAAGCAAGAATCCTTTGTTGGTGGTGTCGAGGAGAAACCTCTTGTTGATGGTGTCGACGAGATCAAGATAGTGAAAGAAGACTCGGTAGTTTAACGCACTATTTCCCCTACACAAGCGTGGATCTCGGGGCGAGATCCCTTGTTGGTGGTGTCGATTGTAACGGCCCGGAAAAAAATCCCCTTTTTAGAAATTGATTGTTATTTTATTTTTGTGTATCATCATACATTTTCACAAACTTGCATGTTTTTGTTTAATCTAAAATTATTGGTTTGCTCGCATGGTTCTATATATATATTAAACCCTCCTCTTTTCCTTTTCTTTTTGGATTAAAGTGAACCACAATACTTGAAAACTTTGAAAATTGTTTTGAAACAAAATTAAGATTTTGAAGTGTGTTTGAAACCTGTTTTCAGTTTCTGTCCAAACCTCCTTTCTCTCTAAAATTCTAATTCTGAAATTAAAACAAGGTTTTTCAAGAGAGGGAGAGAGTGCAACACTCTTTTGGCCATTTGGTCCCTTTTCCTTCCAAATCGGAGCAAACCCTCTCTGGCCCAATCTTTTCTTAAGCCCATCTTACCTGTTAGAGACATCGCTCCTCCTTCTTCCTGTACGGATGAGCATCCGAGCTAGCCACGTCGACCATGGTTGGATGGGACGGCTCCCATACAGCTCCCTTTTCCTTTATAACCCTCCCCTGCAACCCTAGCATAGCTAGCTCCTCCTCGTTCTTTTTCTTCCGCCGCCATGAAAACCTCCCTCCGCTCTCTATGTTCCACCCGCTACCGAAGGTCGCCGACAGGAGATCGCTACTGCCTCGACGCCACAAGATCGCTCGCATCAAGCTGAGGTGCGGGAATGGAACCGCCGCCTCGTCACCTTTTTGTACGCCGAAGAACATGAGCCGAACCTGCTCGGATCAACGCCAAGCTCACCGCCTCCGACGACGTCTTCGTCCACCCGCAGTTCCACGGTAGCCTTCGTCTCCTGATCCACACGGACCACGTTTCGCTCGACTTTAGAAGTGCGTGCACGCCAGCCCGCGCGACTTCTCCGACCCTAGGTGAGCTCCTCTGTTTCGTCAGTGCCTCGCCGGCGCTTCTTTTCTACCTCGTGGACACCGATGTGCCACAGCACTTTTGCTACTCCTAACCGCCTCCTTCCTCTGCTCCCTGCATGCATCCGTGGACGAGTTCCGTCTCGAGCCGGTCCTCCTGGAGCAGCTCTTGGATGTCTCCGTCGTTCGGTGCCTCGCTGTGCGTCTTCCCGTGTCTGCGCCACTCGCCGACCTTGCCGCTCTGCTTCAACGCAAAGCTGCGTGCTTGCACGCTCGGCAGCGCGTCTCCATCTCTGACACCGAGTTCTCCCAGTGACCACGGCGTCCGCATCCGTCCGACGAATCTCCGGCTCTGCACGCCCGCGCACGCCCTCGTCAAGCATGCGTCCGCGCGGCCGTGCCCAAGGCAGACCTGCAGCCCCGCGCACACGCCAAGTCTGCAAGCTCCACACACCGGCGTCTACTCGCCGTGTCATCCGCGACCGCCTGAGAGTACGCTGGTTCCTCGTCCTCGACGCCCCCATGTTCCCGTCTCCGTCTCCGTTCTCTTCAAGCGCATCCGCGCCTCCTCTGTTCGGCGCCCTCCACGAACTCGACCTCGCAGTGCTCCCTCCGTCGAACACTGCAAACAAATTCAGTTTCGTTAGGTTAACCTGCACTTTCCTCCCATCTTAAGGTACGACATACGATTCTGTTCAAAACTGGTTGAGTACCACAGTGGCTTGAGTCCTTGTCCCGGTTCAAGAAATCATGAGTTCGATCCCTGCGATCGGGGATTTAATCCTATTCTTTTTGCTGCTCAGTTCCGATGCCAAATGGACCTTGACCCATCAGAAACTCCTCCATCAGTCGCTGACATGCGACGACTCCTATCCGGCGCCTTCAGGTTCAGGTCCGGCCCAGTTTCAGTCTCCAGTTTATTGTTTTCTGAAAATTCCTACAATTGTCAAATCTTGCTAAAACTATATCTTTTATGCTGTAACTCAGAACAAAACATATTTTATATGAAAGTTTATCAGAAAAATGAGTAGAAACTGAATATGTCATTCATATTAATGTTTGCATCTCGCATCATGTAGCCACGTGGTAGTTTGCATATCACCTAATACATAACATATGGAGTACTTGGGTATTACCAAATATGGTTACCCCACTTCATTTAATTTTGTGTAGATAACCTATGTTTTGTCTTTGCCATGCTAATCAATATTTAAATTGTCATGTAGTAAAACAACTTGAAGCATATATGTGCGTGTCGGGATTCCGATTCCGCTTAAATTTGATAAGTTGCATTGCATCAAAATTGCCATGCCATGCATGCATTCATATGATCATGCCGATTCTTTTGTCGTAGTAGTAAGTGTTGCATCCGTTGTTTGTTGTAGCATTTTTGCTTCTTCCCGGATAGGACGCTTCGTGGTGATGTGAGCAACGACAAGTTCTTTGGGTGTTCTTCGACCATCTTTTCAGGCAAGCCCTTTTCTCTCTACCCATTTAATACTTTTGCTCTCGCTAGCTCTATATTCTAGCCTTGTGTCGCGATGCTTTGTTCGAGTCACGTGTCCTATCCACCTGTTTATCCAAAGCAAAGCTATAGAACCTTCCATACATCCTATTAACCGTGTGCTTGTTGTTTGAGTTGGCCTTGCGAGTCATAGGCATATTCAGGTTGTTTCAAGTGATGTTACCTTATCGGGTTGGGAAAGTTATCACTTGTTCTACTTTTTGGATACATGTTGTTGGAGATACTCATGGCTTACTTTATTGTTAATAATTAAAATTGAATTAAGTAGAGGCATCGGTGAGTCATTTTGCCAGTTTTACGATGGCTCACTTGTGTCCCCTAGGACCTCGAGATCGCATGAACTGTTCTGAGACTGAGCGCTCTAACCATACGTGGGTACGTTTACGGGCCTCCCCTCGATCACTGCCAGAATCTACATACTTGTCCAGTGGCCACAACTAGTTCACGGTGTTTCTATTTGTTTCTTGTCGGGCGTGCAACTTGTATCTTATGGTCCGAATTTATTTGGGGGAAGCCCCAGAGTGCCTTGTAACCCCTTTGTTTCTACACGCTTGTGTAGGTGCGGGACGACTGCAGGTGGGCACCCTCCCCAGAGCGAGGTTCCAGCCCATTAAGCAGCGCCGGTGCAAACAGCTAAGTCCGTTCGGAGATTCGGCCGAACTCTCGACACGGGTTATACTTAGTTAGGTGGCTTCCTGGACATGTTTGTAGTGAAGGAGAGTGCAAGTCGCGACTATCCTAATGGTGCACCTGTTTTTATTAAGGGTGCGAGACTTGCCGGAAGGATTGTTCGAGCGTATGGGTACATTTGGGCACCCCTGCAGGGTTAAATCTTTTTGAAAAGCCGTGTCCGCGGTTATGGACGACTTGGAGCTTTACTACTCGATCATAGAATAACTTACACCTGTTGTTTCAATACAAATAAACTTGTATAGTAAGTTAGCACAACTACAACAACAAACCTGCAATAAAACTTGTTAACTGTGTGAGTGCCTTTGCAATTGCTTCCTCGTTGGGTGTGAAGGGGCGATACATCGGCTGGGTTATGTTTGGTGTTAGTTTCTAGTTGGTTACTTTTATACGCTCTCTTATCTCAATCTATTTAGACAAAACTTGTAGTGTGTCTCTGTAGTTTAGTACTTTTGTTGCCGCTAAGTCCACCATATAGCCTTTAGGCGAGCACAGCTGAATTCCAGTCTCGCAAGTACGTGCCTCGGTACTCACCCTCGTTTTTCTTCTTTTTTCCTTTCTCTTTCTCCCTCCTTTTTCGGCAACCGTTGGCCCGATCTTCACAGGTATGGGAGCACCGACGTTAGCAAGGTTACCCTTCCGGCTTGACCTGGGCAGGGTTATGGACGCCATCGTTTATCTTCAGGCCTCTTAGGCCCATTTGTACTCTTGTCCGTACTCGGATACTATTTGCTTTATGTATGATTTGGATCTTTGAATTGTATATTTGGATTCTTGACTCTCGGAGTCTTCGTGGTTATTATATAATCTTTTGTGGGTTCCATCGTGAACTTGTGTAACTGTTGCTACCTTGATTCCACCCGCATCGCGTGCATGTTGCACATGCACGAGTCGCTTGGTGGTGCGTTTCCAAAACGACATCATGTAGATTGTGGCTTGATCGCTATAATCTGCAAGGTGCCGATTTTGGGGCGTTACAAGTTGGTATCAGAGCCAGGTTTTGTCGATACCCACGGGTCCGCTCTGCCTGTAGGATAACCTTGCCAATGGTCGTTGTTGTGTCTAGTGTAAAAACTAATTTGCTAAAAATGTGTTGGATAGCTCTAAGTAGGTCTGCATTTTACTCCTTACCTATGTGCTTCTTCCCTCTTACCTTTGCGAGTTTTGAGTGCCCTCTCTCTCACCTTCTTCAAGTTTTAGGATCCTACGTGGGTGGACGATCTCTTGACTTCAACCTAATAGGTCCGCTCTTTGGAAGTTCATCATCGTCAATGCAAGCAAGAATCCTTTGTTGGTGGTGTCGAGGAGAAACCTCTTGTTGATGGTGTCGACGAGATCAAGACAGTGAAAGAAGACTCGGTAGTTTAACACACTATTTCCCCTACACGAGCGTGGATCTCGGGGCGAGATCCCTTGTTGGTGGTGTCGATTGTAACGGCCCGGAAAAAAAATCCCCTTTTTAGAAATTGATTGTTATTTTATTTTTGTGTATCATCACACATTTTCACAAACTTGCATGTTTTTGTTTAATCTAAAATTATTGGTTTGCTCGCATGGTTCTATATATATATTAAACCCTCCTCTTTTCCTTTTCTTTTTGGATTAAAGTGAACCACAATACTTGAAAACTTTGAAAATTGTTTTGAAACAAAATTAAGATTTTGAAGTGTGTTTGAAACCTGTTTTCAGTTTCTGTCCAAACCTCCTTTCTCTCTAAAATTCTAATTCTGAAATTAAAACAAGGTTTTTCAAGAGAGGGAGAGAGTGCAACACTCTTTTGGCCATTTGGTCCCTTTTCCTTCCAAACCGGAGCAAACCCTCTCTGGCCCAATCTTTTCTTAAGCCCATCTTACCTGTTAGAGACATCGCTCCTCCTTCTTCCTGTATGGATGAGCATCCGAGCTAGCCACGTCGACCATGGTTGGATGGGACGGCTCCCATACAGCTCCCTTTTCCTTTATAACCCTCCCCTGCAACCCTAGCGTAGCTAGCTCCTCCTCGTTCTTTTTCTTCCGCCGCCATGAAAACCTCCCTCTGCTCTCTCTGTTCCACCCGCTACCGAAGGTCGCCGACAGGAGATCGCTACCACCTCGACGCCACAAGATCGATCGCATCAAGCTGAGGTGCGGGAATGGAACCGCCGCCTCGTCACCTTTTTGTACGCCGAAGAACAAGAGCCGGACCTGCTCGGATCAACGCCAAGCTCACCCGCAGTTCCACGGTAGCCTTCGTCTCCTGATCCACACGGACCACATTTCGCTCGACTTTAGAAGTGCGTGCACGCCAGCCCGCGCGACTTCTCCGACCCTAGGTGAGCTCCTCTGTTTCGTCAGTGCCTCACCGGCGCTTCTTTTCTACCTCGTGGACACCGATGCGCCACAACACTTTTGCTGCTCCTAACCGCCTCCTTCCTCTGCTCCCTGCATGCATCCGTGGACGAGTTCCATCTCGATCCGGTCCTCCTGGAGCAGCTCTTGGATGTCTCTGTCGTCCGGCGCCTCGCTGTGCGTCTTCCCGTGTCTGCGCCGCTCGCCGACCTTGCCGCTCTGCTTCAACGCAAAGCTGCGTGCTTGCGCGCTCGGCAGCGTGTCTCCATCTCTGACACCGAGTTCTCCCAGTGACCACGGCGTCCGCATCCGTCCGACGAATCTCCGGCTCTGCACGCCCGCGCACGCCCTCGTCAAGCTTGCGTCCGCGCGGCCGTGCCCAAGGCAGACCTACAGCCCTGCGCACACGCCAAGTCTGCAAGCTCCACACACCGGCGTCTACTCGCCGTGTCATCCGCAACCGCCTGCGAGTACGCTGGTTCCTCGTCCTCGACGCCCCCATGTTCCCGTCTCCGTCTCCGTTCTCTTCAAGCGCATCCGCGCCTCCTCTGTTCGGCGCCCTCCACGAACTCGACCTCGCAGTGCTCCCTCCGTCGAACACTGCAAACAAATTCAGTTTCGTCAGGTTAACCTGTACTTTCCTCCCATCTTAAGGAACGACATACGATTCTGTTCAGAACTGGTTGAGTACCACAGTGGCTTGAGTCCTTGTCCCGGTTCAAGAGATCATGAGTTCGATCCCTGCGATCGGGGATTTAATCGTATTCTTTTTGCTACTCAGTTCCGATGCCAAATGGGCCTCGACCCATCAGAAACTCCTCCGTCAGTCGCTGACACGCGACGACTCCTATCCGGCGCCTTCAGGTTCAGGTCCGGCCTAGTTTCAGTCTCCAGTTTACTGTTTTCTAAAAATTCCTACAATTGTCAAATCTTGCCGGAAGGATTGTTCGAGCGTATGGGTATATTTGGGCACCCCTGCAGGGTTAAATCTTTTCGAAAAGCCGTTTCCGCGGTCATGGACGACTTGGAGCTTTACTACTCGATCATAGAATAACTTACACCTGTTGTTTCAATACAAATAAACTTGTGTAGTAAGTTAGCACAACTACAACAACAAACCTGCAATAAAACTTGTTAACTGTGTGAGTGCCTTTGCAATTGCTTCCTCGTTGGGTGTGAAGGGGCGATACATCGGCTGGGTTATGTTTGGTGTTAGTTTCTAGTTGGTTACTTTTATACGCTCTCTTATCTCAATCTATTTAGACAAAAGTTGTAGTGTGTCTCTGTAGTTTAGTACTTTTGTTGCCGCTAAGTCCACCATATAGCCTGTAGGCGAGCACAGCTGAATTCCAGTCTCGCGAGTACGTGCCTCGGTACTCACCCTCGTTTTTCTTCTTTTTCCTTTCTCTTTCTCCCTCCTTTTGCGGCAACCGTTGGCCCGATCTTCACAGGTATGGGAGCACCGACGTTAGCAAGGTTACCCTTCCGGCTTGGCCTGGGCAGGGTTATGGACGCCATCGTTTATCTTCAGGCCTCTTAGGCCCATTTGTACTCTTGTCCGTACTCGGATACTATTTGCTTTATGTATGATTTGGATCTTTGAATTGTATATTTGGATTCTTGACTCTCGGAGTCTTCGTGGTTATTATATAATCTTTTGTGGGTTCCATCGTGAACTTGTGTAACTGTTGCTACCTTGATTCCACCCGCATCGCGTGCATGTTGCACATGCACGAGTCGCTTGGTGGTGCGTTTCCAAAGCGACATCATGTAGATTGTGGCTTGATCGCTATAATCTGCAAGGTGCCGATTTTGGGGCGTTACATTTACCATTGGTATAGCTTTTTATTTTGAGATGCATCGTCGAATGTTCACTATGGGCATGCTATAAATTTCCACCATGAATTATGCATGGCTTAGATTTTACGGCCCATGCGTTTCTCTAACACGTATACAAACTCCATGATCCCACAAGATTTCCAATTTATTTCACATCGCGAGTATCCATAAACAAAAGATCACGATATCAACTCAAATAAGAAGTGCAATGTTGAAAGCTTACCCCATGATGGCATGGTTTGGCCAATTTCCAACTTACAACTTGCAAGCATAACAACACAACATAAGAGAGCCACAATATCAAATTTTTAAGAATGAGAAAAGTAAAGTGTGCCATCAGGTTCGTGAGAGCTTTACTGACCAATTTTCGCATAATACCAAAAAGAGTTTAATTTGAAGGATAGATAAAAGTAAGTCAAATGTACTTTGGAATAGCAAATTGCTAATAGGTATGTATGGTAGACACATTGGAACACTTGGTTTTTAGGAGTTGCATGCACGAGTAGAGCTCATACTTAGTACAAAATGAGGGCTAGCAAAAGGCTGGGAGCGACCAACTAAGAGAGCAATAACGGCCATAATCATGCATAGCGA
The DNA here is from genome assembly GCA_007115705.1 of Dactylis glomerata. Lineage (NCBI taxonomy): Eukaryota > Viridiplantae > Streptophyta > Magnoliopsida > Poales > Poaceae > Dactylis > Dactylis glomerata. The sequence goes on from QXEO01000129.1 coordinate 626,738, forward strand.
CAAAGCAACATTAAAAGAAGCATAAGATGGCATAAAAAGTCAAAAAATAAATGATCATATAGGCTTAAGGCGACTTTGTATGAGTCAAACATGTGTGAGCATGCGCCAAGTCAACCCAAATAAAGCATCAAGGAGAAAACCAAATTAATGCTTTCAAATAATAAAAACAACGCATGATTTTTTCAAAGGATCATCAAGCAATCTCAGTCATTTGAGACAAGTCATGCTACAGCAAAACCGCTAAGCATACTATCAAAATGACATCAAGCACGACATGAAAAAGTCTAAGCCGCAGTCTAAATAAGCTCCTTTTTGTACCACTTTTTTGCATGAATTTTTTTCTCTTTTCCAACACCATTCGAACCTTTTCAAAACAACTCTTTTGATGAAAACCAACATGGACCAGAGGTCAAAATACACCTTGATATAAAGATATAACAAGATCTAAACAAAAAATCAAGGCGAAAAACAAAAGCTAAATGTAGTAGCAGAAAAAGAGAACACTCGTTGAATGATAAGAGTGAAAAACGAAGTGTTCTTGGCAAATGAAAAGCAAGGCAACTTCTCCAAAGGAAATCTGTTGGGGTCCAACCATTTATTGCAGCAAACTAAACAAAACAAAACTGAAAACTAAAGACAAGACGCTCCAAGAAAAACGCATAGTGCATGAAGCAATAAAAATATAGTGTGTTGAAAGGTGACCTGATTTTTGTCGATGAAGAAGGGGTGCCTCGGGGGCATCCCCAAGCTTTGACATTGTACCTCTTGTATATTTATTGGGGTGCGTGGGCATCCCCAAGCTTGAGCTTTTGTCCATTCTTCAACTCATCTCATCATTCTCCAATCCCTACACTTGAAAACTTACTTCAAACAAAACTAAACACAATTCCATTAGCAACATTAGTGTAAGCATAATAATGAATCAACCCCTTTTTGCTTCATATTTCATCTCAAAACCACCACATATAAAGCATATTCTACTGTAGCAACTTCCCCAAAAGTTCCGTGATCAAAAGAACTCAAAAAGAAAGCGATCGAGAGGCAAACACAAATAGTAACAGAAATCTGTCAAAACAGAACAGCTAACAAAGGTCAATTTTTTCGAGGGTTTTCTGTTGCTCAAATCAAAAAGTGTATAACTAATGAAAGTTTGGATATAACCTGGGGCATATGCACAAGAAATCGCAGGTAAAAAAGATATTTTGAGAATTTTCATGAATTTTTATGGTGCAGCACCGAAATCTGTTTCAGGACAGCAACATCCCCAAATCTTACCTCACTCAAATTAGAGATTTCTCTTGGCACAAAAACGAAATAAAAATGATAAGGAATGGTTATTACAGTAGTAATAACTTCCAAGAGTCAAATAAAAGAAAAAGAACTGAAAGTAAAACAATGGGTTATCTCCCAAGAGTGCTTTTCTTTAACGCCTTTGAGCTAGGCGCATAAATTGCAAATCAAGTATTTTCGAAAGAGGCATTAAGATCAACTGTTTCTTCAAGATCACCACTTACCACACTAGGCACTTTAGAGGTTCCCGAAGATGATTCAACCTGCAAGTCACTCTTAGTTGAACTAAAAGTCTTACCAATCTTAAAAATATGCTGCGATTTAGGCATAGATACCTTGGGAACATACATAAATTTTTGCTCTTTTCCAACAAAAGGTTTCTCCTTATTAAACTTAAGAGAAGAGAAAATTGAACTTAAAATTTCCATGGATTCCTCTAGTTTCCCAATCCTAAGGTTTTGACTATCAAGAGTAGTGCTAGCTTCTAAAATGGTGATTCTCTTACCGATACTTTCTATCACTTCATTAACTCGGCTAGCGTTATCAAGGATATTTGACAAACTTTTTTCTAAAGATTCTAATTTTTCTATAACTTCCTCCAACGTGATCTCAGTTTTAACAACATGAATAGGTGGTACTCCCACTAAACTTTCTATTAAAGTGCATGCTTCAAGAGCAGTACCCAGAAAATTACCTCCTGCAAGAGTATCAAGAACATACCTATTCCAACTAGATATACCAACATAAAAATTTCTAAGGAGGATCATGGTAGAATGCTTCTTCGTACACCTATGATGAGAATTGCTAATACGGTACCAAGCATCTTTCAAGCTCTCTCCCCCTTGTTGCTTAAAAGTACGAATTTCTACTTCAGGATTACTCATTCTTACAAAACTAAAAGCAGACAAGTAAAAACAACTATAAAGGAAACTAATTTTTTTGTTATTTTGATAAAACGATGCAAGCAAAAATAAAGTAAAGCAAAACTTAAAACAAAGTAAAGGATGTGCGTGCGAAACTCCCCTTGCAGAAGTCTTCTTCCTCCCCGGCAACGGTGCTAGAAAACAGCTTGATGGCGCCCAGTTGACGAGGGAAATTATTCTTCTTTGTTCCCCGGCAATGGCGCCAGAAAACTGCTTGATGCGGACGGTGTTGATATATAGATCACCCACCAGTTGGGAACCCCAAGAGGAAGGTATGATGAGCACAGCAGCAGTTTTCCCTCAGTAAGAAACCAAGGTTTATCAGTCCAGTAGAAGAAAGCCAAACTTAAGAATGTGATGCTTGCTAGATTCATGACACTCCAACAAGGGCGCCGTTTACGACACTTGTTAGCGCGTCTTCAACTAGTAGCAACGTGCAACCTGCACACAACACAACCAAGAACTTTGCTCCCAACTTACGATGAGGTTGTCAATCTCACCGGTTTGCTATAAACAAAGGAATGAGCGTATCGAGTGGAAAACAGTAGTAGTATGCGAGAAAGTAAACAGTGCGAGTAATAGTAAAACAGTGTAACAATGTAAAGGAAATTGGACCGGGGTCCACAGTTCACTAGTGGTGTCTCTCCATAAAATAAATAACAACATGCTGGGTAAATAAATTATAGTTGGGCAATTGATAGAATAAAGATAACATGCATATGTCGCGAGGATCACTATGAGCTTTACTCTGGGCATTACAACAAAATACATAGACCGCCATCCAACTGCATCTATGACTAATAATCCACTCCCGGGGATATCAATCCGAACACCCCAGGAGTATTAAGTTGCGAATAATAGATAACTACATTAAGCAAAGTGTGTAATGTAAACAAAACAAATGTCCTTAGACACAAGAATATTGTTTTCTCCCTAGTGGCAACAACACATCTACAACCTTAGAGGTTTCTGTCACTCCCCCAGATTAAATAGAGGCATGAACCCAACTATCGAGCATAAATACCCCCTCTTGGAGTCACTAGTATCTACTTGGCCAAGATAGCTACTAACAACGGAGAGCATGCAAGATCATAAACAACATAGAGATAACATAAGATATATGATTCAGCACATCAACTCAATATAACACCAATATTCATCGGATCCCAACAAACACAACATGTAGAATTACACAAAGATGATCTCGATCATGTAGAGCAGCTCACGAGATCTAAACATGAAGCACATGGTGGAGAAGACAACTATCTAGCTACTGCTATGGACCCATAGTCCAAGGTAGACTACTCACTCATCGCGCCGGAGGCAAGTATGGCGATGAACAAGACCTCCGGTGGTGATTCCCCTCTCCGGCAGGGTGCCGGGAAGAGCTTCTAGACCCTCCCGATCTCAGGTCGATGACGACGGCGGATCGCGATGTGTTTCTGGAAAATTGATTGGGTACTTAGGTTTTTCCCATCGGGGGTCTTTATAGGCGAAGGGGCAGCGTCAGAGGTGGACCAGGGCGGTGTCACACATAGGGGGTGCAGGCCAGGGGCTGGCCACGCCGCCCTGTTGTGTGGCCGGCCCGTGGCCCCCCTCCGTATCCTCTTCGGTCTTCTGGAAGCTTCGTTAAATAATAGGAGGTTCGGCTTTTGTTTCGTCCAATTCCGAGAATATTTCCTGTGTAAATTTTCTGAAACACAAAAATAGCAAAAAATAGGGAACTGGCACTGTGGCATCTTGTTAATAGGTTAGTTCCGAAAAATGCATAAAAACGCCACGAAGTGTAACAAAACACTAAGCAAATGGTGTAAGAACAAGCATGGGGCATCAAAAATTATAGATACGTTTGGAACGTATCAGACACCTTCAAGTTTAAGAGGGTGACTAGATACAAATAATTTAAGAACAAGCAAAACCATAATCATGAATTAATCAATGGTAAACTTTGGGACTATGCACGTTAAACTCAGAATGGCAACTATGCTCTCTTAGACGATGCATAAAGGTAGAAGGTGGAGACTCAACATAAAAGTAAAAGAAAGACCCTTCGCAGAGGGAAGCAGTGATTAAACATGCGCTAGAGCTTTTTATTTGTAAAACAGAGAGATAAAAATTGGTTTTGAGAGGTGGTTATCTTTGTCAACGACTGGCAATGGAGTTCTTACTATCTTCTGAAAGTGCATACTTTGTATCCCTCATGTTTTGTGTGTTAGATAACAACATTAGAAATTTTAAGTGTGTGTTAAGTGGTGCAGATTTTACAGCTCAAGAAATGGCTAAGTCTCTGGGATGGCATCTCCTTGTTCCAGGCCGGATAATTCGGCCAGGGGCCGGATATTCCACCCTCCCTGCGAGGCATCAGAAAAACGGCTAAGTCTTTTGCTCGGCGTCAACCAGATATGGGGGCCGGATAATCCGTCCCCCCACCGTGAGTGCTCGAAAACGGCTAAGGACTTTCCTCGGCGTCACCCAGATACAGGGCCGGATATTCTGTCCAGGGGCCGGATAATCCGCCCCCCCCCTTCGAAGACTTCAGAATTTCTGCTAAGGACTTTGCTCGGCGTCACCCAGATATGGGGCCGGATATTCCGGCCAGGGGGGCCGGATAATCCGCCCATACTTTGGCCGGATAATCCGCCCCTCCAAGTCAGCAATGGCTACATTTTGGGAGGGGCTATAAATACCCCTCCCCTTCTTCAACCTCAAGCTGCTCGTCCTGCACAAGAAGAACACCCCATTTGGAGCCACCGAATTCACAAGATCTCCTCCCTCAACCCACCAAAGCTCTTGATCTTTGGAGAATCGAAGGAGAAGGCCTTGATCTACATCCTCACCGAAGCGATTTACTTTCCCCTCTCATTTGCTTGAGGGCCCTTGTGTCTTGGGTTCCCTTGTGTCCCTTGACCTTGATTTGTGTGATTGATATCTTGATACTTGTTGATTGATTGCTTTGTGGTGCTTGGGAGCCTCCAATTCAGTTGTGGAGTTGTGCCCCAAGTTTGTAAAGGCCGGTTCCGCCTTGAGGAATCCCTTAGTGGAAAGTGAGCTAGGCCTTTGTGGCGGAAGCTTGCACCGGAGAATAGGGTGAGCCTTTGTGGCGTTGGTTAGGCCTTTGTGGCAACCACACCTCTCCAACGTAGACGTACTTCCCCTAAAAAGGAAGGAACTACGGGAATTACATCCGTGTCTCCGTGTGCTCCACTCTCGGTTACCTCTATCCTTTATTGCCTTTACTTGTTGTATCTTGCTTAGCTTGCTAGTTGTCATATAGGTAAATTCACCTTAGTTGCATATCTAGATAATTTACCTTTTGTGTCAAGCCTAAATTGAAAAAGAATTAAAATTTGAGTAGCACCTATTCACCCCCCCCCCCCTCTAGGTGCCCATACGATCCGTTCATCTTCCACACAAAGCAAGTTTTTGAGAGAGAGATTGGCACATTGGTGCTCTTTTATAAAGCTTGGCACTCCTCCCCACTTTTCCTTTCACAAACCATGGCTAACCGATTCCATCGGGTGCCCACCAACTTTCACATACCATGGAGGAGTGCCTTTTTTTCTTTTCTTTTTTCCTCTTTTTTCTTTCTTTTTGAAATAAAATAATATGGAAGATAGCAAATCCGACCACTACGTCCCCATAAGCTGAAAACAGTGTCACAAAATGAGAAGTATTTTGAAGGTTTTTTGAAGGGTAGCACATGAAAATTTACTTGGAATGCCTTACAAATACTATGCATAGGAATTTATAGTGGACACACAGGCAAACTTGGTTTTTGGGAGTTAGATGCACAAGTAGAGCTCATACTCAGTACAAAATAAAGGCTAGCAAAAAACTAGGAGCGACCAACTAAGAGAGCAATAACAGCCATAATCATGGATAGCGACAAAACATCATTAACCGAAGCATAAAGTGGTATCACAAGTCAAAAACCAAATAATCATAGAGGCTTATCGCGATTTTGTAAGAGTCAAATATGTTGTAAGCATGCGCCAAGTCAACCCAAATAAAGCATCAAAGGAGAAAACCACAATAACATGCTCCCGTATAATAAAAACAACGCATGATTTTTTCAAAGGCTCATTAAGCAATCTCAGTCATTTGAGACAAGTCATGCTACAGCAAAAACTACTAAGTATACTATCAAAACGACATCAAGCATAACATGCAAAAGTCTAAGTCGCAGTCTAAACAAGCTTCCATTTGTACCACTATTGGCATGGAAACTTTTTCTCTTTTCCAACACCACTCAAACCTTTTTGAAATAACTCTTTTGATGAAAACCAACATAGATCAGTGATCTAAATACACCTTGATACAAAGATATAACAAGATCTGAACAAAAATCAAGGTGAAAAACGAAAGCTAAACGCAGTAATAGAAAAAGAGAACACTCGTTGAACGATAAGAGTGAAAACTAGAGTGTTCTTGACAATAAAAAACGAAGTATATGTGCGGCGCACGGTAGCAGTCGACCTAGTCGGAGTATAGGAATCACCGTCGGTCACTGCTACTACTGCACAAAACGAAAACATGTATTGCACACTCATTACGGTCAGCATTGGGTGGTCATATTATGTTTACACTACTCATTCCATCGGTACCTTAATTTGACATATGAGTATAGATTTTGTTGGACTAGAAAGATGAGTTGCTTTGATGTTTTTTCTCTGTAAAAAACACACGGAGGTTAGTATGATTGTATCGTCTGCTAAGCTCCTTATTTAATTGTTCTTATCCTGGTAGGCTTTCCTTGGTTACCAAAGGAAACACAATTTGCAACTAGTAGTACTACTTTTAAATGGGTCCCAACTGATTTTTTCCCGGCAAACAATATCTATTACAATCTGTAGTAGCAAAGCAAATGCCGCGCTGTGGTTGCTCTGCAAGTTTCTTCGGAATGGGGCCCATCTACAGTGAGTAAAATACTTTTGAGCTGGCAGACCAAGGGACGTGTCTTGGCCTGGTGTTGCATGCATCAGGTCGGTTGGTTTTAAACTATGTTCTGTTGTGAAATGCAGTAAAGAGCAGGCGGGCCAGTTTGATCGGCTTTGTTTCTTTTTCTTCGCTCTCTTTGGTGGCCGCGCTGGAAATTCAGCGAGAAGGCGGCGGTGGGTCTGCGGCTGCGGCTGTCAGACGGGAGTCTGTCGAGGACGTCGCTGCTAGGAGGGGCAGACAGTGTCGAGCCGTTGAGGCCGTCTTTACTAAGCGGGCGAAGCGTGGCAATCTGTGGCCTTTGGCGAACTCGGAGTCATGGGGTCGTCACGACCTCCATCACCGCGTCAGCGTCGATGTCAGCAGTGTGGAGGACCCCAATCCGGAGCTAATTCAGAGCAGCAGTCCGGCTAGGTATCGCCTGTATTGTCCTCAGTGCCGCGCTAAGTCGGTGGACGAGGTGAAGTTCGACTTCACGCCATTCCTCATCCAGTACCGGAGCGGCCGCGTGCAGCGGCTCATGGGCACGTGTGTGGTGCCGCCGTCGCTGGACGCGTGCGCACTGGTGTCGCCTCCAGGGAAGCCGTGATCCCCGACCACGGGCCTCACGGTCAGGATCTACCGCCCCGTGTACCACGGCGGAGGCGGGGGCAAGCTCCGGTGCTCCTCTACTTCCACGGGCGGCGCGTTCGTAGTGTAGTCGGCCTTCGACCCCATATACTATGGCTACATCAACGCGCTCGCGGCCAAAGCCGGCGTCATGGCGGTGTCGTTGAACTACAACCTCGCGCCGGAGCACTCTCTCCCGGCAGCCTACGACTACTCGTGGACGGAGTCACCGCTCCCACGCCGTCTCCACGCGTTCCCGACTTTCGAGTGGCTTGGTATCTCTGTCTGGCCATCATCGCTCCACAGCCACAAATCAAGAACCTCTGGCTCGCACTTGTAGCGCAGATGTCCATCGAGGGCACGTCGTCGAGGTCGTCTTGGGGTCACTGGCCGAGCTGAAGGCCGTCGTGCTGCGTTATCTACAAATTTATAGGGCATGTCCAACACTCTGAGTTGTCGCCTCCGTTCCAGATTCACATCAGGTCGTGTTGCATGGATACAGGCATATAGCGTGTAGTGACCTTGCAGGAAGGCAACGCCTTGGTCAGACCTCAGCATCCAAACGCATGTCTTGCAAAGCGTTGGTGATGCGCGGCCTCTCTTACATGTTAGAGCATTCACCAGGCTATCCGCTAAGTAACATTTTATTAAATAACGTAAATTAATAATTTGTTATCGGTCTAACGGAAATTTGGTTCCAGTCCCACGTTTTTAGCAGCGTTGAGTTTCGTGAGTTTGGTTTCATATATTTTAATACCTGTTAGATTGGGATGGATGGACTATTTCTAAAAATGCCAATCACTCTAAAACTTGTACTCTCCCGTCCTAAAATATAAGGCGTCTAAGAATTAGTCAAAAGTCAAAGTTTACTAACTTTGACCAAATATTTGGTAAAAAGTATCTATATCTATAATATTGAATGGATATATAAAAAATATACTTTATGAAAATCTATTGATATCGATTCAGTATTATAAATGTTCATATTTTATGTATAATCATGGTAAAACTTAGAAAATATTAACTTTTGACTAATTCTTAGGTGTCTTACATTTTAGGATGGAGTGAGTACTAAATTTTCCAAAAAACTTATAATATTATGGAAAAGAGGGAGTAATTTTATATGATCATGCATGGTTTCTTTCGTTCTACATGTATTTCTCCACAAATAAGTAGTTTTGGTTGTCCTCGATTATACCCACAATGATGCAAAAATGCATAACTTCGATTTTAAATTTGTAATTTAAATTTCCAAAAGATAGAGGTGTCCCCCTTAAGCTATCAACATCAATGATTGCGGGTGTGGTAAAAACGTCTACTAAAACTGAAAGCCGTGTGGACATTTATTAATCTTGCTAAAACGACACTCACATCCACGCTCATCTTGTCGGCACCAAAATGGACTATCACGGGTGTGACCGATCCAATTTTTTAGTCGCATTTAAGGCTCCATATATGTCGTAACTGGTAAATTCTAAATAATATTTTGATATACCAAAATGAACCGACCGAGAACTCGATGGAGTACAGTCAAGTAAAACGAATAAACCTAAATAATCAAACAATCAAATAAGAGGACGGTGCGGCAAGGCGCGCATATGGATCTAGTACTATATTATAGGTAGTACTGTACAAACGTTCGGAGAAAGCCAGACATTTGGAGAGTGAATTTTTTTCTAGTTAGATGACTGAGTGAATGGCACGTTTTTAGAAAATGAAGACAAAGAAAATATGATGAAGAAAATTGAAGAGCCTGCTCCACTTCAACAGCCAGCGAACCAGCATTACGCTACTGTCCCTTCTTTATATCCCGACAGTAAATTGTGTTCTGAACCCGTGTCTTGCGAAAAAATACGGCGAAAAGTGCGCGATGCTCTTTAGGATTTAGGATTGAGAGCATCTCTAGCCCCTTGAGGCCCCCGGGCCGAAATCCGGCGCTATTTTCGTCCGGATTAGATGTAAAACGGGTGTGGGTGGTAATAGTTTTCCAGTCGGCACCCCGGCATTCACCCATCAACGCAGATTAAGTTTCAAAATATCGTCTTCCCGCTACACAAAAGCATCGCCCACAGTTCGGCGATCGGCGATCAGATCAGCCACAATCCGGCGATCGAAGGAGAAACTAGACTACAACAGGCTCGTCGGCGGTGCCTTCCTGCGCCTCGGGCGGCGATGCATCGTCGGCCGCCGGAGTGGATGTCGTCGAAGGGGAGACCGACATAGTCGACGGAGGCCGGAGGATTTCTTGGTGATGGGCGTCGTACCAAGCCCTCATCTCCTCGTCCATCGCAGCGTCGTTGCCGCCGATCAGGAACGCAAGGTCGGTGTTCCTCTTCTTCGCCGCGGAGGTTGCCTTGAGCAAGGCGATCCGGGCGCCCTGGTTGGCGAGCATCTCCTTCCACCGCGCGTCGTACTTGGTGTCCCTCCCGGCGGCGTGCGCCTTCGTGTCGGCCTAGCACTTGTCGAAGGACGCCTGCAACCTGTTGGCTGGATGGCCCGCCTTCTTCAATTCTTTCAGCTTCTTCTGGCCGAGCTCGGGGCGGCCCATCGACGCGGCAGCGGCTGGAGCATCGGGGTTGTACTCCTCGTCCTTGTTCTTGGAGAGGTTCCGGCGTACTTCTGCCCACTTCTTGCAGGTCTCGTACTCCGGCGGCAACGGGGTGAACCTCGACATGGCGGGGGCGAAGTTCTCCTGGAACATGGGGGAATTGGCCGGCGAGTAGGTCGAAGGAGAGCCGATCGTACCTTGAGTTGGCCATGGACCAGGGAATTGGCCGACGCGCGGCTGTCCCATGGCCATGAATACCAGCCTCGCCTGCTCGTCCGCCGCCGCCGCCCTCTTCGCCGCGAGCTTCTTCTCCCTCTCCGCCCTGCCGCGCGTTTTGGTCTGCCGGCGCTCCATATCCGCCGCCCACGCCGCGTTTGTCATGTCCGGCGGCCTCTCTTTGGGGGGCCCGCGGCTTTCTCGCCTTCGGCGCGCCGTCGTCGGCGATCCTCTTCGGCGGCATGGTGCTGGGAGAGAAGAGGAGGAGCTGCAACTGTGGGGGATTTCGGCTGGGAAAATGGGTATATGCGGCGCATTTTGGAAGGAAACGAAATTAATGGCGGGGAACTACCCTTCTGTCGCCGACACCGCGGGCCCGCTCGACGTTTTGCGCGTTTTTGTTTCGTCCGGAGTCCCCGAGCGCGCCTCGGAAAGCCAGGGATGGCCTGGGCTTGCCGGATGGATGAAAGCCCAAATCCGGGCGAAAACGAGGAACCGGGGGCGCGGCTGGGCCGAATACCGCTGTCCGGATGAAAAAATGGCCTGCCGGGGGCCTCGTCGGGGACACGGCTGGAGATGCTCTGACCAGGGGGCATGGTTAGCTTCAAAGGTTAACAAACAAAGACACATGCAAGGTAAACTGTGAAAGTTGATCAAAGACAAGAAAGGTGTTCGTTGGAGTTTCTCGCAAGCAGACAGTTGAGGCCTCTTAAAGCCAGCTCTTCATGTACAAATTAGTGATGTTTCACCTTTTTAATTATGGCCTGTGCCAGAAAAAATATTCGATTCTTCAGTACTCCAGTATTGCTAAGATGAAACTATGAATAGCACCTCTTAATGAGAACCTATGCATATTTATGCAGTGTGTTCAGATTTCTGAATATTTCCTGCATGTTCAGAACACTTGGAAGAATGCATTTTTATTGGTGATTTTCAATCAATATTTGCGCAATGTGTTCTGAATATTTTGTGTCTGTTCAGAACACTTGTTAGAATGCAATTTCTATTGGCGATCTGCAATCATAATAGTGATGCCATATTATATCAATGAACTCTGATCATCGGACGTCCAAGGAAATCTAGAAAGGGGATCTGCTTTCTCCCCATCAAATAGATCCACGCATGTGCTGCTCGATCAAGAAGGATTAACAAATGAGGCAGCAGATGGCCCAATGGGAAGTTTTTCTGTGGACTCGGCGGAGGGCCAACCACCACCACGCCTGCGACCTCCTACCATGCAGAGCACGAACCCGGCCATCATCATAGCCCTATATAGACCCCGTACTCATGCCTCGGTAAGTGCACCACTTCACTTGCTTCCAAGTGCAACCACAAGAGGAAAGCTTCGAATGGGTGCTCTTGGTGGTCATGCCGCCGCTTCGGCATGCCGTTTTCTTGCCTTGGCCGTCCTCCTCGCGTTGCCGGGCCTCGCCGCCGGCATTACCCGCCACTACACGTTCAATGTACGTGCGTAGGTTGAATTCTCCACACGGCCACACCCCTTGAACGATGAGAACATAGTTAGGTGCCCTTAACTATTTGCTGTTCCGGCAACTCGGCCGTCGCGGCATTGCTGTCTGCAGGTGCGTATGACGAATGTGACACGGCTGTGCGGCACCAAGAGCATCCCGACGGTGAACGGGCAGTTCCCGGGGCCGAAGATGATCGCCAGGGAAGGCGACCGCCTGGTGGTCAAGGTCCACAACCACATGAACTACAACGTCTCCTTCCACTGGTAAAAAAATTGATATCAGTACCTCGCTAGCTGTACGGTGCTCGGGTGCTGTATGATGATGAAGTTCTTCTCTGTAATGGCGCGCGTGCAGGCACGGGATTCGGCAGCTGCGGAACGGGTGGGCGGACGGGCCGTCGTACATCACGCAGTGCCCGATACAGGGCGGGCAGAGCTACACGTACGACTTCACCGTCGCCGGGCAGCGCGGCACGCTGTGGTGGCACGCCCACTTCTCCTGGCTCCGCGTCCACCTGTACGGCCCCCTCATCATCCTCCCCAAGCTCGGCGTCCCCTACCCCTTCCCGAGCCCGCATGAGGAGGTGCCCATCATGTTCGGTACGTCAAACTCTCTCGCCGGCGACACTCATGATGATGATCTGCGTTCTGTACTTGCTTGATGATGATGGGACTGGCATGGATGATGATGGCATTGACAGGCGAGTGGTTCAAGGCGGACACGGAGACGGTGATCAGCCAGGCCCTTCAGACCGGCGCTGGCCCAAACGTCTCCGACGCCTACACTTTCAATGGGCTTCCTGGCCCAACTTACAACTGCTCCTCAAAAGGTATGGCAAGCCTGGAAGCCCACGGGCAACGAAGAAATTCGTATTCTTGATTCTTATCGTTAACAATAGTTGTCTTTGTCCGATTCTCAATTTGTTGTCTTTGTTCTAAAAAAATCATCTTCTTTGCTGAAAACGCCTGCAATATGGCAGACACGTTCAAGCTGAAGGTGCAGCCTGGGAGGACGTACATGCTCCGGCTGATCAACTCGGCGCTCAACAACGAGCTCTTCTTCGCCATCGCCAACCACACACTCACTGTCGTCGAGGCGGACGCCAACTACGTCAAGCCTTTCACCGTCGCCACGCTCGTCATCTCGCCGGGGCAGACCATGAGCGTGCTACTCACCACCTCCACCAACCCTGCTTCCCAGGCATTCACCATGGCCATCGCCCCGTACACCAACACCCAGGGCACCTTCGACAACACCACCGCCACGGCCGTCCTCGAGTACGCCCTGGCCACCACACTGCCGAGCTCCGCCCGAAGCCTACTCCTCCCGGCCCTGCCGCAGTACAACGACACCAGCGCCGTCGCCAACTTCTCAAGCAACTTCCGGAGCATCGCCACGGCTCAGTACCCGGCTCGAGTGCCGCGGGCGGTGGACCGGCACGTGCTGTTCACCGTCGGCCTCGGCACGGACCCGTGCCCGTCCAACCAGACCTGCCAGGGCCCCAACGGCACCAAGTTCGCCGCGTCCATCAACAACAACTCCTTCGTCCGGCCCAGGACCGCGCTCCTCGAGGCGCACTACCGGCGCCGGTATGACGGCGTGCTCATGGCCAACTTCCCTACGACGCCGCCGCACCCGTTCAACTACACCGGCGCCCCGCCGAACAACACGTTCGTCGCCCACGGCACGAGGGTGGTGCCGCTCGCGTTCAACGCCTCGGTGGAGCTGGTGATGCAGGGCACGGCCATCCAAGGCGCTGAGAGCCACCCCCTGCACATGCACGGGTTCAATTTCTTCGTGGTCGGGCAGGGGTTCGGCAACTACGATCCTGTCACTGATCCAGCCACGTACAACCTCGTCGACCCCGTCGAGCGGAACACCGTCAGCGTGCCCACGGCCGGCTGGGTCGCCGTGCGGTTCCTCGCCGACAATCCCGGTAATCTTTGCTCCTACATTTGGCATGCTTTGACTTGCCTTCTACTCTTGTCTCGGTATTTATCTGTATCTGCGGCAGGTGTGTGGCTGATGCACTGCCACTTCGACGTGCACTTGAGCTGGGGCCTGTCCATGGCGTGGATGGTCGACGACGGGCCTCTGCCGAGTCAAAAGATGTTGCCTCCACCGTCCGATCTGCCCAAATGCTGATGGCTGGTACAAATTAAGGGCCAAGATCTACGAATGTGTATTTGCTGCGTGCCACCTCATTTTCATGATTTTATGGCAAGTCATCCGACAATGTTACTTAATTCTGTTTTGGAACATAATAAGATGTAATAACTTTGTGTTTTCTTGTTACGTTACCTGTCCTGCACATGTCACATTTGTTGTTGGTGTGTACACCATTACACGGTCAAATCTTCAGTATACCAAAGAAAGTGTATATTTCTAAGTTGTCTCTAAAAAATCTAATATCTAAATCGGCTATATATTAGCATTGGTGGGATATCTGGGGATGTTGGGTATAGTTGGTTTATTTTACCATCTAGGGACGTTATGGTGGGATCCTAGCTGGTTTTATTAATTCAACTTTGCTTGTTACTAATGTGATAAGTGGTGATTTTTTTTGTCAAAATCTTAAACATAAATCTGATGGGTTTGAATGGGCTTTTGTGGCTGTAGATGGTGCAGCCCAGGATGCGCATAAAAACCTACCTTTCTCCCTGAGCTGGTTGGAATTTGCAAAGCTGAAACGTTACCTATGATGATCGGTGGCGATTTTAATATTATTCATCGCCAAGAAGAGAAGAACAATGACAACTTTGATGCAAGATGACCATTTATTTTTAATGCTATAATTGAAAGCCTGTACTTGAGGGAGATAGCTCCCTCAGAAAGACAATTCACTTGGGCTAGCCAACGTGAAACACCAACTTATGAGAAACTAGATCGAGTTTTGTCCAGTAATGGAAGCAAAAAAATTCTGTTAGTGACTGTTTGGGACCTAACTAGGACGGGCTCTGATCACACACATCTTTGCTAGTTGACTCGGGCAGCCCAGCTCACTTAGGAAAGGGCTCACACTTTTCATTTGAACTATCTTGGTTAGTTCAAGACGTTTTTTATGAATTAGTAAAGGAAGCTTGGCTTTCTGTTGAGCAAGGAAATTCTCCAGTTGAGAGGTGGCAAAATAAAGTTCGATTTATTAGACAATACCTATGTGGCTGGGCTAGGAACCTAAGTGGAGAATACAAGAAGGAAAAAGAAAGATTGTTGAAAATAATTGATGATTTGGACATTAAGGTGGAAACAATACCTCTTATTGAAACTGAAAGAGCCCGAAAAAAAAGAGAAGATTGCAAAACTGAGGCGTGATGAAGAATGAAAGTGGGCTCAGCGAGCAAAGGTTAGACATGTGCAGAAAGGTGGAAATAATACTAGGTATTTCCATCTTATTGCTAATAGCAAGCATAGGAAAAAAATGATTCTCCAATTGGAACAAGATAATGGCATGATAGTTGGGGAAGCCAACTTGAAGGTCTTCATATGAGAGTATTATAAGAACCTCTTTGGGGCACCGACACCTACTCACTTTTCTCTTATAGAAGAGAATATGCTGATATTCCGCAGTTATCACAGGAAGAGTGTAATATTTTAGCTGCGGATGAGGAGGAGGTCAAGGAAGCAATCATGCAAATGTAGAGGAATAAAGCTCCCGGACCGGATGGGCTGCCCACAAAGTTTTATCAAAAAAATTGGGAGGTCATTAAGATGGACTTAATATTATGTTTGCGTAGCTGCAGACAAGAGAGTTACCATTATACAAACTAAACTTTGGTGTGATAACTCTACTCCCTAAAAAAGAGGATGCGAGTAGAATTGAACAATATAGGCCGATTAGTCTCCTAAATGTGAGCTTCAATTTTTTACTAAGGTAGGAACTAATATAGTCACTGGGTTAGCCCAAAAGTGATCAGACCTACGCAATCAACGCTTATCCCCGGCCAAAATATCGTCGAAAGGGTCGTAGTCCTTCATGATACCATTCACGAGCTACATAGGAAAAAGATGGATGGATTTGTACTTAAAAGTGACTTTGAAAAGGCTTATGACAAGGTAAATTGGATTTTCTTGCAACAAGCTATGCGTATGAAGGGTTTCCCACTCTTATGGTGTGAGTGGGTTGCTCGTTTTTTTTCAGGGGGAGGGAGTGTGGGAATTAGAGTGGATGATGATATAAGCCATTATTTTCAAACAGTTGAAGGGTCTTCGACAGGGGAACCCTCTCTCCCTGTGGTTGTTCAATATTGTTGCGGATATGCTGGCCATACTCATGGCAAGGGCTAACGAGGCGGGCCAAAGTGGGTAGATTAATACCACACCTTGTGGAAGGTGGGGTGTCAATCCTTCAATATTTCGATGATATGATTCTGTTTATAGAGCATGATCTAGAGAAAGAGGTCAATATGAAGTTAATATTATGTATTTTCGAGCAACTATGTGGTTTAAAGATTAATTTTCACAAAAGCAAAATAGTTTGCTTTGGGAAGGATAAACAAACCGAGGATGAATATAGGGACATATTCGGCTGTGAGATTGGCTCACAGCTGTTTAAGTACCATTACAAAAATAAATTTGCTAAATAAAAAATGGAAAGCAGTAGAGGATTGCTTCGAAGGGAAGCTAGGTTGTTGGATTGGCAAGCTCTTTTCTTATGGAGATCGGTTTGTGTTAATAACTTCGGTATTAACAAGCTTTCCAATGTTCTTATTGTCATTATTCGAGATACCTAAGGGGGTAAGGAAAAGATTGGATTTCTATAGATCTAGATTTTTTTAGGAAAGTGATCAGAAAATATACAAACTCAATAAGTGGAACATATTATGTCAGCCGAAGGAACAAGGGGGGTTAGGCATTGAAGTTATAGATATTAAAAAATAGGTGTTTATTGAGGAAATGGCTTTAAAGTTACTTAATAAGGATGGTATGTGGCAGAATTTCTTGCATAACAAGAATATAAGAACAAAATCATTATCTCAAGGGCAAGCAAAACCCACGGATTTTCCCTTCTGGAAGCGTATAATCTGGGGAAAAGATGAGTTTTTCAAACATTTTTTTGTCATCAGGAATGACTAAAAGGCTAGATTTGGGAGGATGCTTGGCTAGATAAAGAACCATTGTCAATACAATATCCGTCGCTATATGCAATAGCGTGTCATAAGAACATCAGTGTAGTTGATATAGTGAACCAAACACCGCTTAATATTGAGTTCACGCGCGTGTTACGGGATGCGCAACGGGAGAGCTGGCTACATTAAGATGAACGTTTGATGGGAGTTCAACTAAATGATGAGAAAGATAAATTTAGTTGGCACCTAACCGCTTCTGGGATTTTCTCGGTGAAATCTTATTATGCGGAGTTTATGAATGGACATACATGGTTCTTTAAATATTACTTATGGAAATTAAAGGTTCCACTAAAGATTAGAATTTTTATGTGGTTCCTATTTAAAAAGATGCTTCTTACAAAGGATAATTTGGTGAAGTGGAGTTGGGATGGATGTAAGAATTCACATTTTGTGATGCAAAGGAATCTACTAAACATTTGTTTATTCAATATTAATTTTGCTAAACTGTTGTGGCAAGTTGTTCATTTCACTTTTAATTTTTTTTCGAAATGGGGTGACCCCGGCCTCTGCATCAATTGATGCATACGGTATTTATTAAAACTCAGTCTCAAAATAGTATTACAAATTATTACAGATCACGGATCACACAAAGTCTCCACATGAACTACCATATAAAAATGCCTAACAAAGTGCAACGCCAGAAGATCATGAAGTTATCCGTCTCTCAGTATGCCAGCCGCACCGGCTGTAGAAATCCCGTGCTATCGTCTCCAACCGGTTGCACCCAAAATCCATATCCCGGCGTTGCTCCTCCGGCTGCAAATAGGACCACATATGGATCCAATGGGTAACCAAAGGAATAACCTGCAAAAATGATGGATAGCTTCGTTTGTTAAAGGTAAAATCATTCCGAACATTCCAGATTGCCCATAATAAAGCACACACACCAACTCTAATGTGGTCTTTATCCTTTTTTGCAACTCCATTTAACCAATTCCCAAACAAGTTTGTGATATTCGAAGGAGGGGGGATATTAAAAGTCATATGAATGATTCTCCAAATAATTTTGACAAAAGGACATGAGAAAAAAAGATGTTGTATTGTCTCATCTTGATCACAAAAACAACACTTAGAGGAACCATGCCAACCTCGTTTGCAAAGATTATCATTGGTTAAAATCACTTCGTTATGAAGGAACCACAAAAAAAATCTAATTTTCAGTGGAGCCTTGATCTTCCAAATGTATTTTTTCAGATATACCGTGTGCCCATTTATTAAATCATTGTACATTGATTTCACAGAAAAAATTCCTGATGTAGTTAGACCCATTTAAAAGTATCCACTTGATCAGTTATTTGGACTCTCATTAGACGTGTGACTAGGTGTACCCATCTATCCCATCTATTACCCGACAAAGTCCTTCTAAAACCTATATTCAAAGGAGTCGAGCTGAAAACATTTGCCACAATAACATTTGTGTGATTAACAACATTATATAAGGAAGGATACTGATCCTTGAGAGGCGCATCTCCTAGCCAAGTGACAAGGGTATAGTTAATAGAGCCCGTTAGTTGAGTACCCCTGAGGCCCGATAAGCTAGGCCCAATTGTAATGATAGTCGAATACGAGTTATTACCGTATGTCGATATTGTAATCTGTATCGTACCCTACCCGATCCTCGAGACCTGGCCACCTATATATAGGGGCCAGGAGGGGACGGTGGAGGGCAGATTGAAAGCAAGCCAGGTTGAACACCCAAGTTTACTTTCGATACACACCTATTTCGACTAACTTTACCTTAGAGTTCATCCGACGCCCTATCTCCCCGATCCTAAGTCCTTCATCTAGGACATTTGTCGAGTTAACCCTCGTCAATTGGCGCCGACCGTGGGGATCTTGGGCGTTGGAATCATGAATTCGATGGCTTTTTCGCTTTTAGCCAACAGCAGTTCAGAAGTCGACGGAAGTCAAGAGGTGGAACTAACCATCGGAAGTCTGAGCATCCTCATCGGGCCGTCGGGTTCGTCCCGTCTTTCGGACCCGACGAAACAAGATCCATCGGCAAGAGAGCCTGAAGCAACAGAAATAATGGAGTATTCCGACGGCTCCTCCAGCGAGGTAAACTCGCCGGTCAGCCTAGAAGAAGTACAAAAAGGAAAAGTCGCAGAAGACAACAACGCGAAGGATAACTTCAACGCAGAAATCCAACTCAACGATCTCGTGATCTGTCTCGACGATATCTCGGATAAATCAACAGACACATGGAAAACAGGTTTAGAGCTTTCTGAAGATGACGACTCGATCTTCTCAAGCTTCAATAACAACACTGGTAAACAGTGCCAGGTGCTCGCCATTGTGGGAGACAACTCAGAAGAATTAGATGAAAATAACAACCCAGTGATAAACCCAGCAAATATCGATAGAGGAGCAAATCATCTAGCAGAAGGGCAAATAGTGGAATCCCTCACTGCCAGGGAAAAAATTCGACTATCAGTCGACGAGTGGAAAATAATAAAAGGAGCCGTAGAACACGGCACGCCAATACCATCAAATTCCAGCAAAGACATGTTATTGGGGTATCATTACGCCCTAAGGCAGCAAGCAAAGCAACTAGCAAAGGAGAAGATAGAGATACAAAGAAGAAAAGATTCAGCCATTGCAGCTAGTGAAGCTGCTAGAAAAGCACGAAGCGACGCATCATACAGCAACGCAAGGAAAAATCGTCGACACGGCTCAAGGTATGACAACCTCGAATACTCCGACAGGCAAAGTATTTCGAAAAACCTCGACTCGTCCTTCCTATCGGTCGACGAGCAAGGAAACATCCTACCAAAAACCCCCGAAGCAGCACTAGTAGTAGCACAAGCATATCTGCTCACAACTCGACCAAGTCCAGGAGATCCTAGGGAGCACATGCATAGAGCAGCATTGAACGGACTCAACATGGTAGGCCACAAGCTATCAGCAAAAGGAGAAGAAGCACATCATCACAAGGAAGTGCACAAAGAAAGATCACCTCGCCGTCACAACAGTCCTCGACATAGAAGCAGCAAACACCGATCTCGATCGCCGTCACCAAAACAGCATGGTGGAACTCGAAGATTGCGATCCCCGAACGAAAGGCGCGACTATGAAGACGACGAAAAAGAGATGGGGGCATCGTGCTTTACCCGCAGGGTTCGCACCACTCCAGTTCCTAAGGGATTCAAGTTACCTCATGATCAGCAAAAATACGACGGATCACAGGAACCACAATCATGGCTCGCAGATTACTTACAAGCAGTTCAAATATTAGGAGGAACCAAAGAAACAGCAATGCAAAGTTTGCAACTACACCTCACCGGCGCAGCAAGGTCATGGTTGAGCAAATTAGAAAAAGAATCCATTGGAAGCTGGGAAGATCTCACAAAGCAATTTACAAGTAACTTCAGGTCGACATACAAACGGCCAGCATCAATAGAAGAAGTCAAAGCGTGCGTACAGCAACGCGATGAAACGCTGCGGGCGTACATCCAAAGATGGAGCCTCATCAAAAATTCAGCAGTCGAAGTTTCAGACGAAAGAGCAATAGACGCGTTCATCATTGGATTAAGGCGAAGAGACCTAGTTGAAGAGATGGGTAGAATCAAGCCAAAAACAGTGTCAGATCTTATGGACACAGCAAACAGATTTGCAGATGGAGAAGATGCGTGCAACAACAAACGGACACGGTCTCCAGAGGACGACAGAAGAAATAGATATGGAAGTCAAAGGAGACAATCTCGAAACTACGATACCTATGGCTCTCACAGTCAAGTCGCCGCAGGATATAAAGACAACAGTTATCAAGGAAACGATCGCAGAAGCTCGGGATATCGAACCTACGGAAAAGAGGATTATAAGAAGTTCCCACCAAGAGAATCCAGAGAGTATAACCCATCACCAGAAGATATGCTCAATGGGCCTTGTCATATACACTCAGCGTTCGTCGACGGGAAGCGAGTATCAAGGCATGCAATGAAAGACTGCACGACATTCCTAAAATTACAAGAAGCAGCAATAAACAAACAAACCGAAGCAAGGCGACAAGGATTCGAAGGAAGTAACAATCCCCCGACAAGCCAGCAAGGAAACAACGGAACTCCTCAGGGACAAGACCAGCAAAACAAGGGACACGACGGCGACGACGAAGGGTACGTCCCATCAAAAGGACACATCACAGCAATGATACAACCTGTGCCCAAGTCGAACAAAGAAGAAAAGAGTATAACTCGACAAGTCAATCTAGCAGTCCTGTCGCCTCCAGCTACAACAGAATATCTGCATTGGTCAGAGCAACCAATAGAGTTCAACAGAGAAGATCACCCTATAACAGTACCTCGGCCGGGAAACGCGCCTTTGGTACTCAAAGCCCAAATCGGCGCGTATGATGTCGACAGAATATTCATGGATGCAGGGAGTGGAATTAACTTGATATACGCGAAAACACTCCGAGCAATGCATATATCACTACAGTTCCTGAAGCCAACAGATTGTTCCTTCCATGGAATCGTACCAGGAAGTGCCAATTACCCGCTGGGTCGAATAGCACTCAATGTTTGCTTCGGCAACCGACACAACTATAGAAGAGAAAAGCTAGACTTCGAAGTCATGGATTGGCCATCACAGTATCACGCGATCCTCGGACGACCCGCGTTTTCGCGATTCATGGCAGTGCCTCACTATACATATTTAGTACTTAAAATGCCAGGACCAAGAGGAATAATTACAGTCAAAGGAAGTTTTGAAGTCTCAGATCTTTGCGACAGGGAGTTCCACAAGATGGCGCAAAACTTTGGCATGATAGCCAACTATGCGGAAAAGGTGAAGAACACGACTACAGAAGGCATCAAGCTACTCGAAGGACGCGTCGCAGAGCCCGAGGCAAAGAAACCACGAGTAGAAACACCAGGAGAAGGCAAAGGCGCAGGAGAAGAAGAGAAAACTGCGACGTTGTAAACATAAAGAAGAGCAGGACACAAAGGCTATAAAAGCCACGAGTTATACCAGGGGCAATGCCCTCTAGATCCAGAACACAGGTCACAGGCCGGATCTCTTGGGTCACCCCATGTATCTTATATTACAAGTATAAATAAAGATAAATCGTTCCTCATATTCGAGTTTACGAATCTTTCCAAAGGGAAAATGCGGCAAACGCACGACTTACACAATAACGCTTTGAGAATAAATTTTTCGACACAACAGTCGCAAAATAAGATACTCTCGCGTTCCATATACACAAAACATTACAACAACGGGTTGTCAGAATCATCTACGCCTAAAGGGTCCAAATAATGGTACTCGCGAAAAAACGCAGCATCCGCTTCCAGAAGCCTAGCCACGAGTCTCCGAGCAGGCTGCAACGTGTTCTCCATATGTACTCGAAGGTTAGCTCCACCTGGAGCTAAACTTAGGGACATAGTGCTGTAATTCAACCTCGGGTGCCACTTGCGTATCCACCCGAGAGCAAAATTGGCACCAGCCACTAAGTTCAGCTCTATCAGCCTATGAATACGATGACTTGATCTGAAAGTATCAAGAAGAAGAGGGAAAGTTGCAGGTAAAGGATTACGAGGAAGCATGACGGAGTGCATAGTTGTGAGAGCTCGTCGGCAACCATCAACTGATTCGCCAATATGCTGAGCACGGTCTTGAAGCAATACAATGGCGCTCCGGCGTCGAGGATCAGACCACAAAGTCTCGCAGCCAGTCGACATTCTCTCCAAAGCAGTATTCCGCTCAGCAACTCGACGTTCTTCAGCAGCAAAATCCAAACAAGTACCTACAATGGCAAAGAGGTCACAAGAGCAGCAGCGCACAAACAATGAAAGAAGGAGTCGAAAGAAAACCCACATCGCAACAGCTCGCAAGCAGACTCGACAATGCCAAGAATAAAGGACTCGCACTCTTCATTATGAACAACCTTCGCCATTAAGCTGGGGACCTTTTCTTCAAGGGAAGAGATTTTCTTCATATAGCCACTGGCTTGGCTAGCCTTTTTAATAGCCATCTGTGCTTGGCGTTTGGCCAAGGATAGGCGAGTTTCAAGGTCAGATATCCTCGAAGAATATTCTGCGCATTGATTGCATCGACTAGGAGTCGACAAAATCTGAGGATCGAATCCACGGGCAGAGGAAGGAGCAGAACCATGAGTCAAAGGATCAGGAACATGTATCGACTACAAAAGAAAAGAAAAGAGAAACAATTTCAGAGAGGCAGCATAAAACTTCATACGAAGAGGATATATTTACATAAGAGTACAACCCTATGGCTAAAGTTCTCGGGTTGCACTTTACATTCAAAAGGAGAAAACTAAAAAGCTACAAAGAAGCTGAGACTACGCCACCTCAGCATTCTGATCCGTGGTAGAAGGGGGCGCGGCAGCTTCCTCGCTAGAAGTCGATGGTGGCACCGGACCTTTCGTCGCTGGAGGTGGTGCAGCAGGCACCGCAGAGGCTGCCGAAGGAGAAATCGTTGTCAACAATGCAGGTGCCAACTTCTTCGCCTTCTCGAAAAACACCTTCATCTGGTCACGGGTGTGGCCATGAGGGGAGCTAACCCTCTCCCAGTCGAAGTCCGTACCGTGCGCAAGGGAAAGTGCAATAGCACCCTCGGCGCCGCGCTTAATGGACAGCCCTTTCAGCTGGAGAGTGGGGTCTTCATCGCTGTCAAAAGATTTGGCGAGTTCAGTCAGGTTGTCCTTCGGGATTGCCATCCTTTTCTTCGGCCACAACCCGGCAAACAGCCGTGACAGAACGCGGCCAGCCAACTCAAAAGTTTCCTGGATAGATATCCAGTTTTCTTCGAGTAGGTTAACCGCATCCATAAGAGGATCACCGTCCGTTTGCAGGGACGACGGAGATACCCCTGTGAATTCTAAGCAATAGAAAAGAAAAGAAGAGACAAGTGTCAATATTTACACCAGTGCGACAGGAGACGAAGACAGAAGACAAGTCGAAGAACTCACTTTCGGCAGCAGTAGACATGGTGTGGAGACGCTCTGCCACGGCCTGCTCCCGCTGAGCATTCTCCTTGTTGGCATCAGCTAAAGCCTTTTCCGCTTTCTTCGCCTTGGCAAGCGCAGATTTCTGCGACTTCTCAGCAATGGCCTTAGCAGCGGTCGCAACGTCATAAGCTTTTTGCGAAGCTTTGAGCTCTGCCTCCAGCGAAGCAATTCGAGCATTGGCGGCTGCTAAAGCAGCTGCATAGGAAGTCGACAGAGAATTAGATAGATAACAAAGGATGAAGTGCAGAAGACAAGTGGTGATTGGACGTTAAAATTGTACCTTCGGAAGCTTTCGCAACCTTTAGGTACCCCGCGCACTCCGTGCCCAGGGCGATAAATCTCTTCACCAAGGCCTGATAAAAGAAGTGTGTAAGAGTAGAAGTGCATGAAAGGAAAGAAGGGAAAGAAGAATTACTTACATCATCAGAAGAAACAGTAGATGCGTGAGCTTCCAGAGAAACTTCAGCTTCTTTGGCCTTCTTTGAGCGTTTTGACTGTCGAGTTTGAGGAACCTTCCTCACGCTGGACCTAGTGGCCCTCGGCGCAACATCTGGTTCGACAGGCTCATCAATCGTCACAGGAGAAGGTGGTGGAACAGCCTTAGCATCTGTTGGTGGCTCTTCGTCATCACTACATAGAAGGTATAAGTTATGGAAACAAGGCAAGAACAAGGCAATTGAAAAGTTCGACTACAACACTTACGATGCAAGCATGTCGAAGTACTCCATATCTTCTGCACGAGCGGGGGGTTTTCCAGCCGCTGCAGAACTCGATGAAGCAATTTCGTCGACACGTTTCCTTTTCTTGTCGACACCAACATCTTCAGCAAGTACAGGAGGAGTCGATGTCGATGAGCTGGTTTCCTCTTCTGAATCTTCGACATCATCTCCGTCCTGACTTTCGTCAGCCTCGGGGGCTTCAGATGCAGGAGAGGCTAGATCAGCCGGAAGGGGCCCTTCCTCTGGAAGAGGAGGACGCGAAACAAGAAATTGGTGACCCTGTATATAGATAAGTAAGCAGAGTGCAAAGTCAAATAACGATGCAAGTCGAAACAAGCACAAGTTTGAGAAAAAGTGGACGTAAAAATACATACCTCAGGAAGAGGGTGCACAGAGTCGAAAAAATCAGCGGCTAAATCCGCAACTGCATGTTCCTTTGTGAGCTTGGTGAGATTCCGGACTCGCCTGTCGACATCTTCTTTCGACATCAGGTCTTCAGATATGCGAGTAGGATCTTCCAAGCCAGAGAAACTCCAAAGTTTGGAAAGGCGGTGCTGTAGGGGTTGAACTCGACGTTGAATAAAGAACGCCATGAGTTGCATACCCGATAGAGCCCCCCCTTGATCTCCTTTTAAAGATTTGATACGGGAAAGAAGAGGAAGAATTTCTTGTGCTTCCGCATCTGAGGGGAGTGCATCCCATGATGTCAATTTCTTTATCTCTTGGGAAGCATCAAAAGGAGGCAGGCCAAATTCATCTCCAGGAGAGGATTTGCGGTCCTTGATATAGAACCACTTTGTCCTCCATCCCTGGACAGACGCGGCCATGGAAAATTCAAAGTATTGCGCCTCAGGGCGCACAGAAACGACGGCTCCACCCAGTTCGGGTTTCCTTGCGAGAGAAACATTGGGGCGGAGTCGAAAGATTGATCTCCGGAGAGTGAAATGGGGCTCAATGCCCAAAAATGACTCGCAAAGAGTCACGAAACAAGCAATGTGGAGAAGGGAATTTGGTGTGAGCTGATGGAGCTGCACACCGTAGACAAATAGCAACCCACGAAGAAACTCGTGGGCAGGAAGGGACAAACCGCGGAGGAGGAAAGCAAGGAACATTACCCGGTAACCGCTCGGGGGCTTCGGGATCCGTTCGGTACTGGGAAATTTGATGGAATCTTCAGCAGTGATGAGGCCGTCCGTCGTGGCCTTCTCCACCTCCTTCTTGGTGATGGTGGAGCGAACCCAGTTGGTGGCAGAGGACTTGGCCTTATCGCTCTTGGTGGCCAGATGCTTCACGCGCATTCAACACAAAAGTGCGCTTGGGGGCTCCGCAAGAGAGGAAGAGGCAGAGGAGATCGGCAATGGAGGCGGCGGAGGCAACGAGCTGGTAAACAGTACGATTCCCCACTATGCCATTTATATATCTTCTGGGAGAAGGATCGTGGGCTGAGACGTGGCGCAAAGATCGGAAACGGCAGCCCACCAACGGTCAAAAATCATGCAGCCCGTTAAACGGTCACAAAATCGCGGAAGTTACAGTGTTACCTATAAAACGGTTCGCACTGATGAAGAGCTACGTCATCATTGACGCGATAAAGTAAATATATAAAGGTAAAAGGATGGCGCCGACAAATGCTGAATTTATGAAAAGGATCATCTATGAAGGATTTTTGGTTATAGCCTTGGGGGCTGTTACTTTCAAAAAAGTCGAATACAACTCTTCATTAAAGTAGTGGACTAATACTCGACGACAAGGTGTTCTTGAAAGTATCTCGAGTTGAAGAATCTTGAAGTTGAAGCGTTTCGAGTTAAAGTATGACGGGCTACATTATGTCTTGAGCCTATACTCGAAAAACCCTTTTTCGACTATAGCCTCGGGGGCTACTCCCATCGGGAGCGCTGAGCGCGCACCCGGCGATATTCATTGGTAAAGCATTGGAGATTGGAGAAGTGTTACTCCCATCGGGAGCGAGTTTTATGGTTGTAGAAACCCGAATATTTTCAGTCAAAATTTGACTGCGACATAAGATTCTCGAGTTGCGTTATCGCAACGAAAACTCGAATGCCGTGACTTGTCACGAAGGTAAGACCCCGGGATCCATCCTGTGTGGCCTGGTATACGCACATGGATGCGCTCTGCTGGTATGTATCCGTGTCTACGACGCGAAGAAAATCCTGGTGGACGCACTGGGTACCTTGAGAACCACTGGGATTCATTCTTTGTAAGTCCTAAATGAGGCAAAAGAGTGGGTTTGACCGGTATCCCGAATTCAAGTCCAAGGGGATTGAATTTGAAGTAGGTGACAAGTATCTGTTCCGGCAGTTAACTGACCTCTTGATCCGTCAGAGTTGTCAGGCTTGATCATCAAAACCCCTTGCGAGCAAATTGTCATGAAACAAAAGTAGAAAGACCAAGTCGAAGATTTGAAGAAGATGAAGAATTGACCAAGTCGAAGATTTGAAGATTAGAGATTCAACCTGAATCTGCAATTCTAGTAGAATCTCAGGGGCTACTGACAAGGGTATAGTTAATAGAGCCCGTTAGTTGAGTACCCCTGAGGCCCGATAAGCTAGGCCCAATTGTAATGATAGTCGAATACGAGTTATTACCGTATGTCGATATTGTAATCTGTATCGTACCCTACCCGATCCTCGAGACCTGGCCACCTATATATAGGGGCCAGGAGGGGACGGTGGAGGGCAGATTGAAAGCAAGCCAGGTTGAACACCCAAGTTTACTTTCGATACACACCTATTTCGACTAACTTTACCTTCGAGTTCATCCGACGCCCTATCTCCCCGATCCTAAGTCCTTCATCTAGGACATTTGTCGAGTTAACCCTCATCACCAAGTGTCTTCCCAGAATCTAGCATTTTGTCCATTGCCAATGTTAAAAGAGCCTCTACTAAAGAAATCATTCTTAACTTTCATTAAACCTTTCCAAAAAGATGAATCTGTTGGCTTAGCTGAAACCTGGGATAAAGTTTTATGTTTTAGATATTTGTTTTGGATTAACTCTTGCCAAACCCCTTCTTCATTCATAAGTTTATATAGCCACTTGCTAAGTAAACTCTTATTTTTTAACTCTGACACTTCCACACCAAGACCTCCCTGGTCCTTAGGTCTACAAATAATATCCCATTTGGTTAATCTATATTTCTTCCTATGACCATCATTTTGCCAAAAGAATCGAGATCTGAAGTAGTCTAACCTTTTTCTGACCCCTATGGGTATCTCTAAAAAAGATAACATAAACATCGGCAAGCTAGTGAGCACTGAATTTGTTAGAATAAGTATATCACCGTAGGACAACAACTTTCCTGCCCAACAGCCAAGATTCTTCTCAAATCTATCTTCAGTCGGCTTCCACTCACCATTTTTAAGTTTGCGATAGTGAATAGGGATACCAAGATATCTAAATGGTAGTTCACCTAAATCACATCCAAATAGAATTTTATACTCTTCCTCAATCTCTTTAGCTTTACGGAAACAAAATAATTCACTCTTGTGAAAGTTTATTTTTAATCCTGAAAGCTGCTCGAAAATACACAAAACCAACTTCATGTTAAGTTCCTTATCAAAATCATTTTCCAAGAAAAGTATAGTATCGTCTGCATATTGCAATATAGAGAGACCCCCATCCACTAGATGAGGAATCAATCCACTAACCTGACCATCCTCCTTTGCTCTTTCTATGAGTATAGCGAGCATATCTGCCACAATATTAAAAAGAATAGGAGATAAAGGATCTCCCTATCTCAATCCTTTTTTTGTTTGAAAATAGTGACCTATGTCATCATTAACGTGTATTCCAACACTACCTTTTTGTATATAACTTTGAATCCACTCACACCATTTGGGATGAAAACCCTTGATACGCATGACTTGTTGGAGGAAAGGCCAATTCACTTTATCATATGCCTTTTCAAAGTCGATTTTAAAAATTATCCCATCCATTTTCTTTCTATGGAGTTCATGAATGGTCTCATGCAAAATAACTACTCCTTCTAAAATATTGCGCCCAGGCATAAACGCTGTTTGAGTTGGCTTGATCACATTCTCCGCAATGCTCGTTACTCTATTGGTTCCCACCTTTGTGAAAACTTTGAAGCTAACATTTAGAAGACAAATTGGTCTATATTGTTGAATTTGTATCGCATTTTCTTTTTTGGGCAGCAATATGATCGTTCCAAAATTCATATGAAATAGAGGGAGTTCCCCTCTTTGGAAACTACCAAACTTCGCCATCAGATCGTCTTTGATAACTTCCCAAAAAGACTGATAAAATTCTGCCGGAAAGCCATCCGGACCAGGCGCTTTATTTTCTCCATTTGAGAAACCGCATCAAATACCTCCTTTTCAATAAAATCAGCGGTTAAAAAGATATTTTCCTCCTCTGAAATTTTTGAAATATCTTGTGTTACAGACTCATCCAGGACACACGAAGAGACTGCCGACGGACCGAACAACTGCTTGTAGTATTCTGAAATGTATGTTTTAAGGTTCTCTTGACCTATAATTATCCCTTCATCTTGTTCTAACTGAAAAAAATTCTTGCGTCTATGTTTTCCGTTAGCAATGAGGTGAAAATATTTCGTGTTGTCCCCTCCCTCTTGAACATATTTAACCTTAGCCCTTTGAGCCCATTTAGACTCTTCATCTCAATGCAATTTTGCAATCTCATCCATAGCACTACGCAAAGATTTCCTCTCCTCCTCATCTAAATGAGTTAGTTCAGCTTTGCAATCAAGCGCATCAATAGTAGTTAGCAATTTTTCTTTTTCAATTTTATATTTTCTACTCATATTTTTTGCCCAACCTCGTAAAAATTGTCGGACATGCCGAATTTTGTTTTGCCAAAATTTAATCGGAGTGTCCCCCTCCCTAACCGAATTCCATTCTTTAGTTACCATCTCCACAAAACCCTCTTGCTTTAACCAGGCTAACTCAAAGGAGAAGTGTAATTTATTTCCTAAAAACGATTGTTCAACTGAATCTAGTAACAGCGGAGTGCAGGGGCGGATCTACACCCAGGGCACCCGTGCTGCAGCCCTGGGCTTAGGCCCAAATATGCACTAAAATTTTCCTTAAAATTTGCCCAAATATCATGTAAACTAGTAGCTTTAAGCCTACACACATGGGCCAGCCCGGGTCTTGGCCCGTTTCTCGGTCCGCCCCTGGCGGAGTGTGATCAGAACCGGAGCGAGGAAGAGCTCTCACCGACACTAGCAGGAATTTCTGCTCCCAACTAATACTGGACAATATTCTATCTAACTTTTCATAAGTAGGAGTCTCACGTCTATTGGCCCAAGTATATTGTCTACCTGACAGAGCTATTTCTCTTAAATTAAGACTTTCAATAATCGCATTGAAGATAAAAGGCCATCATGCATTAAATTTTTTTTTTCTCTTCTTTACGCCGAACAATATTAAAATCTCCCCCAACTAGTAAAGGCAAAGGCTCATCCTCACAAATGCACGCGAGCTCTGCTAAAAAATCTGGTTTTTGCTCATCTTGAGCAGCCCCATAAACAGCCACCAACACCCATTTGAAATTATCTGCTTTAGACGTGACATAAAATTTGATGCATCTATCACCCGTTACAACCTGCTGAACGGATAATAAAACCGCATTGATGCCGACAAGAATACCTCCAGACCTCCCCATAGGAGGAACACAGTACCATCGGAGATCTTGACCCCCAGATATATTATTCAAAAAAGGAGTTGAAAAGTTGTCTCTTCCAGTCTCTAATATGGCAAAGAAATCAAGTTTATGTTCCCGAATTGTTTCGCGGACAAAGTTATGTTTTGCTGGATCTTTAAACCCGTCACCATTCCAAAAGCACCCTTTCATGAGAAAAATTAGTAGACACGGTTTTTACGAAGTCTGCCACTTCGGCGTACCACTGTTGGTACTACTTTCTCTTTTCGTTTATTTACTTTTTTAAATTGCCTCTCTTTTAAAATATCTTTTTGCTCCTCAGCTTGGTTTTCTTCAACACAGAGGTCTGCGGATAAATCTGCAGCCTTTTCAAATGCCTCTGAAGTTTGATTAAAACTCTCTATTTTCTTTTCTTCTAAATTTTTGTTAAGCACAATCAGTGTTCTCTTGTTATCTATACTTTTCATGTTGGCAATTGTTTCATCTACTTGGCTGCTAGTCGCTCCAAAAGTAACCCCAAGTTTTTTAGCTCGGTGTGCAAAAACATTATCAGGGATAGACGACAAAGAATATTTTGAGATTGACTTTGTACCTGCATATAAAGCATTCTCTTTGGCCTTTGCCAATTGTTGAGCATGCTCCATTTGAGCAGCATCTGCATTTCCTTGATGCTTGATTCGGTCACTAGAGCGAAAGTCCAGCGAAGGAGGTGCCAAACCACCAAATGACACCACATCGTCCATCAATGAACGATCACCCAAAAAAAAACCCGGTTCCAGATATTTTAGAACCATCAGCAGAACCTTCTTGAAAAGAAGAAGAAGGTAATATGTCAGATATGCAAGCGTCGCTAGCCACTTTATGCACTTTATGCACACCATTGCATAGCCCAGAGTCATTAAAGGAAAGCTGTTTCTCCAAACACATGGACATATACGAACCTGTTACGTGATCTTTTTTAGCAATGGGAGACCTCGGCTGAGTCGCCATATTATCACTAAGATTACTACCTGTTTGCAAAAAGGAAAACTCAGGAACATCCAAAATTTGAGACTCTGGCTCATTTGGAGCATCAGAAACACTATCTTTGAATGGCGAGCAAATGACACGCCCATGCATACTAGCCGGCTGGTGGCGCGATGTTGATGATGTAAATGACCGGCCAGTTAGGAACCCCAAGAAAAGGTGTGATGAGTACAGCAGCAAGTTTTCCCTCAGTTATGAAACCAAGGTATGTCAATCCAGTAGGGAAAAGCCAAACTCAAGAAGGTGATGCCTGCTAGCTGCGTGACACTCCAACAAGGGCGCCGTTAACAATACTTGTTAGCGCGTCTTCAACTAGTAGCAACACGGAACCTGCACATAACACAACCAAGAACTTTGCTCCCAACTTACGATGAGGTTGTCAATCTCACCGGTTTGCTGTAAACAAAGTAAAGAGCGTATCGAGTGGAAAGCAATAGTAGTATGCGAGAAAGTAAACAGTGCGAGTAAAGTAAACAGGTGATAACAATATAAAGGAAATTGGACCGGGGTCCACAGTTCACTAGTGGTGTCTCTCCACAAGATAAATAACAACATGCTGGGTAAATAATTATAGTTGGGCAATTGATAGAATAAAGATAACATGCATATGTCAAGAGGATCACTATGAGATTTACTCTGGGCATTACAACAAGATACATAGACCGCCATCCAACTGCATCTATGACTAATAATCCACCCACGGGGAATCATCCGAGGACCCCGTCAATATTAAGTTGCGAACAATAGATAACTGCATTAAGCAAAGTGTGTAATGTACACAAAGCATATGTCCTTGGACATAAGAATGTTGTTTTCTCCCTAGTGGCAACAGCACATCTACAACCTTAGAGGTTTCTGTCACCCCCCCAGATTAAATAGAGGCATGAACCCAACTATCGACCATAAATACCCCCTCTTGGAGTCACTAGTATCTACTTGGTCGAGATAGCTACTAACAACGGAGAGCATGCAAGATCATAAACAACATAGAGATAACATAAGATAATATTCAGCACATCAACTCAATCATAACACCAATATTCATTGGATCTCAACAAATACAACATGTAGAATTACATAACAGTGATCTCGATCATGTAAGGCAGCTCACGAGATCTAAACATGAAGCACATGGTGGAGAAGACAACCATCTAGCTACTGCTATGGACCCATAGTCCAAGGTAGACTACTCACTCATCGCGGCGGAGGCAAGCATGGCGATGAAGAAGACCTCCGGTGGCGATTCCCCTCTCCGGCAGGGTGCCGGAAAGAGCTTCTGGACCCTCCCGATCTCGGGTCGACGACGGCGGCGGATCGCGATGTGTTTCTGGAAAATTGATCGGGTACTTAGGTTTTTCCCGTCGGGGGGTCTTTATAGGCGAAGGGGCAGCGTCAGAAGTGGACCAGGGCGGTCACACACATAGGGGGCGTGGCCAGGGGCTGGGCTGCGCCGCCCTGTTGTGTGGCCGGCCCATGGCCCCTCTCCATCTCCTCTTCGGACTTCTGGAAGCTTCGGTAAATTTCTGGATGTTCGGCTTTTGTTTCGTCCAATTTCGAGAATATTTCCTGTGTAACTTTTCTAAAACACAAAAACAGCAGAAAACAGGGAACTGGCACTGTGGCATCTTGTTAATAGGTTAGTTCCGGAAAATGCATAAAAACGCCACAAAGTGTAACGGAACACTAAGCAAATGGTGTAAGAACAAGCGTGGAGCATAAAAAATTATAGATACGTTTGAGACGTATCAGCATCCCCAAGCTTAAGTCCTGCTCGTCCTCGAGTAGGTAAGTGATAACAAAAGAATAATTTTTGAGGTGACATGCACCAACACAATCTTGATCATCTATGTAAAGCATTGTGTGCTGGGATCAAAAGAACTTAAAACATGGGCATGAAAGATATAATCTTGATAGAAGAAACTTAGCAACCATGTTATAACATGAAAAAGAACACAAACAAAAGATCATGAAAATGAAACAATGAAAGTCAAACGTGTGTTCAAATCATATGGAAAAATATAACAAATGGTTTTCAGCTTGTCCTTCATGAGAGAGCAAAACATAAATTCATAGGACACCTTCAAGTTTAAGAGGGCGACTAGATACAAATAATTTAAGAACAAGTGAAACCAAAATCATGAATCAATCAATGAAAACTTTGGGACAATGCACATTATACTCAGAATGACAACTATGCTCTCTTAGACGGTGCATAAAGATAGAAGGTGGTGACTCAACATAAAAGTAAAAGAAAGGCCCTTCGCAGAGGGAAGCAGTGATTAAACATGTGCTAGAGCTTTTCATTTGTAAAACAGAGAGATAAAAATTGGGTTTTGAGAGGTGGTTGTTTTTGTCAACGACTGGCAATGGGGTTCTTACTATCTTCGATACAAAAATAAAGCAAGTTTTTGAGAGAGATTGACACTTTTGTGCTCTTTTATAAAGCTTGGCACTCCTCCCCACCTTTTTTCCTTTCTCAAACCATGGCTAAACGATTCCATCGGGTGCCCACCAACATTCACATACCATGGAGGAGTGCCTTTTTTCTTTTCTTTTTTTTCCTTTTTTTCCTTTTTGGAATAAACAATATGGAAGATAGCAAATCCGACCACTATGTCCCCATGAGCTAAAAACAGTGTCACAAAACGAGAAGTATTTTGAAGTGTTTTTTTTGAAAGGTAGTACATGAAAATTTACTCGGAATGGCTTGCAAATACCATGCATAGGAATTTATAGTGGACACAATGGCAAACTTGGTTTTTGGGAGTTGGATGCACGAGTAGAGCTCATACTCAATACAAAACAAGGGCTAGCAAAAGACTGGGAGCGACCAACTAAAAGAGCAATAACGGCCATAATCATGCAAATCGACAAAGCAACATTAAAAGAAGCATAAGATGGCATAAAAATTCAAAAACTAAATGATCATAAAGGCTTATGGTGACTTTGTATGAGTCTAACATGTGTGAGCATGCGCCAAGTCAACCCAAATAAAGCATCAAGGAGGAAACCAAATTAATGCTTTCAAATAATAAAAACAACGCATGATTTTTTCAAAGGCTCATTAAGCAATCTCAGTCATTTGAGACAAGTCATGCTACAGAAAAAATCACTAAGCATACTATCAAAACAACATCAAGCATGACATGCAAAAGTCTAAGCCGCAGTCTAAACAAGCTCCTTTTGTACCACTTTTTTGCATAAATTTTTTCTCTTTTCCAACACCATTCGAACATTTTTGAAACAACTCTTTTGATGAAAACCAACATGGACCAGAGGTCAAAATACACCTTGATGCAAAGATATAACATGATCTAAACACAAATCAAGGCGAAAAATGAAAGCTAAACGCAGTAGCAGAAAAAGAGAACACTCGTTGAACGATAAGAGTGAAAAACGGAGTGTTCTTGGCAAATGAAAAGCAAGGCAACTTCTCCAAAAGAAATTTGTTGGGGTCCAACCATTTATTGCAGCAAACAAAACTAAACAAAACTGAAAACTAAAGACAAGACGCTCCAAGAAAAACGCATAATACATGAAGCAATAAAAATATAGTGTGTTGAAAGGTGACCTGATTTTTGCTGATGAAGAAGGGGTGCCTCGGGGGCATCCCCAAGCTTTGACGCTTGTACCTCTTGGATATTTCCTGGGGTGCGTGGGAATCCCCAAGCTTGAGCTTTTGTCCATTCTTCACATCATCTCATCATTCTCCAATCCCTACACTTGAAAACTTCCTTCATACAAAACTAAACACAATTCTATTAGCAACATTAGTGTAAGCATAATAATGAATCAACCCTTTTTGCTTCAGATTTCAACTCAAAACCACCACATATAAAGCATACACTAATATAGCAACTTCCCCACAAGTTATGTGATCAAAAGAACTAAAAAAGAAAGCGATCGAGAGGCAAACACAAATAGTGGCAGAAATCTGTCAAAACAGAACAGCTGACAAAGGTCGATTTTTTGAGGGTTTTCTGTTGCTCAAATCAAAAAGTGTATAACTAATGAAAGTTTGGATATAACCTGGGGCATATGCACAAGAAATCGCAGGTCAAAAAGATATTCTGAGAATTTTCACGAATTTTTACGGTGCAGCACCGAAATCTGTTTCAGGACAGCAACATCCCCAAATCTTACCTCACTCAAATTAGAGGCTTCTCTTGGCACAACAACGAAATAAAAATGATAAGGAGAGGTTATTACAGTAGTAATAACTTCCAAGACTCAAATAAAAGAAAAAGAACTGAAAGTAAAACAATGGGTTATCTCCTAAGAGTGCTTTTCTTTAACGCCTTTGAGCTAGGCGTAGATAGTGCAAATCAAGTATTTTCGAAAGAGGCATTAAGATCCATTGCAGAGGTCTTTTCAACAATAAATTGAATTGTGTCCACATGAGTTTTTGAGGATCCCTTGTGATCACGCTTTGGTACACTACTTTTATCAGAAAGATTTTCAGGACAAATCCAATTAAAATTCTTTTCCAAAGCTTCATGCATTCCTACAAGTTTGCAAGGTATTGGTACTTTGAAATCTTATTTAGTTGTACCAACAACTTTAACAGGCGAGCCAAGCATATTAAAACGCTCAAAAACTTTCCTAGCTTCAATAGCAACATCTCTAAATTCTCTATGCAAAGACTCCAAGATAAAATCTTTCTTTTCAGAGTCTTCAATATCATGAAGCTTAAGAAACATGTGTTGCATAAAAGGATTAAGGCTAGCAAACCTAGCTTCTAACATGTGAACTAAATAAGCAGAAGCAACTTCATAACTAGGAGCAAGCTCAGCCAAAGATTTATCCTCAACATCTTTATGCATGCTAATATGATTAAAGAACTCCTCAATATTACTTTTCCCAATAATAGAACCACTACCTACTGAGAGGTCCTCCAAAACATACTTAGGGAACAACATAATGAACTAAGAGTAATAAAGTAACAACTATAAAGGAAACTAATTTTTTTGTGTTTTTGATAAAACGATGCAAGCAAAAATAAAGTAAAGCAAAACTAAAACAAAGTAAAGGATGTGCGTACGAAACTTCCCTTGCAGAAGTCTTCTTTTTCCTCGGCAACGGCGCCAGAAAACATGTTGGTGGCGCGGTGTTGATGATGTAAATGACCGGCCAGTTGGGAATCCCAAGAGAAGGTGTGATGAGTACAGCAGCAAGTTTTCCCTCAGTTATGAAACCAATGTATGTCAATCCAGTAGGAAAAAGCTAAACTCAAGAAGGTGATGCCTGCTAGCTGTGTGACACTCCAACAAGGGCGCTGTTAACGATACTTGTTAGCGCGTCTTCAACTAGTAGCAACGCGGAACCTGCACACAACACAACCAAGAACTTTGCTCCCAACTTACGATGAGGTTGTCAATCTCACCGGTTTGTTGTAAACAAAGAATGAGCGTATCGAGTGGAAAGCAATAGTAGTATGCGAGAAAGTAAACAGTGCGAGTAAAGTAAACAGGCGATAACAATATAAAGGAAATTGGACCGGGGTCCACAGTTCACTAGTGGTGTCTCTCCATAAGATAAATAACAACATGCTGGGTAAACAAATTACAATTGGGCAATTGATAGAATAAAGATAATGTGCATATGTCAAGAGGATCACTATGAGATTTACTCTGGGCATTACAACAAAATACATAGACCGCCATCCAACTGCATCTATGACTAATAATCCACCCACGGGGAATCATCCGAGGACCCCGTGAATATTAAGTTGCGAACAACAGATAACTGCATTAAGCAAAGTGTGTAATGTAAACCAAGCATATGTCCTTGGACATACGAATGTTGTTTTCTCCCTAGTGGCAACAACACATCTACAACCTTAGAGGTTTCTGTCACTCCCCCAGATTAAATAGAGGCATGAACCCAACTATCGAGCATAAATACCCCCTCTTGGAGTCACTAGTATCTACTTGGCCAAGATAGCTACTAACAACGGAGAGCATGCAAGATCATAAACAACATAGAGATAACATAAGATAATATTTAGCACATCAACTCAATCATAACACCAATATTCATCGGATCCCAACAAACACAACATGTAGAATTACATAACAGTGATCTCGATCATGTAAGGCAGCTCACGAGATCTAAGCATGAAGCACATGGTGGAGAAGACAACCATCTAGCTACTGCTATGGACCCATAGTCCAAGGTAGACTACTCACTCATCGCGCCGGAGGCAAGCATGGCGATGAAGAAGACCTCTGGTCGTGATTCCCCTCTCCGGCAGGGTGCCGGGAAGAGGTTCTAGACCCTCCCGATCTCGGGTCGACGACGGCGGTGGATCGCGATGTGTTTCTGGAAAATTGATCGGGTACTTAGGTTTTTCCCATCGGGGGGTCTTTATAGGCGAAGGGGCAGCGTCAGAAGTGGACCAGGGCGGTCACACACATAGGGGGCGCGGGCAGGGGCTGGGCCGCGCCGCCCTATTGTGTGGTTGGCCCGTGGCCCCTCTCTGTCTACTCTTCGGACTTCTGGAAGCTTCGGTAAATTTCTGGATGTTCGGCTTTTGTTTCATCCAATTCCGAGAATATTTCCTGTGTAACTTTTCTGAAACACAAAAACAGCAGAAAACAGGGAACTGGCACTGTGGCATCTTGTTAATAGGTTAGTTCCGGAAAATGCATAAAAATGCCACAGAGTGTAACGAAACACTGAGCAAAAGGTGTAAGAACAAGCATGGAGCATCAAAAATTATAGATACGTTTGAGACGTATCACCGGCATGTCT
This sequence comes from Dactylis glomerata, assembly GCA_007115705.1. Classification (NCBI taxonomy): domain Eukaryota; kingdom Viridiplantae; phylum Streptophyta; class Magnoliopsida; order Poales; family Poaceae; genus Dactylis; species Dactylis glomerata. The sequence goes on from QXEO01000129.1 coordinate 664,981, forward strand.
TGCCTTGGAGAGATAACATCTGGACAAGAAGAATCAGCACTTAGCAAACCATTAAAATTAAGAGGAGGCTCTAGCTCCTTGAACAACGAACTAGAAGTACCTTTAGGTGGAGATCCCTGCGATCCACCATACAGAACCGACGAAACCTCACCGGCAACAGCAGGAATCTCATGGTGCTGCTCCGCGGCAGTCCCAGAACCTCTGACAGAGGAAACCCCTTGGTTTTCTGGCGATGCAGGGAAGGCTGTAACAGCCGGCTGAGTATCGACGCAAGTATCCACAACAGCAGTCTGCACTGGCGTGATTACCAGGTCCCCCAGGTCAGCACTAAAATCAGCATTATTAGTGGAAACCGATGTCGCTTCTGGTACCCGATCCACCATATGGTGAGAAAAGCTTGCTGGAATCGAGGGCAATGGCGAGGGTAAGTCACCATCCTCTTCATCATCACAATCACCCCAAAGTTTTCGCGGCTGAACCAAACCAACCTTGCTCTCAGACCACGTCACAAACTTCGACCGAGCCAGCCTTGAGCAGTCAATAGAACCCACCATCGTTATCGCATGCTTGGTGGGAGCCGTGTTATGCTTGGAGGGGTTGGCAGGGGCTGACGTAGCCTCTTTGGCCGTGGCCCCCTGTGAAAAGGAATCATTATTTTTAGGCTTATATTCACCTTTTTCCTCTGATCCCTTAGGATCATCCTCAGAATTGGCCTCCTGCATGTTAACATCAGGTTTATCTTTAGCTAACGGTTCCTCAAGCTTGAACAACAAACCATAACCCTCACCATCATATGTGTGATCAACTATTGTGGTAGGTAAATATTCCACATGAGTAACTTCCACCTTCATTCGCACTACTGAATTTGCTCTAGTGAAAGCCATGTCCACCTCCTTTGTTTTCCCTATCAAAGATCCAATAGCATAAAGAGACAAATAATCACACCTCTCCTTATAGCAACAACCATGAACCCTGACCCAAATCTCAGTGAGATAAAACTTATCAACATCAGCAGCTGCCCACTCCTCAAAGCGCAGAAACATAGAAGATTGTCCCGGAACTGGCACATTAATTATTTTCGTCATTCTAGCAAGATCCGCCTTGGATGGAAATAAAACCTTAAAACCAATATTAGAAATATGTTTGGCAATTGGCTTAAACGTAATAGATAATAAAACTAAGGCATGTATACGCATATGCGTGTGTGCACTGGTTTGGATAATTTGGAATTGTCGGAATGATATAATCTTTAACAGAGCTACTCGTGTTCAATTTTTTGCAGGCAATTAACAAAACTGCTTATTAATTTCTTTACATAAGCTCTTTGGTAACTTGAAAACCCTCATTGCAAAAACTAGAATAGACTAAATTATAGTAGCTTTCAATAAGTTACCGTCTCAAATTAGATTGGCAACAAAGTATTACCGGATTGTGTTTTTGCATATACATATGGGGTGCCCACAGCCGTCGACCTTAATGACACACCACACACGGGCGGCAATGTGGCAGAGAAAATATATGCTGCCGCCTGCCGGTCACCTTTCCCCTATATTTTAAGCTACTACGTTGGCCTGGCGCCGATGAAAGCTCGTACGTGGAACTATTTGGTACGGACGTTCCTCTCCGCGCAACAGTCCACGCATCAGTGTCCGCCATAATTTTCTCCGGCATGTGTAGAAACAGGTTCCTGCTATGCTTGTGTCGACGTGCGCGTTGTCACTCATGTCGACCATTCACTGTGAACCGGTAGCGCCAAACAGATAACGAAATAATCGCATGCAAACACGAGAGGCCGTACCAGGCGCCAGTACTGCGTGTTTGAACTTTGATCGCATTCGTATGTATGTCGTCGTCTCTATTCTCTGGCCCGTATGATCACGTGTACACAGGCTCGCACAGGTCGGGGCAGGGAGAGAGCCCTGTGGAACGTCCGATCTTTTCGCGCGCGCACGTACGGTGAGGTGGACTATGGCGTCCTGGGATCTTTGCCATATCGGAGGCCTGACGCGAGGTGAGAAATGGCCGGCCCGGGATCTCATCTCATCCATGGCACGGAACTGAAGTCGTCAATGGCGCAGCATGCACAGTGCTTTCCGTACTGCGCGCAGGAGCCGATCAGCGAGGCAGAGGCAGAGCCACTCGCCGTTCGTCGCCAGAAGCCGGCCACCTCCGCGAGCGCCGCTGCGCCTTGATCAGAGACAGGCGGCCCAGAGCGCCGGCCGTACGCGCACTGGTCAAAAGACACGGCCATCACTGGAGCGGCATGAAGGCATCTCTTCCATCGATCCGCTGCCTGCACGCAGCACGCCACGGCTGGCCTGGCGGTGCAGTATCGTCTCGGTTCTCTCGAGACTCGAGTGCCAAGGGGTGTATACCCAGCAGCGTATCAGTTTTGTTGTATCTCAGAGATATGAGATATAGTCGGTTTGTACTAAGATAGGTTAGATAGAGATTATACTTATCTTCTACTCCAAGTCTACTCTCCGTACTCCATACGCCTATATATACTCGCCCCCGAGGCTTAATAATACATCCATCATATTCTGCAATCTCTCTCCCCTACCCTTCTACATGGTATCAGCCTAAACCGGTTCAAACCCTAGCCGCTGCCCACGCTTCCACACTGCGCCTCCCCCGGGGAGGTCGACCTCCATAATCTCCGCCGGGGGCCGCGCCGCCCGTCCTAGGGTTTGTTCGCTGATCCGTTGATCAGCTGCCCTAGAGTTTTTTTCTCTCCGGTCGCTTGACCAACGTTTTCTTTTTGGTTTACCGATCATAGATCGGATTGCGTCTCCCACTGCCGTCGTCACCACGTGCCTCTACTTCAACCTCGGCGTCGACCTCGCACCGGCGGCCACCCATACGCCGGCTATCGCGGCCAACGCTGCTGGCACCGTCGCCGCTTCGGCCGGCTCTTGCCGGTTGTCGCGGTCCCTCGGTTGGCTGTTGCGCCTGCCTCCGTAGGCTGCCGCGGTCGTCTCGCCGGCGTCGACTCTGCACCGGCCGGCTCGCCTTCACAACCGCACGGCAACGTCAGACGCGTCGTCCGAGGGACGCCTCGGTGCATCACTCCGGCTCCATGCTTGCGCGGTCTCCATCGTCGATCCGTCTTCGCCAGGGACTTCACCGACAACGACGCCACGGGTTCCGATCTGTGTGCTGTCGTCAAGGACTTGGCGCGTATAGCGCCGCCGTCGGTCTAATCAACCGATCTGACGCACGTCTCCGCCAAGTAAGTCCCCGAGCACGCGTCTTCCACCGTTCGAGCATCGGGCTGCCGCTGCGTCGCCCCTTCAGGCCGTAGCGTCGCCGCCTTTGGTCCCCGCTGCCAGCTACCAACGTGCCTTCTCCGGCATGTACGTCGCTGGTGGTTCTCATGCCGCTGCACCGACTCGCGCCCTACAGCTGGGCCGTCCCATCGGGCCGTAGCATCGCTGTACGCGATCATCGCCGTCACCTCGCAAGGACGTCGCTGGCTTCCACCGCGCCACCTCCATCGGCGCGGGATGCCGCCGTCCGCGCATGGTCTTCATCACGCCGCCGGGTTCTTCCTCGCCTACTTCAAGCACCGCCGCCGCATCTCCACAGGGCAACCTGCATGGCCACTCCTAGCCGTCGCAGGTCCCGCTGACTAGCCCTTCGCCTGTCTAGGCATCCAGCATGGCCACTCTTGGTCGTCGCTGGTTCGCCGCCTTCTACGTCTACGTCCAACACGACTTCATCGCCATCGTCATCGCCTCGTGCTCGACTACACCTGCTCGTCTACTCCGATAACCGCGGACTGCATCGGCACTCTCTACCGTTGAGCGCCTCGCAACCGTCGTGGAGTCCTTCTCTGCTAGTCTCCTCTCCGACATGGCGTGAAGTTGTTTCTACTGGTCCCGTTCTTCGCACGCCCGGTACTGGCAACACCAGTGTTTGCCTTCGTCCCCGACGCGTTCCCGAGTCTGGCAAGCTCGGTCGCAGCGCCTCGCCCTCGTGTTCGTCTTCGCATACTCGGTTTTGGCACAACTGGAGTATGCCTTCGTCCCCGACGTGCGCCTGGTTCTGGCAAAGCCATGGCAGCACCTCGTCCTCGACGGCTCGGACTGCATCAACTTCGGCATCGCTCTCCTCGATGACTGCCTCGACGCGTCGTCGTCCTTCTACGGCGCACTACGCGCCTGCGGCTTCAAGTGCGGCTACATCGACACCGTCAACCCCGACCACGACATCGACCACGACATCGACCACGGCGAACCCTCGCACGGCTACCTCGACCAAGGTTGCAGCACCCACTGCTCTCGGCTTCCTCGACATCGGCACAAGGGCTATCACCTCGCATGAGCACTCCTCGGCTTCCTCTACAGTCCAAGCATCCGCGACGCTACTTCGTCCACGACGCTCCCGCTCCAACTGCGGGGGGGGGGGGGGGGGGTGTCAGCCCGTTGGTTTCTATGCCTTCGGTTTCTCTCCAATCTGACCGTCCGCGACGCTACAGTTGTTCACGTCACTACCACTACGACTGCGGAGGGGTGTTAGAGATATAGTCGGTTTGTACTAGGATAGGTTAGATAGAGATTACTTGTCTTCTACTCCAAGTCTACTCCATGTACGCCTATATGTACTCGCCCCCGAGGCTTAATAATACATCCATCATATTCCGCAATCTCTCTCCCCCTACCCTTCTACAGTATCAAATGCCTAGGCCATATAAATTCGTGCAAGGCAGCAATTAAAATACAACTAGAACATTATGAATTACAGGACGTTGAAGCCGTCATCGTCGCCTACTTGTTGCACACTTGATGTAGTAGGACAGTAAACGATATGGGGATCCTCCTGATCCCCTCAGGTCTCCCGCGGCAGGGCACTGTCTAGGCACCACCGGCATGTAGCTAGGCTTTTTCGTCGTTGCTGAGCCTCCCAAGATCGGTAGGGTTTGAGGAATGTCGAGGAGCAGGTTTAACAGATCGTGGACTGGTTAATCGATCGCTTCCGGGCTCCCGTTCTTTTTATATGGCGCAGATGACAGGAGACCGAATCACGGAGTTGGTTTTGGCACCCCTGATCGGGTCGCTGTGTTAGCGTATGAAGGAGTTCTAGAAGTTGGCCCGTGAACCCCTCCTTTTAACTTAACTAGCACAGTGGCCCTCACAAATGCGAGGGCATCAACCATTAGATGATTTAATGTTCTATACAAATTCTACTCTAACTCTCCTTTCCGATCGTACTGTGTGATTGCAATGTCTTATAGATCAAAAAGATTATTCTAATATAATTATAGGAAAGTATCTCAATTAATAGAAATAACCAGTGTGCCAAATGTGACCATGTGGACCAAATGCTTAAACTCAGTGTTCCATAGCTTTTCTATAAATTTTCAGATTTGTGAAGATTTTAATTGTTATATAGCAAGAGTGTCTAAAATATTTGTATCTCGTTTTACATTCGTACTTAAATTAAAATTCTACTTTTTTGCGATGATTCTTCTATACTCAACCATGCATATTTTACCACAACATGTAAACATGTATATGTATAAATATGTATACTCAACTACATACATGTTGATCAGTATATACTTTATGTTCTAGCATATTTATCCACAACACGTTCTAGCTAGTTAGCCAACCATGCAGCAACCGCATGCAATATTATTTTTATGCAATCGGCTAATTCTAGTTAGATTATTTTTTACAGCCCAAACCATTATATTGTGGGATTTCTATGAAAGAATTATTTTAAATAAGCGGCCTCATATAGAAGTCAACCTACAGTGCCAGGTCGTGCAATTTTACTATAGTGTTTTTACATTCTGTTTAAAACATGTAAAGTATAGTATGCAAGTTCACAATCATCTTATTAATTAATTCAATGGATTACAATAAGATCCCACAAAACTAAGTTGTTTTAACTGATCTCATTAGTTAATTCATCTTTCATTAAATCGTGGCTACAAATTTGTGATCTAGCCATCAAACTAATTTAGAGAAAGTGGTATATTTATCCACCTAATAAAAATTTATACATCAAAGAATATAAATGAAATTATCTAGACATATTAATACAGATATATGAGTTTATCTATTTCTCCAACATATGAGGCATAATCATCGGATATATATGCATGTCGTCTAGTGTAGCTTGCATATACCATGATCAATAATACGCAAAAATCAACCTCTTTCATTTGATATAATATATTAACAATTAAATCGAGTTGCACAATTCATTGTGTCTATGGTAAATTGTGAATTTTGTGATGCCTCAGCCGAACGGCGGCGCAGCGCTCTCCATTGTTATTTTCAAGCAGGAGAAGATTTTCTTTAGCAGATGTATTAATTGCTAAGAAACTTGTCTAATGGTATTCCATGAAGTATATATTATTCATAATATTTTCACTAATATTTCTACTTCTCCTTTTGTCCGAAATTAGGTTACTCAACTTTACATAGATACATATTAACTTTCTCTATCCTCGAAAGAGTCTATTTCCAATTTGTTGGAGAGTCAAAAATTTCATTTTGAATGTGTTTAAATAAAAGGGCACCATCATTTATGCCATTAAATTAGTGCCATTAGATTCATGAGAAATATATTTTTATCATATAGTTACACAAATATTGGTATATTTTTGCGTAAAATCGATCAAATTTGAAATATTCTTCAGAAAATAGAAGTACATTCTTTTGAAGACGAAGGAAGTATCTACACACTAAGCTCCGTTTGGATGTTAGCATTTGGAGGCTTGGCATTGTATTGGCTTGAATGCCAATATCACTAGATATCAATATTGAGAGTGAATACCAATATTTCTGTTTGGATGTTTAGATATTTAGAATCTAGACTTGATATTAAGGTTGAATATCAAATCTTGTTTGGATGATTAAAGTGATGAATTGCATTGCATGTGCGTGTGACCACTATAATGTTCCAAAAGAAAATGTATACCATTTCCTACTTATATGGAGTATTATATATCGCCTAGAAATTTTAAGATGACAAGAAAAACGCAAATATCACAACAATCCTAAATTTTTAGCCAAACAATGCACGCATATGAATTAACATTTCCTCAATACTGCACAAAATCTGCACCTCGCTCGTGGTTCGTCGGCTCGTCACTCTGTTCTGAAAAAAATCTGTCCTCAAGTACAACTCAAAAGACACGTCAAAGCCTATCTTCACCTGAAGAACAGAGCAAGGATAGAGGGGACAGAGATGGCGGACGTGGGCTTCAGTATTTCCTTCCGAATCAGTTCGGCATACAACAATTAAAAATAGCAGGATTTAGGAAAGGAAAACGGCGGACGGCTTAAGCTAGCAGATCGGGCAGTCAACCACCACCACAAGATTGGGCAGGCGACAGCCAGCGGCGAGCGTGTGCTGCTGTCAGCGGGCGAAGGTCGGGGGAAACTGCTGGAGGTAGAGGATCTGGTGGCGCACAGGGTGCTCAAGGAGGTCGACGAACTGGTCGGGGAGCGGCCACACCGACAGTCTAGAAGTTTGGTAGAGCAAAATTATAGACATATATCATTATTTAACTATAAAACTATAGTTGTGGGGTGGGGTGGGGGCAGATGCCCTGCACCCTATTATTGTATTGCATGAAATTTAGTTTTATCGATTGTTAAAGGTTTTCAATCAACATCTGATCACATAACGCGAGGTAAAAGCCGCTTCTTTGAAATGTTGTATTATTTACCACAAGGTAATAGCAACATATTTAAATAGAAGTAGAACCTACAAATGCATCGATAATAAACATGCCTATGTATTTTGAAGCTTGTTATGCTATTATTTATGATACTCGGCAACTTCTATTATATTTATTAGGACTAATATATTAATAGTTATAATCGTGACCGAGTTTTTATTTTACACTTTGATGTGTTGGATGGATATTCGACAAAGCGGCAAGTAGCCTCTCATTGCAGTGAAATTTAGAGTCTCTCAAAATTTCTTCCTCCTAGGACTAATTCTTAAAATCATTAAAAGTTTTTCTAAAGATGATGCCAAATGAAATAAATCAAAACATGAAAGTTGTGGGTCCATTCCAAAGTTTTTATTTGACTATTTAAACATTTAAATTCAAGTTCTTATGCAATCAGAAAGTTTGCTTTACTTAGCAGAAAATAGCAAAAATTGAATACATATAAGAAAATGCCTACATATATGTAGTTTTAGCAAAAATTAAGGTAGGGCAGCCGCCCTACCTTGCCCTAAGGGGAGCTCCGCCCCTGCTTGATCCGGGAGTTGCCTGCTAGCAATGGCAGTTCCTTTGCTCGTAGGGGCGCATGGTGCTACGACTCTATCGTCTGTGTGTGTTGCTTCGTTCCACGGTGGAGGTTGTCTCAACTTCCTTCGTCGTCTTCAGGAGGCGGATGACAGCTTGGGAGGCTGTTCGTCTGCATTGAAGAATAAATGTGGTGGTCCTAGAATTCCAACTTGCGCCAAGATCTGTCGGTTGTCTACCCCCATCGATCTGGCTGGAGTGTCGTGATCCAGAAGGCTCTATCGGCAAAATTCACTGGGCGATTCATGCCCGGAGATTGCTGGAACGGGTGGGATTCAGTCGTGCACACCCGTGTTTTTCTTTGACCATTTGATTTCAGTGGAAGCGCATCGAAGCTCTACTGGTTGTTAATATCATGGAGCACACTTTCTCGTTCTATGGTGCTAGCGGAGAATGTCATGGCAACTGGGATATGAGGACTAGCAATTGTGGCTCGCGTCTTGGTAACAATCAGGAATTGGCTTAGTGATTTGTGAATTGGAGCAGTGGCATGCAAGTGGGGGCGACTGCACACGAGAAGTTCACAGTCTTCCTTTCAGGATGAAAATCGAAGGTCTGATTATAATTCATTGTGCTCAACAATGATCTTGTTGAAAGCATTGTTTTTGAGAGCGAGGACTTTTTTTAGGGTGAAAACCTAAGATTTATGATCGGGTGACGACGACGCTTATACACTGCTTCATTCTTAGAGACGTGAGGCGTCGCTTTTGAAGAAGCTAGACTTGTGGTGCTGTCATGATAGTGTTAGTACTGCTATTTTAAAAAATAGATCACTCTAGTGGGACTTCTCTTCTTTTTTTCATTTCTTTTTCTTTTTTTAGCTATATGTATCTGTAATACCGCTAGAGCAATACGATATTATAGAGATCCGATATAATTGATATCTTCCAGATATTACTATATCCTCTTTATCAAGAAAAAAAAGCTTGTATACAAGCAGCGTATCAGTTTCGCGGTTTGGCCAAATGTTTCTTTAATCATTGGTTCTTGGCGACGGTGCTGATGAAAGGAACGACCAGGGTGACAGGAGTAGAGTAGCTAGCTAGCTTGCACAAACTCACATGGCGGACAGTGCCGTGTCGAGTCACGTACTCTTCTTCTTGGAATGACCGCTGATGAGACTAGCAGTCCTGCGGCAACGACGTGGGCCGGGTCAAGCAAAAGCAGGTAGGTACGCAGGGGATTGAAGTCGATCGGGTACATGGATCATTTTCCGGGGGGGAAATCCATACGATATTAGTATAAAAAGTGTACTCCCTCCAACTAATAATACTTGTCTTTGATACGATGTATCTAGACACTAAAACATGTCTATATACATTATTTTAGAGACATGTATTAGTGGTCGGAGGGAGTATGTGATTTAAATATAATTTTTGTAATAAGTTATATTAAATTATTGATACGTTAATTTTGCATCACTATTTTATATCATAATTTACTGTTATTCATTGATATATTTTATATTTAGAGATGATACTTATGTTGTTTCCTCAGTTTTCGCATGTTTGATGATTATTGGAGAACTTGCTGCCGGAGTCAGGATTCTGCTGGAAAAATGAACGTCAAGACACCATATTTCTGAAGATCAGCAATTCCAGGAAAATATCCAGAAATTCATATTTTATCAGATGATGAAAGTAGCCAAAAAGAGAGAGCGAGGGGCATTAGCGGACCCAAGAACATTTTAAAGCATGGGCAAACAATCAATTTAAAGGCCTAAGCTGCTATTTGATTATCAATTAGTCATAAAAATACACTGCGTCGGCGGCCGGAAGCCCGGGCAGCTGCCCCGGCAACAGGGACGCTAGGTCCGCCACTGGCGAGGGGAGCAGCCAGGGGCCCACACCACCAGGTGGCGCGGGCCAGGCCCTGGCCGCGCCACCCAGTGGTGTGGCCACCCTGGCCCACGTCTGCCATCGTCCCCTCGCGTATATGGTCGTCTCTGAAACCTAAGACCAAAGGGGGGATCAGAGATAGACTCCGCCTCCTCTGTGGGGCGGAAAACATCGAGAGAGAAAAGCTTTCCGGCAGGCAGGAATCTGCCGGAGAAATTCCTTCCTGGAGAGGGGTTATCGTCGCCATCGTCATCACCATCGAGCTGGGCTTCATCGGGATCATCATCTTCATCACCATCATCACCAGCACCTTCTTCTTCTTCATCACCACGCCATCCCGCTGTAACATCTTGGGTTGAATCTTGTCCAATTCTTAGGGGAAACTTTCCTGGTGTTGATTACTCTTGTAGTTGATGCTATTGAATGGAACCGTTGAATTAAGGTTTATGTCCAGATTGTTATTTACCATTATTTCACCTCTGGTCATGATCCATATGATGTCTTGTGAGTAGTTCGTTTAGTTCTTGAGGACATGGGAGAAGTCGAGATATTAGTAGTGAAACTATGTTGAGTAATATTTAATGGTTTGATATTTATATGTTGTGGTGCTATTCTACTAGTGGTGTCATATGAACGTCGACTACATGATACTTCACCTTTATGGGCCTAGTAGAATGCATTGTGTATTTGGCTACTAATTGTGGGGTTGCCGGAGCGATAGAAATCTAAATCCCCATTAGGAAACCATTGCACCAGGGAGTGTAGGATCTTAGAGTTTAAGGCTGTGGTTAGATTTATCTTAATGACTTTCTTTTATTTACGGATGCTTGCAAGGGGTATAATCATAAGTGTGTATTAGTCCAAGTAAGGGTAGTGCACTAGCATAGGTTCACCCTCATGACAGTTATCAAACCAATGAAGATTACTTAGCTGCATGAAGCGAAAGCACTCGACAGAAACTCCCGTGTGTCCTCAGGAACGTTTGGTAATCATAAGTTACACAATCGGCTTGTCCTTTGTGAAAGGGCATGTGCCCCCATGTGTGGTTTTTGTAATTAATGACAATCCCTATGGACTAATGTTTGCATTGAGTAATATTTGTAGGACTTGTCCGTAGACAACGCTTGATCCATATGTTGGGTTCAAGGTTGTAAGAAGTTTAATATAAAGAATATTATGTGATGATCAAGGTGTTATTCAAGGAGTGATCCGAAGATTGGTCATAAAGGAGTTGAGCCTATATAGAGTGTGTCTTGAGGAATAAGATGGAGTGAGCTCACATGTGCATTCTCAAGACATCATCAATATTGATCAAGCCGAAGCGCAAGTTCAAGATAGGCTTCCAGAAGATATCATTTGCTTGAAGCTCGGTGTCCATTTGGTGGTAATGGACATGTGAAGATATTTCTCTAGTGTCTCTCCCATAGTGATGTATGGGAGAGCAATCCGCAAGACTTCACCGAGCAAGCGCAATCAAGAAAGGTAGTCCCACTTGAGAAGATCAAGATCATCACCATCTAGCTCAAGTGGAATGCACAAGGCAAAGGTATGTTCTTAATAGGGTTTCTTTCTTACCGGTCTCATAGTGTGGGACACCGGGTTTAGGATCGATAGCCGTACTATCAAGAGGGGCTCTCGAGTGAGTAACTTATTCGTATCGGTCGGAGAGAGCTCAAACCTTTGCATACTTGGCATTATCTTTCTTGGTTCTTATTTGGATTTTATCCATGTGATATTCTAGAGCTTGTGGTTATTCCCATGGCAAGCTCCAGCTCATGGAAAACGGATTTCGTATGGATCTCTTATTGCATTTTTGGTGTTTGGAGAATTTACCGGTTCCTCATATAGAGACGCTTATTACCTCTAAATTCATAGTAAATTCTCCCTTGCTGGTTCTCCTTGTTGTTAGCTTTCCAACAAAATTGGTTTCATCTCATTCGGAGTTTCCTTGCAAAAGTTATTTGGTTTTTGGGCTGTCCATTTCGGCCCCTGGTCCGGCCAGGCCGGGCTCCAGGCCGGACCTTCCGACGGCGGACCGGACCGTTCCGGCGGTCCAGCCGAACTGGTGTTCTGGCTGCTTTTTTGGCCCAGCGCCGAATCCGCCCGGCGGGCCGATGGATATCCGGTGAAGCATCCGGTCCCGCCGGACTTTCCGCCGGACCGTCCGGCCCAGAGGCCGGTGCCGCCGGACTTACGGCCGAACTGGACGGTGGGCTGCTTCCAACGGCCATATTTTTCCCCACCTATAAATACCCTTCTTCCTCCTTGAACCAATAACTTTTTTTGGGCTTCTCTCTCCTCTATTGTTGACCTTCAAAGCTTGCCCTCCCTCCTCCATTCCCTCCATGTTTCTTGCATCTTTTTAAGGGAAAAGAGAGAGGAGATCTAGATCTACTTTTCCACCAATCACTTTCTCCTCTAAGTGAGGGGAACCTATTGGATCTAGATCTTGGAGTTCTTTGTGGAGTTCCTCCTTGTTCTTCCTCTCATATCCTCCATAGCATTTGTTGTTTTGGTAGGATTTGGGAGAGAAGGATTTGAGCACTTCGTGTGTTCTTGCCATTGCATTTGGTGCATCAGTTTGAGTTCTCCTCGGAGATTCGGTGGTGAAAGCAAGAAGCTTATTTCCTCTTGGTTTCTTGGAACCCTAGACAGCTCAGTGGATTTCTTGGGGACCTCCAATTAAGTTGTGGAGATCTTCCCAAGCTTTGTGGTGCCTCCGTGGCGATTATTGGGAGCCTCCAATTGAGTTGTGGAGTGTGCCCCAATCTCAGTGGCTTTGTGGATTTGGGAGCCTCCAATTAAGTTGTGGAGTAGCCCCAAGCTTTGTGCGGGTTCGGTGACCGCCCTCAAGGGTCCCATAGTGGATCGGGTCTTCCATCTTGGTGGGAGGGCTCGAGGAGATTACGGTGAGCCTCCGTGGCGTTTGGGGAGCCTTGTGCCTCCACACCGCTCCAACGGAGATTAGCACCCGCAAGGGTGTGAACTTCGGGATACATCGTTGTCTCCGCGTGCCTCGGTTATTTCTATACCCGAGCTCCTTTACTTATGCAATCTACTTTGTGATAGCCTTCGTGCTTGAAGTTATATATATCTTGCTATCACATAGTTACTTATCTTGTCTAGCATAAGTTGTTGGTGCACATAGGTGAAACTAGTTTATTTAGGTTTTGTATGCTTGGCAAATTAAACGTTAGTTTTATTCCGCATTTGTCAAGCCACTCGTAAAAGTTTTAAATCGCCTATTCACCCCCCCCCCTCTAGGCGACATCCATGTCCTTTCACTTTGCTCTAGAAAGGATTGGGCCACTTGCAGCAATTACTATTATTGTCTTTTATTTACTTGTACTTTATTTACTTGCATTACCAAATACCCCTGAAAACCCGTTTGCTAGTATTTACAGTGAATCCTTGATCAAAACCGCTTGTCAACACCTTCTGCTCCTCGTTGGTTTCAACACTTCTATTTATCGAAAGTACTACGATACACCCCTGATTGTTGTTTTGCTAGCATGTAGTTGACGCTAGAAAACTTGTTGGAAACCCCAAGAAAAGGTTATGATGAGCACAGCAGCAAGTTTTCCCTCAGTTGTGAAACCAAGGTTTATCGAACCAGTAGGAGAAAGAACCAAACTTCCGAAGTTTGATGTCCGCTAGCTTTGCGACACTCCGGACAATGGCGCCAGAAAGCTTGTCGGCGTGTAGCTTTTCACCAGCAGCAACGTGGAACCTGCACACAACACAACCAAGTACTTTGTCCCAACTTACGATGAGGTTGTCAATCTCACCGGTTTGCTATAAACAAAGGATTAAGCGTATCGAGTGGTAAAAGGTAATAGTTTGCAAGAATTTAAATAAAGTGAGTAAAAGTAAAACGGTAATAGTAATGTAAAAGGAATGGACCGGGGTCCACAGTTCACTAGTGGTGTCTCTCCATAAGATAAATAACAACATGCTGGGTAAACAAATTACAGTTGGGCAATTGATAGAATAAAGATAGCGTACATATGTCATGAGGATCACTATGAGATTCACTCTGGGCGTTACGACAAAATGCATAGACCGTAATCCAACTGCATCTATGACTAATAATCCACTCTCGAGGTGTCATCCGAGCACCCGTTGAATATTAAGTTGCGAACAACAGATAACTGCATTAAGCAAAGTGTGTAATTGCTACCGGTTGATGGCGCCAGAAAATAAGCTGTTGGCGTATAGTTGACGTGGGAGCAGACGGTCCTTGTGCATGGTGAATAACCAGCCCGTTGGGAACCTCAAGAGGAAGGTATGATGAGTATAGCAGCTAGTTTTCCCTCAGTTAAGAAACCAAGGTTTAATGTCGGTCAGGAGAGGAGAGACAATGACGACTGAAGGTGATGCGGAACCTGCACACACACAAACAAATACTTTGTTCCCAACTTGCGATGAGGTTGTCAATCTCACCGGTTTGCTTGAAACAAAGGTTATGAGCGTATCGAGTGGAAAACAATATAGTATGCGAGTAAAGTAAACACTGCGAGTAAAGTAAACAGGTGATAGCAATATGATGTAAATAGGACCGGGGTCCACAGTTCACTAGTGGTGTCTCTCCATAGATAAAATAACACATGCTGGGTAAACAAATTATAGTTGGGCAATTGATAGAATAGAGATAACGTGATATGTCAAGAAGATCACTATGAGATTTACTCTGGGCATTACAACAAAATACATAGACCGCCATCCAACTGCATCTATGACTAATAATCCACTCCCGGGGATATCAATCCGAACACCCTAGAAGTATTAAGTTGCGAACAACAGATAATTGCATTAAGCAAAGTGTGTAATGTAAACAAAGCATATGCCCTTGAGCATATGAATGTTGTTTTTTCCCTAGTAGCAACAGCACATCTACCACCTTAGAGGTTTCTGTCACTCCCCCAGGTGAAATAGAGGCATGAACCCACTATCGAGCATAAATACCCCCTCTTGGAGTCACTAGCAACTACTCGGCCAAGATAGCTACTAACAACGGAGAGCATGCAAGATCATAAACAACATAGAGATAACAAAAGATATAATTCAGTACAGCAACTTAATCATAAACACCAATATTCATTGGATCCCAACAAACCAAACATGTAGAATTACATAACGGTGATCTCAATCATGTAAGGCAGCTCATGAGATCTAAACATGAAGCACATGGTGGAGAAGACAACCATCTAGCTACTGCTATGGACCCATAGTCCAAGGTAGACTACTCACTCATCGCTTTGGAGGCAAGCATGGCGATGAAGAAGACCTCCGGTGGCGATTCCCCTCTCCGGCAGGGTGCCGGGAAGAGCTTCTGGACCCTCCCGATCTTCGGGTCGATGGCAGCGGCGGATCGCGATGTGTTCTGGAAAACTGATCGGGCCCTTAGGTTTTTCTCGTCGGGGGGTCTTTATAGGCGAAGGGGCGATGTCAGAGGAGGGGCCAGGTGCCCTCACGCGGGCCCGGCGCGGCCAGGGGGCTGGCCGCGCCTCCCCTGCGTGTGGGGCCCTGGTGGCCCCCCTCCTACTCCTCTTCGGATCTCTGGAAGCTTCCGGGTAAAATAAGACTTCAGGATGTGGTTTCGTCCAATTCCGAGAATATTTCCTGTGTATCACTCTGAAACACAAAAACAGCAGAAAACAGGGAACTGGCACTGTGGCACTTCGTTAATAGGTTAGTTCTGGAAAATGCATAAAAGTGCCACTAAGTGTAACAAAACAATAGGCAAATGGTGTAAAAACAAGCATGGAGCATCAAAAATTATAGATACGTTTGAGACGTATCAAGCATCCCCAAGCTTAACTCCTGCTCGTCCTCGAGTAGGTAAGTGATAACAAAAGAATAATTTTTGAGGTGACATGCACCTACACAATCTTGATCATATATGTAAGCATTTGTGAGCTGGGATCATAAGAACTTAAAACATGGGCATGAAGATATAATCATGACAATAAGAACTTAGCAACCATGTTGTAAACATGCAAATGAACACAAACAAAAGATCATGAAAATGAAACAATGAAAGTCAAACGTGTGTTCAAATCATAAGGAAAAACATACAAATGGTTTTCAGCTTGTCCTTCAAAGAGAGCAAAACATAAATGCATAGGACACCTTCAAGTTTAAGAGGGCAACTAGATACAAATAATTTAAGAACAAGTGAAACAAACAATATGAGTCAATCAATGAACTTTGGGACAATGCATATCACACTAAGAATGACAACTATGCTCTCTTAATGGTGCATAAAGAAAGAAGGTGGTGACTCAACATAAAAGTAAAAGAAAGGCCCTTCGCAGAGGGAAGCAGTGATTGCAAGTTTTATAACCTACAAAAATTATGGTACTTACCGGCTTTGAGCTCTCATTGCCCCCATCATAAGCATCTTGAATGGTTAAAGTTAATGCGAGAACAATTATGATGCATATGCTTGACAAATCATAAGTTGAAAACCTCGTGCCCCGTGAATACGAGTACCCAAACCTCATGCTACTTTACTTCGAGTCCCAAGCAAGGCTCTTGTCATTGTAAGTATATGCATATCATTGAGAACCGCCAATGGGGTACCTCCGTGCCCGATGACATGGAACAAGCCCTTACCAAAATGACAGGACAAGCAGACAATGAACACCTCGACATCTCTTTTATTTGCCTTTTGTTTAGCTTTTTATTGTGAGATGCGTCGTCGAATGTTCACCATGGGTATGCTGCAAATTTCCACCATGAATTATGCATGGCTTAGATTGGCGGCCCGGCGTTTCCCTAACACATATACAAACTCCATGATCCCTACAAGATTCCCAATTCATTTCACACCGCGGGCATCCATAGACAAAAGATCACGATATCAACTCAAATAAGAAGTGCAATGTTGAAAGCTTGCCCCATGACAGCATGGATGGGCTAGAATCCAACTTACAACTTGCAAGCATAACAACTCAACATAAGAGACCACAATGTCAAATTTTTAAGAACAGGAAAAAGTAAAGTGTGCCTTCCGGTTCGTGAGAGCTTTACTGACCGAATTTCGCATAACACTGGTAAGAGTTTAATTTGAAGAGAAAATAAAAGCAAGTCAAATTTACTTGGAATAGCAAATTGCTAGTAGGTATGTATGGTGGACACTTTGGAAAACTTTGGCTTTTAGGAGTTGGATGCACGAGTAGAGCTCATACTCAGTACAAGGCGAGGGCTAGCAAAAGACTGGGAGCGACCAACTAAGAGAGCAATAATGGCCATAATCATGCAAAGCGACAAAGTGACATTAAAAGAAGCATAAGATGGCATCAAAAGTCAAAAACTAAATGATCATGAAGGCTATTGGCGACTTTGTAAGAGTCTAACATGTGTGAGCATGCGCCAAGTCAACCCAAATAAAGCATCAAGGAGAAAACCAAAATAATGCTTCCATACAATAAAAACAACGCATGATTTTTTCAAAGGCTCATTAAGCAATCTCAGTTATTTGAGACAAGTCATGCTACAGCAAAACCACTAAGCATACTATCAAAAAGACATCAAGCATGACAAGAAAAAGCCTAAGCCGCAGTCTACACAAGCTCCTTCTTGTACCACTATTTTGCACAAAGCTTTTTCTCTTTTCCAACACCATTTGAAAATTTTATAAACACCTCTTTTGATGAAAACCAATAAAGATCAGAGGCAAAAATACACCTTGATGAAAATATATGACAAGGTCTGAACACAAATCAAGGCGAAAATGAAAACCAAAAGCAGTAGCAGAAAAAGTAGAACGCTCGATTTTTAATAAGAGTGAAAACTAGAGCGTTCTTGGCAAATGAAAAGCAAGGCAACTTCTCCAAAAGAAATTTGTTGGGGTCCAACCATTTATTGCAGCAAACAAACAAACTAAACCAACTAAGAAAACTAAAACAACTGACGCTCCAAGAAAAACACATAGTGCATGAAGCAATAAAAATATAGTGTTTTGAAAGGTGACCTGATTTTTGCCGATGAAGAAGGGGTGCCTCGGGGGCATCCCCAAGCTTTGACGCTTGTACTTCTTGGATATTTCTTGGGGTGATGCATGGGCATCCCCAAGCTTGAGCTTTTGTCCATTCTTCAACTCATCTCATCATTCTCCAATCCCTACACTTGAAAACTTCCTTCATACAAAACTAAACACAAATCTATTAGCAACATTAGTGTAAGCATAACATATAATCAATCCTCTATTTGCTTCAGGTTTCAACTCAAAACCACCACATATATAGCAGATACTACTGTAGCAACCTCCCCAAAAGTTCCGTGATCAAAAGAACTCAAAAGAAAGCGATAAAGTGGCAAACACAAATATTGGCAGAAATCTGTCAAAACTGAACAGCTGACAAAGGTCGAATTTTTGAGGGATTTTCTGTTGCTCAAATCAAAAAGTGTTCAACTAACAAAAGTTTGGATATAACCTGGGGCATATGCACAAGAAATCGCAGGTCCAAAATATATATAGAGAATTTTCACGAATTTTTACGGTGCAGCACCGAAAACAGTTTCAGGACAGCAACATCCCCAAATCTTTACCTCACTCAAATTAGAGGCTTCTCTTGGCACAAAAACGAAATAAACAAGATAAGGAGCGGTCATTACAGTAGTAATGACTTCCAAGACTCAAATAAAAGAAAAAGTACTGAAAAGAAAATATTGGGTTATCTCCCAAGAGTGCTTTTCTTTAACGCCTTTGAGCTAGGCGCAGAAAATTGCGAATCAAGTAATATCAAGTGATGAAGTGCTAGGATCAGCACGTGCCTTACGTCTCCCTTTCTTAACTTTGCTCTTGACTCTAGGGAAGACATGGTTATTGCAAGGTGGAGAGGTAAATGTTATATTGCCTTTTCCCACATCGATGACGGCG
Source organism: Dactylis glomerata (assembly GCA_007115705.1). Taxonomy (NCBI): domain Eukaryota; kingdom Viridiplantae; phylum Streptophyta; class Magnoliopsida; order Poales; family Poaceae; genus Dactylis; species Dactylis glomerata. Next base: position 683,984 of record QXEO01000129.1, read on the forward strand.
CCCAGGAGCTTCAGAATGGATCTTCCAAGTGTGATTTGTCCTTTTCCTACACATTCAATAACAAGATAATCAGTAGATATCATTCTTCCTAGGACTTTTGTAAAAACTCCTTCAGCTATTCCAAGGGGAAATATAGTGGCATTGTTAGTAAGAGAAATTCCTTCTCCTCCCTCAGAAAGCTTCCAAAGGCTCAAAGATTCATAAACATCCTTTTTTCTCTCAAAAAAAAACATCCTTTGGCATGAGACAAAATTCAGACATAATATCACAACGAGCATGAAAAGTTTCACCACTAATGGAGATTTTTATTGTAGGATACCAACTCGAAGGTTCAGTATTTGTTGGCACATAATCAAAATGCTGGCGCAAAGTATTGTAGCAAGAATTCAAACTAGCAGTTTGAGTCTCAAGAGTATTAAGTCTATTAAAAATGCACACAAGAGAGGAATCAAAATAGGTTGGCATGCTATAAATTGTAATCAACTTTTTTATAATATTGAAGGCTTGATCTCCATCACGATGAAGGAAATCTCCTTCTACAGTAGCATCCAAAGCATATCTATAACGAAGAGAAAGTCCAAAGTAAAAGCAACTAAGAAGCAAACTCAAAGTCATTTTAGGTCCAGTTTTTCCATGCCAATCATAAATTCTAGACCAAGCTTCTTTAAAGCTTTCCTCATCTTTCTGCTTAAAAGTAAAAATCATGTCCTCGGGCGACATAGTAGTAGCAACTGAACTAGACATAATAAACTAAAAGTAAAGAAATAGCAACTACCAAGGATTCTAATTTTTTTGGGTTTTTGATATAAAAGCAATGCAGGTAAAGTAAATAAAGTAAATCAAAACAATAAAACAAAGTAAAGAATGTGTGTGCGAAAAACTCCCCTCGCAGAAGTCTTCTCTTCCTCCCCGGCAACGGCGCCAAAAAATGAGCTGCTACCGGTTGATGGCGCCAGAAAATAAGTTGTTGGCGTATAGTTGACGTGGGAGCAGACGGTCCTTGTGCGTGGTGAATAACCAGCCCATTGGGAACCCCAAGAGGAAGGTATGATGAGTATAGCAGCTAGTTTTCCCTCAGTTAAGAAACCAAGGTTTAATGTCGGTCAGGAGAGGAGAGACAATGACGACTGAAGGTGATGCGGAACCTGCACACACACAAACAAATACTTTGTTCCCAACTTGCGATGAGGTTGTCAATCTCACCGGTTTGCTTGAAACAAAGGTTATGAGCGTATCGAGTGGAAAACAATATAATATGCGAGTAAAGTAAACAGTGCGAGTAAAGTAAACAGGTGATAGCAATATGATGTAAATAGGACCGGGGTCCACAGTTCACTAGTGGTGTCTCTCCATAGACAAAATAACACATGCTGGGTAAACAAATTACAGTTGGGCAATTGATAGAATAGAGATAACGTGATATGTCAAGAAGATCACTATGAGATTTACTCTGGGCATTACAACAAAATACATAGACCGCCATCCAACTGCATCTATGACTAATAATCCACTCCCGGGGATATCAATCTGAACACCCTAGAAGTATTAAGTTGCGAACAACAGATAATTGCATTAAGCAAAGTGTGTAATGTAAACAAAGCATATGCCCTTGAGCATATGAATGTTGTTTTCTCCCTAGTAGCAACAGCACATCTACCACCTTAGAGGTTTCTATCACTCCCCCAGGTGAAATAGAGGCATGAACCCACTATCGAGCATAAATAGCCCCTCTTGGAGTCACTAGCAACTACTCGGCCAAGATAGCTACTAACAACGGAGAGCATGCAAGATCATAAACAACATAGAGATAACAAAAGATATAATTCAGTACAGCAACTTAATCATAAACACCAATATTCATCGGATCCCAACAAACCAAACATGTAGAATTACATAACGGTGATCTCAATCATGTAAGGCAGCTCATGAGATCTTAACATGAAGCACATGGTGGAGAAGACAACCATCTAGCTACTGCTATGGACCCATAGTCCAAGGTAGACTACTCACTCATCGCTCCGGAGGCAAGCATGGTGATGAAGAAGACCTCCGGTGGCGATTCCCCTCTCCGGCAGGGTGCCGGGAAGAGCTTCTGGACCCTCCCAATCTTCGGGTCGATGGCGGCGGCGGATCGCGATGTGTTCTGGAAAACTGATCGGGCCCTTAGGTTTTTCTCGTCGGGGGGTCTTTATAGGCGAAGGGGCGATGTCAGAGGAGGGGCCAAGTGCCCTCACGCGGGCCCGGCGCGGCCAAGGGGCTGGCCGCGCCACCCCTGCGTGTGGGGCCCTGGTGGCCCCCCTCCTACTCCTCTTCGGATCTCTGGAAGCTTTCGGGTAAAATAAGACTTCAGGATGTGGTTTCGTCCAATTCCGAGAATATTTCCTGTGTATCACTCTGAAACACAAAAACAGCAGAAAACAGGGAACTGGCACTGTGGCACTTCGTTAATAGGTTAGTTCCGGAAAATGCATAAAAGTGCCACTAAGTGTAACGAAACAATAGGCAAATGGTGTAAAAACAAGCATGGAGCATCAAAAATTATAGATACGTTTGAGACGTATCAGTAATGTAAACAATGCAAATGTCCTTGAACACAAGAATGTTATTTTCTCCCTAGTGGCAACAGCACATCTACAACCTTAGAGGTTTCTGTCACTTCCCCAGATTACTAGAGGCATGAACCCACTATTGATGCGTGGTGAATGACCAGCCCGTTGGGAACCCCAAGAGGAAGATGTGATGAGTATAGCAGCTAGTTTTCCCTCAGTTAAGAAACCAAGGTTATGTCGATCAGGAGAAGAGCGGGCAATACGACTGTAGGTGATGCTTGCTAGTTTGCGACAGCTTTGGACAATTTATATATGGCGCCTCGTCCAAGCTTTGCTTGCTAGCTGCAACGTGGAACCTGCACACAACACAACCAAATACTTTGTTCCCAACTTGCGATGAGGTTGTCAATCTCACCGGTTTGCTTGAAACAAAGGGTATGAGCGTATCGAGTGGAAAGTGATAATAGTATGTGAGTAAAATAAACAGTGCGAGTAAAGTAAACAGGTGATAGCAATATGATGGAAATAGGACCGGGGTCCATAGTTCACTAGTGGTGCCTCTCCATAAGATAACTAACACATGTTGGGTAAACAAATTACAGTTGGGCAATTGATAGAATAAAGATAAACGTGATATGTCGAGAAGATCACTATGCGATTTACTCTGGGCATTACAACAAAATACATAGACCGCCATCCAACTGCATCTATGACTAATAATCCACTTGTGGCGAATCAATCCGAGAACTCCACAAGTATTAAGTTGCGAACAACAGATAATTGCATTAAGCAAAGTGTGTAATGTAAACAAAGCATATGCCCTTGAGCATATGAATGTTGTTTTCTCCCTAGTAGCAACAGCACATCTACAACCTTAGAGGTTTCTGTCACTCCCCCATATTAAATAGAGGCATGAACCCACTATCGAGCATAAATACCCCCTCTTGGAGTCACTAGCAACTACTCGGCCAGGATAGCTACTAACAACGGAGAGGATGCAAGATCATAAACAACATAGAGATAACAAAAGATATATTTCAGTATAGCAACTCAATCATAACACCAATATTCATCGGACACCAACAAACCAAACATCTAGAATTACATAACGGTGATCTCAATCATGTAGGGCAGCTCATGAGATCTAAACATGAAGCACATAGTGGAGGAGACAACCATCTAGCTACTGCTATGGACCCATAGTCCAAGGTAGACTACTCACTCATCGCTCCGGAGGTAAGCATGGCGATGAAGAAGACCTCCGGTGGCGATTCCCCTCTCCGGCGGGGTGTCGGGAAGAGCTTCTGGACCCTCCCGATCTTCGGGTCGACGGCGGCGGCGGATCGCGATGTGTTCTAGAAAATTGATCGGGTACTTAGGTTTTTTTCGTCGGGAGGTCTTTATAGGCGAAGGGGCATCGTCAGAGGTGGCCCGAGGGGCTCTCACACATAGGGGGCGCGGCCAGGCCCCTGGCTGCGCTGCCCTGGTCTGTGGGGCCCTCATGGCCCCCTCCAACTCCTCTTCGGATCTCTGGAAGCTTCCGGAAAAAATAAGACTTCAGGAACTTGTTTCGTCCAATTCCGAGAATATTTCCTGTGTATCACTTCTGAAACACAAAAACAGCAGAAAACAGGGAACTTGCACTGTGGCGACTTGTTAATAGGTTAGTTCCAGAAAATGCATAAAAGTGCCACGAAGTATAACGAAACAGTAGGCAAATGGTGTATAAACAAGCATGGAGCATCAAAAATTATAGATACGTTGGAGACGTATCAAGCATCCCCAAGCTTAACTCCTGCTTGTCCTCGAGTAGGTAAGTGATAACAAAAGAATAATTTTTGAGGTGACATGCACCTACACAATCTTGATCATATATGTAAGCATTTGTGAGCTGGGGTCATAAGAACTTAAAACATGGGCATGAAGGATATAATCTTGACAATAAGAACTTAGCAACCATGTTGTAAACATGAAAATGAACACAAACAAAAGATCATGAAAATGAAACAATGAAAGTCAAACGTGTGTTCAAATCATAAGGAAAAACATACAAATGGTTTTCAGCTTGTCCTTCATAGAGAGCAAAACATAAATGCATATGACACCTTCAAGTTTAAGAGGGCGACTAGATACAAATAATTTGAGAACAAGTGAAACCAACAATATGAATCAATCAATGAAAACTTTGGGACAATGCACATTATACTAAGAATGACAACTTTGCTCTCTTATGGTGCATAAAGAAAGAAGGTGGTGACTCAACAAAAAAGTAAAAGAAAGGCCCTTCCGAGAGGGAAGCAGTGATTGCAAGTTTTATAGACCTTCAAAAATTATGTTACTTGCTGGCTTTGAGCTCTCATTGCCCCCATCATAAGCATCTTGAATGGTTAGAGTTAATGCGAGAACAATTATGATGCATATGCTTGATAAATCATAAGTCGAAAACCTCGTGTCCCGTGAATACGAGTACCCAAACCTCATGCTACTCAACTTAGAGTCCCAAGCAAGGCTCTTGTCATTGTAAGTATATATGTATCATCGAGAACCGCCAACGGGGTACCTCTGTGCCCGATGACATGGAACAAGCCCACATCAAAATGACAGGACAAGCAGACAATGAACACCTCGACATCTCTTTTATTTACCATTTGTGTAGCTTTTTATTTTGAGATGCGTCATCGAATGTCCACTATGGGTATGCTGCAAATTTCCACCATGAATTATGCATGGCTTAGATTGGCGGTCCAGGCGTTTCCCTAACACATATACAAACTCCATGATCCCCACAAGATTCCCAATTCATTTCACACCGCGGGCATCCATAAACAAAGATCACGATATCAACTCAAATAAGAAGTGCAATGTTGAAAGCTTGCCCCATGACAGCATGGTTGGGCTAGTCTCCAACTTACAACTTGCAAGCATAACAACTCAACATAAGAGACCACAATGTCAAATTTTTAAGAACAAGGAAAAAGTAAAGTGTGCCTTCCGGTTCGTGAGAGCTTTACTGACTAATTTTCGCATAACACTAGTAAGAGTTTAATTTGAAGAGAAGATAAAAGCAAGTCAAATTTACTTGGAATAGCAAATTGCTAGTAGGTATGTATGGTGGACACTTTGGCAAAACTTGGTTTTTAGGAGTTGGATGCACGAGTAGAGCTCATACTCAGTACAAGGTGAGGGCTAACAAAAGACTGGGAGCGACCAACTAAGAGAGCAATAATGGTCATAATCATGCAAAGCGACAAAGCATCATTAAAAGAAGCATAAGATGGCATCAAAATTCAAAAACTAAATGATCATAGAGGCTATTGGCGACTTTGTAAGAGTCTAACATGTGTGAGCATGCGCCAAGTCAACCCAAATAAAGCATCAAGGAGAAAACCAAAATAATGCTTCCAAATAATTAAAAACAACGCATGATTTTTTTCAAAGGCACATTTAGCAATCTCAGTTATTTGAGACAAGTAATGCTACAGCAAAACCACTAAGCATACTATCAAAAAGACATCAAGCATGACATGAAAAAGCCTAAGCCGTAGTCTACACAAGCTCCTTCTTGTACCACTTTTTTGCATAAAGCTTTTTCTCTTTTCCAACACCATTTGAAATTTTTATAGACACCTCTTTTGATGAAAACCAATAAAGATCAGAGCCAAAAATACACCTTGATGAAAAGATATGACAAGTTCTGAACGCATATCAAGGCGAAAACGAAAACCAAAAGCAGTAGCAGAAAAAGAAGAACACTCATTTTTTTATAAGAGTGAAAACTAGAGCGTTCTTGGCAAATGAAATGCAAGGCAACTTCTCCAAAAGAAATTTGTTGGGGTCCAACCATTTATTGCAGCAAACAAACTAAACTAATAAAGAAAACTAAAACAAGTGACGCTCCAAGAAAAACACATAGTGCATGAAGCAATAAAAATATAGTGTTTTGAAAGGTGACCTGATTTTTGCCGATGAAGAAGGGGTGCCTCGGGGGCATCCCCAAGCTTTGACGCTTGTACTTCTTGGATATTTCTTGGGGTGATGCATGGGCATCCCCAAGCTTGAGCTTTTGTCCATTCTTCAACTCATCTCATCATTCTCCAATACCTACACTTGAAAACTTCCTTCATACAAAACTAAACACAAATCTATTAGCAACATTACTGCAGGCATAACATAGAATCAACCTCTTTTTTCTTCAGGTTTCAACCCAAAACCACCACATATATAGCATATAATACTGTAGAAACTTCCCCAAAAGTTCCGTGATCAAAAGAACTCAAAAAGAAAGCGATAAAGCGGCAAACACAAATATTGGCAGAAATCTGTCAAAACAGAACAGCTAACAAAGGTCGAATTTTTGAGGGGTTTTCTGTTGCTCAAATAAAAAAGTGTTCAACTAACGAAAGTTTTTATATAACCTGGGTAATATGCACAAGAAATCGCAGGTCCAAAAGATATAGAGAGAATTTATACGAATTTTTACGATGCAGCACCAAAAATAGTTTCAGGACAGCAACATCCCCAAATCTTTACCTCACTCGAATTAGAGGCTTCTCTTGGCACAACAATGAAATAAAAAGGATAAGGAGCGGTCATTACAGTAGTAATGACTTCTAAGACTCAAATAAAAGAAAAATTACTGGAAATAAAACATTGGGTTATCTCCCAAGAGTGCTTTTCTTTAACGCCTTTGAGCTAGGCGCAGAAAATTGCGAATCAAGTAACATCAAGTGATGAAGCATCACGCTCATAATTTGCTCTAAGAATAGAGTCAAAAAGTAATTTCTTCCTTTTCCTAGGGAAGAGTTCCATACCTTTCTTTAGTGGGAATTGATATTTGATGGTGCCTTCCCTCATATCAATGATGGCACCTATAGTTCGGAGAAAGTGTCTTCCCAAAATAATAGGACATGAAGCATGGCATTCAACGTCCATAACGAGAAAATCAACGGGAACAGGGTTATTGTTAACCACAATAAGAACATCATTAATCCTTCCCAAAGGTTTCTTCTTAGCAACATCAGCAATAGGAACATCATAATAACATTTTTCAAGAGGTGGTAAATCAAGCATGTCATAAATTTTTCTAGGCATGATAGAAATACTAGCACCTAGATCACATAAAGCATGGCAATCAAAACCATTAACATACATATCAATGATGGGTTCCCAACCATCTTCTAACTTCTTGGGAACAGATGCTTTTTGCTGCAACTTTTCATCCCTAATTTTCATGAGAGCATTGGTAATATGCTTTGTAAAAGCAATATTTAAAGAACTAGCATTGGGAGTCAAAGCAAGCTTTTGCAAGAAAAAAATAACTTTAGATATATTGCAACCATCAACATCAAAATCATTAAAATAAGTAGAGCTATCATCTCCTACACTCCGAAAAATTTCAGCACTCTTTTGAGAAAAAGTTTTGGCAGTTTTAGGCTTTTTAACACAAGGAGTGGGAGTTTTCTCTACACCAATCAAAGTAAGAGGATTGCTAGCATTAGGAACAACATCATTAGAGGTAGTAATAGTACAAACTTTCAAATTCCTAGCAATCTCATCCTCTCTTTCCCATCTAGCATGCAATTCTGCTAACAATCTAAGATTTTCATCAATTCCAACTTGAATAGCATTAGCAGTAGCAAAAACATTGTTCTCTTTCACATCATTAGGCAACACTTTTAATTTCAGAATTTCAACATCATGAGCAAGGCTATCAACTTTAGAAGCAAGAATATCAATTTTGCCTAACTTTTCCTCAACAAACTTGTTAAAAGCGGATTGTTTTACCATGAAGTCTTTGAGCATGACTTCAAGTTCAGAGGGCGCGACCCTATTGTTGTTGTAGGAATTACCATAAGAATTACCATAACCATTACCATTGGTAGAAGGTTACAGCCTATAATTGTTACTAGCAAAATTGTTCCTATAAGCATTGTTGTTAAAATTATTGTTTCTAATGAAGTTCACATCAACATGCTGTTCTTGAGCAACGAAAGAGGCTAAATGAACATTATTAGGATCAGTATGAGTCCTATCATTTGAAAGCATAAGCATAATAGCATCAATCTTATCACTCAATGAAGAGGTTTCCTCAACAGAATTTACCTTCTTACCTTGTGGAGCTCTCTCGTTGTGCCATTCGGAATAATTTACCATCATGTTGTCAAGTAGCTTTGTTGCGGCGCCCAAGGTAAGGGACATAAAAGTACCTCCAGTAGCTGAATCAAGTAGGTTCCTCGAAGAAAAATTCAGTCCTGCATAAAAAGTTTGAACAATCATCCAAGTAGTCAGTCCATGAGTGGGACAATTCTTTATCATAGATTTCATTCTTTCCCAAGCTTGAGCAACATGTTCATTATCAAATTGAGTAAACTTCATAATATTGCTACGCAGAGATATAATTTTAGCAAGAGGATAGTATCTACCAATAAAAGCATTCTTACACTTAGCCCATGAATCAATACTATTCTTAGTCAAAGACAGCAACCAATCTTTAGCTTTTCCTCTCAAAGAAAAAGGAAACAACTTGAGCTTAATAATATCACTTTCTACATCCTTATATTTCTGCATCTCACATAGCTCAACAAAATTGTTGAGATGAGCTACAGCATCTTCAGTACTAGCACCAGAAAATTGCTTTTTCATAACAAGGTTCAACAAAGCAGGCTTAATCTCATAAAAGTTTGCAGCAGGAGCAGGTGGTGCAATAGGAGTCCAGATAAAATCACTATTGTTCGTGCTAGTATAGTCACACAACTTGGTATTTTCAGGATTAGCCATTTCAGCAAAACTAAAAGTAGACAAGTAAAAACAACTACCAAGGATTCTAATTTTTTTTGGGTTTTTGATATGAAACGATGCAAGTAAAAATAAAGTAAAGCAAAAATTAAAACAAAGTAAAGGATGCGTGTGCGAAAAACTCCCCTTGCAGAGGTCTTCCACTCTTCCCCGGCAACGGCGCCAGAAAATTAGCTTGATGCGTTGTGAATGACCAGCCCGTTGGGAACCCCAAGAGGAAGGTGTGATGAGTATAGCACCTAGTTTTCCCTCAGTTAAGAAACCAAGGTTATGTCGATCAGGAGAAGAGCGGGCAATACGACTGTAGGTGATGCTTGCTAGTTTGCGACAGCTTCGGACAATTTATATATGGCGCCTCGTCCAAGCTTTGCTTGCTAGCTGCAACGCGGAACCTGCACACAACACAACCAAATACTTTGTTCCCAACTTGCGATGAGGTTGTCAATCTCACCGGTTTGCTTGAAACAAAGGGTATGAGCATATCGAGTGGAAAGTGATAATAGTATACGAGTAAAATAAACAGTGCGAGTAAAGTAAACAGGTGATAGCAATATGATGGAAATAGGACCGGGGTCCACAGTTCACTAGTGGTGTCTCTCCATAAGATAAATAACACATGCTGGGTAAACAAATTACAGTTGGGCAATTGATAGAATAAAGATAAACGTGATATGTCGAGAAGATCACTATGCGATTTACTCTGGGCATTACAACAAAATACATAGACCGCCATCCAACTGCATCTATGACTAATAATCCACTTGTGGCGAATCAATCCGAGAACTCCACAAGTATTAAGTTGCGAACAACAGATAATTGCATTAAGCAAAGTGTGTAATGTAAACAAAGCATATGCCCTTGAGCATATGAATGTTGTTTTCTCCCTAGTAGCAACAGCACATCTACAACCTTAGAGGTTTCTGTCACTCCCCCAGATTAAATAGAGGCATGAACCCACTATCGAGCATAAATACCCCCTCTTGGAGTCACTAGCAACTACTCGGCCAAGATAGCTACTAACAACGGAGAGCATGCAAGATCATAAACAACATAGAGATAACAAAAGATATATTTCAGTATAGCAACTCAATCATAACACCAATATTCATTGGATCCCAACAAACCAAACATGTAGAATTACATAACGGTGATCTCAATCATGTAGGGCAGCTCATGAGATCTAAACATGAAGCACATAGTGGAGGAGACAACCATCTAGCTACTGCTATGGACCCATAGTCAAAGGTAGACTACTCACTCATCGCTCCGGAGGCAAGCATGGCGATGAAGAAGACCTCCGGTGGCGATTCCCCTCTCCAGTAGGGTGTCGGGAAGAGCTTCTGGACCCTCCCGATCTTCGGGTCGACGGCGGCGGCGGATCGCGATGTGTTCTGGAAAATTGATCGGGTACTTAGGTTTTTTCCGTCGGGGGGTCTTTATAGGCGAAGGGGCATCGTCAGAGGTGGCCTGAGGGGCTCTCACACATAGGGGGTGCGGCCAGGCCCCTGGCCGCGCCGCCCTGGTGTGTGGGGCCCTCGTGGCCCCCCTCCAACTCCTCTTTGGATCTCTGGAAGCTTCCGGGAAAAATAAGACTTCAGGAACTTGTTTCGTCTAATTCCGTGAATATTTCCTGTGTATCACTTCTGAAACAAAAAAAACAGCAGAAAATAGGGAACTGGCACTGTGGCGACTTGTTAATAGGTTAGTTCCGGAAAATGCATAAAAGTGCCACGAAGTGTAACGAAACAGTAGGCAAATGGTGTATAAACAAGCATGGAGCATCAAAAATTATAGATACGTTGGAGACGTATCAACTATCGAGCATAAATACCCCCTCTTGGAGTCACTAGCATCTACTCGGCCAAGATATCTACTAGTAACGGAGAGCATGCAAGATCATAAACAATATAGAGATAACATAAAGATAATAATTCAGCACATCAACTTGACATAGTACCAATACTCATCGGATCCCAACAAACACAACATGTAGAATTACACAAAGATGATCTTGATCATGATAGGCAGCTCACAAGATCTAAACGTAAAGCACATGGTGGAGAAGACAACCATCTAGCTATTGCTATGGACCCGTAGTCCAAGGTAGACTACTCACACACCTCTCTGGAGGCGACCATGGTGATGAAGAAGGCCTCTAGCGGTGATTCCCCTCTCCGGCAGGGTGCCGGGAAGAGCTTCTGGACCCTCCCGATCTCGCGTCGACGAGGGCGGTGGCTTGCAGTATGTTTCGTGGAAAATTAATCGGGGCCTTTAGGTTTTCCCGTCTAGGGCAATGTATAGGCGGAAGAGCGGCATCAGGAAGTGGACCAGGAGGCTCACCCCTTGGTGGCGCGGCCAGGGCCTGGCCCGCACCGCCCTAGGGTGTGGCCAGGTCCTGGCCCCCCTCCGTCTCTGCTTTGGACTCCAACTCATGTTCTAGAAAAATAGGAGGTTCGGCTTTTGTTTCGTCCAATTCCGAGAATATTTCCTGTGTAGCTTTTCTGAAACACAAAAATAGTAGAAAACAGGGAACTGGCACTATGGCATCTCGTTAGTAGGTTAGTTCCGGAAAATGCATAAAAACACCATGAAGTATAACAAAACACAAAGCAAATGGTGTATAAACAAGCATGGAGCATCAAAAATTATAGATACGTTTGAGATGTATCAAGCATCCCGAAGCTTAACTCCTGCTCGTCCTCGAGTAGGTAAGTGATAACAAAACAATAATTTTTGAGGTGACATGCACCATCACAATCTTAATCAACGATGAAAAGCATTGAGTGCTGAGATCAAAGTTCTTAAAACATGGGCATAAGAGACATAATCTTGACAATAAAACTTAGCTACCATCTTATAACATGAAAAATAACACAAACGAAAGATCATGAGTAATGGAACATTGAAAGTCAAGTGTGTGTTCAAATCATATAGAAAAACATAGCAAAGTGGTTTTTAGCTTGTCCTTCATGGAATAGCAAAACATAAATGCATAGGACACCTTCAAGTCTAAGAGGGAGACTAGATACAAATAATTTAAGAATAAGCAAAACCATAATCATGAATCAATCAATGATAAATTTTGGGACTATGCACATTAAACTCAGAATGACAACTATGCTCTCCTAGACGGTGCATAAAGGTAGAAGGTGAAGACTCAACATAAAAGTAAAAGAAAGGCCCTTCGCAGAGGGAAGCAGTGATTAAACATGTGCTAGAGCTTTTCATTTGTAAAACAGAGAGAAAAAATTGTTTTGAGAGGTGGTTGTTCTTGTCAACGACTGGCAATGGGGTTCTTACTATCTTCCATACAAAACAAGTTTTTGAGAGAGAGATTGGCACTTTGGTGCTCTTTTATAAAGCGTGGCACTCCTCCCCACTTTTCCTTTCACAAACTATGGCTAACCGATTCCATCGGGTGCCCACCAACTTTCACATACCATGGAGGAGTGCCTTTTTTTCTTTTCTTTTTTCCTTTTTTTTTCTTTTTGGAATAAAACAATATGGAAGATAGCAAATCCGACCACTACGTCCCCATGAGCTGAAATCAGTGTCACAAAATGAGAAGTATTTTGAAGGTTTTTTTTTGAAAGGTAGCACATGAAAATTTGCTTGGAATGGCTTGCAAATATCATGCATAGGAATTTATAGTGGACATATTGGCAAACTTGGTTTTGGGGAGTTGGATGCACGAGTAGAGCTCATACTTAGTACAAAATGAAGGCTAGCAAAATACTAGGAGCGACCAACTAAGAGAGCAATAACGGCCATAATCATGTATAGCGACAAAACATCATTAACCGAAGCATAAAGTGGTATCACAAGTCAAAAACCAAATGATCATAGAGGCTTATGATGACTTTGTTAGAGTCAAACATGTTATAAGCATGCGCCAAGTCAACCCAAATAAAGCATCAAAGGAGAAAACCACAATAACATGCTCCCATATAATAAAAACAACGCACGATTTTTTCAAAGGCTCATTAAGCAATCTCAGTCATTTGAGACAAGTCATGCTACAGCAAAAACCACTAAGCATACTATCAAAACAACATCAAGCATGACATAAAAAAGTCTAAGCCGCAGTCTAAACAAGCTCCATTTGTACCACTATAGGCATGAAACTTTTTTTCTCTTTTCCAACACCATTCAAACCTTTTTGAAACAACTCTTTTGATGAAAACCAACATAGACCAATGGTATAAATACACCTTGATGCAAAAATATAACAATATCTGAACAAAAATTAAGGCAAAAAACAAAAGTTAAACGCAGTTCTAGAAAAAGAGAACACTCGTTGAACGATAAGAGTGAAAACTAGAGTGTTCTTGGCAATGAAAAACGGAGTGTGTCATCTCCAAAAGAAATTTGTTGGGGTCCAACCATTTATTGCAGAAAACAAAACAAAAGAAAACTGAAAGCAAAAGTAAAGACGCTCCAAGAAAAATGCATAGAATATGAAGCAATAAAAATATAGTGTCTTGAAAGGTGACCTGATTTTTGCGATGAAGAAGGGGTGCCTCGGGGGCGTCCCCAAGCTTTGGCGCTTGTACCTCTTGGATATTTCTTGGGGTGACATGGGCATCCCCAAGCTTGATCTTTTGTCTATACTTCATCTCATCTCATCACTCTCCATTCCCTACACTTGAAAACTTCCTTCATAAAAAACTTCACATAATTCTATTAGCAACATTAGTATAAACATGATAATAAATCTACCCTGTTGGTTTAGTTTCAAACTCAAATATACCAACCATTAAAGCATAAGATACTGTAGCAACTTCCTCAAAAGTTCCATGATCAAAAGAACTCAAAAAGAAAGCGATCGAGAGGCAAACACAAATAGTGGCAGAATCAGTCAAAACAAAACAGCTGACAAAGATCGATTTTTTCGAAGACCTTCTGTTGCACAAATCGAAAAGTGCAAAACTAATAAAAGTTTGTAAATAACCTGGGGCATATGCACAAGAAATTTCAGATCAAAAAGATATTCTGAGAAGTTTCACAAATTTTTACGGTGCAGCACAGAAATCTGTTTCAGGACAGCAACTTCCCCAAATCTTACCTCCCTCAAATTAGAGGTTCTTCTTGGCACAAAAACGAAATAAAAATGATAAGGAGAGGTCATTACAGTATTAATAACTTCCAAGACTCAAATAAATGAAAAAGTACTGAAAATAAAACATTGTGTTATCTCCCAAGAGTGCTTTTCTTTAACGCCTTTGAGCTAGGCGCAGAAAGTGGAAATCAAGTATTTTCAAATGAGGCATTAAGATAAATTGTTTCCTCAAGAGCACCACTTACCACACTAGACACTTTAGAAGTTCCCGAAGATGATTCAACCTGCAAGTCACTCTTAGTTGAACTAAAAGTCTTACCAATCTTAAAAACATGCTGCGGTTTTGGCACAGATACCTTGGGAACATACATAAATTTTTGCTCCTTTCCAACAAAAGCTTTCTCCTTCTTAAATTTAAGAGAAGAGAAAATTGAACTTAAAGTTTCCATAGACTCCTCTAGTTTACCAATCCTAAGGTTTTGACTATCATGAGTAGTACTAGCCTCTAAAACGGTGATTCTCTTACCGATACTTTTTGTCGATTCATTAACCTGGCTAGCGTTATCAAGGATATTTGGCAAACTTTTTTCTAGAGAGCTAAATTTTTCTAGAACTTCCTCCATAGTGACCTCAGTTTTAACAACATGAATAGATGGTACTCCCACTAAACTTTCAATTAAAGTGCATGCTTCCAAAGTGGGAGTACCCGGAAAATTACCTCCTGCAAGAGTATCAAGAACGTACCTATTCCAACTAGATATACCAACATAAAAATTTCTAAGGAGGATCATGGTAGAATGCTTCTTTGTACACCTATGATGAGCATTGCTAATTCGGTACCAAGCATCTTTCAAACTCTCTCCCCTTTGTTGCTTAAAAGTACGAACCTCAACTTCAGGATTACTCATTCTAGCAAGACTAAAAAGCAGACAAGTAAAAATAACAAATATAAAGGAACTAATTTTTTTGTATTTTTGATAAAAAGATGCAAGCAAAAATAAAATAAAGCAAAACAATAACAAAGTAAAAGATTGGAAGTGAGAGACTCCCCTTGCAGAAATCTTCTTTCTCCCCGGCAACGGCGCCAGAAAGCTTGATTGTTGTTTTGCTAGCGTGTAGTTGACGCTAGAAAACTTGATGAAAACCCCAAGAGAAGGTTATGATGAGCACAACAGTAAGTTTTACCTCAGTTGTGAAACCAAGGTTTATCAAACTAGTAGGAGAAAGAACCAAACTTCTGAAGGTTGATGCCCTCTAGCTTTGCGACACTCCGGACAATGGCGCCAGAAAGCTTATCGGCGTGTAGCTTTTCACCAGCAGCAACGTGGAACCTGCACACAACACAACCAAGTACTTTGTCCCAACTTATGATGAGGTTATCAATCTCACTGGTTTGCTGTAAACAAAGGATTAAACGCATCGAGTGGTAAAAGGTAATAGTTTGCAAGAATGTAAATAAAGCGAGTAAAAGTAAAACGGTAATAGCAATGTAAAAGGAATGGACCGGGGTCCACAGTTCAATAGTGGTATCTCTCCATAAGATAAATAACAACATGCTGGGTAGACAAATTACAGTTGGGCAATTGATAGAATAAAGATAGCGTACATATGTCATGAGGATCACTATGAGATTCACTCTGGCATTACGACAAAATACATAGACCGTAATCCAACTGCATCTATGACTAATAATCCACTCTCGAGGTGTCATCCGAGCACCCGTTGAGTATTAAGTTGCGAACAACAGATAACTGCATTAAGCAAAGTGCGTAATGTAAACAATGCAAATGTCCTTGAACACAAGAATGTTGTTTTCTCCCTAGTGGCAACAGCACATCTACAATCTTAGAGGTTTCTGTCACTCCCCCAGATTACTAGAGGCATGAACCCACTATCGAGCATAAATACCCCCTCTTGGAGTCACTAGCATCTACTCGGCCAAGATATCTACTAGCAACAGAGAGCATCCAAGATCATAAACAACATAGAGATAACATAAAGATAATAATTTAGCACATCATCTTGACATAGTACCAATACTCATCGGATCCCAACAAACACAATATGTAGAATTACACAAAGATGATCTTGATCATGATAGGCAGCTCACAAGATCTAAACATGAAGCATATGGTGGAGAAGACAACCATCTAGCTACTGCTATGGACCCGTAGTCCAAGGTAGACTACTCACACATCACTCCGGAGGTGAGCATGGTAATGAAGAAGGCCTCCGGCGGTGATTCCCCTCTCCAGCAGGGTGCCGGGAAGAGCTTCTGGACCGATCTCGCGTCGACGACGACGGCGGCTTGCAGTATGTTTCGTGGAAAATTGATCGGGGCCTTTAGGTTTCCCGTCGAGGGGAATATATAGGCGGAAGGGCGGCGTCAGGAAGTGGACCAGGGGGGCTCACCCCCTGGTGGCGTGGCCAGGGCCTGGCCCACGCCGCCCTAGAGTGTGGCCAGGTCCTGGCCCCCCTCTGTCTCTCCTTTGGACTCCGACTCCTGTTCTACAAAAATAGGAGGTTCGACTTCTGTATCGTCCAATTCCGAGAATATTTCCTGTGTAGCTTTTCTGAAACACAAAAACAGCAGAAAATAGGGAACTGGCACTGTGGCATCTCGTTAGTAGGTTAGTTCCAGAAAATGCATAAAAACGACACGAAGTGTAACAAAACACAAAGCAAATGGTGTATAAACAAGCATGGAGCATCAAAAATTATAGATACGTTTGAGATGTATCAACCCCCTATACTTGTGGGTCATCAATTATGCAATATTTATTGTGGATCAAACATCGACAAGATGAAAAACTCCTGCATCGCCTCCTTCCTGAGCGATTTCAGAGGCGACACATCTCGATCCCCCACCTCGTTCTCTGCTCCGTCGCTGCCGCTGACACCGATGGCGGTGGCGGCACCCTTCTCGTCTAAGACGGATGTTAGGAGAGGGCATCGCGATGGCGAAATGGTGGTGGCGGCACATGGAGGCACGGTCTTGGGGGCGGGGCCAGGACCTAATGTCGGAGCTGCAAGGTGGTGCACCGCTCTTCCAACACTATCCTCCGGCAATGTAGGAAGCATGTTAGATCTAGGCCTCAGGGGCCAATTTGGGCTGGTCGGGCCTGCTTGTGAGGTGTTGTGGGTGTGGAGGCGATGCAGCTGGTTTCTCCTATCCGCTCTATCCAACGGCATGGGGGCACATGGTATAGCGCAAAGATAGTGTTCTTTTTTGGTCTGTCATCCTTGATTTGGTTGTTGACGAGTTCCTAAATGCTCCACCGATGATCTTCATGGATTGGTGCATGACGCCCCTAGATTGCTAGATCGGATGGGATCCGATCATGCATGTCCTTATTATAATCCTGTGTGGTGTGGCTTCACGAGAGCGTGGGGCGAAGCTGTGTTTCCTATTGATACCACGGGACATTGTGGATGTTCCGATTTTCAATAGGGTAGGCAGCGGCGAAGAATGTAATGTCGACTATGATTTGAGGACTAGTATTGGTGGAGGGGGTCTTGATGATGATGAAGACGTCCTTCATAGGTTTTTGCTCGGGCATGGCTTGCGGGGCGATATCCCCGTCCATGTCAGAGATGTTACCCGTGAGCCTGGTGATTTGTGACTTGCAGCAGCCGTTCAGCAAGCGGGATGACAATGTTAGAGGAGTAGGAGTCTCGTCTCTCAGGATGAAAACCTAAGGTTTGAGCTTAATTAGTTTTATCTAGCAATGATCTTGTTGAAATTAGTCTTGAGATCGAGGAATTTCTTCGTGGTGAAAACCTAAGATTTATTATCGACAACTATAATGTTTGAGCATTGTTCTTTTCTTAGAGACGTTGTGTTTGGAGAATGCGGATTTGGGATGATGCCTTTGATGGTGGTTTGTGCTCCAGCTGCTAAAAATTAATCATTATGGTGAGGCTTTCGGTTTTCTTCTTTCTTTTATCTTTTGACTATATGCATCCGCGATGTCTTTTATTAGATATTTTGTTGAGTAGAGTCATCTCCCTAATATTAATATATTTCCTTTAAAAAAATTATCGTGAATCGGAGGGAGTGGGATGTATTTTGAGCACAAGTTGAGGTGGCGTGCAGCGTGCAGCACGCAATAGTCGGTGGGCGGGCAGTATTATGTGTTGTATTTGACCGGGGCGTCCGCACGGACAGGCATAGTGCGCGGCGTGGCCAGACCGCCGGAGGGAGGAAGGGAGCGAGCTGTGGTCTGTGAACATGGTGGCCGATGAGTAGTTAGCGTAAAACCATGATATTTGCGCTCAAATTTCAGAAAACCGCAGGTTTTCGTTTGAATCGCAAAATGTCGCAAGTATACAGGAGATTTTTTTGCAATGTGCACTAATCTGTCAATTCCGACCGATTGACACTGAATCTGACCACTCGGGCCCACCTATAAGGCTGGCGTGTCAAGGAGGGACGACGGCCGTTCGCTCCCGTTAACTCTGACATGGCGGGCCCACCTATTGACTGGTAAAACAGACCGGTCCACCCAGCCGTTGGTCAGTTGACCCCTCGCTCCACTCCGCTCCCGCGAACCAGAGGAAGGAAGCAAGGTCGGAGCTCGCCGCCGGAGATCCGCCGCCGGCCGCCGTGTTTGCGCCCTCCGGCGAGCATCAGCGACATGCCGAGTTCGAACCACAGCGTGAGCTCAAGCCCTCCATGCCTGCTAGCGGTAAGTTAAGTTTCCCCCAAAATCTAGGGTTAGGGTTTCCAGTCCCCGATTTTCTTGATTCTGTGGTCGTTTAGGTAGATTCGTCATGGTTTCTTTGCAATTTCTGTTGTTCCAGCCTCAGACAGTGTTCGACTACTATCCTGATACCTGTGATGATCCCGAATTTCACGGGATTGTTGTGGGCTGCCCTGAGGTGTGCCGCGAGCATAGGCTTGAGCCGAGGAAATGTGTTGCTTTTGAAGGATCCAACCTAGGCAGGAGATTTTATATGTGCCAAGTCCAAGACATAAGTACTAATTCTATTTTTCCTAGATTTATATGTGCCAACTATATTCTGTAAATTATTATAGTTACTGTGAATCAACTCGCCTATGTTACTGTGAATGAACTTGCCTATTTGATCAGATGATCTAACTTTAGCAACTGAAATGTTGCAATATAGCTACTGCTACTGTCAATGTTTGATTGATCAGTATAGAAATATTTATGATGAATTTTAGCAAGTGTCAATGTTTGAGCTACTGGTACTGTCCTTTTTAGCTACTGTCAATGTTTGATTGATAAAATTATCAACTGAAAATGTTGCATTTTAGGTACTGTCAATTTAGCTAATTGTTTGATTGATAAAATTATTCCTTCTCTTGTAGGAATTCCATAACTGTGGTTTCCAATCATTGCTAGATAATGAGTGGCCACAAACATTGAAGAATGCTATTGGCAGGCTGTGGAGCATGTATGATTTAACCAGCAGTGCAAGAATTGATGACAGGATTGAGAATGCTAAGTTGCTCAAGGAGATGAATGAAGAGAAGAACAAGACAGAGAAGAAGTACCTCAGTCTAATGAATGATGTGAGGCAGTTCATGGATGATACTCAAAGGAGGGTGATGGAGGCTAACTATCACAAGATTAAAGGAAAAGAACAACAGGAAATGGAGGAGAAGGACTGTATGATTGCTAGGTTGACCAATGAAGTTGATGTGCTCAAGAATGCAATGGGTGAGCTGAAGCAGCTGGTGAAACCTCAAGCAGAGGTGATGAAGGAGAAGAAGAATGCTGCTGCTGTGGAGAGAGAGACTCTGAAGGAGCAGAAGAATGCTGCTGTCATGGAGAGAGATGCTCTGAAGGAGGAGAAGAAAAAATTAGAGTATGTAATATATGAAATGATCCAAGCAGGTGATGCCAATAAGGAGAAGATGCAGAGGATTAGGAATATCATGGATGAGTGATTTCTGTTATCTTACCTATTTATGAGGATGATGTATCCTCTTAATGTTGAACCATGTCTCTAGTTTTTATTAGGATGATGTATCCTGTTAATGTTGAACCAAGTGTTGTGCTGAACTATGTGAGTGTTGAATCAAGTGTTAGGTCTGGCTGTTGAACTCAGTATGTGAACTAGAACTATGTGAGTGTTGAATCAAGTGTTGTGTTGGAATATAGTTTCCATCTTATTTGTGTGATGAAAAGTTGTGGTGATGACATTGCCATCTTTGTTTGTTGTGTTACATAGAGTTGTTTTTTGCAATGGTGATGACATTTGCATCAAGTGTTGAATCAAGTGTTGTGTTGGAATATTGCCGAGACCCCTCGCTTGATGTCGACATCACTCTAGAATATTGTCGAGACCCCTCGCTTGATCTCGACATCACTCTAGAATATTGCCGAGACCGCTCGCTTGATCTCGACATCACTCTAGAATATTGTCGAGACCCCTCGCTTGATGTCGACATCACTCTAGAATATTGCCGAGACCACTCGCTTGATCTTGACATCACTCTAGAATATTGCCGAGACCCCTCGCTTGATGTCGACATCACTCTAGAATATTGTCGAGACCTCTCGCTTGATCTCGACATCACTCTAGAATATTGCCGAGACCCCTCGCATGATCTCGACATCACTCTAGAATATTGCCGAGACCCCTCGCTTGATCTCGACATCACTCTAGAATATTGCCGAGACCCCTCGCTTTATCTCGACATCACTCTAGAATTTTGCCGAGACCCCTCGCTTGATCTCAACATCA
Source organism: Dactylis glomerata (assembly GCA_007115705.1). Taxonomy (NCBI): domain Eukaryota; kingdom Viridiplantae; phylum Streptophyta; class Magnoliopsida; order Poales; family Poaceae; genus Dactylis; species Dactylis glomerata. Next base: position 705,104 of record QXEO01000129.1, read on the forward strand.
CTCTAGAATTTTGCCGAGACCCCTCGCTTGATCTCGACATCACTCTAGAATATGCATAACAACATATGCATCATATGCATCATGACACATGATAACAAAACCAAAGAAGTAAACATAAAAATAGTCATAACACACCATAAATAACATAGTCTCACACATGATAAATAACATAGCAAGAACATAGTCTCACACATCAAACATCATGTCTCTGAACACAAACACACATCTCACATCCTGTCTCACCACAAACACATAGTCTCAGACACAAACACATAGCAAATTGTCTCATAGCTCACACATCATGTCTCACCACAAATGCATCACTTGTGTGAAGTATGCTTCCCTGCATTCAGATATTCCTCCATCCTCCCAATGATGACACTCTTCCTGGTGCTAACCCTGCGTGCTGGAGGTTCACTGCTAGTAGGTTGAGCTGTAGATGCAGCCCTTGGTGCAGACCAGGCTTTTGTGGCAGGTGCTGGTGCAGATGACTTGGATGGTCCTAGTGCAGATGACTTGGCTGGTGCTGCTGCAGATGACTTGGCTGGTGCTGGTGTAGATGCTCTGGCTGGTGCTGCTGCAGGAGGTGCTGCTGCTGTAGGAGGTGCTGGTGCAGATGACCTTGGAGGTGCTGGTGCTCTTGGAGGTGCTGGTGCAGATGACCTTGGAGGTGCTGGTGCTCTTGGAGGTGGTGCTGCTCTTGGAGGTGCTGCTGCTGGAGCTGCTGGAGTGGCAGCAGATGTTGAAGTGGAGCCATCCTGGGAGCTCAACCTGGTGGACTGTTAACAAAACAAAAACAGACAAATTGCTACATGTGATTAGAGATTTATTCAAGTGTAAGCTTGTACACATCTTAGTAATTAGAGATTTATTCAAGTTACCTGGTGTTGTGCTTTCCTTAGTGCTAGTTCAGGCCTTAGAGGGAAACCACAAGATGGGTACCTATGCCCTGCTTGGTTGCAATTGCTACATGTGATTATTCCCATCCTTGAAGTATCTCTAGGGGCTGGCACCTCAAAGGCGGATTTCCTCCTCTTTGTTTGCTTTCTTCCTGGCTTCTCTCTGAACACATGTGGATCAATGTCACAAGTGTTTGTCCCTGGCTTCTTCAATTCTGGACCTCTGAAGCCAGCAGACTGGAAGTTGGCATATATATGCCTCAGGCAGTACCTCTGAGGTGAATTAGGGAAAACCTTTGAAATGGCCTTGAGCAAACCCTGTTACACAAATATATAGCACTTGTCATGTTATGCAGGAGGCCTTGAGCAAACACAGGTACAAACATATAAAGCACATGACTATGCAAGGTAGATTATTTCACCTTTTGCCTATCTGATATTATAGTGTAGTTTTCAAATTTGCTTGACTCTCCAATGCAGGACTTCAGTTGAGTTAGAAACCACAACCAGCTTGCATAGTCTTCCTTGTCTACAACACCAAAGGCAACAGGGAAGATATTGTTGTTCCCATCTCTACCAGTAGCAGCAAGTATTTGTTGCCCTGTGGTCAATTTTATGAAGCATCCATCTACTCCTACATGTGTTACCAAACAAACAATGTGTGTAAGCAATTGATATGTTTTTTCAGAGGTTAACAAGTGCATTTGTATACAATACATACCTATGAATGGCCTGCATCCTTGAAGAAAACCTTCCTTTGATGCATTCAAGCAGATAAATAGTCCATGGAATCTAGGATTAATACTTGGATGCTCCACTAAGTGCCTGCATGTCACAATGCACCTGCTTCCTGGATTGGTGTCCAAGATAGCCTGCAGATAATCCCTAAGCCTGGTGTACTGCTTCTTCTGATCACCCATGACAGTATCAAATGCCTTCTTTCTTGCCCTGTAAGCCTTGCTCCTAGGGACTTCCACTCCAAACCTCTGCTTTGCATTATCAATCAGAGTGTCAACACAAGTGTTGGGATCAGTCCTCATTGCTTGTTCTGACTGATGTGCCAGCCAGTCTATGGACACCTTTGTGTTCTCCCCATGTGGAATGCAAGTGTGCATAGCTCTGAATTTCCTAATGCAAAAGGTCTTTTCATGTGCTATTTCTGATGCAGTCAAGTAGAATGGGCATCCATGTTTTTTCTCACTGCATTCCACTATGATACTGTCTGGATTGTTCCTGTGATATGAGAAATTCCTAAGTTGTGCTATGTGGTAATTCCTGAGTGCAACTCTGAACTGGTATACATCTCTGAAACACAACTTCAATGCAAATTGTTCATGTGCATCTTCTCTAGCCTCATCATACCACACTCTCTTCTTGACCTTCACTTGCCTTCTTCCCTTGCCACTAGGCAGGACAAACTTCTTCACGCATCCATCATCATCATCACTGCTAACCAGTTCATCAGAATGGCAGTCCTCATCTCCTGAAGGCAAAAATTCTTCTGGCTCTACAAACTCTTCTTCATGGTGTGATCTGGTAGTTGGTCCTGGCCTCATTGCCTTTTTGTTCTCAACAGTGAAGTCAACTTCTGCAACATCACCCTCATCTTCCTCTTCCTCCTGCTCTGAATCTTCTTCTCCTTCAAAAAACTCCTCAACATCAGTATCTCCTTCAATGTGAATGTCTTCATCATCACTGTCTTCCTTCTCCTTCTCCTTCAGCTTCATTTTCTGCTTTTGCTTGTCCTTCTGCTGCTCCTCTGCTGCTTCCTTCTTCTGCCTCTTCAATTGCTTTATGAGTTCAAGTTCCTCTGCTATACCTTTGTCATGATCTTCAGGGTTGTACTCCCCTATCTGCTTCCCTTCCCACATGAACATATCATCTTCTTCAATTACACCAACAGGGACAACTTCATAAGACACCTTCCTCTTTCCCTTGGACATGTTGCAGCTTTGCTGTGTTCCCATGTAAAGTACATCACTATAGTCAATTGCTACTGGATACATGGCAGCTTCATCATCACTGATGTGTGTAACACCATAACTGTCCACAGAAATGAACTGATCATCCTCTGCCACCATAGCCTCCAAATCATCCATGTTAAGTCCAGCTGGAGCTGCTTCTCTATGCTTCGAGACAGTCAAATTTAAAATCTTCTGATGCTCATATTGCTTTAGCATCTTCTCCACCTTTTTCATGTTGTCCAAACATTCCATTCCTTCAAAACCCTTTCCCTTTTCTCTCACATAGTACATCCTATCAAGGATATCATAGCCATGACCTTCTATGAGAGCCAACAAATTCAGAACTGTTATGTCTGATTCACATAGTGTTCTTTCCAAATTATCTATCCCGGGAAAATTAAACCTTATCTCCCAAATTTCATCATCTAGACTGCAAAAACATAGGGAAGTGGTAGCACTATTAATATATTGCCTAATTTCTTCCTACAATAATTTTTTCACAACAATGCATTTAGCATAATTGACAGCACTGCAAAATTGACAATATTGACAGCAACTCCAACATCCATTTAATCGTACTTAGCAGCAGTACATTCAGCTAAAATTACTACTTGCTGGCTTCTAATTTCTTTCTACAACAAACTAGATCGAGATCGCCAGTAACAGATGCACATACAGAAATTTTCTGAAATTACAGAGAGGGAAAGAAAGAACTTACTCGACGCCACACAAGGAGGAGCCCCAGCGATGGCTATCCTTCGCCGGTGAGGCAAGTACCACACGCGCGAGCGCCCCCGCCGCCGCAGATTGCTCCAGCGACTGGCCGCCAGCACGCAGCGGCTACGGCCCGCGAACTGGAACTGCAGCGCTGCTGCTCGCCTGAGTCCCGCCGCCGATGAGCTCGTCGGAGAAAGGGTCGCCGGCGTCAGCTGCATCGGGGCCAGGGAAGAAGCCGCCGGGGGGCGCCGCCGCCATTTCGGGTTTAGGACAGGGGCGCGGGAGGGGGTGGGGAGCCAACTGAAAACCCTAACTGCCTGCCCCCCACCCTTTCAGACCAAAAAAGGTGGGCCCGCCATGTCAGAGTTAACCGAAGCCAACGGCCGTCGTCTCTCCTTGACACGTCAGCCTTACAGGTGGGCCCGAGTGGTCAGATTCAGTGTCAATCGGCCGGAATTGACAGATTAGTGCACATTGCAAAAAATCTCCTGTATACTTGCGATATTTTGCGATTCAAACAAAAACCTGCGGTTTTTCTAAAATTTAAGCGCAAATGTCGTGATTTTATGCTAACTACTCGTGGCCGACCGGCCGTCCGTCGCCACCTTCCCGAGGCGGAGGACGCGCGAGGGACTCCCTGCCAACGCCTGTAGCCGAGCAAGCAAGCGAGAGTGAGCCCCCCTCCCCGCTCTCCCCCACCCCGCGCCCGGTCCACGGCGGCGCGGCAGACTGCTCCGCCCGGTCGCTACAGTCTAAAGCTGACGCACGGCTCGCTGGACGCGCTGGACCCTCGCCGCGGCCACCGCGAGGCGAAGCCACTTGCCGGCTTGCCCGCCCCACCGCGCCCCGGCCCGCTCGCATCTCCTCCGTACCACGCGTACGGCTTACACCTAGCTCCCGCCGACGTGTCGTCTTTATCCATTCCTCCATCGTCTCCAGGCCTCGCCGATCGGTCGTGCACTCTAGTCTACTTACGTAGGAGCGGCGAGCCTACGGTGTTTCTCTACGTACTACGCCGGGAACTAGCTCTGGCCGGTACGAGCTTTTTTAGCCATTTCGAGCTAAACTTCTCGGGCGGCACGAGCTTTTGACCTCACTCACGGGGGCGGCTCGCGTCATCTGCAGCTCTGCCGCAAAGCCCCTGTCCCTGCGTCTACTTGCGTCTGCGGGTAGGGATGGCTACTTTGTGTCTCGAGACTACCGGAGGTTTGAATGTTCACCGCAGTCACTGTTCATTGCCCTTCTTCACACTAATACACAGTGTGAGCTTATGTGCAATGCAATGGTCAAATTTGCGGGCGCATGGTTTCACACTGTTACCATTTCAATATATCTTGATTTTCTTCCTTGCGAACATGATAACTTGATTAGATGGTACGGTTCTGTGTTCTTGCGCACGAGATCGTGTCTTCGTCCCGGAGTGTCTTCGGACTTGGCAAATTAGGTGTGGTGCCTCACATATATCGGTTTCAACAAGATCGTCTTCGGCACTGACACACTCCTCGACGTCTGCCTCGATCAAGTCACTGCATTCATCACACACGCTCTCGGGCGCCCACGACTCCATGGTGCTCTCCTACCCCGCGACTTCATGTGCGGTTACATCGACATCGGCAATCCTGATCACGACATCTACCATGACATCCCCTCGCATGATTACCTCAACCAAGGTTGCAACACCCATCACTCTCAGCTACCTTGACATCGGCACAAAGGCTATCATCTCGCATGAGCACTTCTCGGCTTTCTCTACAGTCCAAGCATCCACAATACAACTCTGTCCATGATGCTCCCGCTACGACTGCGGAATGTTAGTTTGTTGGTTTCTACGTCTTCGATTTCTTTCCAGTTTGATCGTCTGCGACGCAACAGTTGTCCATGTCACTACCGCTATGACTCCGGGGAAATGTCATAGATATATCCGGTTACATATTAGGATTTTTTTTCCTGAAATGGGGCAGCCCTTTGCATCGAAAAGATGCATACGATCATGTACGCTTCTATATACTTGGCTGAGACCTAGAGGCTCACTTATATATATCCATCATTCCAATTCCTTTCTCTATCATTTTACACATCCGACCACTATTACTTGTCTTTAATATAAATGTATATAAATATTAAAATATATCTACATACATCTACATTAGCTATAATTTTTTCAAAAAAGGGTTTTTTATTACTTAAAGAGTTTTAAGCAGTATTACACCCGGCCTCTGCATAACAAGATGCACACAGCCACACCACCACCAGTTCTGTATCAAGCACTAAAGAATAAAAAGGCGAATTACATATCATAATGAGAAATTGTAAGACGTCTATGGGGGAGGCGGTCCAATCCAAAGATTATGCTGCCATCCATGCTGAGAAAAGAGATGTCTCGCAGTATCCTCTAGCCTCGTGCACACCTCCGTAAAGAGGTCGCGGTCCTCCAAATGATGAGGCTGCAACCATATGCGGAGGGTTCCAGTGCATCGATAGATCACCTACAAGAGAGAACAATTTTTGTGATTAAACACTTTGTCATTTCTACATAGCTAGAGAGACCATATCAAAGCCATTGCTCCCATCCTAAGAAGAATCAAATACTTGTAATCTGTACCATGTAATCAATTTCTAAATATATTGGCAATACTAATAGCAGTGTACAAGCCTGACGCTGCTTAGATGACTGACATTAGCTATAAATAATAGTGATCGAAGAGTATATAAAATTGGCGGTTTGGCCCCATCCTGACATGGCCTTGTTCTTGCACGAGGACGCGCGAGGACAACATAAAATGCAGATGAATAGATAGATTCCATTTCACATCAGAGGCTAGAAAGGAGAAGCAACATGTGGAGTGGAGTAGGAGATTAGAAACGGCTGTGAACTAACTTTGTTCGAACAGCAAAAACCCTGCATACGTGTAGAGAAATGCCAACTAGGTCCTTCTGGGGTCGTCATGTGTGGTCCCACGAGCACACACCCAGCTCCGTTATATAATCAGGTAGTAGAGTATCTCTGCTCTTCCCCAATAGACCTTCCCACTTCAGTCACTCCTCTGCTCACTCTCTCGATTCTCCCTTCTATCCTCTCCGTGCGAACTTGCATCTCAAGGGCCCACAAGAGGCCGATCAGGAAGCTGGCCGGCCAAGCGCTCATGGAGCTCTACGGCGCGGACGAGAAGCAGCAGCCGTGCAGGCTGACGTCCAAGAAGAGGAGCAGCGGCAAGCAGGGGAGCGCGATGGGCGTGCGCGGCGGCGGCAAGACGTCCTTCTCCGGCCGGTGCGCGCGGCTCGTCAAGGAGCAGCGCGCGCGGTTCTACATCATGCGCCGCTGCGTCACCATGCTCGCCTGCTGGCGCGACTACGCCTGAGGGATGGACAAGATGCATCCATGGGGAGCAATCACGCTCGCTCCGTCTTCTGTGTAAATAGATTTTCTCCCTTTTTCTTCCTTCTTCGGAGTAGAGCTATGCGGCGTCGATTCGCTGCGCATTTTGTTGTTTCTGATGTCATGTGAGCATCTATCTACTACTGATATAGAGCAACTGTTGATCCGTCAGTCAGAACTCACGGGTGCAGTATGAGTGTTCGTGCTGGTGTCACTGTGCGTGCCCTCGTTTGACCCCTCGGTGTGCGTGTGGTTCATCGGAGTGCGAAGAGATGGATGCTCCTTCAGGCCATGGGCTAGCTAGGCTGCTTTTCGGGGAAGACGTTCGTTTCTTTCTTTAGTACTCCTGGAAATGACCCAGAACGTCACCAGTTAGCTGTTACCAAGCTAAAATATGCTTCCATCTCTCCATTTTTCAACTGAAATCGCCTCCATTGGGTGAATATAAACAAAGTTGGCGCTGGTGGGCATGGAATGTACCGGCAGTCCATTGGTAAAATTTTCACCATTGCATGGAGCAACGAAGAAGGGGATTGTAGGAGGAGCCAAAGAAAGGAAAACCGTTGGCAGCGTCTTGACCCGGAACGAGGGGTTTGGACTCCCGAGGCCCAAGTGTGGTGACGTACTCAATAATTTACTCCCAAAACGACGCCTCCGTATCTGAGCGTCGCTGTGCCTCTGCGGGTTGCACGCCATCACACATCAGAAATTCAGAATCCCCTCTCCCAACTCCCTTGGACCAGCCGAGCCAGCGTAGAGTACTTGGAAGCTAGAACCCCTGCCCGGGCTACCGGCCAATGGCTACGCCTACGGCCTACGCTATACCCTCTAGCTGCGGCGTCAATCCAGGCAGTATCAGTCCAGCAGCATATACAGTACATCCTACTGCATCCGGGAGTACACGACATTTCATGGCTTGCATCTTCAATTGCCAGCAGAGAAACAGAAGAAAGTTTGAACAGCTCGCAGCCGGAATGCCGGATCAAGTTTTCCCTCCTCTCTACGGTGGTTGTACCCAGCATCTGTCTATGTATGTATGCTGGAGATGTCAGGAACCCATGCTTGCAGCCATGCTACGTACGAACGTAGCAGCATCAAGGGCAGTGGTCCCATGACCCCCTCCTATATTAAGCACCGATCGCTCCCTTGTCTATTTTCAGGTTACCAAACCGGACGCAAACTAGCTTGGCTTCTAGGATCAAGAGGAGGATGCTTGCAGAGGAATGCCGAACCCATCGCCTCTTCCCAGCACATACATACGATTTCTGCTTTCTGTGTCAAGCTCTGATCATGTTGATCCGCGCGGTGCGTCGAGTACAATAGCAAGAGATCGCCTGCAGTTTTGGTTTTGGTCGGGTCGTGAGATATGGTCATATGGCATTACCGCTAATGTCATCGCGATCGGAGAGGCAGTCCACAGTGAGTTACCGTGTCATGTAAGTGTAGACTGGTGAGCTCATGCAGATTTTGAACTGTTACTTGGGGGATTGAGAACGGAAAAGTGGTGCAATGTTATTCTTGTTTCCATTTTCTGCTCACAGTGTTATGTCTTAGCAGCTTCAATAATAGGAGCCCGACCCCTCATAAAAAAATTAAACAGAACAGGGGACAGAGGATCCCCTTGGCGCACTCTTCTGGAAGTTTGAACAAAAGGACCTTAGCACCATCGTAATCGCGATCTATTTACGGAGGTCTATACATGGTTGGACGTCATGACGAGGGATACTTTTTTTTCCTACGTGGGTGGTCGCATAATCTTCGGATTGGACCACCACCATATTAGGCGTTCTCAATTTCTCATTATGATATGTATTTCACCTTTTAAGTTTTTATTACTATTAGACAGTTGGGATGGCTGTGTATATCTCGGTTATGCAGAGCCCGAGTGTAATATTTAAATTTTTTAAGTAATAAAGCACCCCTTATAAAAAAAGATAGATTTCCTCTCCCAACATGTGAATCATCCAACATAGCCTCTGCTTATACTTTAATTAACCCCAACACTTTTCATACTCCCTTAGGCCTTGTTTTGTACTAGAGTTTTCGTGGGGATTAGTGGGGATAATCCTCTAGAGTATTGGGTGAAACCCTTACCTTCACCCAATCCCCACAAAACCCTACCCATAATCCGCTAGGTAGAGGTAGAGTATTGGGGATTGACAAAAATACACTAAAATTTAGGGAAAAGTGGGGATTGGCGGGGATTAAGCTCGCCCAATACTCTAGTACCAAACATATTTTTAGAAGTGAGTGGGGATTTGGGGTTTGGTGGGGATTATCCCCACTAATCCCCACCAAAACTCTAGTACCAAACAAGGCCTTACGATTATTTAACACACACTCTTGGAGTTTAAGAATGACTTTGACCATTAGTTTTGGTCAACAAAATATGAATAATATTTTATAAAAACTAAACCATTGGATTTATCTTGAAAAGAACTTTCCAATGTTATATTTTTTGTGACATATAATATATATTTTGTTTACCAAAATTAATGATCAAAGATTTTCTTAAACTACATGCATGCCTGTTAAATTGATCTGATAAAAGTAGAAGAAAACAGAAAAAACATCCAGACCAAGTGCAGAATTAGTTTTCATATGCTTGAAAGCTTCCTCTACTTCATCAATAAAAATGGTCTTACTAAAACAACATTATCATCATTAGGTGGTCTCTAGACCACACATTATCAAATAGTCTAGCTCCCCCTCTACTCTCTTTTCTGAATAAGGTTTTATAGAAGTAACAGATATGATTCCCGAGGGCCCGTTTATAAAAAATAACCCCGTTCCTAGTTTTAGGAGAGAAAATGGAGTATTTTCTCTTCCTACCGCCAGTTGGAAATAGCTTATAGGGGTAATGGTACTGGTGTCACGCACTATTTTGGCCGCACTACTGCTATTATAGCAGCGTGCTTATAAAATGTATGCTAGCAATAAGTCGATAATAGTAGCGCACACTCCATTGTTGCACGCTACAAGTACATGGGCCCCACATGCCTGGCACAGCCAATCTATTGTTAGCGTGTGATATAGACACCACGCTACCAATAGTGCCCTGCCATTAGAGGGCAAATACCTAGCGCACTACCAATAGTTGGGCGTGCGCGGCTAACCCTAACCCTACCTTACTTTTTGCCGTCAATCGCTGCGCATTTTGACCCGAGATCCACTTCACACTCTCCATCCAGCGCGTGCGGCCCCTCTTCCTCACCTTCTCTTCCCTCCCTGGCCATCACTGCCCTCCCCTCTCACATCAGGTCGTCGCTCCACTCCTTTCACGTTGCAACTGTGTCACGGGCCGCCTCCGCCTCCCTCATCTCGCATCCGCATTCGTGTCCCTGATGGCCTCCCCAACCGCTCGTGCCATAGCTATCACGAGAGGTTGCTAGCCCATCCGCATCGCCCTTGGTGAGGCCAGCCTCCTGTCTTTCTCTTTGTTTTTATGTACTTGTTTAGTTGATTTAGATAACAAAAAATGTATAGAAGTATTTGTTTTAGTTGATTTAGATAAAAAATGTGTAGATGATTTAAGTAATTTTGTGTAGTAGATGATTTTAGGTTGACTTAGTTTTCATTTTAGTATATTAGAGTCTATTAATTAGTGTATTAGGGTTATAAATCAAGGTTTGTAAGTGTATAATGTTAGTATATTAGGGTCTGTTATGGTTGCAAATAAATTGGTGGCTATTGTTAGTATTATTGAAATATGAATAGCACTCTATGTCTAATATTGTTAGTATATATGTCTTCCATGTATTCAAAATTAGTTGCTTTTGTTAGTATCTGTGTCTGTTAGTATCTATGTCTTGCAGGTATTCAAACTTCAAAGTGAGTACCAATGTTTTCATGAGATATGTTTTCATCAAATTTTGGCAATTTATGTCTAATATTTAGTAGAGGTCATGTCATTTTTTCTGCCAATTCTAATATGCAGATTTTTATAATTCGTTAGCCATAGCGGATCAGCGGCACTTGCGTGGTGTGTATCAACACCGGAGATCACCATAGCGCGAGAGAAGCGCTTTCTTGGCGTGTGGAGAACCTCAGATCTGGCGTCGCGCGAATACTAGATGGTTATCTAGATGTTTGGTGACAAGGCGAAGCTCAAATTTCCTAGAGATCGCATGTCGCGGAGTTTCTTGTACCCTAGGTATCTAGGTCGCCACGCTGGCCAAGGAGAGGGAGAGTCGCCAGGTGGAGTTGCAGCTACACGACCCCTTGGTGTTGTAGTATGCCGAGGATCTTGAGATGATGACGTACAACCGCTAGTATTTGAGTCCTTTGGCTCGGGTTCCTCGGGCGTCGACCCCTTTGCTATGCGCCAGGAGGACGAGCTGACGGGTGACCCTCTCACAATTGTAGTGATAATGGCAGCAACACTAGCATAAACTAAACCAACCCGCGCACAACAGCCAGGGCCGAGCCATAGGATTGGAGGCCACAACCATTTCGACTGCCATCGATCTATCACATCGATGGCCACTAGCTCATCAACACCGGCACCAACATGGTGCCAGGCATCCTTCGTAGCCCAAACGAACCTCTCTACCGCCTATAGCCACCGTCTTGGACACCACAAGCTAGCTACATGGGGTGCCACCACCGGGCAGATAGGGAGCCCCCATCAGTGTCTTGCCGAGTTTGCCGCCGGAAATCCTCAGCACCACGTCGCTGAAACCCCGTATCTCACCCGCCGCCGTTGGATGAAGGGGTCGTCACCCAAGGGGAAGGGCCCCACTGCTGCAGTCCGCTGCGTGGGCTTTGCCCAGCAGCCTCCTTTGGCAGCGGCGAGAGAAGAGATGGGGGCTAGTGGCGGCCATGGTTAGGGGAATGGGGTCGGGTTGAGGGAGTGAACTCACAAGAAGCATCGTCAACATTACTGGCGTAGCACGATAGCATGCTATTTACTAATAGCGCCATAGCGAGCAAAATTAATAAAATTTAGCGTGGGATATCCATATGCTATAGCGCGCTATTAGCATCGAAATAGCATGAACCATGATTTTACTACTCGCTGCTTTGTTTGTGTGTGTGTGAATTACAATAACTATTCATCTATGTTCCGCTTAATTTTCCTTTCATATCTTGTGACCCTTTGCTTGAATCTATCTCGTAGGTTCTAAGTTTTTTATAGAAAAAACAGGGTTCTGAGGTATGAAGAGCCTTAACCAAGTGTTGATATAAATGTGGCAAGCCTATGGTCATTGGTCAGACAGTGTCTTTGAACGATGAGGTTGATAACACGGGTGCATTGACACCTAGTTCTGAAGTTCCGTTTACGAAAGAGGTGTTTGACTTACTTGTCAGTTTGGAGATAGCTAGCCTTGGGGCTGGCGTGGAGATTGCTTGTCTCCTGACTGGAAAGTCTACAATAGGTATCAGCAAGAAGGTGAAGAAGTCTCTCAGAAGAAAAAGTAAGAAAAGTGATGCCACAAATAAAGCGCCTACAGCTGCTTGATGCATGATTAAGTTGTCATATTGGGTTCTCTTTGTGATGTGGTGATGCTTGTGCTGGCTTGTTGGGATAGTTTGTTGGTTTGGCTAGGCTATCGGGAGAGTTTCTTGCTTTTTTAGAGTAGTTTGTATATGGTTTGTTGTGACGATTTTTGTCCGATTTTCCGCTAATTAACTGAGTAATTATCTCCTCCTTAATTAATAGATTGAGACAAATCTTTTACCTCCATTTAAAAAATATATTCAATGGATGTTGTCTGCTCACGATGATGCTCTTCGCGGTGAGGCACTCAAGTTATACAGTTTCGCTGCAGTTTTTTAATCATGTTGAGTCTATGGCATGTCCCAACACTAGCATTAACTGGCACAGATTGCATCAGTTTCGTAAACGCACAAAGCACTTGATAGAGAAAAACAAGTGCAGAATATCTAGCTGAGCGTCAGAATCTTCAGGTAAGCGACGTCACACACTAGTCGAATAGCTGTACACCTATCGACACAGACGTGTGCCGTAGATGACGCGTACTTTTCTGCCACGAGTCTGGGCTTGACCAAAGTGTACCTGTTTCTCTCTAGAAAATTAAGGAGATGGCGACAGATTCACCACCTGCGTCTCGTCACCATCTTCTCGACTTCACAGGTGCACAGGCGGACAGGCCGGGCAGCAGCAGCTGCAGAAGAATCCGGTTGATCTTTGTAGCCCGAATCCAGGAGGTATGGTTTCTCGTATGTTTCCCGTTTATAGTACATAGCCTTCAAACTGGAGGGATCAGAGAACGGAATAGCATGAATTTCGATGGATTCCTTTTTGTTTGTCTTCCATAATCAGTCATTTAGAAACTGTTCTTGTTTATCCGTGACCAAATTCTAAGTGCTTGTGGCTTTATGATGAGTTTCACTCTCCAGACTCGTTTCTGGCAGAGAGCTAGTCATGGCAAACATCATCGATTTAACCGGGGATGGAGGTGTTCTCAAGACAGTGATCAGGAAAGCGAAGGCTGATGCTATTACACCTTCAGATAGCTTTCCCCTTGTTGATGGTATGTGCTTCTCCACATCTCTGTCTCACCAAACGATATTCTCTGCTTCTAGTTGGTAGATGCTTCAACTCTTTTGATCCATGACTGTAATACTTTGGATATTTTGAACTATGCAACAAAAAATGGCTGTTGATGCAGAGGCCGGGGCTAAACTCCCCATGAAAAAAAAACGATATTCTCTGCAACTAGCTTATTCAGTAATACTACCCGTTGAAAGGCAAGCATAAGAATTGCTTCGTTTATGCTTCATCGGCTCGTTAAAAGGCACCGCTATTGTCTTGATTTAAACACTGAAATGCTGTTAACTTAGACTCGGCCATGTCATGTTAACATATTGTTTACCTTTGATAGAGCGATTCACCTAAGTGTGCCTCTTTTTCCTTTCATAACACACTGTAATACTACTAAATCAGCCTTGTATATATCCTCAAAGCACTTTGGTCATTTGACGGGATGAAATTATGTACTAAATTATCAGTTCCGACAGTAAAACATGGTGCAAATGATGGATGAATTACACTAGCGTAACAGTCTGTTCCTCTACTTGTCCGCATGCAGTTCACTACGAAGGCAGACTTGCTGAAAATGATGAAGTGTTCGACACTACTCACGAAGACAACTCTGTCTTCTCATTTGAAGTTGGAGAAGGATCTGTCATTAAGGCATGGGATGTAGCTGTGAAAACTATGAAGGTGAAAGGATGATCTAATAGCTTGTTCCTCGTGATCATTTCGAGATGTATTCTCTGTTAACAGTATTGTTTCATATGAACAATGAAGGTTGGAGAAGTTGCCAAGATCACATGCAAGCCGGAGTACGCGTATGGTGCTGCAGGTTCACCTCCAGAGATACCACGGGAGTATGTTTTTGTTACTCTGTTTAACTTGGGGAAATGCACATTTGATATAGGGTGCATATGCTCCCTTTATTCAAAAGACACATTTGAAAATGTGAAAAAAAAATTGAATAAAAATTTTGCGCGTACATCTCGACATTCTACGTACGCATGACCAAGTTTCGCGGTAAATCGATATTTGTAGTGTTGTGAGTAAAAAAGACAAAAAAAATGTCTCGTGCAAACCCTTATTTTACCACCGAAGTTTGTCTTTTTTGCTAGCCCACGGGAAGAGTCGGTTTTTCGTGAAACAACTTGGCTCATGCATAGGTTGTAAAGATGTACATGCAACATTTTTTTCAAAATTTTTGACAATTCAAAATATGTTTAAATTGCATTTAAAATAAAGGGAGCATTTGCACCCTAGAGCCAAAAAGCCTCTCCCGGTCATTACTAACAGCTGGGATTCACACGGGAGAGTAAGGTTAACAGAAGTAGCTCTGCTGCTTTGCAGTGCAACACTCATTTTTGAGGTGGAGCTAGTGGCATGCAGGCCGAGGAAAGGCTCAAGTGTTGAGAGCGTGTCTGAAGAGAAAACTAGGCTTGAGTAAGACCTATGTGCATCGTCTTATTTTGAAAGCTGCATGTGTTACCGATCATTTTCCCTGACAAATATTGTGGTCTGTAATGAAGGGAGTTAAAGAAACAGAGGGAGACAGTTGCTGGAGCCAAAGAGGAAGAGAAGAGGAGAAGGGAGGAAGCGAAAGCCACAGCAGCTGCTCGTGTGCAAGCGAAACTAGAAGCGAAGAAGGGCAAGGGGAAGAAGGCCAAATAGATCGCAGCCTTCAGAATAATGAACACGAAGCATCAATTTACAAGTTACGAATCTGGCTAGTGGGCTTGAAATTCCTCTTGGCCGTTTGTGGCGGTAAAAATAACGGAAGAAGAACATGTGTTTGTAGTTCTGTACACATAAGACATCTGTTCAAACATCCTATTGTGCCCACTTCTGAATTATGTTCACTGTTTGCATGATTGCATCTTTGCTGGAGTAATCCGGGCAAGACACTGGCAAGATAACTATACGAGATAATTAGTGCTATACTGCCGTTGTTCAGTGGTCATAGTAGCAGCTAACATCTAACAGGCCAACTGTTATGGAGTTTAACGTGAACCTCCAACTTTACCTGCCAGAGTTCCTCACGAGCAGATCATATTTTTGTCAACTTTCACATATACTGTAATAGCTAACCGATAAGAAAAAACTGAATGCGAATATTCCGGAACTAGTTGCACCCGCACCCCATTGTAATATGTTGCACTTTAAAGTTTTCAAAAATTATGAGATAAATCATGAGTGTTGGTTATCTTGTATCTTGTGCATCTACGAAGTTTCGTCCCAAAATATTATAATACGTGTCCTGTACAAAAAAGAAAAGGATTACATAAATAGTAGTATGTACTATTCGTCCCAAAATATTATAATACTGCTGTTGTTCAGTGGTCATAGTTGCTTTCAGCTAACACGTAAACTGTTATGGAGTTTAGCCTGAAGTCTCCAGCTTTACCAGACACAGTTTCTCATGCGCCAGAGCATTCTTGCCAAGTTTCACATATAATAGCCCACCGATCAGAAAAAAATCATGTATTCCGAGCCGTGCATAGTCGTTGAATTAGCATGTCTGTTTTGTGTAGCGTATACATGGACGCACATTTGCAGAGAGAATCAGCAAAAAATGTTCCAGAAATGCAACTTCTATATTCAGAACAACTCTGTACAAATTTGAGTATCTAGGATATTTGTCCCTATGATGTGACAACACAACACATGGAACTTCAGGCATTTACATTGCAACAGAGCAGTCTTTGAGTGTCAGTTCTGGCTTCTGTGTATGAGTAGCAGTCTTTTTGAAGTTCAGTTCTGGCTTCTGTGTATGAGTACAGACCACTCCAGATTTACAGAGGCATCAGTACTTTTCACATCAAGTATGTCAAAAATAGACTGGGATAACTAAACTAAGTTAGGATTTCTAACTTCACATGTATCTTTGGAGCCTGGAGGCATCAGATACTCTTGAAGCTCCTCCCCATGTATCTTACATTCACGCATTTGATCACATAGAATACAAATATCAATGCAAGAGTTTCAAGACATTGACAAATGCTCTTCTTTTTTGAATGGTGATGTGGATAATGGAATGTCATAAGATGTGCGGAATCGAATGCCATTGCCTATGTTCCTTGATACAGGGCAGAGCCAGCACAATATATTGGGCCCTAGTACCTGTTATAGGGGAAACATGTCAAAAAACATATAGTTACTGATGTCCCATGGCTCCGGTTATACTTTATGATACAATTTTACAAAGCATACTAAAGTTTAAAATGAAAACTGAGTGTTGATTTTTGGTACACGCGATTTCAGGGAAAAAAATGAAATATTCACAATTGTGTATTGTATGAGAGTTTGAGACCTAGCAAAAATTTGTGCCAAAATATGCACCAGTCTTAACTTGTGTATATTTCATGAAAAATCGTCTAGCCAAAAGGTTAATATGAAAAACGGCATACAAAGTATAAACCATGTTGAACATAACAGATAGCAAGGCTCGGTGGTGGTCTGAATTTTGCCTGCCAAAACTTGAAGACATCAATGGGGTGCATTAATTTTTGTTCATATACTTTTTGTTCTAGAATACTCCAGCTAATATTTTTTTAATGGAGGAGTAGAAAGGCCAGACATGGACTCATCGGCTTAGAGAGGGTAGCACCAAAGTTATTTACATGTACTGTTTGTTCTTGTTGGGGGAAAGGTGGTGCTACACAAAATAAAAATTTGTTCACAAAGTACTTGCCCCATTGCATGGGAACATACTTTAATGCTGAAGTGTTTGTGGCACATGTAAAAGAGAAATAATGGAAATAGTTCTTACTGAAACAGTATTATGGTAGACCCCGAGATCATATGGATGATGGTAAAGATTTCCAGCCTTTTCTGCCAGCCACATTGCCCTAACTCCTTCATGGTACTGCAAACCACCAACACAGCTACCATTACAGATATAAAAACAATAATGAAGTCCTCAAAGACAAGGGATCCTATTTATCAAACCTCAATAGTAGTTTTATTATGTAAGATGAGATAAACATGCCAACCCAAGAGAATTGTTGTGGACAATGTTATTGGACATAAAATGACACCACAAATAATCTGCACATATTTACAGTCTTGTGTTAGTTATCTGGAAGCAATATTTTTACTCCTATGCTAGCAACTGGAATAATTTTCTCATGGTACTTACTATTGATGATCTCGGGGAATCACTGCCTGATTGTTCATCTTTGGGCGCACTATGCACAGCACCCCCAATTATCAGAGCCTGACATAAAGTATCTTCTCAATACCATTCTCCAATCATAGTCGCTAAAGTAAAACATGGACATTAAATTACCATAGAATAGAGGCTTGCAGTTGCAACATACAACACAAAGAGTAGGAAAATCTTGTAATTCTCGTGTCCAACACAATTGTTAATCCAAATGCAGTGATGGTCCTGCATAAAGAAAAGTAGGATACATGTCCATAAAGACCACTAAATAGAAAAAGGGCCTCAAAATACTAGCATCAATCAGCACCATTCTTAGAATGCATCTCTTGCAGACACGACAATGATGCGCACGAGGAGGTTTATAATGAGAACACTTCTGGCAATATCTCAAATCACCACCCTGCAATGATGTGCACAAGGAAGTTTATTATGAGATGATGTTAGACAAATTGAATTCATGAAGCAAAATTAGGTTAATTCTATTGTTTAGCAAACAGTAACATGGCCTTCATTATACCACAATGAAGGTAATGCCACCTAATCCTATTTTAGTGTCATAGATAAGACATCTTTTCCATATTTTCAGCAAAGCGTCAATTAGATGAGTATGCTAACTAACTACGTCTGATAACTAAAAAGAAGATTTTAGGAAGATATGATCCAACTGAGGGTTTTCTTGTTTGCAACACTTGAGATTATATTTGGATGTTTGGCAGTTCACAAATTTGAAATTTCACAACCAAAATACACCTTGTGGTTCGGAAGTAGTAGAATCAACATAATTATAGCCACTGAAATCATCGTAACAGAAAAAACCAAAACACAGACAATGCGATATATTTTCTCCACATGAGCACATGCACAACAACAAAGCAATGCCTATATTCAATGGATGTGAGTGCTTAGACAAGGCCTAATACAACAACAACAACAACAACAACAACAACAAAGCCTTTTGTCCCAAGCAAGTTGGCGTAGGCCTAATACGCGATACTAATATCAACTCGTGAAAATCTTGGTTACGATTAATGATGTCTGGCATCTGATTCGGTGTTATTCTGAAGTTCATCAGATCACGGTAAGCTAAGGTTGGCAAATCCATTGCATTATAATAACTCTGCATGCAAAGCGGACCTACCTTTTGTGCTTAGACAGAGATTATCTAATAACTAACAAAGTGCTCTATGTGACGCCAAGTGGATATCCACACTATGTGCATTCTTATCACCTCCTTCATATGTACAAAATGGTTGCTTTCATTGATCAATCAAATATACTAACCAATACAGTCAGGGTTCGGTCCATGTTGGGCTAGGGTGTATACAGTTGTACACGCAAAACTTTTAGCAAAAGATCAGTAAGTAAGCAGAGTTGCACTTAGTACGTAACCAACAGTGAAGTCTGTTGCTACAGCAGTCTGTGATGTCCCAGCCATACAGAACACGAGATGCAGAGGCAAGTACACGAAATAGATGAAGAGGAGAGTTGAGAAGGGAGAGGGAGATATTGAGGGAAGATTCAGATTTCTCTTTCCATTTCTTGGGAGCAAAGAAAACAGGGACTATACATTTTGCCCTAGGAATCGAATACACCTGTCATTCACACACGATTTAATGCGCACCAAACGTCAGCAAGCCGTGAAGCTTTGCCATTAACGACACTGATTTGTTCTTCATGGTTTGTCATGGCAGTACTGAAAAATCCAAGCAGAACAATTAGGCACAATAAACAGCTGGCAGCTGTTCACAAAGGATCGATTCATGTTTTTTATCACTGGCATCAATTTTGCACTTCAAAATGGGATTTTTTTTCTATGTTTATGTTTTTTATGTTGTTTTTTTTTGCATTTTCTGGTACTTCGTCCTCCTCTTCTTTAATATGAAATAACATCCCAATTTTAATTAAGAAATTTCAATTTCAATGAAAAAACATTAATATCTTTCTGACATTCTTCGGGAAAAAGGGGAGTAGCTTAGTGTCGGCATGCTGTTTTTCTCTTGCGGTGAGGAGTAATGTGGGCTTTTTAAAATAGTGCTAACACTAATTCTTTCCATAGCTTGAGACTTGTTATAATAAACCATTTGAAATATAAGCTAAATATGGAACAGGGGGTTAATAAATGTAATGACTGTTCTGTAACATCTATCGAGCGCGAATTAATTTTGCATGTTAGGGATGGTGGCTGGTGACACCATGCCACCATATCTAGCTTCGAAGACATGGAGACTCGCCTGGTCAATTACATTATCTATCAGTGGTTTATTATTGTTTTAATACGATTCTAGCATAGTGTTGTTTTATAATCATTCTGACATGTGGTCAACAGTTTGTACTTTTGGTTTTCCTTGTATGTTTTAGATTGCAAATTATGTTTGCAATGTGGAGTGAAAATAGCTATAATTGACCCCTTTCAGAAACTTCAACACAAAATAAATCGGATCTGCAAAAATTTCACAATCTGACCCTTTTTGCATGGCGCCATGGGGTACGGCGTCATGGTTACATTGCATGGCGCCATGGGGTACGGCGCCATGGTCCTGCATGGTGCCGAAAACTGCAACAAAGTCATGGCGTCATGCGACCATGGCGCCCTAGCATGCGGCGCCATGCAATATAACCATGGCGCCCTGGGGTTGGGCGCCGTACAAAAGGGTCAGATCGTGAAATTTTTACAGATCCGGTTTATTTTGTGTTAAAGTTTCAGAAAAGGGTCAGTTTCAGTCACTTTAACCAATGTGGAACATCCATCCTGAATATCCTGGGCCAGTCAATGAATGCAGTGTGCCAGTGTGGAAGGATCCAGAGCAAGATACGCTCGCCATGCCCATCCTTGGACTCAGATGCACACTTATGCACGGTTCCTCTCCGCCAGTCCACCTCCAACTGATATGCTGTATCAGGACTGAGCTAAAAATGGTAAAGGAGCGTCCCGCTCCAAAGATCCAAACCCCACTGCCAGAATCAGCAACTCACTGGATCTTGCTTGCAGGCAATGCTCTAAATCCAAATCCAGGACCCCACTTTCGAGTTTCGATGGTTAATTCTGCATACCAGTCGCACCAAAGATCCAGTCTTTGCAGCGAGATCTGGTGGGGCGGTCCCGGCCGGCGCAGGACGAGGGGATGCAAGGGCGTACCTTACGCTTGATCTCGTGGATGGGGGTCTCGGCGTCCTCGACGTCGGGCACGAAGGCCGGCGGCACGCGGCCCGGGTCGCGCGTGATGGCGAGGCCATAGGTGACGACGCAGGCGACGGCGAGCGCGGTGTATGCGGCGGCGTTGGCGACCCCCGCCGCCGTGGCGAGCCCCAGCCACGCGGGGATCGCGAGGAACACCGTGGTGTAGTAGACGTACCCGATCGCGGCGAGCACCGAGATTATCGGCAGCGTGATGTACCCCGGCCGCCCCGCCATCGGCCCGGTCGCCTACCGCCGCTCCTCTTCCGCCCGGCCGCGCGGGGAGGGCATTCCGGTGGGAGGGAAGCTCGCGGCAGCCGAGCCCGTGCCGGGGGAGTTTGTTTCGCGGGAAGCGGCGGAAGGGGCGGAAGCCGCGGCGCGCGGCGAGCTTAACTGAAGCAGCAGCTGAGGGAGCTCGCTGGCGTTTGACGGGGGAAAAGAGCGTGCCGGCCGGGCTCGGTTCGGTGTGGGTGCGATGCGATGGCGGCAGGCGGCAGCGGCAGCAGCGAGTAGGACGAGTTGGGGTTGGTAGGCGGTGGACGTCGGGAGCGTGGTGTGGTGCGTCCATGTGGTTGCCGGTGACACGTCCGATTGCGTAGCCCTGCCGTGAGGGCTGCAGGTGCACGCCCGACGATAGATACGTGCAAATCTTCTGCATTTGGATGTGCAGCTTTTTCTTGTGGGAAAATCAAGTCGTGCTTCGAACCATTTTTAGACAATTGGTTGCCTCCACTCCATAGTTTCACTTTCACATGGTAATCACCCTTTTCGTCCACATCTATTCTTCCTACCTCTTTCACCCACTTTCAAGGCTTGATCAAAGATTCAACCATCTCACGTCAAAAAAAAAGATTCAACTTTTTTTTTTCCGAAACGGAGGGTATATCTCCAGCATCTTCATCCAAAGGATGCACACAACCATTTTTTTTATTTAATAAAAAACCACGTAGGCCTTACAAGAGAAATATACTGATCAAACCGAAGCCACCATCCTAGTGACAAATCGCTAAACCTACACAAACTGATGGAGGGGGTGCCTATGAACAGAGCCCTTGCTCTGACAACACACCAACACGCCTCATCTAAATAACCGAAGGCTTGAACTAGCTACCCCATGACTAACTAGTAGCACTATCGGTCCAGGAAACTCTCAGCGCTCGCCATTGCACACGCTTCAGTTGTCGTTGCCGTCTTCCGCAAAGCCATCTTCAGGCTGTCAGCGCCACTACGACGTCAGATAGTTCCTCTGTCCCGCACTTGTAGCTCATCACGCGATAGGCTTCGAGACCCCGCTGTTCCACGCTGCTAAGACTCGCCGTCGTCGATGCGCTCAGAGATACACCACTCCACCTCAAAACCACCTCCAGACAACATCTACTCCAAAATGATGCCCTCAAGGAAGAACAACGCCAAGCGTCGCCATCGTCCGATCCGAGAGACCAGATCTGGGTTTCCCCCATAGTAGCCCGGGTAACCATCTTATCCGGGGTTAAGTAAGTCTTAGATTGTATCTTTGCAAAGGAAAAAAATACTCGTTGAGTGACAAAAACACATAGAACGTGCAATTCAGAGTGAGGGATGCTGCAAAGGGTGGTAATTAACCAAAGGACCGAATAACTATAGACAATAATACTATCCGAACTATGGTTGCATGATGTTGTAAAAGCATCTCTAGGAGATTCCAGATAAGTGGCCAAAACCAGAAAACTTTGGCAGTTTTCCGTTTTTGGCATGTTTTTATATCCAATGTAGATCCCGGATAAGTGACCGGCACGGATATAATTTTTCAGGGTACCGATACCATCCAAGCACTATATACCCGGGTCAGACGCCGATATCAGGGTCAATATCTTCATTTTCCCCGCCCCCGCTGCAACAATCTTCCCCAAAATTGGCACACTTCCCTTAGCCTACGGGCTCCGACGACCGATTCCGGCCGCCCCCCACCGGATCTACAAAATGTCGCCGATGACCAGTTCCCCCGCATCCTGTGGCGCTTCATCCGCCTTTCCACGTGGTTGCAGTGCCACCTAATTTGGCATGGCGCATGGCCGCGCCCCTATTTTCGTCGCCATTGACAGTGCAGTCCTGTAGAACCCACCATCCTTGCCTAGCATGGAATGCATAGAATGCTAGGTTGAAGAGCTTTATATCTCTGAAACCTAAACCCCCCATATACTTTGGTTCATTCATTTCTCTCCATGAAACCCATGCTGGTTTATGAGAGCCATCCTTGATTCCCCACCAAAACTTCCTCAACAAAGAATTAATATGTTGACATAAACCCCTCGATAGCTTGAAGCAAGACATCGAGAAAGTTGGAACCGCTTGTGTGATCGCTTTAATTAGAACCTCTTTGCCTCCAACAGATAGGAGTTGCTCCAACCATCCTTGAATTTGTTTCCAAATTTTTGTCCTTCAGATACTCAAAAGCTCAATTCTTAGACTTGCCAACGTCAGTTGGCATTCCAACATATTTCTCGCTCAGTGACTCGTTAAATGCATTCAATGTAGCCTTAATCATTGGGGCATCCCTTACTAAAAATGAATAGAGGATTTATCCTTGTTTACTTGTTGGCCCGACGCAGCACAATAAGTGTCTGATATCTCTTGCACTTGATTAGTGCAATTTCCATCTACCTTAAAAATCAATAGGCTATATCATCAGAAAAATAGCAAATGGTTAACCATTGGAGTTGATGGAACCACTTTAATTCCTTGAAGTAATGATGATTCACTTTGATCTTTTAACATGCATGAAAGGCCCTCTGCTGCAATCAAGAATAGCTATGGAGAAATTGGGTCTCCTTGGTGGATTCCCCTCGAAGGGTTAAAGAGTTCTAGTTTTGATCCATTAAGTAAAACCTGAAACAAAATTGTAGTTACTAAGTTCATAGTCATTCTTACCCAGCGTGGATGGAAGCCAAGTTTAAGCATAACCACCTCCAAATAAACCCACTCCACCCTGTCATACTCTTTCCTCATATCAATCTTGAGTGCACCAAAATGTGTTTTATTCCTCTTTCTTTTCACAAAGTACAAGCACTCATATGCTAATATGATATTGTTTGTGATAATCCTT
The DNA here is from genome assembly GCA_007115705.1 of Dactylis glomerata. Lineage (NCBI taxonomy): Eukaryota > Viridiplantae > Streptophyta > Magnoliopsida > Poales > Poaceae > Dactylis > Dactylis glomerata. The sequence goes on from QXEO01000129.1 coordinate 728,978, forward strand.
CCTAGAAAAATGTAGATTGCTCTTCGGCTATTATTTTTGGAAGGATCACTTTAAGCCTATTGGCAAGAACTTTTGATGCAATTTTGTAAATCACATTGCACAGACTAATTGATCTAAATTGACCCAAATCATCTAGGCTAGCAACCTTCGGGATCAATACAATTAAATTATTGTTGATAGCTCTCAGATATTCTTCTCCCCTCAACACTTGTAGCACTGCCGAAGTTACTTCTTCACCACATAAATTCCAATGCCGCTGGAAAAAGTGTGCGGGAAGCCATCCGATCCCGAAGTCTTGATGCGTGGTGAATGACCAGCCCGTTGGGAACCCCAAGAGGAAGGTGTGATGAGTATAACAGCTAGTTTTCCCTCAGTTAAGAAACCAAGGTTTTATCGTTCAGGAGAAGAGCGGGCAATTACGACTGAAGGTGATGCTTGCTAGTTTGCGACAGCTTCGGACAATTTATATATGGCGCCTCGTCCAAGCTTTGCTTGCTAGCTGCAACGCGGAACCTGCACACAACACAACCAAGTACTTTGCTCCCAACTTGCGATGAGGTTGTCAATCTCACCGGTTTGCTTGAAACAAAGGTTATGAGCGTATCGAGTGGAAATAGTAGAAGTATGCGAGTAAAGTAAACAGTGCGAGTAAAGTAAACAGGTGATAGCAATATGATGGAAATAGGACCGGGGTCCACAGTTCACTAGTGGTGTCTCTCCATAAGATAAATAACACAAGCTGGGTAAACAAATTACAGTTGGGCAATTGATAGAATAAAGATAACGTGATATGTCAAGAAGATCACTATGAGATTTACTCTGGGCATTACAACAAGATACATAGACCGCCATCCAACTGCATCTATGACTAATAATCCACTCACGGGGATATCGTCCGAACACCCCATGAGTATTAAGTTGCGAACAACAGATAATTGCATTAAGCAAAGTGTGTAATGTAAACAAAGCATACGCCCTTGAGCATATGAATGTTGTTTTCTCCCTATTAGCAACATCACATCTACAACCTTAGAGGTTTCTGTCACTCCCCCAGGTTAAATAGAGGCATGAACCCACTATCGAGCATAAATACCCCCTCTTGGAGTCACTAGCAACTACTCGGCCAAGATAGCTACTAACAACGGAGAGCATGCAAGATCATAAACAACATAGAGATAACAAAAGATATATTTCAGTATAGCAACTCAATCATAACACCAATATTCATCGGATCCCAACAAACCAAACATGTAGAATTACATAACGGTGATCTCAATCATGTAGGGCAGCTCATGAGATCTAAATATGAAGCACATGGTGGAGAAGACAACCATATAGCTACTGCTATGGACCCATAGTCCAAGGTAGACTACTCACTCATCGCTCTGGAGGCAAGCATGGCGATGAAGAAAACCTCCGGTGGCGATTCCCCTCTCCGGCAGGGTGCCGGGAAGAGCTTCTGGACCCTCCCGATCTTCGGGTCGACGGCGGCGGCGGATCGCGATGTGTTCTGGAAAATTGATCGGGTACTTAGGTTTTTTCCGTCGGAGGGTCTTTATAGGCGAAGGGGCGATGTCAGAGGTGGAGCCAGGTGGCCTCACACCAGGACGGCGCGGGCCAGGCCCTGGCCGCGCCGGCCTGGCGTGTGGGGCCCCTGTGGCTCCCCTCCTACTCTCCTTCGGATCTCTGGAAGCTCCCGGACAAAATAAGACTTCAGGAACTTGTTTCGTCCAATTCCGAGAATATTTCCTGTGTATCACTTCTGAAACACAAAAACAGCAGAAAACAGGGAACTGGCACTGTGGCAACTTGTTAATAGGTTAGTTCCGGAAAATGCATAAAAGTGCCACGAAGTGTAACGAAACAGTAGGCAAATGGTGTAAAAACAAGCATGGAGCATCAAAAATTATAGATACGTTTGAGACGTATCAAGCATCCCCAAGCTTAACTCCTGCTCGTCCTCGAGTAGGTAAGTGATAACAAAAGAATAATTTTTGAGGTGACATGCACCTACACAATCTTGATCATGTATGTAAGCATTTGTGAGCTGGGATTATAAGAACTTAAAACATGGGCATGAAGATATAATCTTGACAATAAGAACTTAGCAACCAAGTTGTAAACATGCAAATGAACACAAACAAAAGATCATGAAAATGAAACAATGAAAGTCAAACGTGTGTTCAAATCATAAGGAAAAACATACAAATGGTTTTTGGCTTGTCCTTCATAGAGAGCAAAACATAAATGCATAGGACACCTTCAAGTTTAAGAGGGCGACTAGATACAAATAATTTAAGAACAAGTGAAACCAACAATATGAATCAATCAATGAAAACTTTGGGACAATGCACATTATACTAAGAATGACAACTATGCTCTCTTAATGGTGCATAAAGAAAGAAGGTGGTGACTCAACATAAAAGTAGAAGAAAGGCCCTTTCGCAGAGGGAAGCAGTGATTGCAAGTTTTATAACCATCAAAAATTATGGTACTTACCGGCTTTGAGCTCTCATTGCCCCCATCATAAGCATCTTGAATGGTTAAAGTTAATGCGAGAACAATTATGATGCATATGCTTGACAAATCATAAGTTGAAAACCTCGTGTCCCGTGAATACGAGTACCCAAACCTCATGCTACTTTACTTAGAGTCCCAAGCAAGGCTCTTGTCATTGTAAGTATATGCATATCATTGAGAACCGCCAATGGGGTACCTCCGTGCCGATAACATGGAACAAGCCCACATCAAAATGACAGGACAAGCAAACAATGAACACCTCGACATCTCTTTTATTTGCCATTTGTTTAGCTTTTTATTGTGAGATGCGTCGTCGAATGTTCACCATGGGTATGCTGCAAATTTCAACCATGAATTATGCATGGCTTAGATTAGCGGCCCGACGTTTCTCTAACACATATACAAACTCCATGATCCCCACAAGATTCCCAATTCATTTCACACCGCGGGCATCCATAAACAAAAGATCACAATATCAACTCAAATAAAAAGTGCAATGTTGAAAGCTTGCCCATGACTGCATGGCTGGGCTAGTCTCCAACTTACAACTTGCAAGCATAACAACTCAACATAAGAGACCACAATGTCAATTTTTTAAGAACATGAAAAAGTAAAGTGTGCCTTCCGGTTCGTGAGAGCTTTACTGACCGAATTTTGCATAACACTCGTAAGAGTTTAATTTGAAGAGAAAATAAAAGCAAGTCAAATTTACTTGGAATAGCAAATTGCTAGTAGGTATGTATGGTGGACACTTTGGAAAACTTTGGCTTTTAGGAGTTGGATGCACGAGTAGAGCTCATACTCAGTACAAGGCGAGGGCTAGCAAAAGACTGGGAGCGACCAACTAAGAGAGCAATAATGGCCATAATCATGCAAAGCGACAAAGCGACATTAAAAGAAGCATAAGATGACATCAAAAGTCAAAAACTAAATGATCATAGAGGCTATTGGCGACTTTGTAAGAGTCTAACATGTGTGAGCATGCGCCAAGTCAACCCAAATAAAGCATCAAGGAGAAAACCAAAATAATGCTTCCAAATAATTAAAACAACGCATGATTTTTTCAAAGGCTCATTAAGCAATCTCAGTTATTTGAGACAAGTCATGCTACAGCAAAACCACTAAGCATACTATCAAAAAGACATCAAGCATGACATGAAAAAGCCTAAGCCGCAGTCTACACAAGCTCCTTCTTGTACCACTATTTTGCACAAAGCTTTTTCTCTTTTCCAACACCATTTGAAATTTTTAAAGACACCTCTTTTGATGAAAACCAATAAAGATCAGAGGCAAAAATACACCTTGATGAAAAGATATGACAAGGTCTGAACGCAAATCAAGGCAAAAACGAAAACCAAAAGCAGTTGCGGAAAAAGAAAAACACTCGATGAACGATAAGAGTGAAAAACTGAGTGTTCTTGGCAAATGAAAACGAGTACATCTCCTCCAAAGGAAATTTGTTGGGTTCCAACCATTTATTGCATCAAACAAACTAAACTAACTAAGAAAACTAAAACAACTGACGCTCCAAGAAAAACACATAGTGCATGAAGCAATAAAAATATAGTGTTTTGAAAGGTGACCTGATTTTTGCCGATGAAGAAGGGGTGCCTCGGGGGCATCCCCAAGCTTTGACGCTTGTACTTCTTGGATATTTCTTGGGTGATGCATGGGCATCCCCAAGCTTGAGCTTTTGTCCATTCTTCAACTCATCTCATCATTCTCCAATCCCTACACTTGAAAACTTCCTTCATACAAAACTAAACACAAATCTATTAGCAACATTAGTGTAGCATAACATATAATCAACCTCTTTTTGCTTCAGGTTTCAACCTAAAACCACCACATATATAGCAAATCCTACTGTAGCAACTTCCCCAAAAGTTCCGTGATCAAAAGAACTCAAAAGAAAGCGATAAAGCGGCAAACACAAATATTGGCAGAAATCTGTCAAAACAGAACAGCTGAAAAAGGCCGAATTTTTGTGGGGTTTTCTGTTGCTCAAATCAAAAAGTGTTAATCTAACGAAAGTTTGGATACAACCTGGGGCAGATGCACAAGAAATCGCAGGTCCAAAAGATATACAGAGAATTTATACAAATTTTTACGGTGCAGCACCGAAAACAGTTTCAGGACAGCAACATCCCCAAATCTTTACCTCACTCGAATTAGAGGCTTTTCTTGGCACAAAAACAAAATAAAAAGGATAAGGAGCGGTCATTACAGTAGTAATGACTTCCAAGACTCAAATAAAAGAAAAAGTACTAAAAATAAAACATTGGGTTATCTCCTAAGAGTGCTTTTCTTTAACGCCTTTGAGCTAGTCGCAGAAAATTGCGAATCAAGTAACATCAAGTGATGAAGCATCACTTACCTCAGTAAGCACTTTGGAAGTTCCCGAAGATGATTCAACCTGCAAGTCACCCTTAGTGGAACCAAGAGTCTTACCAATTTTAAGAACATGTTGAGATTTAAGCGCAGAAACCTTGGGAACATACATAAATTTTTGCTCTTTTCCAACAAACACTTTCTCTTTCTTAAATTTAAGAGAAAAGAAGATTAAGCTAAGAGTTTCCATAGACTCTTCTAGTTTACCAATCCTTAAGTTTTGATTATCAAGAGTAGTGCTAGCCTCTAAAACGGTAATTCTCTTACCAATGTTTTCTATTAATTCACTAACTTGGCTAGCATTTTCTAGGATACTTGGCAAACTTTTCTCTAAAGAGATGGGCCTTTCTACCACCTCATCCAAGGTGGTCTCAGTTTTAGCAACATGAATAGGTGGTATTCCCACTAAACTTTCAATTATAGTGCATGCTTCTCCAGCGGGAGTACCAAGAAAATTACCTCCTGTAAGAGTATCAAGAACATACCTATTCCAACTAGATATACCAACATAAAAATTTCTAAGGAGGATCGTGGTAGAGTGCTTTTTTGTACACCTATGATGAGCATTGTTAATACGGTACCAAGCATCTTTTAAACTTTCTCCCCCTTGTTGCTTAAAACTACGAACTTCTACTTCAGGATTACTCATTTTAGCAAAACTAAAAACAGATAAGTAAAAACAACTACCAAGGATTCTAATTTTTTTGGGTTTTTGATATAAAACGATGCAGGTAAAATAAATAAAGTAAAGCAAAACAATAACAAAGTAAAGGATGTGTGTGCGAAAAACTCCCCTTGCAGAGGTCTTCCACTCTTCTCCCCGGCAACGGCGCTAGAAAATTAGCTTGATACGTGGTGAATGACCAGCCCGTTGGGAACCCCAAGAGGAAGGTGTGATGAGTATAGCAGCTAGTTTTCCCTCAGTTAAGAAACCAAGGTTTTATCGTTCAGGAGAAGAGCGGGCAATTACGACTGAAGGTGATGCTTGCTAGTTTGCGACAGCTTCGGACAATTTATATATGGCGCCTCGTCCAAGCTTTGCTTGCTAGCTGCAACGCGGAACCTGCACACAACACAACCAAGTACTTTGCTCCCAACTTGCGATGAGGTTGTCAATCTCACCGGTTTGCTTGAAACAAAGGTTATGAGCGTATCGAGTGGAAAATAGTAGAAGTATGCGAGTAATGTAAATAGTGCGAGTAAAGTAAACAGGTGATAGCAATATGATGGAAATAGGACCGGGGTCCACAGTTCACTAGTGGTGTCTCTCCATAAGATAAATAACACAAGCTGGGTAAACAAATTACAGTTGGGCAATTGATAGAATAAAGATAACGTGATATGTCAAGAAGATCACTATGAGATTTACTCTGGGCATTACAACAAGATACATAGACCGCCATCCAACTGCATCTATGACTAATAATCCACTCACGGGGATATCGTCTGAACACCCCATGAGTATTAAGTTGCGAACAACAGATAATTGCATTAAGCAAAGTGTGTAATGTAAACAAAGCATATGCCCTTGAGCATATGAATGTTTTTTTCTCCCTAGTAGCAACAACACATCTACAACCTTAGAGGTTTCTGTCACTCCCCCAGGTTAAATAGAGGCATGAACCCACTATCAAGCATAAATACCCCCTCTTGGAGTCACTAGCAACTACTCGGCCAAGATAGCTACTAACAACGGAGAGCATGCAAGATCATAAACAACATAGAGATAACAAAAGATATATTTCAGTATAGCAACTCAATCATAACACCAATATTCATCGGATCCCAACAAACCAAACATGTAGAATTACATAACGGTGATCTCAATCATGTAGGGCAGCTCATGAGATCTAAATATGAAGCACATGGTGGAGAAGACAACCATCTAGCTACTGCTATGGACCCATAGTCCAAGGTAGACTACTCACTCATCGCTCCGGAGGCAAGCATGGCGATGAAGAAAACCTCCGGTGGCGATTCCCCTCTCCGGCAGGGTGCCGGGAAGAGCTTCTGGACCCTCCCGATCTTCGGGTCGACGGCGGCGGCGGATCGCGATGTGTTCTGGAAAATTGATCGGGTACTTAGGTTTTTTCCGTCGGGGGGTCTTTATAGGCGAAGGGGCGATGTCAGAGGTGGAGCCAGGTGGCCTCACACCAGGGCGGCGCGGGCCAGGCCCTGGCCGCGCCGGCCTGGCGTATGGGGCCCGTGTGGCTCCCCTCCTACTCTCCTTCGGATCTCTGGAAGCTCTCGGACAAAATAAGACTTCAGGAACTTGTTTCGTCCAATTCCGAGAATATTTCATGTGTATCACTTCTGAAACACAAAAACAGCATAAAACAGGGAACTGGCACTGTGGCAACTTGTTAATAGGTTAGTTCCGTAAAATGCATAAAAGTGCCACGAAGTGTAACGAAACAGTAGGGAAATGGTGTAAAAACAAGCATGGAGCATCAAAAATTATAGATACGTTTGAGACGTATCAAGCATCCCCAAGCTTAACTCCTGCTCATCCTCGAGTAGGTAAGTGATAACAAAAGAATAATTTTTGAGGTGACATGCACCTACACAATCTTGATCATGTATGTAAGCATTTGTGAGCTGGGATCATAAGAACTTAAAACATGGGCATGAAGATATAATCTTGACAATAAGAAGTTAGCAACCAAGTTGTAAACATGCAAATGAACACAAACAAAAGATCATGAAAATGAAACAATGAAAGTCAAACGTGTGTTCAAATCATAAGGAAAAACATACAAATGGTTTTCGGCTTGTCCTTCATAGAGAGCAAAACACAAATGCATAGGACACCTTCAAGTTTAAGAGGGCGACTAGATACAAATAATTTAAGAACAAGTGAAACCAACAATATGAATCAATCAATGAAAACTTTGGGACAATGCACATTATACTAAGAATGACAACTATTGACGAGGGTTAACTCGACAAATGTCCTAGATAAAGGACTTAGGATCGGGGAGATAGGGCGTCGGATGAACTCGAAGGTAAAGTTAGTCGAAATAGGTGTGTATCGAAAGTAAACTTGGGTATTCAACCTGGCTTGCTTTCAATCTACCCTCCACCGTCCCCTCCTGGCCCCTATATATAGGTGGCCAGGTCTCGAGGATCGGGTAGGGTACGATACAGATTACAATATCGACATACGGTAATAACTCGTATTTGACTATCATTACAATTGGGCCTAGCTTATCGGGCCTCAGGGGTACTCAACTAACGGGCTCTATTAGCTATACCCTTGTCAGTAGCCCCTGAGATTCTACCAGAATTACAGATTCAGGTTGAATCTCTAATCTTCAAATCTTTGACTTGATCAATTCTTCATATCTTCAAATCTTCGACTTGGTCTTTCGACTTATATTTCATGATAATATTCTGCTCGCAAGGGGTTTTGATGATCAAGCCTGACAACTCTGACGGATCAAGAGGTCAGTTAACTGCCGGAACAGATACTTGTCACCTACTTCAAATTCAATCCCCTTGGACTTGAATTCGGGATACCGGTCAAACTCACTCTTTTGCCTCATTTAGGACTTACAAAAAATGAATCCCAGTGGTTCTCAGGGTACCCAGTGCGTCCACCAGGATTTTCTTCGCGTCGTAGACACGGATACATACCAGCAGAGCGCATCCATGTGCGTATACCAGGCCACACAGGACGGATCCTGGGGTCTTACCTTCGCGATAAGTCGCGGCATTCGAGTTTCGTTGCGATAACGCAACTCGAGAATCTCATATTCACAGCCAAATTTTTGACTGATAAAACCATAGAATTTCGGATTTTGAATTAATCTTCTTCGCTCCCGATGGGAGTAATCTCTCTTCGTTTTGTCGACTATGTAGTCGAAGGTTGTATGCTTATCCTTCCGCATCTCCAATATTGATTACCTTCATCTCTATCGGGTGCGCGCTCAGCGCTCCCGATGGGAGTAGCCCCCGAGGCTATGTTTGGCGACTTGTAGTCAAGCATAGGCTCAAAGTTCAGCTCTTCTTTCTTTTGTTGACATCTTACTACTTGGCGAGCCCCCGAGTCCAAGTCGAGGTTTTCATATTGTGCAACCAGAGTCTCCTTTTCTTGTTTTTCTTTGATATTATCGTCTGCTGTACGCAGAATTTAACTCCTGCTGTAAAATATGTTTATGGGCTGTGCTGTAGCACGGGGGCCCAATAACACGTGCTTATAAATAAAGCACCATCTTGTAAAGGCAAAAAACCCTAATCAGATATCTTCCTCCGCCGCATCGTCTTCTTTTCTTCATGTAGGGTTTTCCGAGGTTTTTCCCTCATGGCAGATGCTGAAGGTTCTCATCTGAACCTTGGATCCCCGGCGGCACCACGAGGTCGGGGTCGCCCGCGTGGCAGCAAGAACAAGAGCAATACCACTATGGCCGCCGCCAGAACTTCATCGGACGCTCCAGCTAAGCGTCGTCCCGGCCGTCCACCTGGTAGCAAGAACAAGCCCAAGGTGACTGGCGCCGCTCCAGGTCCTGCTGCTCCTGCCACTCCCGCTGTTTCTCCTCAAGTCTTCTCCTTTTTCTGCATTGCCATGGCGCAGTGCCGTGAAATTCAGCGCCTGCCGCTGAATTTTACCAAGTTTATGGATGGGCGCGAACTGTGAGAAGCTGTTCTTCGCGAGCAATCTGGCAGTGGTATCCCGTATGAGGTGGAGGTGTGGTATGATGGCAACGGCGAGCAGTACTTCAGGGGCGGCTGGTCGCAATTTGCAGAAGACCACGACATCCATCAAGGCTTCTGCATGGCCTTCGACTTCCACATCGGGACATCGAAGTTTGACGTGAAGATCTATGATGGCACCCAGTGCCAGAAGAAATATGAAGCTGAAGTCTAGTTCCATTAGGATATGTAATTTCGTTTTATAATGTCTTTCCTACAATGATATTTGTAATGCATATTCGTACTTTGCGTCGATGCCTTTTGCTAGTACCATGAGAACAAGTCATGTTCTGAGGTATGCTTTCCATATATCGGGTTCTTTGCGAACCAAAAAATGTAGGAATAATATCGGGTTCTTTTTATGAACCAAGTTCTCTCAGTATTTATCGGGTTGTTTAAACAACCTTATAATGAAAGAAAACCTCCAATCTTGCGATAATGACTCTTTTCGTACGACCCAGGGGTTGAAGCCCCCAAGCGGAGAAGTTACAAATATTTGTACAATTTCGTCGAGTTCAACCCAAAGAACCCGACCTGTGGCCTCATGTTCTGGGTTCAGAAGGCTGACTCGAATTTATTGATACCACTATATGTAGTCTACGCGTAAAAACATCGTAGCTGTTCTGCGTTCCACGGGTTGCTCTCGTCCTTCCCAGTCTTCTTGTCTTGTAGTCGATATGCTCCTCCTGGTATTACTTCGGTGACGATGTAAGGTCCCACCCAAGGAGACTCCAATTTGCCGTGGCTGTCTTGCCTGAGTCGCAAAACAAGGTCTCCCACCACGAAGGATCGTGGACGAACTCGACTACTATGGTAGTTTCGTAGGCTTTGCTGATATTGCGTGGCCCTTTCTAATGCTTTGTCTCTTGCTTCATCCAGTGCATCGACATCATCTTGCAATGCCTCTGTTGACGTTGTCTCGTCATACGCTGTCACTCTTGGAGCCTCGTGCGTCACTTCGACTGGAAGCACGGCTTCGGCGCCATGGACCAGGAAAAAAGGAGTTTCTTGAGTTGCTGCATTAGGAGTAGTTCTTAGACTCCAAAGAACGGAGGGTAATTCTTCTACCCAAGCGCTCTTGGCTTTCTCAAGAGGTGCTAATAGCCTCTTTTTTATTCCACTACATATTAAACCATTGGCTTTTTCGACTTGCCCGTTTGTCTTCGGGTGTGCCACAGATGCGAATTTTAGCTTGATCCCCAATCCTTCGCAGTAACTCTTGAATTCCTTTGAAGTGAAGTTTGTCCCGTTGTCTGTTATGATGCTGTATGGTACACCAAAACGGAAAACTATTGACTTGATGAAGCTGATTGCTGCTGTAGAATCTTGAGTTGTTACTGGGGCCGCTTCTACCCATTTAGTGAATTTATCGACTACCACTAGCATGTAGACATGCCCTCCTGGCCATGATTTGTGCAACTTTCCCACCATGTCGAGGCCCCATTGTGCGAAGGGCCAGGATAATGGTATTGTTTGTAGCTCCGCTGCTGGTGCATGCGGTCTAGCTGCAAACCTTTGACATGCTTCACACTTTCGAACTATATCTTTTGCGTCCTCAATGGCTGTTAGCCAATAGAATCCTGCTCGGAAAGCTTTTGCCGCTATTGCTCTGCTGCTAGCATGATGGCCACATACTCCGCCGTGTATGTCTCTCAGGATTGCTTGCCCTTCCTGGGGCGTTACACAACGCTGTAAAACGCCGGTAATACTTCTCTTGTATAATTTCCCTTCCAACACGACAAACGCTTTCGATCTTCGAGTTATCCTCTTAGCCTCCACTGCATCTTCTGGTAATTTTTTATTTATCATGTACGCGAGATATGGCTGCATCCATGTTTCTTCTATCATCATGATCTCCTCTGGTTCTGACGTAGCCCTCGAGCCTGCTGTAGTAGTCGAACTTTTTCCACTTTTTATTGATCTTTCCACTATTTCCTCCCAAAATACTCCGGACGGCACAGGTAAACACTGTGACCCGATATTTGCTAAATTGTCGGCTTCTTCATTGTTGTTCCTGCTTACGTGCGAGACTTCGCATCCATCGAACGTTCCTTCTAGGTAATGGTACAAATTTTTGTAGGCCATCATGTTGTCATTGATTGTATCATATCTGTTCATGACTTGCTGAACAACAAGGTTGGAATCTCCAAATATTTTTAGGCGAGTTGCTCCACATGCTTTAGCCATTTTCATTCCATGCAACAAAGCCTCGTACTCCGCTTCGTTGTTGGAAGCCTGTGGAAAGCTCATCCTTAAGACGTACTTTAATTTGTCTCCATGAGGTGATATCAACACTACTCCTGCGCCTGCGCCTTGGACTCTCTTAGAACCGTCGAAGTACATTGTCCAAGTACTCGATAAATCTGGTGGTCCCGTACTTTGCAGCTCGAGCCACTCTGCTGTAAAATCTGGCAAGACTTGCGACTTGATCGCCTTCCTTTTTCGTACGTGATGTCCATGGGAGATAACTCGATTGCCCACAAAGAGACACGTCCCGTTGCTAGAGGGTTGTTCAATATATTCGATAGTGGCGCTTCATTGACCACTATAATTGGGTGCACCGCAAAATACTGTCGTAGTTTTCGTGCGGTTGTGAAGACACTGTATGCCAACTTCTGATAATGCGGGTACCTCTGTTTGGTTGGAGATAGCACTTCACTGATGAAGTATACCGGCCTCTGGACGCCATGAGCTTTTCCTTCTTCGCTTCGTTCGACTACTAGAGCTGTACTCACCACCTGATGGGTTGCGGCGATGTACAACAGCAGTGGCTTTTTCTCTTTTGGTGCGACCAGCACTGGTGGCGTGGAAAGCACTTTTTTCAATTGTGCAAACGCTGCGTCTGCTTCTTCTGTCCACTCGAATTTATCGTCTGACTTCTTTATAAGTGTATAAAAAGGAAGCGCCTTCTCCCCTAGTCGAGCAACGAAGCGACTTAGCGCCGCGACACGTCCTGCCAACTTCTGTACGTCATGGAGTTTCGTGGGTTTCCCCATTGTTAGAATTGCTTGAATCTTCTCTGGATTTGCCTCTATTCCTCGTGCTGATACCAAGAACCCCAAAAGTTGCCCTGCTGACACTCCGAAGGAACACTTTGTCGGGTTCAGCTTAAGCTTGTATTTATTCAGGTTGTCGAAGGTTTCCGCCAAGTCGCCGATTAAGGATTTCTCTTCTCTTGTTGTGATGACTACATCATCAATGTAGACTTGGATATTGCGTCCTATTTGGCTTCCGAGGCAGTTTTGCATCATCCGCTGATAAGTTGCTCCTGCATTTTTTAGGCCGAAAGGCATTACCTGGTAGCAAAATACTCCGTATGGTGTGATGAAGGCCGTTTTTTCTTCATCCTCTTTCTTCAATTTGATCTGATTGTAACCAGAATATGCGTCCAAAAATGAAAGCCTTGCACATCCCGCTGTGGAATCGATTATCTGATCGATGCGGGGTAGAGGGAAGGGATCCTTTGGACAGTGCTTATTGAGAGATGTATAGTCGACACACACTCTTTGCACGTCTGTATTCTTCTTGGGTACTATGACTGGGTTTGATACCCAACTCGAAGTTTTGATTTCTCTGATAAATCCGGCATTTTCTAGCCTGTGCAATTCTGACGCTATCGCCTTCCTTTTAGGTTCATCAAATCGCCTCAATGGTTGCTTGACTGGTTTTGCCTTGGGATCTACATTTAGTGCGTGCTCGACGAGTTCCCTGGGAACCCCTAGCATGTCCGATGGACACCAGGCGAAGATTTCCCAGCACTCACGGAGGAACTCGACGAGCGCGCCTTCCTATGCGGGATCCAAGTTCACCGCAATTGATGTTGTCTTATTTGGATCCGTGGGGTGGACCTGAATTTTCTTCGAGTCCTGCGTTGTGTCGAAAGCCTTATCTGGTAGGGATCGTCCAACGTCGGGTAGCACATTATGATCCGTTTCTCCTTTCAACCTCTCATATTCTGCTGTCATGCCGAAAGTTTGCGCCATCCTGTTGAATTCTCTGTCGCATGTGTTGACTACTTCAAAGCTCCCTTGTACCGTAATTGTTCCTTTGGGCCCTGGAATTTTTAATGTGAGATACGCGTAGTGTGGTACTGCCATGAATTTTGCAAATGCTGGGCGCCCCAGGATTGCATGATATTGTGATGGCCAGTCCATGACTTCGAACTCCAGCTTCTCTCTTCTATAATTTTCGCTGCTGCCGAAGCAGACATCGAGTTCTATCCTTCCCAAAGGGTAATTTGCTGCTCCTGGTACTATTCCGTGGAAAGAGCAATCTATTGGCTTCAGACTCGCCAGTGAGATGCACATTGCCTTTAGTGTTCTAGCATATATTAAGTTTATGCCGCTCCCTGCATCCATGAACACTCTTCCGATGTCGTACCCTCCTATTTGCGCTTTTAGAACCATAGGCGAGTGTCCCGGCCTGGGAACTTTCTTTGGGTGGTCCGCTCTACTGAACTTGACTGGTTGCTCTGACCACCGTAGGTACTCTGTGGTAGCTGGTGGCGATGATATTGCTAGGTTTACTTGCCTAGATATGCTCTTTCGCTCTTTCTTTGACTTGGGCACCGGTTGAATCATGGCTGATATGTATACTTTTGACTCTAGGTGCTTTGCTAGTCTTTGCATTTGATATCCTTGACTTCTACGTCTTTCTCCTTGTCTTCCTTCTTGGCTTGAGCCCATGGCGCCTTGCAACCTTAGGAATGTTCTGCAATCCTTCATCTGGTGATTTGAGACCCTTTTCCCGTCGAGATACGCGTAGTGGATTCGACAAGGTCCGTATAGCATATCCTCGGCCGAAGGACCAGAGTATCTTGATTTCTCTTCTCCTTTTGCCTAAAATCTCCTACTTTCATACCCTTCCTCTTCTTCTAGTGTATAACCCGCGGCTACCTGATTTCGCCTTCCTTGGTTACCCCCGCTGCGGTGTCGTCTCCTCTGTCGACTTATTCTGTCGACTTCTGGCGAACGTCCTCTTTTATTGTTATACGCGTCCTCTCCATCAGCGAATTTGTTGGCTTGTTCCATTAGCTCAGCTACCGTCGTATGTCTTGTTCTTCCTATTTCTTCCACCAGATCTGAGCGACGAAGCCCTCCCGAAAAGGCGTCTATTGCTCGTTCGTCAGAGACGTCCTCTGCTGAGTTTTTGATTGTACTCCAGCGTTGTATATAAGAACGTAGCGTTTCGCCTTTCTTCTGCACACATGCTTTAACTTCTTCTAGTGATGCTGGGCGTTTGTAGGTGGAACGAAAATTTCTTGTGAATTGACTTTCGAGTTCCCCCCAGCTTCCAATGGATTCGTCGGGTAGGGTGTTCAACCAGGACCGGGCGGCGCCGGTGAGGTGCAGCTGCAAACTTTGCATTGCAGTCGCCTTTGTTCCCCCTAGTATCTGCACTGCCTGTAGATAATCTGATAACCATAAGGTGGGTTCCTGTGACCCGTCGTATTTATTCTGGTCGTGTGGTAGTTTAAATCCTTTGGGTACCCGCGTTTTGCGAACCCTGCGGGTAAAGCATAACGCACCCATATCTTTATCGTCGTCTTCATAATTCTCTTCCCTCCAAGCATGTCGCGATTTATTTACTCGAGCTTGTGCTATTATACTTCTTGCATCTTCTTTCTTTTTCTGCTGCTTTTCCTCTTCTGATGACTCACCGTAGTCGTAGTCTGCGCGATTGTATCTGAACTTCTCCTTGTGACTTGTCGACTTTATCTCTGGGCCTTGTTCCCTGATCTTACCTTCTACTATTCCGAGGCTTCGTATCGCGGCTCGGTGCATATCTTCTCGCGGGTCTCCATGCTTCGGTCTTGTGGCTAGTAAATATGCTTGTGCTGCTGCCAATGCCGCCTCTGGCGTTTTTTGTATCAGGTTATCTTCCTCCTCTTCTAGCTGCGGGGTGGGGCTCCTCGAGTACCCTTCTTCTCTGCCGCGTGCTGTCGCCCCCCTGTGATGTTTTGGATCTCCGCGCCTCTCTCTGCTATATTCTGAATCTTCACTATAGTCTTCCCAGTATTCCTCCCTTGATATATTGTTGTTGTCTTGAAACATCATGTCTCTTTCCTCCCTTAGTTTCTTCTTGTGTTGGTATAATGCATACTGATATCCCATTAGAACTTCTCTTCTCGATCCTTCGGGTACTTCTGTACCATGATTAATGGCTGATTTGATCGTTCTCCATTCACCAGCCGAGACATGGATTTTCTCTTTTTCCTTTTTGTTGTGAACTTTCACTTTGTCGACTTGCCTGTCGACCTTTTTACTTCCTTCGCTGTTGTCTCCTTCTTCTGCTTTAGTGATGATGACGCATAGCTGATGTACTTTGGAGACGCCGCTGCTTCCTACGGCGAAATCCTTTGCGTTGCTGTGCGTCTGACACGCTTTTTCTTCTGAGTCGAAATTTTCCTGAATTTCGTCGCCTTCTGCGATTGATGCTTTTTCTAAGCTGACCGGCGAGTTTACCTCACTGGAAGAGCCTTCTGATGACTCCAATGTTTCCTCTGTTTCAGGCTTGCCTGCCGACGGATCTGGTTTCGTCGAATCCGAAAGGCGGGATGAACCCGATGGCCCGATGAGGATGCTCAAACTTCCAATTGTCAACTCCATCTCTTGATTTTCGTCGAGTTCTGATCTGCTGTTGGCTAGAAGCGAAAAAGCCGTCGAATTCATGATTCCAACGCCCAGAGTCCCCACGGTCGGCGCCAATTGACGAGGGTTAACTCGACAAATGTCCTAGATAAAGGACTTAGGATCGGGGAGATAGGGCGTCGGATGAACTCGAAGGTAAAGTTAGTCGAAATAGGTGTGTATCAAAAGTAAACTTGGGTATTCAACCTGGCTTGCTTTCAATCTACCCTCCACCGTCCCCTCCTGGCCCCTATATATAGGTGGCCAGGTCTCGAGGATCGGGTAGGGTACGATACAGATTACAATATCGACATACGGTAATAACTCGTATTCGACTATCATTACAATTGGGACTAGCTTATCGGGCCTCAGGGGTACTCAACTAACGGGCTCTATTAGCTATACCCTTGTCAACTATGCTCACTTAATGGTGCATAAAGAAAGAAGGTGGTGACTCAACATAAAAGTAGAAGAAAGGCCCTTTCGCAGAGGGAAGCAGTGATTGCAAGTTTTATAACCTTCAAAAATTATGGTACTTACCGGCTTTGAGCTCTCATTGCCCCCGTCATAAGCATCTTGAATGGTTAAAGTTAATGCGAGAACAATTATGATGCATATGCTTGACAAATCATAAGTTGAAAACCTCGTGTCCCGTGAATACGAGTACCCAAACCTCATGCTACTTTACTTAGAGTCCCAAGCAAGGCTCTTGTCATTGTAAGTATATGCATATCATTGAGAACCGCCAATGGGGTACCTCCGTGCCCGATGACATGGAACAAGCCCACATCAAAATGACAGGACAAGCAGACAATGAACACCTCGACATCTCTTTTATTTGCCATTTGTTTAGCTTTTTATTGTGAGATGCGTCGTCGAATGTTCACCATGGGTATGCTGCAAATTTCAACCATGAATTATGCATGGCTTAGATTAGCGGCCCGGCGTTTCTCTAACACATATACAAACTCCATGATCCCCACAAGATTCCCAATTCATTTCACACCGCGGGCATCCATAAACAAAAGATCACAATATCAACTCAAATAAAAAGTGCAATGTTGAAAGCTTGCCCATGACTGCATGGCTGGGCTAGTCTCCAACTTACAACTTGCAAGCATAACAACTCAACATAAGAGACCACAATGTCAATATTTTTAAGAACAGGAAAAAGTAAAGTGTGCCTTCCGGTTCGTGAGAGCTTTACTGACCGAATTTCGCATAACACTCGTAAGAGTTTAATTTGAAGAGAAAATAAAAGCAAGTCAAATTTACTTGGAATAGCAAATTGCTAGTAGGTATGTATGGTGGACACTTTGGAAAACTTTGGCTTTTAGGAGTTGGATGCACGAGTAGAGCTCATACTCAGTACAAGGCGAGGGCTAGCAAAAGACTGGGAGCGACCAACTAAGAGAGCAATAATGGCCATAATCATGCAAAGCGACATTAAAAGAAGCATAAGATGACATCAAAAGTCAAAAACTAAATGATCATAGAGGCTATTGGCGACTTTGTAAGAGTCTAACATGTGTGAGCATGCGCCAAGTCAACCCAAATAAAGCATCAAGGAGAAAACCAAAATAATGCTTCCAAATAATTAAAACAACGCATGATTTTTTCAAAGGCTCATTAAGCAATCTCAGTTATTTGAGACAAGTCATGCTACAGCAAAACCACTAAGCATACTATCAAAAAGACATCAAGCATGACATGAAAAAGCCTAAGCCGCAGTCTACACAAGCTCCTTCTTGTACCACTATTTTGCACAAAACTTTTTCTCTTTTCCAACACCATTTGAAATTTTTAAAGACACCTCTTTTGATGAAAACCAATACAGATCAGAGGCAAAAATACACCTTGATGAAAAGATATGACAAGGTCTGAACGCAAATCAAGGCAAAAACGAAACCAAAAGCAGTAGCGGAAAAAGAAGAACACTCGATGAACGATAAGAGTGAAAAACTGAGTGTTCTTGGCAAATGAAAACGAGTACATCTCCTCCAAAGGAAATTTGTTGGGTTCCAACCATTTATTGCAGCAAACAAACTAAACTAACTAAGAAAACTAAAACAACTGACGCTCCAAGAAAAACACATAGTGCATGAAGCAATAAAAATATAGTGTTTTGAAAGGTGACCTGATTTTTGCCGATGAAGAAGGGTGCCTCGGGGGCATCCCCAAGCTTTGACGCTTGTACTTCTTGGATATTTCTTGGGTGATGCATGGGCATCCCCAAGCTTGAGCTTTTGTCCATTCTTCAACTCATCTCATCATTCTCCAATCCCTACACTTGAAAACTTCCTTCATACAAAACTAAACACAAATCTATTAGCAACATTAGTGTAGCATAACATATAATCAACCTCTTTTTGCTTCAGGTTTCAACCTAAAACCACCACATATATAGCAAATACTACTGTAGCAACTTCCCCAAAAGTTCCGTGATCAAAAGAACTCAAAAGAAAGCGATAAAGCGGCAAACACAAATATTGGTAGAAATCTGTCAAAATAGAACAGCTGAAAAAGGCCGAATTTTTGAGGGGTTTTCTGTTGCTCAAATCAAAAAGTGTTCAACTAACGAAAGTTTGGATACAACCTGGGGCAGATGCACAAGAAATCGCAGGTCCAAAAGATATACAGAGAATTTATACAAATGTTTACGGTGCAGCACCGAAAACAGTTTCAGGACAGCAACATCCCCAAATCTTTACCTCACTCGAATTAGAGGCTTTTCTTGGCACAAAAACAAAATAAAAAGGATAAGGAGCGGTCATTACAGTAGTAATGACTTCCAAGACTCAAATAAAAGAAAAAGTACTAAAAATAAAACATTGGGTTATCTCCTAAGAGTGCTTTTCTTTAACGCCTTTGAGCCAGGCGCAGAAAATTGCGAATCAAGTAACATCAAGTGATGAAGCATCACTTACCTCAGTAAGCACTTTGGAAGTTCCCGAAGATGATTCAACCTGCAAGTCACCCTTAGTGGAACCAAGAGTCTTACCAATTTTAAGAACATGTTGAGATTTAAGCGCAGAAACCTTGGGAACATACATAAATTTTTGCTCTTTTCCAACAAACACTTTCTCTTTCTTAAATTTAAGAGAAGAGAAGATTAAGCTAAGAGTTTCCATAGACTCTTCTAGTTTACCAATCCTTAAGTTTTGATTATCAAGAGTAGTGCTAGCCTCTAAAACGGTAATTCTCTTACCAATGTTTTCTATTAATTCACTAACTTGGCTAGCATTTTCTAGGATACTTGGCAAACTTTTCTCTAAAGAGCTGAGCCTTTCTACCACCTCATCCAAGGTGGTCTCGGTTTTAGCAACATGAATAGGTGGTATTCCCACTAAACTTTCAATTATAGTGCATGCTTCTCCAGCGGGAGTACCAAGAAAATTACCTCCTGTAAGAGTATCAAGAACATATCTATTCCAACTAGATATACCAACATAAAAATTTCTAAGGAGGATCGTGGTAGAGTGCTTTTTTGTACACCTATGATGAGAATTGTTAATACGGTACCAAGCATCTTTTAAACTTTCTCCCCCTTGTTGCTTAAAACTACGAACTTCTACTTCAGGATTACTCATTTTAGCAAAACTAAAAACAGATAAGTAAAAACAACTACCAAGGATTCTAATTTTTTTGGGTTTTTGATATAAAATGATGCAGGTAAAATAAATAAAGTAAAGCAAAACAATAACAAAGTAAAGGATGTGTGTGCGAAAAACTCCCCTTGCAGAGGTCTTCCACTCTTCTCCCCGGCAACGGAGCCAGAAAATTAGCTTGATGCGTGGTGAATGACCAGCCCGTTGGGAACCCCAAGAGGAAGGTGTGATGAGTATAGCAGCTAGTTTTCCCTCAGTTAAGAAACCAAGGTTTTATCGTTCAGGAGAAGAGCGGGCAATTACGACTGAAGGTGATGCTTGCTAGTTTGCGACAGCTTCAGACAATTTATATATGGCGCCTCGTCCAAGCTTTGCTTGCTAGCTGCAACGCGGAACATGCACACAACACAACCAAGTACTTTGCTCCCAACTTGCGATGAGGTTGTCAATCTCACCGGTTTGCTTGAAACAAAGGTTATGAGCGTATCGAGTGGAAAATAGTAGAAGTATGCGAGTAAAGTAAACAGTGCAAGTAAAGTAAACAGGTGATAGCAATATGATGGAAATAGGACCGGGGTCCACAGTTCACTAGTGGTGTCTCTCCATAAGATAAATAACACATGCTGGGTAAACAAATTATAGTTGGGCAATTGATAGAATAAAGATAACGTGATATGTCAAGAAGATCACTATGAGATTTACTCTGGGCATTACAACAAGATACATAGACCGCCATCCAACTGCATCTATGACTAATAATCCACTCACGGGGATATCGTCCGAACACCCCATGAGTATTAAGTTGCGAACAACAGATAATTGCATTAAGCAAAGTGTGTAATGTAAACAAAGCATATGCCCTTGAGCATATGAATGTTGTTTTCTCCCTAGTAGCAACAGCACATCTACAACCTTAGAGGTTTCTGTCACTCCCCCAGGTTAAATAGAGGCATGAACCCACTATCGAGCATAAATACCCCCTCTTAGAGTCACTAGCAACTACTCGGCCAAGATAGCTACTAACAACGGAGAGCATGCAAGATCATAAACAATATAGAGATAACAAAAGATATATTTCAGTATAGCAACTCAATCATAACACCAATATTCATCGGATCCCAACAAACCAAACATGTAGAATTACATAACGGTGATCTCAATCATGTAGGGCAGCTCATGAGATCTAAACATGAAGCACATGGTGGAGAAGACAACCATCTAGCTACTGCTATGGACCCATAGTCCAAGGTAGACTACTCACTCATCGCTCCGGAGGCAAGCATGGCGATGAAGAAGACCTCCGGTGGCGATTCCCCTCTCCGATAGGGTGCCGGGAAGAGCTTATGGACCCTCCCGATCTTTGGGTCGACGGCGGCGGCAGATCGCGATGTGTTCTGGAAAATTGATCGGGTACTTAGGTTTTTTCCGTCGGGGGGTCTTTATAGGCGAAGGGGCGATGTCAGAGGTGGAGCCAGGTGGCCTCACACCAGGGCAGCGCGGGCCAGGCCCTGGCCGCGCCGGCCTAGCGTGTGGGGCCCCTGTGGCTCCCCTCCTACTCTCCTTCGGATCTCTGGAAGCTCCCGGACAAAATAAGACTTCAGGAACTTGTTTCGTCCAATTCCGAGAATATTTCCTGTGTATCACTTCTGAAACACAAAAACAGCAGAAAACAGGGAACTGGCACTGTGGCAACTTATTAATAGGTTAGTTCCGGAAAATGCGTAAAAGTGCCACGAAGGGTAACGAAACAGTAGGAAAATGGTGTAAAAACAAGCATGGAGCATAAAAAATTATAGATACGTTTGAGACGTATCAAGTCTTCGTAGGAAACATCTCAAACAAAGCAGCCTTCACTTCACTTTGTTTGATTTCAGCTATAAATTGTCTTTCATTGGTCCAGTCACTTTACGAGGAATGACATCAAGTACTGGCTGCATATGGACCTGCCCTTACGTATGTGTATAGGCTATGGTAGAAATCCGTAGTCAATCTAGAAGTTCTGCCTCATCATTGGTCACCATACCGTCTGGCCTCTCTATAACCTATTAGTTAAGTTTTTCTTCTTCCGTTGGCTTGCCATTAGGTAAAAAAACCGAGTGTTCTTATCCTCTTCGGCTAGCCACTGAATACGTGATGTCAGTGGGAGATGACGTTGTTGTCGACAACGAGAAACCCGTGGTGACTTCGTCAATCTCAAGATCCATCGGATCAGTTTCTCGACTCAGTCTTCAGAAACGCTCATAGGGGTAGGGTGTGTGTGTGCATTTATATGGATGAGTGTATATATGTATATATTTGTGGGTATTTGTGTTGTACTGTGTTTCACAAAAAAACTGTAGCTCAACCAGCCGATCAACAATTTTAATCTCTACATGTTTTTTTTAGCAAAACCACACACCTTCATTCATAAGTTCAGAATTACACGCATGTTTAAACCATCGGGTGGCTCTAGCAGCCACACATGTCTACCCACCGACAAAGTCGAAGCCATCTTTGCCAAATTGTGAGCCTCAAAATTAAACTCTCTCCTCTCGTGGATGAAGTTTGTTCCTCCTCAAAACCTTGATCGATCTTTGATTTCGGTCAAGATGCTCCCAAAGACGCCAAGGTTTTCCGAGTATAAACCTTTAACTACCTCGAGGCAATCCGAGGCAACATGAACTGGGCCTAGCATGAGATCATCGGCAACGTCCAGTGCCTCCCTACATGCGAGCGCCACCAGAGTACAAGGGTGTGTGATCCCATCATAGACCATCGCCGAGGCACCTGCATAAACACCATCCCTCGACCGGCAGACGGCAGCCACAACACCCCTCGCACTAGACCTAGCGACAGCCGCATCGACATTAACCTTTGTGCAGCCCACGGGTGGAGCCATCCACTTCGGCTTGCGTGTTGCCGCTGGTTTCCTCTCTCATCCTTTCGGAGTATTCCCAACGCCTGTTTCCAGATCGGCAATGAACCTATCCACAAACATGATCGTCGATATCGGGCTCTAATAGATTTCTTTGTGAATGGCTTTCTTCTTCGCGTGCCAGATAGCCCACAATGTTACCAGCATTCGAGTGAGATCCTCTGTCTTCATCGTCTCCATCATTGCGAATAGCCAGTTTCGCACTGATGGTTCAGTTGAGCTAGATATATGTTCAACAATGTCATCATCCGTCAGCGCCCAGACGCACCTTGCCATATTGCACTCAATAAGCGAGTGGCGCCATGAGTCCTCCTGGCCGCAAATTGAGCACGCCGCCGTTGGTGTCATATTTCTCCGTTGTCTGATATCACCCGTAGGTAGGGAGTGTTTTGCTAGTCTCCACGAGAATATCTTTATCTTTGATGGAACTGCAACCTTCCATAACTTCGACCAGGACTTCTGTTCCACCTCTATGCGGGATGAGGCCGACCTCTCATCCAGCCAGTCCTCCCCCGAGCGCTTCATGGACATGATCGCCCTATAGCAGGAACGAACCGAGAAAACTCTGGACTTCTCAAAGTGCCAGGCCCAGAAATCCTCTTGAACCCGATGACTTAATGGGATCGCTCTGATTATTTCCACATCCATCGGTAAGAAGAACTCATTCAGCTTTGCAACATTCCATGATGCATCATGGTGGTTTATAAACTCACTCACCTTGGCCGAAGCAACACTCTTCAAGGCAACCACCGGCCGCAGCCTGGAATCACGGGGCAGCCAATTGTGCGTCCATGCCATAGTTGTAGTGCCATCACCGATCCGCCTGATGATGCCAATTTTTTATTGCATGCCTTCCCTCGAGGATTGACCTCCATATTTAGGATGAATGAGACCCCAATTCTGCATTTAAAATATCACTCCCCGGGAAGCAAACCGCTTTCTGAATGCGTGCACTTAGAGAGTCAGGTACTGTCAGAAGACGCCACACTTGTCGTGCAAGCAGCGCCAAATTGAGCACCTCGATATCCCGGAAACCTAGCCCGCCTGCACACTTTGGCTGAGTCATTTGTTCCCACGAAACCCAGCTTGTCCTTCTCTTCCCATCTTTACAATCCCACCAGAACTTGCGGATCATCGAATTAATATGGTCACACAATCCTCGCGGTAGTTTAAAATAGGACATGGAGAAAACCGGCACTGCTTGAGCCACCGATTTTATCAGAACTTCCTTGCCACCCACCGATAGCAGAAGCTCCAGCCATCCAAGAAACTTCTTCCATACTTTATCTCAAAGATATTTGAACACGCCACTCTTGGAGATACCAACATCAGAAGGCATACCAAAATATTTCTCATTGAGTGTTTCCCTTTCGACTTGTAAAACATTTTTAATCTCTTGTCTAGCTCCTTCTGGACATCCTTTACTACAAAATATAGAGGATTTATCCATATTAACCCTCTGGCCCGAAGCATTGCAATACGCTTCAAGTACACTATTAATCTCCACTGCACCTTCGACACTTGCTTGGAAAAACAACAGGCTGTCATCAGCAAAGAGTAGATGGTTTATCGGCGGTGCCGACGTTGCCACTTGCAACCCTTTCAACGCTGGTGACTAAACTCTATTTTAAGAGGCACGAAAGGCCCTCTGCTACCAACAAAAATAAGTCTTTGTCAAATCCTCCTAGACGGGGTATAGTCTCTACATGTGAAGACCCCTCCCTCTCGGTTGTGCCTTGGGCTGGTCAGAGCGGGTCTGGCTAACGTGCAGCTGGGCTTTCGAACACGCCAGTCCGGCTCACGATTTGACACTATAAAGTGAGGTGAGACAGTGAAGCGATCTCACAGCTCACACACCTCCCGAGGTCAGGGGCGGAGACCGCGGCAGCAAGCAACCGGCCTCCTCGCCTTCGTCGCCGCCGGTCGGCATCGCCGCCCTCACAAGGCACGATCTCTCTCCCTCTCCCTTCACTGCACCTGATCTCACTCCCTCGTTCCCGCACACATACGGGCGCGCTCGATCGCGCACGCATTTCAACCCTAGTTTTTTGTGTATTTTTTTCGGTTTATCTCTCACGCGTGTAGGTGTTCCGATTAGCATTTCCGCCTGGCCGTTCTCGTCGCGAGAGCTCGGATCGCGTTTGGTATTCCGGTAAGATGCGTTGATTTTGCCACCCAGGCCGACGAACTAACCCTAGAACGCATCGCGATGATTTGATATTTTGATCCGGCCGGTAGGTTTCTCTTTGGGATGCACATTCTTTGGCCTCAAAATTTCGTTGCGGCCGGGAGATCGGAACATGGTCGGCTCCGATCTGGGTTTTCTGGGAACTGAAACGCCTTGTCGAAACGTAAATAAAAACGTCCGTACGGCTTTTATTTGGTGTACAAATTGGGGCTGGGATCGTCGCTATCCGTTGCGGCGGAGTGTGCCCGAATTCCACAAGGGTGTGGACTGGACGATGCACATTCCCAATGATGGGTATGGTGTTTTGTCAAAAGACAGGAATTAGCAAGATCCAATTTGGGAATAGCAACTAAATCAGGGCATTGATAAAGAAAGTTTCAGCTTCTCTGAAATATATTAGGGATTAACAGTTTGGTGGAGAAGCATGAGCACCTTAGCATTGTACACATTCTTCCTGGAAAGTTAGTAATTAACAATGGCAACGCTCGACCAAACAATAGATCAGGATGTCCACAAGCATACATGGTTACTCACATAAATTGGGCTGGGAAGGCTGGTTTTGGCCTCTGATTATCTCTGTCAGCATTTGTCGCTATTTATTTTCATGCTCTGAAGTAGTACCTTTAAGTTCATGGAGTCATTTGGCAGAAGTGTAGTTTCTTATTCTACCAAAGTGACATGTTATTGTCTTATCATGAACATAAATAATGTCGAAAATTCTTAGAAGTCTGTATCAAACTTTTTGGTGTGTAGGCAATAGGAGTTTCTTGAAAAGATAAATATACGCACTAGGCAGAAACTACAAATGAAGAAATCATATGCTGAGTCACATAGTTCTAGCTGTGTATTGCAAATCTGAGCTCCGTAGCTAGAGTACAATTGTTGATCTGAAAATCAAGAGACCAATCATGTTCCCCTAATTGAACATTTCTGTGAATGCTACACTTCCATGTTACCGAAATATTATTCGCAGCTGTACATGAACTTCTTTGTTCCATCTGAATAACAAGCTGCTGAATTGCATGCCCTGTGTGATATCTTTGAAGCTGCAGAAGCTGCAGAAATGCTGATATGTTCAGGATGCGACAGCTGTTTAAAGAAGGCTGGAGGCAGTTTCAGGGATACTATTGATTTGGTTATGGAACTCATATTAGCAGTGAAATGCTCCATGCAAATCCAGTCTTATCAGTATTTTGTTGGTTTATTACATCATTAGAACTAGCATCTCAGGAGTACTATAAACCATACATGCACTAGCCATTTATTCTGAGCACTTTATATTGTATTTTTAATAAGCCTTTCGCTGGTCAGTTAATTGTGTTTTATGCTACCCTCTTCTAATGTGTGTCTTTTATTATTGTGTTGCAGAGAATCTCAAGTTTCTTCCAAGAGAAAGGACTGTGTAGAAGCCATGTCTGAAACCCAAGGTTGGGCAGACCTCCCAGAAGTCCTGCTGCACTCTATCGTTGCTCGGCTCGGCCTGGGCTCTGCCCCGGATCTTCTCGCCTTTGCTGCCACCTGCCATTCTTGGGGTGCCGCCTTCTCTAGCTCTTTACCAACATTCCCACCTCTCCTTCTCCAACCTGATATCCCTTCTAGCAACAACCTGGTGCCCAGACATCCATATCTTGTCACGGATATAGCCAGAGTCAACCATGGCTCCAACCCTTGCTCTGAGATTCCTCTGCATCTGGAATGCTTTTCCTTCATGGGGGCTTCCTATGGTCATCTCATTCTGTCCAACAATAAGTCATGTATAGTTGTTGATCTGTTCAGAGGTATTAGTGTCGCACCTCCACCACTACCGGTCAATAAACCCACTGAGATCAACTATGGTGCCCTCACTGCTCCTCTTACATCATGCAACTCGCATCTCATTGTCGACTCTGCATCGCACAATCTGTTTTGGCGTGTTGGTAGCAGCTCTTGGGTGAAACGTACTACTCGGTATGGAACAATCAAGCAAATTGTGGTGTTCAAAGGGCGGGTCTTTGGCATGGATTCTGATCGCAGGATCTTCAAAGTGCAGTTGACACCCGAGATAAGCATACAGGAACTGCCACTTATGGAGTGTAGCATGATCAGCCGGAAACTTTCCAACGCATGGCTGGTGGCGTGTGGCGATATGCTTCTCTTGGTTGGCTTTCGGGGACCTCTTGTAGTATCAGGGGTAACCTTCGAAGTCTTTCGCCTTGACATATCTTTTGAGCCTGCATTATGGCTAAAGGTGGACAAGCTAGAGAATTGGGCGATATTCATCAGCACAGACAAGAGAAGCCAGCCATTATCTTGCAAGAACCCAGAGGTATGGGGAGGAAGGAGCAACTGCATATACTGCTATAACCATGAGGCTAAACGTTGTACTGCGCTTGAGTTGGGCAGGCCACTGCAGGGAGATGGCTCCCAGTCCAATTCAAGCGTCTTTATTTACATGGGCTGCAACAGCAAGGTGCAACCCCTGTGGGTTATCCCCAGCATTCTCTCTGTGCGTCGGTGATGGTGATGCATGGCTGATATATCTTATTTATAGCAGAATATATTGTAATGGTGTGTAAGGATCTCTTCCACTATGTTAGTAGTTGATTGTCGAATCTCGTAACTTGGGTAGGAAGGATATATGTTGGGTTTAAGAGAATGCTAATATCAGTAATATGCCTTTGAACTTAATTTATTGCCTCCTGGTTTTGCATTCGTCTGAATGCTCTTCATCCTGTGTTATATTGGCTGCTGCTCATGTAGTGGATCGCCTTCAGTGATAAGTTGGTGTTCAACAGTTTTTTGCCCCATTGGTTATGCTCAGTGCCAGAGTGTATCTCATTGGTTTGTTGTTCATGCTGGAGCCTGTCTCCGGTTTCCATTCTAGCTCTGCAAGGTTCTTTATTTCCATTTCAACATTATGACTTCAAACTTCATTTCATGCCTCTTGGTTCTAGTCTGGGCTAGCAATACTTCAGTTTGGAAAAAGAGGTTGTTTCTCCAATACTTTAAAAATTTCATGTTTTGAGAGATACTTTAGTCACAGCCAAACACATCATGGGAAGACCGTAAGCAAAGCAGAAGGATAATCTACATTTCGAGAATATCTACATCCAAATCCTACTAGCTCGATCCGATCAGGACGAAAAGACGTGGCTGCTACTGCTAATTTACACCACAGCGCCATTGTTGGTCCTGCTCCTCATCCTCCCCCTCATCCGAGGATTCATCACCTTCGCTCCTCAGGTACTCCTTGTGGAAGACTACATAGCCCTTGGTAATCAAATCAATCCGGATCTTGTGCACAAGCAGTATTTCACCGCCCTTGGTCTTGTGACGCTGAATATTTTTGGTTTTGACGGTTGGAACTTTTATGCTGCAGCATGTTTGATTAGTCTTTCATGTGGTACCCTTTTGGTTTTCAACTCACGGATAACCCCACAAGAAATTATGCACTAATAATGGAATATTTCTACATCAGTTCCGTTTGCGAAAGTGATTTTATAGTTGCAGACTCTTGAACTTTAGAACTTTGAACTATGCAAAACTTTAGAACTTTTAACTATGCAAAACTTCAGAACTTTAAGTCTTTAACTATGCAAAACTTTGCATTACTGTTCTAGGCAGCGGCGGGGACATTCCATCCATGTGAGTATTCAGCAGATGGCGACTCGTTGGATTGGATTACGGTTAACGTCGACATTATGTCGATGCTGCACCAGCAGTGATCCAACATGGGAAGAACGTCAGCAAAGCAGAAGGATAATCTACATTTCGAGAATATCTACATCCATATCCTACTAGCTCGATCCGATCAGGACGAAAAGACGTGGCAAGTGCTACTGCTAATTTACACCACAGCGCCCTTGCTGGTCCTGCTCCTAATCATCGTCCTCATCTTCATCCGAGGATTCATCCTCTTAGCTCCGGAGGTACTCCTTGTGGAAGACTACATAGCCCTTGGTGATCAAATCAATCCGGATCTTGTGCACCAGCAATATTTCACCGCCCTTGGTCTTGTGCCGGCACTGTTCTTCTAGTAGAAGTCTTCTTTTCTGGATCCAGTCCGGCGGGAACACCCCGCCAGCTTCGACGCCGAGGATGTCGTCGACGGTGGGGGTCTTAAGCAGGACCAACCAGATGCGGATGTCATCGTTCGACATCCGAACCATGCCTGGGATGGCCACGGACGCAGTCTCCGGCCTGGACTCTTTCATGATCCTTTCAACCGCATCCTCCAGCTCCTCCGGGCTCAACGCCTTAGACTCAGGGAAGCGCAGCAGCTCTGTCATTACTCTCTTCCGCAGCTCGGAGTCTTCTGAGAAGAGGTCCACCGCAGTAAGCTCCAACGGAAACCGCTTTGCCAGCTTGGAGTTCCCAGTCATGGCAGCAGGCAGCTTCAGAAGTGGATCCGCCCAGTGCCTGAAGATGCTTGCCTTCTCCTGCGCCGGGAACATGTCAAACTCCTCACGTTCCGCGGTCGATTTACTCTTAGCCGGGCATCCCATCTTGCCTAGCCTGGTGGAACCGTCCTTAACGGCCGTCGGTGGATCTGTGTGATCAGACCTCGCCGTGGAACGATTGTGGTGATCGGATTTGGGATTGGAGAAAGATGAGGCGACGGTGGCGTCGTTGTTAGATTGATCTCACAGGAGACCGAGTCCAACGACTCGATCCACTCCCCCTCTCACGTTCTGATCGGGGGCGTCCAACCGAATATGGTTGGTAGGGCCCTGTGGCAGTGCTATATAAACAGAGGTGGGGGCTGGGGCACGCTGTACGAGGTTTACCGCGTTGCTCTCGACCCACCGACACCCCCTACCGATCTAGGGTTTAGCGCTTACTCACGGGAAGTCCTCCACCGCCGCTCACCTTTGCTCTCACCCATCGCCATGGCCTCCGGTTCGAGCTCGTCGAGCCACGGCGCAGGTACTTTTCTCTCTCAGTTTCCCTCTCACAGATCAAGTTAGATTCATCCCAAAAAGTCACTACCGTGATGATCTAGCCTAGCCTATTCAACAATGGTATCAGAGCATCTGTTTAGGCTGTAGATCTTTTCGGTTTAGATCAAAGAAAGGAAACCCTAGCCATCCTGTAACCCCAAAAGAAATCCAAAGAACAGAGAACAAAAGGGCAAAGAAAACTCACCGGACCTCCGGCAAAGTGCGCCGCCACTGTGGCCGCGCTCTCCCGCTCGATCTCGATGCGCACCTTTTCAGGGGCATCTGAGAAGGACTCAGGCAGTGGCCTAGGCACAACGCCTCCGCCATGGCCGAAAGGAAAAGATCCCTTTCGGGGGCAAAGGGCTCGCCGCCGAGCCGCAACAGTACCGTGGTGCCGTGCGTCGCCGTTGCTGGCGAAAGGGGCCAGAGGCGCGCCGGCCACTTCCTCCTTCTTGCTCCGGTACCAGAGGCGTATGCTGGGCAGAAGGGAGGGAAAGGAAGAGAAGGGAAGGCGTCGCCGTGGTGGACAGCGCCGGCGGCTCGCGTCGCCGTCGCCGGCTGAGCACCGGTTGGGGCGACCTCCCCTGTAGCCGCCACAGGCGGATTAGAGAGACAGAGTGAGGAGACGGGGGGAGGGGGGGCTCCGCCACGCCGCCGGGGGATGCCGCCGTCGCCGGCAACAGGCCGGCGGCACGCCGGGGCTTGGCTTCCTCCAGAGCCGCCTCGGGCGAGAGAGAATGTCGGGGACGGGAGCGAGTGGAAGTGTGGCTAGGGTTCGCCCGACCGGTACGTGCTGGTTTTGTCCCAGCGAAGAGCCCGCTCGGCCGTCGGATCTCATCCGACGGTCGGGGGTTAGCGGCGGCTGCTTGCAGGCCACGGGCCGCACTCGGGCTGGGCCACCAGAGAAGGCAGCAAATAGTATCGGCTGCACAGGGCGCTGGCGGGCTGTGGGCCGATAGTTGCGATAGAAAAGTGTTTTTTCTCTGTTTTAATTTTCAGAATACAGTTTTTGGTGATTTTGTTCAAATTTTGAGCAATTTTCACACAGTTAATTCTATTCAAAATAATCCAACGAAATTTTGCTTAGAAAAATAAGAAAAGTGACAGAATTTTTTCTGCAAAGTTCAAAGTTTATGAATTTTATTCATGTTTCCACTGCAAATAATTAAAGTAATTGCTTAAAAGCAATAAAGTGATGATTAATTTTTTTGAAAGATGTGATAAAGTGATTTAAAAAGTGATTATGACTCTGTTGTTATATGACCAACGTTGTTAATAGCATGATCATAATTTATTCATTGTATGATTAAATGGTGCATTTATCTCTATTTTTGCCCAACGGTGATATAGTTTTAATTGCACAAACATTGTATGTGTTGATTTATACCAATATTGGATTAATGCATGCAATTGTTTTGTTATCTCGAAAACCTCGTTAAAAATGATATTTTTCCTCCGTTAGAGTTCTCCGATATAGAACAATGCATAGATTGCATAAAAGAAAAGTATGTAAAGCAAATTAAAAAGGGTGCAAACTGAAGCACAGCGACACTAGAAATCATCCACACTGATATTTGTGGACCGTTTTCTGTGAAAAGTGTGGATGGCTATGACTCGTTCATAACATTCACAGATGATTACTCCCGATATGGTTATATTTATCCAATTAAAGAATGGTCTGAAGCATTGGATAAATTTAAAATATTCAAAGCAGAAGTTGAAAATTAGCATAATAAAAGAATTAAAATAGTCCGGTCCGACTGTGGAGGGGAGTACTACGGTCGGCACACTCCATATAGTCAAGTACCTGGACCTTTTGCAAGGTTCTTACAGGAAAATGGAATAGTCGCCCAGTATTCTATGCCGGGCGAACCTCAGCAAAATGGAGTAGCTGAAAGGCGCAACCGTACTCTTATGGATATGGTGCGCAATATGATGAGTTATTCCACCCTGCCATTGGGATTATGGATGGAGGCGCTTAAAACCGCCGTTCACATTCTCAACAGAGTACCAAGCAAGTCGGTGCCCAAAATACCGTACGAGTTGTGGACAGGGAGAGTACCCTCTCTGCGCCACTTGAGGGTCTGGGGGAGCCCAGCTGAGACAAAAGTATTTAATCCAAATATTGCAAAATTAGACCCCAAAACAGTAACTTGCCACTTCATTGACTATCTTGACAAATCAAAAGATTATCGCTTCTACTGTCCAAACAAATACACAAAGTTTGTAGAAATGAGACATGCAGTCTTCTTGGAGGATGAATTGATGAGGGGGAGCATGGTAGCTCGAAAAATTGATCTTGAGGAGAAGAAGGTGCATGCACCTAATCCGATGATTCAGGAGCCATTTTCTCGCTACCTATTGTGCCTGCACCAACAATCCCTGAGGTTGCGGTGCAAGCACCTGTTGTAACTCCACCCATGACAACAAGGTGTGAAGATTCGGAACCTGTCCGTCAGGAGCCGACTGAACCCTTTGTTGAGCATGAAAGGGAGCTGCAGCAGCCACCTTTCATAAATGTACCAGAAGTTGAGGTACATAATGAGCCAGAGAATGAGGCCCTTAGAAGGTCCAAAAGAGTTAAGAAATCAGCTATTTCTACTGATTATAAAGTTTATAATATAGAAACAGTTCATATGGAAGGTGATCCCACTTCATATGAAGAAGCTATGGGAGGCCCCAACTCATCGAAGTGGCTAGAGGCCATGGAAGATGAAATGAGGTCGATGAGTTCCAACAAAGTATGGGACTTAGAGGAAATTCCCAAAGGAACCAAAACAGTAGGCTGCAAATGGGTCTACAAAACAAAGTATGACTCTAACGGGAACATAGAAAAGTATAAAGCGCGTCTAGTGGCAAAAGGATTTACACAAAGAGAAGGGGTAGATTACAATGAGACATTTTCTCCAGTCTCATGTAAGGATTCCTTCAGAATCATAATGGCACTAGTTGCACATTTTGATTTATAGTTGCATCAAATGGATATAAAGACGGCATTTCTAAATGGAGATTTAGAAGAAAAAGTTTACATGAAACAACCCAAGGGTTTTTTCATGGAGGGGAAGGAAGACATGGGATGCCGTCTAAAGAAATCCATTTATGGATTAAAGCAAGCCTCTAGACAGTGGTATCTGAAGTTTAATGATACTATTAAAAGATTTGGATTTAAAGAAAATATCGAGGATAACTGTGTTTATGCAAAGTTTAAAAGTGGGAAATATATTTTCCTAATCTTGTATGTGGATGATATCCTGCTTGCTAGCAGTGATGTTAGTCTTTTGCGAGAAACAAAGAAGTTTTTATCCTCAAACTTCGACATGAAAGATCTTGGTGAAGCTTCATATGTTTTAGGCATAGAAATTCACCGAGATAGAAAGAATGGAGTGTTAGGACTTGATACGTCTCCAACGTATCTATAATTTTTGATGCTCCATGCTTGTTTTTACACCATTTGCCTAATGTTTCGTTACACTTCGTGGCACTTTTATGCATTTTCCGGAACTAACCTACTAACAAGTTGTCACAGTGCCAGTTCCCTGTTTTCTGCTGTTTTTGTGTTTCAGAAGTGATACACAGAAATATTCTCGGAATTGGACGAAACAAGTTCCTGAAGTCTTATTTTTCCCGGAAGCTTCCAGAGATCCGAAGAGAAGTAGGAGGGGGGCCACAGGGGCCCCACACACCAGGCTGGCGCGGCCCAGGCCCTGGCCGCGCCGCCATGGTGTGAGGCCGCCTGGCTCCACCTCTGACATCGCCTCTTCGCCTATAAAGACCCCCCGACGGGAAAAACCTAAGTACCTGATCAATTTTCCAGAACACATCGCGATCCGCCGCCGCCGTCGACCCGAAGATCGGGAGGGTCCAGAAGCTCTTCCCGGCACCCTGCCGGAGAGGGGAATCGCCACCGGAGGTCTTCTTCATCGCCATGCTTGCCTCCGGAGCGATGAGTGAGTAGTCTACCTTGGACTATGGGTCCATAGCAGTAGCTAGATGGTTGTCTTCTCCACCATGTGCTTCATGTTTAGATCTCATGAGCTGCCCTACAAGATTGAGATCACCGTTATGTAATTCTACATGTTTGGTTTGTTGGGATCCGATGAATATTGGTGTTATGATTAAGTTGCTGTACTGAATTATATCTTTTGTTATCTCTATGTTGTTTATGATCTTGCATGCTCTCTGTTGTTAGTAGCTATCTTGGCTGAGTAGTTGCTAGTGACTCCAAGAGGGGGTATTTATGCTCGATAGTGGGTTCATGCCTCTATTTAACCTGGGGGAGTGACAGAAACCTCTAAGGTTGTAGATGTGCTGTTGCTACTAGGGAGAAAACAACATTTATATGCTCAAGGGCATATGCTTTGATTACATTACACACTTTGCTTAATGCAATTATCTGTTGTTCGCCACTTAATACTTGTGGAGTTCTCGGATTGATTCGCCACAAGTGGATTATTAGTCATAGATGCAGTTGGATGGCGGTCTATGTATTTTGTTGTAATGCCCAGAGTAAATCTCATAGTGATCTTCTTGACATATCACGTTTATCTTTATTCTATCAATTGCCCAACTGTAATTTGTTTACCCAGCATATGTTATTTATCTTATGGAGAGACACCACTAGTGAACTATGGACCCCGGTCCTATTTCTATCATATTGCTATCACATGTTTACTTTACTCGCACTGTTTACTTTACTCGCATACTATCATCACTTTCCACTCGATACGCTCATACCCTTTGTTTCAAGTAAACCGGTGAGATTGACAACCTCATCGCAAGTTGGGAACAAAGTACTTGGTTGTGTTGTGTGCAGGTTCCGCGTTGCAGCTAGCAAGCAAAGCTTGGACGAGGCGCCATATATAAATTGTCTGAAGCTGTCGCAAGCTAGCAAGCATCACCTTCAGTCGTATTGTCTGCTTTTCTCCTGATCGACATAAACCTTGGTTTCTTACTGAGGGAAAAACTTGCTGCTATATACATCAAACCTTAATCTTGGGGTTCCCAACAATCTAGCAATCAAGCCTTTTTCTGGCGCCGTTGCCGGGGAAGAGTGGAAGACTTCTGCGAGGGGAGTTCTTCGCACACACATCCTTTACTTTGTTTTATTGTTTTGATTTACTTTATTTATTTTACCTGCATCGTTTTATATCAAAAACCCAAAAAAATTAGAATCCTTAGTAGTTGTTTTTACTTGTTTACTTTCGTTTTGCTGAAATGGCCAATCCTGAAAACACCAAGTTGTGTGATTTTACTAGCACGAACAATAGTGATTTTATCTGCACTCCTATTGCACCACATGCTCCTGCTGCAAACTTTTATGAGATTAAGCCTGCTTTATTGAACCTTATTATGAAAGAGCAATTTTCTGGTGCTAGTACTGAAGATGCTGCAGCTCATCTCAACAATTTTGTTGAGCTATGTGAGATGCAGAAATATAAGGATGTAGAAAGTGATATTATTAAGCTCAAGTTGTTTCCTTATTCTTTGAGAGGAAAAGCTAAAGATTGGTTGCTGTCTTTGACTAAGAATAGTATTGATTCATGGGCTAAGTGTAAGGATGCTTTTATTGGTAGATACTATCCTCCTGCTAAGATTATATCTCTACGTAGCAATATTATGAAATTTACTCAGTTTGATAATGAACATGTTGCTCAAGCTAGGGAATGAATGAAATCTATGATAAAGAATTGCCCCACTCATGGACTGACTACTTGGATGATTGTCCAAACTTTTTATGCAGGACTGAATTTTTCTTTAAGGAATCTACTTGATTCAGCTGCTGGAGGCTGATGCGTGGTGAATGACCAGCCCGTTGGGAACCCCAAGAGGAAGGTGTGATGAGTATAGCAGCTAGTTTTCCCTCAGTTAAGAAACCAAGGTTTAATATCGATCAGGAGAGGAGAGACAATGACGACTGAAGGTGATGCTTGCTAGTTTGCGACAGCAGCGGACAACTGGCGCTTCGTCCAAGCTTTGCTTGCTAGCTGCAACGTGGAACCTGCACACACACAAACAAATACTTTGCTCCCAACTTACGATGAGGTTGTCAATCTCACCGGTTTGCTTGAAACAAAGGTTATGAGTGTATCGAGTGGAAAACAGTAATAGTATGCAAGTAAAATAAACAGTGCGAGAAAGTAAACAGTGCGAGTAAAGTAAACAGGTGATAGCAATATGATGGAAATAGGACCGGGGTCCACAGTTCACTAGTGGTGTCTCTCCATAGATAAAATAGCACATGCTGGGTACACAAATTACAGTTGGGCAATTGATAGAATAAAGATAACGTGATATGTCAAGAAGATCACTATGAGATTTACTCTGGGCATTACAACAAAATACATAGACCGCCATCCAACTGCATCTATGACTAATAATCCACCCCCGGGGATATCAATCCGAACACCTTAGAAGTATTAAGTTGCGAACAACAGATAATTGCATTAAGCAAAGTGTGTAATGTAAACAAAGCATATGCCCTTGAGCATATGAATGTTGTTTTCTCCCTAGTAGCAACAGCACATCTACCACCTTAGAGGTTTCTGTCACTCCCCCAGGTGAAATAGAGGCATGAACCCACTATCGAGCATAAATACCCCCTCTTGGAGTCACTAGCAACTACTCGGCCAAGATAGCCACTAACAACGGAGAGCATGCAAGATCATAAACAACATAGAGATAACAAAAGATATAATTCAGTACAGCAACTTAATCATAAACACCAATATTCATTGGATCCCAACAAACCAAACATGTAGAATTACATAACGGTGATCTCAATCTTGTAGGGCAGCTCATGAGATCTAAACATGAAGCACATGGTGGAGAAGACAACCATCTAGCTACTGCTATGGACCCATAGTCCAAGGTAGACTACTCACTCATCGCTCCGGAGGCAAGCATGGCGATGAAGAAGACCTCCGGTGGCGATTCCCTCTCCGGCAGGGTGCCGGGAAGAGCTTCTGGACCCTCCCGATCTTCGGGTCGACGGTGGCGGCGGATCGCGATGTGTTCTGGAAATCTGATCGGGTACTTAGGTTTTTTCCGTCGGGGGGTCTTTATAGGCGAAGGGGCGATGTCAGAGGAGGGGCCAGGTGGCCTCACACCACGGTGGCGCGGGCCAGGGGCTGGCCGCGCCACCGGTGCGTGTGGGCCCCTGGTGGCCCACCTCCTACTCCTCTTCGGATCTCTGGAAGCTTCCGGGTAAAATAAGACTTCAGGAACTTGTTTCGTCCAATTCGGAGAATATTTCCTGTGTATCACTTCTGAAACACAAAAACAGCAGAAAACAGGAAACTGGCACTGTGGCACTTGTTAATAGGTTAGTTCCGGAAAATGCATAAAAGTGCCACTAAGTGTAACGAAACAATAGGCAAATGGTGTAAATACAAGCATGGAGCATCAAAAAGTATAGATACGTTTGAGACGTATCAAGCATCCCCAAGCTTAACTCCTACTCGTCCTCGAGTAGGTAAGTGATAACAAAAGAATAATTTTTGAGGTGACATGCACCTACACAATCTTGATCATATATGTAAGCATTGGTGAGCTGGGATCAATAGAACTTAAAACATGGGCATGAAGATATAATCATGACAATAAGAACTTAGCAACCATGTTGTAAACATGTAAATGCACACAAACAAAAGATCATGAAAAATGAAACAATGAAAGTCAAACGTGTGTTCAAATCATAAGGAAAAACATACAAATGGTTTTCAGCTTGTCCTTCAAAGAGAGCAAAACATAAATGCATAGGACACCTTCAAGTTTAAGAGGGCGACTAGATACAAATAATTTAAGAACAAGTGAAACCAACAATATGAATCAATCAATGAACTTTGGGACAATGCATATCACACTAAGAATGACAACTATGCTCTCTTAATGGTGCATAAAGAAAGAAGGTGGTGACTCAACATAAAAATAGAAGAAAGGCCCTTCGCAGAGGGAAGCAGTGATTGCAAGTTTTATAACCTTCAAAAATTATGGTACTTACCGGCTTTGAGCTCTCATTGCCCCCATCATAAGCATCTTGAATGGTTAAAGTTAATGCGAGAACAATTATGATGCATATGCTTGACAAATCATAAGTTGAAAACCTCGTGCCCCGTGAATACGAGTACCCAAACCTCATGCTACTTTACTTAGAGTCCCAAGCAAGGCTCTTGTCATTGTAAGTATATGCATATCATTGAGAACCGCCAATGGGGTACCTCCGTGCCCGATGACATGGAACAAGCCCACACCAAAATGACAGGACAAGCAGACAATGAACACCTTGACATCTCTTTTATTTGCCTTTTGTTTAGCTTTTTATTATGAGATGCGTCGTCGAATGTTCACTATGGGTATGCTGCAAATTTCCACCATGAATTATGCATGGCTTAGATTGGCGGCCCGGCGTTTCCCTAACACATATACAAACTCCATGATCCCTACAAGATTCCCAATTCATTTCACACCGCGGGCATCCATAAACAAAAGATCACGATATCAACTCAAATAAGAAGTGCAATGTTGAAAGCTTGCCCCATGACAGCATGGATGGGCTAGAATCCAACTTACAACTTGCAAGCATAACAACTCAACATAAGAGACCACAATATCAAATTTTTAAGAACAGGAAAAAGTAAAGTGTGCCTTCCGGTTCGTGAGAGCTTTACTGACCGAATTTCGCATAACACTGGTAAGAGTTTAATTTGAAGAGAAAATAAAAGCAAGTCAAATTTACTTAGAATAGCAAATTGCTAGTAGGTATGTATGGTGGACACTTTGGAAAACTTTGGCTTTTAGGAGTTGGATGCACGAGTAGAGCTCATACTCAGTACAAGGTGAGGGCTAGCAAAAGACTGGGAGCGACCAACTAAGAGAGCAATAATGGTCATAATCATGCAAAGCGACAAAGCGACATTAAAAGAAGCATAAGATGGCATCAAAAGTCAAAAACTAAATGATCATGAAGGCTATTGGCGACTTTGTAAGAGTCTAACATGTGTGAGCATGTGCCAAGTCAACCCAAATAAAGCATCAAGGAGAAAACCAAAATAATGCTTCCATACAATAAAAACAACGCATGATTTTTTCAAAGGCTCATTAAGCAATCTCAGTTATTTGAGACAAGTCATGCTACAGCAAAACCACTAAGCATACTATCAAAAATACATCAAGCATGACATGAAAAATCCTAAGCCGCAGTCTACACAAGCTCCTTCTTGTACCACTATTTTGCACAAAGCTTTTTCTCTTTTCCAACACCATTTGAAATTTTTATAAACACCTCTTTTGATGAAAACCAATAAAGATAAGAGGCAAAAATACACCTTGATGAAAAGATATGACAAGATCTGAATGCATATCAAGGCGAAAACGAAAACCAAAAGCAGTAGCGGAAAAAGAAGAACGCACGATGAACGATAAGAGTGAAAAACTGAGCGTTCTTTGCAAATGAAAACGAGTACATCTCCTCCAAAGGAAATTTGTTGGGGTCCAACCATCTATTGCAGCAAACAAACAAACTAAACCAACTAAGAAAACTAAAACAACTGACGCTCCAAGAAAAACACATAGTGCATGAAGCAATAAAAATATAGTGTCTTGAAAGGTGACCTGATTTTTGCCGATGAAGAAGGGGTGCCTCGGGGGCATCCCCAAGCTTTGACGCTCGTACTTCTTGGATATTTCTTGGGGTGATGCATGGGCATCCCCAAGCTTGAGCTTTTGTCCATTCTTCAACTCATCTCATCATTCTCCAATCCCTACACTTGCAAACTTCCTTCATACAAAACTAAACACAAATCTATTAGCAACATTAGTGCAAGCATAACATATAATCAATCCTCTATTTGCTTCAGGTTTCAACTCAAAACCACCACATATATAGCAAATACTACTGTATCAACTTCCCCAAAAGTTCCATGATCAAAAGAACTCAAAAGAAAGCGATAAAGTGGCAAACACAAATATTGGCAGAAATCTGTCAAAACTGAACAGCTGACAAAGTTCGAATTTTTGAGGGATTTTATGTTGCTCAAATCAAAAAGTGTTAAACTAATAAAAGTTTGTATATAACCTGGGGCATATGCACAAGAAATTGCAGGTCCAAAAGATAAACAGAGAATTTTCACGAATTTTTACGGTGCAGCACCGAAAACAGTTTCAGGACAGCAACATCCCCAAATCTTTACCTTACTCAAATTAGAGGCTTCTCTTGGCACAAAAACGAAATAAACAAGATAAGGAGCGGTCATTACAGTAGTAATGACTTACAAGACTCAAATAAAAGAAAAAGTACTGAAAAGAAACATTGTGTTATCTCCCAAGAGTGCTTTTCTTTAACGCCTTTGAGCTAGGCGCAGAAAATTGTGAATCAAGTATTATCAGCAGAAGCATTAAGATCAACAGCAGAGATCTTTTCAACAATGAAGGAAAATGTGTTCAACTGAGTTTTTGAAACTGCTTTACGATCACGCTTTGGCACACTACTTTCATCGAAAAGATTTTCAGGGCAAATCCAACTGGAATTCTTTTCCCAAGCATCGTGAATTCCTATAAGTTCATAAGGTACGGGTATTTTAAAATCATCAGGTGTACTAACCTTAACAGGCGAGCCAAGCTTATTAAACTTCTTAAAAACTTTCCTAGCCTCAATTGCAACATCTCTAAATTCTGTGCGCAAGGTTTCTAAGATAAAAGCTTTCTTTTCGGGATCCTCAATTTCATGAAGCTTAAGGAACATGTATTGCATAGAAGAATTAAGACTAGCAAACCTAGCTTCTAACATGTGAACTAAATGAGCAGAAGCAACTTCATAACTAGGAGCTAACTCAACCAAAGACTTTTCCTCAACTTCCTCATGCATACTAATGTGATTAAAGAACTCCTCAATGTTACTTTTGCCAATAATCGAACCACTACCTACAGAGAGGTCCTCCAGAACAAACTCAGGGAACAGCATGATAAACTAAAGTAAAGAAATAAAAACTACCAAGGATTCTAATTTTATTTGGGTTTTTGATAAAAAGCGATGCAGGTAAAATAAATAAAGTAAAGCAAAACAATAACAAAGTAAAGGATGTGTGTGCGAAGAACTCCCCTCGCAGAAGTCTTCTCTTCTTCCCCGGCAACGGCGCCAGAAAATTAGCTTGATGCGTGGTGAATGACCAGCCCGTTGGGAACCCCAAGAGGAAGGTGTGATGAGTATAGCAGCTAGTTTTCCCTCAGTTAAGAAACCAAGGTTTAATATCGATCAGGAGAGGAGAGACAATGACGACTGAAGGTGATGCTTGCTAGTTTGCGACAGCAGCGGACAACTGGCGCTCCGTCCAAGCTTTGCTTGCTAGCTGCAACGTGGAACCTGCACACACACAAACAAATACTTTGCTCCCAACTTACGATGAGGTTGTCAATCTCACCGGTTTGCTTGAAACAAAGGTTATGAGTGTATCGAGTGGAAAACAGTAATAGTATGCAAGTAAAATAAACAGTGCGAGAAAGTAAACAGTGCGAGTAAAGTAAACAGGTGATAGCAATATGATGGAAATAGGACCGGGGTCCACAGTTCACTAGTGGTGTCTCTCCATAGATAAAATAGCACATGCTGGGTAAACAAATTACAGTTGGGCAATTGATAGAATAAAGATAATGTGATATGTCAAGAAGATCACTATGAGATTTACTCTGGGCATTACAACAAAATACATAGACCGCCATCCAACTGCATCTATGACTAATAATCCACCCCCGGGGATATCAATCCGAACACCCTAGAAGTATTAAGTTGCGAACAACAGATAATTGCATTAAGCAAAGTGTGTAATGTAAACAAAGCATATGCCCTTGAGCATATGAATGTTGTTTTCTCCCTAGTAGCAACAGCACATCTACCACCTTAGAGGTTTCTGTCACTCCCCCAGGTGAAATAGAGGCATGAACCCACTATCGAGCATAAATACCCCCTCTTGGAGTCACTAGCAACTACTCGACCAAGATAGCCACTAACAACGGAGAGCATGCAAGATCATAAACAACATAGAGATAACAAAAGATATAATTCAGTACAACAACTTAATCATAAACACCAATATTCATCGGATCCCAACAAACCAAACATGTAGAATTACATAACGGTGATCTCAATCATGTAGGGCAGCTCATGAGATCTAAACATGAAGCACATGGTGGAGAAGACAACCATCTAGCTACTGCTATGGACCCATAGTCCAAGGTAGACTACTCACTCATCACTCCGGAGGCAAGCATGGCGATGAAGAAGACTTCAGGAACTTGTTTCGTCCAATTCCGAGAATATTTCCTGTGTATCACTTCTGAAACACAAAAACAGCAAAAAACAGGAAACTGGCACTGTGGCACTTGTTAATAGGTTAGTTCCGGAAAATGCATAAAAGTGCCACTAAGTGTAACGAAACAATAGGCAAATGGTGTAAAAAGAAGCATGGAGCATCAAAAATTATAGATACGTTTGAGACGTATCAGAGGCACTTTTATGTCCCTCACCTTGGGCGCCGCACCAAAGCTACTTGACAACATGATGGTAAATTATTCCGAATGGCACACCGAGAGAGCTCCACAAGGTAAGAAGGTAAATTCTGTTGAGGAAACCTCTTCCTTGAATGATAAGATTGATACCATTATGGCTATGCTTGCTAATGATAGGACTCATGTTGATCCTAATAATGTTCCTTTAGCCTCTCTGGTTGCTCAAGAAGAGCATGTT
Source organism: Dactylis glomerata (assembly GCA_007115705.1). Lineage (NCBI taxonomy): Eukaryota > Viridiplantae > Streptophyta > Magnoliopsida > Poales > Poaceae > Dactylis > Dactylis glomerata. The sequence goes on from QXEO01000129.1 coordinate 771,572, forward strand.
GATGTGAATTTCATTAGAAATAATAATTTTAACAACAATGCTTATAGGAACAATTTTGCTAGTAACAATTATAGGCCGTATCCTTCTACCAATGGTAATGGTTATGGTAATTCTTATGGTAATTCCTACAACAACACTAGGGCCGCGCCCTCCGAGCTTGAGGTAATGCTCAAGGACTTCATCGATAAGCAAACTGCTTTTAACAAGTCTGTTGAGGAAAAGTTAGGCAAAATTGATATTCTTGCTTCTAAAGTTGATAGCCTTGCTCATGATGTTGAACTTCTCAAATTAAAAGTGTTGCCTAATGACGTGAAAGAGAACAATGTTTTTGCTACCGCTAATGCTATTCAAGTTGGAATTGATGAAAATATTAGATTGTTAGCGGAATTGCATGCCAGGTGGGAAAGAGAAGATGAGATGGCTAGAGAGATGAAGGTATGTACCATTACTACCTCTAATGATGTTGCTCCTAATGCTAGCAATCCTCTTACTTTGATTGGTGTAGAGAAAACTCCCACTCCTTGTGTTAAAAAGCCTAAAACTGCCAAAACTTTTTCTCAAAAGAGTGCTGAAATTTTTCGGAGTGTAGGAGATGATAGCTCTACTTCTTTTAATGATTTTGATGTTGATGGCTGCAATATATCTGAAGTTATTTTGTTCTTGCAAAAGCTTGCTTTGACTCCCAATGCTAGTTCTTTAAATGTTGCTTTTACTAAGCATATTACCAATGCTCTCATAAAAATTAGGGATGAAAAGTTGAAGCAAAAAGCCTCTGTTCCCAAGAAGTTAGAAGATGGTTGGGAACCCATCATTGATATGCATGTTAATGGTTTTGATTTCCATGCTTTATGTGATCTAGGTGCTAGTATTTCTATCATGCCTAGAAAAATTTATGACATGCTTGATTTACCACCGCTTGAAAAGTGTTATTATGATGTTCCTATTGCTGATGTTGCTAAGAAGAAACCTTTGGGAATGATTAATGATGTTCTTATTGTGGTTAACAATAACCTTGTTCCCGTTGATTTTCTTGTTATGGACGTTGAATGCCATGCTTCATGTCCTATTATTTTGGGAAGACCCTTTCTTCGAACTGTAGGTGCCATCATTGATATGAGAGAAGGCACCATCAAATATCAATTCCCACTCAAGAAAGGTATGGAACACTTCCCTAGGAAAAGGAAGAAATTACTTTTTGACTCTATTCTTAGAGCAAATTATGAGCTTGATGCTTCATCACTTGATGTTACTTGATTCGCAATTTTCTGCGCCTAGCTCAAAGGCGTTAAAGAAAAGCACTCTTGGGAGATAACCCAATGTTTTACTTTCAGTACTTTTTCTTTTATTTGAGTCTTGGAAGTCATTACTACTGTAATGACCACTTCTTATCCTTTTTATTTTATTTTTGTGCCAAGAGAAGCCTCTAATTCGAGTGAGGTAAAGATTTGGGGATGTTGCTGTCCTGAAACTATTTTCGGTGCTGCACCATAAAAATTCGTATAATTCTCTGTATATCTTTTGGACCTGAGATTTCTTGTGCATATGCCCCAGGTTATATCCAAACTTTAATTAGTTGAACACTTTTTGATTTGAGCAACAGAAAACCCCTCAAAAATTCGGGCTTTGTCAGCTGTTCTGTTTTGGCAGATTTCTGCCAATATTTGTGTCTGCCGCGTTATCGCTTTCTTTTGAGTTCTTTTGATCATAGAACTTGTGGGGAAGTTGCTACAGTAGTGTTTTCTATATATGTGGTGGTTTTGGGTTGAAACCTGAAGCAAAAATAGGTTGATTATATGTTATGCTACACTAATGTTGCTAATAGATCTGTGTTTAGTTTTGTATGAAGGAAGTTTTCAAGTGTAGGGATTGGAGAATGATGAGATGAGTTGAAGAATGGACAAAAGCTCAATCTTGGGGATGCCCATGCATCACCCCAAGAAATATCCAAGAAGTACAAGCGTCAAAGCTTGGGGATGCCCCCAAGGCACCCCTTCTTCATCGGCAAAAATCAGGTCACCTTTCAAAACACTATATTTTTATTGCTTCATGCACTATGTGTTTTTCTTGGAGCGTCAGTTGTTTTAGTTTTCTTAGTTAGTTTAGTTTGTTTGCTGCAATAAATGGTTGGACACCAACAAAGTTCCTTTGGAGGAGATGTACTCATTTTCATTTGCCAAGAACACTCCGTTTTTCATTCTTACAATTTCACCGGGTGTTCTTTTTTTTTCTACTACTGCTTTTGGTTTTCGTTTTCGCCTTGAATTGCGTTCAGACCTTGTCATATCTCTTCATCAAGGTGTATTTTTGCGTCTGATCTTTATTGGTTTTCATCAAAAGAGGTGTCTTTAAAAATTTCAAATGGTGTTGGAAAAGAGAAAAAGCTTTATGCAAAATAGTGGTACAAGAAGGAGCTTGTGTAGACTGCGGCTTAGGCTTTTTCATGTCATGCTTGATGTCTTTTTGATGGTATGCTTAGTGGTTTTGCTGTAGCATGACTTGTCTCAAACAATTGAGATTGCTTAATGAGCCTTTGAAAAAATCATGCGTTGTTTTTAATTGTATGGAAGCATTATTTTGGTTTTCTCCTTGATGCTTTATTTGGGTTGACTTGGCGCATGCTCACACATGTTAGACTCTTACAAAGTCGCCAATAGCCTCTATGATCATTTAGTTTTTGACTTTTGATGCCATCTTATGCTTCTTTTAATGTCGCTTTGTCGCTTTGCATGATTATGGCCATTATTGCTCTCTTAGTTGGTCGCTCCCAGTCTTTTGCTAGCCTTCGCCTTGTACTGAGTATGAGCTCTACTCGTGCATCCAACTCCTAAAAGCCAAAGTTTTCCAAAGTGTCCACCATACATACCTACTAGCAATTTGCTATTCCAAGTAAATTTGACTTGCTTTTATTTTCTCTTCAAATTAAACTCTTATCAGTGTTATGCGAAATTTGGTCAGTAAAGCTCTCACGAATCGGAAGGCACACTTTACTTTTTCCTGTTCTTAAAATTTTGACATTGTGGTCTCTTATGTTGAGTTGTTATGCTTGCAAGTTGTAAGTTGGAGACTAGCCCAGCCATGCAGTCATGGGCAAGCTTTCAACATTGCACTTCTTATTTGAGTTGATATCGTGATCTTTTGTTTATGGATGCCCGCGGTGTGAAATGAATTGGGAATCTTGTGGGGATCATGGAGTTTGTATATGTGTTAGGGAAACACCGGGCCGCTAATCTAAGCCATGCATAATTCATGGTGGAAATTTGCAGCATACCCATGGTGAACATTCGACGACGCATCTCACAATAAAAAGCTAAACAAATGGCAAATAAAAGAGATGTCGAGGTGTTCATTGTCTGCTTGTCCTGTCATTTTGATGTGGGCTTGTTCCATATCATCGGGCATGGAGGTACCCCGTTGGCGGTTCTCAATGATATGCATATATTTACAATGACAAGAGCCTTGCTTGGGACTCTAAGTAAAGTAGCATGAGGTTTGGGTACTCGTATTCATGGGACACGAGGTTTTCAACTTATGATTTGTCAAGCATATGCATCATAATTGTTCTCGCATTAACTTTAACCATTCAAGATGCTTATGATGGGGGCAATGAGAGCTCAAAGCCGGTAAGTACCATAATTTTTGAAGGTTATAAAACTTGCAATCACTGCTTCCCTCTGCGAAGGGCCTTTCTTCTACTTTTATGTTGAGTCACCACCTTCTATCTTTATGCACCATTAAGAGAGCATAGTTGTCATTCTTAGTATAATATGCATTGTCCCAAAGTTTTCATTGATTGATTCATATTGTTGGTTTCACTTGTCCTCAAATTATTTGTATCTAGTCGCCCTCTTAAACTTTGAGGTGTCCTATGCATTTATGTTTTGCTCTCTTTGAAGGACAAGCTGAAAACCATTTGTATGTTTTTCCTTATGATTTGAACACACGTGTGACTTTCATTGTTTCATTTTCATGATCTTTTGTTTGTGTTCATTTACATGTTTACAACATGGTTGCTAAGTTCTTATTGTCAAGATTATATCTTTCATGCCCATGTTTTAAGTTCTTATGATCCCAGCTCACAAATGCTTACATACATGATCAAGATTGTGTAGGTGCATGTCACCTCAAAAATTATTCTTTTGTTATCACTTACCTACTCGAGGACGAGCAGGAGTTAAGCTTGGGGATGCTTGATACGTCTCCAACGTATCTATAATTTTTGATGCTCCATGCTTGTTTTTACACCATTTGCCTAATGTTTCGTTACACTTCGTGGCTCTTTTATGCATTTTCCGGAACTAACCTACTAACAAGTTGCCACAGTGCCAGTTCCCTGTTTTCTGCTATTTTTGTGTTTCAGAAGTGATACACAGGAAATATTCTCGAAATTGGACGAAACAAGTTCCTGAAGTCTTATTTTTCCCGGAAGCTTCCAGAGATCCGAAGAGAAGTAGGAGGGGGGCCACAGGGGCCCCACACACCAGGCTGGCGCGGCCCAGGCCCTGGCCGTGCCGCCATGGTGTGAGGCCACCTGGCTCCACCTCTGACATCGCCCCTTCGCCTATAAAGACCCCCCGACGGGAAAAACCTAAGTACCCGATCAATTTTCCAGAACACATCGCGATCCGCCGCCGCCGTCGACCCGAAGATCGGGAGGGTCCAGAAGCTCTTCCCGGCACCCTGCCGGAGAGGGAATCGCCACCGGAGGTCTTCTTCATCGCCATGCTTGCCTCCGGAGCGATGAGTGAGTAGTCTACCTTGGACTATGGGTCCATAGCAGTAGCTAGATGGTTGTCTTCTCCACCATGTGCTTCATGTTTAGATCTCATGAGCTGCCCTACATGATTGAGATCACCGTTATGTAATTCTACATGTTTGGATTGTTGGGATCCGATGAATATTGGTGTTATGATTAAGTTGCTGTACTGAATTATATCTTTTGTTATCTCTATGTTGTTTATGATCTTGCATGCTCTCCGTTGTTAGTAGCTATCTTGGTCGAGTAGTTGCTAGTGACTCCAAGAGGGGGTATTTATGCTCGATAGTGGGTTCATGCCTCTATTTAACCTGGGGGAGTGACAGAAACCTCTAAGGTTGTAGATGTGCTGTTGCTACTAGGGAGAAAACAACATTCATATGCTCAAGGGCATATGCTTTGTTTACATTACACACTTTGCTTAATGCAATTATCTGTTGTTCGCAACTTAATACTTGTGGAGTTCTCGGATTGATTCGCCACAAGTGGATTATTAGTCATAGATGCAGTTGGATGGCGGTCTATGTATTTTGTTGTAATGCCCAGAGTAAATCTCATAGTGATATTCTTGACATATCACGTTTATCTTTATTCTATCAATTGCCCAACTGTAATTTGTTTACCCAACATGTGTTATTTATCTTATGGAGAGACACCACTAGTGAACTGTGGACCCCGGTCCTATTTCCATCATATTGCTATCACCTGTTTACTTTACTCGCACTGTTTACTTTACTCGCATACTATCATCACTTTCCACTCGATACGCTCATACCCTTTGTTTCAAGCAAACCGGTGAGATTGACAACTTCATCGCAAGTTGGGAACAAAGTACTTGGTTGTGTTGTGTGCAGGTTCCGCGTTGCAGCTAGCAAGCAAAGCTTGGACGAGGCGCCATATATAAATTGTCCGAAGCTGTCGCAAACTAGCAAGCATCACCTTCAGTCGTATTGTCTGCTTTTCTCCTGATCGACATAAACCTTGGTTTCTTACTGAGGAAAAAACTTGCTGCTATATACATCAAACCTTAATCTTGGGGTTCCCAACAATCTAGCAATCAGGACTATCACAGAAGGCATATTTAGAAAAGGTTCTAATAAAGTATAATATGCATAAGAGTAATGCCACAGCTGCTCCTATAGTCAAGGGCGATAGTTTTGGGGAATATCAATGCCCCAAGAATCAATATGAGATCGATCAAATGAAAGCAGTACCATACGCTTCGGCTGTTGGAAGCTTACAGTATGCACAAGTGTGCACTCGCCCTGACTTAGCTTTTATCACCGGGGTACTCGGTAGATATCAGTCAAATCTAGGCATAGAGCACTGGAAGATGGTAAAGAAAGTATTGTGTTATGTGCAAGGCACGAAAGACCTCATGCTAACTTATAGAAGATCTGATTCCCTAGAGATAAAAGGGTATTCAGATGCAGATTATGCGGGAGACAAAGATGAAAAAAAGTCCACAACAGGATATGTGTTCACTCTCGCAGGAGGGGCTATTTCGTGGAGAAGCTGCAAACAGACAATAGTTGCAACATCCACGATGTATGCCAAATTTATAGCATGTTTTGAGACCACGAATCAGGTGTTATAGCTAAAGAAATTTATACCCGACTTGAAAGTGGTGGATTGTATTGACAAACCAATAAAGATGTACTGTGACAACCAGCCTGCAGTATTTTATGCTCACAACAACAAGTCGAGTAAAGCTACCAGACCAATAGAAGTAAAGTATTATGTTGTGAAAGATAAAATCCAGGATCAAACTATAAGTCTCGAGCATATAAGGACAAAGGATATGCTTGCAGATCCGCTAACGAAAGTCTTACCACCCAGTGTGTTCAAGGAACACTTAGCCGGCATGGGTTTAATGGAAAGCCTATGATTCCTGGATCATAAGAGGCCCAAAAGTAACAGAATTTGTTTCAAAACAGAGAAGTGTATAGTGGCTGCCTGATTCTATCGGCAATTGAGCTGTGACGATGAAACATGCTCTATGTACTGATCCGTGATGAAATGAGTAAAGTATAAAGTATAAAGTATAAAGTTAAAAGTAAAGTTGATATCAAGGGGGAGAATGTTAGATTGATCTCACAGGAGACCGAGTCCAACGACTCGATCCACTCCCCCTCTCGCGCCCTGATTGGGGGCGTCCAACCGAATACGGTTGGTGGGCCCCTGTGGCAGCGCTATATAAACAAAGGTGGGGGCCAGGGCACGCAGTACGAGGTTCACCGTGTTGCTCTCGACCCACCGACACCCCCTACCGATCTAGGGTTTAGCGCTTACTCACGGGAAGTCCTCCACCGCCGCTCACCTTTGCTCTCACCCATCGCCATGGCCTCCGGTTTGAGCTCGTCAAGCCACGGCGCAGGTACTCCTCTCTCTCAGTTTCCCTCTCACAGATCAAGTCAGATTCATCCCAAAAAGTCACTACCGTGATGATCTAGCCTAGCCTATTCAACAGTCGTTTCGATGCATATATGGCCAGAGGCGAAGCCAGTCCAGACCGAGTCCGCCGTGGACACGTAATACTAGACCTAACAAGGCCAGGCCCAAATCCTCCCACATGCTGAGCCCCCTAATCGCGTCCTTTTTCATGGCGATCGGCAGCTTCTATCGTCTGCGCCAGCGTCGGGCCGGCCCCGGTCTTCTTCTATACTTTTTTCTTTTTCTATTTTCTGTTTTTTTTTGCGAAGGCTTATTATTATTGCTTTTCGAAAAAAATTCTGATTTAAAAAACTTATATTTTTAGAAAAAAATATTCAGATAGAAAACGTTTGGATTTGAAAATGGTCAAATTCGGAAAATGTTCAGTTTCACATGGTGTTCAAATTTGAAAAATGTTTGAATTTGAAAAGGCTTGAATTAGAAAACTTTTTAAATTTTAAAAATGGAAAATTTGAAAATGTTGAAATGGCAATAATGTTTACATTTTAAAATAAGAATTTTCAATAAAAACATAAAGAAAAAAACAAGAACAAAAGAGAAAACTGAACAGAACCAACAAAAACCAATGCACCTAGCGAAAATTGTAGAACCAAAAAACCAAAAAAAAAAGTGGAAACCTCAAACAAGCTCCAGCGCGTGGGCGGGACGCAATGACTAAGAAGTAAGTTTTTCCCTAGCACTCGAGCGTTCTCTAGCTTTTGTTTCAGATAGGGATTGCTAGGTTGGGTTGCGCAGAGAGGGCCAACAAAAATCTCTATAACTTCAAAAGAATGTTAGTGTTCCGTTTTCTGCCAACCCTCTACTCAGGCAGGCTTTTTAGTCATCGTCTCCCATAACCGTTTTTCTCTTGGTTTTTTCAGGTTTTTTTCATCCAACGTACACCCACGAATGCATGAACCGTGTTTGCTCAGAGGCTCTCCTCTCTCCCTTCTCATTTTCGGTTTTCCCTCTCGCCATCCCTGCCACAACCACTGTCTAGTAACAACCGCCTCCCGCGACAGCTTTGTCTCTCCCTCCCGAAGTCCTGCCCATTCTCAATATTGTCGATGCTCGTTCTCAATGTTCAAAACTTTTTAGAAAATCAGGGGTTCACCCCAGTTCCATTTCAAACGAAACGAAACCGCACAGTCACACATATCCAGCTGCTTACCAACATAAGTCTGCAACCTAAAGAAACTAGAAAACAGAGCAAGTTTTGCAAAAGATAGAGCTAAATCCAAACAGGACTGGTCCAGAACAAAACAGATAGAAACTATCCTATTACAGCTGGATCAGCAGAGAGCTTTTTCACTCCATGATCACATGAATCTCATCCGCCTCCTCCCCATGTTCAAAACTTACATTTTATTGTTTGCATTTTCATATACTCCATGGAAGTAACACGCTATACCTTGCCCCCATAGGCCGTAAACTTTATGGCTCGATGTTCTGAACTTACACATTTCACTACTAGCGTACTTTCTTGATTGTCTAGTGCGACACAAAGCGTTCCGTTTTGTGATGCTCGATGCAACTTTGCACGTTTTGTCAATTCAAACAAGACAGAAAGGAAAAGACTCTAGTCTAGTCATGAACAAATCAAAATACGAGAGTAGAAGTGTAGAACCTTCTTGTGCTAGGTGTATTATCATAATCGTCGCGACAAACTCGTGTCGGTCCACTTCTTTATCGCCGGTGTCGGCACCCCCACACTAGCTCCTCCTGAACAAGTGAACATTCTGCTTCTGTTCTGCCACCGTGACCGGGAGGTGCTCGCCATTAAAATTCAGTGTTCCTAGACCCGAAAGCTTCTCGAACGTAGGAGAGGTGGCACCATCGTCACGTGCATTTTGGCTGGGACGAGAGAGTATTGCTGTCGTCGTGTCTCCAGCATACGTGCACAAGATGATCCCGTCTGAATCTAAGGTTGCAGAGACCGAAGGCTACGTGCACATTCCATCCATGTCAGTATTCAGCAGATCAGATGGCGACTCGTTGGATTTGGATTGGATTACGGTTAACGACATTCGATGTCGATGCTGCACCAGCAGTGACCCAAGATGGGAAGAGCGTCAACAACGAAGGAAGGATAATCTACATTTCGAGAATATTTACATCCAAATGACCAAATCCTACAAGCTCGATCAGTCTGAAGAAGAAAAAGACGTGGGCACTGGGCACGTACTACTGCTAATTTACACTGGATGATCAGGTCAGGCCGAATCTCGCGGCGGCGCCCCGGCGGCGGCGCGTCACAGCATGAGGCCGAGCCGCTCGCTGGCCACGTCGCAGCGGACGGGGGCGAGGCCGACGCGGCCGCGCTCCAGGTCGTACTCCACCCACACGTTCATCTGGTGGTGGTGCCCGATCACGTACGCCGTCATGGGCACCGTGTCCGCGTTGCCGAACGTCAGGCACCACACGCCGTCGCCGCCGCGCCGCTCCCCGGGGACCTTGTACAGCAGCCTGTCCCCGGCCACCGCCATCTCCGCGCCGTTGAACAGCAGCGTCACGCGCGGGAGCCTCGCTACCGGCGGCGCCCGCCCGTGGGGCACGCGGAAGCAGGTGTCGAACGCCTCCTGGAACGCGAAGCCCGGGTCGTCCAGCGCGGGGAGGAGCGGCCTGGCCTGTCTCAGGAACTCGGCTTTCAGGGCCGTGTAGGCGTCGCCGAGGAGGAAGGTGAACTGCGTGCCGGAGTCCACCATCGTCTGCCCGGCGCCCGTGTGGTCCGGCGCGAGCGCGGACGCCGGGATGGGCAGGTGCCTGGCGCCGACGCGGATGCCCATGAGCTGCACGGAGTAGGCCACGCGGTCGAAGTACGGGAGCGGCAGCGCCGGCTGGTACAGGGGCGTGTAGTTCAGCGGCAGGAAAGTGGGCAGGTCGCTGTGGCCGAGGAGCAGCACGCCGGCGTCGTCGCGGTCGGAGATGCAGTAGGAGAAGCGCCGGGTGCTGGCCTGCGAGACGAAGGACAGCGCGCCCCTGTTCATGCCCAGCAGCCCGGCGCTCGCGACGCCGTCCGGGGAGGAGTCGAACGCCGAGGACATGCAGCCGAACGCCGCGCGGAGGGGCGGCGCGCTGCCGACGGCGAAGACGTCGGTCGCCAGCGCGCCGTCGGAGGAGGATCCGTCCGCGTAGGAGAGCGACACGCGGCACCGGCGCGAGGCCCCGTCGCACGCCGGCGGGGACGGCAGGTCGCGGGAGCGGCACTGCACGGAGGAGCAGGGCACCGCGGCGAAGCTGGCCGAGGCCCTCGGGCGAAAGCTCGTTGCTTTGTTCCTGGCACCGCCGGCCGGCGCGCAGAGCAGCCAGGACAGCTCGCTGCCAGTGTCGAGCACCATAGTGACGTTCTGGGGCGGCGTGCCGACGGCGAGCGAGACGGTGAGACTGACGTTGTGGTGGAACCGCAGCTTGCTCGGCTGCCGCGGCAGCGCCCTGGCCGGCATCTGCCGCGCCCGCAGAGCGAGCAGCAGCGGCTTCGCCCCCGCCGTGGCCGCCTCAGACGGCGATGGCACGGAGAGCAAGACGAAGAGGAGGCAAAGGACCAGAGGGGGAGGCATGGCGGTTGTTGAGAGACGGATGCTGGCGCTGGATTTCGGCATGGGGTTTTGGTTCGGGAAGGATTTTATGGGGTGGCGTGGCGACGCGTGTGCGAGTGCGAGTGGCAGCAGGGTGTAAATGCATATATGATAATTTTCACTCTAAATTTGTCTCCAAATCTATTTTACAGTAAGATATTTATATCCGATTTGAAGGACCCGACCGATAAAGATACTTATCTGATTTTGAAGTGACATCTAGAAATGCTCTAGGCGGATATGGATGATCCGAACATTAATTAGGATTATGCGAATGTTTCACATCAGATAATCCAATTTTCAAGTTGAAAGTTACGTTCAATTTGATATAGTTAGCAATTATTACATTGCTGGTGTTACAGTACTATCCAATTTATATTTATCATTACACTCGGGTTTTGGTCTAAATCATATCTCTACTTTCTTAATTAATTGACTCACCCAAAGGTGAAAGGTTAAATCCCTCTTGATATTTTTTTAAAATATAATAATCTATCTATGGGAGTATTTATTTGACTACTTTTGTTTTTTGTCCGAATACTCTCCTTTATGAATTTGAATCAACGGTCCAGTATATCCGCATTCGAATCTGTAACCAATTATTACCCGCTCCGGTCCAAATACGAAAGAAAAATATTATAATGGGTCTTTTGGCACCCCTCAATCTCTCATTTCATTTCCCACAAATGAAATGAAAAGATAAGTCGGCCTTTGGATTTCGGAGTGGGGTTTTGGTTCGGGAAGGATTTCGTGGGGTGGCGACGTGAGCGCGGGAGTGGGAGGCATCGAGTGAGAGTGGGGGACTGCTGCTGACGACTGAGAAGAGGATGGCGAGACGCGTCACTCTCGGGCCTTGTTTACTTCTAGAGTATTTGAGGGGATGAGAGGGGATTATTTCGTATCCTAGAATTTCCCTGATAGGTTGTTTACTAGTCCGGGTTTTGCAGGAATAATCCCGGGAAATCCCCACAAATCTCCTCTACTCTAGTGTATTTTTGGCTAGATGAAAAACTCTACATCATGGTAGAGTATTTTTGAGAAAAAATATTTAAGGTGATTTAAAAGTATTGGGTGAACATCAAATCCCCACATATTCCCACATTTTTCAAGGATGGAAATATCGGAGGAGTAAACAAGGCCTCGGTGGGAAGCAGCATCCGGGTTCTTTGCATCTGTCGTCTTCTATCTTTTGGAACCACGGAGCGCCAGCTGGTTTGCCAGTAGGACTACGCACGCACACTGCTGGCTGTAGTACTATGTTTTTACTCCTGCAGTAATGCTGGCATAACTATTTTGCCTAAAACAAGTTTCTACTGGTGCGAATGTGTAAAATTGAATTGTGTGTTGTGCTCCATGCACCCATGCAGATGCAACAAACCAGCCAAACAACTACTGCATCAAAGAAATTTGGAAGAGCTCTTTTTCTTAACAAATTTTCCTGATTGACACACGAGAATATCATGATCTACCACAATACCGAAATAAATAAATTCACAAAAAAATTTATTTTAACACTACCTTCTTACAAACAAAAAAGTAGCTATCTAAAGACATGATTGAGTACTTTTACACAATTTGACAACTTATTGATGAAATTCACACACGATGTTAGATCATATTTTTTTCTATTTATGTGTTTTTAAAATCATGTAGATCAATGATGCCATATAACATGATTTCCTATTAATGGATAATGGACTAAAAAAATCATTTGTGCAAGGATAATCTAATAGTATTGATAAGCTTCTCTACCGATGTGGCTGATATATTTGTTAATCTATAGTTGAACAAAAACCTTCACTTGGTCTTAATATGACAAGTATATAACAATAACATGTAGCAAGCTCCTGCTTGAAGCACAAGGTTTCAAATTTAATTTCAATATGAAGCTAATTCATATTTATGTAGGTAAAAGTTTTTTTGTTAAATTGTATCTATATTATGTGTTCTAATAGAAAACATGTATTTGTGTCAATGTAAAGAGAGAGCCCATGGCAGACAGAACTGGAACCTATAGAACATATGAGAGGATTCACATAGGGGGACTTTGAATTACAAAGATTCGGGACTTTGACCATTCACAATGTTTATCTACTATATCGTGAGGTCAAATCCTATCATGGGCTTGTACATCGCGCCTTCCCTTCCGTCCCTGTGGAAAATGTCCATTTGATTATGGCAACTATAACGATGGTAGGCACTTATACTTTGGTCCCGTTTACACTTCTTTAGGCCTTATTTGGAATGACAATTGTTCCGTTTCATTCCAACTTTTAATAGTTTTTCCTAATGAGAGTAATAGAATTTATGTTCTCCAAATCGGGCTTCGGTTCGACGAAAGAGAATGGTACCCCTGCTGTTCTACGAGTAGCAAGCAAGTTTATATAGCCTCTTATCGTGTATTTACTCAGAGTTATGATATCATCTACTCCCTCCGATCGGAAATAACTGTCAGGGATGTAGTACAAACTTTGACCTAAGCTAGTATAAAATTACCGACACTTATTTCCGATCGGAGGGAGTAGCATCTGAATCGAACAAACAAGGTGAGGAGAGCGGATCTCAGACGTACGTACGTACACCGAAAGTTGCTGTGAATGCGATGCCGGCTGCCTTCCCTTCCAAGTACCAAGGGGGCGGAGGTGGCAACAACGCATTGAAGCTACGTTAACTAAAGTTACTAGTACTCATCTAAAAAAAACTAAAGGTAGTACTGCAACATAAAGGCCCGTTCATTCAATCCTTGCGCGTTTTAGGTTCATAGCAATTCATGAGCAAGACGTACGCGGAGCTCTCCTCGCCGTCGCCGGCCGGGTCGCCGGCGCTGCACCTGAGCATATGGCCATGTCGATCGAGTTACTGCTCTTTTAGGCCACGCGGTCGGCGATGCTCGCGTCGGGCGGCCGCCGTCCTAACCGGTCGTTAGGTCGTGGACGTTTAGGTTTGCTTTGTTGGTGACAGTACTCATGGTACTTAGTACTCTACGACACTTTGCACTTCAATTTGCCACGTACTACTGCTACCTGCATCCTTGCCGAGTACTCTAAGCTATACCGTCAGTAGACACCTGTACAAAAATTGAACACTTGCATAATACTCTAGCTATACCGCCTTCACTAGCTAGGGTTAGTGTACTGCCATGTGCCATGCATGGAGGTTCCATTTTCATTGTAGGGCAGGGGAGTAATCCTAGCTAGTGATGCTGCATCGAGTTGTTGCAGACACTCAGCGCGGGGAAAATTTCGAAATTTGAAACACTTGCTGCTGGAGAGTACATACACACAGGGCACCTCGAAGGTTTGCTTTGCTGTCGCCCCCTAGAGGCATTGGTCGCGGTAAACAAGCATAGCACGTACTGTACGTACTATGCATGCTGCAATCTGCACGGTTAATTACAAGCACGAATGGCCTCGGACAAAACGTGTGGTACCGCCCCTATAGGAAACGCCGCTGTCACGGGGGAGCACAGCGCGCCGCCCAACTCCTCGTCGGCGTGCGGAGCAGATCCCCCGTTTCAGGGACCGAGCTAGCTAGCTGCGGACACCACTCGCACTCGGTTTGGTTTTTCCGACACAGTGATCCGGTGCCCATCAGTAGCTGGAAACAGCGAGGTGCGTAGGGCAGGGCGGCGAGAGGAAGGGGAGCGGTGCGTCAGCTGCTTTCCTCGGACTCGATTGTCCTGCGACCTGGAAACGCATCTTGCCGCTCCTCGCCCTACGGAAGAAGATAAAGCTGGCGGAAAATCATTCTGAATGGGGTTGGCCGTCGAATCCATGTTGCCGGCAAATGATAGAACAGTTTGCGGACTCGGATCGCATCACACGATCGAGACAAGCACAATGCCTCGTTTCTTCAGGTGTCACTCCCACCCACCACCGTCCTTCCTCGCGATCGGTCGAGATCAGGAAGAAACGCCAGATATATGCCACCGGCCAGAATTCCCTGCGACCGCACTGAAGAACTTCACACGTAGTACCGGCCGTTTTACTGCAAACAAGCCCAAAACGCAGCTACATGAATACATGATGGACGCGTATTGCCATTCATCGATCGATCTTCAAGCTGATGAAGACCATTCCGACCACAACCAGCACGGTGAGGTCAGCCCGGTGAATCTTTGCCACCTCTACGTGAATCATGAGCTGTTACGTCAGGATTATTCAAGAGTTTCCCAGGCTTGGTAGGTAGGCGGAGTAGTGCACGGCTGCTCATACCAGGACCCATGTCCACGACGATGGACCTACCCACTACATCATCAATCAGATCAGAGGATGAAGATGGGCGGCAGCGGTACAGTGCAGGATTGGCCGGCGTGTCCACGTCTAGTTGCACTGTTGGGAGTCTCTTTGGATCGAGAGGCCATGCATATGACTCTGCGCACTCGTGATGCATCATCTCCCATTCCCCAAGCAGGATTTCGTCGCGTGTGGTTGTCGAGGCAGCTAAGTTCATCTTCATCCGTCGGTCTGTGCACGCGCGACCGGAACGTGTCTTCTCTAAACAGTAGTAGCAAATTTTCAGTTTTTACCCAAAAAAGTAATTTAAAATTTCTAGTGATTAAAAACATGGATATGAGGTAATTAGCGAGGTGCTGCATTGATAAGATTGATCATATAATGTAAATATAAATGACGCATGTTCATCTCTAATTTCTTATGCATAAAAGTGTAGGTGCGTGTTTAAATTTTAAGTATGCATATCAGCAAGGAGAATTTGCATAACATCTATTGTCCTACCTGCCTATTGTACTGAAAGCCATCGTGGAACTACCGGTTTTTTTTAGAGAAATTCGTGGAACTACAGCTAATTAAGGTCTATCCTTTCAAAAAGCCCGAAACAATGCATTAACACTTTAAAAACACACACAATACTCAAACTAGACATATCCTCCCTTGATATCCCCATCTGTCAACATGGGGGTCGTAGGATCAACAGAATAGCAGATAATACACTATGCATATAGATACCAATACTTATATATATGATGAAGCAATAAGAGTTCACCACTAAAATCATGTCACTCGTGTCCTAGTAACATACATTAAACTATTGGTTCATCGATTTTACTAGCAATAGGAAATCAATCTCCCAACAAAGTGTGTATGATAGCATCAAGTGTTTCCAGATCATCTAAATCCATATCTATAAAAGCTCTACCAAAAGCAGCATCAGCACGAGGTAGCATTGATTTAGAAGCTTTGGTAAATCTGTACCTCCTCTAGTAGTTGATGGCATAATCTCCTTCCTAGCAACATCCTTACTCATTTCCATGATGAGAATGAATAAGTTCAGCAGTAAATGATCACAAGTGGTCTTACCAATAAAGCTCGGCTCCCCGGCAACGGCGTCGTAAAATGTCTTGATGCCCTCAAGTGCAAAGGATCGTTGAAATCTTCAATGGAAGTATATACCCAAATTTATAGTTCGACTTAAGGGAGCAAACGAGAATATCAGTAAGACTTTAGCAATTGAGACGTCACTCTCAAAAAGCAAGTGGTGATTATTGCAGTTGGAACAAAGCAGTAAATAAGCGGCACACAATAGCAGCAAATTTCCAGTTTTCACCAGAAAGGTAATATCAAACTTTCAATGACTAAAAGCATAGGCATGAGGTAACTAGCGAGGCGCTTCATGGATAAGATTAATTATATAATGTAAATATAAATGACTCATGTTCATCTCTAATTCCTTATGCATAAAAGTGTAGGTGTGTGTTCCAATTTTAAGTATGCATACCAACAAGGAAATCTGCATAACATCTATTGTCCTACACACCCATTTTACCTGGAGCCATCATGGGACTACAAATAATTAAGGTCTATCCTTTTGAATATCCTAAAACAATGCATTAACACTTCATGAACACACATAATCCTCAAACTAGACATATCCTCCCTTGATATCCCCATCTGTCAACATGGGGGTCGCAAGATCAACAGAATAGCAGGTAATACACTATGCAGATAGATACCAATACTCATATATATGATGAAGCAATAAGTTTTCAGTACTGGAATTATGTCACTCGGGCCCAAGTAACAAGCATTAAACATAGCAATAGTGCATCAACACCCATGCATGAATATCTTCAAGACAAACACCTCAAATCTTGACTTCTATGAGCAAATACATGATCAATCTCATATCATTCCCATGTACCTCACATACCTACATAGAACTACTCACACATGGTGATGAAGAACAAGCACATGGTCGGTGGAGATGGTGTTGGTGATGGTGGCGGCGAAGAACCCCTCGAAATCCCCCTCTCCTATGTGGAGAGAAGGACCAATCAGCCTTCGAAAACGAAGATCATGGTGGCGGTGGCGCTCTAGTTCGCAAAAAGCTCCATCCTTCTACAAGCGTAGGTTTTTGGAGTATATTAGGACATGCACCAAAGGAGAGGCCGAGACGATGCCCGAGGCCCAAACGGGCTTGGGTAGCACGGGCAGCCTGCTGGGTCACGCCACCTATGCTCGTTTGCAGGTCATGGGGCCCCTGGTCCCCGGTTTCTTCTCAAACTCTTTATTTTCCATGAAAACTTTGTCATATTTGTTCCTAAATTTATTTTCGACAATACCTGCGTCAAAATAGACAGAAAGAAGCTTTTGTTAAAAACAGCGTCAGATTCTGTATGTTTATTTCATATTTGGTGAGATTCCGGAGCAAAACTATGAGCAAAGTGCTTGGAAAAGTAGATACATTTTAGATGCATCGGGTGGTCATGAACCGCAACGAGAAAGCACTATCGCATAGGTAGGCACTCATACAAGCATCGGTCAACCATTTTCATGGATTTCTTGAGACAATTAGAAGAAGGCAAGAGAGTGGCCACACAATGGAAATAACACGAGCTGAACCTTCTTTGGTATTGGTTTATATGAAATGTTTCTTTTTCTAATATATATCTTCACAAGTTTTTTCTTTGTTTTCTACCGGGTATGTTAGTTGAAGGATGCACTATTCTTGTACAAGGAGTGGAGCAAGGAGAAAGCTTTTGCCCTAATGCATATCTTCAACAAGCTTGAGTCTTGCCTTAAATCGGAGAACACCCGGTACAACCTTTGTGACGGCAAGGTCGTCATTGATATTGATGGGGAGGAACTGCCACCATCCTAAGGTGCCAAGATTGGCTGACCAATTGGGCAAAAAACGGCCAAGGCGCAAAGAACTTTATCTAAAAAATTAGGTTGCTTTGCTATTTTTCTTGATAAATTTGAATTTTTGAAGGTTCACTTGGAAGACACCGGTGCGGAGAGTGAAGGATATATGCCCTAGAAGATAATAATAATAAAGGGTTCATTTTCATATATCATTAGTTCATAATAAGTTTAATACTATGATATAACTGTATCAATCGGAAACATTGATACACATGTGGTATTTAATGAATCAGAGTCCCTAGTAAACCTCTAATTACTAGTTCACTGGTCAACTGATGATCGAGGTTTCCAGATCATGGAGCATTTATGCTAATTGACAATGAGATCATGCCATTGAGAGAATGCCATAGTGGACATACCCAATATTAGCATTACAACACGATCGTGTTATGATGTTCATGTTGCGATAATAAGAAGCATTGTAACCTAATCCTTAGACCGTGAGGTCATATCTAATCACTACTTCCGGAGGATTCCTTGAGTGTATCAACCGTCATTCCGTAATTGGGTGACTCAAAAGGTGTCTTCAAATATTCTGTTGGAGTATGTTGAGGCGTATGCACCAAGAGCGAGATTTGTTCTTCCGCGTGATGGAAAGATACTATGGGCCCACTCGGTGAGATTACATCCAAAGCTACATAGAATGTGACTAGGTGAAAGGATATAGATGTCGCCTAGAGGGTGGGGGGGTGAATAGGCGATTAAAACTTTTACGAAAGGCTTGAACAAATGCGGAAATAAACTAGCGTTTAATTTGTCAAGCTAACAAAACCTAAATAGACTAGGCTCACCTATGTGCACCAACAACTTATGCTAAGCAAGACAAGTAGCAAGGTGATAGCAAGATATATAACTTCAAGCACGATGGCTATCATAAATGTAAAGTGCATAAGTAGTGGAGCTCGGATAAGAGTTACCGAGGCACGAAGGAGACTAAGATGTATCCCGAAGTTCACTTCCAAAGGAAGCTAGTCTCCGTTGGAGAGGTGTGGCGGCTTAATGCACTCTAAATGCCACAAAGGCCTCACCTTGAGATGTGGTAGCACAATGCTCACCAAATGCCACAAAGGCTCACCTCAAGATGCGGAGGCACGCTACACACCAAAAGCCACAAAGGCTCACCTTATTCTCCTCGCGCTCTCGCACAAAGCAAGATGCCACGATCCACTATGGGACACTTGAGGACGGTCACCGAACCCGTACAAGCTTGTGGCAATCTCCACAACTTAATTGGAGGCTCCCAAGAATCGCCACAAAGGCACCACAAAGGTTGGGGAATCTCCACAACTTAATTGGAGGCCCCAAGAATATGCCACAAAGGCCACTAAGCCATCTAGGGTTCCAAGAACCCAAGAGTAATAAGCTCACAACTTCCACTTACCCGAATCTCCGAGGAGAACTCAAACCGATGCACCAAATGCAATGGCAAGAGCACATAAAGTGCTCAAATCCTTCTCTCCCAAATTCTACCAAAGCAACAAATGCTATGGAGGAATATGAGAGGAAGAACAAAGGAAATCCACAAAGAACTCCAAGATCTAGATCCAATAGGTTCCCCTCACTTAGAGGAGATTTTGATTGGTGGAAAGATAGATCTAGATCTCCTCTCTCTTTTCCCTCAAGAAGATGCAAGAATCATTGGAGGGATTGAGAGATAGCAAGCTCAAGAAGGTAAACAATGGAGGTCAAGACTTGCAAGAAAGGTTGGGGATCCATTGGGGAAGAAGGGTCCCTTAAATAGGTCCCCCAAAATCCAACCGTTATGTCCAGAATTCGTCCGGGCCGGAGTCTCCGCCCTTGGGCCGGAGTCTCCGGTGCCCCGGGGTCATTCGGGGGCCTTAGGACGGACGATTCAGGTGTCAGGCCGGAGTTAGGCCGGAGACTTTGGGTCTCGGGCCGGAGACTCTGGCCACCCAAAAACTGGCAGCAACACCAACACGAAAACGACCATAACTTGAGCATCCGGACTCCGTTTTTGATGATCTTGGGCTCGTTGGAATCACGACAACGAGCTCTACAAGTATATGCATAGAAACATCATAGTCCAACAAGGTAGGATAAATCCAAATGATGAGAGGTTTGACCTCTCTTCAAAGATGAACCGGTAAAACCTCTAAACACCAAAAACTCAATAAGTGTTTCATGCAAAATCCGTTTTTGATGAGCTAGAGCTTGTCATGGAAATAACCACAAGCTCTAGAACCTCACATGGATAAAAGCCAAAAAAGAACCAAAAAAGATGATGCCAAGAAAGCAAAGGTTTGAGCTCTCTCCGAACGATACGACTAAGTTACTCACTCGAGAGCCCCTCTTGATAGTACGGCTACCGATCCTATAACCCGGTCTCACAACTAACACTATGAAACCGGTAAGAAAGAAACCCTATCAAGAACATACCTTTTCCTTGCGCATTCCACTTGAGCTAGATTATGACCGTCTTGTCTTCCTCAAGTTGGAACACCTTTCTTGATCTTGATTGCTTGGTGAAGTCTTGCGAATTTTCCCCCCATACACCACTATGGGAAAGACTCTCTTTAAGCATATCTTCACTTATCCATGATCACAATATATATGGCAAGCTTCAAGCATATGATCTCTTCAAGATTCCATCTTGAACTTGCGCTTCGGCTTGATCAATTATCGAATCACTTCTTCTTTCTCCACAATGATGATGTCTTGAAGATTCACATGAGAGCTCACTCAATATTATTCTTCAAGACACACTTGATATAGGCTGAACTCTCTTAAGACGGAATTTAGATCACTCCTTGAATAACACCTTGGTCATCACAAAACCTTCTTTATTTCCATCTTTATACAACCTTGAAACCAACAAATGGTTCAAGCATTGTCTATGGACAAGTCCTACAAATATAACTCAATGCAACCATTAGTCTATAGGGATTGTCATTAATTACCAAAACCACACATGGGGGCTCCATGCTCTTTCAATCTCCCCCATTTTGGTAATTGATGACAATCTCTTTGAGAGGGTTTATATAATGAATTTAAAGAACCAAAACGGTTGCACTAACATCAAATACTACAAAAGTATGTGATGTTAGTAGAACCACCATATATAGAGCAAACTCCCCCACAATCTATGCACGTGTGAATGATCTTGATTTCATTGCATATATTGCCAACGAAGGTTGTTGGTGGAGTTTCCTCTATATACTCAACCATGCAAAGCATGAAAGGCAAATGCTTAAGAACAAAACCAAAGTATAAAACCCAATTCCCTTTAAACCCTCGAAACTTCTCCCCCATTGGCACCAATTGCCGAAATGGGCGGAAAAACTTAGAAGGCCAATATAGTGAGAGTTCCTCCATAATTTGTGCATAAACCAAAAGTATAATTGAAAATATATGCACATATCCAAATATGAAAACTCGGAGGAAATCATCCTATATTGAGGATCAAAGATTGCAAATAAAATAAGATCACATGGTGGATAAACTTCAACAAATGAAGAGAGCAATCAATCGATCCAAAGAACAAATTGAATAAAGATATTATGATAAGACCAAAAGGATGCTCTAAATAATATGAGGAAGCTCCCCAAGGTTTGTGCACGAAATATTCTATTTGAATTAAAGTATAAGGTGCACAAACATGGAATCATCACTCCCTCAATATTATTCAAAACAAAATAATACCAAGTGAAGTCAAATACTATGATGACCGCAAAATGGTGCTTTAAATGAAATGAGGAAGCTCCCCAAGGTACGTGCAAAAAATGGAATGTTTGCATTTGAATACAATTTGCACAACATGGAATCCTCACTCCCTCAATAACATTTAAAACGCAACCATTTGCAAGAGATCATAGATAAGAAATTAAGCTTAACACTTGTGTCAAATAAATCGTTGAGCAACAAGCAAGGGACAACATATTAAAAGGCTCAACCAAAGGAATGTGTGATATGAGTGACAAAGCATATTATAAGACTAATACAAGGATAAGCATAGAGCATCCACATAGTCTTCAATGAATGATATTGCTTAGCATTCCATCCCAACACATAAGGTTCAAATAAGATATCAAATAATGAGATATCATCTCTCATGTGTATGTTTCTAAGTAGACAATATCGCAAAGATAATTATCACAAAGAAACATGTACACACAAAATAGATACTAAGAATAGAACATGATATCCAAAATGAAGTCATGCAATATACCAAGAGATTTTTGCTTTTAAAGCATGGCCAAAGGCTCAATTTATCTTATTGTATATTGATGAACTTCAACCACAAACATGTCAAAGACATCGTAAATATCAACAAGGGAAAGAAGATAGTTGGGATGCTTTGATAAAAACAACAAGTATCAAAACGAAGGATACCAAACGAAAGAAATAAATTTGCAATTTCATCAATATTGCACATGTGAGCTTATTGAGGAATTGATATGCAAAAAGATTGCTAAGTTGACATATATGGGATAGGAGATTCATGAGCATGATTTTTATATGTTCCTAATAATATGTCCTCATCTCAACTTGCTCACATTAAGAGGTTTCATTAGAATCATTGCAAGAACCACATGATTATCAAATAAAGATATCCATGCCAAGAAACAACCTACACAAGATTGGACGCTAGAAAAGTATGCATAAAAAGATACTTGTTACCGAGATATTAAAGGTAGAATGTAGTAGATAGGAGTTCTTCAATAATCCTAGCTTGCCTCAAATTATCATTTAGTCGTCACTTCATCCTTATTATTGAGACAAGCACCAATATATCTCCATGTACCTAAAACAAAGTTCAAGTGCAAGATGGTCCCCAAACTCATTGGGTCCAAAGTAGTTAGAAACTACAACATATAGGACAAACTCCACATAAATATGTGCATATATATATATGAAATTGAATTTCATGCACATCTTAGCCGATTTAGGATTTGATGGAGCTTCTCCTATATATTTGATCAAAGAAAGCAAAAGCATGCCATACAATATACATTTAGTAAATATGCATGCACAAGACTTTTAAGAGCCAAAGGAGATACAATTTAGACAAAGCACCAAGAAGAACAAGCGAGCACATGAAATTGTGAAGCTACAAAAGGTTGTCCAAATTATATCAAAGAATCAAATCAATACAAGATTGACTCCAAAGTTCAACTAGTGAACAAACCAAAAGCCAATGAGCATAAAGGATAACTAAAACACACATGCTCAAAGACATATCTCATTTTAAGAGTGAAAAACAAATTACAAGGAATGAGATAAGCAACTCCCAAAGAGAGCAAGGTTCCAACAACAAACCAAACTCTCCACACTTTTTATGATGGCACACTAAGTACCAAAAAGAAAAGATTTGTCTTCCAACAATAATCAATACCAATTGAAATAAGCACAAGAGTGTGTTATAACAAATATAGGAGAGCTCCCCCAAGATTAGTGCATTATTTATGATTTTGCATTTGGATATAAAATGCACACAAATAGGATCATCACATCTACCTACATAGAAATAACACAAAATAAGTTCAACAAAATCAAATGGAATCACAAGAGTCAAGAAAGACAATGGGAGTTAAAGCAAATACATTTCTTGGTGAGAGATAAGGCAATTAAAAGCAGTAGCCAAAGTAAAGATGATCAATATAAAAATACCACATGATAGATTACCAATTTTCCAAGGAGAAGAGGTATATGGAGTTATTTCCGGTGGTAGTTTACACATAAATCCAAGATCATCTTCACAACAAAAAAGCATATGAAAAGGATAAGAATTAAGCATCATGCCAAAAAAAGATATTCTTGATAGACTCAAATAGTTAAACAATCACACAAACCAATGATTAGGATAACTTGAAGCAAATGGTTTTCCAACTTTGATGTAGTATTCCACATTTTAAACCCTATCAAGAAAGTATCTCACAAACAAGATCCAAAACAAGAGCAATAAAATAATTTTGCAAATTGGAACTTGTTCAAGAAAACATGCCACATAGAAGCAAGATAATTTACAATATCAACACTATGTGACACAACCTCAAATATACACATTTCATGGATTTGTAATATGCACAAAGCACAATACTCCCCCATAATGTGATAAAACCAATTTTCAAATAAGTTGTTAAAGTCAATTTCCATAGAGCCCGGAAATTCTGAGGAGGACCGGAGTCTCCAGGGTTGAACCACCGGAGTCTCCGGAGTAGAACCACCGAAGTCTCCGAGGTAGACCCAACGGAGTCTCCGGGGTAGAACCAATGGAATCTCCAAACCTAGAAAATTAAACTTTACCAATAAGAGGCAAATAGAATCCAACACGATGATTAATGGACATTATAGAATTTGAATTTCTCATGAAAATGACATACCACATAGAGACTAGATAATCTTTGAATATCAACACTAAGTGGTATTCCACATGTACACACATTTTTAGGATTGTGAAGTGCCAAAGCATATCACTCCCCCAAAATGGGATGGTCCATTAATCACTCACAAGAGCCAAATAAGATAGATCAAGATGCAATGGGCTCAACGATAACAACCGTACATGGTGTGCAAACCAACATGCACATACTTGATTACTCAAAATAAAGCATTTAGGGAGCACAACATATACAAACACATGCAAGATACAAAACCACACACATGCGAAGGGGCGAGTAACTTTCAATGTAGATAAGTTGAATACATGTTACCGCAAGGAGGAACAATGAATATATGATAGAAATAAGATAATCTAATTGACTTGACTTGAGACAATATAATTAATGAAGATCCCTTAATTCTTCATGATATAGCCAAGTCTCCAAAGCCCTCCATTAAACACCTATTGATCAAGTTTTGGCTTGATGGTCCCCAACCAAGTTGGGTCCTAAGAGGTTAGTCACAATAGGTTTGGCAACCCAAATGGTTCTTTTCTTGACACCACTTTGAGTACCAACAAATTTGGCAAACACATTTCCAACCTTATCCTTACAAAGTGAATAAGCATCATTGATTATGATAGGGTTGGATGAGTTACCAATAGAGCATGTAGAAGAAAGGTGACCCTTCTCACGACATATGTAGCAAGATCTTATCTTTCCTTTCTTCTCATTTGATTTCTCCACAATGGGAGCATTGGGTTGATTCTTCTTAGGAGGTAGCTTTTCTTCATCTTGAGGAAGAATTTGAGTTTGAGCTTGAGGCCGCTTCCCTTTTTGCTTCTCACTTAGATGCTTCTTCTTCAATGAGCAAGACCTAACATGATGCCCTTCAATTTTGCACTTGAAGCAAACAATCTTGGCCGGATCCTTGACTTGCTCTTGGCCCTTCTTCTTGTTGAAGATTTTGGACTTCTTCTTGTTGTTAGAGATAAATCCAAGTCCACTCTTGTCATTGGAGGATTTTTGCGCACTCAACATCTTGTCAAGTTTGGACTTCCCTTTATGAATTTTTACCAAGTCTTTCTTCAACAAAGTGACTTGGGCCTCGAGCTCTTTAATTTCCTCTACATGGTTAGTTACAACACAAGTACTAGAGGAAGTAGAAGCTATATTGTTAGAGCAACAAGGCAAGGAGAGTAATTCATCATAAGATGTAGCAATAGTATAAGTGGATGAATTACGAGGACTAGCACATGGCAATATAGCATTTTGGGAAGTAGTGCTAGTGACCACATGAGGTTCACAAGATGTTACCTTTGTAGACATATCCTCATAAGATAACTTTAGGCGAGCATGGGACACTAGAAGATCCTTATTAGAGCTAGATAGCTTTTATGACTTTCTTCCAATATCCCATACTTGCTAGTTAGCAACTCAAGTTGAGCCCTTAGCTCAACATTCTCCTTCAAGATAGATGCTTCACAAGAAGTAGAGTTAGTAGCACAAGCATTATGATTAACCGAAAGAGGAGAAGGCAACTTGGAATACTCTTTTAAATAAGAAGCTTTTAGTTGCTCATGTGACTCGGTGAGTTTGGTGAGCATACTCTCAATGTCCCTAGAGCCATTTTTTAGGTGCTCAACATCCTCAAGAAGTTTAGCATTAACAAAAACAAGCTTATCATTTTTTAATTTTAAATCATTTGCCACCTCAAGAGCTCTATCATGGGTTTTCTTTACTCTAGACAATTCTAGAGCAAAATTCTCCTCAAGAGCTTCGTTGGTGCTTTGTTCTTTTAAAAGAGTCTTTTTAAAATCATTGGTAAGACTATGAAGATTCTCAATAGTTTCTTCTTGCTCTTCGTCATGAGATTGAATGACAAGGGTATATTTAATAGAGCCCGTTAGTTGAGTACCCCTGAGGCCCGTTAAGCTAGGCCCAATTGTAATGATAGTCGAATACGAGTTCTTACCGTATGTCAATATTGTAATCTGTATCGTACCCTACCCGATCCTCGACACCTGGCCACCTATATATAGGGGCCAGGAGGGGACGGTGTAGGGCAGATTGAAAGCAAGCCAGGTTGAACACCCAAGTTTACTTTCGATACACACCTATTTCGATTAACTTTACCTTCGAGTTCATCCGACGCCCTATCTCCCCGATCCCAAGTCCTTCATCTAGGACATTTGTCGAGTTTAACCCTCGTCAATTGGCGCCGACCGTGGGGACCTTGGGCGTTGGAATCATGAATTCGACGGCTTTTTCGCTTTTAGCCAATAGCAGTACAGAAGTCGACGAAAATCAAGAAATGGAGTTGACAATTGGAAGTTTGAGCATCCTCATCGGGCCACCGGGTTCATCCCGCCTCTCGGATTCGACGAAACCAGATCCGTCGGCAAGCAGGCCCGAAACAGAGGAAACATTGAAGTCATCAGAAGACTCTTCCAGCGAGGTAAACTCGCCGGTCAGCTCAGAAAAAGCATCAATCGCAGAAGGCGACGAAATTCAGGAAAAATTCGACTCAGAAGAAAAAGCGTGTCAGACGTACAACAACGCAAAGGACTTCGCCAAGGGAAGCAGCGGCGTCTCCAAAGTACATCAGTTATGCATCATTATCACTGAAGCAGAAGAAGGAAACAACAGCGAAGGAAGCAAAAAGGTCGACAAGCAAGTCAAAAAAATGAAAGATCACAACAAAAAGGGAAAAGAGAAAGTCCATGTCTCGGCTGGTGAATGGAGAATGATCAAGTCAGCCATTAATCATGGTACAGAAGTACCCGAAGGATCGAGAAGAGAAGTTCTAATGGGATATCAGTATGCATTATACCAACACAGGAAGAAGCTAAGGGAGGAAAGAGAAATGGTGTTCCAAGACAATAACAGTATATCAAGGGAGGAATACTGGGAAGACTATAGTGAAGATTCAGAATATAGCAGAGAGAGGCGCGGAGATCCAAAACACAACAGGAGGGCGACAGCATGCGGCAGAGAAGAAAGGTACTCAAGGAGCCCCACCCCGCAGTTAGAAGAGGAGGAAGATGACTTGATACAAAGAACGCCAGAGGCAGCATTGGCAGCAGCACAAGCATATTTACTAGCCACAAGACCAGAGCATGGAGACCCGCGAGAAGATATGCACCGAGCCGCGATACGAAGCCTCGGAATAGTAGAAGGTAAGATCAGGGAACAAGGCCCAGAGACGAAGTCGACAAATCACAAGGAGAAGTTCAGATACAATCGCGCAGACAACGACTACAGCGAGTTATTAGAAGAGAAAAAGCAGCAGAAGGAGGATGCAAGAAGTATAATAGCACAAGCTCGAGTAAACAAATCGCGACATGCTTGGAGGGAAGAAAATTACGAAGACGATGATAAAGATATGGGTGCGTTATGCTTTACCCGCAGGGTTCGCAAAACGCGGGTACCCAAAGGATTCAAACTACCACACGACCAGAATAAGTACGACGGGTCACAAGAACCTACCTTATGGCTATCAGATTATCTACAGGCAGTACAGATACTAGGAGGAACAAAGGCGACTACAATGCAAAGTTTGCAGCTGCATCTCACCGGCGCCGCACGGTCCTGGTTGAACACCTTACCCGATGAATCCATTGGAAGTTGGGGGGAACTCGAAAGTCAATTCACAAGAAATTTTTGCTCCACCTACAAGCGCCCAGCATCACTGGAAGAAGTTAAAGCATGTGTGCAGAAGAAAGGGGAAACGCTACGCTCTTATATACAACGCTGGAGTATAATCAAAAACTCAGCAGAAGACGTCTCCGACGAACGAGCAATAGACGCCTTTTCGGAAGGACTTCGTCGCTCAGATCTTGTGGAAGAAATAGGAAGAACAAGACCTACGACAGTAGCTGAGCTAATGGAACAAGCCAACAAATTCGCTGATGGAGAAGACGCGTATAACAACAAAAGAGGACGTTCACCAGAAGTCGACAGAATAAGTCGACAGAGGAGACGACACCGCAGCAGGGATAACCAAGGAAGGCGAAATCAGGTAGCCGCGGGTTACATACTAGAAGAAGAGGAAGGGTATGAAAGTAGGAGGTTCCAGGTAGAAGGAGTAGAAAAATCGAGATACTCTGGTCCTTCGGCCGGGGATATGCTATACGGACCTTGTCGAATCCACTACGCGTATCTCGACGGGAAAAGGGTCTCAAATCACCAAATGAAGGACTGCAGAACATTCCTAAGGTTGCAAAGCGCAATGGGTTCAAGCCAAGAAGGGAGGCAAGGAGAAAGACGTAGAAGTCAAGGATATCAAATGCAAAGGCTAGCAAAGCACTTATAGTCAAAAGTGTACATATCAGCCATGATTCAACCGGTGCCCAAGTCAAAGAAAGAGCGAAAGAGCATATCCAGACAAGTAAACCTAGCAATATCATCACCACCAGCTACCACAGAGTACCTACGATGGTCAGAGCAACCAGTCAAGTTCAGTAGAGCAGACCACCCAAGAAAAGTTCCCAGGCCGGGCCACTCGCCTATGGTTCTAAAAGCACAAATAGGAGGGTACGACATCGGAAGAGTGTTCATGGATGCAGGGAGCGGCATAAACTTAATATATGCTAGAACACTAAAGGCGATGTGCATCTCGCTGACGAGTCTGAAGCCAACAGATTGCTCTTTCCATGGAATAGTACCAGGAGCAGCAAATTACCCCTTGGGAAGAATAGAACTCGATGTCTGCTTTGGCAGCAGCGAAAATTATAGAAGAGAGAAACTGGAGTTTGAAGTTATGGATTGGCCATCACAATATCATGCAATCCTGGGGCGCCCAGCATTTGCAAAATTCATGGCAGTACCACACTACGCGTATCTTACGTTAAAAATTCCAGGGCCCAATGGAACAATCACAGTACAAGGGAGCTTTGAAGTATCCAATACATGCGACAGGGAATTCAACAGGATGGCGCAAACCTTCAGCATGACAGCAGAGTATAAGAGGTTAAAGGGAGAAACAGATCACAATGTACTACCCGACGTTGGACGATCCCTGCTAGATCAGGCTTTCGACACGTCTCAGGACTCGAAGAAAATTCAGGTCCATCCTACAGATGCAAGCAAGACAACATCAATTGCGGTAAACTTGGATCCCGCATAGGAAAGCGCGCTCATCGAGTTCCTCCGTGAGTGCTGGGAAATCTTCGCCTGGTGTCCATCAGACATGCCAGGGGTTCCCAGGGAACTCGTCGAGCACGCATTGAACGTAGATCCCAAGGCAAAGCCAGTTAAGCAGCCACTACGACGATTCGATGAACCTAAGAGGAAGGCGATAGCATCAGAGTTGCACAGGCTAGAAAATGCCGGATTCATCAGAGAAATAAAAACTTCGAGTTGGGTGTCGAACCCAGTCATAGTACCCAAGAAGAATACAGACGTACAAAGAGTATGTATCGACTACACATCTCTCAATAAGCATTGTCCAAAGGATCCCTTCCCTTTACCCCGCATCGATCAAATAATCGATTCAACAGCGGGATGCGCAAGGCTTTCCTTTTTGGACGCATACTCTGGCTACAATCAGATCAAACTGAAGAGAGAAGACGAAGAAAAAACGGCCTTCATCACACCATATGGGGTGTTTTACTACCAAGTGATGTCGTTCGGCTTAAAAAACGCAGGAGCAACTTATCAAAGGATGATGCAAAGTTGCCTCGGGAGCCAAATAGGGCGCAACATACAAGTCTACATTGATGATGTAGTCATCACCACAAGAGAGGAGAAATCCCTAATCAGCGACTTGGCAGAAACCTTTGATAACCTGAGCAGGTACAAGCTTAAGCTTAACCCGACAAAGTGCTCTTTCGGCGTCTCGGCAGGACAACTTTTAGGATTCCTGGTATCAGCACGAGGAATAGAGGCGAACCCAGAGAAGATTCAAGAAATTTTGACAATGGGGAAACCCACGAAACTACACGACGTACAGAAACTTGCAGGACGCGTCGCGGCATTAAGTCGCTTCGTGGATCGATTAGGGGAGAAGGCGCTTCCTTTTTATGCACTTATGAAGAAGTCAGACGATAAATTTGAGTGGACAGAAGAAGCAGACGCAGCGTTTGCACAGTTGAAAAAAGTGCTTTCCATGCCACCAGTGCTGGTCGCACCAAAAGAGAAAGAACCACTACTATTGTACATCGCCGCAACCCATCAGGTGGTGAGCACGGTATTAGTAGTCGAAAGAAGCGAAGAAGGAAAAGCCCACGGCGTCCAGAGGCCAGTATATTTCATCAGTGAAGTGTTGTCTCCAACAAAACAAAGGTACCCGCACTATCAGAAATTGGCATATAGTGTCTTCACCACCGCACGAAAACTACGACAGTATTTTACGGTGCACCCAATTATAGTGGTCAACGAGGCGCCATTGTCGAACATATTGAATAATCCCTCAGCAACAGGACGTGTCTCTTTGTGGGGAATCGAGTTATCTCCCATGGACATCACGTACGAAAAAAGGAAGGCGATTAAGTCGCAAGTTTTGCCAGATTTTACAGCAGAGTGGTTGGAGCTGCAAAGCACAGGACCACCAGATTTATCCAGTGCTTGGACAATGTACTTCGACGGTTCTAAAAGAGTCCAAGGCGCAGGCGCAGGAGTGGTGTTGATATCACCTCATGGCGACAAATTAAAGTACGTCTTAAGGATGAGCTTTCCACAGGCTTCTAACAATGAAGCGGAGTACGAGGCTCTGTTGCATGGAATGAAGATGGCTAAAGCTTGTGGAGCAACTCGCCTGAAAATATTTGGAGATTCCAACCTTGTTGTTCAGCAAGTTATGAACAGGTGTGACACAATCAATGACAACATGATGGCCTACAAGAATTTGTACCACTATCTAGAAGGAACGTTCGATGGATGCGAAGTCTCGCACATCAGCAGGAATAGCAATGAAGAAGCCGACACTTTAGCAAATATCGGATCACAATGCTTACCTGTGCCGTCTGGAGTATTTTGGGAAGAAATAGCGGAAAGATCAATAAAAAACGATAAAAGTTCGACTACCACAGCAGGCTCGGGGGCTACGACAGAACCAGAGGAGGTCATGATGATAGAAGAAACATGGATGCAGCCATATCTTGCGTACATGATAAATAAAAAACTACCAGAAGATGCAGTGGAGGCTAAAAGGATAACTCGAAGATCGAAAGCGTTTGTCGTGTTGGAAGGAAAATTATACAAGAGAAGTATTACCGGCGTTTTACAGCGTTGTGTAACACCCCAGGAAGGGCAAGCAATATTGAAAGACATACATGGCGGAGTATGTGGCCATCATGCTAGCAGCAGAGCAATAGCAGCAAAAGCTTTTCGAGCGGGATTCTACTGGCTAACAGCTATCGAGGATGCAAAAGATATAGTTCGAAAGTGTGAAGCATGTCAAAGGTTTGCATCTAGACCGCATGCACCAGCAGCAGAGTTACAAACAATACCATTATCTTGGCCTTTTGCACAATGGGGACTCGATATGGTGGGAAAGTTACATAAGTCCTGGCCAGGAGGGCATGTCTACATGTTAGTGGCAGTCGATAAATTCACCAAATGGGTGGAAGCGGCCCCGGTGACGACTCAAGATTCTACAGCAGCAATCAACTTCATCAAGTCGATAGTTTTTCGTTTTGGCGTACCATACAGTATCATCACAGACAATGGGACAAATTTCACTTCAAAGGAATTCAAAAGTTATTGCGAAGGATTGGGGATCAAGCTCAAATTCGCATCTGTGGCGCACCCGAAGACGAACGGGCAAGTCGAAAAAGCCAATGGCTTGATATGTAGTGGAATAAAAAAGAGGCTTTTAGCACCTCTCGAGAAAGCCAAGAGCGCTTGGGTAGAAGAATTGCCCTCTGTTCTTTGGAGCCTAAGAACTACGCCCAATGCAGCAACTCAAGAAACTCCTTTCTTCTTGGTCCATGGCGCAGAAGCCGTGCTTCCAGTCGAAGTTACACACGAGGCCCCAAGAGTGACAGCGTATGACGAGGCGACGTCGACAGAAGCATTGCAAGACGACGTCGATGCGCTAGATGAAGCAAGAGACAAATCGTTAGAAAGGGCTACGCAATATCAACAAAGCTTACGAAACTACCATAGTAGTCGAGTTCGTCCACGATCCTTCGTGGTGGGAGACCTCGTTTTGAGACTCAGGCAAGATAGCCACGGGAAATTGGAATCCCCTTGGGTGGGACCTTACATCGTCACCGAAGTAATACCAGGAGGAGCATATCGACTACAAGATAAGAAGACTAGGAAGGACAAGAGCAACCCGTGGAATGCAGAACAGCTACGACGTTTTTACGCGTAGACTAAATATAGAGGTATCAATATATTCGAGTTAGCCTTCTGAACCCAGAACATGAGGCCACAGGTCGGGGTCTTTGGGTTGAACTCAACAAAATTGTACGATTCTTTTGTTACTTCTC
The DNA here is from genome assembly GCA_007115705.1 of Dactylis glomerata. NCBI lineage: Eukaryota > Viridiplantae > Streptophyta > Magnoliopsida > Poales > Poaceae > Dactylis > Dactylis glomerata. The sequence goes on from QXEO01000129.1 coordinate 804,272, forward strand.
CGCTCGGGGGCTTCAACCCCTGGGTCGTACGAAAAGAATTATTATGGCAAGATGGAGGCTTTTCTTCATTGTAAGGTTGTTTAGACAACCCGATGAATATTGAGAGAACTTGGTTCATAAGAAGAACCCGATATTATTCCTACCTTTTTTGGTTCGCAAAGAGCCCGATATATGGAAAACATACCTCAGAACATGACTTGTTCTCATGGTACTAGCAAAAGACATCGACACCAAGTACGAATATTCATTACAGATAAGCATGGTAGCAAGGACATGATAAAATGAAATTACATAAAAGACACAACAAGTCCTAATGGAAGCAGACTTCAAGCTTCATACTCCTTCTGGCAAAGAGTGCCATCGTAGATCTTCACGTCAAACTTTGACGTACCGATATGGAAGTCGAAGGCCATGAAGAAGCCTTGGTGGATGTCGTGGTCCTCAGCAAACTGCGACCAGCCACCCCTGAAGTACTGCTCGCCGTTGCCATCATACCACACCTCCACCTCGTATGGGATGCCACCGCCAGACTGTTCACGGAGAACCGCCTCTCGCAGTTCGCGGCCATCCATAAACTTCGTGAAATTCAGCGGCAGGCGCTGAATCTCACGACACTACGCCATGGCAATGCAAAGGAAGGAAAAGATCCGGGGAGGCGCAGCAGGAGCAGCTGGAGTAGCAGGAGGAGCAGTGATTGGACCTGAAGCGACGTTAGTCACTTTGGGTTTGTTCTTGCTACCAGGTGGGCGGCCGGGACGACGCTTAGCCGGAGCGTCCGAAGAAGTTCCTGCGGTGGCCGGCGTGGTGTTCTTGTTCTTACTTCCACGAGGGCGACCCCGACCTCGTGGCGCCACCGGGGAGCCAAGGGTCAGACGAGAACCTTCAGCATCAGCCATGAGCACAACAGAAAAATCTCGGAAAAACCCTAGATGGAGGAAGAAGATGATGCGGCGGAGGAGGAGTCTGATTAGGGTTTTTTACCTTAATCAGCAGGCGCTTTATTTATAAGCACGTACTATTGGGCCTTCGGGCTACAGCAAAGCCCGTGAACATAATTTACAACAGGAGTTAAATTCTGCGCACAGCAGACGATAATATCAAAGAAGAAGAATAAGAAAAGGAGATTATGCGATATGAAAACCTTGACTTGGACTCGGGGGCTCGTCAACAGTAAGATGTTCACAGAAGAAAGAAGAGCCGAACTTTGAGCCTATGCTTGACTACAAGTCGCCAAACATAGCCTCGGGGGCTACTCCCATCGGGAGCGCTGAGCGCGCACCCGATAGAGATGAGATAATCAATATTGGAGATGCGGAAGGATAAGCATACAAACTTCGACTACGTAGTCGACAAACTGAAGAGAGATTACTCCCATCGGGAGCGAAGAAGATTAATTTAAAATCTGAAATTCTTTAGTTTTATCAGTCAAAATTTGACTGCGAATATGAGATTCTCGAGTTGTGTTATCGCAACACGACTCGAATGCCGTGACTTGTCACGAAGGTAAGACCCTGGGATCCATCCTGTGTGGCCTGGTATACGCACATGGATGCGCTCTGCTGGTATGTATCCGTGTCTACGACGCGAAGAAAATCCTGGTGGACGCACTGGGTACCCTGAGAACCACTGGGATTCATTCTTTATAAGTCCTAAATGCGGCAAAAGAATGGATTTGACCGGTATCCCGAATTCAAGTCCAAGGGGATTGAATTTGAAGTAGGTGGCAAGTATCTGTTCCGGCAGTTAACTGACCTCTTGATCCGTCAGAGTTGTCAGGCTTGTTCATCAAAACCCCTTGCGAAAGAATATCATGAAAATAAGTCGCAAAGACCAAGTCGAAGATTTGAAGATAAGAAGAAGTCGAGGAATTGGTCAAGTCGAAGATTTAAAGATTAGAGATTCAACCTGAATCTGCAATTCTGGTAGAATCTCAGGGGCTACTGACAAGGGTATATTTAATAGAGCCCGTTACTTGAGTACCCCTGAGGCCCGTTAAGCTAGGCCCAATTGTAATGATAGTCGAATACGAGTTCTTACCGTATGTCGATATTGTAATCTGTATCGTACCCTACCCGATCCTCGAGACCTGGCCACCTATATATAGGGGCCAGGAGGGGACGGTGTAGGGCAGATTGAAAGCAAGCCAGGTTGAACACCCAAGTTTACTTTCGATACACACCTATTTCGATTAACTTTACCTTCGAGTTCATCCGACGCCCTATCTCCCCGATCCTAAGTCCTTCATCTAGGACATTTGTCGAGTTTAACCCTCGTCATTGAAGCTCATCAATAATTTTCTTGCTCTCAATAGCAGCAACCAAAATATCAACGAAGTTAGAGCAAGCAATTTTCTTCTTACCAATAGCATAAAAGACTATTTCTCCCTTCTTTTTTAAAGAGGCTAGATAATCATCATCTTCTTCATGATCACTAGATATAGTGGGTTCCAAAGAAGGAGTTACCTTTGAATCCCTAGCCATAAGACATATCACTAGTGGGGACGGGGCCTCCAGTCCCGGCCCGTAAGGGGCTTTAGTCCCGGTTTGCAAACCGGGACCCCAGCCGCGGGACTAAAGGCTGAACCTTTAGTCCCGGCCCGCTTACCAGCCGGGACTGGAGGGTGTCCACGTGGGCACCTCGGAGCGAATCAGGGCCAGGACCTTTAGTCCCGGTTTGTAACACAGACCGGGACTAAAGGGCATCTGCAGATTTTTGTTTTTTGCTTTAGGGTTTTAGGGTTTAGGGGTTTTAGGGTTTTACGTGGGGGATTAACGTGATGCCCCGTTTGGTGCCTTGGTGTTCGGGAATTAGTTTATGCATATATATAAGATTAACTTATCTTACAAGCGAGCATATATATACAATTATATGGAGATCAGAATTATCGGGACAAGAGCCCGTCTATTCGATTACATGGACCAACATCAGTAATGGCCCCTAGCTACACTAAATCGTCCTTTGTCGTCTATAGCTTCTATCCTCAGAAAGGCCGCTAGCTCCTCTGCAACAGCAATCACGCGTTGCTCTGGTAGGTACTTCTCCCGCATGGCCGTGTACTATATAAGAAGAGGAGATGAATATGAATATCAATCATGATAACAAAGAATGACGAGTAAAAATAGAGGTGTGAATGTTTATTGCTTACATCGTATCTGTAATCCTTGTGCTCAGAGGTAAACGTGCGAATGGTCTCGCAAACATAGTATCCACATAGATGCGTCCCCCGTGGCTGCTGGTCGCACTTTACGAGAATAGAATATATATAATCAAAATAATAATCTAGCATTACAAATGTATTGAAAATAGAAGTATATCATACTACTACTTACCTGAGCCGCTCTAAAGGTCAGCTTCTCATGCCGGATACCGGGAGTCACGCACTTGAACCGCTTCCAAACCCTGCCCGACAAGGAAAATGATTTGCTAAGTTTTTAATTAATTGATATATCAGAAAATCATCGAAAGAGACCGATAGAGCACAAGAATGATTGAAATTACCCTTGGAGCATGTCCTGCAGGCTTTGGAACTGTTCCAAGGGTCTCGATAATGGGTCGAAGGCATCAACTCTTCCCTTATCAATTTGAATGTCCAACAGAATCCAGTGGTAGCTGCACATGTATATATATATATGTGTCAGTAACTTATCAATTACACTCATAAGTGAATGGATACAACACAGTAAGACCCTCACCTGAAGTTGTATGGAAACAATATGTGGTCACAGAAATTTTGATCTGTTAGAAACCTTAGAAGGTTTTCCTCCGTCTCCTTGGGGTTATCAGTTAGCGTCGCTATATGTATTTTATCTGGGTCAATAAACCCAATATTGTGGATGTTCCTACTTTTACATTCCAGAATCTTCATTCTGCATAATAGAGTACAAGTCAGAACGGAACAAGTTATATGTAGAAAATGAATTGAAATAACTGAACAAGTTATATGTAGACAATGAATTGAAATAACTGAACAAGTTATATGTAGACAACGAATTGAAAAACTTACAGACAATAGCAACTCATAAGCAATTTGTCGAGGGCGTCAGCATTGTACATCTGGAAGAGTTCATCAAAGTCGATATGGATGTCTTCGGGACGGCCGTAGTACTCCCGTGGGACAAGCGCCACGATCATCGTTCTCCCTTTATTTGATTCACTTAAGTACCATGTATGCAAGTAACGCATATTTGTTGGGAGATCATCAAACTTATCTTTGCTGACCAAAGGCGCTCCCATGACAAACTGTGGCTTAGGGGCTACCACAGCCTTGGGTACCACGTCGTCTTGGGAAACCAGAATGACTTCAACCGGGATACCCCATTCATCCGCCCACTTCTTTGCTAATCCCAAATCTTGCCCCTGCACTTGAGAGGGAACATTCTCGGGTAACACCCTGAGGGGTGGGATCGACTGTTTGGCCTGTTGTCCAAGCTGAGGAACGTCTGATCTTATTTTGCTTGTAGTTGAACTTGATTTGCTCCCACTTGCACTTGCACTTGCACGTGACCTGCTCTTTTTCCCTTCCTTCTGCAATGTACGTGTATAGTCGTCAGGCTTATGGTGTAACTCATACTGTGATGGAAGGGTCGTGAAGTATTTTGCATATGCTATTTGCTTCTCGGTGTATTCCGGGCGGGGCTCGGGTTCCTTCTTTTTCATCTGCGCATCATAATGTTCCTTTGCTATCCTGGCGTTTTCCTCGTCGGTACGATCATAAGGTCTGATAGGAAGATTAGCATGAGGTACCTTTGGGAGGGGCGACAGTTTGCGCTTTGGGGAGCTCCGTCGCTTAGAACTCATGGACGGAGCGTTCTTGCTGGCACGCTTCCGCTTAGTATCCTTAGCGGGCGGCGGCGGAGACGGCCGACCCAAGTCCGGCGGCGGTGATCGAGATGGACTCGTGTTGTGGTGGCCGTCGTCATGTGGAGGGCTTGGAGGTGATGGAGGTGTAGGTGACCTGCGACGACTCGGAGGCGGTGTTGTCCTTGGGGTCGAGCCTGGAAGCTTGATGTAGTTCTTGTCCCATAGGATGACTCCACCCAGTACTTCTCCGAGTGTCCTCTCATCTTCGGGTCCAGCCATGTCGAGCTCCATATCATGAAACCCCGCCATGATTTCATCCACCCCGACTTTAGCAAAGCCAGCTGGAATCTCACGGCCATGCCAGCGTGCATCAGGGCCAGAAGGTAAAGCTTGTCCGACGGCCACCTTCATGGATATGTTCTTGAATTTCTGATGGAGTTCACATGATGTTGACTCCTTGATTCCATCCACGGGGTAGCCGGGACCGCCCTCTATCATTCTTCGTGCATCGTCGGGCGGGGCCTCAGATTCAGCCACGCTGCTTTTCCGCTTAGATGGGGCGCCGATAATATCGAGTCCAGGATCTTCCTGGCGCGCTACTCCTCTAAGCTCGTCGATCTGCTTCTGTTGCTCGTTAAGCCTGGCAAGCAACTGGTTGAACTTGTCATTCTCCTCATCCTGCTGTCGCTTCTTTGCTCTCGCCCGGCTTCTGTAAGTGTCTTGGTCTCTGGCAAACCCAAGCCACCACGGGTAAGAAGGACCGAAGCCTCGCGTTCGTCCTCCATGTTCGTCATTGCCGAGGACCAGTGTGAGCAAATCTTTCTCTCTATCTGCAGTGAACTGTCTTTTTCCCTCTTTAATTTCTTTCACTATCTTTTTCCAATTCTCCCTGGGTATCCTAAGACCGTCACTGCAGATAAGGTCCCCTGTTTCTTCGTCGTACGAACCACCATGCGCAAGGAACCAATTCCTTGCTCTTATTTCCCACTCATCACGGATGGGTTCAGGTATGATGCCTTTAGCTAGCAAATCTTGCTCTTTCTTATCCCACTTTGGGATGGCATTCTCATAGCCCCCTGGCCCAAGCGTGTGGTGATATTTCTTCTTGTCGGCATTTTTCTTGTTCTTTACTGATAATGCCTTGGCATCTTCTGACTCCTTGTACTCCTGAAATGCCTTCCAGTGATTCGCCTGCTTGGCTAGATACCCCTCGAATACTGGCACTTTCTTTGTCTTCCGGTATTCTTTCCATAGCTTCTTCTTCCAGCTACGGAACAGTTCGGCCATCTTCTTTAGAGTCCACTGCTTGACTTTGGCCCTCAGTTTATTTGCGGCGTCTTGATTCTCACATTCTGGCAGGTTGAAATGTGACATGATATCATTCCAAAGATTATCTTTGTACCTTTCGGCGACATAGTCACTATCGGCTGCCCCTTTGCGCTTGTTCCACTCCCGAACGCTGATTGGGACGTGATCCCTAACGAGAACTCCGCATTGCTTCTTGAATGTGTCAGCAGCATTCTTAGGAAGCTTTGGTTCGCCCGTAGGCAATATCACCTCAAAGGTGTAATGCGTCCGTGCGTCCAACTTTTTAGTCGGGCCTCGTTTCGTAGATTTGCTCGATGTGGAGGCCTAAGAGGGAGAAACATTCGTCAAATGAATGTATATGTATACAATATAGAGCTATCTCCAATATTATTCACATATTACAAGTGATTGTCGAACTTCATATGTATACCTCGCCGGACTTTATTATTTCTCCACCGGCTTCTCCACCGGCTTCTCCATCAGTGGAGCTATCACCTTCTCCGTCATTGGAGCTATCTCCGGCCCCATCGGCTTCATCTTCGTGTCAATCAACCTCCATTCCATCTCCGGAGGGGTTTAGATATGACGACGGAGATTCAGCAGGTTCAACGTCGGGGGCGTCTTTGATTATATCTTCGATAAGTTCTTCCTCTTCGAGGTTCCTGCTATGTGGATCCATAGTTCTGCAAAAAATAAACATTTGATTAACTAAATAATATTCTAACTAAATAATATTCTATTTGCAAATAAATTCTATATCTATCTAAATAATTCTATTCTAACTATATCTATCTAAATAATTCTATTCTAACTATATCTATCTAAATAATTCTATTCTAACTAATTCTATATCTATCTAAATAATTCTATTCACACGCTAATCGCCAACTCACACTTGTGCAAATCGATTCATGAATGGGAACAAGAAGAATTCTAGAACAATCGCCAAGTTTCATTCTTAATAAATGTGTATAAAAAAGAGCTGAGATACTCGAGGTTGGAAGATTCACTAGCATAGATAACCTAGAGGGAGGGAGGGAGGGATGTGTGTGGGTGAGAGAGGGGGGAGGGGAGAGGATATCTCACTAAGTGATTAGAGTTGCAATACGATGTTATTTAACCCTTCGTAATTTTTAAAAAAATGAGAGCTTAGCCTTAGCCTCTACATTGAGGCGATACACACAACCTTTTTTATTACTTTGTTCAGATCAACATAAGACAATTACGGATCAGCATGGGTTAAGATATATACATAAATCATCTAAAAATAAGAAGCAACAAGAAACTATCTATTTTTAATTCTATTAATATACCGTAATCCACTGAAAATAAAAGTCACGTGCAATCCATACTTGGATCAAACGCATGCACACATCTCATGGATGTTCTTTCAACGGTAACAACTAGTTGTATTTACGCATCAACAGTCGAAAAGAAGAGCCAAAAAACGTCATGTCATGTCAATTATATCTAAATAATTCTATTCTAACTAATTCTATATCTATCTAATTCTATATCTAACTAGCTAACCCTAACCCTAACACTCTAACTAATTCTATATCTAACTAGCTAACTAATTCTATTCTAACTAGCTAACTAATTCTATTCTAACTATCTAACTAATTCTATATCTAACTTCTATATCTAACTAGCTAACTAATTCTATATCTAACCCTAACCCTAACACTCTAACTAATTAACAAATTAACTTTTTTTGCAAAAAAAACCTTGCAGACGTCGGCGGCACGGCGGGTGCTGCAGGCGCGGCGGCGTAGGCGCGGCGGCGCGGCGCGGCTGCTGGCGGCGCGGCGGCGCTTGGAGGTGACCGGCTGCTGGCGGCGCGGCGGCGCGGCTGCTGGCAGGCGCGGCGGGCGGCGGGTGCTGCAGGCGCGGCGGGTGAATGCGGCGGGGCGGCGGACTGTGGCGGCGCTGCGGCGGCTGGTGCGGTCGTCGGCGGCAGCCTGGCGGCGTCTGTCTCTGTTCTCCTCGCGCGCGAAACTGCAAAGTGTTTCGCGGCGGGGAAGAAGAGGAAGTTTTATACCCCGGGACCTTTAGTCCCGGGCGGTGGCTCAGGCCGGGACTAAAGGCCCCCCTTTAGTCCCGGTTTGAGCCACCGCCCGGGACTAAAGGCCCCGGGTGGGGGTTTCAGCAGCCAGGGCCTTTAGTCCCGGTCTGTGGCACGGACCGGGACTAAAGGCCTATTTTCTGTTTTTTCTTTTATTTGGTTTATAAATAGTTATCTGTTTGCATATTTGAGAATTTAACAAAACTATAAAAATGAAAAGTGTTTGAAATTGGATAAATAATTCAAAACTCTTTTATATTTTAAAAATTAATTATTTTAACTATCCTAAGTATTAACTATTTTGCCATTTTCAATTAAAAACTATGTTTATTAATATTCTTTTTGCATATTTGAGAATTTGACAAAACTATAAAAATGAAAAGTGTTTGAAATTGAATAGATAATTCAAAACTATTTTCTATTTTACAAATTAATTATTTTAACTATCCTAAGTATTAATTATTTTGCCATTTTCAATTAAAAACTATGTTTATTAATATTCTTTTTGCATATTTGAGAATTTGACAAAACTATAAAAATGAAAAGTGTTTGAAATTGAATAGATAATTCAAAACTATTTTCTATTTTACAAATTAATTAATTTAACTATCCTAAGTATTAACTATTTTGCCATTTTCAATTAAAAACTATGTTTATTAATATTCTTTTTGCATATTTGAGAATTTGACAAAACTATAAAAATGAAAAGTGTTTGAAATTGAATAGATAATTCAAAACTATTTTCTATTTTACAAATTAATTATTTTAACTATCCTAAGTATTAATTATTTTGCCATTTTCAATTAAAAACTATGTTTATTAATATTCTTTTTGCATATTTGAGAATTTGACAAAACTATAAAAATGAAAAGTGGTTGAGGCGGGAGACGGCGGCCATTGCTTTTGTTTTGGCTTTGAGGGGAGGGGCTTTAGAAAGACGCAGCACGGTGTGTAAAAAGAGCAGGACGGGAAAAGAACTAGTGAGAATCTTCATCATGCATTACATACAAGATTTAATACATTATTACATTATTGCACCAACAATCCTAACTATTATTTCTGTTTTCTTCTAGGTCGTAGCCATGGAGAATCTTCATCATTCAGTAGGATGCTTGGGTCAGTCTTCACTTTGAAGGGCGGAATTTCATGAAACTTATTATAATCTATTGACATGTCTGTCTTGTCATCTACTCCCACGATGTTTCTTTTCCCTGAAAGAACTATGTGGCGCTTTGGCTCATCGGACGATGTCTTCTTTTGCTGATTTCTTTTTCTCATTTTTGTAGACATGTCCTTCACATAGAAAACCTGAGCGACATCGTTGGCTAGGACGAATGGTTCGTCCATGTATGCAAGATTGTTGAGATCCACTGTTGTCATGCCGTACTTTTGGTCTACAAATACCCCGCCACCTGTCAGCTTCACCCATTTGCACCGAAACAAAGGGATCTTAAAAGTAGGTCCATAGTCAAGTTCCCATATCTCCTCTATGTACCCGTAATATGTTTCCAAACAGTGCCCATTGTCGTCTGTTGCATCAAAGCGGACACCACTGTTTTGGTTGGTGCTCTTTTTATCTTGGGCAACCGTGTAAAATGTATTCCCATTTATCTCATACCCTTGGAAAGTATATATAGTCGAAGATGGTGGCCTGGCCAAACAGTACAGCTGATCTCCAATGGTGTCGTCATTCATGAGATGTATCTGCAACCAACTACCGAAAGTCTTCTCGTGTTCCCCTTTAATCCAAGAGTCAGCCTTCCCCGGGTTTTTGGAGCGTAGAATATTCTTGTGTCTCACGATATACGGAGCCACCACGGTGAAATTGTGTAGAACTATGTAGTGTGCTTGCGAGAAAGAATGCCCGTCCATACATACTTTTGCTTTCCTTCCTAGTGTGCCTTTTCCTGTCAGCCTACCCTCATACCGAGATTCAGGAACACCAATCGGCTTAAGGTCAGGAAGAAAGTCCACACAAAACTCAATGACCTCCTCTGTTCCATAGCCCTTGGAGATGCTTCCTTCTGGCCTAGCACGGTTACGAACATATTTCTTTAAGACTCCCATGAACCTCTCGAAGGGGAACATATTGTGTAGAAACACAGGACCGAGAATTCTAATCTCTTCGACTAGGTGAACTAGGAGGTGTGTCATTATATTGAAGAAGGATGGTGGGAACAACAACTCAAAGCTGACCAGACATTGGACCACATCAATCTGTAACCCTGATAGACTTTCTCGATCGATTACCTTCTGAGAAATTGCATTCAAGAATGCACATACCTTCACAATTGCCAGGCGAACATTTTCCGGTAGAATTCCCCTCAATGCAACCGGAAGCAATTGCGTCATAAGCACGTGACAGTCATGAGACTTTAGGTTTTGAAATTTTTTGTCTTTCATATTTACGATTCCCTTTATATTCGACGAGAAGCCAGTCGGGACCTTGATACTGAAAAGGACTTCAAAGAAGATTTCCTTCTCTTCCTTAGTAAGAGCGTAGCTGGCACGCCCTTGAAACTGCCCTGGATGCATGCCATCTCTTCCTTTATGACGTTCCTGGTCCTCCCGTGCTTCCGGTGTATCTTTTGACTTCCCATACAAGCCCAGGAAACCTAGAATATTCACGCAGAGATTCTTCGTCAGGTGCATCACGTCGATTGCGGAGCGGACCTCATGGACTTCCCAATGGGGTAGCTCCCAAAATATAGATTTCTTCTTCCACATGGGTACGCGCTTATCAGGGCCGTTAGGAACAGGTTGGCTGCCAGGACCCTTTCCAAAGATTACTTTTAAATCTTTGACCATATCAAATACTTCAGCACCAGTACAGATGATAGGCTTCCCCCGGGGTTCTGCCTTGCCATTGAAATGCTTGCCTTTTTTCTTTAAGGGATGCTTGGGCGGAAGAAAACGACGATTGTACGGGTACACATTCTTCCTACATTTGTCCAGATATATACTTTCTGTCTGATCTAAACAGTGTGTGCATGCATTGTATCCCTTGTTTGACTGTCCTGAAATATTACTAAGAGCAGGCCAATCATTGATGGTTACGAAAAGCAACGCTTGAAGGTCAAATTCCTCTTGTTTGTGCTCGTCCCACACACGTACACCTGGTTCAGCCCACAGCTGTAAAAGTTCATCAACTAATGGTCTTAGGTACACATCAATGTTGTTGCCGGGTTGCTTTGGACCTTGGATAAGCACTGGCATCATAATGAACTTCCGCTTCATGCACAACCAAGGAGGAAGGTTGTAGATACATAGAGTAACGGGCCAGGTGCTGTGACTGCAACTCTGCTCCCCAAAAGGATTCATGCCATCTGTACTCAGACCAAACCATAAGTTCCTTGCGTCACCTGCAAATCTCGGGAACTCTCTCTCGATTTTTCTCCACTGCCGACCATCAGCGGGGTGCCTCAACTTATCGTCTTTCATACGATCTTCCATATGCCATCGCAACAACTTCGCATGATCTTTATTTCTGAACAGACGTTTCAACCGTGGTATTATAGGAGCATACCACATCACCTTGGCAGGAACCCTCTTCCTGGGTGGCTCGCCCTCAATCTCACCAGGGTCATCTTTTCTGATCTTATACCGCAATGCAGTGCATACCGGGCATTTATCCATATTCTCATACTTCTCACCGCGGTAGAGGATGCAGTCATTAGGGCATGCATGTATCTTCTGCACGTCTAATCCTAGAGGGCAGACAAGCTTCTTTGCTTCGTACGTGCTGGCGGGCAATTCATTCTTTCTTGGAAGCATCTTCTTCATCAGTACCAGCAACTTTTCGAATGACGAGTCAGTCACACCGGTCTCTGCCTTCCACTTCAGCAATTCCAGTGTGCTACCCAGCTTCTTCTGGCCATCTTCACAAGTTGGGTACAACAATTTGTTGTGGTCCTGTAACATCTGCTCGAACTGCAACCTCTCCTTTTCTGTGTCGCAGCCTCGCCGTGCTTCAGAAATGACCCGGCCAAGATCATCAGCGGGCTCATCTGGTTCCCGTTCTGCACCCTGATCTTCTTCTTCATTGTCTTCCATTGTGGTATCAGCATACTCAGGGAACATAGATCGGTAGTTGTCATCATCGTTCTCTTCTTCTTCATCGTCGTCTTCCATCATAACCCCTCTTTCTCCGTGCTTGGTCCAAACATTATAGCCCGACATAAAACCGGACCGAAGCAGGTGGCTCTGAATGACTCTTGAGGAAGTATAATCCTTCTCATTCCGACATTCAACACATGGACAAAACATATAGCCACCACCATGCTTGTTCGCATCGGCCGCATCTCGAAAAGAATGCACGCCTTCTCTGTAAGCGGCGGTGCGTCGATCACCGTACATCCATGGATGGCTCATCTGCGTTATGCAACGGTATATCAAACACAATCACGATCCTAAAAATTAGTACCGCACGGTCTAAACGAGGAAATATAGTTGCTAACCTTTTAGAATAAGTGGAAATAAAGAGGAAGAGGCTTAAGCGTGGCTCGGGCACCTCATATCGTAGTTGTGTTCGGTGAACTGAAGCGGCATCGCTCTAACAAACATTTCAACAAACACCTCTAGTGCATCCAAGCAAAAAGGAGAGCTAGCACACACTCACACACTTTCATCCAAAAAATGCAAGAGGGGAGAGAGGGGCTGCAGGGGCTGCCATATATATAGGCAGAGGACTTTAGTCCCGGTTTGAGACACAAACCGGGACTAAAGGGGGCGCACATGCGGGCCGCTCAGCGCATAGCCCTTTAGTCCCGGTTTGTGTCTCAAACCGGGACTAAAGCCTCGTTACGGGCCGGGACTAAAGCCTCCCGGGCGGCTGGCGAATTTGGGGCGACGTGGCCGGGCCTTTAGTCCCGGCCCAGATGGAGGCCGGGACTAAAGGGTCCAGGCCAAAGGCCCGTTTTCTACTAGTGTATGTGGGAACCGAGAGATGATGATGAGGATGAATTACTTGAAGCTCCAATCAAAACTTTGTCTTGGCCAATAGAATCTCCGGTTTCCTCTACATTGTTAGCCACACAAAGACTAGCGGAAATAGAGGCATTTTTATCATGGCCACTAGACATTGCAAGCATATCATCATGAGATTTATTCAAGCAACTTACACATGATATGCAAGGACTAACACAAGCATGTAAAGCATTTATGGTGCTAGAAGTGTTTAAGTCCAAAGATGAAGCATTGCAATGAGATCGAGATGAATGATTATCAAAAGTAAGCTCACTATCAACATTACAATTTTCATCACCACTCACCATATCATTACCTTGTGTCTTGCCACACTTTGGTGAAGTGGAAGAAAGTTTATTTCGACCGGAAGTGGAAGGAATACAATCATCCTCAATAACCTTGGACACATCATATTTTTCTTGAAGCTTTGTCCATAACTCATGAGCGCTCCAAAAAGGTATGATTGAGAAGATAACCGAATCTCTCAAAGCATTAACAATCACATGAGTAGCTTGAGCATTGAGATGCAAGTTTTTCTCATCCTCTAAAGATAGATTTTGAGAATCCTTTGGAGGAGAAAAACTTGTATCCACAATTTGCTCCATAGTAGGGTCCATGACCCGAAAATAATTAAGCATGTGAATTTTCCATATATCATAATTTGTGCCATCGAATATAAAAGTGTCATTGTGCACTAATACCCTAGCCAACATCTTTGCTCTCAAGGCGGTGAAGCCTAAAATGAGAGACCTTGCTCTGATACCAATTGAAAGGACACAGATGTCGCCTAGAGGGGGGGGTGAATAGGCGATTAAAACTTTTACGAAAGGCTTAAACAAATGCGGAAATAAACTAGCGTTTAATTTGTCAAGCTAACAAAACCTAAATAGACTAGGCTCACCTATGTGCACCAACAACTTATGCTAAGCAAGACAAGTAGCAAGGTGATAGCAAGATATATAATTTCAAGCACGATGGCTATCACAAATATAAAGTGCATAAGCAGTGGAGCTCGGATAAGAGTTACCGAGGCACGAAGGAGACAAATATGTATCCCAAAGTTCACTTCCAAAGGAAGCTAGTCTCCGTTGGAGAGGTGCGGCGGCTTAATGCACTCTGAACGCCACAAAAGGCCTCACCTTGAGATGTGGTAGCACAATGCTCACCAAATGCCACAAAGGCTCACCTCAAGATGCGGAGGCACGCTACACACCAAACGCCACAAAGGCTCACCTTATTCTCCTCGCACTCTCGCACAAAGCAAGATGCCACAATCCACTATGGGACACTTGAGGGCGGTCACCGAACCCGTACAAGCTTGGGGCAATCTCCACAACTTAATTGGAGGCTCCCAAGAATCGCCACAAAGGCACCACAAAGGTTGGAGAATCTCCACAACTTAATTGGAGGCCCCAAGAATATGCCACAAAGGCCACTAAGCCGTCTAGGGTTCCAAGAACCCAAGAGTAATAAGCTCACAACTTCCACTTACCCGAATCTCCGAGGAGAACTCAAACCGATGCACCAAATGCAATGGCAAGAGCACACAAAATGCTCAAATCCTTCTCTCCCAAATTCTACCAAAGCAACAAATGCTATGGAGGAATATGAGAGGAAGAACAAAGGAAATCCACAAAGAACTCCAAGATCTAGATCCAATAGGTTCCCCTCACTTAGAGGAGATTTTGATTGGTGGAAAGATAGATCTAGATCTCCTCTCTCTTTTCCCTCAAGAAGATGCAAGAATCATTGGAGGGATTGAGAGATAGCAAGCTCAAGAAGGTCAACAATGGAGGTCAAGACTTCCAAGAAAGGTTGGGGATCCATTGGGGAAGAAGGGTCCCTTAAATAGGTCCCCCAAAATCCAACCGTTATGTCTAGAATTCGTCCGGGCCGGAGTCTCCGGTGCCCTGGGGTCATTCGGGGGCCTTAGGACGGACGATTCGGGTGCCAGGCCAGAGTTGGGCCAGAGTCTTTGCATCTCGGGCCGGAGACTCCGGCCACCCAAAAACTGGCAGCAACACCAACACGAAAACGACCATAACTTGAGCATCCGGACTCCGTTTTTGATGATCTTGGGCTCGTTGGAATCACGACAACAAGATCTACAAGTATATGCATAGAAACATCATAGTACAACAAGGGAGGATAAAACCAAATGATGAGAGGTTTGACCTCTCTTCAAAGACGAACCGGTAAAACCTCCAAACACCAAAAACTCAATAAGTGTTTCATGCAAAATCCGTTTTTGATGAGCTAGAGCTTGTCATGGAAATAACCACAAGCTCTAGAACCTCACATGTATAAAAGCCAAATAAGAACCAAGAAAGATGATGCCAAGAATGCAAAGGTTTGAGCTCTCTCCGAACGATACGACTAAGTTACTCACTCGAGAGCCCCTCTTGATAGTACGGCTACCGATCCTATAACCTGGTCTCACAACTAACACTATGAGACCGGTAAGAACGAAACCCTATCAAGAATATACCTTTTCCTTGCGCATTCCACTTGAGCTAAATTATGACCGTCTTGTCTTCCTCAAGTTGGAACACCTTTCTTGATCTTGATTGCTTGGTGAAGTCTTGTGAATTGCTCCCCCATACACCACTATGGGAAAGACTCTCTTTAAGCATATCTTCACTTATCCATGATCACAATATATATGGCAAGCTTCAAGCATATGATCTCTTCAAGATTCCATCTTGAACTTGCGCTTCGGCTTGATCAATTACGAATCACTTCTTCTTTCTCCACAATGATGATGTCTTGAAGATTCACATGAGAGCTCACTCAATATTATTCTTCAAGACACACTTGATATAGGCTCAACTCTCTTAAGACCGAATTTAGATCACTCCTTGAATAACACCTTGGTCATCACAAAACCTTCTTTATTTCCATCTTCATACAACATTGAAACCAACAAATGGTTCAAGCATTGTCTATGGACAAGTCCTACAAATATAACTCAATGCAACCATTAGTCCATAGGGATTGTCATTAATTACCAAAACCACACATGGGGTCCATGCTCTTTCACTAGGTCACGTGGATAAATATCACAAGAACGAGTTAAGTAGCACATGTCGGTAACGAGATTGAATGAGGTATGGTGATACCGATGATCAGATCTCAAACATTGCAAGTATCTTAGAAACAAAGGGAATAAAACATCAACATTTACGGTTCAACGATAAAAGATCTTTGTGGAATGCACATGGGTCATTATGGGCATCCGGGTCCCACTAATGATTATTTACCGGAGAAGGATCTCGGTAATGTCTAGAGTGTTCTTGAACCGTGGTTAACACGCTTGAGGGGTCAATGATGTTATAAGATGGTTTTGGTAATATTTGGAAACATCAAGTGTTGACAAGAGAGTGACGGAAAAGTTCCCAGATAATCCCGAAGTCATTCGGACGGTTCCAGAAGGAGTTTTGGAGTAGCAGGAATTAAATAATAAGTAATTAATATTAATTAGGTGAATTAATATTAATTAATATTATTTATTTAATAAATGTGCAACCCACCTTAATGGGCCCCTCCCGGAGGAGAGCCCATTTAGCCCTAGGCGCCCTCCTTATTGGATAAGGGTTGGTGGGGTACCCTAGGGTTAGGATTTGGTGGGGGCCACTAGGGCCGGCCGGCGCCGTGGACCCACCTCCCTTGGCCACCGCCCTAGCCCTCCCATTGGCCGCCTTAGGGTTGCCTTGGTGGAGGGGAAAGGTCCCTTCCCCCTATATAAAGGAGGCCCTAGGAGGATAGGAGCAAACAATCCACGAGCCACTGAGCTCTCCTCTCTCTCTCTCTCTCTCTCTCTCTCTCTCTCTCTCTCTCTCTCTCTCTCTCCCTTGGTCGCCGCCCTCCATCTCTCTCTATCTTCTCTCCAGCACGGCTCCCCGAAGGGCTGCATAGGAGTGAAGTCGTCGCTACCGATGCACGTCATCATGCTGCGGGTTTTTTGGATCCGATCCAAACAGATCTACTTCCACAATCTCTGTTGGATCGAAGTCCCGGAGGTTATCGTTGATCACGTACATGTGCGAGTACGCGGAGGTGTTGCTCGTGTGGCACCAATCGTTGCACCGAGTTCTTCGCGACCTTGAGATCTGGTATGTCACCGAAGCCCTAATCGTTACAATATTACTAATAGATAGATCTTGAGTAATTCGGGTTGTGTAGCTATTAATTTTTTCATTATTAGCATTGAATCCCAACGGACAGAACAAATGCGACCGAATAATATTTGAGGAGCGCCGGTAGGGATGGTATTAACGTAGTACTATATGGGTAGCTATCTGGAAGTCTTGTATATCATCGGCCTATACTCGATGTCAAGATCCGATTATCTTATTGCATGCAACGTGCAACCACAACACATATTGTTTTTGGACCCAAGATTCCTCTGACAAAGAAGATATCTTGTCACGTATGCATTTGTGTTCAAAACAAAATACTAACTACATCGAAATTTTTGAAATAATAACGAGTAAAAGAATCCTAAACTGAAGGGAGCGAACGTGAGATTTTTTTAGCTGCCTTTAGTTTACGCCCTGCGGAACACTTGCCTCAAGCGAGCGAGCAGCGGGAGGTACGGCCGCACGAGCTCGCCGTGCTCGTCGAGGACCCCAATCACGCGGACACACCTCGCGCCCGCGGCTCGCCGGGCCGAGAGCAAAGCGGCCAGCGGTCCGCATGTCTCCGAGGATAAGGCCGTGAGAGTAGTCCGGGGAGCCGCTGCCGGCCGCGTCCCTCTCGTCCCTAGACTTGCGGCGGCAGACCGGGCAGGTGCCCTTGGCCTCTAGCCACGGCGCGAGGCAGGCCGGGTGGTACAAGTGCTGGCACGGCGTTTCGGCGGCGCCATCGCCGGGCTCCAGTTCGTCCAGGCAGATCGGGCAGGTCAGCCCGGCGTCACGGACCGTGACGAGCGGCAGCGGCTTGGCGGACGCGCGGGCGGGCTGGCCCGCCGGGTCGCAGCCGTCGAGGAACGTGCTGCCGTCCACGATGTCGACGATTCCCTCGAGCGAGGAGGCGCTGGGGGCGAAGCAGATGGGGCAGGCGGCGACTGCTTCGCCGGCGCGGCCTCCCTGGAGGCGGCTGCAGGCATGGCACCAGAACAAGGCTTCTTCCATGATGAGGCTGGCCATCGATCGTTGCGGCTAACGTGCTGTCCGATCTGTCTCATGGTCTTCGTGGAGGTGGCCTGATCCAAGTGTCGATGGAGATTATATGGACGCGGCCGTGCGCGCAATTGCAGGTGGCGGCCTTGCGCGCAATTTCCTTTTTCAGGTCGAGTTACGAATCGGGATGTTTTTCCGGTCAGGATTCGAAGTGTTTGCAACGTGGGCCGCTTCTCACAGTTTTGGGCCTGGCATAGCAACCACGGACAGCGATGCATTGAAGCCCACTATTGCACGAAACCCTATATACCGCCCGTTAGCGGCTCCGAACATCGCACTGCCTGAAGACTTCCTTGCTGAGCGAGGCCCATAGTCTAATTTCTAAAGCAAATTCGTCTTTATTTTCTATTTCTTTTTTTTTCTCAGTTTCTTTTTCTGTTTGTTTTAGAATTTGAATTTTTAATTTGTTCAGATTTTCAATTGTTCAAAATTATAAATTTGCTTAAATTTTCAATTTGTTTAGATTTTGAATTTTGTTCAAATTTTGAATCTTATTAAAATTAGAAGAGATAAGAATTTTCTTCAAATTTGATATTTGTTCATACTTCAAATTTGTTTAGATTTTCAAGTTTGTTCAATTTTTTCAGATTTCAAATTTGTTTAATATAATTTTGTCCAGATTTCCAAAAATTTGAGAAGAAATCAGAATAGTAAAATAACAGTTCTATAAATCCACAGGATATTGGTCTTTTTTGTGTTTCGTCTAAATGGGCTGGCCCATTTCCAATCCGCTTCACGCGGCGTGGACAAAACCGTCGCACGCAGGCGGTGTAAAGGAGCGCCCCTCTTTTAGATTTATAAGAGAGAGAGATTTCAGCTTGGAGGATTTTCTCTTTATTTGTTGCGTTCGAAGATGTTCGGGGGAGGGGGCGCTTTGTATAGGTGGCAAAATGAGGGAATCAACTTGGGAGAGGGGGGAAGACTAGCCGGCTAGCTAGGGCTGGTCGCCGCCCTCCCAAGGTTGTTTGTCGCTGCCCCATCCTAGTGGGCCGGCGCACCCTCCTCTCCAAACCCTAGCCCCCTTCTAAAAGGTGGTAGGTGGAAGTGGGGTGACTGGGTGACGAGGGTATAGTTAATAGATCCCGTTAGTTGAGTACCCCTGAGGCCCGTTAAGCTAAGGCCCAATTGTAATGATAGTCGAATACGAGTTCCTATCGTATGTCGATATTGTAATCTGTATCGGACCCTACCCGATCCTCGAGACGCAGCCACCTATATATAGGGGCCAGGAGGGGACGGTGTAGGCCAGATTGAAAGCAAGCCAGGTTGAACACCCAAGTTTACTTTCGATATACACTTATTTCAACTAACCTTTGATATCTAAAACTTTGATTGCTTGCAAAATGATGAAGTATAATTTAGTAAAAGAACATATGCTCATATTGTATGAATATATGCAAAGATTGAAGATGCTAGGCGTCCCGATCACCCAAAAGTTTGGGAACTAATATTATACTTGCATTCATCCTTATGAGCTATCGTAGTTTCATCATGAAAGTTGTCATGATAAGATGGATGAAAAGGTATCGACCAAATTGTTTTGTTATACCAAAAGAATGCTAAAGAATGGAATCTAGAAGAACACCAATTATATGATGATGGTGATCCACCTCAATGTGCAAAGTCCAAAGTTATTAGTATTTGACTAAACATCCTTTGGACCATGTGTCAAATGATTGACACCACAATTGATGCTGATAGATTCTTCTAATGGAGAGGAAATGCTAAATAGAATCTGCAAAATATTTGGTAGAAAAGGAAAAGACTGGAATTGTCCAGCTCAGGTATATAAATGATATACATGTTAAAGATGTATTCTTTGCTCGTTAACAATGTAATTCTTGGGTATTTGATACTGGATTGTTGGTATGAAATGTCATACAAAGCAACACAACGCAAGAGCTACAATGGCCTAAATAACTTGCAAAAGAATGTGGTGACAATGCACATCGAGAAACAAATAAAAGTGTTATTGTGTTTCCGTCGGCATCAAACCTAGCCTTGGAGATTTATTATGAACTAAATAATTGTTATCTTGTTCTGGTATTATGAGAACAATTGTTGTTCATGTTATTACCGTCTTCCATAATCGATGGATAGATTATTATAAATCTTTTTGGTAAAATAGACATCTATAACACTGATGCTAAAGGTCGCAAGACAAAACGAATTTCACTTATAGATGACACCATCGTTTAAGTCATATTGGAAACAAAACATGAAAGAAATTCCATGTTGATGGATTTTCGAGTCATCTAATTTTTGAATTGATTGACGCTTGTGAGACTTTTCCTAAAGATGATTAAACTCCGTTCATGGGCCATGGACAGAATAAGCGACTAACTAAATGAAGATCATACATGTTGATGTATGTAGTCTATGGTGTGAAGTCAAGCGTGGTGTATTTTCTATTTTATCAATGACTCGAATAGATGTATGGCATATCTACTTGATGAGATAAAAGTATGAAATGATTGAAATTGTTCAATTTATGAAGTGGAAATTGTTATAACAAGAAAATTCAAGTTTTTATGATTAGATCATAAAGAAGAATATTTGAGTTACAAGTTTAGCAAACATCTAAGAGTTAAGTGATTTGTTTCACAAACTTGCATCTCGTGAAACGCCATAGGAGTATGGAATTTTCGATGGATGTAATCAAACCTTGTTTGACATGGTTAGATCAATGATGAAATAAAACTGCCAATATATTTTGTGGATTATGCTTTAGAGTCTACCGCTTTTCACTGAATAGAGTGCCATCATAATCCGTTGAAATGACACTATATGAGTTATAATTGTCTTTTCTTTAATTTTGGTTTGCAAGGCATATGTAAAATGTTTACAACCAAAATCGGATTAGTAAGTCTTTGTAGGTTATCCCAAAGAATGTCGATGGGTATTCCTTCTACTATAAACCAGAACACATAGTGATTGTCACTAAAGAAGTGAATTTCTTATGAAGGAGTTTCTCATGAAAGGTTTAAGTGGGAGGAAAATAGAACTTGATGAGGTTATTGAACCTTAGCAAGATGATCAGAGTAGCGCAGCACTGGAAAATGTTCTGGAAGCGGCTACTGCATTCATGGCTCACGTGTCTACAACGTGTTGTAGTCACGGCATCGAAGTTCCTATTTAACCAAGTTGGTCATCATCAAATAGCAAGATTTGAGGGCGGGATATTATTAGATAATAGTAACCAACGATATACAAAGAAGCAGTGATGGGCCCTGACTTCATCATATGGATTACTCTAGGAACAGTTACATATTGAGATATGATAGTTGAATAAATGAAACAACGTTCCTCTACCGGAATGCACACCAAGGACGTGTACCAGACACGACCCAATGGGTTTCGTTAATTCAAAGGTTGCTAGATATGTATGCAAACTTCAATGGTAGAAGTAAGCATAACGGAGTTGGAATCTTCATTATGATGAAAATGTTAAAGTGTTAATTTCATCAAGATATTTGAAGATGCTTGTATTTACAAGAAAGTAAGTGGGAGCGCTGCGACATATTTCCAATACTTTATGTAGACGACATATCGTTCATTGGAAATTATGTGTTTTTCTTGATATTTGTTAAGTTTTCATTAAAATTAGATTTTGATGAAAGACTTAGGTAAAACCAGAATATTAAGCATCAATGTCTATGCAGATAGATTGAGGCACTAATATAGTTTTGCCAGAGTATATAGATGAAATATTGAATTTGTTCAATATGGTAACAATAAGAACGGTTCTTATTGCATGGAAGAGGTTGAAGCAAGAATCAAATGTTTAGACACTTGATGAGTGAAACCGCAAGAATGATTTTGTCAATCTTGTATTACATAATATGTATATCCAGATATGTCCAATGCTCTAAAAGGTTACGAGCATTCATATGATGATCGATGGACAATAGTCAAAATATTCTTATGTACTTTTGAAGAAGTAAGAATATGTTCTGTATGCAGAAGTGACAAATGGCTCATTGCAATGTGTTACATTGGCTTTGTCACATATACAAGTAAAATTTAATCTCAATTTTAGGCTATTTGTTTTGATTTATAAGGTGGCACAATAAGATGGAAGAAAGTTCCATGATAACTTGAATGAGTTTCAAAGTTAGATATTGTGACAGATACTGCAATGAGGCCTAAATATATAATCGCTTTAGAAGCGGCAAGAGGACTAGGTGTAGTTCCAAGTGTGCTAGTACTATGTAGTTCTATTGTACGACAATAGTGACAACATAGTTTCGGTAAAAAGGTCTCACTAGAAGACCAAGTTTATACGATGCCATCTCATAAAAGATGAGTAATGCGTGCTGACGCAGAAGATATGCAAATACAGACGGACCTGAAAGTGTCAGACCCGTAGATAAGGTTTACCACGTGCAACGCGTATGAATAACACCGGAATGCCATAGGTGTTAAAGGCGCAACTATAAGTAGATTATTGACTCTAGTGCAAGTGGGAGACTGAAGGAAATATGCCCTAGAGGCAATAATAATATTGTTATTATCATATTTCTTATTCATGATAATGTTTATATTCCATGCTAGAATTGTATTAAGCGGAAACATTAATACTTGTGTGGTTTATGAACAATACCGTATCCCTAGTACGCCTCTACTAGACTAGCTCATTGATTAATGATGGTTAAGGTTTCCTAACCATAGACATGAGTTGTCGATTAATAATGAGGTCATGTCATTAGGAGAATGACGTGATGGACAGACCCAAATTAAGCACAGCAATTAGATCGTGTCATTGTGTTCACAATTGCGTAGCTTTTCCTATGTCAGTATCCTATTCTTTAGACCATGAGATAATGACACTCCCTGGTACCGGAAGAGAGCTTTGAGGTCATCAAACGTCATCCTATGAGAGGGTGATCATAAAGGTGTCTCTCAGGTAATCGGAAAGTACTTGTTGGGTTGCATGTATCGAGATGGAATTTGTCCCTCCCATGTCGGAGAGATATACTCCGGGCCCACTCGGTAATCAATATCATACACCGTTTGCAAACACGTGATTAATGA
Source organism: Dactylis glomerata (assembly GCA_007115705.1). Classification (NCBI taxonomy): domain Eukaryota; kingdom Viridiplantae; phylum Streptophyta; class Magnoliopsida; order Poales; family Poaceae; genus Dactylis; species Dactylis glomerata. The sequence continues at coordinate 827,624 of QXEO01000129.1, forward strand.
GTTTAATCACAAGGTGATATTGGATTGCGGAACGAGTAAAGAGTACTTGTTGCGAACGAGATTGAACTAGGTATAGCGATACCGACGATTGAATCTCGGGCAAGTAAAATATCGTGAGACAAAGGAATTCGTATACGGGATTAATTGAATCCTGACATCGTGGTTCACCGATAATGATATTCATTGAGTATGTGGGAGTCAATATGGATTTCCAGATCCCGCTATTGATTATTGATAGTGATCATGTCCATGCATTCTCGAACCCATAGGGTCACACACTTAACGCTCATCGACGCAAGGGTAGTTTCGAGATTTATGGAAATTGTTTCGGAGAGTTTCGGAATTGTTCTGGGAAGATGATTAATAATTTATTAATTAATTGAATTAATAAATATTAATACATATATTTATTTACTGGAAATAAATAAGGGCTAAATGTAGTCTTTGAAAAGTTTTGCTAATGGGCCTATTTAGTAGCTCCATCTAGACAAACTATCAAATAAAAGACAAGAAAAGGAAAAGGAAAGAAAAAAAAAGGAGCAATGGGCCGGCTGTGCCATGCGCCACAAGGCCGCACGTTGCCAGGAGCAACTCGCTCAGCTGCGATCAAACGATCGATTGGATCGGTCGTTGAGAGCTAGCTTGTTTTTCACGCCAATCGTTCGGATAGGATCGGATCGATCGGAACGTGATCAGCTAGCTTGCCGCTCGGCCAAGAAAAGAACATCTTGCTTAGCAAGTTTTTCTTCACGACGATCGCATATAAAAGGACTGAGACCGGCCGGTGTTTAGGTTAGACCTAATACCGAAAATTGTTTCAGCCGGTGTTATCTCTGCTTTTTATAGTATTTTCTTGTTCTAGTTTGACTAGATCTTTAGCCTTTTCTTCTTCCACCTCGCGTGTGTTTAGGCGAAGCCCTGCCCGCATATACTCTCCACCATAAGCACCACGCCGTCGTGCTGTTGATCCCATCTACCACTCCACCGCACCTTGCTGGACCAAGGAGGTGGAGTCGTCGCTGCGCGGTACGTGTGCATCGCTCGGAGGCGCCGCCCGTTGTGGCGCTTGGATCGGATCGGATCGCGAGGAGGAGACGCTAGTACGACTACGCCGACCACGTTCTTCTGAACATTTCCGCTGTGCGATCTACAAGGGTATGTAGATCTAATCTCTCTCGCTCGTTGTTTTGCATCTCGTAGATCAGATCTTGGCTGTTCTTGTTCGTCTTCGTAGGAATTTTTTTGTTTTTCTATGCTACGAAACCCTTTAACCTTTACCTTCGAGTTCATCCGACGCCCTATTCCCCCGATCCTAAGTCCTTCATCTAGGACATTTGTCGAGTTAACCCTCGTCAATTGGCGCCGACCGTGGGGATCGGGGCGTTGGAATCATGAATTCGATGGCTTTTTTCGCTTTTAGCCAACAGCAGCTCAGAACTCGACGAAAGTCAAGAGATGGAGTTAACAATTGGAAGTTTGAGCATCCTCATCGGGCCATCGGGTTTATCTCGCCTTTCAGATCCGACGAAACAAGATCCGTCGGCAAGTGAGCCCAAAACAGTAGCAATGATGGAATACTCTAACGGCTCTTCCAGCGAGGTAAACTCGCCGGTCAGCTTAGAAGAAGTGCAAAAAGGAAAGATCGCAGAAGACAACGAAGTAAGGGAAAATTTCCACGCAGGGGTCCAACTCGACGATCTCATGATCTGCCTCGACGATATCTCAGACAAATCAACAGACACATGGAAGACAGGGCTAGAGCTTTCGGAAGATGGTGACTCGATCTTCTCAAGCTTCAATAGCAACATCGGCAAACAATGCCAGGTGCTCACCATTGTGGGAGACAACTCAGAAGAATTTGACGAAAACAACAATCCAGTACTAAACCCAGCAAATATCGACAGAGGAGCAAATCACCTAGCGGAAGGGCAAACAGCAGAATCCCTCACAACCAGGGAAAAAATTTGACTATCAGTCGACGAATGGAGGATAATAAGAGAAGCCGTGGAACACGGCACGCCAATACCATCAAATTCCAGCAAAGACATGCTTTTGGGGTATCATTATGCCCTAAGGCAGCAGGCAAAGCAATTAGCACAGGAGAAAATAGAGATACAGAGAAGAAAAGACTCAGCCATTGCAGCTAGCAACGCCGCTCGTAAAGCGCGAAGCGACGCATCATATAGTAACGCAAGGAAAAATCATCGACATGGTTCAAGGTACGACAACCTCGAGTACTCCGACAGGCAAAGCATTTCGAAAAACCTCGACTCGTCCTTTTTATCGGTCAATGAATAAGGAAACATCGTACCAAAAACTCCAGAAGCAGCATTAGTGGCAGCTCAAGCTTATCTGCTCACAACTCGACCAAGCCCGGGAGATCCTAGAGAACATATGCACAGAGCAGCATTGAACGGACTAAGCATGGTGGGCCACAAGCTATCAGCAAAAGGAGAGGAAGCACACCACCATAAGGAAACGTATAAGCCAAGATCGCCTCGCCATCACAACAGTCCTCGGCACAGAAACAGCAATCAACGATCTCGATCACCATCACCAAAACAACACGGAGGACCCGAAGATCGCGATCCCCAAATGAAAAACGCGACTATGAAGACGACGAAAAAGAGATGGGGGCATCGTGCTTTACCCGCAGGGTTCGCACCACTCCAGTCCCCAAGGGATTCAAGTTACCTCATGATCAGCAAAAGTACGACGGATCACATGAACTACAATCATGGCTCTCAGACTATCTACAAGCAGTACAGATATTAGGAGGAACCAAAGAAACAGCAATGCAAAGTTTGCAACTACACCTCACCGGTGCAGCAAGGTCATGGTTGAGCAAACTAGAGAAAGAAACTATTGGAAGCTGGGAAGGCCTTACAAAGCAATTTACAAGCAACTTCAGGTCGACATACAAGCGGCCAGCATCAATAGAAGAAGTCAAAGCGTGTGTGCAACAACGCGACGAAACACTGCGGGAATACATCCAAAGATGGAGTCTTATCAAAAATTCAGCAGTCAAAGTTTCAGACGAAAGAGCAATAGATGCGTTCATCATTGGATTAAGGCGAAGAGACCTAGTCGAAGAGATGGGCAGAATCAAGCCAAAAACAGTGTCAGACCTCATGGACGTAGCAAATAGATTTGCAGATGGAGAAGACGCATGCAACAACAAGCGGACGCGATCCCCAGAGGACGATAGAAGAAATAGATATGGAAGTCAAAGGAGACGGTCCCGAAATTACGACAACTACGGCTCCCATAGCCAAGTCGCCGCAGGATACAAAGACAACAGCTATCAAGGAAGTGATCGCAGAAGCTCGGGATATCGAAACTACAGAAAAGAGGACTACAAAAAGTTTCCCACGAGAGAACCCAGAGAGTACAACCCATCGCCAGAAGATATGCTCAACGGACCTTGTCATATACACTCAGCATTCGTCGATGGGAAGCGAGTATCAAGGCACGCAATGAAAGATTGCACAACATTCTTAAAACTACAAGAGGCAGCACTAAACAAGCAAACCGAAGCAAGGCGACAAGGATTTGAAGGAAGCAACAATCCTCCAATAAAACAGCAAGGAAACAACGGAGCTCCTCAAGGACAAGACCAGCAAAACCAGGGACACGACGACGACGAAGGGTACGTTCCATCAAAAGGACACATCACATCAATGATACAACCTGTGCCCAAGTCGAACAAAGAAGAAAAGAGTATCACTCGACAAGTCAACCTAGCAGTCATCTCACCTCCAGCCACAACGGAGTATCTGCATTGGTCAGAACAACCAATCGAGTTCAACAGAGAAGACCACCCTATAACAGTACCTCGGCCAGGAAACGCGTCTTTGGTACTTAAAGCTCAAATCGGCGCATATGATGTCGACAGAATATTCATGGACGCAGGAAGCGGAATTAACCTGATATACGCAAAAACACTCAGAGCAATGCATATATCACTAGAGTTCCTGAAACCAACGGATTGTTCCTTCCACGGAATCATACCAGGAAGTTCCAATTACCCACTGGGTCGAATAGCACTCAATGTTTGTTTCGGCAACCGACAAAACTACAGGAGAGAAAAGCTGGACTTTGAAGTCATGGACTGGCCATCTCAATATCACGCGATCCTCGGACGACCCGCGTTTTCGCGATTCATGGCAATACCTCACTATACATATTTGGTACTTAAAATGCCAGGACCAAGAGGAATAATTACAGTAAAAGAAAGTTTTGAAGTTTCAGATCTCTGCGATAGGGAGTTCCACAAGATGGCACAAAACTTTGGCATGACGGCCAACTATGCAGAGAAGGCAAAAAGCACGACTACAGAAGGCGTCAAGCTACTCGAAGGACGCGCTGCGGAACCCGAAACAAAGAAATCACGAGTGGAAGCATCAGGAGAAGATAAAGACATAGGAAAAGAGGCAAAATCCATGACGGCATAAGCATCAAAGAACAAAAAAAAAGTAGGGTAGAAGAGTAAGGCAATGCCCTCTAGATCCAGAACACAGGTCACAGGCCGGATCTTTTGGGCCACCCCATGTATCTTACATTACAAGTATAATAAAGACAAAACGTTCCTCATGTTCGAGCTTACGAGTCTTTCAAAGAGAAAATACGGCAAACGCACGAATCATACAATAACGCTTTGAGAACAAATTTTCGACATAAAGTCACGAAATATGATACTCTCGCGTTCCACATGTACAAAAATATTACAATAATGGGTTATCAGAATCATCTACGCCTAAGGGATCTAAATAGTGGTACTCGCGAAAAAATGCAGCATCCGCTTCCAGCAGCCTAGCTACGAGCCTTCGAGCAGGTTGCAGCGTGCTCTCCATATGTACTCGAAGGCTAGCTCCACCTGGAGCCAAACTCAGGGACATAGAGCTATAATTAAGCTTCGGGTGCCACTTGCGTATCCACCCGAGAGCAAAATTGGCACCTGCCACTAAGTTCAGCTCTATCAATCTATGAATACGGTGGCTGGATCTGAAAGTATCAAGAAGAAGCGGGAAAGTTGTAGACAGAGGATTACGAGGAAGCATAACAGAGTGCATAGTTGTGAGAGCTCATCGGCAACCATCAACTGACTCGCCAATATGTTGGGCACGGTCCTGAAGCAGTATAATGGCACTCCGACGCCGAGGATCAGACCACAGAGTCTCAAAGCCTGCCGACATTCTCTCCAAAGCCGCATTTCGCTCGGTAACCCGGCGATCTTCAGCAGCAAAATCCAGACAAGTGCCTATGACGGCAAGGGATGTCACAAAAACAGCAGTGAAGAAACAAGGGAAAAGAGAAGCCGAAAGAAAACTTACATCGCAACATCTCGCAGGCAGACTCGACAATGCCAAGAATAAAAGACTCGCATTCTTCATTATGGACAATCTTCGCCGTCAAACTGGAAACTTTTTCATCAAGAGAAGATATTTGCTTCAGATAACCATAAGCTTTACTAGCTTTGCTCACAGCCATCTGTGCTTGACGTTTAGCCAAAGTCAGGCGAGACTCAAGATCAGAAATCCTTGAAGAGTACTCGGCACATTGATTACATCGGCTAGGAGGCGACGAAATCGTCGAACCGAACGTGCGGGCAGCAGAAGGAGCAGGTCCGCCAGTCAAAGGGTCATTGATATGCATCGACTGGAAGTCAAAAGAAAAGAAAGGAGAAACATTTCAGAGAGACAAGCATAAGAGTTTATAAGAAGGAAATGTATTTACATAAGTGCAAAACCCTTTGACTAAGATTCTCGGGTTGCACGCAACTATAATTTTTACATTCAAAAGGATACATGGAAAACTACAAGAAGGCCGAGTCTACGCAACCTCAGCATTTTGCTCCGCGGCAGAAGAATGCATGATAAATTCCTCGCCAACAGTCGACGGAGGCGCAGGGTTTTCCTCCGCTGGAGGAGGTGCAGCAGATGTCGCGGAGGCTGCTGAAGGAGAAATAATCGCCACCAGCGCAGGCGCCAACTTCTTTGCCTTCTCGAAGAAAGTCTTCATCTCATCGCGGGTGCGGCCATGGGAAGAGTTCACCTTCTCCCAGTCGAAGTCCGCACCATGGGCAAATAAAGTGCAATAGCACCCTCAGCACCACGCTTTATAGAGAGCCCCTTAAGCTGGAGGGTGGGGTCTTCAGTTGTATCAAAAGCCTTGGCAAGCTTGCCCAAGTTGTCCTTCGGAACTTCTGCTTTCTTCTTCGGCCACAACCCGACGAACAGCCGTGATAGAACGCGGCTAACAAACTCAAAAGTCTCCTGGATAGATATCCAGTTTGCCTCGAGAAGGTTAACCGCAGTCATCAGAGGATCATCGTCCGGTTGCAGGGACGACGAAGATACCCTGGTGAATCCTGCACAATAAAATAAGATAGAAGAGAAAAGGAAAGAAAAGTGTCAACAAGAACAACAGTGCAAACAGAAGTCGAAATAGAAGACAAGGCGAAGTACTTACCTTCAGCAGCAGTAGACATTGTGCGAAGACGCTCTGCCACGGCTTGCTCTCGCTGAGCATCCTCCCTGTTGGCATCAGCTAAAGCTTTTTCAGCTTTCTTCACCTTACCAAGTGCAGATTTCTGCGACTTCTCAGCGTTTGCTTTAGCAGCGGCCGCAACATCATAAGCTTTCTGTGAAGCACTAAGCTCCGCCTCCAGCGACGCAATTTGAGCATTGGCTGTTGCTAGAGCAGCTACAGAAGAAGACGAAAAGGAGTCAGATGAACAATAAAGGATAAGCACAGAAGAAAAGTAATGCCTGGATGTCAAAAGTGTACCTTCGGAAGCATTCGCAACCTTTAAGTACTCAGCACATTCAGTGCCCAAGGCGACGAATCTTTGCAACAATGCCTAGGAAAAAGGGGCGTGTAAGAACATAAATAAATACAAAGAGAGCAAGTCAACAAAAGTTACTTACGTCACTGGGAGAAAGCATTGATGCATGGGCCTCAAGAACAACGTTAGTTTCTTTTGCCTTCTTTGAGCGTTTGAGGTTTCGAGCTACAGGAATCTTCTTGATAGAAGCCCTGGTGACCCTCAGTGCAACCTCTTGCTCGACAGGCTCATCCGCAGTCACAGGTGAAGTCGAAGGAGCAGCTGTAGCATCTTTTGGAGGCTCCTCGTCGTCTCTACGAAAAGAAAACAAGCTATGTATAACACGACAAAAACAAGGCAATAGCGGTGCAATTGAAGAACTCAAATAAAGCACTTACGATGCCAGGAGGTCAAAGAATTCCATATCTCCTATAAGAACAGGGGCTTTATCAGCCGCTGCGGAACTCGAAGAAGCGAATTCGTCGACACGCTTCCTCTTCTTGTCGATACCAGCATCTTCAGCAAGCACGGGAGGAGGCGATGTCGACGAGCTAGTTTCCTCTTCTGATTCTTCGACATCATCTCCGTCCTGAGTCTCGTCAGCTTCGGGGGCTTCAGATACAGACGAGGCCAGATCAGCCGGAAGGGGCCCTGCCTCTGGGAGAGGAGGGCGCGAAACAAGGAATTGGTGACCCTGCATATAAATAAGTCAGTAGAGTTCAATGGCAAAGAACAACACAAGTCGAAGCAAACAAAATTCGACAACAAGTGAACGCAAAGATACATACCTCGGGTAGAGGGTGCACGGAGTCAAAGTAGTCAGCGGTCAAATCAGCAACCGCATGATCCTTGGTGAGCTTGGTGAGGCTCCTGACTCGTTTGTCGACATCTTTTTTCTCTATCAAATCTTCAGAGACATGAGTAGGATCTTCCAGGCCAGAGTAACTCCAAAGTTTGGTGAGGCGGTGCTGCAGGGGTTGAACTCGACGTTGCACAAAGAACGCCATGAGTTGGATACCCGACAAAGCTCCTCCTTGGCCTCCTTTCAAAGCTTGAATGCGAGACAGAAGAGGAAGAACTTGTGCTATTTCCGCATCCGAGGGAAGCGCATCCCACGATGCCAATTTCTTCACTTCCTTGGAGGCTTCGAAAGGGGCTAAACCATATTGGTCTTCAGGAGAGGCTTTGCGATCTTGGATATATAACCATTTGGTTCTCCATCCCTGGACAGATGCGGCAAAGGAAAATTCGAGGTACTGCGCCTCAGGGCGCACAGAGATAACGGCTCCGCCCAATTCAGGCTTTCTAGCCAGAGCTACATTGGGGCGAAGCCGAAAGATTGACCTCCAGAGAAGAAAGTGGGGCTCAATGCCCAAGAATGACTCGCAGAGAGTCACGAAACAAGCAATGTGCAGAAGGGAATTCGGTGTGAGCTGGTGGAGCTACACACCGTAGACAAAGAGAAGCCCACGGAGAAACTCATGGGCATGAAGAGAAAGGCCGCGGAGGAGGAAGGCAAGGAACATTACCCGATAACCGCTCGGGGGCTCCGGGATCCGCTCAGTGCTTGGAAACTTGATGGAATCCTGGGCGGAGATGAGGCCATCCGCCCTGGCTTTCTCCACCTCCTTCTTCGTGATGGCGGAGCGCACCCAGCTGGTGGCAGAAGAGGTCTTGGCCATGGTGTTCTTGTTGGCTAGGTGTTTCACGCGCATCTAAATGCGGTGCGCTTGGGGGCTATGCACAAGAGGAGGAGGAAGAAGAGATCAGCAATGGAGGCGGCGGAGGGGACGAGCTGGTAAACAGTAAAATCCCCCACTACGCCCCTTATATACCTTCTGGGAGAAGGATCATGGGCTGAGACATGGCGCACGGAGCGGAAACGGCAGCCCACTAACGGTCAAAAATTGCGAAAATTACAGTGCTGCCCATAAAACGGTTTGCACTCATACAGAGTGACGTACTCATTGATGTCATAAAGAAGATGATATAAGAAAGAAGAATAATGGCGCCGACAAGTGCAAAATTTATAGATAACATTATATGTGAAGGATTTTCAATTATAGCCTTGGGGGCTACTACTTTCAAGAATATTGAATGCAACTTTTAACTGGAGTGATGGACGCGTATACGATGACAGGATATCATCAAAAGTATCTCGAGTTGAAGTATGATGGACTACACTATATTTTGAGCCTATACTCGAAAAAGTCTTTTTCGACTATAGCCTCAGGGGCTACTCCCATCGGGAGCGCCGAGCGCGCACCCGATGACGTTTGTTGGTAAAGCATTAGAGTTTGAGAAATGCAGGAGTGTTACTCCCATCGGGAGCAAGGTTTATGGTTGTTAAAACCCAAATATTTTTAGTCAAAATTTGACTGCGACATAAAGATTCTCGAGTTACGTTATCGCAACGCAACTCGAATGCCGTGACTTGTCACAAAGGTAAGACCCCGGGATCCGTCCTGTGTGGCCTGGTATACGCACATGGATGCGCTCTGCTGGTATGTATCTGTGTCTATGACACGAAGAAAATCCTGGTGGACGCACTGGGTACCCTGAGAATCTCTGGGATTCATTCTTTGTAAGTCCTAAATGCGGCAAAAGAATGGATTTGACCGGTATCCCCAATTCAAGTCCAAGGGGATTGAATTTGAAGTAGGTGACAAGTATCTGTTCCGGCAGTTAACTGACCTCTTGATCCGTCAGAGTTGTCAGGCTTGTTCATCAAAACCCCTTGCGAAAAATTATCATGAGAGTAAGTCGAAAGACCAAGTCGAAGATTTGAAGATATGAAGAAATCGAAGAATTGATCAAGTCGAAGATTTGAAGATTAGAGATTCAACCCGAATTTGCAATTCTGGTAGAATCTCAGAGGCTACTGACGAGGGTATAGTTAATAGATCCCGTTAGTTGAGTACCCCTGAGGCCCGTTAAGCTAAGGCCCAATTGTAATGATAGTCGAATACGAGTTCCTACCGTATGTCGATATTGTAATCTGTATCGGACCCTACCCGATCCTCGAGACCTGACCACCTATATATAGGGGCCAGGAGGGGACGGTGTAGGCCAGATTGAAAGCAAGCCACGTTGAACACGCAAGTTTACTTTCGATATACACTTATTTCGACTAACCTTTACCTTCGAGTTCATCCGACGCCCTATTCCCCCGATCCTAAGTCCTTCATCTAGGACATTTGTCGAGTTAACCCTCGTCACTGGGCCTTGATGGGCCTAGCCGGCCACCACCTAGGGCGGGCCTTGGATGGCCTGGCTGGCCAGCCTACCCCTCTTGGGGCTCTAGCTTTGCCTTCTCTTAATTCCAGTAACTCTGGACACTCAGGAATTCCATGAAATCAATTTTCCCTATATAAAAATTCGTAAAACACTTTCAACAAATCTAGAACGATAATTAGTAACTCCATAACACTTCTCCGGTAGTTTCCCTCTTAGTTACGAAATGCCCAAAACAATTTTGGATCTCGCCGAAACTTTTCCAGATGATCTCTACCAACCACTTTCCTTATTTACACACATACCACTTATGATATAGTACAACTTTAAGTGTATGACCCAGCAGGTTTGACAGCACGCATGCATGATCATAAACATCTTCAGATCAATAACCAATAGAGAAGCTGCACTGACTTATTGGCTCCAGGATATTACACGATTGTATTTTTATTCATATGAACCTTCCAGTGTTAACACTTTTGGTTTTTTCATTGGCTTTACGATATGATGATATCCCGAGGTGAGACAACAAGTATTCCCGTGAATCGCCTCTTTGACCACGATACTCACTAACCTCGATCCGTCTATCAAACTGATTTTCTTGTTACATTAATATTATCGATGTCATGTGATCATGTATGACATATATAATGTCTGCATTTGATTAAATTACATCATAATACTGAAGGGCCTATACATATCTCTCTTATAACAGGAGAAGCAAATCCCAATCTCGATCTATCGTGTTCTCAGACACCCTTTCTAATACATGTGGAACTCGCCTATCTTACCACCCTGTTGTGTGGTGCGATGTCTAACGGGATCAACACATACCTTTCAGAATGAGAGAACAAAACATTCTCATGGCTCTAAGGATTATAAAATAAGGGCACACTTTTAAGATATGCTACTAACAATGATAAATCAGTCTCGTAGCGTATCAATTGATTTAGGTCAGTTTAGTATGGTTGTTAAACCAAATAATCTACCCTAATTTATTTTTAGCATCCTTGTTACTATGATAATGCTCATGATTAGAAAATCTCAACCACTAAACAAGCTAGTCATATTAGAGACATCGACTAGGAACTCTCACATGTTTATCTCTCTACTTGTGCATGTGGACTTTTCTCCAAGTCCCTAACTTCATAACCATAAATAGTTATAGCATAAAGAATAAAATTAATAATAAACATGGAATTATTAGTACTAGGGCATAATTCCTTCATGCACGCGTTATTGGTGCATCTATGTGTGGGTCTGTATTTAAGCTTAAAAGACATGTGACATACCACGATACCACATGTCATAATCTCAATGTAAGTTATTTTTTTGTAACCAAACAAACAACTTATTATTCACAAGCCTTCCCATTTGTAGACCATTCTGTTTATATCAACATAAATAATTGCTATAAACTAATTGATGCATCGCTAGACTCTTGAAACATCGACCTTGGTACATTTATCTCTTGTTTGCACATTGCATTATCTTTCTCATGTTTTCTTGGCATCCACCTCCTCCTAGAGAGCTTCTCATTCTGAGTGTCTCCCTCTCACTTGCCTCCTCGCCCTCTAATATTCCTCGTTCGTTGGCCATCCTCCGCCTGGATGGTGGCCTTAAGAAGTTATGGCATGGATATGCCATGTCCGATGGTGGAGGTGGAGCTCTATTTTGCCCTATCCAACTTCGACAACATAGTAGGAAGTGGGTCAATGCTCGCTCGACTTGCTTCGGGGGGGGGGGGGGGGGGGGGCTCGACTAACCCAATTAGGGCGAGAGCTCGTGCGTAAAATGCTGGCGGTGGGAGGTCAAAGCACTTGTGGTGTTCTAACTTTTTTCATGTTATTCCCATGTGCTGGAAATTGTGTTGTCATACACACTTGCCGCAGCTTGTAATGATTGTAAATATCCTTCATAAATGTTTCCTTTGCTGTCATAGTTGTTTCACGATGTTTCATATATGATATGCCGCGATCAGTTTTGTTAACGATTTGTTGCATTCAGTTTTTTTTCTATAGATGTGACTGCAATGTTGCAACATTTGTGATCTTTTTTCATAAACCATGAGAAGAAAAGAAAAATTTTGCAGCGATGAATTTAAGCTACAGTGATGTCAAAAATTATGGAACGTGGGGAGCAACATTTACGCAGAATATCCATATGCAGAAGTTTGACGTTGCCATGATCGGTTTTTTTAGAATAGTGAAGTCGTTGTGGCTATCTGGCAGACGGCTGATTTTTTCGTAACACAGCTTTGCACGGGCCGACAGACTCGCTCCACGTCCCTGACCGGAGCGAGCAGTCCAGCCCAGCCACGCACCCTCCCCGGATCAACGGAGCATCACTCGCGTCGGCACAAATCCAATCCCCTTCTCCATTTGAGCTAATCCAGGGGCCCACCCTGTCCTCAGAAACCTGACCCCGCCGGCGCCGGGAAAGAGTGTATGCCATGCTATCCCCTCGCGTCGTCCGGCCCCAGCCGCGCCACGGCACGGCCTCCGCCGGCTCGTCCTCGTCCTCGTCGCGGCGGCACATGGTGGACGCCGTCGGCGGCGTGCCAGAATGGGAGGTCGGCCTCCCGTCGGCGGCCGAGCTGATGCCGGTCTCGCAGCCGCTCATCCCGCCGGCGCTCGCCGCGGCCTTTGGGATCGGCCCCGCGGACGCCGACCCTGGCGCGCTCCAGTCCTCCGTCGACGCCCGCTTCCTTCACGACTCCCCTACCTCCCACCTCGACTACGAGGACGACGAGGAGGAGGAGGGGGAAGGGGAGACCGAGGACGCCGCCGCCACCGGAGGGCGCGGCGAGAAGAAGGCCAGGATGGTGTGGACGCCGTCGCTGCACCACCGGTTCGTCGAGGCCGTGGAGCACCTCGGCGAGAAGGGCGCCGTGCCCAAGGCCATCGTGCGGCTCATGAACGTCGACGGCCTCACTAGGGAGAACGTCGCCAGCCACCTCCAGAAGTACCGCCTCTACCTCAAGCGCTCGCGCACCGCCACGCAACCGCCTCCGCCTTCGCCGCCGTACTTTCCCCGCTTCGGCGCGCAGCCGCCTCCACCTTCGCCGCCATACTTTCCCCGCTTCAGCGCGCAACCGCCTCGGGACGGTTACTGTCCATTCGTTTGATACGAGAAGCTCGGCTGCGATTAAGCAGTAACCTCAGCGCTCTTCGATTTTTTTCCCCAATTGGAGATCGTATTGAATTTTGTTTCCCGTACATAAGTGAGAACCACTTCGCTGTAACAGATTCGAATTTTTTTGCAACGAATTCTCAATACATGTGCCGTCAAAATGCAGCTGGTGGGAAACATTTCAGGCACAGGTACAATTCAGTTTCATACACCCCCAACTGAACCCAAAACATAAAGATGTTAGGCCATGTTTGCTGATTAGTTTATACTTTTTGTTACTGTAGTACACTTATGTTGGCAATTTGCTAGTACTGTACTTGATTATTATAAAGCATCAGAATATTTTACTATGTCTTGCTTCTTTCTTTGTGGGCTACTTTTATGTTTGGTACACATGATTCATTGTTGTTGGAATCATAAGGTTTTTATGAAAAAATGGCAAAATTTACTAAAACCTCTTTTCAGTAATACCGTTGGGCTGATTCCGGAAGTACCTCTATGTCCACAGCCTCTTTTCTTAGAGCATTGCAGTTCATTGAGGAAACTTCTGCTGCCTTGTTGCAATAATTAGCTGTGATTGGTTGTTGGAGTATTCCACATTTTGCTTTGCTCCAGTATTTGGATGTAGTATGGTTGGTACCTGGTAGGAGGACTTGGCAATTACCACATCTGTACCGTTTTTTGTTGAAATGAATTGATCGTTACAATGAGGAATTTGACTCTTTCTGAACCTTGGCAATTCTTCCTGAGGAATAAGTTGCTCTTTAGAATGATGGACACGCTTTCACTGAATAATTAACATGCATAGAACGTTGTTTGGAGTTTGTGACTAAATCTGAATCTAGTACCAATATACTACTATTTTCCACATTCATGGTGGTAGCCAAGACACGATGTCTAACTTGTTCTCTAGAAACTCAGTACTCCCTCCAACCACTAATACTTGTCGCTAGTATTTGGACACATGTTAGTGTGTAGATACATCTATATGGCGACAAGTAATAGTGATCAGAGTGAGTACTTAAACTTTTGCGCTGATTTTTGTTGCCACTTAACCAGAGGCTACTGGAAGAACAAGTGCTAGGACATAAGTATTTATAGTAACAAAGGTGGGAAACATTTCAGGCACAGCTCAGTTTCATACACCGCCGACTGAACCCAAAACATAAAGCTGTTAGGCCATGTTTGCTGATTAGTTTATACTATTGTTAGTGCACTTCTGTTGGCAATTTGATGCTCCCTTTGTTACTATAAATACTTACGTTAGTATAAGACATTTTAGCAGTTTAAATTGAACTGCTAGGACATCTTATACTGTATTAAGGAACGGAGGGAGCACTGTACTTAAATCAGACAACCTTACTGTGTCTTGCTTCTTTCTTTGTTGGTTACTTATATGTTTGCCACATATGACTCATTGTTATTGGAATCAGAAGTTCTTATGTAGACATGGCAAAATTTACTAAAAACTATTTTCAGTAATGCCGTTGGGCTGATACCGGAAGGACCTCTATGTCCACATGACTCATTCTTTCTTCAAGCATTTCAGTTCACTGAGGAAACTTCTGCTGCCTTGTTGCAATAATTAGCTGTGATTGGTTGTTGGAGTATTCCACATTCTCCTTTGCTCAAGTATTTGGATGTAGTATGGTTTGTACTCACTGTTGAGGTATTACTTGGCAGTTGCCACCTTTGTACTACAAATTTGTTCTTCAAATGAATTGGTCATTTCAATGAGGAATTGGCGCTTTGTGAAGTGCCAATCCTTGTTGAGGAATTAATTGCTCTTTACAGTGATGTACACACTTTCAACGAATTATGCATGGACAGTGGTTTGGAGTTTGTGAATCTAGTACTGTACTTGTTTTCCACCGTCAAGATAAGGCATTACGTCTAACCTTATTTGTTCTCTTGAAGTTCAGTACCTAAACTTTCTCTGTTTTTTGTTGCCACTTAGCTATAGGCACAGATCTAAAGAAAAGGATGCATCTTCTGTCATGAAATAATCCCCTGTTCTTCAAACTTCCACAAGGATCACATGATGTGCTTTCCATGGATGGTTTCTCATGAAAGAGACTTGGCTATGATGTTCCGAAACATAAAAAATAAAGTATGACAGTGCTGCTTAAACCAAATAATCACTTGCGTTGCCTTCATTATTTCAAGTTTTGTTGAGAGTTTCAGCCGTTTAAAGAGTGTTCTCTGGAGGGTAATAAATTTGATTTTAAAAGAAAGATAGCTGGTAGAATTCTGTAGCAAAGGAATTTTAATTTGTTATCCGCGAGATTAGTTGACGCAGCTTGTTGGTTTGCACACTTTGCCATGCTCTGCTCATAGGCTGATACTCAGTCTGGTACCTATTGTAATTTCCTTCATGTTCATGGGGTGCGGCTAGTTTACAGCTTCGAACAAGTACCAACCTCTGAATATTTTAGGGTAAACGGCACTTCATTGATTACTTCATATCAATAAATAGAGCATCCAGGATACAATCTGGAGCATAGTCTAGAATAAAACCCGAGCTAGCAACATTACAAGTTCTAGCCAAAATATGTGCCGAATCATTAACTGCACTATGAACATGAGCGGAGAACGGCCTGGGGTCTTACTGGCTAGCGCATGTGCTGTGCTAGCCAGTCCAGGTTCGAATCTCGTCCCTCTCTTAATAAAATTTAACAGGGGGTTCCTCTCTCTGTTGATTCCTTTTTTTATAAATATGAGCGAATACTGCTGAAGAAAAAGCTCCAGCTTGAAACTTGATGTCTGCTGGATGTACTCTAAGACTGGATGCCGTACTGGACTGCTTGCAGTCCTGAAAGTCGGGTAATTAGAAACTGAATATTGTGAGGGGAGAGGGAGACTATCAGACTAAGAAACAAATATCAGTCAAGACTAAAATTGAGGAAGATAAGCTGTCTAAATTGCAGCTGTACGTGGAAGAGTACAACTAGTACCAGCCGTCCAGCAGATTATACAAGCTACACCAGTCAAGACGAATGTGAGGAGCAACTGATTTTTTAGGACACCAAGGTGTGTTGCTGACGATGACTTTCAGTCACTTAAGTACAAACTACTCACGGTGAGGTGGTTGCAACTGTGTTGCATTGTTGACATGTCATATTTCTACGAGAAAGCAAAATCTGTAGAACATGCTTCTACTTCTTTAATTCAATTCCTACTATGCCTGAAGCACTTTGACACGTTGCCAAAAAAAATCGATAGTACTGGCGGCGAATGCGAACTTTCTTACAGATGAAGGCTATAGAGCCGTACCTCATTTTTTCCGGGCTAAATTTTTATCAATTACTTGGATTAAAAGTTGAGATTTGCCACTGAGTCAGATGTTTGCTGAGTTGACTTGGCATGTGCCTCTCTCTTAAAATTATGGATCACTCGATCCATCGGCGGAGCAGTAATCCGCTTCCATCTCGTATCTTCTCGTCGTTAGTCTCTTAGACAGAGCCTATCATAAACAGTGGGCATAGTTCTGAGAGTTAGTTGTCCGATCTCCATCATCGTGTACTGCTATCCACCTGAATTTCATGTTCCTTTCGAGTTTAGTACTCCACCGGAATTCGGTGCCGGCTCCTCAACATGAGCCCACAGAAATGCTTCCCAAATCACGGCGCACCAAAGAGAAAAAGAAGAAACAGAAAAAAAAGTCAGAGCTAACAATTACGCGAGCAGAGCAGAATGATTGGCGCGAGGCGAGCTGTACGCGCATATCTGCATCTGCTGAAGCCTGAATCTCGTCAACTGCAAGGGGTGACGGCAGAGTTGAAGAATAGTGTGGCCGGGATGGCCACGAAACGCGGTGAGCGAGCGAAAGTGGCGTCTTGACGAGCGCACTATTTATTCTAAGCGCGGGAAACCGGTGGTGGTGCGCATTGACCAGACTACTGAATACTGATCGACAGGGGTGGTGACGAACGGCCATGGAAAGCTACAGCTTTGAAAAGATTTTCCTCTGTTTTAAATTAATTGATTTGATTTATCTAAATTTACATGTATCTAACACTAAAATGAATTTTTGACGAAAAAGACCACCTTCACCAACGGATTGTCAAAAAAGACCACATGTAAAAAAAATTGTCAAAAAAGACCCCCTCTTGGTGGCGGCATGTCTAGCCAACTGACACGTGGCACATGCCGCCATTGCCAGAGCCGGCATGTACTTGCCGCCTGGGACAAAGCCGGCATGTTGTCTAATATGGCCATGCCGCCTGAGTCAGATCCGGCATGCTGAGGTGGCAGGTGGACAAGCATGGTGTGCAGGTGTCACGTGTCAGATTCAGGCAACGTGCCGGCTCTGCAATGGCGGCAAGTACATGCCGGTTTTGCCAATGGCGGCATGTGCCACGTGTCAGTTGGCCAGACTTGCCGCCATCAAGAGGGGGTCTTTTTTGATAATTTTTTTTACAGGTGGTCTTTTTTGACAATTCGTTGACAGAGGTGGTCTTTTTCGTCAAAAATTCCACTAAAATATGTATATATACATATAAATTTAATAAAAGTTGAATTAATTAAGTTGAAACGGAAGAGGGTTTTATTTATTCGGCTCACAGATTTAGTAGAACTAGCCATTAGGATTATAGAACGTGCATGTTCTTGGCTGACCTGGCAGGCAGGCTTGCTTCCTTTGACTGGCAACTTCTGTGAGGTGTGGCTTGTGACTTGTGCACTAAACTATGGCCAGGGAAAGTGTTAGATTAGTTTCGAGCCATGTGAATTAGACCACTTCCTCCGAGTAGATTATCTCTTTTTCGTTGTAGCTTTGTTAAGTTTAGGATAGGTTTGGTTTGTTTTCCTAACCGTTGAGCTAACCAATTTGTTTATGGCCTCTTTAGCTATAGCTAAGCTGCTCCTACCAGGCGACCACCGAGCTACATGCGGCGATTAAGATAAAGCGCGCCGCGTGTGGGTTCATACTGTTCGGCACCATGCCACTATGACCGTATAGATGGATTCAGGCACTATGACCGTATATATGGATTCAGCCACTTGACCGAGGGATTCTGAATGTAATTCTGAATTTTTTAGGGCTCGCAAGATTCCAGGAGGAATTCATTCAGAATGGAGTGTTTAGGGCTTGTTTGGTTCCTAGCCACACTTTGTCAAGCCTAAGTTTGGCAAGTGTGGCAGCCACAAAGTTTGGCTAAGAAAATTGAAGCCACAAAGTATGGCAAAAGTTGGCAAATATTTCACTCTATGACAGGTGGACCACACAAATAATAAAGTTTGGCAATTCTAAAGTATGGCAAGAACCAAACACATACCAAACTGCCAAAGTTTGGCTTGGTAAATTGTGGCTGGGAACCAAACACCCCCTTACGAATGATGAGAGTGCAATATTTTTATTTTCATGAGGAGTATTTTCCTCTTGCTCAAATTATCCTACTCCCTACGACAACTACTTATCTATCGGTAATATTTATGTATTTAGATATATTTTAATATCTAGATACATCCATACTAGAGACAAATAATAGTGGTTAGTAGAGTTTTTTTTACTCTTGAGAAAATTTCATACTGTCTCGTCACTTCTCTGACTAGACATATTCAACCTCCAAACCTGATCCAAAGCAGTTTTTGAGCTGATGTGGCATTGTTTTTGACTTAGCGTGCACATATCCGTCCAATATATTCTTCATTTTCTTTTCCTTCTAATTGTGGATATTTCATATATAGTTGGTAAGGAGATCCTCATCAGCTTGGACGCGGCTCCTTCGACAAGTGAGGGTGCTACAATACCCTGCCTTTACGTGAGCCATTCGTCCCAGGTGAAAGGATGAGTTCTATTTGTACCATAGCATAGGTATTTTTAGCGAATTGTGACACTATACTGTGTACTATATATGTATCATGTGGCAGTGACTATAACATCAATCTCAGATGGTTTTTATCGAATGGATTGGCGAGACTTGGGACAAGGGGAAACATGGTTGCCGCCACCAAGGTAGACCAAGTAGATAAAGCCGCAACATATGCTCTTACTCTCTGTCGGTCCCGAGGGCCGTCGAGGAGGAAGAAAACCCTAGTCATCACACTATGGAAAGTATTTCTTCTGTTGGACGCTCTCTTTGGCTATGCATCCATTCAATCCTATTTGGCATACACCTAGTTTTTTCTTAGCGGCTTTCGGGCTGATGTGGCATTGTTTTTGACTTAGCTTGCACATGACGGTCCAATTTGGCATACACCTAGTTTATTCTTCCACCTTGTCAGGGATATTTCATGAATACTTGGTAAGAGAATCCTCGACAACTCAGACGCGGCTCCTTCGACAAGTGAGGTTGCTACAATACCATGATGTGCGCATTTACAACTGAGACATTCGATCCCACATGAAATGATGAGATCTATTTGGACTATGGCTTGGGGTATTGTAGCAAGTGTGGCACTATTACTATGTATTGTACATGTATCATGTAGCAGTAACTATAACATCGAATCTCTGCCGATTTTTATCGAATGGTTTGGCGAAATTCGGTAACAAGGAAACAGGGTTGCCGCCACCAAGACAGGCCGAGAGTAGATAATAATGCTGTTATTCTCCGCATTTCACAGCCGTGGGGGAGGAAGAAAACCCTAGTCATTACACTAGGGCAAGTACTTTTTTTTGTTAGCCCCTCTATTTGGCCATGCATCAGTTGAATGCCATTCAGATTATGTATTTCTAGGTGACGATTTTGGTACTTTCGGTATTTTTATCCACGTTTATTTTCTTGTGGCGCACTCCTAAATAGCACGCACAACACATTCACCATGTGGAGATAGAGACCAAACTATTCAACGCCGGTAGCTGAGAGCCTAAGACTTTGCCTACCATCTAGCACACGTTAAAAGAACTGTGGCAGCAAGAATTTCATGCTTGCAACAAATTTCAAAGAATGAATAGTGTATTGTACAATCTGAATTTCCTGCAGACAACTTATACTACACTGGACACTGTCACCAGCGTGAGAACGACACGCGGGCCGGCATGTCAGTCTCAAACCACTGGCAGTAGCCACCATTGGACATGGGTTTTTTCTCCCTCCAAATTTCAAACTACACTTCTACTACTAACGCGTGGAACACAACAGTGCTCCTCCCGTTCTACCCTGATCTAACAACCCCAAAAAATCAACTCTTCAAATCAATGCTTTAACAAACGAACTTTTTGAAGAAAAAAACAATGGTTTGGGCATCATCGCCGGTTGAACGGTTCAACGGATCGACGTGTGTCTGACGGAGCCGCGCCGCCGCTCCTCGTACCAGCAGATGCAGCTGAGCGCGACGAGCACCTCGACGATGGCCGCCTCGGCCTTCTCCTTGTCCGCCCACCGCAGCGTCTGCAGCGCGTACACGCGCGTCCCGCCGTCGAACCGCCGCGTCCGATCCATGGTCCGCTCCGCCTGCCACTGCACGGTGTGGTGCGCCATCGGGCCCAGCCACGCCATGATCCGCTCCACCGCCTCCTTCCACCCGTCCGCCAGCCCGGCGTCCAGCGGGCCAGGGTCCCGCCACCAGTCACGGAGCTTCGACCGCACCGCCGCCCGGAGCTTCCCGGGCAGCATCTCGTACATCTCCGCCCGCTCCGCGTTCGCCTCCTCCTGCCGCCCCTCGGCCTCCATCTGCAGCAGCTCCTCCGCGGACACGATCACGTTCGCGTACTGCTGGTCCAGCCCCGCGCCGCCGAGGGTGCTGGGCGGCGCGTCCAGGAGCTTGCGCCAGTCCACGCCGGGCTTATTATGCCCTGACAGCGGCCGCAGGCCGATGATCGGGCACGAATTGCTTAGCTGCATCGGCGGGTAAACCCGGGACGGCGCCCCGTGGCCGTCCCGCTCCCGCCGCGTGATCGGCCCCGACGACGCCCTCGCCTTGCCCGCCCGCGGGCTCAGCAGCTTGGACAGCCTGGTCTGGACGCTGTCGCTGGCGGTGCACGGCATCGGCGGAGGGAGGCCGGGGACGTACTGGCCGAAGACGGCGCAGATGCGGGCGAAGACGGCGCAGGCGGCGCGCGCCATGAGGCCGACGGCGTTCTCGTAGCTCTGGCTCCACAGGGACTCCTCCTTGAGGCGCCGCACCTTGAGCAGCTGCGTCTTGATCTCCTGGCGGAGCGAGTCCGCGCCGAACGTGTCGCCGCCTCCTCCACCTCCCGACATGAGCGGCGGCGGGTCGGTGAGCTTGGCCGGGATGGGCCCGCTGTGCCGGATCCATCCGCGGGAGGTGAGCTTCCGCTCGTCGGCCTCCAGCTCGCCGAGCGCCTCCATCTCGGAGCAGAGCTTGGAGGTGGCCGCCACGAGGCGCTGCATCTTCTTGGCCTTGACCTTGAGCCCCTTGGCGGCGAGCTGGTCGATCCGCGCGTCGTGCGCGCCGGCCTTGAGGCTGGCGTAGACGCCGCCGAAGTCGATGCCGCAGCGGAGGCCGAGGCGCGCGACGGAGGCGGCGGCGGCGTCGAGCGAGAGGACCAGCTCGGCGCAGGCCAGGCGGAGGAGGAAGGCCTGGTCGACGGAGTTGAGGTATGCCACCCCGGCCGAGCGCATGGCGTCGGACCGCAGGCGGGACACCTCCTGCTCCGAGAGCGAGCGGTGCAGCGACAGCAGCTTGGACATGGCCGCCGCCGCCTCGAACGCCAGGATCCCCAGCGCCGCCTGCGGCACCGCGGGGAGCCGGAAGTCCACCGGCAGCCATGAGGCCGCCAGCTTCTGCGCAACCATCGATCGTTGCTCGCTAGCTCCCACCACGTAACAGCTCGATGGATCGATCGGTCAGTGGGTCGGTGGGTGGGATTCTGGTGAACGTGAAGCTAGGCACCTTGGATTGCTTTCTTCTTGTTATATGAGCACAATCAAGCCATGGAATGATTCGCGAGCTGGCTTCCTCGCCGGCTCGTCGACGCGGTTGCTGGTACGGGTTGGTTGGTATGGTCGTCGCAACTCACGAACTTTGTTATATACTGCAAGCTTGGGCTCGGGAGCGGGTAACAAGGGTTTGGCGCGGGTAATCCGAAGGTCGGGGATGGTGATTGTGTGCGAGGATTAAGTAGCAGTGGTAGAGCGTAGGCGTAGCAGTAGTGGTAGGGGAGGGGAAGAGAAGACACGGTCGCCCGTGGGAAAGCACAGCCAAAGGGTAGGCGCCAGACGACGGGACGACCGTCTGCTGCGGCGTTCGTTTGATTTTCCGGGGTGGGGGCACGTTCCCGCGTGTTATTTTATGCCCGGAATTGGCCTGGCTCGGTCCGAGGTTACGGCCGATGAGAGCTGCTTGAACCAATCCATGGACTCGGGATCTTAGCTACTCCAGCTACTATGGTTTTCCAAGACTATAAACGATTTCTTCAGTATGAGTTCTGGGATCACGGGGAATTGATCGTTTCCTGCGAAATTACCCAGACATTGTCCAAGGGTAAGATTGATTCTACTACTCCATTTTGGGCTTCTGGTTAGGAGCAAGAGAAACGGCAATAATTTAGAGATTTTGGTTTTGCTATGTATGAAATCTAGCTAGCTCTCCGCCCGGCCAGCCGGCCGGTCGGACGCTTGTTGATCACCTTTTCATCGTCCATTAAGCAAGGTTTACAGACATATCGATGTAGTGTTGTTGTCTCTGTGTTCAGACAATAATGCCCATACCCTTTAGCAAAGATGTCCGAAACTAGTAACATGGATCGCGCACATGGCCGAGTGAGCATTCACTGGCGTATGTACAAAGCATGCAGCTACATGCATGCATGTGTACGTGTTAGACTTACCAACTAAGATACTGAAAAACTGTAGTACTCCCTTCGATCCATATTACCTTTCGCTAATAAAAATGTATCTATTATTAAAATATGTCTACATACATCTGTATTAACGAAAAGTATTATGGATCGGAGGGAGTACTCAAGTCCCATACTCGACCACTGCCATTGTTTGGCATTGTATACTTACTCAAGCTGTGTACTAGTTGCTGTACATGTTAAATGAGATATACTTCCCATTTTGGGGGGAAAAGAAATACATATCCATGCAAATTAACAAAGTTTACTTTAGACAACTAGTTTTCATTTTGGTGAAAAAACAAGACACATCCATGCAAATTAACAAAGTCTACTATAGACAACTAATTTTCATTTTTAGAGACGGATGCGTTAGTTTAGCTGGGAGACTGGGACATACTAGTAGTACTAGCTAATAGCCCACAGTTTTTTTTTAGCCCGCGGTTTGTTAATTCTTCCTTCAGCCACACAAGTCAGAGCTCGAGTAATTGACATCACGAGCAGATGGAGCGATAAGATTGGAGGGAATCGAATTTATTTCCAAGTCGTCGACAGTGTCGCCACATTGCTCGGCGACGCTGACATTATCGCGCTAATATCCTCTCGTGACATTTATGATCAACGACAATGTACCAGTTGGAAGTTTCAACTCCAAACTGTCTCATTTATAGCTCGAGTTGGGAACTTGGGACCGATCTAGTGAAATGCAAAATTGGACAACCGGTACAACCTGCATTAATCCCCGGACACGGCTGCTTCGGTCCATTCGTTCTCGTCTTGCACTTGTAGGCCTACAGATGTCATCTCACATGGGGCTGCGCTTCACAATTTTTTTTTAAAAAATAGATGGAAAAAAATATGACACTTGTCACCTCTTCACTCACAATAGTTGCAAGCACACTTTAGCGCAAGTAGGCAAGAGTGAGTCGTGTGGAGTGTTACGCGAGTCAGCACCGACCCACGTGCCGACACTGATCGCAGATGATTGTAAAAAATTGTTGCCTAATTAATAAAGCTCATGGTAAAAAAAAACAGTTACAAGCACTTGAAGCAAATTCAAGAATACTCCACGACAACCATACAAAAAGTAAAAGGGTGCAACTTCACATATCTAGGCATATAGAGAGTATTGCTAAAGTTATCATGACAACCATAAGCGTGTTTTCCTCTTTCGAAATAGTAGCTAGTATTATTTTGAATCTGGATATCATGGTTGTAGTAAGAGTTTGAACTAAAGATAATTGCAAACCACATAGATATTTTCAGCAAGTGCATATTTCTCTTCTATGGAATAGTTAGGAGAACTTTTACCCTCCAAAAAAATAGTAACAATTGTTTTACATGGAGTATCAAGCAAAAAAAACATGACCATCATGTTATCATATAGCATGTCTAAAACGTAATTCTCATTTCATCCAATTATTACTAAGAGCATCAGTATTACATGTCGAAAGATTCATCATCAGATTTATAATAATAATAGCTTCCATCAATTATAATAAGCTCATAGGAACGTTGCTCATGTAAAATAATGGATTTTTGCTTTTGAGAAATATTTGAAGTCTTGGATGATGAAGGTGGTGGATCCCACTCTTCTTTTCATCCTCCTGCAAAATATCAGTATCTTTGCACAACAAGGGATCTCTCTCTATTATTAATAACATAAGCATTATTACCACAAAACATTTATGAACAAAGCTTGAAAATACTATAGATGGATATTTTCATCTCATGAGCAAATTGACAAGTTGAATATTTTTTCACTAATAATAGAGTATATGTCATGGTCTCAAATAAAAGCGACAAAATTATGTGTCAAGATGCATAAACACATTATTTAGTGCACTTGCACTGATAATAAAGATCCTTAGAATTTTGTTTCATAAAGTGCATCAAGGTACATTATGTAATTCACATAAATCCCTAGCCATAAATTTGAGGTGCCTAAGTAAACCTTCCATTTGCTTCCCCCATGGGACTAGCAATGTCTATCATATGCACCTACAATTTTGTCACAATATTGACTATAGAGGCTCTAGAAAGCCCCTCCATAGTTAAGCATACATATTAAAAGTTGCACCAATTTTTCCGTGTTTTTCTTATATGATAGAAGTTAAAAGAAAAACTAAAATTAAAATACACTAGTACTTTGTTGTTTTCAAATACAACAAAAAACACAATAAATATTTCTTTAAAAACCTAATAGGAAAAACACACAACTAAGTGGTAGACCTCCCCATGCTTGATGATTGCAAGATGTGTAGAAAATCTCTAGGAATTGCGCTAGAATGAGTTCATGATGTAAAAAAATTATGTGTACACCAATTTGTTGGACTTCAAGTGCGAGTGTTGTGGCAAGTGGCTATGTTCCCGCAAGGATGACTCAGGGTTATATCAAACACTAAGTGATTCGCTAGTTGAAATGACCTAGATGTCGCCTAGAGGGGATGAATTGGCAATTTTAAAACAATTATGATTCTGGCTTGGACAAATGTGTAAATAAAACTAGCGTTTAACGTATCAAGCATATAATCTAAATATGTTAGGCTCAAATATATGTATCAATAACTTATGCTATACAAGATAGGCAACAAGGTGATATCAACATATATAAGTGCATAAGTAAAGAAGCTCGTGAATAGAGTTAAACGAGGCATGCAAAGACGATCATATATCCCAAAGTTCACTTCCCAAGGGAAGCTTATCTCTGCTGGAGTAGTGTGGTCGCCCAACTCACAGATGGCCACAATGACTCACTCTATTCCCATCGCGCTCTTGCACAATGCAAGATGCTACGATCCACTGGGGAGCCTAGATGATGGTCACCAACCCCGTACAACAAACTTGGTGGAATCTTCATAACTTAATTGGAGGCTTCCAAGAATCGCCCAAAGTTGTACACCACCAAGATTGAGCTCTAGGCAACACCAACCATTCGTTTAGGGTTTCAAGAACCTAAGAGTAATAAGCTTCCTACTTTCACGCAATAGAATCTTCTAGGAGAACTCATTCGACAGATTCAATAGAAGATCAACTGCTCATGTCGTTGAAAAAAATCTTATAGACTAAATAATAATAATGAGAGGAGTAATTTGAAAGATAATTGAAGACAACGTGAAAGAGAAAAGTCACAAAACATAAATAAATTTGATTAAATACAACTGCTTGATTCGACTAAAGGATAGCCCACACAACATGAGACCACTGTCTTCCTAGGTTAAAGGGAGATGGTGCCGAGAGGTCACTCTCCGGATTAATTTGGCGTCAACCTGGTTCCTTGCTTGTGAGGACAGTGACGTTAGGTAAGGCATGGTGGAGTATAGTGATTTTTGTTGGGTTTTCCTATGTTGCAAAGGGTGTTTCAGCATTCTATAAGTATCTATTGTGTTTGTTACGAGTAGCCATGAACAATAGGCTGCAATGATTTCTGGGCTTATGCTTTCAAATGGATTTTTCCTAATGCTGCAAAAATGTGTTTCATGTTGATTCATTGGTTTTATCGTTAGAAACAAACACACGCTTGTTCAACGTAGTATAAGCGGGGCTTGTTTTCATTATCCTCATAGCACATTAATCCCTCTGATTAAAAAAACATGTCAGTGATTTACTATATTTTTTTACTAAAATAATACAAAATCATCGATATGTTTTTTTCAATCGGAGGGAATATATATTTACATGGTTGGAGAAACATTGGAAAGCAACAAAAACAAAAGGCAAACGAATGGGATCTCACCTTATAAGGGCAGCCCACTCATGCAAATGGTATGTGGGCGTCGCCGCTCTGCCCAGCCACAGAAGCGCGCAGCCCACTTCCACTGTCCAACTCCGAGGCCCACCACGATCATCTTTCTTGCTTCCCAAGATGAAGACCCAAACCCAATACACAAAGGAAGCCCGGAAAAGTCCTTTCTGGCCTCCTCTTCCTCCTCCAGCAACTCGCCAGAGCCAAACCCGATTCTCCCACCAGAGATTCGCCGCCGCCACCTCCGCCGCCGCTCCCCGGTGCCGCCGGCGTCAAGTTTTGAAGGAGCGAGTCCCTCTTGCGGCCGCCATCCCGCGGTCCTCGGTCCGTCCGCAGGGGCGCCGCGCCTGCCTCGAGACAGACGACTCGCGCCCGCCTAGGGTTTCCGCCGTCGCCGCGACCGCCGCCGGAGACAGAATCAGAGCGAGATGGTACGTGCGCTGTTTTTCTATCTGTTTCTCGACTTGATCCATAGCCGACCTTAATTAACCGCGTGGATGGTGCTCTGCTGCTGGTGCAGGCCGCAAGGCTCCTTGCGAACCTCCTCGTCATGGGAGGCACCGTCGTGGGCAGAGCGGTGGTCCAGGCCTATCGCCAAGCTCTCGTCAGTGAGTGCTCTCTCTCCCCCTCCCCCTCTGCCGATGTTTCTGTTAAGGTTGCTTGCCTTGCCTCTGACGATGTGAATCCATGGCCGTATTTGATTGCTCCTTATTGGTGGGGATGAAATTGGTAATAACTAGAGGACTTCGCAACTCTTTCCAAACGACTAGATATCTAGGTTGAACCTGTATAGCCCCTCGGTGTCCAAAATTGAGTGCTGGTGCAATGATGGTAAATTGGTAACATGCATTGTGTTGCTTTACTGTAGGCTTAATGGGCACATTCTGGAATGCTGCGCTGTTAAAATGTAAATAAATGATGCTAAAATGTTTGTCATTTGATAGTCTTGTTTTATTATCCATTATATGTTTGTTTCTGTCAACTATGGTATGTAGCACTTGGTATTGTTGGATGTACATAGAGCTTTCATTTAGCAGTATTCATAATAATTTGATAATTTTTTTATTAAGCAACATTTGATTTGTCTTTGGTTCATTATACCCTTTTTCAACCGTTTCTTGTGAAATTTATGCATTCCATACCAGACAAAGCTTAAGTCTTTAGATCAAGGCCCTTTTTTTTCCTACATATGCCACACAGTAGTTTAGATCTCCTTGGTAATTTTGGTGATCACTGATGTGTACTCCCTCCGTCAAGATATAGAACGGAGGGAGTACTGAATTGGCCATATCCTACCGTGACACAGTTGTGACACAATTGTAAACACTGGCTTGGATATTGGTTCTTCTTTTGGTTGCTTAGATGCATAGAAACCTCTGGCTGACCATTTGCTCGTGCATCACGCATTTTTCTCAATGCGACTAACGGTTCATGAGTTTTTTTCTTATAGATGCAAATAGTTCTGGAGCTGCCCAGGAAGTGGTGAATGGTATTCGAAAGGCCAGCAAGGCCATGACTGAGCAAGAAGCTCGGCAAATATTAGGACTCAGCGAAAAGACCAGTTGGGAGGAGATCCTGAAGGTGTGTGTCTGACAATAGAAGCTGATTTTCCTTTTTACAGTATCTTCTATCAACTGCTATTTATTCTTTATGATATTTACATGAATTAAGGTATTTCTCCATGGGCTTGAAGAAATTAAACTTGTTATTAAAGCACATATACAGCAATATGCTTTATCTTAAAACTGATCTTGTTAAATAACAGAAGCGCTAAACAATGTTAACCTCATGTGTGTTGCCTTTTAATTTGCTCTGTATCAACATCGCAGTTAAGATTGTTAGAACCACATGTATATCCATTAGGCTTGAGCTTAACATTGATGTTAAATTGCGGACGTGTTAAATAATCCCAGCATTGTGAAGGCTCATTTTATTTGCTCTGTATGAACATCGCATAGTTAAAATTGTTAGAACTACAGGTATAAGCCATTTTCTATACACACAAAGTGATGCTAGATTTCTCCCTTTTTTTGTTTTGCAGAAGTACGATACGATGTTTGAGAAGAACGCCAAGAGCGGAAGCTTCTATCTCCAGTCGAAGGTTCACCGGGCCAAAGAATGTCTGGAATCCGTATATGATAAGAAGCCTGACATCACAAACTGAGATGGCCTAGGTTCCACTTGACTTAATCGACCGATTTGTGGGTGTAGCCAGAGATGGCCATTCTATCTGAGTTTTGTTGGGTGCATCTGGTTAAATGGTCGTAACAGGAAGTTGTTCTCCTTGACTTGAATAATATATTCATAAAAAGGAAACACAGTTTAATTTTATTTTCAGCTGCAGCGTATTGTTTGCTTGCAAATTCAGATGTCAAATTCTTGGTATCATGTGGTCATTTGATTCTTGTACCAGCTTGTGTTTTGGATTTGATATACCAGTTTGTCTGTTCGCTCGTAATTCTGAAGCATGATTATGAGGTAGTAATTGTCCCCAAAACACCAACGTGCACTGTATTTGGGGAAAATGTGTACATGAAGTTTGAGCTGTAGCTGAGACAAAATAAGAAGATGCAAGCTCTGTTGTTGATATCATTCCAAAGATATGATCTGAAGAGTTGTTATACTTTTTTTACAAGTTTGTTATCATTCCAAAGATATGATCTGAAGAGTTGTTACTTTTTTTGCAAATGAAATTGTTCTTTAGCAACTCTGCATTGTTCCCAGAAGATGAGTCAAATCAATATACACACCCGTTCAAAAAAATCAATATACACAAGTAACATGACGAATTGACGAGAGTAATCACTAATCAGGAAGAAACAAAGACTCTGCCCTGGCCTCTACCTGTTGCTGTAACCACAAGGGAATCAGGTTCTGCTTCAGGGTTCTGTCATCTTATTCTACACATCACTTGTTCGCACTCACAACTCCAAAATCGGTGTTAAACATTACCAAGGCCTTCGAAACATAAACTGAAACACTCAAGGGAAAACAAGTTGAAAAAGGAAAGGCTTCAAAAACTGGTGATTCGTTGACTGGGATGGACTAATCGCACCAGTATATCATGATTTTGTTGACCAGATTCTTCTCTGCATATCTTGCTGAATCTGTAGCATATACACATGGCTTACTGAAAAATTAGGGATTACTTATGCAAAGTCGGTGTAGGAGCTCGAGAAATCCGAGAACCTGGACCCAATCATTTCGGCATGATCTACCTACGATTTATACAAGACATTTCTGGAGCTCCTAAACCGAGGATAAAAGGGCGTACTACATGACAAATATTACATCTACTGAAGCGGCATTTTTTTCCTCGGTTCCACACTCGGGGAGTCATGGATTCCTCGATCTGACCCTGTTTTCTAGCAAGCTAGGGATAGTGGCGTGGAGGCAGGGAGTAGAAGAAGAGGAAGACTGGTGAGAACTGAGGAAGTTGCTGCTGTGTGCCCACACCCATGAGGCCATGAGTGCTGAGCCCGACGTGCATTGCATGGCCGATGGCCACGCCCGACGGCGATGGCGCCCGCCGACCGGTCGTACGGTCTCTCACTTAAACTCAGACTCCGTGTGGGGCCTCCGGCGTGTATTGTTTTGAACGGGCCTCCGGCCGTGTCTTGACGCCATTGGTACTCCTAGCTTTGGACAAATTATTCACCGGAAATAATGACGTACTGGTAGGTTTATCTGCAAAATTAGCCAAATACAAAGGGAGTACGGTCAGCGACCGGGCTACGTACGCACCGCATGTGAACACAGCCACGCTTCAGGCCATCGTATTTAAATCGCTATTCGTGGACAATGTGCACATTTGCTATCCTTTAGAACATAATTGCTGTCAACGTGTGCGGAGAGTCTTAGTCGCCCATTTTTTGTAATGTGTCCGTGTTACGTATGTCCAGTGTGGATTTTTATGTACTAGCCAACACAAGCAAAAGTATAACTAATTAAAAGCGCTAAATCCACTTATACATATCAATCTCCAGTTGTATATTACTTCTTTATATGCTAATCGTCTAAATGAAGAATAACACGCCTCTCATTTAATAATCACAGATGGCCTTGTTGTGATGTCACTCTATGGTACTCCTGAAATACTCCTTATGCGATATGTTGATTCGCGGCTTTGGTTAATAGTTGTTTTATTAATGTGTAAATTATTTGATGTAAATTTCTAAGGACCTAGATGTAATTTCAGTTTATTTTGATTATATGCGCCACTGTGCTAGGACATTCATCCTTCGAACCTTACCTACATGTGTAGGTTTCACCGTTGATTCATAATTTACTATCTCTGTTCTAAAAGAAACATCTTAGAAATTTAGTCAAAAGCCAAAACGAACTAAGTTTAACAAAATATATACAAGAAAATATTAATATTTACAATACCGAATTTATACATTATGATAAAAAAATTGTGTAGGAGATCTATTAATATTGAAGTTGTATTGTGTTTTTTCATAATTTTTGCTGCAAAATTGCAAATATATTGACTTTTGACTAGTTCTATAAAACGCAGGTAATAAGATTTGTGCCACATATAAACCTCTATGGAACATTGATGCTTACTATTCCCTAAAAAATCATTGTTGCTTAATATCCATGCCACGTAACATGTGCTTCCTATGATCCATAATAAATATGGAATGATTTAGTGCAACTTAATATAAAGTTATACTAAACCATAACATTTTATTATCGATGGGAGGAAGTACTCCCTCCGTCTATAAAGGGATGTCGAAGATTTGTTAAAAAAATGGATATATTTGGACGCGAGTGTATAGAAATATCGAAATTAGACAAATTTTCTAGAGACGAAGAGAGCATAAAACTCGTGGGACAGAATTTACTACGAATTGGTGGGGGAAATTCCATAGAGACAAAACTAGATCGTCTCCTACGAACTTTGAGAGTGGCAGAGTGTATCAGTTTTTTCTTTGAGATTAAACACTGCGATATATTAACTAGGCACACTCAGATGTCAGAACACTTACAATCAAATCCAGTGGTGAGTTTCACACATTACAACTTTTATTCTCGCAGCCTAACTTAGCTAGGAGGTGCGCAACAGCGTTACCAGAACGACACACATGCCGTACAGAGTGATCAGTGAAATCCTTCAGCAGGGACTTTATCTCCTCGACCAGGGGTCCATGCACCGACCTGTTCGTCTCCCTGTGATTCAGCTTCACCACCGCACCCAGGCAGTCTGACTCCAAATAGACTCGACCGATACCAATACCTTTGGCTAGTAGTAGACGTTGCCTACACACGAGAAGTTCTGCTCTCTCGGGATCGCTGACAGAGGTGAAAAAATGGCTAGCTCCTGCAAGAAACCCTCCATGGTGATCCCTAAGAATCACCCGTCCCTCCGCAGCTTTGATCCGCCATGAAAGCACCATCAGTGTTCACCTTATGCCAGCCCTCCTCAGGCGGTTGCCATGGTTCATGGACCTTCGTTGGATGGTGACCTTGGTTGCAGTTAACTTTTAGCCACTCCTCCAGCAGGTACAGAGACCGTCGCACAATTTCCCGAGGCGCATCTATCATAATCTTATCCCTAGCCTCATTCCTCGCTAGCCACAGCTGATAGATGATCATGATTGCAGCACCCCAGCTCCTTCTCCTCCAGGTTTCCTAACCAATCCAACATCCATCCATGCAAGTCAGGGTGCCGTCTTAGAGCATCTCCAGCCGTTGAAGGCCCCCAGGCCAAAATCCGGCGCTATTTAGCGCCGGATGGATGAAAATTTTGGCCTGGGGAGGCCCATGTTTTCAGCGGCGAGCCCAGGGGAATTTTTGAATTCAAACACAAAGTAGACGAAAAGCGGCGAAGTTTGGCAAAATTTAGAAATATGTATATATAGGGCGAAATTCAGAGATATTTAACATATATAGGCCGAATTCATAATATATTCGAATTCGGCCTAACCTAAACTAAAAACACGCGTTCTACATGCCGAAATGACGGTAGAAACGCGTGTAGTCGCCGCCGTCGTCATCGCTAGAGTCTTCGCCGCCATCTTGCGGTGGCGGCGCCTGGCGGCTTAACCCCTGCCCAGGGTCGCCGAAGCGTGGCGGCGTAGGGCGGTAGAGCTCGTCGTCGCTGGACTCCTCCAGCTTGACGATCGGCGCGCCGCGTCGAGGTAGCACGGCGGCGGTGGCACAACGCTGTGCGGCCGCCAGGTCCAGCAGCCGCCGCTGCTGCTCCGCCTCCTCCCGCTCCCACTCCCGCCTGGACCACTCGAGCGCCGCGTCGAGCGGCATGGCGTTCTCGGCGGGGACGACGTCGCGCAGAGACCGGGCGATGGCCTCGCGCGTCGCCTCCTCCTCCGCCCGCGCGGCCTCTGCCTCCGCGAGCTCAGACGCGGCCTTGGCGGCATCGTCCTTCCTCGTCTTGCGCCTGCGGTTGGGCGGCGGCGATGAGGTGCGCGCCCCCTCGCGGATGACGAGGGCGCCGCTGCTGCGCCTCGGCGGCGCGGACGGCGGCTCCCGCTTGACGGTCCTCGGCATGGATGCCGAGGACCGTGATGCCGACCTCGTCGCCGACCCGGAGGACGCCGACCCGGAGGAGACGGATGCCATCCGCCGTGGCATCCAGGAGCTCCCGCGGCGGCGGGAGAGCGTCGGACGCGACGGCGGCGGCATCTCCAGGACCGGATCGTTGCCGTTCTCGATGTGCTCGAGAACATCCGGCCGGGCGCGCTCCACCAGAGGCGGCGGCCGGCGGCGTTGTTGCGCATATGAGGAGGGGGGTGTCGTAGGCGGTGAGCTCGCGTTCGTACCGTCGCCGAAAGAACGCGGTCCACGCCTGCCGGTTGTCGGGGTAGAAGCGCGGGTCAGCGCGCTGCTCGTCGCTCATCGTCTCGATGACCTCGTCGATGGCGGCGTTGAGGGCGGCGCCCGTTGGCGGCGGCGGGATCGGGATGCCGCCGGCGCTCAGACGCCATCCTCCGGGCGCACGGAAGTCCGGCGGCGCCCGTTGGCGGCGGCGGGATCGGGATGCCGCCGGCGCTCAGACGCCATCCTCCGGGCGCACGGAAGTCCGGCGGCGCCGGGTAGCCCGCCACGTACAGCAGCCGGCCCTCCCACTGGTGCAGGGAGCGCCGGCCGAACCCGTTGTTGGCCGCGCTGTCCTCGTCCGATCCGTAGCCCGCCATTGCTCGCCTGGAGGAGGTGGGTGGAGGAGGTGGAGAGGTCGATTGGGGGAGAAGCTGGCGAATGTGGCCGGCCAGGCGCGGTAGGCCGCGATATATAGGTGGCCTAGCATTAACTCGCCTCGCCGCGTGGCTGGCCGTCCATCGACGGCAGCTTTTACAGCGCGCGGAGGACGATGCGCGGGGAAGACGACGATGCGCGGAAGACGATGACGACGACCGCTCTCTCTCTCGCCGATAAGTCGGGGCCACACGACGCGCGGGAAATTTCCTCGCCGTTTCACGCGTGTTTCTTTCGTCTGGAGTCTCCGAGCGCGCCCCGAAAGGCTGGGGATGGCCTGGGCTCATCGGATAGATGAAGGCCCAGATCAAGACAAAAACGACGATCCGGCGACACGACTGGACCGATTTATGCCGTCCGGATGAAAAAAAACCAGATGCCGGGGCCTCGCCGGGCTCATGGCTGGAGATGCTCTTACGCAGAGTGTATCAGTTGCAAGAGCATGAGACACAACATTTCCGGCAGGGCCACGATTCCACGAGTGAGACGTGCAGCCACAGCCACTATCACGATTGACGTCCAACGTGAAATCAGTTAATCTGGTCTCATAGTCGAGGAAAAAACAACATTAGCGCGTGTGTGCCCGCGTATCGAGCAAATTAAGACGAACCTGCCTTCCCTTTGTCCTCTCCGGCGAAGCAACATCAGATTATCAGAACACGCAAGAACGCGGCGGTGATTATAGTTCAGTATTAGTAAACGGCGTCGCGATCGACGATGAGTAGGACGGGGAGCATAATTTTCTCGGAGTACGTACGTACTACCCTACCGAGGTCTCTTCATTTGGAGCTTCTGATCCAAGCACACTGGCAAGTCAAAGACGAGTCCTCGTTCAGACCGGAAGGTACGCGAGCAGACGAACGGAAATAGTGGGAGGAAACGAAGGAAGCCGCGTGAGTGAGCACTCGAAGTCATGTGGCATGTTTCTGCGTTGGATCTAGCTGCTTTGCGTGGAAGCCTGACGCGAGGAATGGTGAGAACTCAAAGCCATGGTTTTCAACGGCTCTGCCATTGATACCGTACGTGCCTTATGGCATTGTTCTGTGTACGTGTAAACGTGTGTAGACACTAGACGCCCGCCAGACGACTTAGACTAGAGCAAGGCCAGGCTATAACCTCATGCCATATCATTCGAAGCTAACATATAGTAAGCACAAATATAATAGATAGACTATATAGTTTAGCTTTATTGAATATTAAATGTCTACATATTCATGTCGTCACTACATGCATGCAAGAAGAAGTCGGCTTAGAGCTTGTGCATGGCTGTATACGGGCTATATAGTCTCGTGTGTTGTGTTGTAGCCGGGTGTAAAATAAAAGCTTGTTCCCTTCTCTTTCCTCTATTCTTTCTATTTTAACTAAAATTTTGCTGATGTAAACTAGTTGTCTAGCTTATAGTTTGCTGACTAGGATCTAGCTCTTACTAATTCTCAGGTTAGCCGGGTCATCGATTTTTTCACAGTTTAATTTGCCCTTTGTTCATAGCTTCATTAGGAGAACTTTGTTCGTTAACAACCAGAGTAAGCAGTTTGAGCGATAGAAAGAAGATTCATAGTGAGGCGAGGAACAAGAGAAACATCATGAACAGAAAAGGAGGAAGTAGAGAGAGTGCCACAGCTGGTGACACGAAGAGAAGTGCCGTCGGCAGTAAGAACAGAAAGAGAAAAATCAAAAGAACGAAGAGATGACAACGCTGAAAAATCAGAATTCATATGAAAAGAGGCTCCAGAATCCAAGACCCACGAGGAAGATCCTGACTGTGGAGACGGTGGTCTCTCAGTGCGGAAGACAGCAGTCACAGAGCCAGCAGTACCTATCGAAAAAGAAGAGCTTGGGGCAACCAATATGCGCATGAGCGTCGCAATATCCTGCACAGAGAAGGGCTGAATCGAAGGAGAAGAACGAGTCCCACTCGAAGAAGCACGACCCATATCCAGCATCTTCTTTTAGCAATCAGTCTCGGGGTGCCCTGGCCTCTGACAATAGCCACACTTAATGCGAGGAGGGTGAGAGCGACCTCCACCACGAAAGGGGCGACCTCCGCCGCCTAACGATGAGCGACCCATACCATCAGAAGGAGTAGCCAGCAGTGGTGGTGCACTATAACGAGAGGGCCCTAGAGCAGCAGCCAACACAGTAGGAGCTCGAGCAGCAAGCACAGAGGGAATACCAAGCATGCCAATACCTCGGAGGCGGGTCTCCTCAGCACGGAGCTCAGAAAGCACCACCGAGAGAGGAACACGGCCCCGATCAACTGAGCACGTCGTTGCTCAAACTTTGGACGAAGCCGAGACAGAAACTCATACACTCGTTGAAACTTCAGATCGGACCTCACAGTCCTGCAACAAGGGCAAGTACCCTTTGTTCATAGCTCATAGCTTATAGCTTTGTTCATACTATGTAAACTAGCTGTCTAGCTTCTAGTTTGCTGACTAAGATCTAGCTCTTACTAATTCTCATGTTAGCCTGGTCAGCTATTTTTTCACAGTTAATGTGCCCTTTGTTCATAGCTTCATAAGGAGAACTTTGTTCGGTTAACAATTTTACATTACTTCAAACATTTATAACGTGACTTACGCGATGCATTTTCTGAGTCGTCATTCGATCCACTGCCACACGTAGTTCCTCTAAAAACGCATTTAAATATAATATAATTCAATGTCCTTTTGAATTTTCGAAAAAAATTATAACTCAAAATCACTGCCGGAATTTGTTTGTTTTTCAATCAAAGCGCCACACAACATGATCAGTGGTGATTTTTTTATTTTAGAAAAAAAACCTCCACCGGTCCAGCTGCGGTGGGCTGGCCAAGTCCTTCCGTCTTGATCGACTGGACATCAACCAGGCCTAATGTCCAGGTAACCAATTTCTGGCCTACTAGTCATTTGCCGGTCACGCAAAGCGAAACTAGTCAATCGAAGAACATGGGCCTCCATAACCATCGACTTTTCCGTGATGTTGCTAGACACAAAATCTAGGCCTATTTATAACCCTTCCCACAGATATATGGGCTGCCAGTTCGCTGGTTATACTCTTTCTGATCGAAAATAAATATTAATAATTTTATATAACTTACTAAAAAAAATGTTATAAGTCATCGATACTTATTTTTAATCGGAGGGCGTACTATGGTCGTAAGAGCATCATATGAATTAGGACAATTTAGTACAAAGTTGTACTAGCTCACCTACAGATGGCAATGGGTACTCGATACTCGCTAACCTGACGGGTACCCGCATTAAATGGGGAGGGTTTGGTAAAGAAAAAACCCACGGGGACACTTAGCGGTAAAAATTTAAACCCACCGGGTCTAGCGGAGGCGGGTATGGGGGTGCCAAACCCGCACCCGTGAACCCGCAGACCCGTCTACTACACATAGACCCCACATGTCAGTAATCTTTGTGGCTAACCCTAAAGTCCACGAGGCCCATGAAGCACTCTGCATGCACACGAGGCCACCTGCTCCCTCGCACAGCTCCAGCCGCCGCACACGCTCGCACTTCACCTCCACGCCGCAGTCACGCTTCAGCTCCATGCCTGCAACGCCGCACCGCAACGCAAAGCCGCTACACTACTGCGCCGCCGTGTAGAGCCACCGCACCGCTACGTAGAGACACCGCGCCGCCAAGCCGTCGTGCCACCACGCAGTCGCCACGCCCAAACCTCTCGTGCTCCCTTCTCTGATTTCTGCAGCGTCGCGCCGCCGCCAAGTCCGTCGCCGGGACACGGGCAGCACGGCTCCACGGCCTTGTCTTACAATGAAACGACGTCCCTTTGATGGCGTGTAAGTTGTAATATCCCAGGATTAGAGGTTATAAAATAGAGGCAACAGATATGTGCATTGCATTTCATGCATAGAAAATCCGGGTAATTTTCACGCATTTAAATAAAATATGTCAAAGTGATTGGAGTTTCACTTGAGTTGATGGAATTGAAGTAGCTCATCAATTGAAGCGCGATAAACTTCAATATGACCTTTGATAAAAATCCTTGTTTTGGGTAGTGATAGTCACAACAACTAAAAGAGATAAGTGAGGTAAAACTAAAATGTTTGACACACCATTTTAGAACCAAATATTTACTCACACCTAGATCATCATGGTATTCTTTAAACCCTACTTCTTTCATGCTAAAGAAGTCAACACAAGTCTTATTCTTAAATCATGATCTATTCTATATTCTTATGTCCTAATCTAGTGAGTCCATGTATGAGAAGTGGTGAGGTTAGCTTAATGCCAATTTGATTATAAGATTTACCTTAACTCTAGGTGAGATAACTGAAGAACATTAGAGCCATTCTTATAAAGGCCAACTAGGAGACTTTAGACATTATTCAAATTCTAATTAGGACAAGTCATTTGATATAGGGGAGATCACACCATAAACCCTAATTTGGTCTCTACTAGGACCATACTTAGGAAGTGACCAATACTTAGACTTATAAAGTTATGAAGTGCAGTAGATCCTATATGAACCACTAG
Source organism: Dactylis glomerata (assembly GCA_007115705.1). Taxonomy (NCBI): domain Eukaryota; kingdom Viridiplantae; phylum Streptophyta; class Magnoliopsida; order Poales; family Poaceae; genus Dactylis; species Dactylis glomerata. Next base: position 866,008 of record QXEO01000129.1, read on the forward strand.
ATATCAAAGAGGAGTATTGGTAGTAGTTTGGATCTCAATACTTTGAGAAGGAGTTTATGAAGGAAGTTTAGATACATTATGGGAGTTGATAAAGGAAATAGATGATCATGTCAAGTATGTGATTATACTTATTTGAGGAGGAGGATTATGCTATTTATGGAACCTAGTTTGATAAGCAGGTATCATCCATCTTAAGGAGAGAGTATTGGAGTTAAGATAACCTATCTTTGTTAGGAGGGAAACATTCTTATGAAGATCTAATAGAGACCCTTGGTACAAGAAGATGCTTGACTTAAGCAAGGTAACTAGTTATAGGTGGAGGGGATCCCAAGCCTATACCCTAAGATCTGGCTTAACTTAGAACCTATAGATGCCACACTACTCATATCTTAGGAGTGATCAATATCTTCCAAGGTCAGTGGATGCAATCTTATCAAACTCCACACCTTTTCAATTGTCTCATTGGAACCCTATTCTTAAAACTCCTATCTCATTTGTGTATCATTTTTATAATCATAAGGAAACTACATAATCATGTCTTATCTCTAAATCTAAGAGTAACATCCAAACAATAATCTTCTAAAAGTCAACCAAATCTTTTCTTTAGTAATAAACTCACGTGTTTATGTGTATCTTGAACTTACTTTCGAATAAAAGAAATAATTCTTACAAGAGAAAGCAATAATAAATAAACTCACAGTTATCCAAGGAATTATCAAGGAAAACTTTGTGACTATGGAATAGTTCTAAGTAACACTTCCATGTCATTAATAAATGGTGATAAACACAAGTTTATGCCTTATAACCAATACTTAAGTAGAAAGTTAAATAATAGCTGCACCATATTCTTTATTCTCTCATAATAAGTTATTCATAGTAATATCATTACCTCTAAATAACAAATGGTTCAAACCTAGCTAAATAAAATTGAAAACCCCAAGTACAAGGGTAATTTGATTCATTTCCATTAAAATCCCTTTCAAATCCTAAATACATGTGAATTGTTATCTGCACAAATATACATGTAAATTTTCCTACTTTAAGGTATTGTATCAGTAGTATCCTGTATTCATTCTAGAAGAGATCCTAAATTTAAATCCTGCAAGTACAGATCCGAATTCGAATTAGAAATCTTAAAACAGAAAATAGAAATAAATAAAAGAAGAAGCAAAAAAAAAGAAACTTACCTGGCCGAAGCCCACCTTGCTTGGCCTAGTAACCGGCCCAACCCTAGATACCGTTTCGTCTTTACGAAACGGGGAAGGAGGTCGTCGTCCTCCTCAAGCAGCTGCGTGGCTGCAAGGACGTCGCCCGATCCACCGCCGCTGTGTCGACGCCCAGGATGAAGGCCGCCAATCTCCGATGGCTATAAAAGGGTGTGCCGCCGCCGGGAATGAACCCTAGGTTTCTCCGTTCTTCTTTCCCGAAGCTCTCTGAATCGGTTACCAAAACCCTAGCTCCGGCCGAACCCTTCGCCGTCGCAAGAGACCACCTGGAGCCTCTCCGTGAATCTCCAGAGCTCCGTATCGACGAGTAGTGCATCCTCGTTGACGGAATCGAGCTGGAGTGGGCTCAATCAAGTGGAATCCGCCGTTCCCTTTCTTCTCTGGCCGGAGCTTGCCATCAAGCTCACCGGCGATTCCAACCTTCCCCGACCTCTCCGAGCTACTCAAGACGTTCCTGGTGAGCTAACCAAACTCCCAAGCCTCTCTTTTCTTCAATTCGTGTCCTGGTTCATCGTAGCACCGATCACTGGCAAGCACCGCCGCTCGGATTCGCCGCCGGCGATGCTCCGAGTGTCAAAACTCAGCGGGGCTGGTACCCTCTGACTCACCTTGATCTTCTGGTTTGATTCCACACCACCGCATGACCTAATTCGCAGCAAATCGCCTGATTGAAATTTGATCTGTGAGTTCATGGGAGGTGATGATGTCATCCTTGACCAAGTCAAATTGTTTGACTAGTCTGTGCCTATGTGGCATATGATGTGTCACTGGCCCCATCAGTCAGTCACCCTGGCTGGTACTAGTCTAGGTACAAAATGTCCTGCATGTTAATCAGAAATTCCAGAAAACTATAGAAACTTAGCAAATTCATATCTATTCCATTTTAATTCAGAAAAAGGCAAATAATATACCAAAATGTTCAGAAAAACAAAATCTATCTGTTTAAATTATAATATTGCATACTTGTGTGAAATAATTTTTAACCAAATTTAAAAACTAGTTTAAGTAGTATTTCAATTTTGAATTTAAATCCAACTAAAATAATTTAAACAAAATTTTCAAATACCAATTAAAATTCTGTCAACCTTAAGAATGTTATTTCAATTAATACTTCGTTATTTCAAAAATGTAAAACTTACACTTTACTACTAAGAGTTCTAACCCTAAAATGATTTTTCCTAAAAACTAATTCAATCCAGCAAAACTTGGGAAAAATCATAAACTTGAAAAATAATTATTTCCTAACTCTAACCTTGTTGCCCTAATGTTTGTTTTACTGAAAGTTAATTTAAAAACTTATAGGACAATTTTAGAACATCTAACATTTGACTTAAACCCTGAAAATTATTTTCTTAAATGATAAGAAACTAGGATACACCTTAATGAAGGATTAATTTGTGTTTAGACTTCATTCTTAACTATAATCCAGTAACTGAATCTTGTTTACTTAAGATTCATATTCCATTATAAGAAGTGTCTGTATCACATTCTTGATCATTAGAAATTAAATTCCAATTCAATAACACCTTAAGTGATATGTTCTTCAAAAGTAATTCTTTTGAAGTACATATAACTTAAGTGCTACCACTACTTTTTAGTACTAAAACAAATAACTACCCTGATAAGCTAGCCTTGTTTTGCATTCTAATTCAACCATGATTGGATTGATTTGATGATCTATTTCCATATGGTATACCTTAGTCAACTAACTATTTGCAACACCTTTGTTGCAACTTGTAAACTATTAACTTCCTGACATCACCTAATCACCATCACTTTAAGTAATAAAAATATCCATTAAGGTATTTGTTCTTTAAAAGTAATTCTTTTAAAGAACATATCAAATAAACATCACACCAACTCTTATGCCTCGGTATAAGTAACTACCTATGCTTGATAAAAATGTTGTGCCAACTATAGAAATAGCTATACATGTTAAACAGCTAGGTCAACTGCTTTGAATGATCTTATTCAAGCAATTTGTACAAGTACTAGTTGGATCTTAGTTTGTTCCTTTGTTATGCTCCACTTGATAACTACTCTTTGATTATGATAGAACTATGCTAAACCCTAGAACACTAAACCTTAGGTATAGTGCTTCTAATCAATAATAAACATGTTCTTCAAATGTTATTCTTTCAAAAGACATTGAAAATAAGTAACCAACTATTCCATTAAGCTTGAACAAATATAACTCTATTTGTGTCTTAAGATTGTTGTCAACCCTAAGACTAACTGGGTATTCTTATCAAATCAGAATTACTTCAGCTTTGCTTGTCCATAACCAACTACTTGATTGCTAATAACAAGATACCACTTAAAAGTGTTACTTTCAAGTTTTCACCTATTGCTATACTAGTCTTTTGAAATAACTCTTGTTTTAAGCTTTAGTCTATTACTTTGAAGGTTTGTCAATCAATCTAAAATCTTAACAACCTTGTTGTGGAATGAATCTAAAAGTGCAACTCATTATAAAGAAATCATCACAACCTTGTATAATAAACCATCGGGGTTAAGATACGCTTAGAGCGATGCATAGCACATAATTTGCATATCATGCTGCAGTTATTTTAACATCATCTTTACCAGATGATGGTGCTACTTCAATATTTGGATTTCCTACGTATCGAAGACCTTGACTTGCATAATCTTGCAGTCAAAAAGGCAAGTTTATCTTGCTCATATCTCTTGATTGCACTGGTTTTGAAACTTCTTGCAAATTGTTGACTTCAAACTCTAAATTTGAGTAGCAAGCCAAGTGCATTAGTTGTAGTTTAGTTAGTCTTCCTTGGTTCTTTCTCGTTTGTAGTCGCCAGGACTAAACCTCTACCTGTTGAGGAGGTTCTGAAGATCTTTTGTATGCTGAAAATTGTAATCCTATAGACATACCGTGGACCTGCGATGTTTCCGTTGTACCACTCTGATGGATGTAACACTAGTGAGATGGTGTTTCATTAGTGTTATGTCAACGACTTGCATACTACACATGCAGTGGTATGTTGGGTCACCACAGCTGGTATCAGAGCAAACGCTTTGACCCTAGGATTAAAACTCTTTAATAGGAGACTTGTAGGTTTGGTAGTGACTATAGGAAGCTTTCTTATCTAGACCAATTCTTCTTATGACTTGGGATGGATATTCAACAAAAGAATAATCCTGACACACTCGAGTCAAATGTTCTTACCTATTTTCTTAAGTGAAGTTAGGTATCTTGTTCCATACCATAGAGATATGCCATCATTAGAGACTTACATAAAGGATGTAAGTGGATTATATTTGGTATACAATACATGGTAGTCCAAAGAGAGGATATAACCGGAATGGGAACTATCCTATTGGAAGAGGTATACCAAGGGCATTTTGTTAAGCGTGAGTCATCCGAAACCATAGTAGGATGATGTTAAGTGGTGAAGTGAAGCTATATGAGGTAGTAGGACCTTAGGTATAGTCTTGTATGTGGTTACTCAAAAATGCCATATACAAGTAGGATGTACTGATAGTTTAAACAATTTAATCATGTTAGATTCATCTGAGAATCATCACATGAAGGAGTAGAACTTTGTAGCAGACCAACAATTTCAAGCTGAGATGGAAGGTGCTCAAGTAGAATGGTGAATGAAGTGTTCCAACCCATGGCAACTAGGCCAAGTATGACAAGACCATAGTCTTTAGTCGGAGAAGTTTGATCAAAGCACAATGAATAAGCTCTATAAAAGTTATGGAGTTATGGGAACCATGCCCGGTGAAGTATGTATAAGGTATAGGAATATCAGAAGTTTTGTGAGATCACGTGAGATTAGTCTTCAATAGAATGGAAGGTAAGTTAGAAGAAGTAGTCCTAAAGGAATCTGGATCCGTTAGAATGAATTCCAAACCCCTTTGCTCAAATTTATTTGATTGCAATTGGGCAATTGAGGTAAGTATTAAGACAAAGAGTAGTAGTCCACCACTACGTGCAATATAGCACAATATAAACCTATATTATTTTGTGCTATAAGGTACACATCTAAGTCTGAAATCTTGAGATGTTTTGCTTATGATTATCTCACGGGCTTATGATGTTGTATGTTGCTTGCACAAATTTGGATTTTCTTGGATTTTATTGTGTGCCTAGATCTATGCATGAAGTTTGACTTTGATGTGCAAGAGCATGTTGCATCATCGAGTTCTTACTTGATGTTATAGTTCTAGATGGTTAAGGGATTCATGTGAGGAAGAGACGAATTCTAAAGGCAAGCAAGTCAGAAGATGAAGAGTCATCAAATAATGGAAGCCAAAAGAAGAAAGCTAGCAACTGATCTTCATGGAAGCACCACAAAGTGGTAGTAATATGAAGTATTGGAAGTTAGCAGTAGTACTCTAGGTCATAAAACACTAGAGGTAACTCTAGGTTATTGAGTAGAACCACTAATTAGATAACCGCAGTTGAGTTTAAGGTACCTGAGCTCGTTGTTATGCAGCCTTGGTTATGCTTAGTACATCACGGGTTGATTGAGGTGTTGTGATACCGATGATCCATTCCGGTATTGCCTGCTGCTTTATTCAGCCTGGGAGTGGTAACCCCAGTAACCCTCGTTGATAGCGTGACTAAGACACATAACATTTCTGTATAACATTGATCGCTAGTCCCGAAATCTTGAATTGTTGATTGGTGGTTAAGACGTTAGCAATGCCTTTCCTTATCTTAGAGTTGTAGTCTTTGTCTACGGACCAAGACTTGTGAGGTTACGTGTTAGCAATGAACGGTTGAAGCCATTGGTTCGTTTGTATCCCTATTAGTTCTTATTTTGTTCAATTTATACAATTGCCTGTCGTGGATGTCCTCCGGTACAAGAGAAACTCTGCCGGATTTCTCCCGTGGCTTTGTATAGACCTTACCATATGAATTAGGATAGATATCGATGGGAAAACCCAATTCTCATCAACCTTGAGAACTTTTGGGTAAGTACATGCATCCAAAAGTGGAACATAACACCCTACCTAAATGATTAATCAAAGAATTCGTACCGGTTCTCCACAATTGTGTGGGTACACCGCAGATTTCTTCGAGAAACCGTTAGAAAGACGTAGTAGTAAGACCGACCAAGACTTATAGTTTAACCCTGGAACCCAAATGGTTAGAGGACAATAAGTTCGAAGACCATTAGAAAATTCTAAGGGGGTGAGTCAAGCATTGAGTCGGAAGTAGTAAACTCATGGAGTTGGATTAACATTTGCTAAGAGGGTTGAAACTATGATGACATTAGCCTTATGTTTATAAGGTTTTCTGAGGTACTATTTTAATGTAGTCTCGGAAGTCCATCACACTTGAAGACGAGGTTTTTACCTCGAGGAAGCGAATTAGACCTTAAATTGAGAAAGTGGAGGATTCAATACTCCTAAGGGGAAGAGTTCAGGAAAGCCAAAAGTGTTGAAAGTTAGATGAAGTATGTCGGAAGTAAATTCTTTCCAAGAATTGTCGTAACCTTATGGAGTTTGGCATAGGAGTGAGATGATTTTGACCATAATCACACCAAGTATGAGCCACAGCTGATATATGAGCCACAGCTGGTATATCATGAACCGTAGCTAGAGAAGTTTGAGATTAGAGTTAACCATAATCTTGAACCTAGAAGACCAAATAAGATCTATAGAGTTGGATTAGAAAACTTGAATGGATTCACTACATGTGTTTAATCCATTCTTAGTTGGTAAAACCAAGAGCCAATTAGGAAGATATGATGGAACAATTAGTAGGACCCTATAAGCCATAGAAAGTGTTGCAGACATGGATAATCCAAGAGAATGACTAAGAAGAGATCGAGATGTTTGGAATTCAAGTGACTATTGTTCGGAGTCAGACAACAGAAGATTCGAGGAGCACTCTGGACAAAGGATACCATCTAAATCCCAGTTAGTTGGTAAAGGAACATCAAGATATATGCTACCAACAACAAGATCGTCCAACAACGTACGAGAGCGAAAACTTCGGGACAAAGTTTAGTTTAAGGGGGGAGAGAGGTTATAAAATAGAGGCAATAGATGTGTGCATTGCATTTCATGCATAGAAAATCCGGGTAATTTTTGCGCATTTAAATAAAACGTGTCAAAGTGATTGGAGTTTCACTTGAGTTGATGGAATTGAAGTAGCTCATCAATTGAAGCGCGATAAACTTCAATATGACCTTTAATAAAAATCCTTGTTTTGGGTAGTGATAGTCACAACAACTAAAAGAGATAAGTGAGGTAAAACTAAAATGTTTGACACACCATTTTAGAACCAAATATTTACTCACACCTAGATCATCATGGTATTCTTTAAACCCTACTTCTTTCATGCTAAAGAAGTCAACACAAGTCTTATTATTAAATCATGATCTATTCTATATTCTTATGTCCTAATCTAGTGAGTCCATGTATGAGAAGTGGTGAGGTTAGCTTAATGCCAATTTGATTATAAGATTTACCTTAACTCTAGGTGAGATAACTGAAGAACATTAGAGCCATTCTTATAAAGGCCAACTAGGAGACTTTAGACATTATTCAAATTCTAATTAGGACAAGTCATTTGATATAGGGGAGATCACACCATAAACCCTAATTTGGTCTCTACTAGGACCATACTTAGGAAGTGACCAATACTTAGACTTATGAAGTTATGAAGTGCAGTAGATCCTATATGAACCACTAGATATCAAAGAGGAGTATTGGTAGTAGTTTGGATCTCAATACTTTGAGAAGGAGTTTATGAATGAAGTTTAGATACATTATGGGAGTTGATAAAGGAAATAGATGATCATGTCAAGTATGTGATTATACTTATTTGAGGAGGAGGATTATGCTATTTATGGAACCTAGTTTGATAAGCAGATATCATCCATCTTAAGGAGAGAGTATTGGAGTTAAGATAACCTATCCTTGTTAGGAGGGAAACATTCTTATGAAGATCTAATAGAGACCCTTGGTACAAGAAGATGATTGACTTAAGCAAGGTAACTAGTTATAGGTGGAGGGGATCCCAAGCCTATACCCTAAGATCTGGCTTAACTTAGAACCTATAGATGCCACACTACTCATATCTTAGGAGTGATCAATATCTTCCAAGGTCAGTGGATGCAATCTTATCAAACTCCACACCTTTTCAATTGTCTCATTGGAACCCTATTCTTAAAACTCCTATCTCATTTGTGTATCATTTTTAGAATCATAAGGAAACTTCATAATCATGTCTTATCTCTAAATCTAAGAGTAACATCCAAACAATAATCTTCTAAAAGTCAACCAAATCTTTTCTTTAGTAATAAACTCACATGTTTATGTGTATCTTGAACTTACTTTCGAATAAAAGAAATAATTCTTACAAGAGAAAGCAATAATAAATAAACTCACAGTTATCCAAGGAATTATCAAGGAAAACTTTGTGACTATGGAATAGTTCTAAGTAACACTTCCATGTCATTAATAAATGGTGATAAACACAAGTTTATGCCTTATAACCAATACTTAAGTAGAAAGTTAAATAATAGCTGCACCATATTCTTTATTCTCTCATAATAAGTTATTCATAGTAATATCATTACCTCTAAATAACAAATGGTTCAAACCTAGCTAAATAAAATTGAAAACCCCAAGTACAAGGGTAATTGGATTCATTTCCATTAAAATCCCTTTCAAATCCTAAATACATGCGAATTGTTATCTGCACAAATATACATGTAAATTTTCCTACTTTAAGGTATTGTATTAGTAGTATCCTGTATTCATTCTAGAAGAGATCCTAAATTTAAATCATGCAAGTACAGATCCGAATTCGAATTAGAAATCTTCAAACAGAAAATTGAAATAAATAAAAGAAGAAGCAAGAAAAAAAAAGAAACTTACCTGGCCGAAGCCCACCTTGCTTGGCCTAGTAACCGGACCAACCCCAGATACCGTTTCGTCTTTACGAAACGGGGAAGGAGGTCGTCGTCCTCCTCAAGCAGCTGCGTGGCTGCGAGGACGTCGCCTGATCCGCCGTCGCTGTGTCGACTTCCAGGATGAAGGCCGCCGATCTCCGATGGCTATAAAAGGGTGTGCCGCCGCCGGGAATGAACCCTAGGTTTCTCCGTTCTTCTTTCCCGAAGCTCTCTGAATCGGTTACCGAAACCCTAGCTCCGGCCAAACCCTTCGCCGTCGCTAGAGACCACCCGGAGCCTCCCTGTGAATCTCCAGAGCTCCGTATCGACGAGTAGTGCATCCTCGTTGACGGAATCGAGCTGGAGTGGGCTCAATCAAGGGGAATCCGCCGTTCCCTTTCTTCTCTGGCCGGAGCTTGCCGTCAAGCTCGCCGGCGATTCCAACCTTCCCTGACCTCTCTGAGCTGCTCAAGACATTCCTGGTGAGCTAACCAAACTCCCAAGCCTCTCTTTTCTTCAATTCGTGTCCTGGTTCATCGTAGCACCGATCACTGGCAAGCACCGCCGCTCGGACTCGCCGCCGGCGATGCTCCGAGTGTCAAAACTCAGCGGGGCTGGTACCCTCTGACTCACCTTGATCTCCTGGTTTGATTCCACACCACCGCATGACCTAATTTGCAGCAAATCGCCTGATTGAAATTTGATCTGTGAGTTCATGGGAGGTGATGATGTCATCCTTGACCAAGTCAAATTGTTTGACTAGTCTGTGCCTATGTGGCATATGATGTGTCACTGGCCCCATCAGTCAGTCACCCTGGCTGGTACTAGTCTAGGTACAAAATGTCCTGCATGTTAATCAGAAATTCCAGAAAATAATCGAAACTTAGCAAATTCATATCTATTCCATTTTAATTCAGAAAAAGGAAAATAATATACCAAAATGTTCAGAAAAACAAAATCTATCTATTTAACTTATAATATTGCATACTTGTGTGAAATATTTTTTAACCAAATTTAAAAACTAGTTTAAGTAGTATTTCAATTTTGAATTTAAATCCAACTAAAATTATTTAAACAAAATTATCAAATACCAATTAAAATTTTGTCAACCTTAAGAATGTTATTTCAATTAATACTTCGTTATTTCAAAAATGTAAAACTTACACTTTACTATTAATAGTTCTAACCCTAAAATGATTTTTCCTAAAAACTAATTCAATCCAGCAAAACTTGGGAAAAATCATAAACTTGAAAAATAATTATTTCCTAACTCTAACCTTGTTGCCCTAATGTTTGTTTTACTGAAAGTTAGTTTAAAAACTTATAGGACAATTTTAGAACATCTAACATTTGACTTAAACCCTGAAAATTATTTTCTTAAATGATAAGAAACTAGGATACACCTTAATGAAGGATTAATTTGTGTTTAGACTTCATTCTTAACTATAATCCAGTAACTGAATCTTGTTTACTTAAGATTCATATTCCATTATAAGAAGTGCCTGTATCACATTCTTGATCATTAGAAATTAAATTCCAATTCAATAACACCTTAAGTGATATGTTCTTCAAAAGTAATTCTTTTGAAGTACATATAACTTAAGTGCTACCACTACTTTTTAGTACTAAAACAAATAACTACCCTGATAAGCTAGCCTTGTTTTGCATTCTAATTCAACCATGATTGGATAGATTTGATGATCTATTTCCATATGGTATACCTTAGTCAACTAACTATTTGCAACACCTTTGTTGCAACTTGTAAACTATTAACTTCCTGACATCACCTAATCACCATCACTTTAAGTAATAAAAATATCCATTAAGGTATTTGTTCTTTAAAAGTAATTCTTTTAAAGAACATATCAAATAAACATCACACCAACTCTTATGCCTCGGTATAAGTAACTACCTATGCTTGATAAAAATGTTGTGCCAACTATAGAAATAGCTATACATGTTAAACAGCTAGGTCAACTGCTTTGAATGATATTATTCAAGCAATTTGTACAAGTACTAGTTGGATCTTAGTTTGTTCCTTTGTTATGCTCCACTTGATAACTACTCTTTGATTATGATAGAACTATGCTAAACCCTAGAACACTAAACCTTAGGTATAGTGCTTCTAATCAATAATAAACATGTTCTTCAAATGTTATTCTTTCAAAAGACATTGAAAATAAGTAACCAACTATTCCATTAAGCTTGAACAAATATAACTCTATTTGTGTCTTAAGATTGTTGTCAACCCTAAGACTAACTGGGTATTCTTATCAAATCAGAATTACTTCAGCTTTGCTTGTCCATAACCAACTACTTGATTGCTAATAACAAGATACCAGTTAAAAGTGTTACTTTCAAGTTTTCACCTATTGCTATACTAGTCTTTTGAAATAACTCTTGTTTTAAGCTTTAGTCTATTACTTTGAAGGTTTGTCAATCAATCTAAAATCTTAACAACCTTGTTGTGGAATGAATCTAAAAGTGCAACTCATTATAAAGAAATCATCACAACCTTGTATAATAAACCATCGGGGTTAAGATACGCTTAGAGCGATGCATAGCACATAATTTGCATATCATGCTGCAGTTATTTTAACATCATCTTTACCAGATGATGGTGCTACTTCAATATTTGGATTTCCTACGTATCGAAGACCTTGACTTGCATAATCTTGCAGTCAAAAAGGCAAGTTTATCTTGCTCATATCTCTTGATTGCACTGGTTTTGAAACTTCTTGCAAATTGTTGACTTCAAACTCTAAATTTGAGTAGAAAACCAAGTGCATTAGTTGTAGTTTAGTTAGTCTTCCTTGGTTCTTTCTCGTTTGTAGTCGCCAGGACTAAACCTCTACCTGTTGAGGAGGTTCTGAAGATCTTCTGTATGCTGAAAATTGTAATCCTATAGACATACCGTGGACCTGCGATGTTTCTGTTGTACCACTCTGATGGATGTAACACTAGTGAGACGGTGTTTCATTAGTGTTATGTCAACTACTTGCATACTACACATGCAGTGGTATGTTGGGTCACCACAGCTGGTATCAGAGCAAACGCTTTGACCCTAGGATTAAAACCCTTTAATAGGAGACTTGTAGGTTTGGTAGTGACTATAGGAAGCTTTCTTATCTAGACCAATTCTTCTTATGACTTGGGATGGATATTCAACAAAAGAATAATCCTGACACACTCGAGTCAAATGTTCTTACCTATTTTCTTAAGTGAAGTTGGGTATCTTGTTCCATACCATAGAGATATGCCATCATTAGAGACTTACATAAAGGATGTAAGTGGATTATATTTGGTATACAATACATGGTAGTCCAAAGAGAGGATATAACCGGAATGGGAACTATCCTATTGGAAGAGGTATACCAAGGGCATTTTGTTAAGCGTGAGTCATCCGAAACCATAGTAGGATGATGTTAAGTGGTGAAGTGAAGCTATATGAGGTAGTAGGACCTTAGGTATAGTCTTGTATGTGGTTACTCAAAAATGCCATATACAAGTAGGATGTACTGATAGTTTAAACACTTTAATCATGTTAGATTCATCTGAGAATCATCACATGAAGGAGTAGAACTTTGTAGCAGACCAACAATTTCAAGCTGAGATGGAAGGTGCTCAAGTAGAATGGTGAATGAAGTGTTCCAACCCATGGCAACTAGGCCAAGTATGACAAGACCATAGTCTTTAGTCGGAGAAGTTTGATCAAAGCACAATGAATAAGCTCTATAAAAGTTATGGAGTTATGGGAACCATGCCCGGTGAAGTATGTATAAGGTATAGGAATATCAGAAGTTTTGTGAGATCACGTGAGATTAGTCTTCAATAGAATGGAAGGTAAGTTAGAAGAAGTAGTCCTAAAGGAATCTGGATCCGTTAGAATGAATTCCAATCCCCTTTGCTCAAATTTATTCGATTGCAATTGGGCAATTGAGGTAAGTATTGAGACAAAGAGTAGTAGTCCACCACTACGTGCAATATAGCACAATATAAACCTATATTATTTGGTGCTATAAGGTACACATCTAAGTCTGAAATCTTGAGATGTTTTGCTTATGATTATCTCACGGGCTTATGATGTTGTATGTTGCTTGCACAAATTTGGATTTTCTTGGATTTTATTGTGTGCCTAGATCTATACATGAAGTTTGACTTTGATGTGCAAGAGCATGTTGCATCATCGAGTTCTTACTTGATGTTATAGTTCTAGATGGTTAAGGGATTCATGTGAGGAAGAGACGAATTCTAAAGGCAAGCAAGTCAGAAGATGAAGAGTCATCAAATAATGGAAGCCAAAAGAAGAAAGCTAGCAACTGATCTTCATGGAAGCATCATGAAGTGGTAGTAAGATGAAGTATTGGAAGTTAGCAGTAGTACTCTAGGTCATAAAACACTAGAGGTAACTCTAGGTTATTGAGTAGAACCACTAATTAGATAACCGCAGTTGAGTTTAAGGTACCTGAGCTCATTGTTATGCAGCCTTGGTTATGCTTAGTACATCACAGGTTGATTGAGGTGTTGTGATACCGATGATCCATTCCGGTATTGCCTGCTGCTTTATTCAGCCTGGGAGTGGTAACCCCAGTAACCCTCGTTGATAGCGTGACTAATACACATAACATTTTTGTATAACATTGATCGCTAGTCCCGAAATCTTGAATTGTTGATTGGTGGTTAAGACGTTAGCAATGCCTTTCCTTATCTTAGAGTTGTAGTCTTTGTCTACGGACCAAGACTTGTGAGGTTACGTGTTAGCAATGAACGGTTGAAGCCATTGGTTCGTTTGTATCCCTATTAGTTCTTATTTTGTTCAATTTATACAATTGTCTGTCGTGGATGTCCTCCAGTACAAGAGAAACTCTGCCGGATTTCTCCCGTGGCTTTGTATAGACCTTACCAAAAGTGGAACATAACACCCTACCTAAATGATGAATCGAAGAATTCATACCGGTTCTCCACAATTGTGTGGGTACACCACAGATTTCTTCGAGAAACCGTTAGAAAGACGTAGTAGTAAGACCGACCAAGACTTATAGTTTAACCCTGGAACCCAAATGGTTAGAGGACAATAAGTTCGAAGACCATTAGAAAATTCTAAGGGGGAGAGTCAAGCATTGAGTCGGAAGTAGTAAACTCATGGAGTTGGATTAACATTTGCTAAGAGGGTTGAAACTATGATGACATCAGCCTTATGTTTATAAGATTTTCCGAGGTACTATTTTAATGTAGTCTCGGAAGTCCATCACACCTGAAGACGAGGTTTTTACCTCGAGGAAGCAAATGTCCTTGGACACAAGAATGTTGTTTTCTCCCTAGTGGCAATAGCACATCTACAATCTTAGAGGTATCTGTCACTCCCCCAGATTAAATAGAGGCATGAACCCAACTATCGAGCATAAATACTCCCTCTTGGAGTCACTAGCATCTACTCGGCCAAGATAGGTACTAGCAACGGAAAGCATGCAAGATCATAAACAACATAGAGATAACATAAGATATATAATTCAGCACATCAACTTAACATAGTACCAATACTCATCGGATCCCAACAAACACAACATGTATGATTACATAAAGATGATCTTGATCATGTAGGGCAGCTCACAAGATCTAAACATGAAGCACATGGTGGAGAAGACAACCATCTAGCTACTGCTATGGACCCGTAGTCCAAGGTAGACTACTCATACATCACTCCGGAGGCGACCATGGTGGTGGAGAAGGCCTCCGATAGGGATTCTCCTCTCCGACAAGGTGCCAGAAAGAGCTCATGGATCCTCCCGATCTCGTTTCGACGACGACGGCGGCTTGCAGTATGTTTGAGGAAAAGCGATCCGTCCCTTAGGTTTTTCCCATCGAGGGGACTTTATAGGCAAAGGGGCAGCGTCAGAAGTGGGACCAAGTGGTCTCACCATAGGTGGGCGCGGCCAGGGGCTGGGCCACGCCCCTGGTGGTAAGGCTGGCTCCTGGCCCCCCTCCGTCTCATCTTCGGTCTTCGCGAAGCTTCGGTGAAAATAGGAGGTTCGGCTTTTGTTTCGTCCAATTCCGAGAATATTTCTTGTGTAACTTTTCTGAAACACAAAAATAGCAGAAAATAGAGAACTGGCACTGTGGCATCTTGTTAATAGGTTAGTTCCAGAAAATGCATAAAAACGTCACGAAGTGTAACAAAACATAAAGCAAATGGTGTAAAAATAAGCATGGAGCATCAAAAATTATAGATACGTTTGAGACGTATCAAGCATCCCCAAGCTTAACTCCTGCTCGTCCTCGAGTAGGTAAGTAATAACAAAAGAATAATTTTTGAGGTGACATGCACCATCACAATCTTGATCATCTAAGTAATCATTGAGTGCTGGGATCAAAGAACTTAAAACATGGGCATAAGAGAAATAATCTTGACAATAAGAACTTAGCAACCATGTTATAACATGAAAAGAAACACAAACGAAAGATCATGAATAATAAAACAATGAAAATCAAACGTGTGTTCAAATCATATGAAAAAACATAGCAAATGGTTTTCAGCTTGTCCTTCATGGAATAGCAAAACATAAATGCATAGGACACCTTCAAGTTTAAAAGGGCGACTAGATACAAATAATTTAAGAACAAATGAAACCATAATCATGAATCAATCAATGATAAACTTTGGGACTTATGCACATAAAACTCAGAATGGCAACTATGCTCTCTTAGACGGTGCATAAAGATCGAAGGTGGAGACTCAACATAAAAGTAAAAGAAAGGCCCTTCGCAGAGGAAGTAGTGATTGCAAGTTTTATAAACCTTCAAAAATTATGGTACTTACTAGCTTTGAGCTCTCATTGCCCCCATCATAGGCATCTTGAATGATTAAAGTAAATGCAAGAACGTTTATGAGCATACGCTTAACAAATCATAAGTTGAAAACCTCGTGTCCCGTGAAGTACGAATACCCAAACCTCATGCTACTTGACTTAGGGTCCCAAGCAAGCTCCTGTCATTGTAAGTATACACGTATCATCGAGAACCACCAACGGGGTACCTCCTTGCCGGATGACATGGAACAAGCCCACATCAAAATGATAGGACAAACAGACAATGAACACCTCGGCATCTCTTTTATTTACCATTGGTATAGCTTTTTATTTTGAGATGCGTCGTCAAATGTCCACTATAGGCATGTTCTAAATTTCCACCATGAATGATGCATGGCTTAGATTAGCGGCCCAGACGTTTCTCTAACACATATACAAACTCCATGATTCCGCAAGATTCCCAACTTGTTTCATATCGCGAGTATCCATAAACAAAAGATCACGATATCAACTCAAATAAAAGAAGTGCAATGTTGAAAGCTTACCCCACGACGGTATGGTTTGGCTAATTTCCAACTCACAACTTGCAAGCATAACGTCAACATAAAAGAGCCACAATATCGAAATTTTAAAAGCGAGAAAAGTAAAGTGTGCCATCAGGTTCGTGAGAGCTTTACTGACTAATTTTTGCATAATGATGACCCATAAGTATAGGGGGTGTATCGTAGTACTTTCGATAAATAAGAGTGTCGAACCCAACGAGGAGCAGAAGGTGTTGACAAGTGGTTTTGATCAAGGTTTCACTGTAAATACTAGCAAACGGGTTTTCAGGGATATTTGATAATGCAAATAAATAAAGTGCGAGTAAATAAAAGACAGTAGCAACAATTGCAGCAAGTGGCCGAATCCTTTCTTCAGCAAAGGACAAGCCGGTTGTGTAACTTATAATAACCAAACGTTCTCGAGGACACACGGGAGTTTCTGTCAAGAGCTTTCGCTTCATACCGCTAAGTAGTCTTTATTGGTTTGATAGGTGTTATGGGGGTGAACCTGTGCTAGCGCACTACCCTTACTAGGATAAATACACACTTGTGATTATACCCCCCTGCAAGCATCCGCAAATACAAGAAAGTAATTAAGATAAATCTAACCACAGCCTTAAACTCTAAGATCCTACGCTCCCTGGTGCAATGGTTTCCCAACGGAGGTTTAGGTTTCTGTCACTCCAGCAACCCCATAATTGGTAGCCAAATACACAATGCATCTCACTAGGCCCATAAATGGTGAAGTATCATGTAGTCGACGTTCACATGACACCACTAGTGAAATAGCACCACAACAATATCAAACCATTAAATATTTCTCAATAATAATTCACTACTAACATCTTGACTTCTCCCGTGTCCTCAAGAACTAAACGAACTACTCACAAAACATCATATGGATCAGGATCAGAGGTGAAATAATGGTAAATAGCAATCTGAACATAAACCTTAATTCAACGGTTCCACTCAATAGCATCAACTACAAGAGTAATCAACACCGGGAAAGTTTCCCCTAAGAATATAACAAGATCCAACTCAAGATGTTACAGCGGGATAGCGTGGTGATGGTGGAGATGAAGGTGCTGGAGATGGAGATGATGATGATGATGATCCCGATGAAGTCCGGTGCGATGGTGATGATGATGGCGACGATCTCCCCTCTCCGGGAAGGAATTTCCTCGGCAGATTTCTGCCTGCCGGAGAGCTTTTCTCTCTCTGGTGTTTTCCGCCCCGCAGAGGCGGCGGTGTCTATCTCTGAGCCCCCCCCCTTGACTTAGGTTTTTGGGGACGATGAAGTACGCAAAGGGGCGAGACCAGAAGTGGGCCAGGGCACCCTCACACAGGGCCGGCGCGGTCAGGGGCCAGGCCGCGCCCCTTGTGCGTGAGGCTGCCCCCTGGCTCCTCTCTCCTTCTCCTTCTGGCTTCCGGAGTCTTTTGGTAAAATATAATTTTCTGGTATTTTTCTAGAATTTTCCTGATCTTCCGAAATATGGTGTCTTGACGGTCCCTTTCCAGCAGAATCCTGACTCCGGCAGCAAATCCTCCAATGATCATCAAACATGTAAAAATAGAGGAAACAACATAAGTATCATCTCTAAATATGAAATATATCAATGAATAACAGTAAATTATGATACAAAATAGTGATGCAAAATGGACGTATCAACCCCCCAAGCTTAGACCTCGCTTGTCCCCAAGCGAAAACTAAACTGGGTAAACATGACCACAAGTTTATGGAGTGAAGTGTCGATAATCAAAATACGGACAAGAAGCATCTCATTCAGCAAAGGCACAAGTTATAATAGACAGCAACTCCCCTTTATAATATAGGCTTGCAATAAGTAAAGGGAATCACATATAAAGATGCACAAAATAAACTATAATTGGTGATGGCAAACCTTAGTTCTTGGTCAGAGAACAATGAACAACTATACTAGCCTTTGAATGGAGCCTTTTTAAAATAGAGCTAATATAGCAAAAACCATATGCTCAACGAAACAAACTTTTTGCATTCATAGAAAACTTTCAAAGATATATTCCTTCAGACAAAAGCATTGTACAAAACAAAGAAGATAGTAAACATGATTAAACGGATCAACATATGGATGAGTGAAACATAACAACTCAAATGCTTGCTTGAGATAGAGGGGAATAGGTTGACTCAACTTAAAAGTAAAAGATAGGCCCTTCGCAGAGGGAAGCAGGGATTAAACATGTGCTAGAGCTTTTCATTTATAAAACAGAGGTAAAAATTGCTTTGAGAGGTGGTTGCTTTTGTCAACGACTAGCAACGGAGTTCTTGATATCTTCCATACTAAACAAGTGAGAGCGGTTCCGAGATGTTTGATTAATTGGCACATTGGTGCTCTTTTATAGCTTGAGACTCCTCCCCACCTTTTTCCTTTCTCAAACCATGGCTAACCGATTCCATCGGGTGCCGACCAACTTTCACATACCATGGAGGAGTGCTCTTTTTTCTTTTCTTTTTGAGATTATAATGGTCTGACCAGCTCCCTTGCAAAATTAATGACGAGCAGATGAAGCTGCCTAGTCGAGGGGTACTTAATTTAGTATGGAAGATAATAAACCCATCCACTACGTCCTCATGAGCTAAAAACAGTGACACAAAATGAGAAGTATTTGAAGGTTTTTGAAAGGTAGCACATGAAAATTTACTTGGAATGGCTTAAAATACCATGCATAGGAATTTATAGTGGACTCTTTGGAAGTGACTTGGCTTTTAGGATTTGGATGCACGAGAAGTATTCCCTCTCAGTACTGGTTTTTGGCTAGCAAGGCTGGGTAGCAAGCATAAGAATTGCATGAAACAAACAAACATACATATAATAAGAACAATCATGCAAACTCCCTTGAAGCTACAATAATTTTAACTTTGAGAATAACAATGCTTAAAAGCCAAACATGAAGGGTAAACTGAAGTGATGTAGCAAACACTCCTTTATTCTTTTCTACTCAAACCTCAAGGTAATGCTGCTACTGACCAAGCTAAGTTTGCCAAAACCAACTAAGTTTACTCATGCTCCCAAAGTGATACCAATACTAATCAACAAGACTAATTATATAAGAAACATTGCAAACTAAAATAAACGATAGAACTTCTCATTAATATTTCATTACCGCAACTCACACCAAGGGATACATAGGTAACCAACTAAGGAGGATACTTCCACACTGCGAACTATTCTATAGGGTAATTTCTCTATTCATGATATGACTCTACTTGAAAAGTAAATGAGTAAAAGGTAGTGATGTGATACCTCGACACTCCCCCAAGCTTGGAACAAGCCAAGGGGATGCCAATACCGATGACGAGTTACTCTTGTGGCAGCGGTGGATAATCTTTAATAAGCTTCTCAATCAAATCTTTCAGATCATCAATCTTGTGACTAAGGGTACAAATCATCTCAGAATTGTGCTCAACACGGTTCATGAACCTGTCAGCAAGAGAATCCCAGCTCTTGGAATTATTTCCCCATCCTTCTTCACTCTTGGAACTTTCTTTTCCTGCACTGTTAGAACGATCTATATCCCAACCAGAGGGTAATCGTGACCTAGGCACCCTTTGAAACTGATGTTCATGTATTAGAGTATGGAAAGGATTGTTGCCTGACGGAGATGTCCGCGGAGCTAAGGTGTGACGCGGCACACCCCCTCCGGATCTTATGCGTGCACTCTTCTTGAACTTGTCATGACTTGTCACCACCCCAATGCTGGCAATCATGGTGCTCGGGCGTGAACTTTGATCTTCCTCCTCGTCTTCACTTTCAACCTCTTCCTTCAGCAGAAAGTCTTTGGTGTCATCTTCCGGAGGTGTCTTCTCCTTGTCGTCGCTTGAAGAGGCCATGGTGCTCCCCCAAGCTTAAGATCAACTCCTGACAGAAACAACTCGAAACAAAACACGACGAGAAAATGATATATAGACCTCGGGTACTCCGGGGGGTTATATAAGCAAAAATTATACATCGAAACGAAATCACAGGAGGAAACCAGGACATAAACGAGTTCCGGTATGCTCTCACACTAGGGCGGCGTGGCCAGAGGTGGGCCCACACCCCCTATGTGTGAGGAGCACACGGACTCCTTTTCCTGCCCGTTTTCGTCTCGTGATTTTTCATATTTATTAAAACAACAAAAATAATAAAGGAAGAGTTTGTCGTGAAACTTCTCTGACTAGAACTGCTACCTATTCAAAAACGAATTCTACAGGTACCTGAAATTTGTCTTGGATGAATTCTTCTGGAGAAACTGTTTCAATTACATCAACATCTTCATTATAAGAATCTCCAGTAATATAATGTTTGAGTCTTTGCCCATTCACCACTTGTGTAGAGTCATCTTTCAATGAAGCAATCTTAATAGCACCTGAGCGGTATACTTCCACAATAACATATGGTCCTTCCCATTTAGAGAGTAATTTCCCTGCAAAAAATCTGAGACGAGACCTATACAATAGAACTTTCTCACCAACATGAAACTCTCTCTTAAGAATTCTCTTATCATGCCATTGCTTGACTTTCTCTTTGAAAAGTCTGGCATTCTCATATGCTTCATTTCTCTACTCATCTAGAGAACTCAAATCTAACAACCTTTTCTTACCGGCTAGTTTAAAATCTCTATTAAGCTCTCTCACTGCCCAAAAAGCTTTGTGTTCTAATTCTAAGGGCAAGTGACACGCTTTTCCATAAACCATCTTATAAGGAGACATTCCCATGGGGTTCTTATAAGCATTTCTATAAGCCCATAAAGCATCGTTTAACTTACTAGCCCAATTTTTACTAGATCTTTTGACAGTCTTCTGCAAGATAGACTTGATTTCTCTATTAGAAAGCTCTACCTGCCCACTAGTTTGGGGATGATAAGCAGAAGCAATTCTATGATTAACATCATATTTAGCAAAAGTTTTTCTAAAACTGCCATGAATAAAATGAGAACCTCCATCAGTCATAAGATATCTAGGCACACCAAACCTAGGAAAAATAACATCTTTAAGCATTTTTAACGAGGTCTCACCATCGGCACTCTTTGTAGGTATGGCTTCTACCCATTTAGTAACATAATCAATAGCAACAAGTATGTGGGTATAGCCTTTCGAAGGAGGAAAAGGACCCATAAAGTCAAATCCCCAACAATCAAATGGTTCAATAACAAGAGTGTAATTCATAGGCATTTCATTGCGTCTAGAAATATTACCAACTCTTTGACATTCATCACAAGATAAAACATACCTTCTGGCATCTTTAAAGAGGGTTGGCCAATAAAACCTGATTGTAGAACCTTCTGTGCGGTTCTATCTCCAGCATGATGCCCTCCATAAGCACTGCCATGGCATTTTCTCAATATTTCTTGTTGCTCATATTCTGGTACGCATCTTCGCATAATACCATCAACTCCTTCCTTATATAAGTGTGGGTCATCCCAGAAGTAATGCCTCAAATCATAAAAGAATTTTCTTCTTTGCTGAGCTATAAAGGTTGGAGGCAAATACTTAGAAACAATAAAGTTAGCATAATCAGCATACCAAGGAAGGTCTCGTGAAGTTACGTTTACAGCAGCTAACTGTTCATTTGGAAAACTATCATTAACAGGAATAGGATCAAAAGAAATGTTTTCCAATCTAGACAAGTTGTCAGCCACAGGATTTTCAGCACCTTTCCTATCTACGATATGCAAATCAAATTCTTGTAAAAGCAACACCCATCTAATAAGCCTAGGCTTAGCATCCTTCTTAGTCATAAGATATCTAATAGCAGCGTGATCAGTATGAATAGTAACTTTAGAATCAACAATGTAAGATCTAAACTTATCACATGCAAAAACAACAACAAGAAACTCTTTCTTAGTAGTAGCATAATTCTTCTGAGCAGCATCAAGAGTCTTACTAGCATAATGAATAACATTCAACTTATTATCTACGCGCTATCCAAGAACAACTCCAACAGCAAAATCACTAGCATCACACATAATTTCAAAGAGTAAATTCCAATCAGGTGGTTGAATAATAGGAGCAGTAGTTAAAGCCTTCTTAAGAGTTTCAAAAGCTTCCTTACAATCATCATCAAAGACAAATGGTACATCCTTTTGAAGAAGATTAGTAAGAGGCTTTGAAATCTTAGAGAAATCTTTAATAAACCTCCTATAGAAACCAGCATGACTAAGAATACTATGAATACCTTTAACATCTCTGGGACAGGGTATTTTCTTAATTGCCTCCACTTTTGCTCTGTCAACTTCAATACCTCTTTCAGAAATTTTATGTCCAAGGACAATTCCTTCATTTACCATAAAGTGGCATTTCTCCCAGTTAAGAACAAGGTTAGTTTCTTCGCATCTCTGTAAAACTTTATCAAGGTTGTGCAAATAATTATCAAAAGAAGTTCCATAGACAGAGAAGTCGTCCATGAAAACCTCCATAATTTCTTCACAAAAGCCATGAAAAATAACAGACATACATCTTTGAAAAGTAGCAGGAGCATTGCATAAACCAAATGGCATACGTCTATAAGCATAAGTTCCATAAGGACAAGTAAAAGTGGTTTTCTCTTGATCTTTCTTTTTAACAGCAATTTGAGAAAACACAGAATAACCATCAAGGAAACAAAAATGAGTCTTCTTAGATAACCTTTCTAGCATCTGATCTATAAATGGTAAAGGATAATGATCTTTCTTAGTAACTTTGTTTACCTTCCTATAATCAATGCACATCCTATAACCAACTACTACCCTTTGAGAAATAAGCTTATTATTCTCATTAGGCACAACAGTCATACCTCCTTTCTTAGGAACACAATGAACATGACTAACCCATCTACTATCAGCGATAGGATAAATAATACCAGCATCAAGGAGCTTTAATACCTCATTTCTTACCACATCCTTCATCTTGGGAATTAAGCGGCGTTGATGCTCCACGACTGGCTTCGCGTCTTTCTCCATATTAATGGCATGCTGACATAAAGTGGGGCAAATTCCTTTTAAATCATCAAGAGTATATCCCATAGCTCCTCGGTGTTTCCTCAATATCTCCAATAATCTTTCTTCTTCCTTTCCTGAAAGTTTAGAACTAATAATAACAGGATATATTTTCTTATCATCTATATAAGCATATTTAAGATTATCAGGCAAAGGCTTTAATTCAAACACAGGATCTTCCTTAGGTAGCAAAGTGGTACCAAGATCCTCCATAGGTAAATTGTGCTTGATCAGCGGTTGTTGACGAAGGAAAATGTCATCAATCTCTTCTCTTTCCTTACTGAAAACATCACTTTCGTGATCCTCCATGAATTGCTGCAAAGAATTATTAGGAGCAAGAGCAATAGAAGCAAGCTGTTCAACTCGAAAATTTTCATTAGGCGTGTCGTTTTCATAAGAAGTCTTAGCAAACTTGGAAAAATTAAACTCATAAGACTCTCCATTAAACTTAGTAAAAAAAATCTCCTTCTTACAATCTATCATGGCACCACAAGTGTTCAAAAAGGGTCTACCAAAAATAATAGGACAAGTTTTACTAGCCTCCTTACCAAGTACTAGAAAATTAGTAGGGTATTTAGTCTTACCGCAAAGAACTTCCACATCTCGAACAATACCAAGAGGCCAAACAGTCTCTCTGTTAGCAAGTTGAACAACCACATCAATATCTTCAAGTTCACAAGTGCCAATCTCATGCATAATTTATTTGTAAAGTTCTAAAGGAATAGCACTTGCACTAGCACCAATATCACATAAACCATAATAGCAATGATCTCCAATCCTGACAGAAATAACAGGAACACTTATTTTCCTATGCCTTTTAGGATGTGAGAGAATGTTAGAAGCATCTTCACAAAAAAGAATATATTCATCCCCTACATCTTTAGTAACAAGATCCTTCAATATAGCTACAGGAGACTTAATAGTAATTTGCTCATCCGGTTCTGCAGCTTTCTTAGTACTTTTATTAGACACACTTACCAAAGTAGAATACTTCTTTACCTTAGCAGGGAAAGGTGTCTTCTCAAAATAAGGTTCAGGCACAATGCTATCAACAGTACAAACTTCAGTAGCTGCAGCAGGTATATGACTAATAGAATCTTTATAAGGCGCATAATATTTGTTCCAATCTTTCTTTGGAACATCAAGATAAGAGGCAAAGGCCTTAAGACAATTAGCAAGTATTTGTGAATCAAGACCATAAGCAGTGCTAACACTATGAAAGTCATCGGTTCCCATAAAAGCTTTAATACATTCATAATCATAGTTTATACCTGACTTCCTACCTTTGTCGTTTTCCCATCCTTCAGCATTCTCTTGTATATGGTCAAGAAGTTTCCACTTAGCATCTTCTTTCATATGAGTAAATGATCCAAAGCAAGAAGCATCCAAATAATCCTTATCAGGAAGAGTAAGCCTCGCATAAAAATTATCAATAACAATATTATTGGGGAGCTCATGAATGGGGCATTTGAGCATTAGTAACTTTAATCTCCCCCACGCTTGGGCAATACTCTCTCCATCATGAGGCCAAAAATTATATATCCGATTACGATCTTTATGGATTTCACTTGGAGGATAAAACTTGGAATAAAAGAGAGGTACAATGTCCTCCCATGCCATAGATGGACCATCTTGGAGCAGTCGATACCACTCCTCAGCTCTGCCTTTCAATGATAAAAAGAATAGCTTCTTCTTAACCTGGCTTGGTGAAATACCTGCACACCTGAACAACTTGCATAATTCATGTATAAATAGCAAGTGATCACCCGGATGGACAGTTCCATCTCCTGAATAGCTGTTCTCCATAATACGCCCAACAATTTTCATAGGTATTTTAAAAGGATCAACTTCAGCAGGTGGTGGTGGTGGTGGTTCATCCACATGTGCAGCAGTGGTAGAAGTGTTCCCAAATAGAAAACCAAATGGAGAATTCTCCATAGCAGAGTAAAATAAAAATAAAAGACAAAAACAATACTCACAGTGACGGTTACCTTTACCAATTCCACTCTTCAATAGCGCTACACTCCCCGGCAACGGCGCCAGAAAATAGTCTTGATGACCCACAAGTATAGGTGGTGTATCGTAGTACTTTCGATAAATAAGAGTGTCGAACCCAACAAGGATCAGAAGGTGTTGACAAGTGGTTTTGATCAAGGTTTCACTGTAAATACTAGCAAACAGGTTTTCAGGGGTATTTAATAATGCAAATAAATAAAGTGCGAGTAAATAAAAGACAGTAGCAACAATTGCAGCAAGTGGCCCAATCCTTTCTTCAGCAAAGGACAAGCCGGTTGTGTAACTTATAATAACCAAACGTTCTCGAGGACACACGGGAGTTTTTGTCAAGAGCTTTCGCTTCATATCGCTAAGTAGTCTTTATTGGTTTGATAGGTGTTATGGGGGTGAACCTGTGCTAGCGCACTACCCTTACTAGGATAAATACACACATGTGATTATACCCCCCTACAAGCATCCACAAATACAAGAAAGTAATTAAGATAAATCTAACCACAGCCTTAAACTCTAAGATCCTACGCTCCCTGGTGCAATGGTTTCCCAATGGAGGTTTAGGTTTCTGTCACTCCAGCAACCCCATAATTGGTAGCCAAATACACAATGCATCTCACTAGGCCTATAAATGGTGAAGTATCATGTAGTCGACGTTCACATGACACCACTAGTAAAATAGCACCACAACAATATCAAACCATTAAATATTTCTCAACAATAATTCACTACTAACATCTTGACTTCTCCCATGTCCTCAAGAACTAAACGAACTACTCACAAGACATCATATGGATCATGATCAGAGGTGAAATAATGGTAAATAACAATCTGAATATAAACCTTAATTCAACGGTTCTACTCAATAGCATTAACTACAAGAGTAATCAACACCGAGAAAGTTTCCCCTAAGAATATAACAAGATCCAACTCAAGATGTTACAGCGGGATAGCGTGGTGATGGTGGAGATGAAGGTGCTGGTGATGGAGATGATGATGATGATGATCCCAATGAAGTCTGGTGCGATGGTGATGTCGATGGTGATGATATCCCCTCTCCGGGAAGGAATTTCCCCGACAGATTTCTGCCTGCCGGAAATCTTTTCTCTCTCCGGTATTTTCCGCCCCGCAGAGGCGGTGTCTATCTCTGAGCCCCCCCTTGACTTAGGTTTTCAGGGACGATGAAGTACGCGAAGGGGCGAGACCAGAAGTGGGCTAGGGCGCCCTCACACAGGGTCGGCACGGCCAGGGGCCAGGCCGCGCCCCCTGTGCGTGAGGCTGCCCCCTGGCTCCTCTCTCCTTCTCCTTCTGGCTTCCGGAGTCTTTTGGTAAAATATAATTTTCTGGTATTTTTCTGGAATTTTCCTGTTCTTCCGAAATATGGTGTCTTGACGGTCCCTTTTCAGCAGAATCCTGACTCCGGCAACAAATCCTCCAATGATCATCAAACATGTAAAAATAGAGGAAACAACATAAATATCATCTCTAAATATGAAATATATCAATGAATAACAGTAAATTATGATATAAAATAGTGATGCAAAATGGACTTTGTAAGAGTCTAACATGTTGTAAGCATGCGCCAAGTCAACCCAAATAAAGCATCAAGGAGAAAACCAAATAAATGCTTCCATAAAATAAAAACAACGCATGATTTTTTCAAAGGCTCATTAAGCAATCTTAGTCATTTGAGACAAGTCATGCTACAGCAAAAACTACTAAGTATACTATCAAAACGACATCAAGCATGGCATGAAAAAGTCTAAGCCGCAGTCTAAACAAGCTCCTTTTTGTACCACTTTTTTGCATGAAACTTTTTCTCTTTTCCAACACAATTCAAACCTTTTTGAGACAACTATTTTGATGAAAACCAACATAGACCAGTGGTCTAAATACACCTTGATGCAAGATAAAACAAGATCTGAACAAAAATTAAGGCAAAAAACGAAAGCTAAACGCAGTTCTAGAAAAAGAGAGCACTCGTTGAATGATAAGAGTGAAAAATGGAGTGTTCTTGGCAAATGAAAAACAAGTAAATCTCCTCCAAAAGAAATTTGTTGGGGTCCAACCATTTATTGCAGCAAACAAAACAAAAGAAAACTGGAAGTAAAAGTAAAGATGCTCCAAGAAAAACGCATAGTGCATGAAGCAATAAAAATATAGTGTGTTGAAAGGTGACCTGATTTTTGCCGATGAAGAAGGGGTGCCTCGGGGGCATCCCCAAGCTTTGATGCTTGTACCTCTTGAATATTTCTTGGGGTGCATGGGCATCCCCAAGCTTGAGTATTTGTCCATTCTTCATCTTATCTCACCATTCTCCAATCCCTACACTTGAAAACTTCCTTCATACAAAACTTCACACAATTCTATTAGCAACGTTAGCATAAACATAATAGTAGATCAACCCTTTTTGGTTCAGGTTTCAACTCAAAAACACCAAATATAAAGCATATACTACTGTAGCAACTTCCCCAAAAGTTCCGTGATCAAGAGAACTCAAAAAAAGCAATCGAGAGGCAAACACAAATAGTGGCAGAAATCTGTCAAAACAGAACAGCTGACAAAGGTCAATTTTTTCGAGGACCTTCTGTTGCTCAAATCGAAAAGTGCAAAACTATGAAAGTTTGGATATAACCTGGGGTATATTCACAAGAAATCGCATGTCAAAAAGATATTCTGAGAATTTTCATGAATTTTTACGGTGCAGCACCGAAATCTGTTTCAGGACAGCAACTTCCCCAAATCTTACCTCCCTCAAATTAGAGGTTCTTCTTGGCACAACAACAAAATAAAAAGGATAAGGAGTGGTTATTACAGTAGTAATAACTTCCAAGACTCAAATAAAAGAAAAAGTATTGAAAAGAAAACAATGGGTTATCTCCCAAGAGTGCTTTTCTTTAACGCCTTTGAGCTAGGCGCAGAAAGTGTAAATCAAGTAATATCAAGCGATGAAGTATTAGGATCAACGGATGCCTTACGTCTTCCTTTCTTACCTTTGCTCTTGATTCTAGGAAAGACGTGACTATTGCAAGATGGAGAGATGAATCTTATAGTGCCTTTTCCCACATCTATAATGGCGCCCAAGAGCTTTAGTAGAGACCTTCCAAGCGTGATTTGTCCTTTTCCTACACATTCAATAACAAGATAATCAGTAGATACCATTCTTCCTAGGACTTTTGTATAAACTCCTTCAGCTATTCCAATGGGAAATATAGAAGCATTATTAGTAAGTGACAAGGGTATAGTTAATAGAGCCCGTTAGTTGAGTACCCCTGAGGCTCGTTTGGATAAGCCCAATTGTAATGATAGTCGAATACGAGTTATTACCGTATGTCGATATTTGTAATCTGTATCGGACCCTACCCGATCCTCGAAACCTGGCCACCTATATATAGGGGTCAGGAGGGGACGGTGTAGGGCAGATTGAAAGCAAGCCAGGTTGAACACCCAAGTTTACTTTCGATACACACCTATTTCGACTAACTTTACCTTCGAGTTCATCCAACGCCCTATCTCCCCGATCCTAAGTCCTTCATCTAGGACATTTATCGAGTTAACCCTCGTCAATTGGCGCCGACCGTGGGGACTTTGGGCGTTGGAGTCATGAATTCGACGGCTTTTTCGCTTTTAGCCAACAGCAGTCCAGAAGTCGACGGAAGTCAAGAGGTGGAGCTAACCATCGGAAGTTTGAGCATCCTCATCGGGCCGTCGGGTTTGTCCCGCCTCTCGGACTCGACAAAACCAGATCCATCGGCAAGAAAGCCCGAAACAGAGGAAACATTGGAGTCATCAGAAGGCTCTTCCAATGAGGTGAACTCGCAGGTCAGCTTAGGAAAAGCATCAATCACAGAAGGCGACGAAATTGAGGAAAATCTCGATTCAGAAGGAAAAGCGTGTCAGACACACAACAACGCAAAGGACTTCGCCGGAGGAAGCAGCGGCGTCTCCAAAGTACATCAGTTATGCGTCATTATCACTGAAGCAGAAGATGGAAACAACAGCGAAGGAAGCAAAAAGGTCGACAGGCAAGTCGACAAAGTGAAAAATCACAACAAAAAGGAAAAAGAGAAAGTCCACGTCTCGGCTGGTGAATGGAGAATGATTACGTCAGCCATTAATCATGGTACAGAAGTACCCGAGGGATCGAGAAGAGAAGTTCTAATGGGATATCAGTATGCACTATACCAACACAAGAAGAAACTAAGGGAGGAAAGAGACATAATGTTTCAAGACAATAACAGTACATCAAGGGAAAAATACTGGGAAGACTACAGCGAAGATTCAGAATATAGCAGAGAAAGGCGTAGAGATCCAAAACACAGCAGGGGGGTGACAGCATGCGGCAGAGAAGAAGGGTACTCGAGGAGCCCCACCCCGCAGCTAGAAGAGGAGGAAGACGACCTGATACAAAAAACGCCAGAGGCAGCATTGGCAGCAGCACAAGCGTATTTGCTAGCTACAAGACCAGAACATGGAGACCAGCGAGAAAGTATGCACCGAGCCACGATACGAAGCCTTGGAATAGTAGAAGGTAAAATCAGGGAGCAAGCCCCAGAGGTGAAGTCGACAAGCTACAAGGGAAGCGGCAAGGAGAAGTTCAGGTACAAGTACTCAAACGATGACTATAGTGAATCATCAGAAGAGAAAAAGCGACAGAAAAGGAAGGAGGATGCAAGAAGTATAATAGCACAAGCTCGAGTAGATAAATCGCGGCATGCTTGGAGGGAAGAAAATTACGAAGACGATGATAAAGATATGGGTGCGTTATGCTTTACCCGCAGGGTTCGCAAAACGCGAGTACCCAAAGGATTTAAACTACCCCACGATCAGAACAAGTACGACGGGTCGCAGGAACCCACCTTATGGCTATCAGATTATCTACAGGCAGTGCAGATATTAGGAGAAACAAAGGCGACTGCAATGCAAAGTTTGCAGCTGCACCTCACCGGCGCCGCCCGGTCCTGGTTGAATACCCTACCCAACGAATCCATTGGAAGCTGGGGGGAACTGGAAAGTCAATTCGCAAGAAATTTTCGTTCCACCTACAAGCGCCCAGCATCACTGGAAGAAGTTAAAGCATGTGTGCAGAAGAAAGGCGAAACGCTAAGATCTTATATACAACGCTGGAGTATAATCAAAAACTCAGCAGAGGACGTCTCCGATGAACAAGCAATAGACGCCTTTTCGGAAGGACTTCGTCGCTCAGATCTTGTGGAAGAAATAGGAAGAACAAGACCTACGACAGTAACTGAGCTAATGGAATAAGCCAACAAATTCGCTGATGGAGAGGACGCGTATAATAATAAAAGAGGACGTTCGCCAGAAGTCGACAGAATAAGTCGACAGAGGAGACGATACCGCAGCGGGGGTAACCAAGGAAGGCGAAATCAGGTAGCCGCAGGTTATATACTAGAAGAAGAGGAAGGGTACGAAAGTAGGAGGTTTCAGGCAAAAGGAACAGAAAAATCAAGATACTCTGGTCCTTCGGCTGAGGATATGCTATACGGACCTTGTCGAATCCACTACACGTACCTCGACGGGAAAAGGGTCTCAAATCACCAGATGAAGGATTGCAGAACATTCCTAAGGTTGCAAGGTGCCATGGGCTCGAGCCAAGAAGGAAGGCAAGGAGAAAAACGCAGAAGTCAAGGATATCAAACTCAAAAATTATCAAAGCATCTAGAGTCAAAGGTATACATATCAGCCATGATTCAACCAGTGCCCAAGTCGAAAAAAGAGCGAAAGAGCATATCCAGGCAAGTGAACCTAGCAATATCATCACCACCAGCTACCACAGAGTACCTACGATGGTCAGAGCAACCAGTCAAGTTCAGTAGAGCAGATGACAAGGGTATAGTTAATAGAGCCCGTTAGTTGAGTACCCCTGAGGCCCGTTAAGCTAGGCCCAATTGTAATGATAGTCGAATACGAGTTAATACCGTATGTCGATATTTGTAATCTGTATAGAACCCTACCCGATCCTCGAGACCTGGCCACCTATATATAGGGGCCAGGAGGGGACGGTGTAGGGCAGATTGAAAGCAAGCCAGGTTGAACACCCAAGTTTACTTTCGATATACACCTATTTCGACTAACTTTACCTTCGAGTTCATCCGACGCCCTATCTCCCCGATCCTAAGTCCTTCATCTAGGACATTTGTCGAGTTAACCCTCGTCAATTGGCGCCGACCGTGGGGACTCTGGGCGTTGGAATCATGAATTCGACGGCTTTTTCGCTTTTAGCCAACAGCAATCCAGAAGTCGACGAAAGTCAAGAGGTGGAACTAACAATTGGAAGTTTGAGCATCTTCATCGGGCCGTCGGGTTCCTGTCGCCTTTCGGATCCGACAAAACAAGATCAAGATCCATTGGCAAGCAAGCCCGAAACAAAGGAAGCACTGGAATTATCAGAAGGCTCTTCCAGCGAGGTAAACTCGCCGGTCAGCTTAGAAAAAGCACTAATCGCAGAAAGCGACGAAATGCAGGAAAAATTCGACTCAGAAGAAAAAGCGTGTCAGACGCACAACAACGCAAGGGACTTCGCCGTAGGAAGCAGCGGCGTCTCCAAAGTACATCAGTTATGCGTTATTATCACTGAAGCAGAAGATGGAAACAACAGCGAAGGAAGCAAAAAGTTCGACAGG
Source organism: Dactylis glomerata (assembly GCA_007115705.1). Lineage (NCBI taxonomy): Eukaryota > Viridiplantae > Streptophyta > Magnoliopsida > Poales > Poaceae > Dactylis > Dactylis glomerata. The sequence continues at coordinate 898,100 of QXEO01000129.1, forward strand.
CAAGTCGACAAAGTGAAAGATCACAACAAAAGGGAAAAAGAGAAAATACACGTCTCGACCGGTGAATGGAGAATGATTATGACAGCCATTAATCATGGTACAGAAGTCCCCGAAGGATCGCGAAGAGAAGTTCTAATGGGATATCAGTATGCACTATACCAACACAAGAAGAAACTAAGGGAGGAAAGAGACATGATGTTTCAAGACAACAACAGCATATCAAGGGAAGAATACTGGGAAGACTATAGTGAAGACTCAGAATATAGCAGAGAGAGGCGTGGAGATCCAAAACACAAAAGAGGGGCAACAGCACGCGACAGAGAAGAAAGGTACTCGAGGAGCCCCACCCCACAGCTAGAAGAGGAGGACGAGGACCTGATACAAAAAACGCCAGAGGCGGCATTAGCAGCAGCACAAGCGTATTTACTAGCCACAAGACCAGAGCATGGGGACCCGCGAGAAGATATGCACCGAGCCGCGATACGAAGTCTCAGAATAGTAGAAGGTAAAATCAGGGAGCAAGCCCCAGAGTTGAAGTCGACAAGCCAGAAGGGAAGCGGCAAGGAGAAGTTCAGGTACAAGTACTCAAGCGATGACTATAGTGAATCATCAGAAGAGAAAAAGCGACAGAAAAGGAAGGAGGATGCAAGAAGTATAATAGCACAAGCTCGAGTAGATAAATCGCGGCATGCTTGGAGGGAAGAAAATTACGAAGACGATGATAAAGATATGGGTGCGTTATGCTTTACCCGTAGGGTTCGCAAAACGCGAGTACCCAAAGGATTTAAATTACCTCATGAACAGAGCAAGTACGACGGGTCGCAGGAACCCACGTTGTGGCTATCAGATTATCTACAAGCAGTACAGATATTAGGAGGAACAAAGGCGACCGCGATGCAAAGTTTGCAGCTACACCTCACCGGCGCTGCCCGGTCTTGGTTGAACACCCTACCCGACGAATCCATTGGAAGCTGGGGGAACTCGAAAGTCAATTCGCAAGAAATTTTCGTTCCACCTACAAGCGCCCAGCATCACTGGAAGAAGTTAAAGCATGTGTGCAAAAGAAAGGCGAAACGCTACGATCTTATATACAACGCTGGAGCATAATCAAAAACTCAGCAGAGGACGTCTCCGATGAACGAGCAATAGACGCCTTTTCAGAAGGACTTCGTCGCTCAGATCTTGTGGAAGAAATAGGAAGAACAAGACCTACGACAGTAACTGAGCTAATGGAACAAGCCAACAAATTCGCTGATGGAGAGGACGCGTATAACAATAAAAGAGGACGTTCGCCAGAAGTCGACAGAGTAAGTCGACAAAGGAGACGATACCGCAGCGGGGGCAACCAAGGAAGGCGAAATCAGGTAGCCGCAGGCTATATAATAGAAGAAGAAGAAGGATACGAAAGTAGGAGGTTCCCAGCAAAAGGAACAGAAAAAAGATACTCTGGTCCTTCGACCGAGGATATGCTATACGGACCTTGTCGAATCCACTACGCGTACCTCGACGGGAAAAGAGTCTCAAATCACCAGATGAAGGATTGCAGAACATTCCTAAGGTTGCAAGGTGCAATGGGCTCGAGCCAAGAAGGAAGGCAAGGAGAAAAACGCAAAAGTCAAGGATATCAAACTCAAAGACTGTCAAAGCACCTAGAATCAAAAGTATACATATCAGCTATGATTCAACCGGTGCCCAAGTCGAAGAAAGAGCGAAAGAGCATAACCAGGCAAGTGAACCTAGCAATATCATCACCACCGGCCACCACAGAGTACCTACGATGGTCAGAGCAACCAGTCAAGTTCAGTAGAACAGACCACCCACGGAAAGTTCCTAGGCCGGGCCACTCGCCTATGGTTTTAAAAGCGCAAATAGGAGGATACGACATCGGAAGAGTGTTCATGGATGCAGGGAGCGGCATAAACTTAATATATGCTAGAACACTAAAGGCTATGTGCATATCACCGACGAGTCTGAAGCCAACAGATTGCTCTTTCCACGGGATAGTACCAGGAGCAGCAAACTACCCTTTGGGAAGAATAGAACTCGATGTCTGTTTTGGTAGCAGCGAAAATTATAGAAGAGAGAAGCTGGAGTTCGAAGTTATGGATTGGCCGTCACAATATCATGCAATCCTGGGGCGCCCGGCATTTGCAAAATTCATGGCAGTACCGCACTACGCGTATCTCACGTTAAAAATTCCAGGGCCCAAAGGAACAATAACAGTACAAGGGAGCTTTGAAGTAGCCAACACATGCGACAGAGAATTCAACAAGATGGCGCAAACCTTCGGCATGACAGCAGAATACGAGAGGCTCAAAGAAGAAACAGATCATAATGTGCTACCCGACGTTGGGCGATCCCTGCCAGATAAGGCTTTCGACACAACGCAAGATTCAAAGAAAATTCAGGTCCGCCCTACGGATCCAAACAAGACAACATCCATTGCAGTAAATTTGGACCCGCATAGGAAGGCGCGCTCGTCGAGTTCCTCCGTGAGCGCTGGGAAATCTTCGCCTGGTGTCCATCGGACATGCCAGGGGTTCCCAGGGAACTCGTCGAGCACGCACTAAATGTCGATCCCAAGGCGAAACCAGTCAAGCAACCATTGCGATGATTCGATGAACCCAAGAGGAAGGCAATAGCGTCAGAATTACACAGATTAGAAAATGCTGGATTCATCAGAGAAATCAAAACTTCGAGTTGGGTGTCGAACCCAGTAATAGTACCCAAGAAGAACACAGACGTACAAAGAGTATGTGTCGACTACACATCTCTCAATAAGCATTGTCCAAAGGATCCCTTCCCTTTACCCCGCATCGATCAAATAATCGATTCAACAGCGGGCTGCGCAAGGCTTTCCTTTTTGGATGCATATTCTGGCTATAACCAGATCAAGCTGAAGAAAGAGGACGAGGAAAAAACGGCTTTCATCACACCGTATGGGGTGTTTTGCTACCAAGTGATGCCATTCGGCCTAAAAATGCAGGAGCAACTTATCAAAGAATGATGCAGAGTTGCCTCGGGAGCCAAATAGGGCGCAACATACAAGTCTACATTGATGATGTAGTCATCACCACAAGAGAGGAGCAATCTTTAATCAGCGACTTGGCAGAAACCTTCGACAACCTAAACAAGTTCAAGCTTAAGTTGAACCCGACAAAGTGTTCCTTCAGAGTTTCAGCAGGACAACTGTTGGGATTCTTGGTATCCGCACGAGGAATAGAAGCAAATCCAGAGAAGATTCAAGCAATTCTAACAATGGGGAAACCCACGAAACTCCACGACGTACAGAAATTAGCAGGACGAGTCGCGGCATTAAGTCGTTTCGTTGCTCGACTAGGGGAGAAAGCGCTTCCTTTTTATGCACTTATGAAGAAGTCAGACGACAAATTTGAGTGGACAGAAGAAGCAGACGCAGCGTTTGCACAACTGAAAAAAGTGCTCTCCACGCCGCCAGTGCTGGTCGCACCTAAAGAAAAAGAGCCACTACTACTGTACATCGCCGCAACCCATCAGGTGGTAAGTACAGTTCTAGTAGTCGAAAGAAGTGAAGAAGGCAAAGCTCATGGCGTCCAGAGACCGGTATATTTCATCAGTGAAGTACTATCTCCAACCAAACAGAGATACCCGCATTACCAGAAGTTGGCGTACAGTGTCTTCACTACCGCACGAAAATTACGACAGTACTTTACTGTGCACCCAATTATAGTGGTCAATGAAGCACCACTATCGAACATATTGAACAACCCTTTAGCAACAGGCCGTGTCTCTTTGTGAGGAATAGAGTTATCTCCCATGGACATCACGTACGAAAAAAGGAAGGCGATCAAGTCACAAATCTTGCCAGATTTTACAGCAGAGTGGCTCAAGCTGCAAAGCACGGGACCACCAGATTTATCGAGTACTTGGACAATGTACAGCGATGGTTCAAAGCGAGTCTAAGGAGCAGGCGCAGGAGTAGTATTAATATCGCCTCATGGCGACAAGTTAAAGTATGTCTTACAGATGAGCTTCCCACAGGCTTCTAACAATGAAGCGGAGTACGAGGCTTTGTTGCACGGGATGAAGATGGCTAAAGCGTGTGGAGCAACTCGCCTAAAGATATTTGGAGACTCTAACCTTGTTGTCCAACAAGTTATGAACAGGTGTGACACAATCAATGACAACATGATGGCCTACAAGAATTTGTACCATTATCTCGAAGGAACTTTCGATGGATGCGAAGTCTCTCACGTCAGCAGGAACAGCAACGAGGAAGCCGACACTTTAGCAAATATTGGATCACAATGCTTACCTGTGCCATCTGGAGTATTTTGGGAAGAAATAGTAGAAAGATCAATAAAAAGTGCTAAAAGTTCGACTACCACGACAGGCTCGGGGGCTATGGCAGAGCCAGAGGAGGTCATGATGATAGAAGAAACATGGATGCAGCCATATATTGCGTACATGATAAATAAAAAGCTACCAGAAGATGCAGTGGAGGCTAAGAGGATAACTCGAAGAGCGAAAGCGTTTGTCGTGATTGAAGGAAAACTATACAAGAGAAGTATTACAGGCGTTTTACAACGCTGTGTCACACCCCAGGAAGGGCAAACAATATTGAAAGACATACACGGCGGAGTATGTGGCCATCACGCCAGCAGCAGAGCAATAGCGGCAAAAGCTTTTCGAGCGGGATTCTATTGGTTAACAGCCATCAAAGACGCGAAAGATATAGTTCGAAAATGTGAAGCATGTCAAAGGTTTGCATCCAGACCGCACGCACTAGCAGCGGAGCTACAAACAATACCATTATCCTGGCCTTTCGCACAATGGGGTCTTGACATGGAGGGAAAGCTGCACAAATCTTGGCCAGGGGGGCATGTCTACATGTTAGTAGCAGTCGATAAATTCACCAAATGGGTGGAAGCAGCTCCAGTAACAACTCAAGACTCTACAGCAGCAATCAGCTTCATCAAGTCGACAGTTTTTCGTTTTGGTGTACCACACAGCATCATCACAGACAATGGGACAAATTTTACTTCAAGAGAATTCAAAAGCTACTGCGAAGGATTGGGGATCAAACTTAAGTTTGCATCTGTGGCGCACCCGAAGACAAACGGGCAAGTCGAAAAAGCCAATGGCTTGATAAGTAGTAGAATAAAAAAGAGGCTTTTAGCACCTCTCGAGAAAGCCAAGAGCGCTTGGGTGGAAGAATTGCCCTCCGTTCTTTGGAGTCTAAGAACTACGCCTAATGCAGCAACTCAAGAAACTTCTTTCTTCCTGGTCCATGGCGCAGAAGCCGTGCTTCCAGTCGAAGTTACACACGAGGCTCCAAGAGTGACGGCATATGACGAGGCGACATCGACAGAAGCATTGCAAGACGACGTCGACGCACTAGATGAAGCAAGAGACAAAGCATTAGAAAGGGCTACGCAATATCAGCAAAGCTTACGAAACTACCATAGTAGTCGAGTTCGTCCACGATCCTTTGTGGTAGGTGACCTCGTTTTGCGACTAAGGCAAGACAGCCATGGGAAATTGGAGTCCCCGTGGGTGGGACCTTACATCGTCACGGAAGTCATACCAGGAGGAGCATATCGATTGCAAGACAAGAAGACTGGGAAGGACGAAAGCAACCCGTGGAACGCAGAACAGCTACGACGTTTTTACGCGTAGACTAAATATAAAGATATCAATATATTCGAGTTAGCCCTCTGAACCTAGAACATGAGGCCACGGGTCGGGTTCTTTGGGTTGAACTCGACAAAATTGTACGATTCTTGTGTTACTTCTCCGCTCGGGGGCTTCAACCACTGGGTCGTACGAAACAAAAATTATTATGACAAGATGTAGGCTTTTCCCTTATTATAAGGTTGTTTAGACAACCCGACGAATATTGATAGAATTTGGTTCATGAGAGGAACCCGATATTATTCCTACCTTTTTTGGTTCGCAAAGAGCCCAATATATGGAAAACATACCTCAGAACATAAATTGTTCTCATGGTACTAGCAAAAGAAATTGAGTACTTGGATAATATTCATTGCAGATAAGTAGCAAGGACACGATAAAAAAGAAATTACATAAAAAACATAGAAAGTCCTAACGGAGGTGGACTTCACGCTTCATATGTCCTCTGGCAAAGAGTGCCATCGAAGATCTTCACATCAAACTTCGACGTCCCAATATGGAAGTCGAAGGCCATGAAGAAACCTTGACGGATGTCATGGTCCTCAGCAAACTGCGCCCAGCCTCCCCTGAAGTACTGTTCGCCGTCGCCATCGTACCATACCTCCACCTCGTATGGGATGCCGCCGCCAGATTGTTCACGAAGAACAGCTTCTCGCAGCTCGCGACCATCCATAAACTTCGTAAAATTCAGCGGTAATCGCTGAATCTCACGGCATTGCGCCATGGCAATGCAGAGGAAGGAGAAGATTTGAGGAGGAGCAGCGGGAGCGGCAGGTGCAGCAGGAGGAGGAGCAGCAGGGCCTGGAGTGGCGCTGGTCACTTTAGGCTTGTTCTTGCTCCCAGGTGGGCGGCCGGGACGACGTTTAGCCGGAACGTCAGAAGAAGTTCCTGCGGCGGCTGGCATGGTCTTCTTGTTTTTACTTCCACGAGGGCGACCCCGACCTCGTGGGGCTACCGGAGAGCCAAGGGTCAGACGGGAACCTTGAGCATCAGCCATGAGCGCAACAAGAAAAACCTCGCAAAAACCCTAGATGGAGGAAGAAGATGATGCGGCGGAGGAGGAGTCTGATTAGGGTTTTTACCTTAATCAGCAGGTGCTTTATTTATAAGCAGATATTATTGGGCCTTCGGGCTACAGCAAAGCCCGTGAACATAATTTATAACAGGAGTTAAATTCTGCGCACAGCAGACGATAATATCAAAGAAGGAAAAAAAAGAGGGAAGAAGATTATGCGATACGAAAACCTCGACTTGGACTCGGGGGCTCGTCAAATAATAAGAGGTCTATAGAAGAAAGAAGAGCTGAACTTTGAGCCTATGCTTGACTACAAGTTGCCAAACATAGCCTCGGGGGCTACTCCCATCGGGAGCGCTGAGCGCGCACCCGATAGAGATGAGATGGTGAATATTTTAGATGAAAAAGGATAAAACTTCGACTACGTAGTCGACAAATTGAAGAGAGATTACTCCCATCGGGAGCGAGTTTTATGGTTGTAGAAACCCAAATATTTTCAGTCGAACTTTGACTGCGACTTAAGATTCTCGAGTTACGTTATTGCAACGAAACTCGAATGCCGTGATTTATCACGAAGATAAGACCCCGGGATCCGTCCTGTGTGGCCTGGTATACGCACATGGATACGCTCTGCTGGTATGTATCCGTGTCTACGACGCGAAGAAAATCCTGGTGGACGCACTGGGTACCCTGAGAACCACTGGGATTCATTTTTTATAAGTCCTAAATGAGGCAAAAGAATGGGTTTGACCGGTATCCCGAATTCAAGTCCAAGGGGATTGAATTTGAAGTAGGTGACAAGTATCTGTTCCGGCAGTTAACTAACCTCTTGATCCGTCAGAGTTGTCAGGCTTGTTCATCGAGACCCCTTGCGAGCAAATTATCATCAGTATAAGTCGAAAGACCAAGTCGAAGATTTGAAGATAAAGTCGAAGAATTGATCAAGTCGAAGATTTAAAGATTAGAGATTCAACCCGAATCTGCAATTCTGGTAGAATCTCAGGGGCTACTGACAAGGGTATAGTTAATAGAGCCCGTTAGTTGAGTACCCCTGAGGCCCGTTAAGCTAGGCTCAATTGTAATGATAGTCGAATACGAGTTAATACCGTATGTCGATATTTGTAATCTGTATCGAACCCTACCCGATCCTCGAGACCTGGCCACCTATATATAGGGGCCAGGAGGGGACGGTGTAGGGCAGATTGAAAGCAAGCCAGGTTGAACACCCAAGTTTACTTTCGATATACACCTATTTCGACTAACTTTACCTTCGAGTTCATCCGACGCCCTATCTCCCCGATCCTAAGTCCTTCATCTAGGACATTTGTCGAGTTAACCCTCGTCAGCAGACCACCCATGGAAAGTTCCTAGGCCGGGCCACTCACCTATGGTTCTAAAAGCACAAATAGGAGGGTACGACATCGGAAGAGTGTTCATGGATGCAGGGAGCGGCATAAACTTAATATATGCTAGAACACTGAAGGCTATGTGCATCTCACCGACGAGTCTGAAGCCAACAGATTGCTCTTTCCACGGGATAGTACCAGGAGCAGCAAACTACCCTTTGGGAAGAATAGAACTCGATGTCTGCTTTGGTAGCAGCGAAAACTATAGAAGAGAGAAACTGGAGTTCGAAGTTATGGATTGGCCGTCACAATATCATGCAATCCTGGGGCGCCCAGCATTTGCAAAATTCATGGCAGTACCGCACTACGCGTATCTCACATTAAAAATTCCAGGGCCCAAAGGAACAATCACAGTACAAGGGAGCTTTGAAGTAGCCAACACATGCGACAGAGAATTCAACAAGATGGCGCAAACCTTCGGCATGACAGCAGAATACGAGAGGTTAAAAGGAGAAACAGATCATAATGTGCTACCCGACGTTGGACGATCCCTACCAGATAAGGCTTTCGACACAACGCAGGATTCAAAGAAAATTCAGGTCCACCCTACGGATCCAAACAAGACGACATCAATTGCGGTGAACTTGGATCCCGCATAGGAAGGCGCGCTCGTCGAGTTCCTCCATGAGCGCTGAAAATTTTTCGCCTGGTGTCCATCGGACATGCCAGGGGTTCCCAGGGAACTCGTCGAGCACGCACTAAATGTAGATCCCAAGGCGAAATCAGTCAAGCAACCACTGCGACGATTCGATGAACCCAAGAGGAAGGCAATAGCGTCAGAATTGCACAGATTAGAAAATGCTGGATTTATCAAAGAAATCAAAACTTCGAGTTGGGTGTCGAACCCAGTAATAGTACCCAAGAAGAACACAGACGTACAAAGAGTATGTGTCGACTACACATCTCTCAATAAGCATTGTCCAAAGGATCCCTTCCCTTTACCCCGCATAGATCAAATAATCGATTCAACAGCGGGCTGTGCAAGGCTTTCCTTTTTGGATGCATATTTTGGCTATAACCAGATCAAGCTGAAGAAAGAGGACGAGGAAAAAACGGCCTTCATCACACCGTATGGGGTATTTTGCTACCAAGTGATGCCATTCGGCCTAAAAAATGCAGGAGCAACTTATCAAAGGATGATGCAAAGTTGCCTCGGGAGCCAAATAGGGCGCAACATACAAGTCTACATTGATGATGTAGTCATCACCACAAGAGAGGAGAAATTTTTAATCAGCGACTTGGCAGAAACCTTCGACAACCTGAACAAGTTCAAGCTTAAGTTGAACCCGACAAAGTGTTCCTTCGGAGTTTCAGCAGGGCAACTTCTGGGGTTCTTGGTATCAGCACGAGGAATAGAGGCAAATCCAGAGAAGATTCAAGCAATTCTAACAATGGGGAAACCCACGAAACTCCATGACGTACAGAAATTAGCAGGACGCGTCGCGGCATTAAGTCGTTTCGTTGCTCGACTAGGGGAGAAGGCACTTCCTTTTTATGCACTCATGAAAAAGTCAGACGACAAATTTGAGTGGACAGAAGAAGCAGACGCAGCGTTTGCGCAATTGAAAAAAGTGCTTTCCACGCCGCCAGTGCTGGTCGCACCTAAAGAAAAAGAACCACTGCTGTTGTACATCGCCGCAACCCATCAGGTGGTAAGTACAGTTCTAGTAGTCGAAAGAAGTGAAGAAGGCAAAGCTCATGGCGTCCAGAGACCGGTATATTTCATAAGTGAAGTGCTATCTCCAACCAAACAGAGGTACCCGCATTATCAGAAGTTAGCATACAGTGTCTTCACAACTGCACGTAAGTTACGACAGTATTTTACTGTGCACCCAATTATAGTGGTCAATGAAGCACCACTATCGAACATATTGAACAACCCTTTAGCAACGGGCCGTGTCTCTTTGTGGGGAATCGAGTTATCTCCCATGGACATCACGTACGAAAAAAGGAAGGCGATCAAGTCGCAGATCTTGCCAGATTTTACAGCAGAGTGGCTCGAGTTGCAAAGCACGGGACCACCAGATTTATCGAGTACTTGGACAATATACTTCGACGGTTCTAAGCGAGTCCAAGGCGCAGGCGCAGGAGTAGTATTGATATCGCCTCATGGCGACAAATTAAAATATGTCCTAAGGATGAGCTTCCCACGGGCTTCTAACAATGAAGCAGAGTACGAGGCTTTGTTGCACGGGATGAAGATGGCTAAAGCTTGTGGAGCAACTCGCCTAAAAATATTTGGAGATTCTAACCTTGTTGTTCAGCAAGTCATGAACAGGTGCGACGCAATCAACGACAACATGATGGCCTACAAGAATTTGTACCATTATCTAGAAGGAACGTTCGATGGATGCGAAGTCTCGCACATCAGCAGGAACAGCAATGAAGAAGCCGACACTTTAGCAAATATCGGATCACAATGCTTACCTGTGCCGTCTGGAGTATTTTGGGAAGAAATAGCGGAAAGATCAATAAAAAGTGCTAAAAGTTCGACTACCACGGCAGGCTCGGGGGCTACGACAGAACCAGAGGAGGTCATGATGATAGAAGAAACATGGATGCAGCCATATCTTGCGTACATGATAAATAAAAAGCTCCCAGAAGATGCAGTGGAGGCTAAGAGGATAACTCGAAGAGCGAAAGCGTTTGTCGTGTTAGAAGGAAAACTATACAAGAGAAGTATTACCGGCGTTTTACAGCGTTGTGTCACACCCCAGGAAGGGCAAGCAATATTGAAAGACATACACGGCGGAGTATGTGGCCATCACGCAAGCAGCAGAGCAATAGCGGCAAAAGCTTTTCGAGCGGGATTCTATTGGCTAACAGCCATCGAAGACGCAAAAGATATAGTTCGAAAGTGTGAAGCATGTCAAAGGTTTGCATCCAGACCACATGCACCAGCAGCAGAGCTACAAACAATACCATTATCCTGGCCCTTCGCACAATGGGGACTTGACATGGTGGGAAAGTTGCACAAATCTTGGCCAGGAGGGCATGTCTATATGCTAGTGGCAGTCGATAAATTCACCAAATGGGTGGAAGCGGCCCCAGTAACAACTCAAGACTCTACAACAGCAATCAGCTTCATCAAGTCGATAGTTTTTCGTTTTGGTGTACCACACAGCATCATCACAGACAACGGGACAAATTTTACTTCAAAAGAATTCAAAAGTTACTGCGAAGGATTAGGGATCAAGCTTAAATTTGCATCTGTGGCGCACCCGAAGACAAACGGGCAAGTCGAAAAAGCCAATGGCCTGATAAGTAGTGGAATAAAAAAGAGGCTTTTAGCACCTCTCGAGAAAGCCAAGAGCGCTTGGGTAGAAGAATTGCCCTCCGTTCTTTGGAGCCTAAGAACTACGCCCAATGCAGCAACTCAAGAAACTCCTTTCTTCCTGGTCCATGGCGCAGAAGCCGTGCTTCCAGTCGAAGTTACACATGAGGCTCCAAGAGTGACAGCATATGACGAGGCGACATCGACAGAAGCATTGCAAGACGACGTCGATGCGCTAGATGAAGCAAGAGACAAAGCATTAGAAAGGGCTACGCAATATCAACAAAGCTTACGAAACTACCATAGTAGTCGAGTTCGTCCACGATCCTTCGTGGTGGGAGACCTTGTTTTGCGACTCAGGCAAGATAGCCATGGGAAATTGGAGTCCCCTTGGGTGGGACCTTACATCGTCACAGAAGTAATACCAGGAGGAGCATATCGACTACAAGACAAGAAGACTGGGAAGGACGAAAGCAACCCGTGGAATGCAGAACAGCTACGACATTTTTACGCGTAGACTAAATATAGAGGTATCAATATATTTGAGTTAGCCTTCTGAACCCAGAACACGAGGCCACAGGTCGGGTTCTTTGGGTTGAACTCGACAAAATTGTACGATTCTTGTGTTACTTCTCCGCTCGGGGGCTTCAACCCCTGGGTCGTACGAAAAAAAATTATTATGACAAGATGGAGGCTTTTTCCTTATTATAAGGTTGTTTAGACAACCCGATGAATATTGATAGAATTTGGTTCATAAGAAGAACCCGATATTATTCCTACCTTTGTTGGTTCGCAAAGAGCCCAATATATGGAAAACATACCTCAGAACATCACTTGTTCTCATGGTACTAGCAAAAGACATCGAGTACTTGGACAATATTCATTACAGACAAGCATGGTAGTAAGGACATGATAAAAAGAAATTACATAAAAAAACGCAGTCCTAATGGAAGTAGACTTCAAGCTTCGTACTCCTTCTGGCAAAGAGTGCCATCGAAGATCTTCACGTCGAACTTCGACGTCCCGATATGGAAGTCGAAGGCCATGAAGAAACCTTGAGGGATGTCATGGTCCTCCGCAAACTGCGACCAGCCACCCCTGAAGTACTGCTCGCCGTCGCCATCGTACCATACCTCCACCTCGTATGGGATGCCACCGCCAGATTGTTCACGGAGAACAGCTTCTCGCAGTTCACGGCCATCCATAAACTTCGTAAAATTCAGCGGTAGTCGCTGAATCTCACGGCACTGCGCCATGGCAATGCAGAGGAAGGAGAAGATTTGAGGAGGAGCAGTGGGAGCGGCAGGCGCAGCAGGAGGAGGAGCAGCAGGGCCTGAAGTGGCGCTGGTCACCTTGGGCTTGTTCTTGCTACCAGGTGGGCGGCCAGGACGACGCTTGGCCGGAACATCAGAAGAAGTTCCTGCGGCGGCCGGCGTGGTCTTCTTGTTCTTACTTCCACGAGGGCGACCCCGACCTCGTGGGGCTACCGGGGAGCCAAGGGTCAGACGAGGACCTTGAGCATCAGCCATGAGCACAACAGAAAAACCTCGCAAAAACCCTAGATGGAGGAAGAAGATGATGCGGCGGAGGAGGAGTCTGATTAGGGTTTCTTACCTTAATCAGCAGGCGCTTTATTTATAAGCACATACTATTGGGCCTTCAGACTACAGCAAAGCCCGTGAACATAATTTACAACAGGAGTTAAATTCTGCGCACAGCAGACGATAAAATCAAAGAAGAAGGGAAAGAAAAAAAGGGGAGAGATTATGCGATTTGAAAACCTCGACTTGGACTCGGGGGCTCGTCAAATAATAAGAGGTCCACATAAGAAAGAAGAGCTGAACTTTGAGCCTATGCTTGACTACAAGTCGCCAAACATAGCCTCGGGGGCTACTCCCATCGGGAGCGCTGAGCGCGCACCCGATAAAGATGAGATGATCAATATTGAAGATGCAGAAGGATAAGCATACAAAACTTCGACTACGTAGTCGACAAATTGAAGATTAGAGATTACTCCCATCGGGAGCGAGTTTTATGGTTGCAGAAACCCGAATATTTTCAGTCGAAATTTGACCGCGACATAAGATTCTCGAGTTGCGTTATCGCAACGAAACTCGAATGCCGTGATTTATCACGAAGGTAAGACCCCGGGATCCGTCCTGTGTGGCCTGGTATACGCACATGGATGCGCTCTGCTGGTATGTATCCGTGTCTACGACGCGAAGAAAATCCTGGTGGACGCACTGGGTACCTTGAGAACCACTGGGATTCATTCTTTGTAAGTCCTGAATGCGGCAAAAGAATGGGTTTGACCGGTATCCCGAATTCAAGTCCAAGGGGATTGAATTTGAAGTAGGTGACAAGTATCTGTTCCGGCAGTTAACTGACCTCTTGATCCGTCAGAGTTGTCAGGCTTGCTCATCAAAACCCCTTGCGAAAGAATATCGTAAAAATAAGTCAAAAAAGACTAAAGTCGAAGATTTGAAGAAGTCGAAGAATTGATCAAGTCGAAGATTTGAAGATTAGAGATTCAACCTGAATCTACAAATTTTGGTAGAATCTCAGGGGCTACTGACAAGGGTATAGTTAATAGAGCCCGTTAGTTGAGTACCCCTGAGGCCCGTTTGGATAAGCCCAATTGTAATGATAGTCGAATACGAGTTTTTACTGTATGTCGATATTTGTAATCTGTATCGGACCCTACCCGATCCTCGAGACCTGGCCACCTATATATAGGGGTCAGGAGGGGACGGTGTAGGGCAGATTGAAAGCAAGCCAGGTTGAACACCCAAGTGTACTTTCGATACACACCTATTTCGACTAACTTTACCTTCGAGTTCATCCAACGCCCTATCTCCCCAATCCTAAGTCCTTCATCTAGGACATTTGTCGAGTTAACCCTCGTCAGTAAGGGAAATTTCTTCTCCCCCCTCAGAAAGTTTCTAAAGACTCAAAGATTAATAAACATTCTTTGGCATAAGACAAAATTAAGACAAAATATCACAACGAGCATGATAAGTTTCACCATTAATGGTGATTTTCACCGTAGGGAACCAACTCGATGGTTCAGAATTTGTTGGCACATAATCAAAATGCTCGCACAAAGTACTATAGCAATTACCCAAACAAGCAGTGTGAGTCTCAAGAGTATTAAGTCTATCAAAAATGCTCACATGAGAGGAATCAAAATCAGTTGGCATGCTATAAATTGTAATCAACTTTTTTATAATATTAAAAGCTTGATCTCCATCACAATGAAGCAAATCTCCTTCTGCTGTAGCATCCAAAGCATATCTATAACGAAAAGCAAGACCAAAGTAAAAGCTACTAAAAAGCAAACTCAAAGTTATTTTAGGTTTAGTTTTTTCATGCCAATCATAAATTCTAGACCAAGCTTCTCTAAATCTCTCCTCACTCTTTTGTCTGAAAGTGAAGATCATTTCCTCGGACGACATAGTAGCAGCAACTAAACTAGACATAAAAAGCAACTTAAAATAGAAACTATTTTTTTTTGTATTTTTGATAAAAAGATGCAAGCAAAAAAGCAAAAAATAAAGTAAAGCAAAACAAAAACAAAGTAAAAGATTGTGCGTGAGAGACTCCCCTTGCAGAAGTCTTCTTTCTCTCCGGCAACGGTGCCAGAAAACTGCTTGATGGCGTGTAAGTACAGCCTGTTGGGAACCTCAAGAGGACGGTATGATGAGCACAGTAGCAAGTCTTCCCTCAGTTGTGAAACCAAGGTTTAATCGAACTAGTAGGAGAAAGCCAAACTTTAGAAGGTGATGCTTGCTAGCTTCACGACATTCCGGACAAGGGCGCCAGATTAACTGCTTGTCGACGTGTAGCTTTTCACCAGCAGCAACGTGAAACCTACACACAACACAACCAAGAACTTTGCTCCCAACTTACGATGAGGTTGTCAATCTCATCGGTTTGCTGTAAACAAAGGATTGAGCGTATCGAGTGGTAAAAGGATAATAGTAATGCAAGTAAAGTAAACAAAGCGAGTAATAGTAAAACGGTTAAGCAATGTAAAGGAAATTGGACCGGGGTCCACAGTTCACTAGTGGCGTCTCTCCATAAGATAAATAATAATATGCTGGGTAAACAAATTACAGTTGGACAATTGATAGAGTAAAGATAACGTACATACGTCACGAGGATCACTATGAGGTTCACTCTGGGCATTACGATAAATACATAGACCGTAATCTAACTGCATCTATGACTAAAAATCCACTCGCGGGGAATCATCCGAGGACCCCTTAAGTATTAAGTTACGAACAACAGATAATCGCATTAAGCAAAGTGTGTAATGTAAACAAAGCAAATGTCCTTGGACACAAGAATGTTGTTTTCTCCCTAGTGGCAATAGCACATCTATAACCTTAGAGGTATCTGTCACTCCCCTAGATTAAATAGAGGCATGAACCCAACTATCGAGCATAAATACTCCTTATTGGAGTCACTAGCATCTACTCGGCTAAGATAGCTACTAGCAACGGAAAGCATGCAAGATCATAAACAACATAGAGATAACATAAGATATATAATTCAGCACATCAACTTAATATAGTACCAATACTCATCGGATCCCAACAAACACAAGATGTATGATTACATAAAGATATCTTGATGATGTAGGGCAGCTCACAAGATCTAAACATGAAGCACATGGTGGAGAAGACAATCATCTAGCTACTGCTATGGACCCGTAGTCCAAGGTAGACTACTCACACATATATCTGGGCATGGGCAGCCCGGCCCGACCCGGCCCAAAAAATGGCCCGGCCCGTCGGGCCAAAACATGCAGTCGGGCCGGGCCTGGGCAGCAAATATCGGCCCGATAGCCTAGCTGGGCCAGGCCTGGGCAAGAAAAATGGAAGATTTTAGGAAGGCCCGACCCGACAACCCGACGGCCCGACAGAAAAAAGATTCCATGGGCCAGGCCTGGGCTGAGATTTTCGGCCCTACAGTCGGGCCGGGCCGGTCCTGGGCCGGCATTTTTTGCGTCGGACTTTTTTCTGGCCTGGCCCGGCCCGAAAATATGCCCAGGTATACTCACACATCACTCCGGAGGCGACCATGGTGGTGGAGAAGGCCTCCGGCAGGAATTCCCCTCTCCGGCAAGGTACCAGGAAGAGCTCCTGGATCCTCCCTATCTCGTTTCGACGACGGCGGCGGCTTGCAGTATGTTTTGAGGAAAAGCGATCCGTCCCTTAGGTTTTTCCCGTCGAGGGGACTTTATAGGCGAAGGGGCAGCATCAGAAGTGGGACCAGGTGGTCTCACCACAGGTGGGCATGACCAGGAGCTGGGTCGCGCCCCCTGGTGGTGACGCTGGCTCCTGGCCCCCCTCCGTCTCATCTTCGGTCTTCGCGAAACTTCGGTAAAAATAGGAGGTTCGGCTTTTGTTTCATCCAATTCCGAGAATATTTTCTGTGTAACTTTTTTGAAACACGAAAACAACAGAAAACATGGAACTGACACTGTGACATCTTGTTAATAGGTTAGTTCCGGAAAATCCAAAAAATGCTACAAAGTGTAACAAAACACAAAGTAAATGGTGTAAGAAAAAGCATGGAGCATTAAAAATTATGAATACATTTGAGACGTATCACCCTCCACCGCCAACCATGACCGCTCGCCGCCCGGCCGTCCCTGTCCTTATCTCGGTCCAGGCCTGGGCTGAGATTTCTGGCCCTACAGTCGGGCCGGGCCGGGCCGGTCCTGGGCCTGCATTTTTTGCGTTGGGCTTTTTTCTGGCCCAACCCGGCCCGAAAATATGCCCAGGTATACTCACACATCACTCCGGAGGCGACCATGGTGGTGGAGAAGGCCTCCGGCAGGAATTCCCCTCTCCGGCAAGGTACCGGGAAGAGCTCCTGGATCCTCACGATCTCGTTTCGACGACGGCGGCGGCTTGCAGTATGTTTCGAGGAAAAGCGATCCATCCCTTAGGTTTTTCCCGTCGAGGGGACTTTATAGGCGAAGGGGCAGCGTCAGAAGTGGGACCAGGTGGTCTCACCACAGGTGGGCGTGACCAGGAGCTGGGCCGCGCCCCCTGGTGGTGACGCTGGCTCCTGGCCCCCCTCCGTCTCATCTTCGGTCTTCGCGAAGCTTCGGTAAAAATAGGAGGTTCGGCTTTTGTTTTATCCAATTCCAAGAATATTTCCTGTGTAACTTTTTTGAAACACGAAAACAGCAGAAAACAGGGAACTGGCACTGTGGCATCTTGTTAATAGGTTAGTTCCGGAAAATGCATAAAAATGCTACAAAGTGTAACAAAACACAAAGTAAATGGTGTAAGAAAAAGCATGGAGCATCAAAAATTATGAATACGTTTGAGACGTATCACCCTCCACCGCCAACCACGACCGCTCGCCACCCGGCCGTCCCTGTCCTTATCTCTGGCGGGTCTCCATCGGGTCCCACAAACCCGACGGGTCACAGGTCTGGTGGGGAGACGGCCCCGACGACGGGTATGGAGGCGGGTGGCGGTGCCAGGGAGAGCTGGCGGGGCGGGTATGGGGGGCCGGACCTGGCCCCAAACCCGGCGGGTGCCATCCGGAAGCTCACCGCTCACTTTTTCGTTCGGAGAGAGTTTTATCTAACATGGTTTAAGCCCGCCGGTATTCTTCGTCATATAAGGAAATTTAATTTGGTTTCTAGGTGTACATGCTAGCTTACTAGGATTATGTATTACAAAATATACAAAAAAACTTTTTAAAAAATTACGTGTACATCTTCACAATCTATGTGCATAGTAAAGTTTTATGGAAAATGTAAATTTTCAGTGGTTTGTGTAAAAAGGCAAAAAAATCTCGTGAAAAAGCTTAGTTTAGTATTAAATTTTGTTTTTTACGCAGGCCACATGACAAGTCGTCTTTTCGAGAAATGTCTTTCTATGCACATAGCATGTGAAGATATACATGGTAATTTTTATTTTGAATTTTTTGAAATAAAGGATAACAAATAATAAAGTAGAATATAATTTAGTTTTACTTGTTCCACTATATAAATAGTATGTAGTTCGCTATGGTATTTTAGAAAAACTAACACAAGGGAGTTTATTATCTATTTTTAGTTATGGCACATTTTTTTTACTTGGTTACATTATTTTTTGAAACAAATAAACTAATTATGTTTTGCATGTCAATTGCTCTATTTGTACCCGTAAATTTTTAAAGTTATCCGAACATTTGTTTGACATAAGTAAAAGAAAATTATTTTAGAAGGCTAACATTTTTTTTAGAACTGAAACATACTCCCTCTAATCCAAAATACTTGTCGTGGGTTAAGTTCAGACATGAACTAAAACCACGACATGTAATTTGAGAGTACAATTTAAAAAGTAGGAAACTTGTTATCCCTTCAAGATGTTTTAATGGCTCATATGAATATTTTGTTAGACATAATTACATACTACTCGCTCTGTTGGATATTTTTTGTTTACTCAAGTTTGTCTAGATAAATGCGACTCTACACATAGTCGAGTCAATACAGATAAAGAATTAAAAAAATAAGCAAAAAACGTATGAGCATGGTAACATCTACTCCCTTCGTTCCATAATTTGTGTCGTGGTTTTAAGCTTAGACTACAATCACCCCAAAATCTTCAGTAGCCGAGACAACTGCTACTCCGAAGTGCTCAACACGTATGAAGCACTGTTCACCTGCGTCCCGAGTCGGTCAGTGCCGCCGAAGTGCGTGCCAACGCCGACGTCGATGAGATCGGTGGTCACGCGACGCAGCAGCGGCAGATCTCGGCGTAGCCACGCCACGCTCTGCTTTTCCCCAGGTTCAGTTCACCTCCCCCACCACAGCAACGTGGCCACGCCAGCTCCCAACTACCGGCCGCAAAAGCCCCTGCTCCTCACTCCACGCGTCCCCTCCTCCCACGACCGACCAACCTCCCACTGATTGTGATTGCGACCGCCCCCTCACCACGTGTCCCTTCCCCTCCACCCCATCCACCTCCTCACCGCCACTCTCCCAACTCTCATCCACTGACATATGGGTCACGATCGTCCATGTCCCTACCGTTCATTGACCCATCCTTCAACTCGACGGTCAGCACGACACCTGCTGCAGCAGGAGTAATTTAATGGCATGATGATATTTCCGGGCGGCCCAGGAGACAGAGCCCATGTGGTGCCCGGGCCCCACGAGGCATCAATAAATAAGCTGTCTGACGCGGACGGCCTCGCGGCGTGGCGCCACGTGTGTGCTGGGCGATAACACCGGCGTCGCCGCCGTTAACGTCAACCGCCTGGCGGGGCCGCCACGAGGGGACCTGCCGGACGCGTGTCGAGATCTCCTCGGGGGGAGCAGCCCACGCGTCCAGATCAGGCGGTAGCGAACCGGTAGTAGCTATCGGCGCGCTGGCCGCCATTGACGGCGACGGCCACCCGCCCTCGGCCCTCTCCCTTCTTCTACCTCCTCTCCCTTCGTTTCCGGGGTTCGTTTCGGCTCCCGCTTCGAATGCGCTGTTGCTTCGCGTGTGAAACGTGCTTCGTTTCTAGCGATTCCCGTGGGAGAGGAGGCTACCTGAGCTAGCTGCCCGATGGCCGAGATCTGCTGCCAGGAAGCCAAGTCGACGCCGGCCACGGTGGCCGCGGTCTCGGCCTCGGCCGCCGCCGCCGCCGCGGCGGTCGCGTCCTCCGTCATGGACAGGCGCCGACGCAGGCTGGAGATGAAGCGCTTCCGCCTCGCCAGCGACCTCGAGGAGTCCGCCGCGGAGTACGCCCGCGCGGGCAAGCGCCAGAGGCTCGGCCGCACGGCGTCCGGCCCGTGCCCCGCTCCTCGCGCCGCCGCCTCGCCTTCCTGCCAGGACCCCGGCCGCTGCCCGAGGTACGGGGTCTCCTCGGTGTGCGGCCGTCGCCGCGAGATGGAGGACGCCGTCTCAGTCAGGCCGGACTTCCTGTCCGGCTCCCACTTCTTCGGCGTCTTCGATGGCCATGGCTGCTCTCACGTACGTCGCTCAAACCCAGCCTCCCTCCGATATCCAAATTCTGTAGTACTACGTATAGCAAAGCCTGTGTCTGTCTGTCTGTGTGCTGATTCTGGAATTTCGTGCTGCTATCAGGTGGCAACGACGTGCCAGGACCTGATGCACGAGGCGGTGGCGGAAGAGCACGAGAAATCGAAATCATGTTCCGGCGAAGCGGCGCCGTGGAAGGAGGTGATGGAGAGGAGCTTCGCGCGGCTGGACGAGCGGGCGGCGAACTGGGCGACCACGCGCAGCCGCGAGGAGCCCGCCTGCCGCTGCGACCAGAAGATGCCCTCGCGGTGCGACCACGTGGGGTCCACCGCCGTCGTGGCCGTCGTCAGCCCCACGCAGCTCGTCGTCGCCAACGCCGGCGACTCCCGTGCCGTCCTCTCCCGCGCCGGTGCCCCCGTCGCGCTCTCCGTCGACCACAAGCCTGACCGGCCGGACGAGCTGGAGCGCATCCAGGCGGCGGGCGGCCGCGTCATCTACTGGGACGGCGCACGGGTGCTCGGCGTCCTCGCCATGTCTCGCGCCATAGGTGAGCTCTATCTCAAGTTCCTCGTCGGGAATTCGCCTTGTCGCCGCTTGGATCCGATCTAACTGAATGGCTTAATTCCACGCGCGCAGGCGACGGGTACCTTAAGCCGTTCGTGACGGCGGAGCCGGAGGTGACCGTGACGGACCGCAGCGACGAGGACGAGTGCCTGATCCTGGCCAGCGACGGGCTGTGGGACGTGGTGACCAACGAGATGGCCTGCGACGTCGTCAGGGCGTGCTTCCGGAGCAACGGCCCGCCTGAGCCCAACGTCCCGCTCGCGAGCGGCGGCGAGGGAACCTCGTCGTCGTCGGTGAAGGGGGTGAGCAGGGCGGAGTCCGACAAGGCGTGCTCCGACGCGGCCATGCTGCTGGCGAAGCTGGCGCTGGCGCGGCGGAGCTCCGACAACGTGAGCGTCGTCGTCGTGGATCTGCGCCGGGGGGTGTTGTGATTCTTGGAGCGAAATTCTTCATGCTCCATGATTGCTTCTTATTAGCGTTTTTCTATGATGATCCGAGCTGATTTCTTAAATTTTGATTATGCTCTGTTATGTTGATCTAGCGTTGATTAGCTCTAGTATTGGTTTGTAGCTCTACCGAGTTCAATATGATCGTACTACACCGAAGATACTGAAAGTCGATATGCAGATCTGTGTAGCCTTGCGCTATATTCGATCCACGATCCTGGTAGCTGCCTACAACCATTTGACTAAATTAAACGATGATATAAGTAGGAATTTGACGGATCGTCACCATGGAATCACGCAAAGCTGGCCACTCGTGTCTCCTCCTGACGACGAGTTTATCGGGAAGTTATTCGGTTACCGTCGTCCTATGATGGAAACAGAAAGGAGTTGAAGAAAAAGTGAAGAAGAAATGCTGATGCATCCGTTGGTTCTGTGTATACTGGATACGAACGAACCGTGCCCCCTCATCACCGCACGATATATTTTTCAGTGGAACATGGTACTGAGCAACAAAACAGAGGGCGTCGATAAACAGAGGGCCTATGGCTGCCCTGCACGCGTCGACGCGGCGGACGCGGCCCGGCTGGTGCGAAGAACGTAACATGGCGACATGCGATGATGACTGTTTGCTGACTCGGTAGGCACTAGTTTATCGTTCAGATCCCTTCCCGCGCGCTTCACCGATCGGTCCTCGCGTGGAGAGAGAGGGTGAGCTCCAAAAATATCGGGATTGCCGCGATGGCAGAGCGCACGCCGGGAGAGAAGGAGGGAGCGAGTGCCGGGGACGCGAGAAGGTTCCGGGGGAGTGGCGGGTACGATACCTCGGCGTGGTGGAGTCGACACGAAAGGGCAGCGCACCGCACCGCACCGCACCGCCGGCGGAGAATCTGGCAGTGGAGTGGAAGGCATCGCACGATCCGTCAGCAGTCCTGCGACTCCAATGCGACGGGAGAGGAGCGGGATCGGGAAAAGCGCACTTCGGAGGCGGCGAGTGTCTGGGACGCTGTGGGTCTGTGGTGCGGCTGCTGCTTCAACGGGGCGGTGGCATCAATGGCTCATTGCTTTTGTTGCTTCCTCACATGGGCAGTTAATTTGTCTTGGTTGTAAAACCGTTGATTCAAGCACCAGATCGTACTCGCGGTTGGCGATTGATTTGCCACACGATTTCGAGAGTCGGAGATCATACTCCTGGGTGCGAGCAAGCAACAGCGAGAAAACACATTGCATAGGCTTCCTTACGAGTTCACCAAGTCCACGTTGAATTTTGCTTCAACGAGAATCTTGCTGCCTTTGTGGGTGTTGGTCACACTCTTTTTCTTTTGTGTCGGTGCTAGCTGGCGGCTCGGCGTGCCTAACAGAACCGCTACGCCATTTTCTGATGTAAGGGCATCCACGTCACGGCGAAGCTCACAGTGAAAGAAATTGAGCGCAGATGGACCTAGTACAGACGGTGGAGGGCGCATAGTTCGTTTGGTAACAAGTCTTTTCGGGCAGCTAGTGCACCTCTAGTTAGTGACTAATGTATGACATGTGTGCTGAAGATGCTAGCTTTCGCTATAACCTAGTACAATCGACGTGTTTAGCTTTAGCGAAAGAAGACTAATTATCAACTACTAGTAAGTGTGTATGTCAGTGAAACTTTGTCTCATATCTCTGCTCCCTTGTGTCACGCCCCAGCAGCCCTTTTCCGTCTCAAAGGTATATATATGTTTTTAAAGGACACATCCAGTGCATAGAAGCTCCCACACAAGGTATACGTTTCTTGATATCATAAAATTACATCCATGATATAAAATCTTATTTGTTCTTATGAACAACACATTTTAGTGAACAAAGAAGAGCAACAGTTTAACCATGTTTGCCGATCTCAAATATAGTTAGACATTGCTATCCAAAAATTAGATCGAAACCCACTCTGATTTTCCTTGTGGCTTGTACTTTATGGATATAGTTTTAGCTGTTTTACAACTGATGTTTCAAAATGAACAAATCAAAACATGAAATCCAGTGAGGAAGATGATGCACATTTCCTTAAGCATGGTTTGAAGGTTGTACTTCCCCATTGGAATAATCTCCGGCATCACTTGTTGACCAGCAAAATAACCCTGGAGTGCCTGGGTTACGGCTTTGGCAACGTCAGAGGCGCATAACCCAGCGGCGTCAGAGGCGTGTCATCCGGCGACGGCAGAAGCGTAATGTGGGACTTGACGAGGCATCGGCGCGGGATTGAGAATTGGTGTCAGGACGGACGGCACATGGTCGAGCCCGGCATCGGCGCGGGGACTCCGTCTTGACGGCAGATGCATGTGCGTAGTGGTTGGTCCATATATCGGCGCGGACAGGGACTGCGGCATGTGAACGGCGCATGCGTAGGCGTGGTTTGGTCGTGCTCTAGCGTGGCCGGCCCGGATGCGAGCGCAGGCATCATATTCCTATGTGGCGGCGACACGGGGATGTAGCGCGCTGGGTGGGGAGGGAATAGGGCAAGATTTATTTCCTTCCTCCTTGGATGGAGCAATTTATTTCCTCCCTCCTTTGATGGAGCAATTTATTTCCTTTCCTTTTTAATGGCGTGCGGGATTTGAAAATGTGTTGAGTTGTGCTCAGCATTGAAGCCTCGTTGTCCGTTTGATCGACGTAGTTTGATGGCCGATATGAAATATATCCCAACAAGTTTTCACTTTTATAAATAGTAGAGATAGAGATAGAGATAAAGATAATGCATTGTTTTATCAACAGAAGTCGCATAAATTCTCATGCATACATGTGAAGGTATATGCTAAGATAAAAAGAAGCTCCTCACACCGTATTTTGCCTCCCAGGTGCATATATATGAACCTATTATGAAATACATAAAAATAAAATTTAAATATAAAAAACCTTGTGTGCAAACATAGACAATTTGGATATACATGTAAAAAAATTATGATTTTTTTGACATTTTGAAATGTCTTTCAAACAATAGATTCATGTATATGCATCCTAAGCCAAATTGGATTTCCGCTCACACTAGTGCCAACCCTAGCATAGAAAAAGCTACGAGATGCAAGCAGAGAAAGAGCATCACATATACGTTTTATCGTCTAATGCATAAGCATTAGGATGTGGATGCTACAAGTTGGCATGGTGAAAGTTGGATGAGCATTAGCATTGTGACTGTGACCAAGGGGTGTGGCGTGTCACGTATGGACTTTTTGCTGTTGATAGCCCACATTTATGACAATTAATAGAAGAAAAGCTTGCAAAGAAGAGTGGGCTACAGTCCAATATGGCCCACTTTACACTTCGCCACTCATTGTGTAATTTTGTATACAACGATTGTTCCTTAGGAATATTTGAGCTATGTAGTTAAGGGATTTACTTAACCAGATTGACAAGTTTGGTCAAATCTAACGGGTAACCAGTGCATGCTTAAGCGCACATGATATATTGGATTACCCAGACTCCAAAAAACTTGCTATGTTGGATTAATGGGCCTTAAAGCCATGCCAAGAGATTATCTATGGGGACTTGAAGCCCGTGGAAAAGATGTGCATAACCGGTCAAAGAGAATATCAATAAATACTTGGTGCACTACGGTGGAATTTGTTTGCAAGAAAATATTATGACTACTTTGTATATCATTCTTACTGCCACTGACGAGGGGTTAACTCGACAAATGTCCTAGATGAAGGACTTAGGATCGGGGGAAGAACGCGTCGGATGAACTCGAAGGTAAAGTTACTCAAAATAAGTATGTATCGAAAGTTAACTTGGGTGTTCAACCTGGCTGGCTTTCAATCTGGCCTACACCGTCCCCTCCTGTCCCCTATATATAGGTGGCCAGGTCTCGAGGATCGGGTAGGGTCCGATACAGATTACAATATCGACATACGGTAAGAACTCGTATCTCGACTATCATTATAATTGGGCCTAGCTTAATAGGCCTCAGGGGTACTCAACTAACGGGCTCTATTAGCTATACCCTTGTCAGCCACTTTGTGTTTAGATTTAGTTTTCGGCCCATGCTATGATTCTGCTTTACCAAATACTCATCCAAAGTTAATGGCACGTCAATATATCGTAGTAACTTAGTATATACTACTCCCTTCATTCTAAAATATAAAATATTTTAGCCTTTTTCTGACACACATGCATCTAGATATATTTTAGTATGTATGTTCACTTATTTTGCTTCCAACCTTCACACTAAAACATATCCAGATACATATGTGTCAACAAAAAGATAAAATTCTTATATTTTGGAACGAAGAGAGTATATGCTTACTAGGGAGAAAGCTAAGTGCAACTTTATAAGAGCCATCGATTACAATCTCAACTTTTGATGTACATTTCATTGCCCAATCCGCATGGAAATTAAGTCAAAACCAACTATACATAGTTATAGACTAACACAAATGCCCCCCACTAAAATTAGGTGGAAATATATATATATATATATATAATTATGAAATTATATGTGGTATGGACTTTTTTTTTGCGAGACTGATGGACGACACCAATAGGAAAATTATTCCTCGGCTATGAAATTAGTTGCACACTCTCCATCTTCAAAATATTCATTTGTCGTTGAATATCTGTCACAACAATGACATACAACCACATGGCATTTTCCCATTGAGTCGCCTGTTTTCCTCAACACCGCACTATGGCAATCCTAGAATTTTATAGAGCATTCCCCATATACGCATGAGTCCATGCTTCCTTATCCAAGAGAATTAGAGTGGATTTGAGGGGATTTTAACTTCCAAGTCCATATACACACGAGCCGATATACACAGTGACGAATCTAGGATGAAATTGGTGGGGTTCCAAACTTAAAACCTTCCTCATAAGCTTTACATGTAGAT
The DNA here is from genome assembly GCA_007115705.1 of Dactylis glomerata. Lineage (NCBI taxonomy): Eukaryota > Viridiplantae > Streptophyta > Magnoliopsida > Poales > Poaceae > Dactylis > Dactylis glomerata. The sequence continues at coordinate 924,309 of QXEO01000129.1, forward strand.
ATAATTACTACAAATGTTAGTAGCTAAAAAGCATTTCTATTTTTAGAGGGGGTGCAAATTACTACAGATTTTAGTAGCTAAAAGAGCATTTTGATACACCACTACATATACACATGAGGCCATGTTTGGTTAATCCCCTCGACCCCCTTCAATCCACTTTGATCCCAATTAAACTGAACAATGCTCCCTTCAATTGGAAAAAGTGTCACACAATTTAGCATAATACAGTACAAATCTTATACAGTACTAAGTTACCATCCCTAGCAATGAGGGAGTAGTTTTTTTTTAAAAAAAATCTCCCCAATGAATTTTGGGATGGCTCCAGCAACATTCCCTGGCAATGGGGGGCCATGGTCAGTACTACGAAAGCGGATAGTACGCGTATGCGTCAGCAGTACTACCTTTACATCTGCAAAGGACTCGCGATCGAGTCAGCAAGGCACTACCCTAACGACCGTAGGCCCACCACAGATCCAACGATAGCTTCGTTTCCGGTTTTTCTCCACTGCCTCTCTGCTTCGGCTTCTCCGACTCAGACCAGGTCACCGCTCCCGTTCCAACTTCCAACTCGGCACGGCCGCTGCCTTAACCCTGCCAATGGTCTCCTCCTCCACCTCCTCGCCCCACGCCTCGACGACGACCCGCCTCGACGACGCGAGCTCCGCGCACGCGGAATCAACCGCCGCCAGGTAGCGGCCGCCGACTTCGACCTCCCGCAGAAGCCCAGATCCGCCCGCTGTTTTTCTCCAGGTAATTAACCCCCCTGGCTACCTCGCGTCGGCTAGTCCGTACGAACTCCGGCATGAATTTTGGGGTATTGGCTGTCTCGATTGATGGGTTCTGTTGACCATCGTGAAAGGGCCCACTTTTTTTCGATTAAAAAAGATTCATGATGCTCGAGGGCTAATACATGGAGAGGGCATTGCAAGATTGGTACTTTGCTCGCTGCTCTAAAGCCCACGGTAGGAGTACCAATTGTGGCGCAATCGGCGAATTTGAGCTACTTTGATACTCGTGGTGAACTGCCAAATCTGTAACTGAGTTTTGCCTCTGGGTTGAAATGCTGAGAAAATACGCCTCATAGGTGGCTATCACTCCTGGCATGGGAAGAAGGGCCTACTTTTTTTTGTACCTGAAAATTCTGTCTTTTTTGTTCTTAGTCTCCATAAAGTTTTCTATTTTAGGAGGGTAAAGATATGTTTGGTTCTCTCAGAGCATGTAGTGTAGTCCATTCAAAAATGGCTATACTTTAAAGAAAATATGGTTCATACATTCTCTTCTGACAAATCTTGTGCTAAAACCTGGGCAATAATTGTGCTCGTATCTTATACATAGAAACTTGAGAGTGCTCTCTGTTACATTTGGTTTCTAGTGTTTAGCAACGCTAGGCAATACCGATATGCTATATAACTTATTTTCTTTGTTCTAGCTTGATCATATATTTCTTCTTGGCTTCAGTATTTCAGCATGATCGAAAGCGCTCCGAACAATGAAGTGCTGGAGAAGTGTACTAAAGACATCCTCTCTCTAATTAAACCCGAGGAGGATGATCGAAACAAACGACAATCTGCAATTCAGGAGCTGGAAGTTTCCATCCAATCAGTTGCAGCTCTGAGCGGTAACTTACTCCTCTAGCTACCATGGAGCCTTTTCCATTGTTTGAAAACGACCCTGATAATAATACAGTGAAGTTTGCGTACATGATCTGCACTCTGCTACTGAACGGAAAGCCTTTCCTTTTGTGCATGCTTTAACATGGACTTTTGATATAGATTTCTGAAACACACTGTTAATAGACTTTTGGTATAGATTTTTGACACACAATTCTTGTAATCCCGTACAATATATATGCTAAGTTGAGTATATCCCCAAAAAATGTTTATAAAGTGTACTGGATTCCTGAAGAACCTCGTGTTTCATAATAGCAAAGACTAAGTGAGAAGCTATGATCAAGTCAAACCGTGATTGCACTTCATTTGGATAGTAGTAGTATGAAAACATGAGTAAATAAGAAGTCATAAGTATTTGAAATTTCATTCATTCTATAATGGCTTGGTCTTCTTGGGTTAGCAATGGTTTTTCAAATGCGAGTCCTGTGGGTGAATGGCAATGGCATCTCATTGACAAGTCCATGAGACTGCCACTGTTTATTTAGTGATAATATGGCAGTAGTACAGTTTGTTTTATCTCTTAATCACACTGCACAGCAGCTACCGAGCACTGGTCAAAATTGCAATGACAATATGTGATTTATCTTCCTAGAATTTTAGCTGCTCAAGCGGCACAATGATTTTTACTACAGGAGACATTTGTTTCTTGTCATAGACTTAGTAAACATACAGGTCAAGGAATATTTATATTTTATAATGACAACCGGAAGGCGAGAGAGGTTTTTCATGGTGCAGTTTCAATGTTACTTTACCTGATATTCTGAAATTCCTTAACAGGTGCTGCTGTCAAACCTTTTGGATCCTTTCTATCAAATCTATACTCAAAATCAGGAGATTTGGATTTATCAGTTCAGCTGATGAATAGCTCAAACCTTCCTATAAGCAAGAAAAAGAAGCAAACTATCTTGAGAGAACTAAGGAAAGCTTTGCAAAAAGGAGGTACTTTTTTATCTATTCCACAATAGATGAGCATGTGTACGTCACTTGGTATTATATCCACGAAGTTGCATTAACCAAAAATGATTAGTTTCTAGCATCATCAATGTGTCATACTCTAGCTTTTGTGATAAAACAGTCATGATATGTTTCTGTGCACCAAGGAATGCAATATCATGATAGAGGGAGCGTCATTGTAACTAACATATTTTGGTTGATCTATTAAAAATATATTCTTGTTCCATGGTTACTTATACCACATACACTGAGCACCACATGCTCTCCACGCCATCCAGTGCGTAGGAATCAGCCAGAAAAAAGTAGCTCGTGGAACTTGCGGCGACCTTTCGGACCATGCGATCGGGCGCCCGAGTCGAAGCATTTACCATAATCATTTAGCACTCCGTACCCATTGATTATGTCATAATTTCTGTTATGTTACTTTTATTTTATTTATTCAGACGTTGCTAGATATATGGAGTTCATTCCTCATGCAAGAGTCCCAGTTCTTCAGTATGTAAGCAACCGCTTTGGCATTTCCTGCGACTTATCCGTTGATAACTACCCTGGTCGAATTAAATCCAAAGTCTTCTACTGGATCAGTACTTTAGATGAGCGCTTTGGTGATATGGTTTTATTGGTAAACCCTTAACTGAGTTATAGTTTTGCTGCCTCGTTTCTACGGTAAGCCCAAGGCTCATCTTCATGTGTACTTGCAGATCAAGGAGTGGGCAAAGGCTCAAAACATCAATGATCCAAAAACTGGGACCCTGAACTCCTATTCGCTTTGCTTACTTGTTCTCTTCCATTTTCAGGTACTGCTTCTTACTTTGGAAGTTATCCCCTGTTATTCTTATTTATGGTTTTATTAACCTTCATGCTTATCTCCCACGCTTAATTTCAAGACGTGTAAGCCGGCAATTCTACCACCTTTGAAGGACATTTACGAAGGAAATATCACAGAAGATTTTGCAGGTTTAGTTAACTTAGAGTTTCTCTGATGGCTGTCTAGCGTACCAGTGCCTGGTAATTTATTCATTTCAGTCACATGTAGACATGATGCTTTACGATGAGGGACATCTTGACGAGGTTTGTGCTACAAATATAGCAAAATTTGTAAGCCAGAACAAGGAACAAAGAAATGAAAGCTCTCTTTGTCATCTCCTTGCGACCTTTTTTAACAAGGTAACTCGGATTATGCCCCCCCCCCCCCCCCCCCCCCCATTAACTGAACGTTCTCTCATACAATCTATATTGTATGTTTTATCATTTGTAGTTCAGATCTGTCATCTTGGTAAAAACTGCTACTTCTGTTCTTAGGAATTCTTGTTTACTTGGGTTATGACAATTTAATTTTCTGGTACTTTTTAGGCCATGCTTGACCTATTTTAAGCTCTTAGTCGCAATAAACTCAACATAGGGCGTGAACAACTTGTTTATGTTTGAGCTGAGATGAGAGTTCTGGAGTCCTTTTTAGAGACAAGTGAAAAGACGTGCAACAAGTGAGGATTGTTGTGGCTCATTTTTTTTAATAATAATTTAACTAATCGAGTTTGGCACTTACTGATTTGGAAATGCATCTTTCATTTTGTTGTATTCGATACTTCTATACTAATTGATAGGATATTTCAGCGCAATAATAACAGGAATATCTTACTAGATTTGTTAAACTCCATATAACTAGCTAGATGCCACAGGACAGCATAATGCAACACAGCATCAGCCAGAGGGAAACTGGTAATTTTTTTTTCAATGGAGGTAGTTATCCAATAAAGCGAACTAGTTTTTGTTTTGCAGTTTGCGGTTTGATATATCAGTTCATGTTGCTAGATTAGGTTTTTGTCAATGAAAGTACGTTAACAATTTATCTGTGATTGACCATCTGTTGGACGTGTATATGCAATGGAATTCGGCATGGATGAATTCTGATACCAAAAGGGCTCAACCATTCTAATGACAAAAGGCATTTCCGCATTTTCTCATTCTTAACTGGAGGAACAAGCTTAACTGGTCTTATATTTGTTGCAGTTTTGTTGTATCGAGGCCCTTTCGAGTGATGTGATATCTACTTACACGGGTAAGATCGAGAAAATCCAGGACAATCCAAATCGGCGGATGAAGAAATCCTACAGCTTGTTTGTAAGACCAATTTTCTGTGCATTTTGCGGCAATTGTGGCTGATATAATTGAAAGTTTTACCTGTGTACTGACATGCCATCTGCTTGTTATTCTTGTTTAGGTCGAAGATCCAGTTGAGAGGCCTGACAATGCCGCTAGAGCAGTTGGTATAAAAGGCCTCCTCCTAATAGCTAGTGCCTTGAAGGAAGCTAATCTCAAGTTTGCTTCCCTCGAGCATTCTGACCGAGACGACTTATTAGCAATGTTGTGCACACCTGCTGTTTGCTCAAAACTTGGCGGGAGAGTCATAGCTAACTCTTATACAAGCACCCCACGAAGGACTCCGGGACCTCTGGGACATGTGGGCGCTAAGCTATCTGATAATCAACGTCAACGTCAACAGGGAACCAGAGGAGTTAAAGGAAGCAGAGCAGTTCATAATCCTCCTCAAGTGACTGATAATACTACAGGGCGTCAACAGGGAGCCAGAGGAGTTAAAGGAAGCAGAGCAGTTCATAATCCTCCTCGAGTGACTGATAATACTACAGGGCGTCAAATGCCAGGACAGTACCGAAACCATGATTCTCCTCAAGTGCACGGTGACAATACTACAGTGCGCCGAACACCAGGACAAAACCGAAATCAGGATCCTCAGTTTTATACCAACACCACAGGGCACCATTACCAACCACCAAGACAGCCAGGACAATACCAAAACCAATATCAACCAGCGTATACTCACCAGAATCAGAGCTATCTACCGGGGCACAATACATATGTCCAGGCAGGGCCATACCAGAATCATAACTATCAACAGGTGTATACCCCAGGGCACGAAGCAGCAGGGTCATACCAATATCAGAATGGATGGCAGCCTCGTGCAAACGGGGCCCAAACGACAGGACATTACCAGTATCATAGTCAACCCCAAGTTTATATAAACAGAACCCAAACGCCAGGACCATACCCTTATCAGAGTCATCCGCAGGCTCATATGCCAGAACCGTACCAGAATGGATATCACAATCAGCAGGCGTATACTGGAGGTACAGGAGTATACCAGAACCAGGGAGCAAGACAATACACAGCTGGGGGTCACACTAACAGGAATAATAGGAATGGTGTGACTACAAGTTCAAGGTACCAGCCTGTTGCTGCAGGGCTCCAATATGTACCACGGGACTTGCGATCTGAAGCCTCATCAAGCCGTACAGAATGGCAATGAAGCAGCCAGCATCATTCCTGACCGAAACTATTTGTCCCATGATAGCAATTTGTTGTATCCATTGCCTGACAAAGTGTATCGGTTTCAATTCACGTGTATGTCATGCTATTTAAGATGGTTTCGTCTGTCTATGGAACGTAACGATTGCCATTAGAGTGATGCCACAGCCACTAAAATGTGCAGATTCAATTTCCCGGCTAAGAATGTTTCGTTAGTGAAATGACAAACCTTGCGTTCCCCTCTTCCCCTGACGACGATTAGAACGTTGTCTCCTTTATTCGCTGAGATCCGCAGCTTTGATGTGATCACCTGGACCATGTTGTCTCCACGTGTACTTTCTCCCCCTTAGACCATCCACTATTGTGATACAAAAGCGAATTATAGAGGCATATGCTCTGGTGCTCTACACATAGCAGGGCATTGACTCATTGATCTGACAAAAATTAGCGGATCAACAACTTGGTTATGCGATTCTTTGTAGCAAATGAGCAACAATTCTTTGTCTGACATACTTTTTTATTGAGTAAATGCAACATAGTGCATGACCTTAACAGCTTAGACAATGTACTATCAAAAGCGAACCAAAGCTTCCTATAAGCTTCCTATGAGCTGACTCACAACACAATGGAGCATCCATTCATACCTCTTGACAGAAAAAAGCAAATCAACTTCCTATAATCCGGCTCACCCTCTTGATAGAAAAAGTGGACCAACATGTTGGTTTGGCTCAAAGAGTAAAATGTGTCAGCAAAGAGAAGGAGAGAGAGAGAGACTGCCTAGAAAAGCATAGAAAAGGTGGTGCTTGTGCCTGTTTGGGCCAATAAAAGAAAAATGAATCTACACTGCAAGGAAAATAAGCCGACTTCTATTTCTGCCACTATTTGCTTTGAACCGGCGCTACAAAGTGGCTGGTCTTAGAGCTGAAGCAACCTAACGTCCTTACCATAGAGTCCAGGTATTTACAAGATGAGATATTATAATATTTACGTACGTTGAATTGTTCTAAACTTCTAGTGTAAAGTTTTCTCTTCCATCTAATTTGATAGTCTAATTTGACAATATAAGATGTATTTTGACTGTCCAATTTTTTTTTTTACTTTGGCCATAAGTTCTCCGTACAATATTGCTTAATACAAGGAATTGCTTTTGAATGTGAATCCAATGGTAATAGTTTTACATGACATAACCCACATATTATTGGATAAATTAAAACATGTCTTACATTATGAAACGAAGAGAGTAGGTTTTCTTAAAATACAAGAGCAGTGAATATTCCTATGTTGACGGTGAACGTCATATATTTTCTCTTTTTCTTCATTGACTCACTTTTCATCTCAAACTTTATCCTAGGCAGCAACACATTATATATGCCCCTTTGATTCATAGGATTATCGAAGCGCATGAATAGGAAAAAGACAGATTATAGTGACTTGTCCAATGGAATCTTATAGGTCTAGAAAACTACATATACAGTGCATGGATCTTTTCCTCCAAAATAGTGTGTCGTTTATCAAGTTTGTTAACTTCAAACACCAGCACACAATTCTACAGTGGTAAATTTACAAATTTGATGGGGATCAGATACATGTGAGATCAGACTTATTCAAAAACCAACAAGATCGACTAGAAAGGGGAGGCTATTAAAACTTCCTAATAAAACTAGAACTTTATCAAGCTTGTTAACTTCAAACACCAGCATGCAATTCTACAAAGATAAACTTGCAAAATATAGAATGCACCAAGCAAAGGAGCTAAGCTCAAGAAGATCGCAAATGTAAGGGTGTAGACACGAGGTTCAGATTGTTGTCACAATTCTGTTGGATGATGATTGGACATAAAATCTTGAGGATACAAAGTCCTCGACCACAAAGACCCACCTATCCTTCCTTAAGATAGGACACCAATTTCATCTCCAACCACTAGGGGTAGATCTTCACAAAAATAGTAGCCTTCATGTATTTCTTGGCTCCTTCACTAATCCAAAGGCTTCCAAGTGTCACCTCACCTGCTAAAAGGTTGACACCCTCCAAAAGGTAGAAATTGCTTGGAGCTTTAGCCCTTTGGAAAGCATCTCAAAGGAATCATTGAACGCACCAATGATCTCATAAAAAGATTGGAGTTGAGTGTGTTATATGTTGATCCAAATTCTACAAAGTAAAGGCCAACTTCTGACGAGCGGAGCGAGGCCCATCGGTATGGATCGTTGTTGCTGCCTATATATACTCCTTGTAAGCCGTCGGCTAGGGTTAATCGCATCATAAGATAACCCACGGTGTTTGTAGACACTCCCGATATAGTGAAGTTTTGCTGGCTGGCGCCCGTGATTTTTACCTCGCTTTGTTGGAGAGGGTTTTCCATGTTAAAATCTTGTGTTTCCTGCTGTGATTTCTTTTTCATTCTTTGTTATTGCCTATCACTTTTATAACAAAGTGTATGAGAATACGGTGTAAATGGTTGGGGTTCAAAGCCTTCAACTCCCCAAATTTCCCCCTCTCACCTTACAAAGAAATGAAATAGGCATATATATGAAACTGAGAAATCGTGCCCAAAGGTTTCAAGGAATTTTCCTTCGGGAGATAGACCAGTTCGAAATTTGAACAACCGCTACGGGGATGTCACTGTCTAGAACACCTCTCAAAACTAACACATGAAAGATACCATGCACAAACACTCAGAGGTTCTATTTCGAGTTCCAATTCACACAAAAGAAGTAGTGCTTAGAGGTACCGACCCTAACAAAACATATTTAAAAGTATGGAGTTGAACGCTTGGTTCTTCCCGTCCTTTACTGAACCTGTCATGAAGGACAAAATCAAATGACCTGGAGGTACCAAGTACATTGCATCCGGAAGGTACCGTCTAAAACACAAGATGGTCTGAAATTGATTTTCTTAGTTAGCCTTCTTTTTCATTGATATAGAGATATCGAAAAACTATCCATTTTATAGTATACCTATGACTCAAAGCAAACTATTAAGATTGAATTCCACTTTTTACTCTACAGTTGTGCATTTATGACACATATTACCCTATTTAGTGGAACTTTTACCGAAAGATCTCAATTAGCAGGATTTAAACATCGTTTTACCCTAGTTTAGCATTTTGTTGGTTTTGTTAGATAGGACTGACATGTTACCTTGAGGTGGTGTGACAAAATGTGTAAAGATCATAGCTCGCCATCGACGATCTTGTCTAGACTTATTATATCCATTTGTTGCATTTCGTGTCATCATTCTAATATTTTAGAACCCGGTCATCACTTCACAACTTGCTCAGTAGGACACACATAAAAAAGTCAAAACTTCTAAAAGGTGTAATCTAAATGAATATCATTCGGTAGGTTAATTAGTGATAAAAATGTATAACTAGAGGGTAATAAGTGGATTTCACTCAACTATTAAATATAAGCTTCATGGTGGGAAACAATGTTTCCTTTTCTTGAGGTCACCATTGACTCTAGTACAACTAGCATATAAGAACTAAAATATGCAACACCTGGTAGAATGGCTAGTTCCTTAATTGCCATGCCATTACTCAACCGAAACCTATTAGGGTCCTAGATGCAACTTCATTTTTGAATATCAATAATCTAAAAAATAATTATGAGTATCAACCATTTGACTATCTTATTGTTTATAGCGGAGGCTTCTTTAGTTTTCCCTCTGAATTTCCATATTGTTTGCGTTTCTTCAAAACATAGTTAGCATTGAGATTTTACACCTTTGTAAACCCCATCAATCCAAAATTAAATCTTAAATTCCATGGTAAACTAACAAATGTATTTGCTGGCATAGTATTTTAATGTCTAATGTGTTTTCTTTTTGCTAAAATTGGAAGAAACAAAGTCCATAGAAAGAGAAGTAAAAATTAATTATAACCTCATATAGAACTCGGCCATTTGTTTTCTTAGTAGTAGATCTCAATCAATTTGAGGCCTAGGAAAACAATTTTGGTGGTATCAATTGTTTGATCCAAAAGCCATCTATCGCTGCCATCTATGATGGACATGACTACATTGAGCTTTACTACATTATGTTTTCTCAAGCCACAATCGTGCTCAATTTAGGGGAGCAGAAAGCCAAAAAGGTAGGCGCCGAAACCAAAATCTCAGGGTGTGTTTGGTAGGTCGGCCCAACCCAGCAATTCTCCTCCCACCCGAGATTTTTAGGAAGTTGGTTATTTGGTAGCCCGGTTTTCCGAAGTGGGCACTGCCCAATCCGACCGAAAAAGGCCTCTCAGCCCTGCCCGGTTGAGAAGCTCAAATCGAGCTTCGCAGATGGGCAGGGCTGGACTCGGCCGAGAAATCCCCCCCCCACGTCTGGGGCCCGCACCGAGATTCACAGGGGTCTCTCACCCGCAAGGTCATTTCCCCCCATCCTTCTCTCTCCCAGCTCGCTCGCGGCCCTCCCGTCTCCGAGCTCGCCCAGGCGCCCCAGAGCTTCCTCGCCGGAGATCCCTCGCCCAGGCCGTCCCCGCCGAGATCTCCCAGCGCCCCGAAGCTTCCTCGCCGGAGATCCCTCGCCGGAGATCCCTCGCCGGAGCTCCCTCGTCGAGATATGTCGACCTCCTCGACGAGATCCGCGGCTCTGCACGGGGGCGCTCGATCTGCCGGAGCTGGACGTTCTGCGCGTGGTGGCGGCGCGTTATGGACGCGTCCTGGTCGGGGCGACGACGCTCGGCGCGCGGCGGCCGCTCCTCTCGCCGGCGGCGTGCCGAAGCCAGAGCCGGAGCTCTGCAAGGACCCGATTGCTTTTGAAATTTCTTTACAGGGACCTAATGGCTTTTTAGATTTGTATTTAGGGACCTGATTGATATTTAGGATGTGTGTGGCATGGCTCAAGTACTTGTGTGAAGTGGGCATAGCTGAACCTAGTTTGGTTGAGGTAAGATAGCCCACCTGGGCTACCAAACACACCCTCACTGTCCAGCTCCAGCACGGTCCCGCACCACCTAGCCGAATTCATCCAACAAGAATCAGGTCCGTGGACTTCGGCAGTTGGGCTTCCCATAAAGAAGTCACTTTGACGCCAATACGACACGCGGTAATCTCGCCTCTCTTCTCCACCCAGTCCACGACCCTAGCCCGCCGTCAGCGCACACCTCTGCCGCCTCCCCGTTGCCGCCGCCGGCTCGTCGCCTCACAAGACTCCCGTCCATCTGCAACTTTATCTAGGTAACCCCCTGGCAGTTCGACCGTGGAAATACGGCTCTATCGCTTAGTCCGTCCGTTGATCGCTGAGTTAGGGTTTACTCGCCACCGTCAGCCGTACGTAGTTCGACCATGGAAATACGGCGCCGCGCCGCGCTTGCTTTTTTTTTTGGTAAAATCACCGAGCTGTTCTGATCTGACCAGGCAGTGTATTTTGCTTCGACTTCAAGCTCGAGTTAATTTTGGGGACGTTTGGTTGCTTACCCGTGATTTGCCTGTCCTGCTTGCAACTTTGACACGCTCGTGGTGCTATCAGTGGTGCATTGCCAAAATTGTGGAGGGGTTTACTTTGTGTGATACGCTAAGATTTTTTAATGAGAAGTAGTTCCCCGGAAAATGGAAAATGAAGAAGAGACATACGCGGCATGTAGGCATGGGATGCGCTACTTAGTATCTCTGGTTTTGATTTGACCTGCTATCTATTATCATACATAGTCAGGTATCCACATTGTCGTGTTCTATTGTATGCGATAATGAATGCTGACAAGATTAGTCATGTGCAAGTTCTCAATTTCTAATTCTATGAAGATAAAAGATATGTTTGATTCCCTCTGAGCATTTTTCTTTCTTGTCAAGAGATTTTAATAAACACGAGAGTAGTTCATTTAGGTACAAATGAAAACCAGCACAACCATCTCCTTGTAACTTGTAGTTAAAATGTTCTTAAGTGGTAGATTTGGAAGCAGCAGAAGGCTTCTTCTTTAATGGTGCGAGCCGGACATCCAATTGGCATTCACCATCCAAATGGACAGACGTGCGTGGGCTCAGCTGGCATAATGGGATTTCTGGCAATACTGCCCTACAGTGCAATTGCAACACCGTTTCGGACTGTCTGTTGTAGGCGTTGCCTACCCTTAGTCTTGTAGTACATAAATCTTTATGCTCTGTCAGTCCATCAAGGTCTAAGGCTTTACACTTATTTGAGAAGGGAATGTTCTTAAGTTGAATTTGGTACACATGATTTATAATGTGTAGGGTATTCTTTTTCTAACACGTTTAACTTACTACATTTAATTTTTTGCTGCAGGGTTTGAGCATGATTATTGCTGTGCGAAACTATTATTTGTTGGAAGAGTGTACGAAAGATATTCTCTGTGTGATCAAGCCGACCGAGGAAGATCAAAACAAACGACTTGGCGCTATTAAGGAGATTGTAAATGTAGTTGGTGCCTTGAGAGGAGTTGGTGCCTTCACAGGTAACTTCTCACTATTTGGATACCACAGGGTTCTTTCCCATCATTTCAAAATATAACTACTTGCGATCCTGATAGTTACTAAAGGCACAATGATATGATTGTTTGACATCAAGCTTGTTTACCGACTTACCGCTTACTATAGAAGGAAGGTGTTTTCTCTCCTCAACACTGAACATTTTCCCTTCAATGGCCTATATGTTATGGGCCCTGGGTTAGTTGCAATTTATGAAAACACTAACAGGTGGCAAGCTTGTAATGCCCAAATAAGTTTAGTTTACGAGAAATAATCTGCAATTTTGTTCAAACTGCGATTATTATAGGCGAAAGGCATGGACTACTCGATCAGTGACTTAAAACCTGATTAGATGGCATATACACTTTTTGTTTCTTATTCTTCCCTTTTTCTATGCCTAGTAAGTCAATACATATGTTTCTTAAGTTTCCAGGCAGGTTTTGAGAGGTTATTAGTACTACAGTTTCTGAGTGTTGGGTTTTTCTGAACAGATGCTGCTGTCAAACCTTTTGGATCCTTTGTATCAAAGCTTTATGCAAAATCAGGTGATTTGGATGTATCAGTTGAGCTGGCAAATGACCCAGGCTACCCTACTGGCAAGAAAAGAAATAAAAATGCCTTGAGAGAACTAGGGACAGCCTTACGAACCAACGGTAACTTCCTTTTAGGTTCATGCAGCTGCAACCAGAATGAAAGATCTATACTCTTATGTATATGTTTGATCCATATATTTGGGAGTATCGTGTTTGTTCTTGGTTACTTGCAACAATCTTGTTCCGCAGTTGCTTGATTGAATGCAATACTCTTTGTCGCTTTGCGGCTGTGCTCACTAGTAAATTGCAAAAAACCACCAAAATAGGGGAAATGTTATCAACGCTTCAATAAAAAACCAACACTTTTAAGCATTTTGGTCGGTCTTTGTGGACATTTCCTCAATTGTATTATTTTTGAAATTTACTCGATTTTGTGAGATGGTTTTTTGCATATAAGTTGTCGTTTAAATTATATTTTCATACTTTACTCAGGTGTTGCTATAAGTGTGCAGTTTATTCTTTCTGCAAGAGTTCCAGTTGTTAAGTATGTGAGCAACCACTTTGGAATTTCGTGTGATATATCCATCGATAATTACCCTGGCCGAATTAAATCCAGAGTGTTGTACTGGATCAATACTATAGATGAGCGATTTGGTGATATGGTTTTAGTGGTAAGCTCTTTGTATCCAGGGGATAGTTTTATGTTTCAGTAATTTCTTAGCTAAGCCCAAGGCTTAATTAGCACCATATTTTTTTGCAGGTCAAGGAATGGGCAAGAGCTCAAAACATTAACGATCCAAAAAATGGAACCCTGAGCTCCTATGCACTTTGCTTACTTGTCATCTCTCATTTTGAGGTGTCTTTTTTACTTTAGAAGTCGTCTATGTGGTTCTATGAAAGTTTATAGCTTATTTCTCACGACATCTAAAAAAGCTTATTTCTCACGCTCATCACCTTGCATTTTGCAGCGTTGTGAGCCTGCAATTTTACCACCTACGAGGGAGATTTTTATTGCGAGCATTGCAGAAGGTGAAACGAACTTGCCATTTTAGTGAGACTGATGATTGTCTGGTGTACCTTGTATCAGTACTAGTAATTTACCTGTTGCGTTCACATGCAGGAAGTGTGGGCTTCAACGAAGAACATTTTGATCAGATCTGGAAAGAAAATATAGCAAAATTTCGATGCCGTGACATGGGGCAAAGAAATCGGAGCTCTCTGTCCCGCCTCCTTGCAGATTTTTTTAATACGGTAATTGAACATATTGTCCAATGTATTAACTGAGTCATCCTTGCACCCCGACTGCCTATGTCAAAAGGAATGGTACTAGCATTATCGTACCCTGAGATAACAAATATATTAATATGTGATGTTAAACTGTTTGCAGAATTCCCTTGATTCCCTTGATTGCCCACTTTATTACACTGGTCCAACTCAACAGATGACCAAATCATCCTGCGAGATTGTAAGTATATCCTTCATAATGCACTTGGTGGCTATGTTCATAATGTTGAAAAATTGAACGTCAAAGTTGATACCCCGTCTGTACTCTGTTCCTTTTGGTTTAGGTCGACGATCCATTTGATAGATCTAACGCTGCAGCTAAAATAACAGTTGATGTGCCAGGATATCAGCGTATTGCCAGTGCCTTTTATCATGCTTCAAATATAATCTATTCTCATGGGTCCGACTGGAATGTATTAGTTTCGCTGTTGTGTACACCTGAAGTTGGTTCAAAACTAGGCGGGAGAGCAACTGCTGATCGTTATAGATATCCTGAAACGGGTACTCAGCAGCACATACACACAGGATCCACAGGAGGCGGAGCAATTCGTAGGCCACATGGGTACAATTCAGGCAGACAAGCAGCAGCTCCGTACTAGAGTATGCAGTGGAGGGAGGAGCACACATCTGATCGCCAAGCTAATAGCATCCACATGAAGCTTATGTCTCTCGCTCGTTACTATGGAAGTCGCATGTTCTTTTTAATAGTTTTATAATCAGAGAGATTATGTTGAGGTTATTGTCCTACAAAGCAACTGTTTGTGAAATATCGTTGCGATTTTTTCCTTGAGCATCTGGCTCTTCGTCTATGATTATCGCCGAGAGCACGTGTTGGTTCTGATCTCAGAATGTGCCACCGCTCTTCGCTGTCAAAGTAATTAGTATAAAACCATGACTTTTCAGCTCCAATTCTAAAATCATGACTATGTTTCAATCGTCAAAAACCATGACATTTTTTTTCAAAGTTTTGCAATTCCACTAAACTGGCATTGACACAGAAACTTACGATGTGGCATAGTCTGCACAGGTGAACTGGGACCCACATGTCAGGCAATTGAACACTAAAACCTGGTGAAAACTAACACATCATCGACACACACAATGGTCCCGCCCAAGTGATCAAAGACAACACATACGGAGCAGACGCTTCCCCCACACCTGCCTGAGGCCGCTCAATTGTTGAGCCAACAATTTTGTCACCCACGCGACCTAAGTGAATGCCCTAAAACATAAAACTCCTGAGCCACCACTCCAAGTACAACCTCAAGAACGCACACACTGACCGCGAGGACGCACAAGTGCGCCTTACACTGGCATGTCCTCGTGCACCCTCAATGCCAGATGTGATACACAACAACTCACATCAAAGGAGGATGGTCGGAAGCGCGAGACGCAAGATAATTTGGCTAGCGTTTTTTGAGACCCGAAGCCCTATTTTTTCTGGAGGAATCTCGTCGGAGGGTCTAGTGACTATGGCTTGAACTTGTCCATGTTAGACTGCTCCAAGATTGGTTATTGATCTAACGCAAAATATACATGGAGTCGCCAAAGAATGGAAGGAAGGACAAGCGTTTGAGAAGGAAAAAAGTAGATGTATTGATGTTTGTTGATTGTTTGTTTAAATCCTACCTACCTTCACCTCTCACACATATATGAGGCGGGTGGACTTCCCGTACAAGTTTTGAATACCTATACACATTACAAAGCATGACTCTAAACTGAATTGCAACTCTTACTAAAGCAAATTCTACTTTTTGAATCAATAGGATTTTTTGTTTGGAATCACTAGAGAGGATAACATTTGGCGACGTGCTGCATTGAAACAAACAATGTTGTGACTTCTTTGGGTTACCCTTCCAAACTAAAATAACGAAGTATTTTATTTTGGGACAGCGGGAATATTATCGCTTGTGTGGAACCTAGTTAGGATTGGGATATCATCTTTCCAAAAACTTCTACAATTTCTTACAGAAAAAAATGGAGAATTTCTACGAAAAATCTTTACTCTAAATGTGTCCCAGATCTGAGGCCCAGAGCCCACTGGCCAGCATGGGCCCGCATACCCAGCCAAATCCAACAAAATCCGGTCTCCTCGGTGTGGCTCCGTGGACTGTGGTCTACGCGAGGCCACTTCGGCTCCCCACAAAGAAACCACTCTGACGCGGCTCTGCCAATACGCGACGATCTCGCCCCTCCTCCCTCCCACTCCATCTCCACGACCCTAGCACGCCGCAAGCTGCCGCCTCCTCGTCGCCGCCGCCGCCGCCGCCGGTCCGGCGCCTCACAGGACTCGCATCCACCCGCAGCTTCATCTTGGTAAACTCCTGACATCTCTCCGGTTAGTTCGTACAACGGGTTTAGCGCTTATTCCGTCGGTGGCCTCCGTTGATCACGGAGCTAGGGTTTACCCCGCCGCCGTGCCTTTGGACGGAAAAATACGGGGCGCGCTGCTCTGACCGAGCAATTTACTTTGGTTCTAGTTCGGGCCCCGAACTTCGGGGGCATTTTGGTTCCAGTTCGAGGGCATTTTGGTTCCAGTTCGAGGGTTTTGTAAGATTTTGGAGGCTTTGGTTGCTTGCGGAATGCGGACCACCGCCCCATTCCCGTGCCCTTGCTTGCCACTTTGACGCGCCCATGCTCGTGGTACTCTGTGTGGTGCATTGGCGAAATTGTGAAGGGGTTCGCCGTGCCTTTGGTGTGATACGATGGGATTTCTACGAGGCCAACCAAATTACTCCTGGGTCCTGGCACGTGGAAAAGTGCTATATAGTATGTTTGGTTTGGATTCTCTCTGCTGTCATTCATAGTCATGCAGTATGCAACATTGTCTTGCTGCATTGCGTGTTTACGGAATGTGGCTATGAATGCCGAAAGTATTTCTCATACTCTGACCTGCAATTTTCTCTTGTACAAGTACTCAGGTTCAGATCTGCGTTGTCTCAACATGTTCTATTTATAGGAAAAGGGAAGAAATGTTTATTCCCTCAATCCCTTAGAACATTTATTCCAACCAGGAACATTTAGCAAACAGTGAAAATATTTCATACAGACCATAGCTTCATGCTTTCATTTGCACTCTGTTCAGAGAAAATACGTAAAAATGAAAACCAGGGCAAGCATCCTCTTTGCAACTTTGATAAGGCTTGGGATGTTTTGAATGTTCTTAAGTGGTGGATTTGGAAGCAACGGAAGGCCTGTGCCTTTGATGGCGAGCAACTGAACGTCTAATGCTTGACTCTCACCATCTGAACTGAAACGCGTGGTGGGATAGCAAGACGCAAGGCTTTTGTGCTTAGTTTAGAGAGGGGTGTTCTTAGTTGAATTTGGTTTTATATGATTTATAATTCTTAGGTATAACACTATTTCGTACTCTTTAAACTGATTTATCTATTTTCCCGCAAGGTTTCGACATGGCTGAGCTTGCCCAAAGCTATCATGAACTGGAGAAGTGTACAGAAGATATTCTCTCTGTAATCAAGCCGACGGAGGACGATCGGAACAAACGACTGCATGCAATTCAGGAGATTGCGAATTCCTCATGTTTTGAAGTCATTGGCTTGGGAGGCAATTTCTCATTATTCGGTACCACATGGCTCTTTTCCATCACTTGGGAACAACTACTTGTGATCCTAGATATTTAATCTTTGTATGAAGGGTGTAATGTAATGCTGTTATTGTTTGACATGAAAAAAGCACTAATGATATATAAACTACAGAAGGCAAACGTTTTCCCTTCTTGTGCTTGCTCTGGTGCTCTACCATGGATGTGGATTCCTCTTAGGCTGCTTTAATAGACCCCCATCTGAAAATTTTACCGTCACTTCCATTACTTGTATTCCTCAAGGAGCTCCAGGAAGTTTCCCCTTCAATGGACTATAGGTTATTGGTTCTGCATAATAATTGCATTCTGTGAGAACAATTGATAATGAAGACACTTGATAAATGACAAGATCGTAAAATCCATAATCCTAAAAAGGGATAAGTTTGGTTTGCGGAAGGCATTGGCCATTCAATGATTCCAATATGTAAGCTGCATAAGCGGAACACACTTCTACTCTTGTTATTATTTTCTTATACTATGGCTAGTGAATCAAAGCATATGTTATTTAAGTTTCTAGGGAGCCGTATGCCTTGTACATTCTCTGACTATAGTTTGGTTGGTTTTTCTATTTTCCTTAAACAGATGTTGCTGTCAAACCTTTTGGGTCCTTTGTATCAAATCTGTACGCAAAATCAGGTGATTTGGATGTATCAGTTGAGCTGCCAAATAATTATGGCTTAAGCAAGGAAATGAAGCAGAAGGTCTTAGAAGATCTAATGATGTTTTTACAAATGGAAGGTAATTTCTCAGATCCATGCAGCTGCGACGAGAATGAACTATCTTGTACCCTGATATGTTTGATCAATATATTCAAGAGTATCATCTTATTTTTGGTTGTTTTGGACATTGAGATAAGTTTTGTCAGACAATCATGTTCCTCGGCTGCTTGATTGAATGCAATACCTTTTGATGTCTGTGCAGATGTGCTCATTCAAGTTATCTGATGTTTTTTTTTTACCGAAATACCGTAGGGGAATCCCCAACGGTTAGTTTTTTATGTCATTTTTTTTTACAGAAGTTCTTATTTAACTTTTATTTACATACTCTATCCAGGTGTTGCTAGAGATGTGAACTTCATTCCTACTGCAAGAGTTCCAGTTCTTCAGTATGTGAGCAACCACTTCGGCATTTCCTGTGATATATCCGTCGATAACTACCCTGGTCGAATTAAATCGAAAGTGTTGTACTGGATCAGTACTATAGATGAGCGATTTGGTGATATGGTTTTATTGGTAAGCTCTGTGTAACCAAGAGAGAGTTTCTGCTTCCATAGTTTCTTAGTTAAGCCCAAGGCTCAGCACCATATTTTCTTTGCAGGTCAAGGAATGGGCAAAAGCTCAGAACATTAATGATCCAAAGAATGGAACCCTGAACTCCTATTCACTTTCCTTACTTGTTATGTTTCATTTTCAGGTGTTTGTTTAAACTTTAGAAGCCACATAGTTCTTATTTATAGTTTGATCAAAGTTTACAGCTCTCTCACACTGTTTATCTTGCATTTTGCAGACATGCAAACCTGCAATTTTACCACCTATGAAGGAGATTTATGATGTCAGCATTGCAGAAGGTGAATGCTTGTCTTGTTTGTGAGACCATTGATTGTCTCGTGTACTGTGTAACAATGCTAATAATTTACCTGTTGTGTTCACATGCAGGAAGTGGGCGTTTTAATGAGAAAAGTCTTGATCAGATCTGTGTGGAAAATATAGCAAAATTTCGAAGTCAGGACAGAGGGCAAAGAAATCAGAGCTCTCTGTCCCATCTCCTTGCTACTTTTTTTGAGAAGGTAACTGAACATATATCAACTATATTCACCTAGTCATCTTTGCCCCTGACTTACTAAATTATAAATACATGTTTGTTGTTTTAATGATGGGAAATATGATTTTCATGTTTCAAAGCACCTTTTCTTTTAGCTGTGTTATATAGCTCCTGACTGCCATATTTCTAGGCCATTTTTTTATCTTATCTTGACGTGTTCATCATATCATAATAATCTTACCATAGTGGGTAAACAATTGGTCTATGTTTGTGTTTCAGCTAATAATTTTAGAACACTTATCCCGAAAGACACTCAAGCAATGCCACATGAGAGGGGAGGTTCTTATGTGGCTTAGCTGAGTTTTATCAAGCACCTATGATCCTTACTGGGTTTGTTAACTTATAAGTCGAACTAAGACAACCTATATTAGATGACCGTTTTGGCGACTACAGTTTGGTTGGCAAATGGGCTTATCACTTACCTAATCAAAACTAGTTGAGTGCCTGTGCGTTGCTATGGCCGGGTTTCTTTTTTCCTTGCTGGACTATGTGAAAAATTGCGTGCATACGTGCATAGCTAGAAAGAAAGCTACTCCAAACAAAGTTTTCACTTTTAAATTTTATTTCCGTAAAAGCTAATCAGACGTTGTGTGTTTAGAATGCAGGGAACCAAATTTATTTCGGTGCAAGCTAATTTTACGTCATAGTATTCCTAACCACCATTCAACCCTGTAGTTAAATCCCCAATTAGTTTGGCTGGCCTACCTCCTAAAAAATTCACCACTTCTCCAATTCTTGCCACTAAAGTTAAAGGAACATCTTGGAAAATCCCATGCATGAGTACTCTAAAAAAAATGAAAGCTTAAAACACCTAAAACTGAAGTTATAGAAAAAAAGGTTTATAAATTTTTCCAATACTCTTTTAATAGTATACTTTGGACTGTTATGTGTTCGTAAGTTTTTTGAAATTACATTTTCTTACTTTTTGTTTCCCCTATTTTTAATTACTGGTTGATAGGTGTGCAAAATTGCTCTAAAATCATCCCAACCTTTTTTCAGCTGAAGGTTAATGTGTGATATTATTGTTGATGGTTGAAGTGTATACTGTTTCCAATAGCTAATTATTACAACTCAAAATTTCCATTCTTTGTCCTTTAGACTGAGCAAATGAGATGCCACATAACAGATCCATGAGACTCATCTTCAGACTTAGGTGGAAGAAGATGAAACATAACATCACATCTGTTATACTTAAACTCCAACTTAGCTTAGTGACATGTCCCCAGGTGACTTAGTTTGTCATCAACTGTTCATTATTCAACAAATCTTGATAAGGGATGCATCACTTTCTTGCAACATGGCTGTTGACCAGCTAGTTTTACCAACAGCTTTCTCCCCAAATCAACACACTAGAATAATCTAGATTCTAGTAGGGCACTAGTACTATACTCACACATACTCCAACACACTCTTAGAATACTCTAAACTCTACTAGGGTACTACTACTAGTAAGTAGCACGTGCTTCGCACGTGTGCGACATATAAGTAGAAAAGCGCAACTTTTAAAAAGGTACTATCTCCATTCCATAAGGTATATTTTTTTAAAAGTTAAAATTTGTAAAGTTTGACTAAGTTTTTTAATAAATGATTAACATTATAGTTGTTCATAATTTTTTTAAAGTTTGGTCAAAACTTTATTTTACTTGGCTTTAAAAAAATATATATGCCTTATTCATTGGAGTGGAGAGAGTAATAAGTAAAGACATATAACACTCTGAATAATAAAAAAAACTGTGATAGTTCCACGCAAAAAATTCAATACGGTGTTATCTAGATCAATATAGTTTTTTTTAAATATGTAGGGTCTGTTTAACGTGTACTAACTTTTTTATTAAATCTAATTTCTTACTTTAAGTAAGTTCTAAATAAGAGATAAGTGGTTTCTCAAACAATCCAGAAAATTATAAATATTAAAATGTATTATTTATTTTTAATATGACAATGTCAGATGTAGCCATTTCATTTATAAGGTTCCTCCATCCTAAGTTAGTTGCCTCAGCTTTATCTAGACACATATACATCTAGATATATTTTAGTGTGCAGATACTTGTTTATTTATATAAAACTGAGACAACTAATTTAGGACAGTGGAAGCAGTATATTTGTTTTTTTAGCACCTATAAGTTTGTAAAGTTCTGTTATAAAAAATAAGTATTTTATTTAATGGTTAGAAGAAATCTTCTTCACATAAACTTCATCTCTCAATCTTAAAATCTCTTCTATTTTAATTTCGTACCAGATCTTTAATACTATTTCATTCCAAACTATAAGCCTTTTACAATGCTACTCCATTATAGGTGAAATGGCCCGTAAGAGACCCTAAGAGAGGAGAGAGAATATGGCTGGTTAACGCATGGTCATTTGTTAGTTGTGGCAGATTTTTCCAAAGAATCATGTGCACGTTCCTCCTAGCTCCGCTCGAGCACCCAGGTTGTAAGTAGTAAATTATGCTAGCTTCTAGAGGGTTCATGCGGGCACACTCAGCTGGACTGATTGGGTGCGACCGGGGAGAGGCAAATCCAGCGCAGTTTGGCCGTTCGATTATTCCCAGCGTTACTTGATGAATGGCAGATGATAGCTTTATATCGCAAATCAACAGCTCCAATAGCTAGACATTTTTTGGCGGGAACTGTGAGGAGGCTAAATTCAAATTCAAAACTGTCACATTATAGTAGTAGAGATAATGACTCATACCCCAACACTCCCCCACAAGATGGATGATAGATATCTATCATTCCCATCTTGTCACATGCTGAACTACACTCCTTAACTCCTAAACCTTTAGTTAGACATTCTGCTATTTGTCCTCCGGAGTTTACATGGCTTAACTTCAAGGTGCCTTTGTCGAGCCGCTCTTTGATAAAAATTGATCTATTTCCACAGGCTTCGTCATGTCATGTTGAATTGGATTGTTAGCTATGCTGATTGATGACTTCTTGTCACACCAAAGGTTCAATGGCCCTCTCCGTAGTAGCTAAGCTCGCTCAAACACACTGCCATTGCTCTCTAGTCCACTTCTGCGGTTGATCGGGAGACCACTGGCTGCTTCTTGCTTCTCCAAGATACCAAGTTTCCTCCTACAAAGACACAAAAGCCCGATGTTGACCTTTTGTCATTAAGGCAACTAGCCCAATCAGTGTCACAATAGCCATCTACATTCAAGTGACCATTGCCCTTGAAAATAAACCTCTTCCAGGGCTCCCTTTTAGATAGCGCAAAATTCGATGGGCTGCCTCTAAATGCCCACTTCTTGGGTCATGCGTGTAGCGACTGACCACACTCACTGCATAGGGAAGTAGATGAGTCGACCTACAAGTCGTTGGTAGCTCCTCTCCATCAATCCAGACTGTGCACACAATTGATGATTTTGCTCAATAGGAGTTGAAGCAATTTGACACCCAAGCATTCCCATATCACTAAGAGGTCCAAGACATATTTTTGTTGCGAGAGAACTATCCCTTTGGGCGACCTCACAATCTCAATGCCTAGAAAGTACCTAAGTTGGCCAAGGTCCTTAACCTCAAACTCTTTACTCAACTTTTGTTTTAACTGTGACATCTCAAAAGTATCATCCCCCGTAATAACGATATCATCCACACATACTGCAAGAACTGTGATGTGCCTCCTAGAATGCCGATAGAACATAGTGTGATGCCCATTGCATTGGGTATATTCCATACCATACACAACACGCCAAAATCGATCAAACCATGCTCGTGGAGATTGTTTAAGCCCATATAGTGACTTCCTCAACCCAAGGACCTTCCCATGAGTTTGAGATGTGCCAAAGCCAGGTGGAATCTCCATGTACACTTCCTCCCAAAGATCACCATGCAGGAATGCAATTTTTACATCCAACTGGTATAATGGCCAACCAAAATTTGTTGCACATGATATCAATGTTCTCATTGTACTCATCTTTATCACTAATGCTAGGGTTTCATTATAGTCAATTCCATAAGTCTGACTATAATCTTTCGCATCAAGTCTGGCCTTGCCTCTCGATCTTACCATTTGGGTCTTGCTTCACAGTGTAGACCCACTTACAGTTTGGTTCTTGCTTTGCTGCTCTCCAATCAGTTGGGATAACCACAAATTGTAATGAAGCAATGAAGGCTCTATACCCGGTATACAACGAGTCATATGACGCAAAGTTTGCAATGTCATCCTCAAAACCGTACCGTTAAGGCTTTGTTTGGTACTAGAGTTTTGGTGGGGATTAGTGGGTATAATCCCCACCAAACCCCAAATCCCCACTCACTTCTAAAAATATGTTTGATACTAGAGTATTGAGCGAGTTTAATCCCCGTCAATCCCTAATTTTCCCCAAATTTTAGTGTATTTTTGTCAATCCCCAATACTCTACCTCTACCTAGCGGATTGTGGGTAGGGTTTTGTGGGGATTGGGTGAAGGTAAGGGTTTCACCCAATACTCTAGGATTATCCCCACTAATTCTCACCAAAACTCTAGTACCAAACAAGGCCTAAAGAGGCTTTCCTGTTGTTGCTCGTGGTTCTTTCCTCAAGGCAATAGGCAAATTCAATGAGGAAATCCTAATTTCGGAATGTGCTGTTTCGCGCGGCGCATGCGAGACCTCAAATGCAAACCGTAAAACAAATTTTTTGCCTCCAAGGTTTTGTTCATCATCGTCATCATCATCATCTTTGCCTCCAAGGTTTTGTTCATCATCATCATCTTTGCCTCCAAGGTTTTGTCCTCTAAATGCTCCCTTGACTAAATCATGTCATCCATCTTGTCCCTAATACTAGATGCCTCCACTTGCTTCTTTAGCTTATCCTTTTCTTTTTCGTTTCCATCCGGCCTTCCCTTGTTCTTCTTGGCCGTGACTAGTGGAGCACATCATCCTCATCATCGTCCAATTCGACAAATGCTCTCCTCACCGGCCTTCCATTTCTCAGTAAACTCAAGCAATTTGTAGCAAGAATGGCTTGCCTTTGGAAGCTGCCATCTCCTTGCACCTATCTAATGCAATTCGGTCCTACATGTTGAAAATGCACAAATTGTTTGAAGCTGCAACAAGCATGGCAAAATAGAATGCAACAATGCTCACAAAAGAACTCACATAGTCATCAATCCTGGCGCCACTCGGAGGGGAATTCCTCACTTGCTCAATGCAACCGGTCCATCGACCTTGGAGTGATCGGTACGTCCTTGGTGGCGCGGAAGTAAGACATGGTATGCAGTGGCAAAACTTATCCTCGATCCGTTGCCAATAGTGCTTGCCGGTTTGATTGGTGCCTGTCACAAGACTCACAACATCAAAAGACACTCTCCCATGCCTTAATCAACGCTTTGTCTTCGATCTCGGAGTAGTTCGCTGTCCTTCTACACGGTCCCTTCTTGTTTGCGGCCTCTTCGAACACCCCCTCCAACTTCTCGTCGCTGCCCTCGCCCTCCTTGTAATCTATACCGACCATGCCGCTCTCTTAGTCACCAAGCGGCTCTTGCTCAAGGTCGACGGACGCGTCATTGAGCATGCTCACGAAGGAGTTCGGATCGTCGCTATGATGTGCAACAGTTACAATCTACTCAACTTCACCACAAATTGAATCGAGAAAAGAGGAAATCCATACCTTGCGGGGCTATCAACAAACAGTTGGTGGGCGGAGTCGCCGTCGGTGGCCGGCGCGCCCGCAACGGCCGCATTGATTGTCACCAACGATGCCTTCTTCGCCAGATTCATCATCACCTTCTTCACCGCCGGCTTCTTCAGCCTTTGCTTGGGCAGGGGTGGTTTGACTGCCGGCTTCACGGGCGGGGTCAATAGCATGCCGGCCGCCGGAGCAGGGATGGCACCCACGGGGTCGACGTGCGTGCCTTGCCTCTTCCGTTTGACACCACCACCGGCGGAGGCGGGCATGGGAACACCCGTGGGCTGGGTGGCGGCTCGAGATCCGGCATCAGCGGGCGGGGATGATTCAGGCTGCGCACCGACCATCGATGGATTCGGGGCGGCCATGGCTGCGCTAGGAGGGGAGCGGCGAGGCCAGAGTGGGCGGAGGAGGAGATCTGCGGAGGCAGCGGCGAGGAGGCACCACGCTGAGATTTCCTTCGCGCCAACGCCCTCACACATATGGGGGTTGTCCTCGGTTTGGCCGCAGAAACTGCGGGTTGGGAGGGGGAATTTGGTGACCCCCTCAAAGTTTTTTGCAGGTCGCGCGGATATGCAGGATCTGGTCCGGCCCTTCTTTTCGTCCAAAACAGCATAGCTGCGGTTTCGGCGGATATGCGGGGTTACCTAGAGTTGCTCTAACATGGACCATGTCAAAATGCATTGCGTCTGGTTTTGTTTCTCTCATGATTTTGTTGTAACGGTTTTCGCCCGGTTTCCCGTTAATTAACTGGGCAATTCTCTTCTTATCAAGTAATAGATTAGGGCAAATCTTTTGCCCCTGTTTCAAAAAAAATGCATTGCACACTGTAGCATTATAAATTATAATAACTTGAGGTACAAAAATCTTAACTGGTCATGTTATACTGTTTTGCAGTTCTGTGATATTGGTACCTATTCTAGTGACCATCTTATATCCACTTACACGGGTGAGATCAAGCGCAGCCTATATTGGATGACTAGATCCTACTGCTTGTTTGTAAGTATTTCCTTCATAGTCTATTTGGTGGCTATGTTCATATCGTTGAAAATTTTAGCCTCAAGTTGATACCCCCACTGTGCACTGTTCTTTTCCGTTTAGGTCGAAGATCCATTTCAAAGACCTGAGAATGCAGCCAGAACAGTTGATATGCTGGAGCTCCATCGTATTTCCAGTGCCTTTACACGTGCTAAAGATATGATCTCCTCTGATAGGCGTGCGAACCGGAATGAATTACTTTCGCTGCTGTGTACACCTGAAGTTGGTTCAAAACTAGGTGTAAGAGCCACGGCTGGCCATTACACAAATCCTGCAACGAGTCATCATCAGCAGCACGGACTCACGGGATTTCTGGAATATGCAGCAGCTAACGGGTACCGTAATCAGTTTGACCAGAGAGCCAGAGGATCCACGGGAAGCAGAACAATTCACAGTTCAGGCAGGCAAGCAGCTAAACCGTACCAGAGACAGCAGCTGAACTGTCCACAAATGTAGTGCCCAGCCGACTGATGTGTACTTAAGCCCGTGGTTATGTGGGTTCTAGGATCCAAAACTTGGTTGAGGAACCTTCCTGGGAACTCTCCTCCATGCATGTGCTGTGAAAGACATAGGACGTGATAAAAAAAACTTATTTATTGTTAGCGGAGTATGAGAGTGCCAGCATTTGGTCTTTGCATCGTCTTTGTTTGTAGTCAAGCACTCCTGCAGTACGAGTGCACTACAGAGAACGAGGTTTACCTCATCTTTGTCTGTTACAAAGTCCTTTATTTGGTAGTTTGGACCAATTGAAAGCTAAAGAAGGCGCACATTCCATTAAGCTGTGTCATGGCGGGACTTGAATCCCCTGACGTACATCCCCTTCCGTCATGGTGGATTGGTGGCACCAGCTCCACCAAGGCTGGTATTGTGTTGCCAGCTTTGTCACATTCTATGAACTTCTCTATACTACTGAGTGATTGAGCAGGAAAAGACACAGAATCAACCAGAGCAACCGACAAGGCAACGTTCAACCTGACTGCACCAACAAACTTAAGATATTTTTTTTGACAACTTAAGTTAAGAATTGACCAAGACTTAGCAGCGAACTATAGTTAGTGACAGTCCACTCCAACTTTGCCGTGGCTTCCTCGCATTGCAGTGGCACACCAGGATTCTCCTTCGCTGTCGCTGTCCCTGCGGCCACGGTGAAACGTGGAGAGGGTGAGTGGTGCTATCTTGCACCGCCGCCGTCGCCGTCACGGCCACAGTGACTGACTGGTCGTGTCACATATATAATCCCCGCACATCAGCCACCGTACCGCCACTGATCGAGCTACGCATCTCGAGAGCACAGGCCGGCCGCTGGAGTGATGACTGCGAGCGGGCGATCCCTACCCTGCTTATTGCTCCACGGCGTGAGCGCCGGGGCGCACCTCCTCCTCGCGCTCGCCGTCGTGGTGAGGCAGCTCTTCGCCCGACGCTGCAAGGACACCGCGGTTGCCGGGCGCGCCGTGGGCGGAATCCGGTGCTACGGTGTGGCGGTCCGCACCACGTGGGCTCTGGCGGTGTTCGAGCTACTCCTCGCCGCGTACTCCTGCTATTTGGGTACCGGCGCCGGGTGGGCGCTTGGCGCGGTGGCGGACCAGGTGGATGCCGCGGCGCGCGCGGTGGCGTGGCTGCTTCTCGCGGCGTACCTGCAGTTCGAGTTCGGGTGGCGCCGCCGCCGCGAGGAGAGGTTCTCCGCGCCACTCAGGCTCTGGTGGGCGCTCTTCCTGCTGCTCTCGGTCCTCGCCGTCGCCGTCCACGCTGCGACAAGCCTCGACGGGATCCCCGTGCCCGCGCATTCCTGGGCGCTCGACGCCGTCTCGGTCCTCGCAGCCGTGACACTGCTCGTATCCGGCTTGTTGGGCAAGAGGGAAGCAAGCGGTTCTGCTACCGAGGAGCCTCTGCTGGACGACAGTGCCGGCGAGAACAACGCCGCCTATGCCTCCGCGTTCGCCGGCGCCGGCATCCTCGGCGTCATCACCTTCTCCTGGATGTCTCCTCTGCTCGCCGTCGGCCACAAGAAGACCCTCGGCCTCGACGACGTCCCGGACCTCGACCCCGGCGACAGCGTGGCCGGCCTGCTCCCGTCGTTCAAGGCCAACCTCGAGGCACTCGCCAGCGACGGCACTGCGGGTCCGAAGGTGACGGCGTTCAAGCTCACCAAGGTCCTGGTGTGCACCTTCCGGTGGCACGTCGCCGTGACCGCGCTCTACGCGCTGGTCTACAACGTGGCCACATACGTCGGCCCGTACCTCATCAGCTCCCTCGTGCAGTACCTCAACGGTGGCGACGAGAGGCTCGCAACCAAGGGGCAGCTCCTTGTCCTCGCCTTCGTCGCAGCCAAGGTGATCGAGTGTTTGTCGCAACAGCACTCCTGCTTCCGGCTGCAGCAAGTCGGGATACGCGCGCGGTCCGCACTCGTCTCCGTCGTGTACGAGAAAGGGCTGGCCCTCTCCTGCCGTTCCAGGCAGGTCCACTCGAGCGGCGAGATGATCAACATCGTCGGCGTCGACGCCGACCGCGTCGGCAACTCCTCATGGTACATCCACGACCTCTGGTTGGTACCGCTCCAAGTAGGCATGGCGTTGTTCGTCCTCTACTCCAATCTGGGGCTCGCCTCGCTCGCTGCGCTCGGCGCCACTGTGGTCGTCATGCTTGTCAATGTGCCTTCCGGCAAAGTTCAGGAGAAACTCCAGCAGAAGCTGATGGGGTGCAAGGACGTGAGGATGAAGGCAACGTCCGAGACCCTCCGCAACATGAAGATTCTCAAACTGCAAGGGTGGGAGATGAAGTTCTTGTCCAAGATCATCGCCCTCGGGAAGACAGAGACAGACTGGCTCAAGAAGTACCTTTATACGTCGATCATGGTCAACTTCGTGTTCTGGAGTGCCCCGACCTTCATCGCAGTGGTTACTTTCGGAGCTTGCATCCTAATGGGGATACCATTGGAGTCTGGGAAGGTGCTGTCTGCGTTGGCAACATTCCGGGTGCTGCAGGAACCGATATACAACCTTCCGGACAAGATCTCGGCGATGATTCAGACCAAGGTGTCTCTTGACAGGATAGCCTCCTTCCTATGCCTCGAGGAGTTCCCAACGGAAGCCGTGCAGAGGCTGTCAAGTGGTGGCTCAGATGTTGCAATTGAGATCAGCAATGGGTGCTTCTCTTGGAATGCCTCGCCTGAAATGCCAACACTGAAGGACCTGAACTTTCAAGCTCGGCAAGGCATGCATGTTGCGGTCTGTGGGACGGTCGGCTCCGGAAAATCTAGCTTGCTCTCTTGCATTCTTGGAGAGGTTCCAAAGCTTTCAGGAGTGGTCAAGACTTGCGGAACAATAGCGTATGTCAGCCAGTCAGCATGGATACAGAGCAGCAAGGTTCAGGAGAACATACTGTTCGGCAAGCAGATGGACAGTGAGAAGTATGACAGAGTGCTTGAGTTGTGTTCGCTGAAGAAAGACTTGGAGACCTTTCCATTGGGTGACCAGACGGTCATTGGAGAGAGAGGCATCAACCTCAGTGGTGGGCAGAAGCAAAGAGTTCAGATAGCCCGAGCTCTGTATCAGGACGCTGACATTTATTTGTTCGATGATCCCTTCAGTGCAGTCGATGCCCATACAGGATCCCACATATTCAAGGTATAATGATATCTTTTGTGTTACACAAGAATTTGACAACACATTTCTTAAGGTTTCTATCGCCTGTAGGAATGCTTGCTCGGGGCTTTGGCTCTAAAAACAGTGGTGTATGTCACTCATCAGGTTGAATTTTTACCTGCGTCTGACCTTATTCTGGTGAGGTTTTCATGAGAATACAATTCATGTAGATGTATTTTTGAGGAACCTGCGTGTGTATTTGTTGCCATAAAGTGTTCCTTCACAAAGTAACTGTATTGCAGGTAATTAAAGAGGGGAGAATAGCACAAGCAGGCACATACAACGAAATACTTGGTTCAGGAGAAGAGTTTATGGAAATGGTTAGTGCTCACCAGGATGCTCTTGCAGCAATTGACGCAATCGATGTTGCGAATGGAGCTACTGAGGCTTTCTCTTCTACTGTTGTGACAAGCCTGTCTAGGCCACTGCCATCAGCTGAGAAAAAGGTTAAGCAAAATGTCAAACAAGATGGTGGCAATCGTCAGAGTGGGCAACTAGTGCAAGATGAAGAAAGGGAGAGAGGCAGTGTGGGGTTTTGGGTCTACCGGAAGTACCTCACCTTAGCTTATGGGGGGGCTCTTGTGCCATTCGTGTTGCTCGCGCAGATACTTTTTGAAGTACTTCACATTGCTAGCAATTACTGGATGGCTTGGGCTGCTCCTGCATCAAAGGACGTTGAGCCTCCAGTGAGCATGTACACACTGATATACGTCTAC
Source organism: Dactylis glomerata (assembly GCA_007115705.1). Lineage (NCBI taxonomy): Eukaryota > Viridiplantae > Streptophyta > Magnoliopsida > Poales > Poaceae > Dactylis > Dactylis glomerata. The sequence goes on from QXEO01000129.1 coordinate 954,923, forward strand.
GTAGGCTTGGCTCTTGGAAGCTCGCTGTGCACCCTCATAAGAGCCCTGTTTCTCGTACCAGCTGCATACAAGACAGCGACTCTGTTGTTTAACAAGATGCATATATCCATATTCAGAGCTCCGATGTCTTTCTTTGATTCCACTCCAAGTGGGCGCATCTTGAACAGGGTAAGTTATTTTTTTCTAAAATCCCCAATACTTTCAGTTTCTTTGCTTGGAGATGCTAACACGAGAACTAACTTTTTAGGCTTCGACTGATCAAAGCCTAGTGGACACCAGCATTGCTAACAAGATGGGTTCTATTGCATTTTACATCATACAACTTGTTGGAATTATTGCTGTTATGTCTCAGGTTGCATGGCAGGTCTTTGTTGTTTTTGTTCCTATATTTGCTGCCTGCCTCTGGTGTCAGGTACTTTATAGTTTATCCTACTTATTATCCTCGTTCGCAAGATCAACATATCATTATAAAATAGAAAAAAAATCTTCAGTAGTACCACTAAATACCACTATTTAGTTTCGAGTACTTATATGCCATCCTTGATTCCTTGTTAGCCTTCCATCCAACCATCTCCATTAAGTGTATAAAAGACTCCTTGCCCCTGTGTTTCACTTGTAATGTAATCCTGTAATGTGACTCCTTTTATGTGTCCTAAATACATATTAATTTCCCTGTGTATGACCAAGTCCTTGGCGCCAAAATTTGATGTTAAGTCTCAGTAGAATTTTGGTATGAACATTCAATAAATCTTTACATAGGTTTTGAACAAATGTCTGTACATAGTTTTGAACAAATTTCTGTACTCCCTCCAACTCATATTACTCTTCGCTAATACAGATGTATCTACCACTAAAATATGTCTAGATACATCTATATTAGCGAAGAGTAATATGGGTCAGAGGGAGTACATAATTTTGTGCAGAATTTTTTTAGAAAGCCTGAAGACATGTTTGTACATAAAATTTGACTCATTTTGACAGAAACTTAGGAGATCTTTTTTTTTACAATTTTCTTAACAAACTAGGGCATAACTTTTCTAAGTAAAATTGACCAACTTTTCTGTACAAAAATAGATGGAATAAAAAGCAAAAGCTAGTGGTATGTATTCAGCGGTATAGAGAGGATTATGGTCTTATTCGGTGGTACACAAGGGCTTTTCGCTTATATTTATCACTTTCCAGCACTACTACATTGATACGGCCAGAGAGTTGCAAAGGATGGTCGGGATTTGCAAAGCACCTATCATACAACACTTTGTAGAATCAATAACTGGATCAACAATCATCAGAAGTTTTGGCAAGGAAATTCAGTTTGTGTCAACTAATAGCCATCTAATGGATGCCTACTCACGACCAAAATTCTACAATGCTGGAGCAATGGAGTGGCTTTGCTTCCGCTTGGATATGCTGTCATCCCTTACATTTGCCATCTCTTTGATATTTTTGATCAATCTGCCAACTGGCCTCATTGATCCAGGTATGATGTTAGCTCCTGACTGTTTTTCTTCTTCAAAATAACCGCCTTGAAGCTATATTTCATTTGAAGATAGGGGGAGATCTACACTATATAAACAAAAAAACATGAAAAAGGTTTCAAACAGTTATTATACTGAACAAATGGTGGTAGATAAGATCTGAGTTTGCCACTGAGATTTCACCCCACGTCCAGGAATTGCTGGCCTTGTAGTGACATATGGGCTTAATCTGAACATAATGCAAGTATGGCTTGTGTCAACCATGTGCAATTTAGAGAACAAGATCATCTCAGTTGAGAGAATATTGCAATACCTAAGCCTCCCTGAAGAGGCCCCTCTTTCAATGTCTGGAGATGGTTTAGCTCACAACTGGCCGTCAGAGGGAGAAATTCAGCTCCATAACCTCCATGTAAATACCCTCATCCCGTTTCCTCCTCCCTACCCCTGTTACGTTTTTAGTTTTGTGTGTTGTCATGTTCTGTAGAAGCAGCATTTTCTCCCTTGTAAGTAATCAGAAATCTTGATTCATGGGCAAACGAATTGTTGGATTCAGTGCTTTGCCAGATGAACAAAAGAATCGTTCTATAAATTTTTATAATGATGCAGGTAAAATATGCTCCACAACTACCATTTATTCTGAAGGGCCTCACAGTCACTTTTCCTGGAGGCATGAAGACGGGTATTGTTGGTAGAACAGGAAGCGGTAAATCAACTCTCATACAGACCCTTTTCCGTATCATGGATCCTACTGTTGGTCAGATAATAGTAGACGGTGTCGACATTTGTACCATTGGGTTACATGATCTGAGATCTAGATTGAGCATCATCCCGCAAGACCCAACGATGTTCGAGGGAACCGTGAGAAACAACCTTGACCCTCTAGGAGAGTACACTGACAATCAAATCTGGGAGGTAGTCTCAATTTTCATTTACTTCATTGCTTCACATATCTCGAATTATTGAACACTCAATTTTTTTTGTAGTAGTATGAATCTGTTGCTCGCAAAAATAAAATAGTTTGATTTATCTTCACATTTAGTCCTATAGTAATCCTCCTATTTGTCTCCCTTTAAGTTTGCAAACCTCTTGTAACTGGCTACAATGGGTGTGTGCATTTCTCGAATACAGAGTCTAAAAGATATTATCTGAGAAAAGTAATCCAAAATTTCAGGCATTGGATCACTGTCAGCTAGGAGATGAAGTCCGGAAGAAGGAGCTGAAACTTGATTCACCAGGTCTAATCTGTTGAACATACAGTTCACATCCTTATATTCTTAGTTCTTGTGAAAAAACTGAAATTCATAATTCATCTCGCAGTGATAGAGAATGGAGAGAACTGGAGCGTGGGCCAGCGTCAGCTTGTCTGTCTGGGTAGGGTGATTCTGAGACGGACTAAGATACTGGTCCTGGACGAAGCCACTGCTTCGGTGGATACCGTAACAGATAACCTGATCCAGAACACACTGCGGCAGCAGTTCTCAGGGGCGACTGTCATCACGATTGCGCATCGGATCACCTCGGTCCTCCACAGCGATATCGTCTTGCTTCTTGAAAATGGTCAGCCGTCACTCCTCCACATAAATTTACAGTTACATCTTACTAATTTGTCTAATCTGATGTGTTTTACAGGCGTGGCTGTGGAGAACGAAACACCAGCCAAGCTGCTCGAGGACAAATCGTCCATGTTCTCAAAGCTTGTATCAGAATACATGATGCCGTCAACGCACAATTAAGCCTCGCCAAAGAGAGCCAAACTAAAACTAAGGCAACTGATTTTCCAATGAAGGATAAGATCATGCATACGGAGTACTTTACAAGTGAACTTGCAAGAATCAGGAGCAGGGATAAATGTTGTACCTTGAGTGTGGCAGGTGCCAGACGCGTAGAGAGAGAACTTGACAGTATCATGATCATGAGACGAATAATATAGAGGTTTTACCTTGATAATTAGCAGGGAAAAATATTTTACCTTAAGTTTGGCAGGGGCCGCGCGAACGCGTACCCCCTCTACCACAAATTATGACGTCCATTCTCCCTCTTAGGGAGATGGTAAGCTAGCACTCCTCCCAAGTGCAATGGAGGCTGCTAACCTAGGCCATGAGCCTTCTTGATCGCTCATAGACCCCGTCCAGGTAAGTGAGGATTAAGGTAGCAGCTGGTCCCTTTTATAACCTCTTTGTCGTGCGTCCTACTCTGAACGGGCGAGGTGGGACTAAACAGGGTGTCTGTCACACCGACACGATTGGTTTGCTCTGACGACTTCCAGTTTAGTCCTCTTATTGTTCGGCCTGTTGGGCTTTTCTGAGAGCCCATGGTGATTGAAGCCGTTCGCAAACCTGAGCTAATTCAAAGTTAGCAGTGTTCCAACACTCTGCACTTCTGCAAAAATAAAGTGTGGAAAGACCGCAGAACTACGAATCGGTTTCCCCTCCCGAATTAAAAGAAAATGATTTTCCTTCCTCCCAATTTGTGTATAATTTTCTTATTGTAAAAAAAACCACATTTAGCATGAAAGTATTGAATTGTACCAAGACAACTCCAATTCTACTCCCCGGCCTGCATGTCTATCCAGATCATTAATTTAATCTATATAATCCTCTAAATTATGTACCCTAAAAATTATACCATTAGAAAGTATAACAATTAAAGGTTTTTATGGTATATTTTTTATAATATATATCTCATACTATCAACTTGATCAAATTGTCAACCTAGAAATACGCGTAGGACTAATAAACTGAAGAGGAGGGAGTAGATAAGAATCAATAGACCAACGTAACAGCAAAGTAACATTTGTATACCTCGATGAGTAACATTACGTGCAAACAGAGACACCCATCACGCTAAGCAGGCATCGCTCCTTTTCAACACTACAACAGAAATCTCAGCCACTATTCAACAACAAAACAAAACAAAATCTTTCTCATGTATTCTTTACTTCTCCTTTTCAACACTACAACAGAAATCTCAGCCACTCTATTCAACAAAATCTTTCTCATGTATTCTTTACTTACCGTATACTCCTATGTTATACAACAAAAACACGCCGAGCTCCAACAGCTAGATCGGACTTTACAAACAAATGATGAATCAAATTGATTAAGTTACAGATTTGACCTTCACCTACCCTATCTGCGGAACAAATGTCAATCTTCAGTCCAGTGTAGCTCTGATAGTCAGTTAGAATGGTGCCGGAAAATTAAACCATAGGCGCTAACCACACTAGCGCACCATAGACTTGTCACACATCAAAACCTTCCTGCTAGCGTACTTGCCTTCAGAAGTGTCACGTATAGTAGATCTCCATCCCATGGCGTCTGTTATTTCTTTGATCTCCTGTATCGTCTCCTTTTTATCGCGAATATAAGCCTTGCCACCTGGTCTTAGTATGCGATCCATCTCAAGCAAGATACTTGAGATGTTACACCTGGTGATAAGAGAAAATATGATGAGATGCAAATAAGGTATCTGATTGATCGATGATGTAAGATTGGTGCTTCTGCATACAACTACTTCAAAGTAGTGAGAAACACAATAATCTAAGCACCTTGGGCATTGCAAGCTGTTGTTAACTGGGTTAGAGATGCAGGTGGTTCAACATTAGGGTACCCTCTTTAGTTCAACACAATGAACTAACTTTTGAAATGACATCATTTTGAAAAAGTTAGTTCATTTTTTGAACTAAAGAGGGTAGAGGGTACCCTAATATTGACCCACTTGCAGTCTCTAAACCGGGTGCTTAACGAGTGAGAATATAGCTACATCGACAGACATCCATATATATGTAAGCACCTCATGTGCTTAGATTGCTAGATTATCTATTTGTTCTCAATTGAATTATTGGGTTTCTTAGGTTAAAAAGCATGGAGATTTCCACGGATGTTTTTGGAGCAAGCTGAACAGATGGGTAGTATGAATTTCATGTTCAAAAGAGCTAGTACCTTATCTGCTCCTTTGAGAATAGGCCAAATGCATGCAGTAGATCATAAGTCCTTGGATATGTATCAAATGGTTCGCACCTGTCCATATTAAGATATAAAATGGCAGAATGAGCAACAATTTAATGTGGAACCGGGTGACAATATGAGCTTCTTCACGTCAAGTATCCACCTAGTGCTTCTTAGAAAGAAATACGATGTTTGAAACAAATAGGAAGCACGACATTGAGAACCATTTTAATCAAACATGTGAGCTAATATCAATCCATGACAACTCACTCATTCTGAGAACTCATTCAAACACTTCAGGAAGAAAGATCAAAGATGCAATGAAGAAAATATAAGTGACTACTATGCTATACCTAGAACATTCCATAATGAAGTGCAACATATTTAAGAAAACCATTCTAACATAAGATTTTATCAGGCATAGAATATAAAGATGGGTACCAGTCATGAGCCACTCCAAGAAGTCCCCGGTCATAAATTACGGGCAGTGTGTTTGGCTGAGTAACAGGAACGACATTCATCACCCAGAAATCAAGCTTACGATTGATCAACGCAGCTGCAAACCTACAGACACAATTGGCGAAAAGAAATGAGATATGGAGCAAACCAAACAATACTACGTCAAGCACGAAAATAAGTCTGATTTGCTGATTAGTAATTGTTTATCTTCGGGACAACCAATCACCCAGTCTAGTCCTAGAGCACAGAGTAGTGATAGTTGAGGTCATGGGTTCTAGCCCCTATTAACCTGCTTCTAAAAAAATACAAGAAAGAAGATCAGTACTTCTATGCATTCTCGAGGATCATGCAAACAAAAGCGAGTACTCTATCTGTTCTCAAACTTACAATCTTTGACTGCTGATGTACGCAAAGTACTTCAAATTTGTCACATGTAAATATAGTACCTCAATGCCATTGATTCTTAACTCGTACTAAAGACTGATGGTCAGAGGTGAGTACTGAAGACTGTCTAAGTTTGAAATAACAAGCAGAACAGAATGGAGGGGCTAGGCAAGAAAGAGCATTGAACAAGTAAATTACCCTCCAAAGCCAGCCCTCATATCCATTACATTCCGGAGTTTGAACTTCTTCCACTTGAAAACACGAACATAACCTTCGACTATATCATCCCAAAATTTCGTTTCGGCTTTGAAAAGCTCATTCTTTGATGAGTAGGCGTCCATTTCAACACCTTGAAGTCTCTTCGGAGGCTCCGTTAAGCGTGCAGGCCATTTGAAGGGAGTTGATCCATCGCCATTTACAGGTAGTCGACTGATACACGCTTTCAGATTAACATACCTGAAACAGACAAATAAGCTCAACGCCAGTAACAATCCAAGCATGGAGAAGCAACAAATATAGCACTTTTAACAGGGTTTAGACCGATCGATAGTCCAAACAACAAGATGATCCTGTTAGACCACATTGTTGCCCCAACATTAATACTTCACTAAACTCTTGAGATTTTACTGTAAAAAATGCTTTGTATATATCAGGTATTATCATATTATGGAAAATGGTTTGACAGATCAAATGATGATGAAAATGAAATATTATCCGCATCTCAAGTGTTAATTTAAGGCTAGACAAAAAGACAAAGATCTTAACGAGAGAAAATGGTGTTGCGATTCACGAGTGCTATTGAGTTCTTTCAGTGCCAAGCCTTGTCTAAGCAGTGACTAGAATATTTAACTGGGGCTTCACCAATAAAAGCAGGCCAAGTGAGGTCGAAATATACCAGACATCATCTGGATTATCTTCAGCATCACAAAGTGGAGGTTTGACCCCAGGATCACGGCTCATGCAGCATGAATTATTTAAAGGCTTCCTCCATATAGCAACATATCCCTCTTTCTTCACAAGCTCCCAACATAGTCGGGTTGTGAGGTCCTCCATCTCTACACATAATTATAACAATCATTTCAGAGAAGAGCAACAAAAATAATGTATGATACTAATACTTTCATTATGAAAAGCTCATCAAACTGATAAATAAGTGGTGTTAAGAAGAACTATCATTACAACATCACAAGCATTTGCAGTTTAACTATGCACTTCCGCTTCTCATCGTTTATATGAAACAATCCCTCAGTCATTATGTGGATTTACTCAAGTGGTCTGTGCATATTAAACAGTTCAGTGTAGATACTTGCTAACTCCCTCGGTCTACAGGCCACTTCTTATCCGTGTCTCTCTTTGAAATAAAATTTGACCAACAAAATATGTTATATGTCCGGAACTTCTTTCAAATGAGAATCCAATGACATACTTTTTGTGGCATACAACTCATATTTTGTTGGTAAAATTAATTCTCAAAGTTAGACCCAAGTGTGAAGTGGCCTTGTATATATAGAGGAAATATTAGAAAATAGTGTTCATGCATAACACTAGGAATCCATCCTCTTGATAGTTGTTGTGCAAATTAACTTATGTGAGAACAGTTAAATAGGTAGTAGATAAAAGGAATTTGGGTCAAAGCATGCATGTATGAATAACATCAGTCATACAAAATATGATACGGCTTTTCTATCAAATTTGTGTTAACTTGTTCTGCCTGAGATCCATTTATAATATGATAGCACTAGTGAAAAAACACATATGTGCTGCCTGGCTTCTGGCCATATAGCTCGACCAGGTTCTTCTGGGCTCTGGCAGTGTGTCAGAATCATTTCGCTTTACCCAAGAGAGCTTCTTGCTTCTGTTATCGGTCACTGGGAAAGCAGGTTCAAGAAAAAAATACACAATTGAAGAGAAAAGAAATGAATGTAAATGGAAGTGCACAATAATGTCAAAAAAAGATAAACTGATATACTTGGACTAATCTTAAAATTAACACATGAACAAATATGGATTTCTCATGTGAAAAGACAGTAACAACAATGTAAACTGACATATGAGTATACGATAGCCCTGCAGAACCAAATTTACCACATGGTACTAAGCAGCAATACCTTTCCAAGCCTCTTGCTGGGCCTCTTCATGTTTATAAACTGGTTGTGCTGCCCAAGCAAAGTACCCACCGGCTCTAAGCATTCTATTAACCTCCAGGAGTAGGATTCCATCTACAAAATAAGTAAATCATGATGACAGGAAATAAGATGATTATCAAGAAGAGGAGTGAAGTTGGTATTGCTCAGATATTTATCAAGAAAGGAACAAAGTACAACTATACATCAGCTCACCATCACGGGTCCAATTTATTCTGCAGCGTGAACAGTGGATAATCTCAAATGCTTGACTGGGGTATAATAGTCGATGTGTTGCAAATGCTGCCACCATTGCAGGAACACCACGCTCAAGAGCAAACTGTATTTGATTCTCATGAACATCTTTGGGAGCTATCGACAATGTCAACACATCACGTGAAAGTAAGTATGCGCCAAAACTTGCTACTCCACAGCCAACATCCAGGACAACTCTAGTGCGTGAGCCAAACGCAATATCTGGTACCATCTGGATAAACAGAGAGAAGAGATAAACAGAAAGAATATGCTTCTACTAAGATTCAGTGCAATGGTAAAAGTTTTAGCAGTGAAAATACTGATATACTCCATGAAATTTTAGTCGTTTATTTGTATTTTGCATGTTCCTGTTCAGCACTGACACATGTAGAACACATATGTATTAAGTTGTTTTTTATTTACTTAAGTACACTATAAGAACTACTCGTCTGTTTTCCTGTTATGAGCAATTTAAAGTTGCCATTTTATGTTTCCAAAAAATTATAACACAATCAAAGTAAACCTGAGATATCTGATCCAAGTATTGATTTGCTCCATGTATGAATTGGGTTCCTCCTCCAGGAAATGTAAATTTGTCTTTAGCCTTGGTAATCCAGTTCTGCCCTCCTTTGTCATCAACCAGCCGTGTGTGAGGTACATTGCTGAACCACACCTGCAATTCACAGATTTGCAATACATTACAGAAATTTCTTTGCACTGATGCTGCAGTTTGTGGAAAAATAATCCAAAATCAGTTGGTTCAGTTTAATTTTGTAGCAATATTGCACACACACCCAATGTTGCTTGAGTCATGTATAGTTCATTCCAACAAACCTAAGTTAACCACAATCCCTGTGCAGAGAGGTGTGGAAGCAAAACCCCCAAATAATTGACTACGGTACAATACAAGGATAAATTTCACCAATTGAAATGGCAAAGAGAGAAGACAAATGCTCACCTCGTCTCTGCTCCGAGGCCAGGGAATTGGTGCCTTATACCCCTTGGGGGCCGGCACGAGGCAGGTCAGAGCCTTGTCTTTGGCAGGGCAGTGGCGCTCGAATCGCTCACCACGCTCCGTGGAGGGCAGCCGCTTGATCTCCTCGTCGTTGTCGAGGCAGGGGATGTACTCCCTCATGCTCTCGGGGCAGGGCAGGAACTTCCCAACCCGAACCCTCTTCCCGACGCCGGCACCCGGGTTAGCAGGCTCCTGCGGCGCGTATTCATCTGTGGCCAGATCGGTGTCGTTGGAGGCGGCGCCGATGTCGAAGTCGTCGCGCATAGCGCCGTCCTCGCCGACGATGCCGAGGCGGGCGGGCGGCGGCGGGGGCAGGGGCGGTGGCGGAGGAGGGAGGGGAGGAGGCGGCGCCTGCGTCGGGGGCGGCACTGGAGGCGGCGGCGAGGCATTGGGAGTAGCGGGTGAAGCGGGCGGGGCAGCTGCGGGGGAGGGGATTAGGGACGGGTCGAAGGAGACGTTGGAGTTGGGCGAGATGGCGACGGAAGGGGAGCGTGAGGAGAGACGGGAGGAGGGCGAGGAGGAGGAGAAGAAGAGGAGGCTCGGGTAGGCGCCGGACCAGCTGTAGCCGACGAGGAAGGCGGCGGCGCAGGCGAAGGCGAGCACGGCGGCGCGGAGGAGGCGCGAGCCGGGCAGCAGGTCGGTGCCCAGGGCCTTCATGCTCGCCCGACGGCCGCCGTGGAGCGGGGAGCGATCGGCGTCGGCGTCGGCGGCGGTGCCTTGCGGATGCGGAGGGGATGGGATCGTATCGCGGAGGCGGAGTGAACTGGACTCCCGTGTGTTACTTGAACAAGAAACTCTACTCGTGTCGCTGTTTGTTCTCAGCTGGGCCTCGGTTGTCAGTGACGCTACTACATCTGGTCAATCTCTTTGCCTTGTTCTTACTTTTTGCGATGAATTATTTTGGTAGGCAGTTAGCAGACCGAGGAAAGCCAGCACCGTCGACGCAGCGGCCCACCTCGTCACCGTCGACGTTATTGTGTCATGACGGGCTACACGACGCCGTCGAACAAAGCAGAAGAAGCAGAGCAATTCGACTATGAAGAAGCAGAAGACGCTGAATATCTCCCTCCCATCTTTCCCGGCCTGGCCTGTTGGTTCCCTCTCTTTTCCTTTATCGTTTCGGCGGCAGGAGGAAGGGAATCTTGTTACTCTGTTTTGTAGTTAAGGTTAGAGTTTGTCAGCTATGGTGCATCGTTGAGATAATGAGAATGCCGTCATTGCAAATAAATGTGTCTTAACTCCACTCCCACACCGGTGGCGACATCTTAGAGCTGTTGGCAACATGTGCTTGATGATCCTTCTGATCGGCGGCTTGGTCTTCTCGTTGTTCATTAGATCTGGCGCGAGATCTGTTTCTCGGCGTGTCGCTGGCGTTCGTCGTTATCCACGGCGACGCCGGGGGCCGGGGCGAGGTGGTTGCTCTAGAGCAAGGAGTTGGCCCGGAGGTGGTGGATATGTCATTATTCTCTAAATTCATCGATGTGATGCGGCGGATCTTGGTCCAAGACAGCACGGGGATTTCTCCGGTCGACGTGCCACCACGACATGTGCTTTGCTGCTTTGTAGCGGGCATGTTCATCAACTCACAAAGCCTCGTTGGCGATGGTGCTTCTTTGAATCTGGCAATGGCGGAGGCTCGGCATCTCTTATTCATCTAGGCAGCGTTGAAGTTTTCCGGTGGCCACTAGCTTCGGCGAGTGCAGAAACCCTAGGGATGATTCTAAATTTTTCTATCTTTTAGGGTGCTATCTCCAAAGTTTCTAGGACACCTGTTTTTTCCTGGTCTGTCTTTTAGTTTCCACGTTTATGTGTTCATGTAACATGATTCTCAATTATTGAAATATGTGGTTGCTCTAAGAAAAACCATTGGCCTAAAGCACCTCGTGTGCATTTTCCAGATAGACCGTCGGGAGAGCCACCCGCGGGGCATCAACTGGATCGCACCACTATCGAGGCCCTTGAAGATTGCAGGTGCGGCAATTTCGACTCCGAGTTGTCGACGGATGAACGAACGCCGTATGGTTCCATTTATGATCTTCAGCATCTTCGTGAGTTTAGATCGACTTCTTGTTGTATTGTGCACCTCGGCACCTATCTTTCTTGCTCTACTGTTGAGAGCCATGTAATGATGTACCATGATCTTTAATGTTAATATATCTAGTTTGTTCATAAAAAAAAGAAACGACGACTCCAAGTGCGACCCCACTAACAGTGGCTAAGTTTCACCAAGCCATCCTATTGCCAAATATATTCATTTAAGGCGATCCACGAACACAAAATCGTGTCTGCTCCTGTTCATCGGGGCAGGTGTGAACCCAGCGCGGCATCCTATTTTTATTTTATTTTTTATTTACCTTAACTATCATCTATGAATAGGAAAGCATCAATTAACTTGAATTTAGTAGGTAATGAATTATCACTAAATGGCCAACCAAGGAGTTGATACAACACACAAAATAACTTTAAAATGTGAGAAGATCACGCATAATTATATTTTCCTTCTTCTCGATCCAAGTCCTTTGAACCAGGCCCATGATGCTCAAGTCGGCCATCATAATCCAATTTTCCATGGCAAGCAAGGAGACCTAAATTTCCTTTGCTCTTGACCCAGCATTGATCTCTTCAACTTCTAGCTTCCTTTCTTGTACCTCAAGGATCATTTTTTAGCTCAACAAAGCTTATAAATTGTTCCTCTTTCTCCCGACATTTCTTCTTATCCCTCTTGACATTTCCTGCTCTTTCTCGACCATCAACCCCTTCAATGTGGCTTGCAATGCAAGTGATGAAGTGTCACGCTTGAGATCTTGCTTGGATAATTTGCGGCCCCTAGGGTGAATCGCATGGTCATCCGTGCTTGGGCCACCCTCCACCCTCTTCAAGATCGATGAATCATTGCCACAATGAACAATCTAGCCCCTTGTGTATGAAACATAACTTGTTTGCTACTTTGGGACAATCTTTGAGCTTCATCCAACAATGGCTCACTGTGAATGATTTCTTCTCAACCTTCTTAGTACTCCAAATCTTGGCCCACCTACACATATGGATGAAAGTCCATTAGAGTATTAGTCACATGTGCAAGGTATAATCTCATATGTATATTCGACGAGTTTTTCCCATGTCGGCCACACCAACGGCACTTACGGGCGTGTTGAGCACATGTTTGTAGGCACCACAAAACTTGTTGCATCCTGCTTGGCTAAAACTCCACCACTTTTGAAGAGAGGCGTCATTGCCGACCACTCTAAAAATTGTGGGGCCTGAATTTCATACGCTCATGAAAGTACAACCCGACCTCCTCCAATATGCCCCTCCTTTTTTCTCGGGAAATTAGATTTGTCCAACTTTCATACAAGCTTCACAAAGCATCTTGTCCTCCTTGTCCATGTATGCTTGGTTCTATAGCTATGCTTGAGTTTTTGTGTTGCGGCTTGTCAGGAGAGCTCATCCTCAAACTATGGCTCTCCATGAATAGAGACCCTATTTTGTTGAATCGCTTGTGAGTGTTGTATTGATCGTTTGTATGTTAGATTTGGTTGATCATCTTGGCCATTACACAATCTGCATCATCATCAAAATATACACAATTGCACATTACACACCATTTGTGACATGCAAACGGACGGAGAAATGGGAGTTCACAACCAGACCTGATTGGTCGTCGGGATCAGAATTTCTGACGACGAGATGTTGACCGCGGTTGATGGTAGCAATTCTACTCTTTCAATTTGCCACTCATTGGGACTTCAAGCATAGAGTGATGCAGCAAGAGAAGTATTCCACACAAAGGTGACTCAAGGGTTTATATCAAACTCTTAGGGAAAATAGTGGTTCTCCCTTCTATACTCTTCAAGCAACCTGCAATAGTAAACAACAGTTTTGCACCAACAACTAACTGGAGTGGTTTTCAAACACTCACAACTCGCAAGTTTAACAAAACAAAAGTAATTGATAAACAATACTTTGTATTTTGGGTTTAAAGAACTGGAAGTAAAACATCAAGTAAACTAGTGTATAAGGTTTTCTTATGGAAAAATATATTCTTCAATAATCTCATACAGAGTGGAGTTTTTATCCCCTGTGGACTATACCCTCCTATGCAGCGCCGTGGGATGAGGTGTTAAAGATGCGTGCAATTGCGTTGTTGATTTCTCGGACCTGCTGAAACAGCACGAGAAGCACGTAATAAAGAAGGACTTTTGCTAAAAAAACGCTCAGTTGCCAGTGGAAGTCACTGGGCACCGCTGTACACCTGATCAGACCTGTCTGCGTCCCTCTGCTACGTTGCATAGTCGACCAGTCTGGTCCGGCGAACGAATCGTCTGCACGTGGCTACAAGGCACGCCAACGGATGCTCACTTAGGGCGCGTTTGGTATCCTGCATGGTGGTTGGTGGGCTCGTATGAGTAGAGAAGATTCATTTTTTCGTGGACATCCAAACAAGAGGGGTCTCACCAAGGTGGCCAGCGTGGTGCGTAAAGCACCCTCCACACAGGCCCTGGGATACCTTCGAATCGAGCGTTTCCATGGGGCCAGGCTCGTCTCTAGCTCCAGTGAGCCAAAAGCGGTCAATGCGTGTACCAAGACTCGCTTCCTCATAAGACCTTCATAGTACCACAACCATGGATCATTAAAACATGTGTCCTACATAAAAAGGATGCACCTGGACGAGGGGAATCCATTATGACCATCCGTTTTGAGTTTCATTTGGTGTAAGCTTTAATTTTGTTTGAAACCGATTTGACCGAATTTTGTCAAATTCATCGCACACAAGCCACCGATTAAAATTTCCTTTGGCGAGTAGCTTCACCACACTGTTCCACACAACTTTCGTGTTGTAAGTTTTTGTTTTGATGATCATAGAAAATATGGTTTGCATCTCTCTTGTATACTGCAATGGTGTACGTATGTGTGTTCATCCTCTTTGGACTGTAGGTGTTCATGCTCGTCGCTGTAGCATAGATCGTCGGTGTGCGGCGTGGTGCAGCGCAACAGACTCATCGGCTTTGGTGGCTAACGGCGGTGAGCGCCGACGCGGCGGAACAGACTCGTCGGCTACGGCGTCACGGCGACGTCGGCCCAGCTGTTCTTGTTAGCATAACCATGGTTCGTTTAATCGTGTGCTCTACACGATAAAGATGCACCTCAACAAGATGAATCCATTCTAACTATCGGTTTTGAGTTTCGTTTGGTATACATCTTCAATTTCATTTGAAAGTGTTTTGAACGAATTTGTCAAATTCATCGCACATGGTCCGTCGTTTGAAATTTCCTTTCATGAGTAGCTTCAGCGCATCATTTCACACAACTTTCGTGTTGGAAGTTTTTTGTTTTGGTGGTCATAGGTAATTCTATCTCCATCTCTCTATATGGAAGGAGTACGTATGTCTGTTTCTCTGTCTTCATGCTACCAGTTGTCACCTAAATCAATCGGACATGGCGCAAGTCTACTAACTCACCGTCTTTGGCGGCTACCAGTGATGAGCGACGACGCCGCGCGACGGACTCGCCGACTTCAACTGTTACCGGTGGCGAGCAGCGACATGATGGCTGCGCCTAGCCATTGTCTGATAGTGACGAGAGAAGGAAGAAGTACCTCTAGTGGTGTGTGTGGTAAGCACACCATAGTGAGACTACAAATGAGACTGCAGGCATCCAAACAACTGGACCAAAGTGGCTCCGAAAATACAGCAATAGTATATCATAGGCTACCAAACGACACCAAAGAAAATAACCAAGAGCATGGTTGCATTGCACGGTGCGACCCAGGCTCCGCAGCGCATAGCCCCAGGGAGCCAAAAAAAGCCCCCAGGCAACCAATCGCGCCCTTGGAGATCCACCACGGCGCCCCCTGTGCATTCTATCAATGTCTTGGCCTACTTAGCATCTACGTACACTGTTCATTGTACTTCTCCTCCCCCATGCGTGCAAATTTATGACTTCCAGCTAGAGAGGTTGTCTGGCTCCGCCAGATGGTGTATTGTCAGCGGTAGGAACAAGCAGAGCAGCTTCGCATCGAAGCAGATCATGCCTGGCTGGAGGCCGAGCATGCGGATCAACGGCGCGTGGATGCGGAGGATACAAAGTTCCAGTTCAATCTCGAGCGCATTGAGACGGAGCGCACCCGCGTACCGTCCACACAACAGCCGTGAACAAAATCAAAGCAATACCCCCAACAATGATGCTGAACCACGCCACCAGGACCAAATGCTCCAAAACCCCAACTCGCTCTAACCTCTCCAAATGATCGTGATATATTTTGGATAGGATGTCCATGACTGCAGTGTATATGGTTTTGATATCCATGGCTATGATACAAGTCGATTTACCAGCGACACCCCATTTTATAGCCGCGACAACGATTGACAGAATGCGCAGCAGTGTCCCCAAAAAAGGGATCCGTGACCTTGCATTCTCCTCAGTGGAGGATCCACGGTATGGATCCGCCATGTATGGATCGCACACGCGTGCCAACGCGAGCGCGAAAAAAGGCGAAAGAGGACAAAAGGAAAAGTAGACATGACGGGATTCGAAATAAAAGGGTCCCAGTCCCATATGTCAGCGAGTAGGCCGATTTTAATGCATCTATAACTGCTCATAGGATTCCTTCGCCTTCTTCTTTTTCAAATGTGCATACCCTGCGTTAGTGCATTATTTTCATCGTAATCTTCAGAGATTTTTCCCTACCATTCTGTGTGGGTCCATTATTTGACTCAAGTATGGCTCTGTACTATAGAATAGATACTTGTCTAAAAAAACAGAAATGTATATGTGTGGTTCTACTTCAAAATACCAAATTAACTCATCAGTTTGAAAATGCATTTACATATACTTGAACATAAAACGGGCAAAGATATCGAATCTCCACATAGTCCAAATTACATCCAATGCTCATCCGGCCCACTTCAAAAAAAACATCCGCATGTTATAAAAAGAGAAATTTCCCACTAGCATAATATACATATTGCACATTGCACATTGCTTTTTATACATTTTCAAACGATGTGATCCCAGCTTGTTCTAACTGGCTTCGAGAATTAATCAAATCTCTCAAATTTGTTGCCGGGATAATCAATCCTAAAACAAATATAGAAACAACCCAAACAAAAGAGGGCGTGGTGATGCTTGAACTCTCAGTAGACACCAACAAAATGAACACGAGTAACTTCATCGCTTCAACCCCAAATGTGGCTGCGATGCGGCTTATGCTGCTCGATCCGGTGTCCATTTCTATGATCTTGTACTGAGCCAAAATGAATGTCGATGATGCTACAGCGGCTGCGAAAAATGGAGTGAAGGGATCCGCTGCAAAATAAGCCAACAGCATGGTCGAAGCGGTGGCAATAGCCATAGGGAAGATAAACAAAACCATCTGCTAAGACAAAAAAGAGTTGCAAACCAACTAAGAAACGTGGATAATCCGTGCCTAAAAGAATAACAGTTGTTTAAATCTCTTACCTGGCTTCGCCTGGACGTGAAGTGTACGTACTTGCCCGATAAAAAAAACTGGTTACTTGGCCAGGGGATATGAGGGCACAGTGACCAAACTGGCTTGGGGCTACCAATATCGAATAGAGTTGTGATGTGGATTTGAAGAGGAGGGAATGATGGTTGGTAATTTCGCGGGTGAGATCAAAATCACTGCCGTCCGCCTGTCCCACATACTTGGTGTCGGCACCAAACATTGAAGGGTACTGGCCGGCTGGCACCTTTCATGTCAGCTTTCACAGGAAATTTACAGCACCGGTGCCTAATTACATCCCATCCGCATCATATGATGCTAGTCCAAACCGAATCTCCAAAGTGGATATGAAGGGGGGGCATAGTCCACGGGTGATATGCATTTTTCCCTTATCTATATTTTTGTGATGATTACACTAGTTTAAGGGACTAATATATTCTTCAAGTTTCAAATTTAGATTTATTTCCTCGTGTTGATCTTGGTGAGAGGAAGGAGACCCCCCAATCAAAAATGAAGAAAAGAGTCGGTGATACTTCAATTTCGGTTTTTCCTTGAGTATTAGGTATGCCACACTATTAAAAGGGGTGCTTGGTGAACTTGGTGAGGATGATCTAAAACCTACCACTTAACCTATCCTACTGATAGTGCGTGTTAGGCACCCAGTTGGGAACCCCAAGAGAAAGGTATGATGAGCACAGCAGCAAGTCTTCCCTCAGTATGAAACCGAGGTTTATCGAACCAGTAGGAGAAAGAACCAACTTCCGAAGGTTGATGCTCGCTGGCTTGGCGACAGCTCCAGACAATTTATATATGGCGCCTTATCTGGGGCGTAGCTTTGCACCAGCAGCAACGTGGAACCTGCACACAACACAACCAAAGTACTTTGCCCCAACTTGCAGTGAGGTTGTCAATCTCACCGGTTTGTTGTAAACAAAGGATTAAATGTATCGTATGGTAAAAGATAGTAGTTTGCGAGAAAGTAAATAATACGAGTAAATAGTAAATGGTAATATGAATGTAAAAGAATGGAGCGGGGTCCACAGTTCACTAGAGGTGTCTCTCCATAAGATAAATAATATGTTGGGTGAACAAATTACAGTTGGGCAATTGACAGAATAAAGAATGCAAACAAATGCATGTACATGTCATGAGGATCACTATGAGATTCACTTGGGCATTACAACATAATACATAGACCGTAATCCAACTACATCTATGACTAATAATCCACCCGCCGGATATCATCCGAACAACCGTTGAGTATTAAGTTGCAAGCAATAGATTATCGCCTTAAGCAAAGTGTGTAATGTAAACAATACAAATGTCCTTGAACACAAGATTGTTGTTTTCTCCCTAGTAGCAACATCACATCTACAACTTTAGAGGTTGTTGTCACTCTCCCAAGTTACCAGAGGCATGAACCCACTATCGAGCATAAATACTCCCTCTTGGAGTCACTAGCATCTACTCGGCCATGATATCTACTAGCAACGGAGAGCATGCCAGATCATAAACAACATAGAGATGATAAATCACAAATCAACTTGACATAGTACTCAATATTCATTGGATCCCAATAAACACAACATGTAGAATTACATAACGATGATCTTGATCATGATATGCAGCTCACAAGATCTAAACATGAAGCACATGGAGGAGAAGACATCCATCTAGCTACTGCTATGGACCCGTAGTCCAAGGTAGACTACTCACACATCACTCCAGAGGCAGGCATGGTGATGAAGGCCTTCGGTAGTGATTCCCCTCTCCGATAGGGTGCCGGGAAGAGCTTCTGGAAAATTGATCGGGTGCTTAGGGTTTTCTCGTCGAGGAGAATATATAGGCGGAAGGGCGATGTCAGGAGGTGGACCCGGGGCCCACACCATGCCCCGGCGCGGCCAGGGGGTGGTTCGCACCATGGGGGGTGTGGCCGCCCTCTGGCCCCCCCTCCGTCTCTGCTTTGTACTCCGTCTCATATCGGGAAAATATGAACTTTGGCTTTTGTTTCATCCAATTCCGAGAATATTTCATGTGTAACTTTTCTGAAACACAAAAATAGCATAAAACAGCGAACTGGCATTGTGGCATCTCATTAATAGGTTAGTTCTGGAAAATGCATAAAAACGCCACGAAGTGTAACAAAACACAAAGCAAATGGTGCATAAACAAGCATGGAGCATCAAAAATTATAGATACGTTTGAGACGTATCAAGCATCCCCAAGCTTAACTCCTGCTCGTCCTCGAGTAGGTAAGTGATAACAAAACAATAATTTTTGAGGTGACATGCACCAACACAATCTTGATCAAACGATGTAAAGCATTGAGTGCTGAGATCAAAGTACTCTAAACATGGGCATAAATAGACATAATCTTGACAATAAAACTTAGCAACCATGTTATAACATGAAAAGTAACACAAACAAAAGATCATGAGTAATAATGCATTGAAAGTCAAGTGTGTGTTTCAAGCATATAGAAAAACATATCAAAGTGGTATTCAGCTTGTCCTTCATGGAGTAGAAAAATATAAATGCATAGGACACCTTCAAGTTTAAGAGGGCGACTAGATACAAATAATTTAAGAACAAGCAAAACCATAATCATGAATCAGTCAATAATAAATTTTGGGACTATGCACATTATACTCAGAATGACAACTATGCTCTCTTAGACGGTGCATAAAGGTAGAAGGTGAAGACTCAACATAGAAGTAAAAGAAAGGCCCTTCGCAGAGGGAAGTAGTGATTGCAAGATTTTATAAACCTTTCAAAAATTATGATACTTACTAGCTTTGAGCTCTCATTGCCCCCATCATAGGCATCTTGAATGGTTAAGGTTAATGTGAGTACAAATATGAGGCATATGCTTGACAAATCATAAGTTGAAAATCTCATGTCCCGTGAATACGAATACCCAAACCTCATGCTACTCGACTTAGGTCCCAAGCAAGTTCTTGTCATTGTAAGCATACATGTATCATTGAGAACGCCAACGGGGTACCTCTTGCCCGTTGACATGGAAACAAGGCCACATCAAAATGAGAAGACAAACAGACAACGGATACCTCAACATCTCTTTTATTTACCATTGGGTATAGCTTTTTATTTTGAGATGCGTCGTCGAATGTCCACTATGGGCATGCTGTAAATTTCCACCATGAATGATGCATGGCTTAGATTAGCGGCCCAGACGTTTCTCTAACACATATACAAACTCCATGAGCTCACAAGTTCCCAACTTATTTCACATCGCTAGGTATCCATAAACAAAAGATCATGATATCAACTAAATAAGAGTAAGTGCAATGTTGAAAGCGTGCCCCATGACGGCATGGCTGAGCTAACTCCCAACTTACAACTTACAAGCATAACATCAACATAAGAGAGCCACAATGGTCAAGTTTATTAAGTGCAAGAAAGTAATTGTGCCGTCAGGTTCGTGAGAGCTTTACTGACTAATTTTCACATAACAAAAAAGTTTAATTTGGAAGATAGATAAAAGCAAGACGAATGTACTTGGAATAGCAAATTGCTAAAAGGTAGATATTGTGGACACATTGGAAAACTTTGGTTTTTGGGAGTTGGATGCACGAGAAGTGTTCCCTCTCAGTACAAATGAAGGCTAGCAAAAGACTGGGAGCGACCAACTAAGAGAGCAATAATGGCCATAATCATGCATAGTGATACGTCTCAAACGTATCTATAATTTTTGATGCCCCATGCTTGTTATGCACCATTTGCTTTGTGTTTTGTTACACTTCGTGGCGTTTTTATGCGTTTTCCGGAACTAACCTATTGACGAGATGCCACAGTGCCAGTTCCCTGTTTTCTGCTATTTTGTGTTTTAGAAAAGCTACACAGGAAATATTCTCGGAATTGGACGAAACGAAGACCGAAACTCCTATTTTTCCCGGATGAAGGACGAGGACAGAACGAGAGCCGGAGGAGGGCCAGAGGGCAGCCACACCCTAGGGTGGTGCACCCCCCCTGGCCCGCGCCGCCGTATGGTGTGGTGGCCCTGTCCCACCTCTAACGCCGCCTCTTCGCCTATATAAAGCCATCCGACGGAAAACCCTAAGGGAATCTGTGTTTTTCGAGAAGAAGTCCTACAGTTCCGCCGCCGCCACCGACGAATTTTGGGGGACAGAAGTCTCTGTTCCGGCACCCTGTCGGGACGGGGAAGTGCCCTCGGAGCCATCTCCATCGACGCCGTCGCCTCCACCGCCGTCTCCATCGACTTCACTGCCATCTTCTTCAATGTTGCTGTCTCCCATGATGAGGAGGGAGTAGTTCTCCCCCGGGGCTGAGGGCTCTACCAGTAGCTATGTGGTTCATCTCTCTCTCCCATGATGTGATCTTTATATGATCGTGAGCTTTGTATCTAGTTGAATTGGTAGATGCTATTATTCAGATATTATGCTACTCCCGTGCTTTATTATTGTAATCTCCAGAGACACCTTGTATCATGATGTGAAGGTGATAGTGTGCGCATTGTGTGTGTCTTTTTGGCTAGTATCTCTATGATTGTTGGTGTTTGTTGGAACCATCTAGTGCGTTCATGGTGATAGTGTGGGGCAATCTAGTTTGGGGACATGCGAACTTCGAGGAGTGCTTCGTAGCCCTACGCATGATTAGTGTTCATTATCCATTGGAGAATAGTTTAGAGTGGCATTTGGTGGCAAAGTGGTACCCAAATCCTCCACAGGTAAATTGTGTTTAAGCATCTCTGGCTGACGAAGAAGAATCTCGTCAATCTCATTTCTTTCGTGGTCCTCCATATATTGCTGCAAAGCATCATTAGGAGCAAGAGCAATAGAGGCAAGCTGTTCAACTCTAGAATCTTCATTAGGCAATTCAGTTTCATAAGGAGCTTTGTGATACGTCTCCAACGTATCTATAACTTTTGATGCTCCATGCTTGTTTTTACACCATTTGCCTAATGTTTCGTTACACTTCATGGCACTTTTATGCATTTTCTGGAACTAACCTACTAACAAGTTGCCACAGTGCCAGTTCCCTGTTTTTTGCTATTTTTGTGTTTCAGAAGTGATACACAGGAAATATTATCGGAATTGGACGAAACAAGTTCCTGAAGTCTTATTTTTCCTGGAAGCTTCCAGAGATCCGAAGAGAAGTAGGAGGGGGGCCACAGGGGCCCCATACACCAGGCTGGCGCGGCCCAGTCCCTGGCCGCGCCGCCATGGTGTGAGGGCACCTGGGTCCACTCTTGACATTGCCCCTTCGCCTATAAAGACCCCCCGACAGAAAAACCCTAAGTACCCCGATCAATTTTCCAGAACACATCGCGATCCGCCGCCGCCGTCGACCCGAAGATCGGGAGGGTCCAGAAGCTCTTCTCGGCACCCTGCCGGAGAGGGGAATCGCCATCGGAGGTCTTCTTCATCGCCATGCTTGCCTCCGGAGCGATGAGTGAGTAGTCTACCTTGGACTATGGGTCCATAGCAGTAGCTAGATGGTTGTCTTCTCCACCATGTGCTTCATGTTTAGATCTCATGAGCTGCCCTACATGATTGAGATCACCGTTATGTAATTCTACATGTTTGGTTTGTTGGGATCCGATGAATATTGGTGTTATGATTGAGTTGTTGTGCTGAATATTATCTTATGTTATCTCTATGTTGTTTATGATCTTGCATGCTCTCCGTTATTAGTAGCTATCTTGGCCGAGTAGTTGCTAGTGACTCCAAGAGGGGGTATTTATGCTCGATAGTGGGTTCATGCCTCTATTTAACCTGGAGGAGTGACAGAAACCTCTAAGGTTGTAGATGTGCTATTGCTACTAGGGAGAAAACAACATTCATATGCTCAAGGGCATATGCTTTGTTTACATTACACACTTTGCTTAATGCAATTATCTGTTGTTCGCAACTTAATACTTGTGGAGTTCTCGGATTGATTCGCCACAAGTTGATTATTAGTCATAGATGCAGTTGGATGGCGGTCTATGTATTTTGTTGTAATGCCCAGAGTAAATCTCATAGTGATCTTCTTGACATATCACGTTTATCTTTATTCTATCAATTGCCCAACTGTAATTTGTTTACCCAGCATGTGTTATTTATCTTATGGAGAGACACCACTAGTGAACTGTGGACCCCGGTCCTATTTCCATCATATTGCTATCACCTGTTTACTTTACTCGCACTATTTATTTTACTCGCATACTATCATCACTTTCCACTCGATACGCTCATACCCTTTGTTTCAAGCAAACCGGTGAGATTGACAACCTCATCGCAAGTTGGGAACAAAGTACTTGGTTGTGTTGTGTGCAGGTTCCACGTTGCGGCTAGCAAGCAAAGCTTGGACGAGGCGCCATATATAAATTGTCCGAAGCTGTCGCAAACTAGCAAGCATCACCTTCAGTCGTATTGTCTGCTTTTCTCCTGATCGACATAAACCTTGATTTCTTACTGAGGGAAAAACTTGCTGCTATATTCATCAAACCTTAATCTTGGGGTTCCCAACAATCTAGCAATCAAGCCTTTTTATGGCGCCGTTGCCGGGGAAGAGTGGAAGACTTCTGCGAGGGGAGTTCTTCGCACACACATCCTTTACTTTGTTTTATTGTTTTGCTTTACTTTATTTATTTTACCTGCATCGTTTTATATTAAAAACCCAAAAAAATTAGAATCCTTGGTAGTTGTTATTTCTTTACTTTTAGTTCATCATGCCGTTCCCTAAGTACGTTCTGGAGGACCTCTCAGTAGGTAGTGGTTCAATTATTGGAAAAAGTAACATTGAGGAGTTCTTTAATCACATTAGTATGCATAAGGAAGTTGAGGAAAAGTCTTTGGTTGAGCTAGCTCCTAGTTATGAAGTTGCTTCTGCTTATTTAGTTCACATGTTAGAAGCTAGGTTTGCTAGTCTTAATCCTTTCATGCAATACATGTTCCTTAAGCTTCATGAAATTGAGGATCCCGAAAAGAAAGCTTTTATCTTAGAAACTTTGCGCATAGAATTTAGAGATGTTGCAATTGAGGCTAGGAAAGTTTTTAAGAAGTTTAATAAGCTTGGCTCGCCTGTTGAAATTGTTGGTACACCCAACGAAGATTCTAGATTGCCAATACCTTGTAAGCTTGTAGGAATTCATAATGCCTTGGTAACTAATTTTAGTTGGATTTGTCCTGAAAATCTTTTTGATGAAAATAGTGTACCAAAGCGTGACTACAAGGGATACTCAAAACCTCAATTGGATAGTATTCATTTCTTTATTCCTATAGTGGATCCTGATCCCCCTTTCATTGTTACTTGATTTGCAATTTTCTGCGCCTAGCTCAAAGGCGTTAAAGAAAAGCACTATTGGGAGATAACCCAATGTTTTATTTTCAGTACTTTTTCTTTTATTTGAGTCTTGGAAGTCATTACTACTGTAATGACCGCTCCTTATCCTTTTTATTTTGTTTTTGTGCCAAGAGCAGCCTCTAATTCGAGTGAGCTAAAGATTTGGGGATGTTGCTGTCCTGAAACTGTTTTCGGTGCTGCACCGTAAAAATTCGTATAAATTCTCTGTATATCTTTTGGACCTGTGATTTCTTGTGCATATGCCCCAGGTTATATCCAAACTTTCGTTAGTTGAACACTTTTTGATTTGAGCAACAGAAAACCCCTCAAAAATTTGGCCTTTGTCAGCTGTTCTGTTTTGACAGATTTCTACCGCTATTCGTTTTTGCCGCTTTATCGCTTTCTTTTGAGTTCTTTTGATCACGGAACTTGTGGGGAAGTTGCTATAGTAGTATTTGCTATATATGTGGTGGTTTTGGGTTGAAACTTGAAGCAAAAAGAGGTTGATTATATGTTATGCTTGCACTAATGTTGCTAATAGATTTGTGTTTAGTTTTGTATGAAGGAAGTTTTCAAGTGTAGGGATTGGAGAATGATGAGATGAGTTGAAGAATGGACAAAAGCTCAAGCTTGGGGATTCCCATGCATCACCCCAAGAAATATCCAAGAAGTACAAGCGTCAAAGCTTGGGGTGCCCCCAAGGCACCCCTTCTTCATCGGCAAAAATCATGTCACCTTTCAAGACACTATATATTTATTGCTTCATGCACTATGTATTTTTCTTGGAGCATCAGTTGTTTTAGTTTTCTTAGTTAGTTTGTTTTGTTTGCTGCAATAAATGGTTGGACCCCAACAAATTTCCTTTGGAGGAGATGTACTCGTTTTCATTTGCAAAGAACACTCCGTTTTTCATTCTTACAATTTCACCGGGTGTTCTTCTTTTTCTGCTACTGCTTTTGGTTTTCATTTTCGCCTTGAATTGCATTCAGACCTTGTCATATCTCTTCATCAAGGTGTATTTTTTCCTCTGATCTTTATTGGTTTTCATCAAAAGAGGTGTCTTTAAAAATTTCAAATGGTGTTGGAAAAGAGAAAAAGCTTTATGCAAAATAGTGGTACAAGAAGGAGCTTGTGTAGACTGCGGCTTAGGCTTTTTCATGTCATGCTTTATGTCTTTTTGATGGTATGCTTAGTGGTTTTGCTGTAGCATGACTTGTCTCAAACAATTGAGATTGCTTAATGAGCCTTTGAAAAAATCATGCGTTGTTTTTAATTGTATGGAAGCATTATTTTGGTTTTCTCCTTGATGCTTTATTTGGGTTGACTTGGTGCATGCTCACACATGTTAGACTCTTACAAAGTTGCCAATAGCCTCTATGATCATTTAGTTTTTGACTTTTGATGCCATCTTATGCTTCTTTTAATGTCGCTTTGTCGCTTTGCATGATTATGGCCATTATTGCTCTCTTAGTTGGTCGCTCCCAGTCTTTTGCTAGCCCTCGCCTTGTACTGAGTATGAGCTCTACTCGTGCATCCAACTCCTAAAAGCCAAATTTTTCCAAAGTGTCCACCATACATACCTACTAGCAATTTGCTATTCCAAGTAAATTTGACTTGCTTTTATTTTCTCTTCAAATTAAACTCTTACCAGTGTTATGCGAAATTCGGTCAGTAAAGCTCTCATGAACCGGAAGGCACACTTTACTTTTTCCTGTTCTTAAAATTTTGACATTGTGGTCTCTTATGTTGAGTTGTTATGCTTGCAAGTTGTAAGTTGGAGACTAGCCCAACCATGCAGTCATGGGCAAGCTTTCAACATTGCACTTCTTATTTGAGTTGATATCGTGATCTTTTGTTTATGGATGCCCGCGGTGTGAAACGAATTGGGAATCTTGTGGGGATCATGGAGTTTGTATATGTGTTAGGGAAACGCCGGGCCGCTAATCTAAGCCATGCATAATTCATGGTGGAAATTTGCAGCATACCCATGGTGAACATTCGACGACGCATCTCACAATAAAAAGCTAAACAAATGGCAAATAAAAGAGATGTCGAGGTGTTCATTGTCTGCTTGTCCTGTCATTTTGATGTGGGCTTGTTCCATGTCATCGGGCACGGAGGTACTCCATTGGCGGTTCTCAATGATATGCATATATTTACAATGACAAGAGCCTTTCTTGGGATTCTAAGTAAAGTAGCATGAGGTTTGGGTACTCGTATTCACGGGACATGAGGTTTTCAACTTATGATTTGTCAAGCATATGCATCATAATTGTTCTCGCATTAACTTTCACCATTCAAGATGCTTATGATGGGGGCAATGAGAGCTCAAAGCCGGTAAGTACCATAATTTATGAAGGTTATAAAACTTGCAATCACTGCTTCCCTCTGCGAAGGGCCTTTCTTCTACTTTTATGTTGAGTCACCACCTTCTATCTTTATGCACCACTAAGAGAGCATAGTTGTCATTCTTAGTGTAATATGCATTGTCCCAAAGTTCATTGATTGATTCATATTGTTGGTTTCACTTGTCCTCAAATTATTTGTATCTAGTCGCCCTCTTAAACTTTGAGGTCTCCTATGCATTTATATTTTGCTCTCTTTGAAGGACAAGCTGAAAACCATTTGTATGTTTTTCCTTATGATTTAAACACACGTTTGACTTTCATTGTTTCATTTTCATGATCTTTTTTTTGTGTTCATTTGCATGTTTACAACATGGTTGCTAAGTTCTTATTGTCAAGATTATATCTTCATGCCCATGTTTTAAGTTCTTATGATCCCAGCTCACAAATGCTTACATACATGATCAAGATTGTGTAGGTGCATGTCACCTCAAAATTATTCTTTTGTTATCACTTACCTACTGGAGGATGAGCAGGAGTTAAGCTTGGGGATGCTTGATACGTCTCCAACGTATCTATAATTTTTGATGCTCCATGCTTGTTTTTACACCATTTGCCTAATGTTTCGTTACACTTCGTGGCACTTTTATGCATTTTCCGGAACTAACCTACTAACAAGTTGCCACAGTGCCAATTCCCTGTTTTCTGCTGTTTTTGTGTTTCAGAAGTGATACACAGGAAATGTTCTCGGAATTGGACGAAACAAGTTTCTGAAGTCTTATTTTCCCCGGAAGCTTCCAGAGATCCGAAGAGAAGTAGGAGGGGGGCCACAGGGGCCCCACACACCAGGCTGGCGCGACCCATCCCCTGGCCGCGCCGCCATGGTGTGAGGGCACCTGGGTCCACTCCTGACATCGCCCCTTTGCCTATAAAGACCCCCCGACGGAAAAAACCTAAGTACCCCGATCAATATTCCAGAACACATCGCGATCCGCCGCCGCCGTCGACACGAAGATCGGGAGGGTCCAGAAGCTCTTCCCGGCACCCTGCCGGAGAGGGGAATCATCATCGGAGGTCTTCTTCATCGCCATGCTTGCCTCCGGAGCGATGAGTGAGTAGTCTACCTTGGGCTATGGGTCCATAGCAGTGGCTAGATGGTTGTCTTCTCCACCATGTGCTTCATGTTTAGATCTCATGAGCTGCCCTACATGATTGAGATCACCGTTATGTAATTCTACATGTTTGGTTTGTTGGGATCCGATGAATATTGGTGTTATGATTGAGTTGCTATGCTGAATATTATCTTATGTTATCTCTATGTTGTTTATGATCTTGCATGCTCTCCGTTGTTAGTAGCTATCTTGGCCGAGTAGTTGCTAGTGACTCCAAGAGGGGGTATTTATGCTCGATAGTGGGTTCATGCCTCTATTTAACCTGGGAGAGTGACAGAAACCTCTAAGGTTGTAGATGTGCTGTTGCTACTAGGGAGAAAACAACATTCATATGCTCAAGGGCATATGCTTTGTTTACATTACACACTTTGCTTAATGCAATTATCTGTTGTTCGCAACTTAATACTTGTGGAGTTCTCGGATTGATTCGCCACAAGTGGATTATTAGTCATAGTTGCAGTTGGATGGCGGTCTATGTATTTTGTTGTAATGCCCAGAGTAAATCTCATAGTGATCTTCTTGACATATCATGTTTATCTTTATTCTATCAATTGCCCAACTGTAATTTGTTTACCCAGCATGTGTTATTTATCTTATGGAGAGACACCACTAGTGAACTGTGGACCCCGGTCCTATTTCCATCATATTGCTATCACCTGTTTACTTTACTCGCATACTATCATCACTTTCCACTCGATACGCTCATACCCTTTGTTTCAAGCAAACCGGTGAGATTGACAACCCCATCGCAAGTTGGGAACAAAGTACTTGGTTGTGTTGTGTGCAGGTTCCGCGTTGCAGCTAGCAAGCAAAGCTTGGACGAGGCGCCATATATAAATTGTCCGAAGCTGTCGCAAACTAGCAAGCATCACCTTCAGTCATATTGTCTGCTTTTCTCCTGATCGACATAAACCTTAGTTTCTTACTGAGGGAAAAACTTGCTGCTATATTCATCAAACCTTAATCTTGGGGTTCCCAACAATCTAGCGATCACTTTGGTAAACTTACAAAAATTAAACTCATAAGATTCTCCATCAAACTTGGTTAAAATTTTCTCCTTCTTATAATCTATAATGGCGCCACAAGTATTCAAGAAGGGTCTACCAAAAATAATAGGACAAGTTTTACTAGCAGCTGAACCAAGTCCTAGAAAATCAGTAGGATATTTAGTCTTATCGCATAGAACTTCCACATCTCTGACAATACCAATTGGAGAGATAGTTTCTCTGTTAGCGAGCTGAATAACCACATCAATATCTTCAAGTTCACAAGAACCAATTTCATGCATGATTTCTCTGTAAAGCTCATAAGGAATAGCACTTGAACTTGCACCAATGTCGTATAAACCGTAATAGCAATTATCACCTATCCTGACAGAAAGTACAGGAACACTTGTTTTCCTAGATCTACTAGGATGTGAAACAATATTAGAAGCATCTTCACAAAAGATAATGTGTCCATCTTCTTCATTTTTAGTAACAAGATCCTTTACTATTGCTACTGCAGGTTTAACAGTTATTTGCTCATCAGGTTCTAAAGCTTTCTTTGCACTTTTATTAATCACACTAGTTAACATAGAATGCTCCTTTACCTTAGCAGGGAAAGGTGTTTTCTCAAAATAAGGTTCAGGCAAAATACGATCAACAATACAAACTTCAACATTTCTAGCAGGAACACAACTAATAGTATCATTATAAGGCGCATGGTTCTTGTTCCAATCCTTGTTTGGAACATCAAGATAAGAGGAAAAGGCCTTAAAACAATTTGCAAGTATTTGAGAATCAAGACCATAAACAACACTAATATTATGAAAGTCATCAGTTCCTATAAAAGATTTAATACATTCATAATCATAATTTATACCTGACTTTCTACCTTTGTCGTTCTCCCATCCTTCAGTATTTTCCTAAATAAGGTCAAGAAGATCCCATTTAGCTTCTTCTTTCATACGTGTAAATGATCAAGAAAAAGAAGCATCCAATAAATCCTTGTCGTGAAGAGAAAGCCTTGCATAGAAGTTATTAATAACAATATTATCGGGGAGCTCATGAATGGGACATTTGAGCATTAGTGACTTCAATCTCCCCACGCTTGGGCAATACTCTCTCCATCATGAGGCCAAAAATTATATATTTGGTTCCGATCTTTATGAATCTCACTTGGAGGATAGAATTTAGAATAAAAGAGAGGTACAATTTCCTCCCAATCAATAGATCGGCCATTCTTCAACAGCTTATACCATTCCGCTGCTCTGCCCTTCAGTGATAAAGAGAATAACTTCCTCTTAACCTGGCTTGATGAAATACCTGCACACATGAACAACTTGCATAATTCATGTATAAAGAGCAAATGATCACCGAGATGGAAAGTTCCATCTCCTGAATAGCAGCTATTCATAACACGTTCAACAATTTTCATAGGTATTTTAAAAGGATCCAATTGAGCAGGCGGTAGTTCATCTACTACGGTAACAGTGGCAGTAGTATTCCCAAATAGGAAACCAAATGGATACTTCTCCATAATAAAATAAAATAAAAGATAGAAATAAAAACAATACTCACAGTAAAAGTTTCATTTACCAATTCCACTCTTCAATAGCGCTTCACTCCCCGGCAACGGCGCCAGAAAATAGTCTTGATGACCCACAAGTATAGGGGGTGTATCGTAGTACTTTCGATAAATAAGAGTGTCGAACCCAACGAGGAGCAGAAGGTGTTGACAAGCAGTTTTGATCAAAGAATCACTATAAATACTAACAAATGAGTTTTCAGGGGTATCTGATAATGCAGATAAATAAAGTATGAGTAAATAAAAGACAGTAATAATTGCTGTGAGTGGCCCAATCCTTTTTAGAGCAAAGGACAAGCCGGTTGTGTTACTTATGATTACCAAACGTTCCTCAGGACACACGGGGATTTTGTCAAGCACTTTCGCTTCATATAGTTGAATAATCTTCATTGGTTCGATAGGTGTTATGGGGGTGTGATGACCCACAAGTATAGGGGATCGCAACAGTCTTCGAGGGAAGTAAAACCCAAATTTATTGATTCGACACAAGGGGAGCCAAAGAATATTTATAAGCCTTAACAGATGAGTTGTCAATTCAGCTGCACCTGGAAACACACTTCCTCGCAGCAGTTTATCAGTAGTAGCAGTTTTATAGTAGTAGCAGTAGCAGAATAATAGTAGCAGTAATAAAATAAAGACAACAGTAGTGACTATAGTAAACAGCAGGATTAAATACTGTAGGCATAGGGATCGATGAATGGGTGTTGCATGGATAAGATAATTCATGTAATAATCAAGACATAGGCAATTGCAGATAAATAAAGATAAAGCATCCTAGTACTAAGTAACCATAGGCATGTGTTCCGTATATAGTCGTACGTGCTCGCAATGAGAAACTTGCACAACATCTTCTGTCCTACCAGCCCTATTGCAGCGGGGCCTCAAGGGAAACTACTGGTAATTAAGGTACTCCTTTTAATAGAGTACCGGAGCAAAGCATTAACACTCCGTGAACACATGTAATCCTCACATCATAGCCATCCCCTTCGGTTATCCCAATTATTGTCACTTTGGGGCCTCGGGTTCCGGACAACGATATATGTATACAACTTGCAGGTAAGATCACAAACAAAAATTATCATCATGAAACAATAACATGTTCAGATCTGAGATCATGGCACTCGGGCCCAAAGTGACAAGCATTAAGCACAACAAGTTGCAACGATGTCATAAGCACTAACAATGGATACTAGGCACCATGCCCTAACAATCTCATAGCAATTATATGAATGATCTCATCCAATCCCTACCATCCCCTTCGGCCTACAACGGGAATTACTCACACATGGATGTGGGAATCATGGATGGTTGATGGAGAGACGTTAGTGATGATGATGGTGATGATCTCCTCCAAATCCCCGTCCCGGCAGGGTGCCAGAATGGAGTTTCTGGTTCCGAATCGCAGTTTCTGGTGGTGGCGGCGTAGCGGAACTCTATTTGGGAAAAACGCCCAACCCCCGATGTTTTCAGGTCAGAGGGTATATGTACGCGGAAGGAGGGGTCGAGGCGATGGCTGGGGCGGCCACACCACCCCTTGGCGCGGCCTGGCCTAGCCCGCGCCACCAGGTGGTGTGAGCCCCCCGTGGCCCCTCTCCGTCTCGTATTCTGGCTCCGTGTGTCTTCTGGTAAAATAGGAACTTTGCGGTATTTTCCAGGAATTTTCCTGAAAGTCGGATTTTTGCACAAAAACGAGACACTAGAGCAATTCTACTAAAAACAGCATTAGTCCGTGTTAGTTGTATTCAAAACACACAAATTAGAGGGAAAACAACAGCAAAAGGGTTCGGGAAAGTAGATACGTTTTGGACGTATCAACTCCCCCCAAGCTTAGCTTATTGCTTGTCCTCAAGCAATTCAGTTAACAACTGAGTGCGATAAAAGAAACTTTCACGACCACATTTGCTTCATAAGATGTATATATTCTCACTATATGATCAAGTACTTAAGCAATTCATAATAAGAAGTATGCAACTAATGTTATCTCATAGTCATGCAAGCTATGAAGAAGTACCAACACACTAATAATAAGCAACATGAAACATAAGAAGTTACAGGATTGTAATGCTCATAATAAGATATGAAAAAGTGGTATCTCGCTTGCCTTTATTTGTGGAGCAAAACATAAATGCCAAGGCACCTCTGAAGTTCAAGAGAAGACTAGAAGTAGAAATATCAAAGATACAAGCATCAAAGTTATACCACAATTAACCGTGTTCTAGGACAAGCACATTACACTAAGAATGACAGCCATGCTCTCAAGAAGGTGCTTAAAGTTAGAAGATGAAGACTCAACGTAAAGTAAAAGAAAGGCCCTTCGCAGAGGGAAGCAGGGATTAACATGTGCTAGAGCTTTTCATTTGTAAACACAGAGATAAAAATTGTTTTGAGAGGTGGTTGTTTCTGTCAACGACTGGCAATGGGGTTCTTGCTATCTTCCATACTAAACAAGTTGAGAGCGGTTCCGAGTTCTTTAAAAAATTGGCACATACATGCTCTTTTATAAACTTTGGCACTCCTCCCCACTTTTCTTTTCACAAACCATGGCTAACCGAATCCATCGGGTGCCCACCAACTTTCACATACCATGGAGGAGTGCCTTTTTTTCTTTTCTCTTTTTTTAAGGTTACAATGGTCTGACCAGCTCCCTTGCAAAATTAGTGACGGGCAGATGAAGCATGCAAGTCAAGGGGTACTTAATTCAATATGGAAGATAGCAAATACGGCCACTACATCCTAATGAGCTAAAAATAGTGTCATAAAATGAGAAGTATTTGAAGGTTTTGAAAGGTAGCACATGAAAATTTACTTGGAATGGCTTGAAATACCATGCATAGGAATTTATAGTGGACTCTTTGGAATTACTTGGTTTTCAGGAGTTGGATGCACGAGAAGTATTCCCTCTCAGTACAGGTGAAGGCTAGCAAAAGACTGGGAAGCGACAATCGAGAGAGCAGTAACTGTCATAATCATGCTTGCGACAAAACAAAATTAATATAGGCATAATACAAGAGCTCTGAGGCAAAATAAATCATCAAGGCTTAATTGACTTTTGTTCAGTTATATGCATGCTTGAGCATGTGCCAAGTCAATTCAAATGAAACATTCAGAGGAGGATACCACAATGTCATATCGTTTTATGAATAAAACAATGCAAGCAAACATCTATATGACATGCTACAAACTATTAGTAAATTGAAACTAATCATATGAGAGCAAGAACTACTAAGCATCCATTAAATAACATACACCTTACACGAACAAACTAAGCATGTCCACATAAATGAGTATATGTACAAAAATGAAAACAAATAGAGTTCATACCAGCCTCTCACCACATCTCGAATTGTCATAAGTTGTCATTATTGCATTTCACTTGTGTGGCTTGAATAATATAAGGTGATAACCAAGCTCCAGTGGAGTCACGAGAGACTGAACTCTGCAACAAACTTTACAAAACCGGAAAAGAACAACAAATATTTTTTGGTTTTCGAATTTTAAAACAAGAACAGAAGGAAATAGCAATCAAAGCAAAATCTTTTTGGATTTTTCGAATACCAAACCGAAAATAGAAGGTGAAGCAAACCAAAACTAGAAAACTAAAGGAGCAAACAAAGAGAAGCAACGGAAATATTTTTGGTCTTTTTGTGTTTTGGAAAGTAGAAATAAAACAAGAACAACAAAGAAAAAGAAAGAAAATGAAACATGGATATACAAAGTCCCGACAGAATATGATGTATAGATGAGTGGGTTTTCGGTATACCTCCCCCAAGCTTAGGCTTTTGTCCTAAGTGGAGATCAATCCCAACGCGGCCAAGAAGTGGCATCTCCAAAATATGACGAAGAAGTACCTTCGTCCTGATATGAGCTCGAGGGCGCCCCGGTATGGTACACGGTGTAATAATCAGCGGCCGCCTCCTCCTCCTGGCTCTCGGCGCCCTACTGCATGTGGAAGCCAAGCAACCTAAGCTGCTCATCCAACTCCTCCTTCTAGCGCGATCAAGGTCCCCTACAAATACTGAACAAACTGGTCTACGACAAAGGAACTTCCCTTTCATCTCCATCAGTAAATAACATTCTGTAAACTAGATTTCCTGCACAAGAGTTAGCAGTAACAAAGTGATGGATCTTCATAGCAGCAAGATCAAGTCTCTGTGGGACTAACAATGTATCATTAGGAGCAACAGAAAGGCCCAAAGCAGCAACAATGCGTGCAACAATAATGCCTCCATAAATGGGTCCCCTAGCAGCTAAGCGACGAGCAATGAGAGCACCGAGGTTGTACTTTCTACTAACATCAAGTGCAGTAGCTAGAAAAGCTAAATGATAATTAGAAATACTACTAGTATTCTCCCTACCAAGAATGCTGGTGGCAAGATAGTAAGCAAAGTATCTAATAGCTGGGAGTTGAATGTTCCTTATCTTGCCACGCTGGGCTGTGTGGTCATCATCATTGGTCACCCCTCAGTACAGCTCTAGCAAATCAGCGGGTCGGTTCTGAATCTTCTTTATTGTCCCAAACATGGCAATACCTAGGATGCTGCAAAATCTCTCCAAAGACATGGTGATAGACTTATCATAAATTTTAAATGCAATAGATGGCTTGAAGGCGAAGTTAGAAAATTTAAAGCTCTCAACAAAAATCTTTGTGGGCATAGCATATTGGTTACTCTCATCAAGCATGTATGTAGTCAAACCAACCCTGTCAACAAGTAGTAAGAAATCCTCAAGGATCCCTGCATCACTCAAAAAGTTAGTACAAGGGAAAGTTGATGGATGTGCATCTCCATCATCCCCCTCATCGCCATTGTTCGGGACATAAGGTCTTCATTGTAGGATGTCCTGAATTGAGTAGTTAATCTTGAAGGCCTTGATGACCGTGGTGCTTCTCTCTCAAAGACTTCTCCATAAGTGTGATTATCTATTTCCCTTTTCTGAAATTTTTAAGCAAACCTCATAAAAATGATTTTGAGACAAACAAATGGAGGGGACTACTATAGGGAGTTGCAAGAGGGCTAACATGCATCAAAATAACTTATCTAAGCAATAGAACAAGCATGCAAACTCATTAAACCTGTCACCTATAGTGCTAAAATACTTAAGAAATACTCCACTAAACAAAATTCTACTTGGACAATCGAAGGAGTCACATACCGGAGAACAAATGCTCCAAAACTCAGCAGCAAAGATGGGCTGAGCAAGGAGATCAAAAATCGCGAGCAAGAACAGCAAGAACATGGGTTTGAGCAATAGAGTGGTGTTTTTTCGGGAGAGAGAGTGGAGTGGCAGGTGGAAGAATAAGTGGAGGGCCAGGGGGCCCCACACCATGCCACGACGTGGCCTAGATTGGACCGCGCCACCATGTGGTGTGGTGGCATGGTGGGTCCCCCTGGGGTGTCCCAGGTGCCTCTCTGCCCCATTTTTGATGTAAAAATTTAAAAACAATTTTCTGGAATTTTTTGAGAAACTTCATTTTCGAGGATTTTCATAAATTGACAAAAGATTAAAAACTTCACAAAATGAATATGGAATGATGGAAAACAAATTCAAACCAAGTCTACAGCAGCTCTAAGATACTCTAATATGCAACTAAATAGCAGAAACAAAAAGTGAACAAGATGGAAACATGAGTAAATAAAAGTAAATGCGGTGAAAACATAGTTTTGTTCATTCAAAAACCGCTTTGTTAACAAGGTTGATCAAGTCTTGCTACCAAAACAATTTTCTATGAAACAAAACTTTGCATTTCACTAAATGATTATGTTACCTCGACCTTGATAGGCATAGTCCCAACCATAACAATTTTAAACTCTTCCTTGGGCTTTAGCCTTGAACAATAAATTTCTCCAACTTTAATGGTCTCAATATTTTTGATTGAATTTAGACCATATTTTCTATCAATCTTCTTGGGAAAATAAACCATGTGCTCCTTATCATTAACATTAAAAGTTACTTTCCCTTGGTTACAATCAATAACAGCACCTGCAGTGTTAAGAAAAGGTCTCCCAAGAATAATAGACATATTATCATCTTCAGGCATTTCCAACACAACAAAGTCAGTTAATATCAAACAATTATTAGCCACTTGAATAGGAACATCCTCACATATACCAATAGGAATAGTAGTGGACTTATCAGCCATTTGCAAAGATATATCAGTTGATATCAAATTTTCTAGATCAAGTCTCTTATAGAGAGAAAAAGGCATGACACTAACTCCGGCTCCCAAATCACACAAAGTAGTTCTAACATAGTTATTTTTAATAGAGCAAGGAATAGTTGGTATACCTGGATCTCCAAGCTTCTCTGGAACCTTGCCATTGAAAGAATAATTAGCAAGCAAAGTGGAAATTTCCTCACTAGGAATCTTCCTCTTGTTAGAAACAATATCCTTCATATACTTTGAATAAGGAGGCATTTTAATAGCTTCAGTCAAAGGAATTTGCAAAAACAAAGGTTTCATCCATTCACAAAACCTGTTATAGTGTTCTTCTTCCTTGGATTTGTGTTTCTTACCAGGAAAAGGCATTGGTTTTTGCACCCAAGATTCTCTCTCACTACCATGTTTATTGGCAATGAAATCCTCCTTGGTGTACTTTGCATTCTTAGCAAGCTTTTCTGGTTCCTCCTTTACTTCTTCTTTATCAGAAGCATTACCGCTTTCAGTTTCAGCATCAGAAATATAAACACTATTAGGATCCTTACCTTTTTCAGACGATTCTGCAACTGTTTTATGCTTCTTCTTATTTTCTTGGAAAGAGTACCATTACCTGTAGCACGTTGAGAATCCTGCTCGATCCTCTTAGGATGTCCTTCAGGATATAAAGGATCCTGAGTAGAAGCACCACTTCTAGTGCTTATTTCACAAGTATGTTTTTCTCTAGAAGCGTTAACTAACAAATCTTTTTGCACCTTAGTGAGTTGATCAATTTGAGTATGAACCATTTGGAAATGTTTAACAAGCATCTTAACATCATTGGAGGTTCTCTCCACAATATCATGCAACTTATTAATAGCTCTAGAGTTCTCCAACGGATGATTCTGAACCCTTTTATTAAAGTTATCTTGCTTAACAATAAAATTATCAAACTCATCTAAGCATTGATCAGGAGGTTTAGAGTAAGGAATATCTCTATTATCAAAGTGTTGGAGAGAGTGCACCTCAATAGTAGAGGAGCGAGGGATTGGCTTACATAATTCTTCTATAGGTGTTAGATTCTTCACATCTTCAGATTTAATACCCTTCTCCTTAAGAGATTTCTTGGCTTCTCTCATCACTTCATCATTTAATTCAATCATTCCCCTCTTCTTTGGTGTTGGCGCTGGTGTTGGCTTAGATATATTCCAATCATCATAATTCCGGCTTATTTTAGCCATTAATTCTTCAGCTTCAGCAGGAGTTCTTTTCCTTAAAACACAACCAGCACAACTATCCAGGTATGTCCTAGATTTAACATTTAGTCCATTATAAAATATATCAAGGAATTCATTTTTAGGTAATGGCTATCTAGGCAGTGCTCTAATTAAAGAACAAAACCTTGCCCATGATTCAGGCAGTTTCTCTCCTTTTACCTGTTCAAAGTCAAAGATTTTCTGCAAAGCAGCATGTTGAGCACTAGTAGGAAAATATTTCTGAAAGAAAGCATTAACCAAAGCAATAGGACTATCAACAGATCCAGGAGACAGATTATTAAACCAAGTTTTAGCTTCACCTTTCAATGCGAAAGAGAAAATCTTAGCAACAAAGTAAGTGCGCAACTTAATATCATCAAAAAATAAGTTACTCAAAGCAGAGAGCTCATTCATATGTCCCATAGCACTTTCATTTTCAGTACCACAAAAAGGTTCTTTCTCAACAATAGATATGTAAGATAAATCTAAAGAGAAATCATAATCCTTATCACTAATGTTTATGGGAGACGTATCAAACTTAGCATCAGGAGACAACTTATATCTAACAGCGCGTCTTGTAAGAAGATCTCTAATAGCACTAGCATCGCTAGTAGCATGAATTTCATCAATAAACTCATCATTGAGTTCAATATAAGCTTCCTCAAGATCATCACTAGGACATTCTCTAGACTCAGGTGAACTAACAAGTGTAACAGTGTTTCCCATTTGTTTAGTCATAGCAATTATAGCATCTAGGAAGGAACCTAATGAACCACTCTCATCAATCACAGTAGAAACATCATCAAAATTATCAGAAGCATTTTCAAACTCAGCAGAAGTAGTAACATGTGCATGTGGTGGTGTAAGCAACTTACTCATCACAGATGGTGAATCAAGAGCAACAGAGGTGTTCAGAGTTGTACCTTGATACGTCTCAAACGTATCTATAATTTTTGATGCTCCATGCTTGTTTATACACCATTTGCTTTGTATTTTGTTACACTTCATGGCGTTTTTATGCATTTTCTAGAACAAACCTATTAATGAGACGCCATAGTGTCAGTTCCCTATTTTCTGCAGTTTTTGTGTTTCAGAAAAGCTACACAGGAAATATTCTCGGAATTGGATGAAACAAAAGCCAAAGTTCCTATTTTTCCTGAAGCGTGAAAGAGTCCAAAGCAGAGACGGGGGAGTTGATACGGCCATTTTGCATCACTATTTTGTATCATAATTTACTGTTATTCATTGATATATTTCATATTTAGAGATGATACTTATGTTGTTTCCTCTGTTTTTACATGTTTGATGATCGTTGGAGGATTTGCTGTCGGAGTCAGGATTCTGCTGGAAAAGGACCGTCAAGACACCATATTTCGGAAGATCAGGAAAATTCCAAAAAAATACCAGAAAATTATATTTTGCCGAAAGACTCAGGAAGCCAGAAGGAGGAGGCAAGAGGAGCCAGGGGGTAGGCTCACACGTAGGGGGCGCGGCCTGGCCCCTGGCCGCGCCGGCCTACTGTGAGGCCACCCTGGCCCGCTTCAGGTCTCGCCCATGCGCGTACTTCATCGTCCCCGAAAACCTAAGTCAGGGGGGCTCAGAGATAGACACCACCGCCTCTGCGGGGCAGAAAAAACCAGAGAGAGAAAAGCTCTCCGGTAGGCAGAAATCTGCCGGGGAAATTCCTTCCCGGAGAGAGGAGATCGTCGCCATCGTCATCACCATCGCACCGGACTTCATCAGGATCATCATCATCATCTCCATCACCAGCACCTTCATCTCCACCATCACCACGCCATCCCGCTGTAACATCTTGAGTTGGATCTTGTTAAATTCTTAGGAGAAACTTTCCCAGTGTTGATTACTCTTATGGTTGATGCTATTGAGTGGAACCATTGAATCAAGGCTTATGTTCAGATTGTTATTTACCATTATTTCACCTCTGATCATGATCCATATGATGTCTCGTGAGTAGTTCATTTAGTTCTTGAGGACATGGGAGAAGTCAAGTCGTTAGTAGTGGAATTATGTTGAGTAATATTTAATGGTTTGATATTTATTTGTTGTGGTGCTATTTCACGTGTGGTGTCATGTGAACGTCGACTACATGATACTTCACCATTTATGGGCCTAGTGAGATGCATTGTGTATTTGGCTACCAATTGTGGGGTTGCTGGAGTGACAAAAACCTAAACCTCCATTGGGAAACCATTGCACCAGGGAGCGTAGGATCTTAGTGTTTAAGGCTGTGGTTAGATTTATCTTAATTACTTTCTTGTATTTACGGATGCTTGCAAGGGGTATAATCACAAGTGTGTATTCATCCTAGTAAGGGTAGTGCGCTAGCACAGGTTCACCCCCATAACACTTATCAAACCAGTAAAGATTATTTAGCGGTATGAAGCGAAAGCACTTGACAGAAACTCCCGTGTGTCCTCAAGAACGTTTGGTCGTCATAAGTTACACAACCAGCTTGTCCTTTGCTCTAGAAAGGATTGGGCCACTTGCAGCAATTATTGTTATTGTCTTTTATTTACTCGTATTTTATTTACTTGCATTACCAAACACCCCTGAAAACCCGTTTGCTAGTATTTACAGTGAATCCTTGATCAAAACCACTTGTCAACACCTTCTGCTCCTCGTTGGGTTCGACACTCTTATTTATCGAAAGTACTACGATACACCCCCTATACTTGTGGGTCATCAAGACTATTTTTTGGCGCCGTTGCCGGGGAGTGAAGCGCTATTGAAGAGTGGAATTGGTAAAGGTAACCGTCGCTGTGAGTATTGTTTTTATTTTTGTCTTTTACTTTTATTTTATTTTGCTATGGAGAATTCTCCATTTGGTTTTCTATTTGGGAACACTTCTACCACTGCTACACATGTGGATGAACCACCACCACCACCACCTGCTCAATTAGACCCTTTTAAAATACCTATGAAAATTGTTGAGCGTGTTAGGGATAACTGCTATTCAGGAGATGGAACTGTCCATCCGGGTGATCACTTACTTTTTTTACATGAATTATGCGAGTTGTTCAAGTGTGCAGGTATTTCACCGAGCCAGGTCAAGAGGAAGCTATTCTCTTTATCATTGAAAGGCAGAGCTGAGGAGTGGTATCGGCTGCTTAAAGATGGTCCATCTATTGCATGGGAGGAAATTGTGCCTTTCTTTTATTCCAAGTTTTATCCTCCAAGTGAAATTCATAAAGATCGTAATCGGATATATAACTTTTGGCCTCATGATGGAGAGAGTATTGCCCAAGCGTGGGGGAGATTGAAGTTACTAATGCTCAAATGTCCCATTCATGAGCTCCCCAATAATATTGTTATTGATAATTTTTATGCACGGCTTGCTCTTCCTGATAAGGATTATTTGGATGCCTCCTGTTTTGGATCATTCACTCATATGAAGGAAGATGCTAAGTGGAATCTCCTTGACCGTATCCAAGAAAATGCTGAAGGATGGTAAAATGACAAAGGTAGGAAGTCGGGTATAAATTATGATTATGAATGCATTAAAACTTTTATGGGAACCGATGTCTTTCATAGTGTTAGCATTGCTTATGGTCTTGATTCTCAAATACTTGCTAATTGTCTTAAGGCTTTTGCCTCTTATCTTGATGTTCCGAAGAAAGATTGGAACAAATATCATGCGCCTTATAAAGATTCTATTAGCCATATTCCTGCTGCAGCTACTAAAGTTTTTACTGTTGATAGCATTGTGCCTGAACCTTATTTTGAGAGGACACCTTTCCCTGCTAAGGTAAAAGAGTATTCTACTTTGGTAAGTGTGTCTAACAAAAGTCCTAAGAAAGCTATAGAGCCTGATGAGCAAATTACTATTAAGTCTCCTGTAGCTATATTGAAGGACCTTGTTACTAAAGATGTAGGGGATGAATATATTCTCTTTTGTGAAGATGCTTCTAACATTATCTCTCATCCTAAAAGGCATAGGAAAACAAGTGTTCCTATTATTTCTGTCAGGATTGGTGATCATTGCTATTATGGTTTATGTGACATTGGTGCTAGTGCAAGTGCCATTCCTTTAGAGCTTTACCAAGAAATTATGCATGAGATTGGCGCTTGTGAACTTGAAGATATTGATGTTGTTGTTCAGCTTGCTAACAGAGAGACTGTTTGGCCTCTGGGTATTGTTCGAGATGTGGAAGTTCTTTGCGGTAAGACCAAATATCCCACTGATTTCCTAGTACTTGGTAAGGAGGCTAGTAAAACTTGTCCTGTTATTTTTGGTAGACCCTTTTTGAATACTTGTGGTGCTGTGATAGACTGTAAGAAGGAGAAAATTTTCACTAAGTTTAATGGAGAGTCTTATGAGTTTAATTTTTCTAAGTTTGCTAAGACTTCTTATGAAAATGACATGCCTGATGAAAATTTTCGAGTTGAACAGCTTGCTTCTGTTGCTCTTGCCCCTAATAATGCTTTGCAGCAATTCATGGAGGACCATGAAAGTGATGTTTACAGGAAGGAAAGAGAAGAGATTGACGATATTTTCCTTCGTCAACAACCATTAATCAAGCACAATTTATCAGTGGAGGATCTTGCTACCACTTTGCCACCTAAGGAAGATCCTATTTTTGAATTAAAACCTTTACCTGATGATCTTAAATATGCTTATATAGATGATAAGAAAATATATCCTGTTATTATTAGTTCTAAGCTTTCAGGAAAGGAAGAAGAAAGGTTATTGGAGATATTGAGGAAACATCGAGGAGCTATGGGATATACTCTCGATGATTTAAAAGGGATTTGCCCTAGTTTATGTAAGCATGCTATTAATATGGTGGACGATGCGAAGCCAGTTGTTGAACATCAACGCCGCTTAATTCCCAAGATGAAGGAAGTGGTAAGAAATGAGGTATTGAAGCTCCTTGATGCTGGTATTATTTATCCTATTGCTGATAGTAAATGGGTTAGTCCTGTTCATTGTGTTCCTAAGAAAGGAGGTATGACTGTTGTGCCTAATGAGAATAACGAGCTTATTCCTCAAAGGGTAGTAGTTGGTTATAGGATGTGCATTGACTATAGAAAAGTTAACAAGGTTACTAAGAAAGATCATTATCCTTTACCATTTATAGATCAGATGTTAGAGAGGTTATCTAAGAAGACGCACTT
The DNA here is from genome assembly GCA_007115705.1 of Dactylis glomerata. Classification (NCBI taxonomy): domain Eukaryota; kingdom Viridiplantae; phylum Streptophyta; class Magnoliopsida; order Poales; family Poaceae; genus Dactylis; species Dactylis glomerata. The sequence continues at coordinate 997,961 of QXEO01000129.1, forward strand.
TTGTTTTCTTGATGGCTATTCCGGTTTCTCTCAGATTGCTGTTAAACTGGAAGATCAAGAGAAAACCACTTTTACTTGTCCTTATGGAACTTATGCTTATAGACGCATGCCTTTTGGTTTATGCAATGCTCCTGCTACTTTTCAAAGATGCATGTCTGCTATTTTTCATGGCTTTTGTGAAGAAATTGTGGAGGTTTTCATGGACGACTTCTCCATCTATGGAACTTCTTTTGATAATTATTTGCACAATCTTGATAAAGTTTTGCAGAGGTGTGAAAAAACTAATCTTGTTCTTAATTGGGAGAAATGCTACTTTATGATAAATGAAGAAATTGTCCTTGGACATAAAATTTCCGAAAGAGGTATTGAAGTTGACAGAGCAAAAGTTGAGGCAATTGAGAAAATGCCCTGTCCCAGAGATGTTAAAGGTATTCGTAGTATTCTTGGTCATGCTGGTTTCTATAGGAGGTTTATTAAAGATTTCTCTAAGATTTCAAAGCCTCTTACTAATCTTCTTCAAAAAGATGTACCATTTGTCTTTGATGATGATTGTAAGGAAGCTTTTGAAACTCTTAAGAAGGCTTTAACTATTGCTCCTATTGTTCAACCACCTGATTGGAATTTACCCTTTGAAATTATGTGTTATGCTAGTGATTTTGCTGTTGGTGCTGTTCTTGGACAACACATAGATAATAAGTTAAATGTTATTCATTATGCTAGTAAGACTCTTGATGTTGCTCAGAAGAATTATGCTACTACTGAGAAAGAGTTTCTTGCTGTTGTTTTTGCATGTGATAAGTTTAGACCTTACATTGTTGATTCTAAAGTTACTATTCATACTGATCACGCTGCTATTAGATATCTTATGATTAAGAAGGATGCTAAGCCTAGGCTTATTAGATGGGTGTTGCTTTTACAAGAGTTTGATTTGCATATTGTAGATAGGAAAGGTGCTAAAAATCTTGTGGCTGACAATTTGTCTAGATTGGAAAACATTTCTTTTGATCCTATTCCTGTTAATGATAGTTTTCCAAATGAACAGTTGGCTGCAATAAACGTAACTTCACGAGACCTTCCTTGGTATGCTGATTATGCTAACTTTATTGTTTCCAAGTATTTGCCTCCAATCTTTACAGCTCAGCAAAGAAGGAAATTCTTTTATGATTTGAGGCATTATTTTTGGGATGACCCACACTTATATAAAGAAGGAGTTGATGGTATTATGAGAAGATGTGTTCCGGAATATGAGCAACAAGAAATATTGAGAAAATGCCATGGAAGCGCTTATGGTGGACATCATGCTGGAGATAGAACCGCACAAAAGGTTCTACAATCAGGTTTTTATTGGCCAACCCTCTTTAAAGATGCTAGAAGGTATGTTTTATCTTGCGATGAATGTCAAAGAGTAGGTAATATTTCTAGACGCAATGAAATGCCTATGAGTTACACTCTTGTTATTGAACCATTTGATTATTGGGGATTTGACTTTATGGATCCTTTTCCTCCTTCAAAAGGCTATACTCACATACTTGTTGCTGTTGATTATGTTACTAAATGGGTAGAAGCCATACCTACAAAGAGTGCCGACGGTGAGACCTTGTTAAAAATGCTTAAGGATGTTATTTTTCCTAGGTTTGGTGTGCCTAGATATCTTATGACTGATGGAGGTTCTCATTTTATTCATTGTGGTTTTAGAAAAACTCTTGCTAGATATGATGTTAATCATAGAATTGCTTCTTGATACGTCTCCAACGTATCTATAATTTTTTATGCTCCATGCTTGTTTTTACACCATTTGCCTAATGTTTCGTTACACTTCGTGGCACTTTTATGCATTTTCCGGAACTAACCTACTAACAAGTTGCCACAGTGCCAGTTCCCTGATTTCTGCTGTTTTTGTGTTTCAGAAGTGATACACAGGAAATATTCTCGGAATTGGACGAAACAAGTTCCTGAAGTCTTATTTTCCCCGGAAGCTTCCAGAGATCCGAAGAGAAGTAGGAGGGGGGCCACAGGGGCCCCACACACCAGGCTGGCGCGGCCTAGGCCCTGGCCGCGCCGCCATGGTGTGAGGACACCTAGGTCCACCTCTGACATCGCCCCTTCGCCTATAAAGACCCCCCGACGGAAAAAACCTAAGTACCCGATCAATTTTCCAGAACACATCGCGATCCGCCGCCGCCGTTGACCCGAAGATGGGGAGGGTCCAGAAGCTCTTCCCGACACCCTGCCGGAGAGGGGAATCGCCACCGGAGGTCTTCTTCATCGCCATGCTTGCCTCCGGAGCAATGAGTGAGTAGTCTACCTTGGACTATGGGTCCATAGCAGTAGCTAGATGGTTGTCTTCTCCACCATGTGCTTCATGTTTAGATCTCATGAGCTGTCCTACATGATTGAGATCACCGTTATGTAATTCTACATGTTTGGTTTGTTGGGATCCGATGAATATTGGTGTTATGATTGAGTTGCTGTGCTGAATATTATCTTATGTTATCTCTATGTTATTTATGATCTTGCATGCTCTCCGTTGTTAGTAGCTATCTTGGCCGAGTAGTTGCTAGTGACTCCAAGAGGGGGTATTTATGCTCGATAGTGGGTTCATGCCTCTATTTAACCTGGGGGAGTGACAAAAACCTCTAAGGTTGTAGATGTGCTGTTGCTACTAGGGAGAAAACAACATTCATATGCTTAAGGGCATATGCTTTGTTTACATTACACACTTTGCTTAATGTAATTATCTGTTGTTCGCAACTTAATACTTGTGGAGTTCTCGGATTGATTCGCCACAAGTGGATTATTAGTCATAGATGCTGTTGGATGGCGGTCTATGTATTTTGTTGTAATGCCCAGAGTAAATCTCATAGTGATCTTCTTGACATATCACGTTTATCTTTATTCTATCAATTGCCCAACTGTAATTTGTTTACCCAGCATGTGTTATTTATCTTATGGAGAGACACCACTAGTGAACTATGGACCCCGGTCCTATTTCCATCATATTGCTATCACTTGTTTACTTTACTCGCACTGTTTACTTTACTCGCATACTATCATCACTTTCCACTCGATACGATCATACCCTTTGTTTCAAGCAACCCGGTGAGATTGACAACCTCATCGCAAGTTGGGAACAAAGTACTTGGTTGTGTTGTGTGCAGGTTCCGCGTTGCAGCTAGCAAGCAAAGCTTGGATGAGGCGCCATATATAAATTGTCCGAAGCTGTCGCAAACTAGCAAGCATCACCTTCAGTCGTATTGTCTGCTTTTCTCCTGATCGACATAAACCTTGGTTTCTTACTGAGGGAAAAACTTGCTGCTATATACATCAAACCTTAATCTTGGGGTTCCCAACAATCTTGCAATCAAGCCTTTTTCTGGCGCCATTGCCGGGGAAGAGTGGAAGACTTCTGCGAGGGGAGTTCTTCGCACACACATCCTTTACTTTGTTATTGTTTTGCTTTACTTTATTTATTTTACCTGCATCGTTTTATATCAAAAACCCCAAAAAAATTAGAATCCTTGGTAGTTGTTTTTACTTGTTTACTTTCGTTTTGCTGAAATGGCCAATCCTGAAAACACCAAGTTGTGTGATTTTACTAGCACGAACAATAGTGATTTTATGTGCACTCCTATTGCACCACCTGCTCCTGCTGCAAACTTTTATGAGATTAAGCCTGCTTTATTGAACCTTGTTATGAAAGAGCAATTTTCTGGTGCTAGTACTGAAGATGCTGCAGCTCATCTCAACAATTTTGTTGAGCTATGTGAGATGCAGAAATATAAGGATGTAGAAAGTGATATTATTAAGCTCAAGTTGTTTCCTTTTTCTTTGAGAGGAAAAGCTAAAGATTGGTTGCTGTCTTTGACTAAGAATAGTATTGATTCATGGGCTAAGTGTAAGGATGCTTTTATTGGTAGATACTATCCTCCTGCTAAGATTATATCTCTGCGTAGCAATATTATGAAATTTACTCAGTTTGATAATGAACATGTTGCTCAAGCTTGGGAAAGAATGAAATCTATGATAAAGAATTGCCCCACTCATGGACTGACTACTTGGATGATTGTCCAAACTTTTTATGCAGGACTGAATTTTTCTTCGAGGAACCTACTTGATCCAGCTGCTGGAGGCACTTTTATGTCCCTCACCTTGGGTGCCGCAACAAAGCTACTTGACAACATGATGGTAAATTATTCTGAATGGCACACCGAGAGAGCTCCACAAGGTAAGAAGGTAAATTCTGTTGAGGAAACCTCTTCCTTGAATGATAAGATTGATACCATTATGGCTATGCTTGCTAATGATAGGACTCATGTTGATCCTAATAATGTTCCTTTAGCCTCTCTGGTTGCTCAAGAAGAGCATGTTGATGTGAATTTCATTAGAAATAATAATTTTAACAACAATGCTTATAGGAACAATTTTGCTAGTAACAATTATAGGCCGTATCATCCTACCAATGGTAATGGTTATGGTAATTCTTATGGTAATTCCTACAACAACACTAGGGCCGCGCCCTCCGAGCTTGAGGTAATGCTCAAGGACTTCATCGGTAAGCAAACTGCTTTTAACAAGTCTGTTGAGGAAAAGTTAGGCAAAATTGATATTCTTGCTTCTAAAGTTGATAGCCTTGCTCATGATGTTGAACTTCTGAAATTAAAAGTGTTGCCTAATGATGTGAAAGAGAACAATGTTTTTGCTACCGCTAATGCTATTCAAGTTGGAATTGATGAAAATATTAGATTGTTAGCGCAATTGCATGCCAGGTGGGAAAGAGAAGATGAGATGGCTAGAGAAATGAAGGTATGTACTATTACTACCTCTAATGATGTTGCTCCTAATGCTAGCAATCCTCTTACTTTGATTGGGGTAGAGAAAACTCCCACTCCTTGTGTTAAAAAGCCTAAAACTGCCAAAACTTTTTCTCAAAAGAGTGCTGAAATTTTTTGGAGTGTAGGAGAAGATAGCTCTACTTCTTTTAATTATTTTGATGTTGATGGCTGCAATATATATGAAGTTATTTTGTTCTTGCAAAAGCTTGCTTTGACTCCCAATGCTAGTTCTTTAAATGTTGCTTTTACTAAGCATATTACCAATGCTCTCATAAAAATTAGGGATGAAAAGTTGAAGCAAAAAGCCTCTGTTCCCAAGAAGTTAGAAGATGGTTGGGAACCCATCATTAATATGCAAGTTAATGGTTTTGATTGCCATGCTTTATGTGATCTAGGTGCTAGTATTTCTATTATGCCTAGAATGATTTATGACATACTTGATTTACCACCGCTTGAAAAGTGTTATTATGATGTTCCTATTGCTAATGTTGCTAAGAAGAAACCTTTGGGGAGGATTAATGATGTTCTTATTGTGGTTAACAATAACCTTGTTCCCGTTGATTTTCTTGTTATGGACATTGAATGCCATGCTTCATGTCCTATTATTTTGGAAAGACCCTTTCTTCGAACTGTAGGTGCCATCATTGATATGAGAGAAGGCACCATCAAATATCAATTTCCACTCAAGAAAGGTATGGAACACTTCCCTAGGAAAAGAAAGAAATTACTTTTTGACTCTATTCTTAGAGCAAATTATGAGCTTGATGCTTCATCACTTGATGTTACTTGATTCGCAATTTTCTGCGCCCAGCTCAAAGGCGTTAAAGAAAAGCACTCTTGGAAGATAACCCAATGTTTTATTTTCAGTACTTTTTCTTTTATTTGAGTCTTGGAAGTCATTACTACTATAATGACCGCTCCTTATCCTTTTTATTTTGTTTTTGTGCCAAGAGAAGCCTCTAATTCGAGTGAGGTAAAGATTTGGGGATGTTGCTGTCCTGAAACTGTTTTCGGTGCTGCACCGTAAAAATTCGTATAAATTCTCTGGATATCTTTTGGACCTGCGATTTCCTGTGCATATGACCCAGGTTATATCCAAACTTTCGTTAGTTGAACACTTTTTTATTTGAGCAACAGAAAACCCCTAAAAAATTCGACCTTTGTCAGCTGTTCTGTTTTGACAGATTTCTGCCAATATTTGTGTTTGCCGCTTTATCGCTTTCTTTTGAGTTCTTTTGATCATAGAACTTGTGGGGAAGTTGCTACAGTAGTATTTGCTATATATGTCGTGGTTTTTGGTTGAAACCTGAAGCAAAAAGAGGTTAATTATATGTTATGCTACACTAATGTTGCTAATAGATTTGTGTTTAGTTTTGTATGAAGGAAGTTTTCAAGTGTAGGGATTGGAGAATGATGAGATGAGTTGAAGAATGGACAAAAGCTCAAGCTTGGGGATGCCCATGCATCATCCCAAGAAATATCCAAGAAGTACAAGCATCAAAGCTTGGGGATGCCCCCGAGGCACCCCTTCTTCATCGGCAAAAATCAGGTCACCTTTCAAAACACTATATTTTTATTGCTTCATGCACTATGTGTTTTTCTTGGAGCGTCAGTTGTTTTAGTTTTATTAGTTAGTTTAGTTTGTTTGCTGCAATAAATGGTTGGACCCCAACAAATTTCCTTTGGAGGAGATGTACTCGTTTTCATTTGCCAAGAACACTCCGTTTTTTTTTCATTCTTACAATTTCACCGAGTGTTCTTCTTTTTCCGCTACTACTTTTGGTTTTTGTTTTTGCCTTGATTTGCGTTCAGACCTTGTCATATATTTTCATCAAGGTGTATTTTTTGCCTCTGATCTTTATTGGTTTTCATCAAAAGAGGTGTCTATAAAAATTTCAAATGGTGTTGGAAAAGAGAAAAAGCTTTATGCAAAAAAGTGGTACAAGAAGGAGCTTGTGTAGACTGCGGCTTAGGCTTTTTCATGTCATGCTTGATGTATTTTTGATAGTATGCTTAGTGGTTTTGCTGTAGCATGACTTGTCTCAAACAATTGAGATTGCTTAATGAGCCTTTGAAAAAATCATGCGTTGTTTTTAATTGTATGGAAGCATTATTTTGGTTTTCTCCTTGATGCTTTATTTGGGTTGACGTGGCGCATGCTCACACATGTTAGACTCTTACAAAGTCGCCAATAGCCTCTATGATCATTTAGTTTTTGACTTTTGATGCCATCTATGCTTCTTTTAATGTCGCTTTGTCGCTTTGCATGATTATGGCCATTATTGCTCTCTTAGTTGGTCGCTCCCAGTCTTTTGCTAGCCCTCGCTTTGTACTGAGTATGAGCTCTACTCGTGCATCCAACTCCTAAAAGCCAAAGTTTTCCAAAGTGTCCACCATACATACCTACTAGAAATTTGCTATTCCAAGTAAATTTGACTTGCTTTTATTTTCTCTTCAAATTAAACTTTTATCAGTGTTATGCAAAATTCGGTCAGTAAAGCTCTCACGAACCGGAAGGCACACTTTACTTTTTCCTGTTCTTAAAAATTTGACATTGTGGTCTCTTATGTTGAGTTGTTATGCTTGCAAGTTGTAAGTTGGAGACTAGCCCAGCCATGCAGTCATGGGCAAGCTTTCAACATTGCACTTCTTATTTGAGTTGATATCGTGATCTTTTGTTTATGGATGCCCGCGGTGTGAAATAAATTGGGAATCTTGTGGGGATCATGGAGTTTGTATATGTGTTAGGGAAACGCCGGGCCGCTAATCTAAGCCATGCATAATTCGTGGTGGAAATTTGCAGCATACCCATGGTGAACATTCGACGACGCATCTCACAATAAAAAGCTAAACAAATGGCAAATAAAAGAGATGTCGAGGTGTTCATTGTCTGCTTGTCCTGTCATTTTGATGTGGGCTTGTTCCATGTCATCGGGCACGGAGGTACCCCATTGGCGGTTCTCAATGATATGCATATAATTACAATGACAAGGGCCTTGCTTGGGACTCTAAGTAAAGTAGCATGAGGTTTGGGTACTCGTATTCACGGGACACGAGGTTTTCAACTTATGATTTGTCAAGCATATGCATCATAATTATTCTCGCATTAACTTTAACCATTCAAGATGCTTATGATGGGGGCAATGAGAGCTCAAAGCCGGTAAGTACCATAATTTTTTAAGGTTATAAAACTTGCAATCACTGCTTCCCTCTGCGAAGGGCCTTTCTTGTACTTTTATGTTGAGTCACCACCTTCTATCTTTATGCACCATTAAGAGAGCATAGTTGTCATTCTTAGTATAATATGCATTGTCCAAAAGTTTTCATTGATTGATTCATATTGTTGGTTTCACTTGTTCTCAAATTATTTGTATCTAGTCGCCCTCTTAAACTTTGAGGTGTCCTATGCATTTATGTTTTGCTCTCTATGAAGGACAAGCTGAAAACCATTTGTATGTTTTTCCTTATGATTTGAACAGACGTTTGACTTTCATTGTTTCATTTTCATGATCTTTTGTTTGTGTTCATTTGCATGTTTACAACATGGTTGCTAAGTTCTTATTGTCAAGATTATATCTTTCATGCCCATGTTTTAAGTTCTTATGATCCCAGCTCACAAATGCTTACATACATGATCAAGTTTGTGTAGGTGCATGTCACCTCAAGAATTATTCTTTTGTTATCACTTACCTACTCGAGGACGAGCAGGAGTTAAGCTTGGGGATGCTTGATACGTCTCCAACGTATCTATAATTTTTGATGCTCCATGCTTGTTTTTACACCATTTGCCTAATGTTTCGTTACACTTCGTGGCACTTTTATGCATTTTCCGGAACTAACCTACTAACAAGTTGCCACAGTGCCAGTTCCCTGTTTTCTGCTGTTTTTGTGTTTCAGAAGTGATACACAGGAAATATTCTCAGAATTGGACGAAACAAGTTCCTGAAGTCTTATTTTTCCCGGAAGATTCCAGAGATCCGAAGAGAATAGGAGGGGGGAGGGGGGCCACAGGGGCCCCACACACCAGGCTGGCGCGGCCTAGGCCCTGGCCGCGCCGCCATGGTGTGAGGGCACCTGGGTCCACCTCTGACATCGCCCCTTCGCCTATAAAGACCCCCCGACGGAAAAAACCTAAGTACCCGATCAATTTTCCAGAACACATCGCGATCCGCCGCCGCCGTCGACCCGAAGATCGGGAGGGTCCAGAAGCTCTTCCCGGCACCCTGCCGGAGAGGGGAATCGCCACCGGAGGTCTTCTTCATCACCATACTTGCCTCCGGAGCGATGAGTGAGTAGTCTACCTTGGACTATGGGTCCATAGCAGTAGCTAGATGGTTGTCTTCTCCACCATGTGCTTCATGTTTAGATCTCATGAGCTGCCCTACATGATTGAGATCACCGTTATGTAATTCTACATGTTTGGTTTGTTGGGATCCGATGAATATTGGTGTTATGATTGAGTTGCTATGCTGAATATTATCTTATGTTATCTCTATATTGTTTATGATCTTGCATGCTCTCCGTTGTTAGTAGCTATCTTGGTCGAGTAGTTGCTAGTGACTCCAAGAGGGGGTATTTATGCTTGATAGTGGGTTCATGCCTCTATTTAACCTGGGGGAGTGACAGAAACCTCTAAGGTTGTAGATGTGCTGTTGCTACTAGGGAGAAAACAACATTCATATGCTGAAGGGCATATGCTTTGTTTACATTACACACTTTGCTTAATGCAATTATCTGTTGTTCGCAACTTAATACTTGTGGAGTTCTCGGATTGATTCTCCACAAGTGGATTATTAGTCATAGATGCAGTTGGATGGCGGTCTATGTATTTTGTTGTAATGCCCAGAGTAAATCTCATAGTGATCTTCTTGACATATCACGTTTATCTTTATTCTATCAATTGCCCAACTGTAATTTGTTTACCCAGCATGTGTTATTTATCTTATGGAGAGACACCACTAGTGAACTGTGGACCCCGGTCCTATTTCCATCATATTGCTATCACCTGTTTACTTTACTCGCACTGTTTACTTTACTTGCATACTATCATCACTTTCCACTCGATACGCTCATACCCTTTGTTTCAAGCAAACCGATGAGATTGACAACCTCATCGCAAGTTGGGAACAAAGTACTTGGTTGTGTTGTGTGCAGGTTCCGCGTTGCAGCTAGCAAGCAAAGCTTGGACGTTGTCCGAAGCTGTCGCAAACTAGCAATCATCACCTTCAGTCGTATTGTCTGCTTTTCTCTTGATCGACATAAACCTTGGTTTCTTACTGAGGGAAAAACTTGCTGCTATATACATCAAACCTTAATCTTGGGGTTCCCAACAATCTAGCAATCACTTCTGCTTATCATCCCCAAATTAGTGGGCAGGTAGAGCTTTCAAATAGAGAGATCAAGTCTATCTTGCAGAAGACTGTCAATAGATCTAGGAAAAACTGGGCTAGCAAGTTAAATGATGCTTTATGGGCTTATAGAACTGCTTATAAGAACCCCATGGGCATGTCTCCTTACAAAATGGTTTACAGAAAAGCGTGTCACTTGCCTTTAGAATTAGAACATAAAGCTTTTTGGGCAGTGAAAGAGCTTAATAGGGATTTTAAACTTGCCGGTAAGAAAAGGTTGTTAGATTTGAGTTCTCTAGATGAGTGGAGAAATGAAGCCTATGAGAATGCCAGACTTTTCAAAGAGAAAGTCAAGCAATGGCATGACAAGAGAATTCTTAAAAGAGAGTTTCATGTTGGTGAGAAAGTTCTATTGTATAGGTCTCGTCTCAGATTTTTTGCAGGAAAATTACTCTCTAAATGGGAAGGACCATATGTTATTGCTGAAGTGTACCGCTGATGACCCACAAGTATAGGAGATCGCAACAGTCTTCGAGGGAAGTAAAGCCCAAATTTATTGATTCGACACAAGGGGAGCCAAAGAATATATGTAAGCCTTAACAGATGAGTTGTCAATTCAGCTGCACCTGGAAACAGTCTTGCTCGCAGTGGTTTATCAGTAGCAACAGTTTTATAGTGGTGATAGTAGTGAAACAGTAATAGCAGTAGTAAAATAGCAGCCGTAATAGTAATAGTAGTAAATAGTAGGAACAAATACTGTAGGCATAGGGATGGATTACAGGCGTTGCATGGATAAGATAATTCATGAAATCAATGAGACATGGGCATTGCAGATAAATAATGATAAAGCATCCTAGTACAAACAATCATATGCATGTGTTCCGTATATAGTCGTACGTGCTCACAAGGAGAAACTTGCACGACATCTTTTGTCCTACCAGCCTGTTGCAGCAGGGCCTCAAGGGAAACTACTGGTAATTAAGGTACTCCTTTTAATAAAGTACCGGAGCAAAGCATTAGCACTCGGTGAACACATGTGATCCTCACATCATAGCCACCCCCTCCGGTTATCCCAATTTCTGTCACTTTGGGGCCTCGGATTCCGGACAACAATATGTGTATACAACTTGTAGGTAAGACCATAAACAACAAGTATCATCATAGAAATAATAACATGTTCAGATCTGAAATCATGGCACTCGGTCCCAAAGTGACAAGCATTAAGTACAACAAGTTGCAACAATGTCATAGGCACTAAATAAAGATACTAGGCACTATGCCCTAACAATCTCATATCAAATTACATGAACAATCTCATCCAATCCCTACCATCCCCTCACCTACAGCGGGGGAATTACTCACACATGGATGGGGGAGTCATGAATGGTCGATGGAGGAGCGTCGGTGATGATGGTGATGAAGATCTCCTCCAAATCCCCATCCCGGCAGGGTGCCAGAACGGAGTTTCTGGTTCCGAATCGCGGTTTCTGATGGCGGCGGCGCAGCGGAAGTCTATCTGGGAAAAACGCTATCTCCCTGATATAATCGAGTTAGGGGGTATATGTAGGCGAAAGGAGAGATCGAGGGGACGGCCGAGGTGTCCTCACACCAGGTGGGCGCGGCCAGGGCTGGGCCGCGCCCCCTGTGTGTGTGGGGCCCTCGAGCCTCCCCTCCGTCTCGTCTTCTGGCTCCGTGGGTGTTCTGGTGAAATAGGATTTTTGATGATTTTTCCCGAATTTTTACTGAAAGTTGGATTTCTGCACAAAACGAGACACCAGAGCAATTCTACTGAAAACAGCGTCAGTCCGTGTTAGTTGTATTCAAAACACACAAATTATAGGAGAAACAATAGCAAAAGTGTTCGGGAAAGTAGATACGTTTTGGACGTATCAACTCCCCCCAAGCTTAGCTATTTGCTTGTCCTCAAGCAATTCCGTTAACAACTGAGAGCGATAAAAGAAACTTTCACGAACACTTTTGCTCATATGATGTATATATACTAACTATGTGATCAAGTACTCAGGCAATTCATAATAAGAAATATGCAACTAATGTCACCATCATAGTCAAGCAAGCTATGAAAGAGTGCCAATGCACTAATAATAAGTAACATGTACATAAGAAGCTACAAGATTGTAATATGCATAAATGATATGAAAGAGTGGTATCCAGCTTGCCTTTATTTGTGGAGCAAAACATAAATGCTGAGGCACCTCTGAAGTCCAAGGGAAGACTAGAAGTAAAAATATCAAAGATACAAGCATCAAAGTTATACCACAATTAACCATGTTCTGGGACAAGCACATTACACTAAGAATAACAGTTATGCTCTCAAGAAGTGCTTAAAGTTAGAAGATGATGACTCAACATAAAAGTAAATGAATGGCCCTTCGCAGAGGGAAGCAGGGATTTAACATGTGCTAGAGCTTTTCATTTGTAAAACAGAGATAAAAATTTATTTTGAGAGGTGATTGTTTCATGTCAACGACTGGCAATGGGGACTTGCTATCTTCCATAATAAACAAGTGAGAGCGGTTCCGAGTTCTTTGAAATTTTGGCACATTGGTGCTCTTTTTATAAAGCTTTGGCACTCCTCCCCACCTTTTTTCCTTTCTCAAATCATGGCTAACCGATTCCATTGGGTGCCCACCAACTTTCACATTCCATGGAGGAGTGCCTTTTTTCTTTCTTTTTAGAATTAGATTATAATGGTCTGACCAGCTCTCATGCAAAATTAATGACGAGCAGATAAAGCTGCCTAGTCGAGGGGTACTTAATTTAATATGGAAGATAGCAATTCCGACCACTACGTCCCTGATACGTTGCAAACGTATCTATAATTTTTGATGCTCCATGCTTGTTTTACACCAATTGCTATATGTTTTGTCTACACTTTGTGATACTTTTATGATTTATTTGGACTAACCTACTAATAGTTGCAAAAGTGCACAATGTTCTTGTTTTACACTTTTATGTGTAGGAATTACCAAGAATACAAGTGGAAACCTTATTGGAGTCAAATTGGGACTTTCCAGAAAAGTGTACCAGAACTTTTTTTCGAAGATGGTCACGTTACGGGTCGAAGACGGCGTCAAACGGAAAACTCTTCAAATACAAAGTTGTAGGGAATTTCACGGTGAACGTTCTGGACATAAAAGATTCCGAGTCCGGATGGTCGAGATAAGCCCGCTCCTTTGCAGACCAGGCCTGGGCCGTGTGAGCTATGTGGGAGAAGGCCCTGGTCGCCTCCTGACGACGCCCCTTCACCTATAAGAAGCCTCGGGACGGAAAACCCTAGGGGATTTGGCAATTTTCCAGAAAGAGTTCCGTAGTTCCGCCGCCACCACCGACGAATTTCGGGGGACAGAAGTCTCTGTTCCGGCACCCTGCCGAGACGGGGAAGTGCCCCCGGAGCCATCTCCAGCGATCTCCATCGCCGTCTTCGCCGTCTCCATCGACCTCACCGCCATCTCCATCAACCTTGCTGTCTCCTATGATGAGGAGAGAGTAGTTCATCCCCGGGGCTGAGGGCTCTACCGGTAGCTATGTGGTTCACCTCTCTCTCCCATGATGTGATTTTTATGTGATTGTGAGCTTTGTATCATGTTGAACAAGTAGATGTTATTATTCAGATATTATGTGTACTCTAGTGGTATTATTAAAGTAATCTATTCCTCCTGCCATGGTGTAACGGTGACAGTGCGTGCATCATGGTGGTACTTGGTCTAGGCTACGATTGTGATCTCTTATGGATTATGAGAATAATTATTGCTATGATAGTATTGAAGTGATTTATTCCTCCTTTCATGGTGTAATGTTGACAGTGTGTGCACCGTGTTAGTACTTGGTCTAAGTTGCAATAATATCTATCTTGAGTTGTGCTTTGATTTGGATATCTCTATGAGTGGTGTTTGTCAAGTACTTGATGAACTTTAAGGGGTGCTTCTGTAGCCACTACACAATGATTAGTGTTATTCAATAGGAGAGTAATTCAGAGTACCATAGTGGAGAGAAGTTGTTTATTTGTTCAATCATGTTATATTGTTGGGAGTGTGTCCACTAGTGAAAGTATGATCCCTAGGCCTTGTTTCCAAGCATTGCACACCGTTTACTTCCTGTTTTGTTACATGTTTGCTCGCAGCGATATTTATTTCACATCACGTTTGCTACTTATAATCATCACTACCACTTGTATTTCACTATCTCTTCGCCAAACTAGTGCACCTATACATCTGACAAGTGTATTGGGTGTGTTGGGGACACAAGAGACTTTCTGTATCGTAATTGCAGGGTTGCTTGAGAGGGATAGCTTTGACCTCTAACCTCCCTGAGTTCGATAAACCTTGGGTGATCCACTTAAGGGAAACTTGCTGCTGTTCTATAAACCTCTGCACTTGGAGGCCCAACACTGTCTACAAGAACAGAAGCGTGTGTAGACATCAGTCCCCATGAGCTAAAAAACAGTGGCACAAAATGAGAAGTAGTTGAAAGTTTGAAAGGTAGCACATGAAAATTTACTTGGAATGGCTTACAAATACCATGCATAGGAATTTATAGTGGACTCTTTGGTAGACTTGGTTTTTGGTAATTGGATGCACGAGTAGAGCTCATCTCAGTACAAGTGAAGGCTAGCAAAAGACTGGGAAGCGACAATCGAGAGAGCAATAACTATCATAATCATGCTTGCGACAAAACAAAATTAATATAGGCATAAAAATGATACAAGAACTCTGAGGCAAAGTAAATCATCGAGGCTTAATTGACTTTTTGTTCAGTCATATGCATGCTTGAGCATGTGCCAAGTCGATTCAAATGAAGCTTTCAGAGGAGGATACCACTATAACATACCATATTATGAATAAAACAATGCATGCAAGCATCTACATGACATGCTACAAACTATTAGTAAATTGAAACTAATCATATGAGAGCAAGAACTACAAAGCATCCATTAGATAACATATACCTTACATGAACCGACTAAGCATGTCCACATAGATGAGTATATGTACAAAAATGAAAACAAATAGAGTTCATACCAGCCTCTTACCACATCTCGGATTGTCATATGTCGTCATTATTGCTCTTCACTTGTGTGGCTTGAATAATATAAAGTGAATACCAAGCTCCAACGGAGTAACGGGGGACTGAACTCTGCAACAAACTTTACAAAACCGAAGAAGAACAACAAATATTTTTGGGGTTTTCGATTTTTGAAACAAAAGCAGAAGGAAATAGCAAACAAAGCAAAATATTTTTGGATTTTTCAAATAGCAAACCGAAAATAGCAAATAAAGCAAACCAAAGGTAGCAAACTAAAAAGACAAACAAAGAGAAACAACGGAAATATTTTTGGTCTTTTTGTGTTTTGGAAAAGTGGAAATAAGAACGAGAACACTAGAGAAAGCGAAACATGGATATACAAAGGACCGACAAAATATGATATGTAGATGAGTGAATTGTCGGCGTACCTCCCCCCAAGCTTAGGCTTTTGGCCTAAGTGGAGATCAATCCCAACTCGGCCAACTCGGCCATGAGGTGGCACCTCCGTAGTGTGACGAAGAAGCACCATCGTCCTGATATGAGCTCGAGGACGCCCCGGAGTGGTACGTGGTGAAGTGATAGGCCGGCTCCTCCTCTTCCTCCTGGTCCACAATGCCATGCTGTATGTTGAAGCCGAGCACCCTAAGCCGCTCGTCCAACTCCTCCTTCGTGCGTGACCATGGCCTGTTATCAATACTAAACAAACTGGGTTGTGGCAAAGGCACTTCCCTTTCCTCTCCATCAGTGAATAACATCCTGTAAACTAATTTCCCTGCACGTGAGTTAGCAGTGACAAAATGATGGAGCTTCATGGCAGCAAGATCAAGCCTCTATGGAGTCAACAATATATCATGAGGAGCAATAGGAAGTTCAAGAGCAGCAACAATGCGCGCAGCAATAATACCTCCATAAATAGGTCCCCTAGCAGCTAGGCGACGAGCAATAATAGCACCGAGATTATACTCCCTACTCACATCAAGAGCGGTAGCTAGAAAAGCTAAATGATAATTGGAGATATTGCTAGTGTTTCCTCTACCAAGTACACTAGTGGCAAGATAGTAAGTAAAATATCTAATAGCTAGGAGTTGAATGTTTCTTATCTTGCCATGTTGTGCGGTGCGGTCATCATCGTTAGTTATTCCTCGGTAAAGCTCCACTAAATCAGCGGGCTACTGTAGCATCTTCCTTGCCATCCCAAACATGGGTATACCTAGAATGTTACAAAATCTTTCCAAAGACATGGTGATAGGTCTATCATAAATCTTGAATGCAATGGAAGGATTGTAATGAGCATTAGTGAATTTAAAACTTTCAACAAAAATCTTTGTGAGAATAGCATATTGATTACTCTCATCCATCATGTAAGCAGTCAATCCAACCCTGTTAACGAGCAGCAAGAAATCATCAAGAATCCCTGCATCACTCAAAAAATTAGTACAAGGGAAGGTCGATGGATGTGCATCTCCATCATCTCACTCAAGGTTTGGTGACATGAGATCTTCATTATAGGACATCCTATATTGAGTAGTGGATCTTGAAGGCCTTGATGACCTTGGTGCATCACTTTCAAACACTTCTCCAAATGTGAAGTTGTCCATTTCCTTCTCTGAATTTTTTTAACAAACCTCATAAAATATGATTTTGAGACAAGCAAATGTAGGGAACTACTATAGGGAGTTACTAGAGAGCTACCATGCATCAAAATATCATTTCTAAGCAATAGAACAAGCATGCATACTCATTTATCCTGCCACCTACAATGCTAAAATACTCAAAAAATAATTCACCAAAAGAAATTCTACTTGGACAAGCGGAGGAGTCACATACCAGAGAACAAATGCTCCAAATCTCAGCAGAAATGTTGGGCTGAGCAAGGAGATCGAAAAATTGAAGTGAAGAACAGCAAGAACTCGGGTTTGAGCTGGGTGTGTCGTTGTTTTCGGGAGAGAGAAAGAGCTGGGGAGGAAGAGATAAGTGAGAGGCCAGGTGGGGCCTCCTCACACCAGGTGGGCGCGCCCCAGACTGGGCCGCGCCCCCTGTGTGGGAGATGGCGTGGCAGCCCCTCCTGGTGTCTCCCAGGTGCCTCTCTGCCCCATTTTTTACATAAAAATTTATAAAGAATTTTCTGGAATTTTTCGAGAAACTTTATTTTCGAGGATTTTTCAGAAATTGGCATATCGATAAAAACTCAGAAAAACGAAGATGAAATGATTTCAAGCAAATCAAAACCAAGTATGCAGCAGCTCTGAGATACTCTTAATCATGTAACTGAACTAAAGGAATAAAATTGAAAAAGTAAATATAGGCGAGGTGGAGTCGATGCGGTGAAAACGAAGTTTTGTTCATATAAAATTACTTTGTTAACAAGGTTGATCAAGTCTTGTTCCCAAACTAACTTTATATGAGGCAAAACTTTGCACTTCACTAAATGCTTATGTTACCTCAACTTTGATAGGTATAGTCCCAATCATAACAATCTTATATTCTTCTTTGGGCTTTCGCTCTGAACAAATAATTTGACCAACTTTGATGGTCTCAACATTCTTGACAGAATTTAGAGCATTCCTTCTATCAATCTTCTTGGGAAAATAAATCGTATACTCTTTATCATTGACATTGAGAGTCACTTTTCCTTGATTGCAATTAATAACAGCTCCTGCAGTGTTTAGAAAAGGTCTTCCAAGAATAATAGACATATTATCATCTTCAGGCATTTCCAACACAACAAAATCAGTTAAAATCAAACAACTGTTAGCAACTTGAACAGGAACATTTTCACATATCCCAATAGGAATAGTAGTAGACTTATCAGCCATTTGCAAAGATATATCAGTTGATACTAATTTTTCTAGATCAAGTCTCTTATAAAGAGAAAAAGGCATGACACTAACTCCGGCTCCCAAATCACATAAAGCAGTTCTAACATAGTTATTTTTAATGGAGCAAGGAATAGTTGGTATACCTGGATCTCCAAGCTTCTCCGGAACTTTACCACCAAAAGAATAATTAGCAAGTAAAGTGGAAATTTCCTCATTAGGAATGTTCCTTTTGTTAGTAACAATATCTTTCATATATTTTGCATAAGGAGGCATTCTAATAGCATCAGTCAAAGGAATTTGCAAAAATAAAGGTCTCATCCATTCACAAAACCTGTTGTAGTGTTTTTCTTCCTTAGACTTGTGTTTCTTACTAGGAAAAGGCATTGGTTTCTGTACCCAAGGTTCTCTCTCTTTACCGTGCTTGTTGGCAATGAAGTCTTCTTTGGTGTACTTTGCACTTTTATCAATCTTTTCTGGTTCCTCTTCAACTTCTTCTTTATCGGAAGCATCTCCTGGTTTAGTTTCAGCATCAGAAATAGAAACACTGTTAGGATCTTTACCTGCATCAGATGATTCTGTAGTTGTTTTATGCTTCTTCTTCTTAGAAGGAATATCATCACTTGAAGTACGTTGAGAATCTTGCTCAACCCTCTTAGGATGTCCTTCAGGATATAATGGATCTTGAGTAGCAGCGCCACTTCTTGTGCGTATTTCACATGCTTGCTTCTCTCTTGCGGCATTAACTAGCAAGTCTTTTTGCACCTTGGTAAGCTGATCAATTTGTGTTTGAACCATTTGAAAATGTTTAACAAGTATCTTCACATCATTGGCGGTTCTCTCCACAATATCCTGCAACTTGTTAATTGCTCTAGAATTTAACAACAGATGATTATGCACCATTCTATTAAAATTTTCTTGCTTAACAATAAAATTATCAAATTCATCTAAGCATTGATCAGGAGGTTTAGTATAAGGAATATCTCTTTCATCAAAGCGTTGGAGAGAGTGTACCTCAATAGTTGATGAGTGAGGGATTGGCTTACATAATTCTTCTATAGGAGGTAAATTCTTCACATCTTCGGCCTTAATACCTTTCTCCTTAAGAGATTTCTTAGCTTCCTTCATAACTTCATCATTTAATTCAATCATCCCTCTCTTCTTTGGCGTAGGCTCTGTAGATGGCGTAGGGGTTGGTGCTGGTGTTGGCTCAACTAAAGTCCAATCATCATGATTCCGGCTTATTTTAGCCATTAATTCTTCAGCATCAGCCGGAGTTCTTTCCCTGAAAACACAACCAGCACAACTATCCAAATATGACTTAGATTCATCTGTTAGTCCATTATAAAATATATCAAGGAGTTCATTTTTAGGCAATGGTTCTTTAGGCAAAGCTCTAATTAAAGAACAAAACCTTGTCCAAGATTCAGGCAATATCTCTCCTTTTCCCTGTTCAAAATCAAAGATTTTCTGCACAGCAGCATGTTGAGCACTAGCAGGAAAATATTTCTGAAAGAAAGCATTAACCAAAGCAATAGGACTAGTAAGAGATCCAGGGGACAAGCTATTAAACCAAGTTTTAGCAGCATCTTTCAATGAGAAAGGAAAAATCTTAGCAACAAAGTAAGTGCGGAGCTTAATATCATCAGAAAACAAATTACTCAAAGTAGAAAGCTCATTCATGTGCCCCATAGCACTCTCATCTTTAGTTCCACAAAAGGAGTTTTCTCAACAATAGATATGTAAGATAAATCCAAAGAGAAATCATAATCCTTGTCTCTAATATTTATGGGAGAAGCAGCAAACTTAGGATCAGGAGACAAATTATATCTAACAGAACGTCTTGCAAGAAGTTCTTTAACATTACCAGCATTACGAGCAGCACATGCTTCAGCAATAAAATCATCATTAAGCTCAATATAAGCATCATCATCATAATCATCACTAGGACATTCCCTAGACTCAGGTGAACTAACAGGTGTAACAGTGGTGCTTCCCAACTTAGCTCTAGCAATAGTAGCATCTAAAAAGGAACCTAGTGAACCACTCTCATCAAGCACAGTAGAAGCATCATCTAAATTATCAGTGGCATTTTCAAACTCAGCAGAAGTAGTAGCAGTAGCGTGTGGGTGTGGTGGTGTAAGCAACTTACTCATAACAGATGGTGAATCAAGAGCAGCAGAAGTGTTCAAAGTTGTACCTCTTCTTGTAGTGGATGGCAATATAGGAACTTTTCCATCACGAGGTTTACCCATGATGAAAGGATTGCAGCGAACAATATGAATACCAAGTGAACTTACAAATAAAGCTATGGTCCCCGGCAACGGCGCCAGAAAATAGTCTTGATGACCCACAAGTATAGGGGATCGCAACAGTCTTCGAGGGAAGTAAAGCCCAAATTTATTGATTCGACACAAGGGGAGCCAAAGAATATATGTAAGCCTTAACAGATGAGTTGTCAATTCAGCTGCACCTGGAAATAGTTTTGCTCGCAGTGGTTTATCAGTAGCAACAGTTTTATAGTGGTGATAGTTGTGAAACAGTAACAACAGTAGTAAAATAGCAGCGGTAATAGTAACAGTAGTAAACAGTAGGAACAAATACTGTAGGCATAGGGATGGATTACGGGCGTTGCATGGATAAGATAATTCATGAAATCAATGAGACATGGGCATCGCAGATAAATAATGATAAAGCATCCTAGTACAAACAATCATAGGCATGTGTTTCGTATATAGTCGTACGTGCTCACAAGGAGAAACTTGCACGACATGTTTTGTCCTACCAGCCTGTTGCAGCAGGGCCTCAAGGGAAACTACTGGTAATTAAGGTACTCCTTTTAATAAAGTACCAGAGCAAAGCATTAGCACTCGGTGAACACATGTGATCCTCACATCATAGCCATCCCCTCCGGCTATCCCAATTTCTGTCACTTTGGGGCCTCGGGTTCCGGACAACAATATGTGTATACAACTTGTAGGTAAGACCATAAACAACAAGTATCATCATAGAAATAATAACATGTTCAGATCTGAAATCATGGCACTCAGGCCCAAAGTGACAAGCATTAAGCACAACAAGTTGCAACAATGTCATAGGCACTAAATAAAGATACTAGGCACTATGCCCTAACAATCTCATATCAAATTACATGAACAATCCCATCCAATCCCTACCATCCCCTCACCTATAACAGGGGAATTACTCACACATGGATGGGGGAGTCATGGATGGTCGATGGAGGAGCGTCGGTGATGATGGTGATGAAGATCTCCTCCGAATCCCCGTCCCGGCAGGGTGCCAGAATGGAGTTTCTGGTTCCGAATCGCGGTTTCTGATGGCGGCGGCGCAGCGGAAGTCTATCTGGGAAAAATGCCGTCTCCCCGATATAATCGAGTCAGGGGGTATATGTAGGCGAAAGGAGAGGTCGAGGGGACGGCCGAGGTGTCCTCACACTAGGTGGGCGCGGCCAGGGCTGGGCCACGCCCCCTGTGTGTGTGGGGCCCTCGAGCCTCCCCTCCGTCTCGTCTTTTGGTTCCGTGGGTCTTCTGGTGAAATAGGATTTTTGATGTTTTTTCCCGAATTTTTACTGAAAGTTGGATTTCTGCACAAAACGAGACATCAGAGCAATTCTGCTGAAAACAGCGTCAGTCCGTGTTAGTTGTATTCAAAACACACAAATTAGAGGAGAAACAATAGCAAAAGTGTTCGGGAAAGTAGATACGTTTTGGACGTATCAACCACTCAGGTGCGATAAAGATTGCTTCATTGAAAGATGACACTACACAAGTGGTGAATGGGCAAAGACTCAAACATTATATTGCTGGAGATTCTTATTATGAAGATGTTGATGCAATTGAAACAGTTTCTCTAGAAAAATTCATCCAGGACAATATGCAGGAACCTGCAGAATTCGTTTTCGAATTGGTAACAGTTCTAGTCAGAAAAGTTTCGCGTTGAACTCTTCCTTTAATATTTTTGCTATTTTTTCTAAATATGAAAAATCACGAGACGAAAACGGGCAGGAAAAGGAGTCCGGGTGCTCCTCACACACAGGGGGCGCGGGCCCACCCCTTGCCGCGCCGCCCTGGTGTGAGGACACCTTGGAACTCGTTTCCGTCCCGATTTCCTCCTGTGATTTCATCTTGATGTATAATTTTTGCCTATATAACCCCCCGGAGTCCCCGAGGTCTGTATATCATTTTCTCGTCGTGTTTTGTTTCGAGCCATTTCTGTCAGGAGTTGATCTTAAGTTTTGAGAGCGCCATGGCTTTTTCAAGTGACGACAAGGAGAAGACACCTCTAGAAGATGACCACCAAGACTTTCAGCTGAAGGAAGAGGTTGAAAGTGAGGCCGAGGAAGAAGAGATGGAAGAAGATCAAGGTTCACACCCGAGCACCATGATCGCAAGCATTGGGGTGGTGACAAGTCATGACAAGTTCAAAAAGAGCACACATATAAGAACCGGAGGGGGTGTGCCGCGCCACATCTTATCTCCTCGGGCATCTTCGTCAGGCAACAATCCCTTTCATACTCTAATACATGAACATCAAATTCAAAAGGTGCCTAGATCACGATTGCCCTCTGGTTGGGATATAGATCATTCTAACAGTGCAGGGAAAGAAAGCTCCAAGTGTGAAGAAGGATGGGGAAATAATTACAAGAGCTGGGATTCTCAGGCCGACAGGTTCATGAGCCATATTGAGCACAACTCAGAGATGATTCATAACCTCAGCTACAAGATTGATGACTTGAGAGATTTGATTGAGAAGCTTATTAAAGACTCACCACCACCGCCAAAGGAGTAATTCGTCATCGGTATAGGCATCCCCTTGGTTTTTTTCCAAGCTTGGGGGAGTGCCGCGGTATCACATCATCACCTTTTACTCATTTACTTTTCAAGTAGAGTCATATCATGAATAGAGAAATTATCCTATAGAATAGTTTACAGTTTGGAAGTATCCTCCCTAGTTGGTTATCTATGTATCCCTTGGTGTGAGTTACGGTAATGGAATATTAATGAGAAGTTTTATCGTTTACATTCTTCACACCTTATTTTAGTTTGCAATATCTTTTATATATGATTAGTTTTGTTGATTAGTATTGGTATCACTTTGGGAGCATGAGTAAATTTAGTTAGTTTTGGCAAACTTAGCTTGGTCAGTAGCAACATTACCTTGAGGTTTGAATAGAAAAGAAGAAAGAAGTGTTTGTAGTGACATCACTTCAGTTTTCCTTCATGATTGGCTTATAAGCATTATTATTCTCAAAGTTAAAATCGTTGTACCTTCAAGGAAGTTTGCATGATTGTTCTTATTATATGTATGTTTGTTTGTTTCATGCAACTCTTATGCTTGCTACCCAGCCTTGCTAGCCAAAGACCTGTACTGAGAGGAAATACTTCTCGTGCATCCAACTCCAAAAAAAATCAAGTTACTTCCAAAGAGTCCACTATAAATTCCTATGCATGGTATTTCGAGCCATTCCAAGTAAAATTTCATGTTCTACCTTTCAAAAACCTTCAAACACTTCTCATTTTGTGCCACTGTTTTTAGCTCATGAGGACGTAGTGGATGGGTTTGTTATCTTCCATACTAAATTAAGTACCCCTCGACTAGGCAGCTTCATCTGCTCGTCACTAATTTTGCAAGGGAGCTGGTCAGACCATTATAATCTCAAAAAGAAAAGAAAAAGGCACTCCTCCATGGTATGTGAAAGTTGGTCGGCACCCGATGGAATCGGTTAGCCATGGTTTGAGAAAGGAAAGGTGGGGAGGAGTGCCAAGCTATAAAAGAGCACCAATGTGCCAATTAATCAAACATCTTGAAACCACTCTCACTTGTTTAGTATGGAAGATATCAAGAATTCCGTTGCTAGTTGCTTGCTGGCGCTAAGTTGACGTGGGAGGTTTTCTTCAATCTTTGGAAGTATTCTTCTTTGTTCCCCGGCAACGGCGCCAGAAAATTGGCTTGATGCGTGGTAAATGACCAGCCCGTTGGGAACCCCAAGAGGAAGGTGTGATGAATATAGCAGCAAGATTTTCCCTCAGTTAAGAAACCAAGGTATGTCGATCAGGAGAGGAGAGACAAACGACTGAAGGTGATGCTTGCAAACTTCGCGACAGCTCCGGAAAATTTATATATGGTGCCTCGTCCAAGCTTTGCTTTGCGAGCAACAACGTGGAACCTGCACACAACACAACCAAATACTTTGTTCCCAACTTGCGATGAGGTTGTCAATCTCACCGGTTTGCTTGAAACAAAGGGTATGAGCGTATCGAGTGGAAAGCAGTGAAAGTATGCGAGTAAAGTAAACAGTGCGAGTAAAGTAAACAGGTGATAGCAATATGATGGAAATAGGACCGGGGTCCATAGTTCACTAGTGGTGTCTCTCCATAAGATAAATAACACATGCTGGGTAAAAAAAATACAGTTGGGCAATTGATAGAATAAAGATAAACGTGATATGTCAAGAAGATCACTATGTGATTTACTCTGGGCATTACAACAAAATACATAGACCGCCGTCCAACTGCATCTATGACTAATAATCCACTCACGGGGATATCATCCGAACACCCCATGAGTATTAAGTTGCAAACAACAGATAATTGCATTAATCAAAGTGTGTAATATAAACAAAGCATATGCCCTTGAGCATATGAATGTTGTTTTCTCCCTAGTAGCAACATCACATCTACAACCTTAGAGGTTTCTGTCAATCCCCCAGGTTAAATAGAGGCATGAACCCACTATCGAGCATAAATACCCCCTCTTGGAGTCACTAGCAACTACTCGGCCAAGATAGCTGATTGCTAGATTGTTGGGAACCCCAAGATTAAGGTTTGATGAATATAGCAGCAAGTTTTTCCCTCAATAAGAAACCAAGGTTTATGTCGATCAGGAGAAAAGCAGACAATACGACTGAAGGTGATGCTTGCTAGTTTGCGACAGCTTCGGACAATTTATATATGGCGCCTCGTCCAAGCTTTGCTTGCTAGCTGCAACGCGGAACCTGCACACAACACAACCAAGTACTTTGTTCCCAACTTGCGATGAGGTTGTCAATCTCACCGGTTTGCTTGAAACAAAGGTTATGAGCGTATCGAGTGGAAAGTGATGATAGTATGCGAGTAAAGTAAACAATGCGAGTAAAGTAAACAGGTGATAGCAATATGATGGAAATAGGACCGGGGTCCATAGTTCACTAGTGGTGTCTCTCCATAAAATAAATAACACATGCTGGGTAAACAAATTACAGTTGGGCAATTGATAGAATAAAGATAAACGTGAAATGTCAAGAAGATCACTATGAGATTTACTCTGGGCATTACAACAAAATACATAGACCGCCATCCAACTGCATCTATGACTAATAATCCACTTGTGGCAAATCAATCTGAGAACTCCACAAGTATTAAGTTGTGAACAACAGATAATTACATTAAGCAAAGTGTGTAATGTAAACAAAGCATATGCCCTTGAGCATATGAATGTTGTTTTCTCCCTAGTAGCAATAGCACATCTACAACCTTAGAGGTTTCTGTCACTCCCCCAGGTTAAATAGAGGCATGAACCCACTATCGAGCATAAATACCCCCTCTTGGAGTCACTAGCAACTACTCGGACAAGATAGCTACTAACAACGGAGAGCATGCAAGATCATAAACAACATAGAGGTAACATAAGATAATATTCAGCACAACAACTCAATCATAACACCAATATTCATCGGATCCCAACAAACCAAACATGTAGAATTACATAACGGTGATCTCAATCATGTAAGGCAGCTCATGAGATCTAAACATGAAGCACATGGTGGAGAAGACAACCATCTAGCTACTGCTATGGACCCATAGTCCAAGGTAGACTACTCACTCATCGCTCCGGAGGCAAGCATGGCGATGAAGAAGACCTCCGGTGGTGACTCCCCTCTCCGGCAGGGTGTCGGGAAGAGCTTCTGGACCCTCCTGATCTTCGGGTCGACGGTGGCGGCGGATCGCGATGTGTTCTGGAAAATTGATCGGGTACTTAGGTTTTTTCCATCTGGGGGTCTTTATAGGCGAAGGGGCGATGTCAGAGGTGGAGCCAGGCAGCCTCACACCATGGCGGCGCGGCCAGGGCCTGGGCCGCGCCAGCCTGGTGTGTGGGGCCCCTGTGGCCCCCCTCCTACTCCTCTTTGTATCTCTGGAAGCTTCCGGGGAAAATAAGACTTCAGGAACTTGTTTCGTCCAATTCCGAGAATATTTCCTGTGTATCACTTCTGAAACACAAAAACAGCAGAAAACAGGGAACTGGCACTGTGGCAAATTGTTAGTAGGTTAGTTCCAAAAAATGCATAAAAGTGCCACGAAGTGTAACAAAACATTAGGCAAATGGTGTAAAAACAAGCATGGAGCATAAAAAATTATAGATACGTTGGAGACATATCAAGCATCCCCAAGCTTAACTCCTGCTCGTCCTCGAGTAGGTAAGTGATAACAAAAGAATAATTTTTGAGGTGACATGCACCTACACAATCTTGATCATGTATGTAAGCATTTGTGAGCTGGGATCATAAGAACTTAAAACATGGGCATGAAGATATAATCTTGATAATAAGAACTTAGCAACCATGTTGTAAACATGCAAATGAACACAAACAAAAGATCATGAAAATGAAACAATGAAAGTCTAACGTGTGTTCAAATCATAAGGAAAAACATACAAATGGTTTTCAGCTTGTCCTTCATAGAGAGCAAAACATAAATGCAATGGACACCTTCAAGTTTAAGAGGGCGACTAGATACAAATAATTTGAGGACAAGTGAAACCAACAATATGAATCAATCAATGAACTTTGGGACAATGCATATTATACTAAGAATGACAACTATGCTCTCTTAATGGTGCATAAAGATAGAAGGTGGTGACTCAACATAAAAGTAGAAGAAAGACCCTTCGCAGAGGGAAGCAGTGATTGCAAGTTTTATAACCTTCAAAAATTATGGTACTTACCGGCTTTGAGCTCTCATTGCCCCCATCATAAGCATCTTTAATAGTTAAAGTTAATGCGAGAACAATTATGATGCATATGCTTGACAAATCATAAGTTGAAAACCTCGTGTCCCGTGAATACGAGTACCCAAACCTCATGCTACTTTACTTAGAGTCCCAAGCAAGGCTCTTGTCATTGTAAATATATGCATATCATTGAGAACCGCCAATGGGGTACCTCCGTGCCCGATGACATGGAACAAGCCCACATCAAAATGACAGGACAAGCAGACAATGAACACCTCGACATCTCTTTTATTTGCCATTTGTTTAACTTTTTATTGTGAGATGCGTCGTCGAATGTTCACCATGGGTATGCTACAAATTTCCACCATGAATTATGCATGGCTTAGATTAGCGGCCCGGCGTTTCCCTAACACATATACAAACTCCATGATCCCCACAAGATTCCCAATTTATTTCACACCGCGGGCATCCATAAACAAAAGATCACGATATCAACTCAAATAAGAAGTGCAATGTTGAAAGCTTGCCCATGACTGCATGGCTGGGCTAGTCTCTAACTTACAACTTGCAAGCATAACAACTCAACATAAGAGACCACAATGTCAAATTTTTAAGAACAGGAAAAAGTAAAGTGTGCCTTCCGGTTCGTGAGAGCTTTACTGACCGAATTTCGCATAACACTGGTAAGTGTTTAATTTGAAGAGAAAATAAAAGCAAGTCAAATTTACTTGGAATAGCAAATTGCTAGTAGGTATGTATGGTGGACGCTTTGGAAAACTTTGGCTTTTAGGAGTTGGATGCACGAGTAGAGCTCATACTCAGTACAAGGCGAAGGCTAGCAAAAGACTTGGAGCGACCAACTAAGAGAGCAATAATGGCCATAATCATGCAAAGCGACAAAGCGACATTAAAAGAAGCATAAGATGACATCAAAAGTCAAAAACTAAATGATCATAGAGGCTATTGGTGACTTTGTAAGAGTCTAACATGTGTGAGCATGCGCCAAGTCAACCCAAATAAAGCATCAAGGAGAAAACCAAATTAATGCTTCCATACAATTAAAAACAACGCATGATTTTTTCAAAGGCTCATTAAGCAATCTCAATTGTTTGATACAAGTCATGCTACAGCAAAACCACTAAGCATACCATCAAAAAGACATCAAGCATGACATGAAAAAGCCTAAGCCGCAGTCTACACAAGCTCCTTCTTGTACCACTATTTTGCATAAAGCTTTTTCTCTTTTCCAACACCATTTGAAATTTTTAAAGACACCTCTTTTGATGAAAACCAATAAATATCAGAGGAAAAAATACACCTTGATGAAGAGATATGACAAGGTCTGAACGCAATTCAAGGCAAAAACGAAAACCAAAAGCAGTAGCAGAAAAAGAAGAACACCCGGTGAAATTGTAAGAATGAAAAACGGAGTGTTCTTGGCAAATGAAAACGAGGCAACTTCTCCAAAAGAAATTTGTTGGGGTCCAACCATTTATTGCAGCAAACAAAACAAACTAACTAAGAAAACTAAAACAACTGACGCTCCAAGAAAAACACATAGTGCATGAAGCAATAAAAATATAGTGTCTTGAAAGGTGACCTGATTTTTGCCGATGAAGAAGGGGTGCCTCGGGGGCATCCCCAAGCTTTGACGCTTGTACTTCTTGGATATTTCTTGGGGTGATGCATGGGCATCCCCAAGCTTGAGCTTTTGTCCATTCTTCAACTCATCTCATCATTCTCCAATCCCTACACTTGAAAACTTCCTTCATACAAAACTAAACACAAATCTATTAGCAACATTAGTGTAGCATAATATATAATCAACCTCTTTTTGCTTCAGGTTTCAACTCAAAACCACCACATATATAGCAAATACTACTGTAGCAACTTACCCGAAAGTTCTATGATCAAAAGAACTCAAAAGAAAGTGATAAAGCGGCAAAAACGAATAGCGGCAGAAATCTGTCAAAACAGAACAGCTGACAAAGGTCGAATTTTTGAGGGGTTTTCTGTTGCTCAAATAAAAAAGTGTTCAACTAATAAAAGTTTGGATATAACCTGGGGTATATGCGCAAGAAATCGCAGATCCAAAAGATACACAGAGAATTTATACGAATTTTTACGGTGCAGCACTGAAAACAGTTTCAGGACAGCAACATCCCCAAATCTTTACCTCACTCGTATTAGAGGCTTCTCTTGGCACAAAAACAAAATAAAAAGGATAAGGAGCGGTCATTACAGTATTAATGACTTCCAAGACTCAAATAAAAGAAAAAGTACTGAAAATAAAACATTGGGTTATCTCCCAAGAGTGCTTTTCTTTAACGCCTTTGAGCTAGGCGCAGAAAATTGCGAATCAAGTAACATCAAGTGATGAAGCATCAAGCTCATAATTTGCTCTAAGAATAGAGTCAAAAAGTAATTTCTTACTTTTCCTAGGGAAGTTTTCCATACCTTTCTTGAGTGGAAATTGATATTTGATGGTGCCTTCTCTCATATCAATGATGGCACCTACAGTTCGAAGAAAGGGTCTTCCCAAAATAATAGGACATGAAGCATGGCATTCAATGTCCATAACAAGAAAATCAATGGGAACAAGGTTATTGTTAACCACAATAAGAACATCATTAATCCTCCCCAAAGGTTTCTTCTTAGCAACATCAGCAATAGGAACATCATAATAACACTTTTCAAGCGGTGGTAAATCAAGTATGTCATAAATCTTTCTAGGCATAATAGAAATACTAGCACCTAGATCACATAAAGCATGGCAATCAAAACCATTAACATGCATATCAATGATGGGTTCCCAACCATCTTCTAACTTCTTGGGAATAGAGGCTTTTTGCTTCAACTTTTCATCCCTAATTTTTATGAGAGCATTGGTAATATGCTTAGTAAAAGCAACATTTAAAGACTAGCATTGGGGGTCAAAGCAAGATTTTGCAAGAACAAAATAACTTCAGATATATTGCAGCCATCAACATCAAAATCATTAAAAGAAGTAGAGCTATCATCCCCCACACTCCAGAAAATTTCAGCACTCTCTTGAGAAAAAGTTTTGGCAGTTTTAGGCTTTTTAACACAAGGAGTGGGAGTTTTCTCTACACCAATCAAAGTAAGAGGATTGCTAGCATTACGAGCAACATCATTAGAGGTAGTAATAGTACATACCTTCATTTCTCTAGCCATCTCATCTTCTCTTTCCCACCTGGCATGCAATTCCGCTAACAATCTAATATTTTCATCAATTCCAACTTGAATAGCATTAGCAGTAGCAAAAGGATCAGGCTTAGCGGACATTCTGTTAACCAAAGAACATTGCACATTATACAAAGATGAAATATCGGTTTCAGCTTTAGAAACCTTAGCTTGCAACTCAGGAATAGCCGTGTTTAAATTTTCAAGTTGATGACTAATAGTCCTCAACAGAGCTGATTGCTCCTCCATAGTCTTGGTGAAAGCCCTGTTCTGCTCATATTGTGCCTGCATAAAATTCTTAGTAGCCTTTTCAAGTTCAAAAATTCTTTCTTCACTAGGCATTTTAGGTCTACCAAGATAGCTATTATCACCATTAGAAGGAAACGGCCTATAATTGTTACTAGCAAAATTGTTCCTATAAGCATTGTTGTTAAAATTATTATTTCTAATGAAATTCACATCAACATGCTCTTCTTGAGCAACCAGAGAGGCTAAAGGAACATTATTAGGATCAACATGAGTCCTATCATTAGCAAGCATAGCCATAATGATATCAATCTTATCATTCAAGGAAGAGATTTCCTCAACAGAATTTACCTTCTTACCTTGTGGAGCTCTCTCGGTGTGCCATTCAGAATAATTTACCATCATGTTGTCAAGTAGCTTTGTTGCGGCGCCCAAGGTGAGGGACATAAAAGTGCCTCCAGCAGCTGAATCCAATAGGTTCCTTGAAGAAAAATTCAGTCCTGCATAAAAAGTTTGGACAATCATCCAAGTAGTCAGTCCATGAGTGGGGCAATTCTTTATCATAGATTTCATTCTTTCCCAAGCTTGAGCAACATGTTCATTATCAAACTGAGTAAATTTCATAATATTGCTACGCAGAGATATAATCTTAGCAGGAGGACAATATCTACCAATAAAAGCATCCTTACACTTAGCCCATGAATCAATACTATTCTTAGTCAAAGACAGCAACCAATCTTTAGCTTTTCCTCTCAAAGAAAAAGGAAACAACTTGAGCTTAATAATATCACTTTCTACATCCTTATATTTCTGCATCTCACATAGCTCAACAAAATTGTTGAGATGAGTTGCAGCATCTTCAGTACTAGCACCAGAAAATTGCTCTTTCATAATAAGGTTCAATAAAGCAGGCTTAATCTAATAAAAGTTTGCAGCAGGAGCAGGTGGTGCAATAGGAGTGCAGATAAAATCACTATTGTTCGTGCTAGTAAAATCACACAACTTGGTGTTTTCAGGATTGGCCATTTCAGCAAAACGAAAGTAAACAAGTAAAAACAGCTACCAAGGATTCTAATTTTTTTGGGTTTTTGATATAAAACGATGCAGGTAAAATAAATAAAGTAAAGCAAAACAATAAAACAAAGTAAAGGACGTGCGTGCGAAAAACTCCCCTCGCGGAAGTCTTCCACTCTTCCCCGGCAACGGCGCCAGAAAAAGGCTTGATTGCTAGATTGTTGGGAACCCCAAGATTAAGGTTTGATGAATATAGCAGCAAGTTTTTCCCTCAGTAAGAAACCAAGGTTTATGTCGATCAGGAGAAAAGCAGACAATACGACTGAAGGTGATGCTTGCTAGTTTGCGACAGCTTCGGACAATTTATATATGGCGCCTCGTCCAAGCTTTGCTTGCTAGCTGCAACGCGGAACCTGCACACAACACAACCAAGTACTTTGTTCCCAACTTGCGATGAGGTTGTCAATCTCACCGGTTTGCTTGAAACAAAGGTTATGAGCGTATCGAGTGGAAAGTGATGATAGTATGCGAGTAAAGTAAACAGTGCGAGTAAAGTAAACAGGTGATAGCAATATGATGGAAATAGGACCGGGGTCCATAGTTCACTAGTGGTGTCTCTCCATAAAATAAATAACACATGCTGGGTAAACAAATTACAGTTGGGCAATTGATAGAATAAAGATAAACGTGAAATGTCAAGAAGATCACTATGAGATTTACTCTGGGCATTACAACAAAATACATAGACCGCCATCCAACTGCATCTATGACTAATAATCCACTTGTGGCGAATCAATCTGAGAACTCCACAAGTATTAAGTTGCGAACAATAGATAATTGCATTAAGCAAAGTGTGTAATGTAAATAAAGCATATGCCCTTGAGCATATGAATGTTGTTTTCTCCCTAGTAGTAACAACACATCTACAACCTTAGAGGTTTCTGTCACTCCCCCAGGTTAAATAGAGGCATGAACCCACTATCGAGCATAAATACCCCCTCTTGGAGTCACTAGCAACTACTCGGCCAAGATAGCTACTAACAATGGAGAACATGCAAGATCATAAACAACATAGAGATAACATAAGATAATATTCAGCACAACAACTCAATCATAACACCAATATTCATCGGATCCCAACAAACCAAACATGTAGAATTACATAACAGTGATCTCAATCATGTAAGGCAGCTCATGAGATCTAAACATGAAGCACATGGTGGAGAAGACAACCATCTAGCTACTGCTATGGACCCATAGTCCAAGGTAGACTACTCACTCATTGCTCCGGAGGCAAGCATGGCGATGAAGAAGACCTCCGGTGGTGACTCCCCTCTCTGGCAGGGTGCCGGGAAGAGCTTCTGGACCCTCCTGATCTTCGGGTCGATGGCGGTGGCGGATAGTGAGGTGTTCTGGAAAATTGATTGGGTACTTAGGTTTTTTTCCGTCGGGGGGTCTTTATAGGCGAAGGGGCGATGTCAGAGGTGGAGCCAGGCGGCCTCACACCATGGCAGCGCAGCCAGGGCCTGGGCCGCGCCAGCCTGGTGTGTGGGGCCCCTGTGGCCCCCCTCCTACTCCTCTTCGGATCTCTGGAAGCTTCCGGGAAAAATAAGACTTCAGGAACTTGTTTCGTCCAATTCCGAGAATATTTCCTGTGCATCACTTCTGAAACACAAAAACAGCAGAAAACTGGGAACTGACACTGTGGCAACTCGTTAGTAGGTTAGTTCCGGAAAATGCATAAAAGTGCCACGAAGTGTAACGAAACATTAGGCAAATGGTGTAAAAACAAGCATGGTGCATCAAAAATTATAGATACGTTGGAGACGTATCACTAGTCGTTGACAAAAGTAACCACCTCTCAAAACAATTTTTTACCTCTGTTTTACAAATGAAAAGCTCTAGCACATGTTTAATCCCTGCTTCCCTCTGCGAAGGGCCTGTCTTTTACTTTCATGTTGAGTCAACTTATTCCCTTCTATCTCAAGCAAGCATTTGAGTTGTTATGTTTCACTCATCCATATGTTGATCCGTTTAATCATGTTTACTAACTTCTTTTGTTAGTACAATGCTTTTGTCCGAAGGAATATATCTTTGAAAGCTTTCTATGAATGCAAAAAGTTTGTTTCGTTGAGCATATGGTTTTTGCTATATTAGCTCTATTTTAAAAAGGGCTCCATTCAAAGGCTAGTATACTTTGTTCATTGTTCTCTGACCAAGAACTAAGGTTTGCCACCACCAATTATAGTTTACTTTGTGCATCTTTATATGTGATTCCCTTTACTTATTGCAAGTCTATATTATATATAGGGAAGTTGCTATCTATTATATTGTGTGCCTTGGTGAATGTGATGCTTCTTGTTCGTATTCTTTATTATCGACACTTCACTCCATAAACCTGTGGTCATGTTTACTGAGTTCAGTTTTCGCTTGGGGATAAGCGAGGTCTAAGCTTGGGGGGAGTTGATACGGCCATTTTGCATCACTATTTTGTATCATGATTTACTATTATTCATTGACATATTTCATATTTAGAGATGATACTTATGTTGTTTCCTCTGTTTTTACATGTTTGATGATCGTTGGAGGATTTGCTGCCGGAGTCAGGATTCTGCTGGAAAAGGACCGTCAAGACACCATATTTCGGAAGATCAGGAAAATTCCAGAAAAATACCAGAAAATTATATTTTGCCAAAAGACTCGGGAAGCCAGAAGGAGGAGGCGAGAGGAGCCAGGGGGTAGGCTCACACGTAGGGGGCGCGGCCTGGCCCCTCGCCGCGCCGACCTACTGTGAGGCCACCCTGGCCCACTTCAGGTCTCGCCCCTGCGCGTACTTCATCGTCCCTGAAAACCTAAGTCAGGGGGGCTCAGAGATAGACACCGCCGCCTCTGCGGGGCAGAAAAGACCAGAGAGAGAAAAACTCTCTGGCAGGCAGAAATCTGCCAGGGAAATTCCTTCCTGGAGAGGGGAGATCGTCGCCATCGTCATCACCATCGCACCGGACTTCATCGGGATCATCATCATCTTCTTCTCCATCACCAGCACCTTCATCTCCACCATCACCATGCCATCCCGCTGTAACATCTTGAGTTGGATCTTGTTAAATTCTTAGGGGAAACTTTCCCGGTGTTGATTACTCTTGTGGTTGATGCTATTGAGTGGAACTGTTGAATCAAGGGTTATGTTCAGATTGTTATTTACCATTATTTCACCTCTGATCATGATCTATATGATGTCTCGTGAGTAGTTCATTTAGTTCTTGAGGACATGGGAGAAGTCAAGTCGTTAGTAGTGGAATTATGTTGAGTAATATTTAATGGTTTGATATTTATTTGTTGTGGTGCTATTTCACTAGTGGTGTCATGTGAACGTCGACTACATGATACTTCACCATTTATGGGCCTAGTGAGATGCATTGTGTATTTGGCTACCAATTGTGGGGTTGCTGGAGTGACAGAAACCTAAACCTCC
Organism: Dactylis glomerata; assembly: GCA_007115705.1. NCBI lineage: Eukaryota > Viridiplantae > Streptophyta > Magnoliopsida > Poales > Poaceae > Dactylis > Dactylis glomerata. The sequence continues at coordinate 1,032,942 of QXEO01000129.1, forward strand.
GTTGGGAAACCATTGCACCAGGGAGCATAGGATCTTAGAGTTTAAGGCTGTGGTTAGATTTATCTTAATTACTTTCTTGTATTTGCGGATGCTTGCAAGGGGTATAATCACAAGTGTGTATTCATCCTAGTAAGGTTAGTGCGCTAGCATAGGTTCACCCCCATAACACTTATCAAACCAGTAAAGATTATTTAGCGGTATGAAGCAAAAGCACTTGACAGAAACTCCCGTGTGTCCTCGAGAACGTTTGGTCGTCATAAGTTACACAACCGGCTTGTCCTTTGCTCTAGAAAGGATTGGGCCACTTGCAGCAATTATTGTTATTGTCTTTTATTTACTCGTACTTTATTTACTTGCATTACCAAACACCCCTGAAAACCTGTTTGCTAGTATTTACAGTGAATCCTTGATCAAAAGCACTTGTCAACACCTTCTGCTCCTTGTTGGGTTCGACACTCTTATTTATCGAAAGTACTATGATACACCCCCTATACTTGTGGGTCATCAGGGGTGCCAGGAGGCGGCCGCACCACCCCATGGCGTTGGCCACCCCCTGGCCGTGCCAGGCCTAGTGTGGGCCCCTGGTCCACCTCCTGACGTCGCCCTTCCGCCTATATATTCCCCTCGACGGGAAAACCCTAAGGGCCCGATCAATTTTCCACGAAACATACTGCAAGCCGCCATCATCGACGCGAGATCGGGTGGGTCCAGAAGCTCTTCCCGGCGCCCTGCCAGAGAGGGGAATCACCACCGGAGGGCTTCTTCATCACCATGCCTGCCTCCGGTGTGATGTGTGGGTAGTCTACCTTGGACTACGGGTCCATAGCAGTAGCTAGATGGTTGTCATCTCCTCCATGTGCTTCATGTTTAGATCTCGTGAGCTGCCTATCATGATCAAGATCATCGTTGTGTAATTCTACATGTTGTGTTTGTTGGGATCTGATGAATATTGGTACTTTGTCAAGTTGATCTATTTATTTATCATCTTTATGTTATCTCTATATTGTTTATGATCTTGCATGCTCTCCATTGCTAGTAGATATCTTGGCCGAGTAGATGCTAGTGACTCCAAGAGGGAGTATTTATGCTCGATAGTGGGTTCATGCCTCTAGTAACTTGGGGGAGCGACAATAACCTCTAAAGTTGTAGATGTGCTGTTTCTACTAGGGAGAAAACAACAATCTTGTGTTCAAGGACATTTGTATTGTTTACATTACACACTTTGCTTAAGGCGATAATCTGTTGCTTGCAACTTAATACCCAACGGTTGCTCAGATGACATCCAGCGGGTGGATTATTAGTCATAGATGCAGTTGGATTACGGTCTATGTATTATGTTGTAATGCCCAAGTAAATCTCATAGTGATCCTCATGACATTTGTACGCTTGCTTTATTCTATCAATTGCCCGACTGTAATTTGTTTACCCAGCATGTTATTTATCTTATGGAGAGACACCACTAGTGAACTGTGGACCCCGGTCCATTCTTTTACATTGTTATTACGGTTTACTATTTACTCACTTTATTTACTTTCTTGCAAACTACTATCTTTTACCACTCGATACGCTTAATCCTTTGTTTACAGCAAACCGGTGAGATTGACAACCTCACTGTAAGTTCGTGCAAAGTACTTGGTTGTGTTGTGTGCAGGTTCCATGTTGCTGTTGGTGCAAAGCTACGCCCTGGACGAGGCGCCATATATAAATTGTTCGGAGCTGTCGCGAAGCTAGCGAGCATCAACCTTTGGAAGTTGGTTCTTTCTCCTACTGGTTCGATAAACCTTGGTTTCATACTGAGGGAAGACTTGCTACTGTATTCATCATACCTTCCTCTTGGGGTTCCCAACTGGGCGGTCATCTACACGCCATCATACCTCTTCTTGTAGTGGATGGCAATATAGGAACTTTTCCATCACGAGGTTTACCCATGATGAATGGATTGCAATGAACAATATGAATTCCAAGTGAGCTTACAAATAAAGCTATGCTCTCCGGCAACGGCGCCAGAAAATAGTCTTGATGACCCACAAGTATAGGGGATTGCAATAGTCTTCGAGGGAAGTAAAACCCAAATTTATTGATTTGACACAAGGGGAGCCAAAGAATATTTGTAAGCCTTAACAGATGAGTTGTCAATTCAGCTGCACCTGGAAACAGACTTGCTCGTAGCAGTTTATCAGTAGCAACAGTTTTATAGTAGTAGCAGTAGCAGAATAATAGCAGCAGTAATAAAATAAGGACAGCAGTAGTTACCATAGTAAACAGCAGGATTAAATACTGCAGGCAAGGGATGGATGAACGAGCGTTGCATGGATAAGATAATTCATGTAATAATCAAGACATAGACAATTACAGATAAATAAAGATAAAACATCCTAGTACTAAGTAACCATAGGCATGTGTTTCGTATATAGTCGTATGTGATCGCAATGAGAAACTTGCACGCCATCTTCTGTCCTACCAGCCCGTTTGCAGCGGGGCCTCAAGGGAAACTACTGGTAATTAAGGTACTCCTTTTAATAGAGTACCGGAGCAAAGCATTAACACTCCGTGAACACATGTAATCCTCACATCATAGCCATCCCCTTCGGTTATCCCAATTATTGTCACTTTGGGGCCTCGGGTTCCGGACAACGATATATGTATACAACTTGCAGGTAAGATCACAAATAGCAATTATCATCATGAAACAATAACATGTTCAGATCTGAGATCATGGCACTCGGGCCCAAAGTGACAAGCATTAAGCACAACAAGTTGCAACAATGTCATAAGCACTAACAATGGATACTAGGCACCATGCCCTAACAATCTCATAGCAATTACATGAATGATCTCATCAAATCCCTACCATCCCTTCGGCCTACAGCGGGAATTACTCACACATGGATGGGGGAATCATGGATGGTTGATGGAGAGACATCGGTGATGATGATGGTGATGATCTCCTCCAAATCCTCGTCTCGGCAAGGTGCCAGAACGGAGTTTCTGGTTCCGAATCGCGGTTTCTGGTGGTGGCGGTGCAACATAACTCTATGTGGGAAAAATGCCCAACCCCTGATGTTTTCAGGTCAGAGGGTATATCTAGGCGGAAGGAGGGGTCAAGGCGATGGCTGGGGCGGCCAAACCACCCCCTGGCATGGCCTAGCCCGCGCCACCAGGTGGTGTGAGCCCCTCGTGGCCCCTCTCCGTCTCGTATTCTGGCTCCGTGTGTCTTCTGGTAAAATAGAAACTTTGCGGTATTTTCCGGGATTTTTCCTAAAAGTCGGATTTCTGCACAAAAATGAGACACCAGAGCAATTCTGCTAAAAACAACGTTAGTCCATACTAGTTGTATTCAAAACACACAAATTAGAGGGAAAACAACAGCAAAAGGGTTCCGGAAAGTAGATACGTTTTGGACGTATCAGGGTGAATCTATGCTAATGCACTACCCCAACTTGGACTAATACATACTTGTGATTATATCCCTTGCAAGCATCCGCAACTATAAGAAAGTAATTAAGATAAATCTAACCACAGCCTTAAATTCTGAGATCCTACACTCCCCGGTGCACTGGTTTCCTAATAGGGGTTTAGGTTTCTGTCGCTCCGGCAACCCCACAATTAGTATCCAAATACACAATGCATTCCACTAGGCCCATAAAGGTGAAGTATCATGTAGTCGACGTTCATATGACACCACTAGTAAAATAGCACCACAACATAAATATATCAAACCATTAAATATTACTCAACATAGTTCCACTACTAATATCTTGACGTCTCCCATGTCCTCAAGAACTAAATGAACTACTCACAAGACATCATATGGATCATGATCAGAGGTGAAATAATGATAAATAAATATGGACATAAACCTTAATTCAACGGTTTCACTCAATAGCATCAACTACAAGAGTAATTAACACCTGGAAAGTTTCCCCTATGAACTGGACAAGATTCACCCCAAGATATTACAGCGGGACGGCATGGTGATGACGGTGATGAAGGTGATGATGGTGATGATGATGATGATCCTGATGAAGCCCATCTCGATGGCGGTGACGATGGGTACGATTGCCCCCCTCCGGGAAGGAATTTCCCTGGCAGATTTCTGCCTGCCGGAGAGCTTTCTCTCTCTGTGTGTTTTCCGCCCCGCAGAGGCGGCAGAGTCTATCTGCGATCCTCCCCCCAGTCTTAGGTTTTCGAGGAGACCATATACGCGAAGGGGCGATGCCAGAGATGGACCAGGGCGGCCACACCACCTGGCGGCGCGGCCTAGGCCTGGCCCGCGCTAGGGGGTGGTGTGGGCCCCTGGTTGCTCACATCGCCCTCTCCTTCTGGCTACTTCCGTCTTCTGACCATATAGGAACTTCTGGGTATTTTTTTTTATAATTTCTGATCTTCGAAAATATTGTATCTTGACAGTCCTTTTTCCAGCAGAATCCTGACTCCGGCAGTGAATTCTCCAATAATCATCAAGCATGCAAAAATAGAAGAAACAACATAAGTATCATCTCTAAATATGAAATATATCAATGAATAACAGTAAATTATGATATAAAATAGTGGTGCAAAATGGACGTATCAACGCCTAAAAATCTCTATGTTAGGACGTGACATATGAATACAGAACCAAACACTACATAGAAATTGCACCATCCATATTTTGTCAAGAAAATCTACTCATTCCATTCCAAAATATAAGATGTTTTAGCCCATAATTGCCACACATGCATCTAGATGCTTTTTATTATATAGGTTCACTCTTTTTGCTTCTAATCTACACACTAAAAGATATCTACATACATGCATGGCAATGATGGGCTAAAACATCTTATATTTTGGAACGAAGGGAGTATATTCTAGCCACCATGTTTATGAGAGTAGTCAAGTGAACCCATAAACCTGGTCCATTTAGAATAATAATAAACACCATTTACATTAGTTTTACATGCAATTTTTTATATTCTACAATTTTATCATCCAAAAGTACAAAAAAGTTTATTTTTCACTTCATTTGTATATTAAGTCTACATCTATTGTTTAAATCCCATGAAAAAACACTTTTTTTGAAACCATCTCATTTGGTTTCACTTTATTTATAGCATTTAGTTTAATTTGTTTTCAACTCATACAAGACACAATGTTGACTGAAAAACCACTAAGGTGGAGTTGGGGACTGATGCATGTAAAATGCATACATGAACTTTGTAGTTTATTGTCATATATTCCAACATATTTGCACATTATAAGATTTTATATTCATGTTTTGAATTGATTTATGGGGATTTTCCATTGATCCCCTTTTGTTGGTTTATAACTCTATAGAACAAGAAACCCTGTTTTGGCTATTTTTAAGTTTTAAGGACCTTACGAAACTCAAACGAAGCTAGGATTTTTCTGGAGACAATATTTTTCCCAAAGAAACAATATGAGGAGAAGCAACACACGAGGGGATCCACGAGGGCTAAACAAGCCCAGGTGGTGCAAGCCTCTCTCCAGGCCGTGCCACTCATGCTCGTTGGCACCTCGAGCGTGTGATGTCGTCTGTCTTGATTTCAGATTGATAGGCTTGACCTAAAAACCACTATATAAAGATCCCCCAAGGCATTCTCGAGAGGAAGCGACAGAGAAACATAAAAACCACGAAACAGAGGCTGAACCTGTGAAGATTGGAGGGGATACACTGTCGGAGCCGTCTCCGGTTGAATCTCCACCCTCTCCAACATCACCAACACCGCCACCATGTGAAGAGGGAGTAGTCCACCTCTGGACTATGGGTTTGTGGAACTATCTTGATCTATATCTCTCTTGTGCTATGTTGTTAGATGCCATATGAGCTGCCTATCATGATTATGACCATATTTGTAATTCCTATTTGGTGGATCTTTATTTTTATTGGATGATTTATGAGTTCTGAATTTTTATTGTGTTCTTGATGTATTGATAGATGGATATTGTTTCCCCATTCTTTACTACTTCTTATGATCAAACTTGTATGCGAGAGCATATGTGGGGGATAATGTGTATTAGATGGAGTAACATGGTGGTAGTAATGAATTGTGACAGCAAACTTCATATCTACTATGTTTTTACCAATCCTTTTGTTACCTCACTAGGGAGAAAATAAATGCATGTGCTATATAATTCTCAGTGACAGCTGAGAAATCTTGTTTAAATTCATGGATCATATAATTGGTCTATTGTGATATGTTTAATTCAAGGTAGCATATTTTTTGTTCAAACATCATGTCAAAGTACTTAAGGCTATACTTTGTTAATTCTTAAATCTAGATTGCATGAAGAATCCCTTTCTAGTGGAGTATAAGTAAGATGCGTAGTATCATCTTTATATTAGGACGTGATGCCCATATAAAGGTTTATCAAGACACATAATAAAATCTCATCAATATTAAGTTATCTATCATGTTCTTAATGCCACCACACCTTTATGAGAGAGTAGACAAGTAAACCCATGAACCCCGGTCCACCTTTTATCATAAGAAACCACTTTTACTTGCTTTTACTTGCCTTTATAATTTTTGCATTAATTAAATCCGAAAATACAAATTTATATTTATTTTTTCCAACTACAATCAAAAAACCCAAAAACATCTTTATCTACTAGCTTTAGTTTACTTTCTAGTTTACTTTACTTTCTTGTACTTTAATTTTAATTATTTTATTTTACTAATACCGAAGCCTTGTGCTTGACAACCACACGCTGGAGTTGGTGGCACAAGACAAAGACATTGCAGGTTGCTAGACAACGTTGGAAGAAGCTTCGCCTTTGCTCCCCTAGAGTTCGATATAAACCCCGAGTCACCCTTATGGGGAAAATTTCTCTTGCTGCAACACTCTGCACTTGGAGTCCCAACGAAGTGACACACTTGCTGTAGTGTCATGAGGGACACAAGGCAATCATTTTTTGTCGAATTGTTAAAAGAGATGAGCATGCTTTATCTTTTCCCCGAGAGCTCAATATAAATCTCAAGTCACCCTTATAGGGAAAAACAATCTTAATATATCACTTTGCGCTTAGAGAACCAAAAAATTGGTACACACATAGTTCATTGTCATCACAATTAGACGACCTGCAGTGGCACAAACTGAGAAGCAAGCCTCAAAAGCTCAATGGGTCGAATCATGGGCTCTGGCCCAAATTCACTTTGACCCGAGCCTGAATTATAGTTTAAATCCTACTAATGTGGAATTGTGGGTTGCACTAGGCTTTTGGGTCAAATAAGTTAATAGGGCCAAAATTATGTTTTTGACAAGTTTATTGTTATTAAGTGCATTTCATATTTAAAGTTTTTTGACTGATAAAACAAAAATACCAAAAAAAAATGTTGAATATACATGTTAATAATTCCAAACAAAATCAAACCAGCCGTGAACTTTATATGGTATTTTTGACACGTTACCTTCTATATTTAAATAGGAGCCCCCCACTATCTCATATCTCTCATCATGCAAGCATGCCACATCATCAAGTTGCCACCTCAGCACAAAAAGTTCATTCTAATGGTGATCCTCCCCGTGTGCACATGTAATGTCGTCTACCCTTCGCCCTTGCAGACCACACATTGATTAGTCCTCTTGATTCACCACCCCATTTGTTGCTTTTATTCACCTCCACATTAGTGCATCATTTAAAGTCTCCTGATTAAGATCCCACTAATCCTTTCATATGTTCCAGTAACACATCCACTAACCGCTAGAGAGATATATTTTTTGCTACTTTGCTCTTGCTCATCCTATTAAGCCGCTAGAGCTCCAACTATCTGAAATTATTAATTTTCTCCTGCCCTGTTTGACTCCACCAGGTCATCACTATGCCTGCATCGAGTAGGCACATAAATTCTTCATCTCCTGATAAGTGCATATCCTAATCTCTTGAAATACTTTGGTACCAAACAAGGCTTAAATATGTTTAGGTCGCAAACCTTAAAATATTCCACAAAATCTATACTACTTATAAAAGAGCCAACCTTCTCTTTTCTAAAGCCACCCCACTAATATACATAGGCAAATTACCACCCTACATCAGTCCCACCAACTCAAATCTAACCGTCCAGATTAATATAATCCCACCTAATTAGATCTATTTGCACGAACGCCTGCTAATTCCTCGCCCCTAAGGGCACATACAATGGGGTGACGCCAGCCTTTCCTTAGAGGTGTCGTGTAGTATTTTTGCTTAGTTGGAGGAGAGAGAAATAAGAAAGGGAAGGTTGCCTTCCCTTAGCTAAGGGATGATCCCTTAGAAAATAAGAGAATGCTATTTTATGCATTGTACCATCTGTCTTCTCTTAGCTAATTAATTTCTTACTAAAAATAACTATTTCACATTAATTGCTAGGAATGACAACAAGAGATAATCCATTGTACAAGTTATCTCTTATATTTTCTCTAGATGATGTGGAGGGCTAAGAGAAGGTATGCCTTCTCTACGGGCACGTACAATGCGGTGATGTCAGCCTTCCCTTAGAGGTGCCATGTAGGATTTTAGTCTAGTTGGAGCAGAGAAAAATAAGAAAGGGAAGGTTGTCTTCCCTTAGCTAAGGAATGATCCCTTACAAAATAAGAGAAGGCTATTTTATGCATTGTACCACCTGTCTTTCCTTAGCCAATTAATTTTTTACTAAAAAATAACTATTTCGTATTAATTGTTAGGGATAACAATAAGAGATAATGCATTGTACAAGTTATATCTTATGCTTTTTCTTTAGATGATGTGGAGAGCTAAGAGAAGTCATGCCTTCTCCACCATTATACATTATACATGCCCTACCATTGTACATGCCCTAATTTGCATTGCGCCCCTGCCCCGCTTCACATCTCCATCATGACGCCTCGCAGCGCCGCCGCGGCTCCTCCCCTCTTGGCACCTCTTGGCCGCTCTCCTCGCCGCCACACGTGGTTGCGCTCGGCAGCAGCCTTCCCAGTTCCCACCGGCGCCCGCGCCGCTGCCTGGAGAGACCTCCCTAGGAGAGTTTGGGGAATGGAGGAGCTCGGTAAGGAGTAGATCAATGGAGGTGGAGTTGAAATTTCGAGGCTTCCGTCCGCACAACTACCAGTACTGGGTACTCTGGGATATTGAGATCGTGCAGGTGCTCACGCCCGGGCCCAACCGCGCCACCTACTTCCTCGCGCAGGAGTCGCCTCCCCCGCCCAAGCTAAGGCCGGCGCCCGCCACTGCTCGAGGCGCACGACCAACTGGCCGGCCTACCAAGCCCACTTCGCCCCCACGCCGCTCCAAGCCCCACCTGTGGCGACGCGCCGCCGAAGGCTGGACTGGATGATCTGGCACGTCGAGATCCTGCAGGTGCTCACGCCCGGTCTGGCCACACCGCGTCCATCCTCGCGCCGGAGTCGCTTCTTGCGCCCTCAGGCCCGCACGAGGCGCACCACCAGCCCACCAAGTCGCACCTTGCCGCAGTGCCGCTGGTGGTGAACTGGTGATTGAAGTAAATGTTTCTCGGTTGCCTGCAGGAGAACCACCGATCCTTCAGTACTCAAGCAGGTGGGTGCGATGCTTTTGTTATCAAATCATACAGATATTCAGGCCAAGGAGATATACAGTGAAGAGATGAACATGTACCCGTTCAACAGACCCGTGAATATTCCCAGTCTTTCCCTTGCCATCAACAAAAAAATTCAGAGAGCTCCGGTAAAGTTGAATGTGTCTTTTATTTGGTAATGCTTCCCGCTCTAAGATTTTTAGAGCTCTATCAACTCAGTACCAAGGTAATTAGGATCGACACATTCACAAGTTAAGATTGACAAACTACAAATAATTCTTTATGTAAAATACATGACTAATGTTTATCCTTTTTGTTTCTGTTTGCTAGGCAATGAAACTTGTATCTCCGACTAAACCATGTTTGCATCAACATACTTGTGGAATGCATGGCTCCTGAACTGTGAGGCATGAACTTGAATTTGGTTATCCAGAACATGAAATTTCGTTTTTATTGATAACAAGGTACATTCTCCTTCTTTTGCAAAAATCTATAACTTTTTCCCTTTTGTTTTTCTTATGCTGCCCAATAACTGATGAATGGAGACCAAAAATATTTACAGACATAGTGTTGTTACCTGTTGGTGTGCCTTCACAATGCACATGTATAGAGTAAGATATACTCTCATTCTTACTTCGGTGTGCATGGATTTTTTTATAATACTATGTTATATGATACAAGAATATTGCACACCGTTGTTTGAGTTTATCTTCTTTGTACGCTTCATCCTCTGCTACCATTATTATCATGACTCTGATTTTTCTTGTAATATAAGTGTATAATTCAGTGATTTTGTGGTGCTTACAAGCAATCTTTGTTGTGATTGTGTTCTTTCAAATGTACAAGTTGTACTTATTTATTATGATGTGTCTACAAGTATTGTATGCCTACCAGCTAATACTATCTGCCTTTTGATTACAAGGTACTTGTATTGCAGTATTGTTTTGATTCACTTTAACAAAAATAGTAAAATATTGGGAAAATTCTATCTCTGTATATTCCGTATATAGCATAAGTTGTCTATGAAAGCTTGAAGTTTGATGTACTTGGCAAGAATCCAATTCCTAGAGATAATAACCCCTTGTAAATGATAACATTTTATTATCAAACTTATAGATTAATTTGCACATCCCTAATTTTAAAAGAGATTGATTTTTGTACATTAGCTGATACGTGCAACGCACGTGCAATATTACTAGTCTTATAAAGGAGACTTCTATTTGATATGATTAAAAACAGCTTTATCAGTTCCACATTGGCTAGCATACCAACTGAATAAAAGAAGTAACCCCTCGCAAATTTTATTTATATATCCACACATAATATTACTACATAAGTTAGTGGGGATGCAATCTGTCGCAAAGTGAAGAGCTAAGGTGCAGGAGAAGAACATACGATTAGCAGATTCATTCTCATTGCATAAGTGGCACAGTCAGCCCAACCTTTTCTATGCATATTATGTCTAGTTGGGACTTAATTTAGGACTGAAGACTGAAACAAAAGCGACAGAAAAACCTTAATATCAAGTGTCAATTCGTATTGCAAAAAGCAAAATAGTGGGCTACCACCGATGGTAGCTATACACCCACCATCTACCGTTGGATGAGCCATCGGGAGCATAAAATCTCTTACCAAGAGCACAAGTTTTTAACGGAAGAAACTAACGGAGCTATCCAGCCACCACCTACTAACACCACCATCTAATCACACCATATCATGCGCCCATCACACCGTGCCACCGGAGTGATCCATATATACACTTCAGCTGCACCAACCACGCGTATGTATAGCAGGTCAGTTCGGTAGGCTAGTATACAGGGTCATTTAGAACCACCACGCGCTCTAGCCATTGCATGTTGCATGCCGAATTGTCTTGCCACCGGCTTAGCAACACGGTGACATTGAGCGGCATGTATAGCAGGTCAGTTCGGTAGGCTAGTATACAAGGTCATTCAGAACCACCACGCGCTCTAGCCATTGCATGTTGCCTGCCGAATTGTCTTGCCACCAGCTTAGCAACACGGTGACATTGAGCGACATGTATAGCAGGTCAGTTCGGTAGGCTAGTATACAAGGTCATTCAGAACCACCACGCGCTCTAGCCATTGCATGTTGCCTGCCGAAGTAGCCTACCGGAAGAACCGCAGCATTGCAACAAACGGAGGTTCTTCATCCGTTAGAACTAACATAATGCATGCTCCCTACATCACACACGGTATAAAAGGCATTATCCTACAATCTAATGACTATGGTATTTTTGACACGTTACCTTCTATATTTAAATAGGAGCCCCCCACTATCTCATATCTCTCATCATGCAAGCATGCCACATCATCAAGTTGCCACCTCAGCACAAAAAGTTCATTCTAATGGTGATCCTCCCCGTGTGCACATGTAATGTCGTCTACCCTTCGCCCTTGCAGACCACACATTGATTAGTCCTCTTGATTCACCACCCCATTTGTTGCTTTTATTCACCTCCACATTAGTGCATCATTTAAAGTCTCCTGATTAAGATCCCACTAATCCTTTCATATGTTCCAGTAACACATCCACTAACCGCTAGAGAGATATATTTTTTGCTACTTTGCTCTTGCTCATCCTATTAAGCCGCTAGAGCTCCAACTATCTGAAATTATTAATTTTCTCCTGCCCTGTTTGACTCCACCAGGTCATCACTATGCCTGCATCGAGTAGGCACATAAATTCTTCATCTCCTGATAAGTGCATATCCTAATCTCTTGAAATACTTTGGTACCAAACAAGGCTTAAATATGTTTAGGTCGCAAACCTTAAAATATTCCACAAAATCTATACTACTTATAAAAGAGCCAACCTTCTCTTTTCTAAAGCCACCCCACTAATATACATAGGCAAATTACCACCCTACATCAGTCCCACCAACTCAAATCTAACCGTCCAGATTAATATAATCCCACCTAATTAGATCTATTTGCACGAACGCCTGCTAATTCCTCGCCCCTAAGGGCACATACAATGGGGTGACGCCAGCCTTTCCTTAGAGGTGTCGTGTAGTATTTTTGCTTAGTTGGAGGAGAGAGAAATAAGAAAGGGAAGGTTGCCTTCCCTTAGCTAAGGGATGATCCCTTAGAAAATAAGAGAATGCTATTTTATGCATTGTACCATCTGTCTTCTCTTAGCTAATTAATTTCTTACTAAAAATAACTATTTCACATTAATTGCTAGGAATGACAACAAGAGATAATCCATTGTACAAGTTATCTCTTATATTTTCTCTAGATGATGTGGAGGGCTAAGAGAAGGTATGCCTTCTCTACGGGCACGTACAATGCGGTGATGTCAGCCTTCCCTTAGAGGTGCCATGTAGGATTTTAGTCTAGTTGGAGCAGAGAGAAATAAGAAAGGGAAGGTTGTCTTCCCTTAGCTAAGGGATGATCCCTTACAAAATAAGAGAAGGCTATTTTATGCATTGTACCACCTGTCTTTCCTTAGCCAATTAATTTTTTACTAAAAAATAACTATTTCGTATTAATTGTTAGGGATAACAATAAGAGATAATGCATTGTACAAGTTATATCTTATGCTTTTTCTTTAGATGATGTGGAGAGCTAAGAGAAGTCATGCCTTCTCCACCATTATACATTATACATGCCCTACCATTGTACATGCCCTAATTTGCATTGCGCCCCTGCCCCGCTTCACATCTCCATCATGACGCCTCGCAGCGCCGCCGCGGCTCCTCCCCTCTTGGCACCTCTTGGCCGCTCTCCTCGCCGCCACACGTGGTTGCGCTCGGCAGCAGCCTTCCCAGTTCCCACCGGCGCCCGCGCCGCTGCCTGGAGAGACCTCCCTAGGAGAGTTTGGGGAATGGAGGAGCTCGGTAAGGAGTAGATCAATGGAGGTGGAGTTGAAATTTCGAGGCTTCCGTCCGCACAACTACCAGTACTGGGTACTCTGGGATATTGAGATCGTGCAGGTGCTCACGCCCGGGCCCAACCGCGCCACCTACTTCCTCGCGCAGGAGTCGCCTCCCCCGCCCAAGCTAAGGCCGGCGCCCGCCACTGCTCGAGGCGCACGACCAACTGGCCGGCCTACCAAGCCCACTTCGCCCCCACGCCGCTCCAAGCCCCACCTGTGGCGACGCGCCGCCGAAGGCTGGACTGGATGATCTGGCACGTCGAGATCCTGCAGGTGCTCACGCCCGGTCTGGCCACACCGCGTCCATCCTCGCGCCGGAGTCGCTTCTTGCGCCCTCAGGCCCGCACGAGGCGCACCACCAGCCCACCAAGTCGCACCTTGCCGCAGTGCCGCTGGTGGTGAACTGGTGATTGAAGTAAATGTTTCTCGGTTGCCTGCAGGAGAACCACCGATCCTTCAGTACTCAAGCAGGTGGGTGCGATGCTTTTGTTATCAAATCATACAGATATTCAGGCCAAGGAGATATACAGTGAAGAGATGAACATGTACCCGTTCAACAGACCCGTGAATATTCCCAGTCTTTCCCTTGCCATCAACAAAAAAATTCAGAGAGCTCCGGTAAAGTTGAATGTGTCTTTTATTTGGTAATGCTTCCCGCTCTAAGATTTTTAGAGCTCTATCAACTCAGTACCAAGGTAATTAGGATCGACACATTCACAAGTTAAGATTGACAAACTACAAATAATTCTTTATGTAAAATACATGACTAATGTTTATCCTTTTTGTTTCTGTTTGCTAGGCAATGAAACTTGTATCTCCGACTAAACCATGTTTGCATCAACATACTTGTGGAATGCATGGCTCCTGAACTGTGAGGCATGAACTTGAATTTGGTTATCCAGAACATGAAATTTCGTTTTTATTGATAACAAGGTACATTCTCCTTCTTTTGCAAAAATCTATAACTTTTTCCCTTTTGTTTTTCTTATGCTGCCCAATAACTGATGAATGGAGACCAAAAATATTTACAGACATAGTGTTGTTACCTGTTGGTGTGCCTTCACAATGCACATGTATAGAGTAAGATATACTCTCATTCTTACTTCGGTGTGCATGGATTTTTTTATAATACTATGTTATATGATACAAGAATATTGCACACCGTTGTTTGAGTTTATCTTCTTTGTACGCTTCATCCTCTGCTACCATTATTATCATGACTCTGATTTTTCTTGTAATATAAGTGTATAATTCAGTGATTTTGTGGTGCTTACAAGCAATCTTTGTTGTGATTGTGTTCTTTCAAATGTACAAGTTGTACTTATTTATTATGATGTGTCTACAAGTATTGTATGCCTACCAGCTAATACTATCTGCCTTTTGATTACAAGGTACTTGTATTGCAGTATTGTTTTGATTCACTTTAACAAAAATAGTAAAATATTGGGAAAATTCTATCTCTGTATATTCCGTATATAGCATAAGTTGTCTATGAAAGCTTGAAGTTTGATGTACTTGGCAAGAATCCAATTCCTAGAGATAATAACCCCTTGTAAATGATAACATTTTATTATCAAACTTATAGATTAATTTGCACATCCCTAATTTTAAAAGAGATTGATTTTTGTACATTAGCTGATACGTGCAACGCACGTGCAATATTACTAGTCTTATAAAGGAGACTTCTATTTGATATGATTAAAAACAGCTTTATCAGTTCCACATTGGCTAGCATACCAACTGAATAAAAGAAGTAACCCCTCGCAAATTTTATTTATATATCCACACATAATATTACTACATAAGTTAGTGGGGATGCAATCTGTCGCAAAGTGAAGAGCTAAGGTGCAGGAGAAGAACATACGATTAGCAGATTCATTCTCATTGCATAAGTGGCACAGTCAGCCCAACCTTTTCTATGCATATTATGTCTAGTTGGGACTTAATTTAGGACTGAAGACTGAAACAAAAGCGACAGAAAAACCTTAATATCAAGTGTCAATTCGTATTGCAAAAAGCAAAATAGTGGGCTACCACCGATGGTAGCTATACACCCACCATCTACCGTTGGATGAGCCATCGGGAGCATAAAATCTCTTACCAAGAGCACAAGTTTTTAACGGAAGAAACTAACGGAGCTATCCAGCCACCACCTACTAACACCACCATCTAATCACACCATATCATGCGCCCATCACACCGTGCCACCGGAGTGATCCATATATACACTTCAGCTGCACCAACCACGCGTATGTATAGCAGGTCAGTTCGGTAGGCTAGTATACAGGGTCATTTAGAACCACCACGCGCTCTAGCCATTGCATGTTGCATGCCGAATTGTCTTGCCACCGGCTTAGCAACACGGTGACATTGAGCGGCATGTATAGCAGGTCAGTTCGGTAGGCTAGTATACAAGGTCATTCAGAACCACCACGCGCTCTAGCCATTGCATGTTGCCTGCCGAATTGTCTTGCCACCAGCTTAGCAACACGGTGACATTGAGCGACATGTATAGCAGGTTAGTTCGGTAGGCTAGTATACAAGGTCATTCAGAACCACCACGCGCTCTAGCCATTGCATGTTGCCTGCCGAAGTAGCCTACCGGAAGAACCGCAGCATTGCAACAAACGGAGGTTCTTCATCCGTTAGAACTAACATAATGCATGCTCCCTACATCACACACGGTATAAAAGGCATTATCCTACAATCTAATGACTATGTATGCATGCATAGCTACTACCGGTGGTAGCAAATCCACGTTGATTGCAAAAAAGCATGATTCTTAGAAGGTCTACCTTGGACCATGGACAGAAGTCTGTATGGAGATTTTACAGTGAAGATGCTTCTAAATGCCACTACCAAGTACCATGAACAAGGTGTCGGAAATCACAAGGAGAATCGAGGTTTAGAGGTTCGAGGGTAACACAAGTCCGAAATATGCCAATACTGACGCCGGCCACCAACTCCCATACACTCGTAACTATCTCCATACGGTTGGGCGAGAAGAGCGCCGCCGTAAACATCAGGCTTGTCAGGATCCACCTCTGTAATGGGTTTCTTGGCTTCAAAGTAGTCGCTTATCAGGCGTTGGATCATTGGGATCCTGGCGATTCCACCGACAAGAAGAACCTCATCGATCAAGTCCTTGTTCTCGGATAGTTTGCTTCCTCGTACCTCCACCTCGTCCACCAGCTCGACGACTCTCTGGAAAAGATCACGGTTAAGTTCCTCGAGCTTGGCCCGTGTCAGCGGCTCCGACAGGCCCGTGTCGGGGATTCTGACATGGGCAACATCTCGAGTGCTGAGTTCCTTCTTGGCACGCTCACACTCTGTCCTCAGTTTCCCTAGGGCGATCCTGTCGTTCCTGATGTCGAGGCCATGCTTCTTCTGGATTAGCTCCACGAAGTGGTCCATGATCCTGTTATCAAAGTCATCTCCTCCGAGGAGCAGGTCGTTCCAGAACCCGCAGCCCTCAAAAACGCCGTCGTTGTACTTCAGAACAGAGGCAACCGTTGTGCCGCCACCAACATGCACCACAAGGAGATTCCCCTCGTTGCCCAGCCACTTGTGGATTCCGTGGGATACGGCGGCGGCAATGGGCTCGTCGATGATCCTGGCGGTCGTCAGGCGGGCGAACTCGGCGGCGGCGTCCATGGCCTCATCCCGGGGCCCCTCGCTGAAGTAATCCGGGACGATCACAACGGCGTCGTGAACCTCGAGGCCGAGGTAGGCCTCCGCGCTAGCCTTGAGATGGGCGACCACCATGGCGGCGGCCGTCGAGACGTGCAGTCGCTTGGCCACGCCAGTGGCCCTGGACCTCAACTCGAGGTTAACTCCACCAGCGTCACTCTCCACGATCTTGTACGGCACACGCTCGGCGAGTCTCTGAATATCCTCATGGGCAAAGCCGCTAAACCTGAAATCAAGCGAACAATTGAGTCAACTAATTAACCAAGTAGCCTAACAGAATTTATGCTGTCCAATCTAAGAAAGAAATCAGCTGATCTACTTTTCCCCGAGCAGGCGCTTGAAACCAAAGGCGGCAGCTTGAGGGTCTGCCGCGCCGTGGTTCTTGGCGGCCTCCCCGACGAGGACGGCTCCGTCGTCAGCTAGGGCAACCCAGGAGGGGATGCATATCTTGAACCCCTCCCCGGCGTCGGTGTAGCCGGCGACGCAGGAGTTGGTGTTGCCGAGATGGACGCCGACAATGGGGAAGAACATTATCGGCCACTTAGAGTCGTAGGGGGAGCCGGAGCTGCTCCCGTCAAGCACGTCATCTTTATGAAGGATCGGCGCACTCGCCTGGGAAGCCACCAGCAGGCAGACGAAGAAAACCGCGGTGGCCCTGGCGGCGCAAGCCATGGAAAACAGCCGAGGCAGTTGCAGAGACGCTTTGTGCCGCCGATCCGCCAATCACCGACCTAGTCAGGGTAGTGTTAGGAAACCGAACCCCATACGGTCTTTCCCGTTCTCCAAGTCGAGGATGGTTAGACTCCTGCGCGAATTAGTATTGGAGGCCTGGTTAGCGGGTAGATGAGCTATCCAGCCATTATGCTGGCTAACTTATCTAAGGCGGCTCGATCTGGATTATGCACTTTTACTCGCTCTTTCACAAGTAGCTCGACCAGAGTGCTTGCTTGCTAGGGTTAGGAGAAATCTCATATATGTTCGCGTTCACCTCTTAAACAAAACGAACTAAATAATGAGACGAAGTCAAGCTATATTCCGATTGCTCTGCAGCGTGCCCGGGCTCTATGGCACTGTGTGGCGTCCCTTCTTGTGGCACTGTGTGGCATCCCCTTTTTTGCTTGGAAAATAAAGATAAAAAGACCAAAGGATAAGTCGTAGGTGATGTTTTAAAGCTGGATACATATGCACCTATTATGAAAAATGCATAAAAAATAAAATTTTAATTGTCAAAATAATCGAACAAATTTTGTATGTACGCTTAGACATTCTACGTTCGCATACACATTTTCGGAAATAAAAACTATTTTATATGGTCTGTGTAAAAAGACAAAAATAGTATCCCTGAATATATAGTCATGTTACAACATCAAAATTTATCATTTTTACACAAGACATAAAAGATGTTCTTTTTATCTGAAAAACTTGCGTCTGGATATAAAATGTATGGATGTACATGTGATTATTTTATTAATATTTTTTGATATTTTAAAATGTGTTTCAAATAATAGGTTCATATGCACGTAAGGGCCGAATTCCTTTGTGGGTCATACCCTACAACTTGTGTCTGTTTTATTCTACATTTTGCATGTGTTCTAGCGACGTCAGAGCATCTCTAGCAGGTCCCAAAAAAGGGCATAAACCTAATAATAACCATATTTTTGGTTTTCGGCCAAAAAACTAACACACGATAGATCTCGTATATCTGGTGAAATCATAAAAATTCAGGTACCCATGATATCCGACCCCAGACTCACCAAATCCTTAATTTTGCCAACTTGTTTTCAGTCCCAAACGCAGTAAGTTAGGCGCGGCTAAACATTTAGCGTGTGACCTTCGTTCCGCCCATGTTGCGGCCGCTTCTTGTCATCGATTTGAGCTGCCCCCGGCCACTCTGTGCCGCCTAGTAGGTACCCTGAGGTCCACTGCTCCATTCCCACCCATTCCGTCAAGTTGAGATCTGTCGTGGTTGGCCACTCCGTTCCTCTAAAACTTGACCGTTGCAGCCATGGATATGTCGTGGAGCTCCACGTGTGGCCTCGCATTGCACGGAAAAGAACCTGGTGGCCATTTTAAAAGTTGGTATCTCACCTACCGTGCCATCGCCGCTCAAGTCTTGAATCAATGGTTAACGTGTATCGCTGGATTTGGCTGCTCGTGAAGGAAGAAGCTGCTGCAGCCGCTGATTTGGGGCCGACATACCCAATTTGGCGATTGTTGCCTCTGCACGAAGGTAAATTGACCATTTTATTTGAATTTGTATTTTATGAATCGTGTACATCTTTAGTTTAACATAGGATATACTCTTTTTAGATGAGTTCGTCCATGATCTGTCCATGCATATTTCTTCGCGGACTCGTCGTCCTCAGACGATTCCAACATATACGACTTAATTCACATCAACGATACATGGAATCTTAACTCGATGCTCTTCATGGAGGAACTCGAGGATGACAAGAAATGGAAGCTCCAAGGCTCAGCGATTGGGCGTCTTTGCATTCCTCGTAAGCCAGCTCTCCCCTACTTTGTCGAGGTTTGCACCTACCCACCTCATCTCTCTAGTATGGGTTATCAAATGCAATGAGATCTTTTATTCACATTGTGAAGCTTCGCGAGGCAAACTCTGACTTTTCACTTGTTGGAGGAATGCTATCGGTTTACTTGGATTTTATCCATATCAAAAGATATCACCCGCAATGATGGTGACTGAGAATCCGGCTGATTACACTGAGTAGTACCTTTACATTGGAGAAGATACCACTCTCAAGTGTGTGCGGTTGTTCACGAAGGTGTTGGTTAGAGTTTCTTGTGTCGACCACCTCCGAGCTAAGCTGTGTGTGGTGGTAGGGGATGTGGGGAGGGGGGGGAGGGGGGGGGGGGGGACTTAGTAGAGATTGCTGACCTTGTGAAAATGCAATGCGCATGATGTATGGGTAGGTGGCGATATTGTTTTGCATGCTTCATCAGCTATATATAAATCGGGCCGCCTGACAATTGCATTGACTGTACAACTCAAAATAGGAAAACCAGAATGGAGTACTTACCTATACGCATGCTAGCTTTTCTTGTGCTAAGCTACATGTCGCAATCGTACACTACTGCCAGCCCAGACTCTTCATCCTACGGTAATTCTATCCATAGCGTTTGCATTTTTTTTGTATGCGAAGAAAAAACCACCGATTTCAATCAATATTTTTTACCAGCTACGCTTCCTATTCCAAGAATTGTTCATCCTTTGATTCAGAATGGAGAGACAAATCTAATGACGTACGCAACTTTTTTTGCAATCGTCCGAATCCTTTTCTTGTCGCCAGGAGCCCAGGACCATTTCTTTAGCTCATAATAACTTGAAATCTCCTGATTATTAAATAAGGCTTTGTTTGGAATTCGGAAACATGATTTCCACAAGAAATTTTCAACTATCCAAAAGGGACCTTAATGATTATCGTTAATAGCTTCCGGTTTCCGGTTCATCCTTTTGTGAATTTCTGTATTTTTCTTTATGTTCCGCTGAATGCCTAGACTCTTTTGAGGGTACTCACAGACCTTATATGTTTTTTTAGACAAGATTGACCTTTTCTGTAGGATCCAAGTATCCAACCACTCTAACAGCAGCTCTTTTACTTTTGGACGATGAATAACTGTGGCCCATTGTGCTCAACGGCCCAAAACGAATAAAATTATACTCTCTCCGATATACTCGCTTCCATCGGGAAAAAAAATGTCAGCCAACACTTCTTTCCAATAGGAGGGAGTATAAATTAGCCATACTTATGATCGATCGGAAAAGGTATATAACTAAAGTCAACTAGCCCAAAGCGATCTGTTCCCTCATGTGTCTCCATGGCCGCTTCTTCTAGTGCGCTCAAGCGCAGGCAGTGGGCACCAGACTATATCATGTAGGAGTACCAAATATTCCGTCCTTCAGCATTGTGGATTTGTGGTGTTCAGTTAATTGGTCACATTGGTTGTAGAACTTGTAGGCCTCAATCTAATAAATTACAACATGTTTCAGTCATTCTAGTGCTTTTTGACCTGCATTTTTTCACTCATCCAAAACCAAAATGCATAACAGACAAACTTGATATGAACACATTATTTTATATAACTTTACTACTATAGTAGAGGTTGATCACGGTCTGTGGCTTTGTTTGATTATCCAAATCCCGCATACTTTGTGTATGATGATCCGTGATTGATCACGGCGAATGTATCAAATCTCGTAGGTAAAGTGTACAACCTCTGCAGAGTGTAAATTTATTGAAATATACGCATCCGTGGTCATGGACAGTTGGAATGGCCGTTGATTAGCTGTGTTGGTTTTGTTAAAAAAATATTTTAAGGAAAATGAAAAAGGGGATGGTTCGAAGTACCCATGGGGTACTACCGTGGAAATGAAGGATGCATTAGAGGAAATGACAAATTAGGTCACCCCTTCCTAGTGGTTTATAAACTAAAACTTGTTTTACAAATGTTTTAATAAAGATATAGAGATGCTATATCGACAAGAGTAAACTTTGTTAAAGTAAGCCTAGAATAGAGCCACCCCCTTGCTACAGCCATACTAGCATATTTTTTGCATATCTCATCTTAGGTGATTTTGTGAGTACAATTCAAATAATTCAAATGTACTCATGGATTTATCTCTGGACATTAACTTATTCAGACTTTGACGACTTTGAGGAAGAAGAAGGTTTCAACGACGACTTCATATGTGCCTTTTTTTGAAACAAGTACAAACAATTATTTATCAGATAAATTAACAAACAATTTCATGTGTGACTTTTTTTAAACAAGTACAAACATAGATGCTCGCAAATACGTACATACCCACAAGCATCTCGCTATCGACAGAATTGTATCTCCTACTAGAAGAATATTCCATCTTTATGAGACATCAAAACATCAAAATTGATATGTGATGGCTTGGCGGTACCACTTTCCTCCTAACCATCCACCCGCGGGTTGGTTCTCATGTGTGGCCTCTCACTTTGTGAACCTGTGATCTTATCGAAAAATTGGGATTTAATAAAAAAAGAAACACAATACAAACCCAGATGCTCATAAGTGTGAATATACACCCATCTCTTTGAACACATGCATGCACACCCTACTCCTATAAACACCTCTGAAAGACTGAGCTGGCGGGTCTTAAGATTGATGAAGTCACCACAACCACCTCGCTATCGATGAAACGTCGTCTCGCACTAAAAAAAATTCGCTTTTATGAGAAACCAAATCGTCAAGTTAGGGTTTGATCCTTGGTGGTTTGGAGGTACCACTACCTCCTAACCATCCAACCACAGTATGGATCTCGTGATTTAATGAAATACTGGCTAGGCGTGGCAAAAACATTGTCGTCATGCTATTAAAATATTGGAACGAGTTTTGAAATGGTAGCGTAGTGGTCTGTGGACCCTTAATTTCATATAGTGTACTTACATAATTCTTTGTCTGATTTTATTTTTCTGATCATGATATATTTGTTTTGGTTGCTAATCTAGATTTCTAGTTTTGGTGCCTAATAAAGCTTGTTTTTTTTTATGTATAGCAGATATTCCTCTGAATACGGATGGGGCATTTCAGTTCCCTGTGTTCCATAAGGATCATCCGTCCTTGGATTCACTAATCCAGCTTGCCAATGTTCCAGTCGCCACTGTGATAGGGGATGACAGTATCCGTAAAAATGAGTTCTTCATGGGAATCACCCTTGGGACACCTGCTGTTTTTAATCTTGTCACTATTGGCACTGGCTCTACTCTCTCTTGGGTTCAGTGTCGGCACTGCATAAAGTGCTATCAGCAAGTTCAGAAGGCTGGAATAATATTCGACCCTTTCAACTCTGCAACTTACCGGAGAGTTGGATGCTCCAATATGGTCTGCCATCACATGCACGAGAGCCGTACTCTGAATTCTTTGACGCAAAACAGGAGGAGCTCTCCTTATTCATTAATAGAAGGGGGAAAACTGTACAGTGGCATAGCCAGGGAGAGTATAAACTGAAAACAAAACCTATGCAAAACAAGTAGGACTAAAATTCTCTGCTCGCAGCTTTGAATGTTGATAATCCTTCTCTGATGTGATATATCACATCCTCTGGTGTAGACTCCCTACTCTCGAATGTTCTCATGTTTCTTTCCTTCCAGATATGCCAGACGGCATAGACAGCAATGGAGCAATGATATTTGCGGGTCTTGCTTTTTCTGAACCTTGAAATTTTCTTCCACCAGCCCGAGATGGTGGTCGATCTCGTACTGATATTGGCCACGGTAGCATGACTGGAGGAAAGACCATGCCAGATCTCCTTGGCGAAAGGACAAGGAATGAAAAGATGGTCTGCAGTTTCAATTGTTTGATCACAAAGGCAGCAGTTATCTTGATGTGGCCAATCTCTCTTTTGCAGTCTGTCAGCAGTCTAAAGTCTGATTTGAATCAGTAACCAAAGGAAGAATTTGATTTTGCCTTCAGTTTTAACGTCCCAGGTAGCAGCAAGCAGAGGTTTTGGAGCTCTGTCAACAAAGCAAGCTTCATAAGCATCAGCAGTAGAGTAAGAGTTGTTGGGGACTTGAGTCCAGGAGATGGAGTCATCATCAGCTGAGAGAGTGACATTTTGCAAACGATGCCAAAGCGTGACAAAGTCGTCGATGAGCTGAATAGAGTTGATTCGCTGAAGTCCTTTCATCCAGCTTCCATTGTTCAAGCCAATCTGAACAGTCTCGTTTTTTCTCCAGGCTAGTTTAAACAATGTAGGGAACCTTTGCTGCAAAGGGGCACCATCTAACCAAGGGTCTTTCCAGAACAGGGCCTTGTTACCACTTCCAAGCTTGATTTCAGTACAGGCTTGGAAGAGAAGCAGATCTTCATGGCTAATCGGTAGCGGAAGGCCATGCCGTGGCTGGTCAGCGTCAGTCCAGTCGAACCAGAGCCATCGAAGCCGCAGTGCCTTGCTGAACAGTCTCAGGTCTTTAATTCCAAGGCCACCAAGAGATTTTGGAGCACAAACCTGCTTCCAATTCACCATACACTTTGCCCCAGAAACATTGTCATCTCCACACCAGAGAAAACTCCTTCTTATTTTATCAATCTTCTTGGTCATCCAGACAGGTGGGTCAAAAACAGTGAGGAAGTATGTCATGGATGAGGTGAGGACCGAGTTAACTAAGGCAAGTCTCCCTTTTCTGGACATTAGCTTCCCTTTCCAAGGCTTGAGCTTGCTAGCAATCTTGTCAATGTATTTCTAACAATCAATCTTCCTTGGCTTCCTGTAGCTTAGTGGAAGACCAAGATATGTACATGGCAAGGAGCCAATGCTGCAGCCTGAGTTGCCAGCAAGCTGGATCTGGTCCAAGTGATCACAGCGAATGGGGAAAACAGTGCATTTACTCAGGTTGATTTTCAGCCCAGAAGTTCTGCCAAAGAAGGACAAGATTTCAAACACGCTTTTCACCTCAGCTTCAACAGGGTTTAGGAAAATAGCGGCGTCGTCTGCATAAAAGCTTGTGCGCATCCTGTCAGCCCTATGAGAAATAGTAGAGAGAATGCCATCATTAGCAGCTTTTGTGAGAATTCTGTGCAGGGGTTCCAACGCAAGGATGAACAGCATAGGAGCTAAAGGGTCGCCCTGTCGCAGTCCACGACGATGGTGAAAGGGCTTGCCAGGGGTGATGTTGAGCAGAACCCTAGAGGAGGCAGAGGACAGTAGCAAGAAAATAATTTTCCTCCATTGCTCTCCAAAGCCGAAGGCCTGCAAAGCCTCCAGCAGATACTCCCAATGGATGGAGTCGAAGGCCTTTGCAAAGTCAAGCTTGAGGAAGATCAGAGGGTTGTTTTTGAACTGTTCCTCTTTGATGACCCCTCTAACATAGACAAAGTTGTCATGGATGGATCTGCGCTTTATGAACGCGCTCTGACTGGTGCTTATCATCTTGCTGAGTTCAGGTGCCAATCTTGTTGCCAGCAGCTTTCTAAAGATCTTGGCAAAGCTGTGCATGAGGCTGATGGGTCGATAGTCTAGTGCAATATCAGCAGTGGTGCTCTTAGGGATGAGGGTTATATTAGCCGAGTTTAACAGATTCCAGTGTCTCCCCTGAAAAACAAACGCTTGGTTGACAGCCTCTAGCAGATCTGAGTGGATGATATCCCAGCACTTCTTGAAGAACAGGCCAGTAAACCCATCTGGACCAGGGGCCTTTTCAAAGTGAAGCCCAAACACCGCCATCTTGAGTTCATCAATGGTGAAAGGGCCGTCGAGATGAGAAAGCGGGGTAGGGTCGATCTGGAGGGCAGTCCAATTTAAGCGGGGTACTCTGAATTCTGGCTGTGTCGAAGAGGAGGACACCTGCATCTACAGCATAAGATATGGATCAGGGGAATACTCAGTTGGGTACTTGGGTGAAGATAAGCTCACTCTTGCCAACAGTTACATAGGTAACTTCATGTTTGGTTGTGGTGCTGATAACAGATACAGCGGAACCAACGCAGGAGTAGTTGGTTTTGCGAATGAAAGTTATTCATTTTTCAACCAGGTAGCCCAGCAAACAAACTACAAAGCCTTCTCTTACTGCTTTCCCAGCGATCATAGAAATGAAGGGTTCATGTCAGTTGGACCGTATGCCAGGGATGATAAACTACTGTTGAGTACGCTGATACCTTACAGCGACAGGTCCGCCTATGCTCTTCAACAGCTCGATATGATGGTTGATGGGATACGTCTTGAAATTGATCCATTTATCTATACAACTGAGCTGACAATTGTTGATTCTGGCACTGCCGAAACATTCATTCTTTCTCCAGTGTTTCGTGCACTTGACATAGCACTGTCAGCGGCAATGCTAGACAGGGGATATGATCGGGTAACTTCCGTATTCAAGTCATT
The DNA here is from genome assembly GCA_007115705.1 of Dactylis glomerata. Taxonomy (NCBI): domain Eukaryota; kingdom Viridiplantae; phylum Streptophyta; class Magnoliopsida; order Poales; family Poaceae; genus Dactylis; species Dactylis glomerata. Next base: position 1,058,913 of record QXEO01000129.1, read on the forward strand.
TGAAAATAAGATTTGCTTCCTTTCCACCCGTGGATCAATAAACTGGAATGACTTACCGACAGTTGAGATGAAATTTATAGGGTCTATCTTGAAGCTGCCAGTGGAGAATGCCTTCTATGAAGCCCCATCTGGTCATATTTGCTCCACATTTCGTCCGGATAATGCTGGTGTGCGGGGGATTCAAATATTAGGGAATAGAGCAATGAGGTCATTTAGAGTTCTGTTTGATATCCAAGGCAGCAACTTTGGCTTTCAAGCTGGTGCTTGTTGACAGACTCCTCTTATAAATTAATCGTTCCCACAAAATAAAGTACCATCTCGTTCTACTAGCTAGTCTGAAAATCCCTAGCTTTGTCCAAATCTGAATAATTACCGTTCTGTCAAAATAATATTTTAATCTTCTTAGATACAACCTAAGATTGGATGGTTAGAGCATCTCTAGCAGTCCCCGTAAACTGGCCAAAACCGAAAAATAACCGCTAATTTACGGTTTCGGATCGAAAATCGGCGCCGATCAGTGACTGAAAACAGGCCGAACCGAAAAGAAATTTTAGGGGCCGCGCCCAAAACTGATGCTCGCCCCGTACTAGTGGGGGTCGAAATGCAGAACTGAGCGCGAGCCCGAAGAAAGCGCGCGCTGAAGATTCAGCTCCTCCCACCTCCCGCCCAACCGCCGCCGCCGCCGCCGATCTGCGCGAGTTCATCGTCTCCTGCAGCGCCAACGCCAGATCTGAGCGAGATGAGCCTCAACTCACCCCCGTCGGCCTCAGCCGCCGCCTCGCCGCTTCCCTCGCCTTCTCCCGTGGTAGCTCCCGTCGAACCGCCGCCGACGGCCGCCGATGTCACGAAAAAGCAGAAGCGCGCAGGTACGCACCTGCTCCCGCCTTCTGCCACCGGACCTCTTCCGGCCGTCGCCGCCCCTCCACCGGCAGTTGCACCGCCGAAGAGGCAGACCCGCCCCAAGATTCAGGCCGCGGGTCCTCGGGGCGCTGCGAAGAAGGCAAAGGAGGCGAAGGTGAAGGCGGTGGTCAACCGCAGCGTCCGCCCGCCGCCGGAGACCTCCTCTCCGCTCGCCGCCGGAGACCCAGTATCCGTCCCCCCCAACGTGCTCGACGAATTGACCCCAACGTAAGTAAATTTCCGTTCCCAATTGCTTTAGTTCTTTTTTACCGCTGGAGACATCACTAGTTCGTCGATTTGGTGCGCGCAGACCTGGGCACGAATCGTTCATGGATCTCCTGACCGAGGTTGACGTAGCTGGTCCACCGCTCGCGCCGTTCAGCGGGCAGGAGGAGGTGGACGGTGAAGGGGATGACGACGTCCAGGAGGTGGACGATCAAGGTACCGACGATGACGACAATGCGGTGGTCGAGATGGTTGACGGCAAGCAGAAGAAAAGGAGGTCCGTCAACTACACGGAGGTTGAAGATGCAACATTGTGCCGTGCTTGGGCTTCCGTGGGGATGGATGCGGTGTCCGGTACCGATCAAACCGGCAAGCGGTACTGGCAACGCATCGAAGACAAATTCTGCAAACTGATGCCTCGTGTTCGTCAACCTGTCTATCGCACATACCGCTCTCTGCAAGGCCGGTGGGATGCGATCAAGCCGGCGTGTAGCCGTTGGTCAGCGGCTATGGACCAAGTAACAAAAGATCCTCCTAGCGGCGCAACAATCGACCAATTTGTGAGTTCTCTTTGTGTGTGAACTTTTGGTTTGTGAAATAGAGTAGATTGTTTCATGTATGCTTTGTATTGTAGGACCGCCTTGCAGATCTTAGGTATCGAGACATAGCAGGCAGCAAGGGCAAAAGCTTCTTGTTCAAGCATTGTGGTGCCGGCGGTGGTGCAGCGGCAAGCCATGGAGGTGGAGCCGATGATGTTGCCTCCGTTTGATTTGGGTGCCCAAGTGCGGTTTGATTCGAACTATGTTGAATTATGCTTTGAACTATGCTCGGTTTGCTGCAAACTTGCGACAATGTGATATAGAAACTATGTTGAATTACGCATCGATTGTTTGCATACAAAATCTGTGATGAAATCTATGAAATATGTGATGAAATCTGTGATAAACCCTAGGTATACGGGTTCGGTTTCGGCCGGCGCAGAACAGAGCCCGTAAACCAAAACCGAGAAAGAGAATATTCTCTTTCTCGGTTTTGGTTTACGGGCTCTGTTCTGCGCCGGTGTTTTCGCGGAGTAAAAAACCGAGTTCAGTGAACTGAACTCGCGTTTTTCAGTTCGCATGTTTTCAGTCACTGCTAGAGATGCTCTTAGGAAGGTGGTTGTATCCCCAGCCTAGCATAGTTTAAAACCCTAGGTTTCATATATGTGTGTCTTATAAAGGTGAATATTTTTTTTAGTAAGAGACGACGTTATCGTCGGTAGCGAGACGTTTGTGGTGACTTTGTTAATCTCAAGACCTGATCCGCTCAGTCTTTCGTAACTGTCAATGTGTATGGTGTATGTGCATGCGTTCATAGGAGTGAATATGTACACATGTATGTTTTTTTGGGAGTAAATTGCACTTCTTTTGATCAAAGAACAAAGTTACATGAATACATGTAGAATCAAGTGGCAACCTGGGTCTAGACTTAAAGCATGATGATCTAGATTATGGTGATCCATATTATATTGTCTGCTTTCAAAAGAGAAAGTAACCACTTCAAAGTTTCTTATGTGCACACTGATTTCCTTGATGATCGAAGCATATCGAGCCCCCAGTTCTTCCCGCAATATCTGCTATGTAACATCCCAGCGTTTAGGACCAAACGGGGGTAGAATCAGGGTTTGTGCATTGCATTCATGCATCTGAAAACCTGGAAAATTTTCGCGCAAATTATTTAAGACACAAAGTGACTGGAGTTCCTCTCATCCTGATGTTTAGTTTAGTACATCGGAGTGAGTGCGATGAATTTAGGCATGACCTTTGTAGAATTATTGATTTGGGGGGAAGTAATTTGAATTCAACATTTAAATTTGAATTAGATAATAATTCAAATAAGTTTGAACGAAGAAATTGATTAATAAACATCACACAAATAGAATTAAGAATAAGTTTTGGATAATGTCTTTATTACAATTGAATAGAGTATTATATTACAAATCTCAAATAGTGAGATTAATTAGAAAAAAAGAATGAATATTACAAAAGGAATAAATAAAAATCCTAGCTAATGTTTAGTCTTGACATCATCTTCATTCCTGCAAATAAGAAGTAACAAAGACAAGGAAACTTGTTTGCTAGATCAAAATGTTTGCATCCATGTTTTTGGAGGCAATTAATTTATTAAACTCAGGTGGAGAATTTAGGAAGAACTCCTAAATTCTATATCCTAGAACTAGAGGGCATCATTTATAACAAATAACCAACTCTGGAAAAGGGTCCATAATTCATACACTTGAATGGATAGGCATCTTTGAGTCAGGCAACCAAATCAAATTTTGAAACAGATAACAATAGCAGTAGATAGCTTGACACCCTCTAATTCTAGCTAAGTTTAAAGGAATAAATCCAAATCAGGTTATATTATATTCATACTTAACATGGTATCAGTTAAGCAGAATTAGAGGTCACCAAAATCTGTTTAGCAAAATCAGCATTGTTGGACAGCCCGAATTACAAGTGGCAGCACCAAAAGAATTCACCAATCAAGATAATCATGGACACAGCCGTGGCTTGCTTGTGAAGGTAAACAAGCCAAATTGGTATTTTGCACTGAGTGTAGATAACCACCAGCACACCAGAGGCAGCCGCACCTCACACACTACCATTCCACTCACTATTCCATCATTCCATCTCATCTCAAGAACAGCAAGAACAACTCCCAAAACATTCTCACAAACATTCCAGCAAGATAGATCAGCCACCATGGTCACTTAGAAGATCACCAGAGGCTGATCAAGAGGAGGAGCAGGGCTGCCAGGAAGGAGGAGCAAGAGGGCAGCAAGGTGTCCAGCCGACTCAGATCAAGCAGAACCGAGCTACCACGAGATCAAGATCAAGAAGAAGTAGAAGGGCACCAGATCAAAGCCTGATACCAACTTCACCTCCACAAAAATTCCATCAATCAGGTGAATACACCAAGAACAAGCAATAGATTCTGTTCTTATCATCCATCAAAGAAAATAAGGGGGGCAATAGGATTACCCTCAGACTGGCATAGAGATGCTATGCTAGATCATCATGGGGTATTAAAAAGAAAAGTGAATCAGTATCTGTTCTTATCAACAAAGAGGGGCCTCAGCCTTTGCATCATTGGCAGGGCCAAGAAACAAGCAAGATCTGTCCCATCAATTTAATCATCCAATAGAAGTCCTATCCAAAGGTAGGACATAATCATTTTGCACATCACAGCCACAAAAATCATTCCAGAGAACATCTCAGAGCAGCCAGCCAAACATCTCAGCTAAATATTGTACATACTCTTGAGGAGGCACCACAATATTTACACTTTAGCAAAGCATAGTAATAGTCATATGAGTATAGGCACAATGCTCTGGAAGTGATATCCAGCTAAAGCCTAGGTAAATCATAACTGAATAAAAATTCAGTTCATATCTCTAAATATAATTCAGTTAAGCATGTCATTGAATTATGGCCAAGCCTAGCAAATTATCTTAAGGATAACTCTATTCAAAAACCAACAATTCATACATGAATTTCTCCAGTGACCATGCAGTTTCATCAGTAAGAGCACCCCAGTAATTCACTCATGTTTGAATGATCCAAGCATTCAAAGGGAAGCACCACTGCACATAGCACAACCGAGCCATAGCTACACCAATCCCATCAGCAAAGCCACAAGATTAAGTTGCACATCACAGTACCATAGCCAGCAGTAGCACAATTAAAGGAATCGTCACAGCACCCTAACCAGTATAGTATCACCAATCATAACCAGTGACTAGCATCAAGCGGAGCATGGAGACAGTGAGATCAGGAGAGCTAGCTCACAGTTTTGCCGAGGAGTCGATGGAGAGGCGACACCGGAGTTGCGTGAGCAACGCCGTCTCGCCGGCGTCGAGGTTGGAGCATGGAGGTGCCTCGGCAGCAGGTCGTGGTCGCCCGGGTTGCAGCCACGCTGCCGTCCCGCAGGCGTCATGGAGATCAGTATGGGCAAGGAATCCCATGGCGGCCGGCGGCGACCGAATCGGTCGGGTCGCTGCTAGGGTTTTCGAAGCCGTGGACGAGTGAGGGGCACCGCAGTGAGGCAGCGGTGGGAGTAGGCAACTAGCACCTGGTGATGGGCCGGTCAGAGCAGCGCCGGAGCACGGCGGCAAGTCGGAGACCTGGCTCTGCTAGGGTTAGCCGTGCAGGTGCGGAGGTGCCGATCTCGCTGTAGAGGCTAGTACTCGAGGGGAAGAAAACGGCTGTAGAGGAGTTCCGCAAGGCGGCGGCACTGGAGAGGGCCGGCGGCCGGACCGGAGCAGCAGCGGCGGCGCAGCGCGTGCGTGAGGGGATCGCTGGAGGGGGCTCGTGCGTATGGGGGCAGAGGAAGACGACCGAGCGAGAGAGTGAGAGTGGGTCGGGTCGAGGTCTTGACCCGAGCCAGATTGGGCCGGTTGGGCCAAGTTGGCTTCGGCTTACTTATTCGGTTAAATCAGCCCAGTCCGAAAAAGGGTATTTGTTAAATTCTAGAATTTCTAGAAAATATTAATAATACCTAATGAATACTTAAAAATAAATTCAAAATGATTTTTGAGTATTACCAATAACATAGTATTTTCAAAACTTATAACCACCCCCAAAAAAAAGTGGAATAAACTTCACTCATGTTATTTTGACCATTATGAGGAACCAAATTGCCATATCTTAAATATCCTAAAAATTCATAAATAAAAATTTGAATAGTTGGAATCCTACCTAGATAGTTTCATAACATTATAAGTGCTAGTTTTACCATTCATATGCATAAGTATGACTTAGCATCTAATTGAATTCCTGAATACTTAAATCTTTATTAAAAATTGGAATACAACACACAAAAGGGGGGTAAACCACTTAAACCCTAATGCATAACATCTAGATGCATCATAGCATGATTTGCCTCTTTAAACATTGTCTTACCAGACAATGATGCTATTTTTCCAGAACCCGGGGTTCAGGGTTCAACCGAAGATTTTTTTTGCAATACCTTGCAGTCTCAAGGCAAGTTCACTCTTGCTCATACCTTTTGATTATTTTTATCAAATTACTTGCAAATCTATACCTGTGGTATTACTATTGCATCAAAAATCAAAAGGTCCTCTTTTATAAGAAATATGACTAGTTGGTTATCGACCTGAGTGGTGATAACCTAGAAGGGTTGGCAAATGGAACCATGGTATGATTGTGGTGGTGGAGGTTCCATTTGCACGAGAAAGTAAAACCTAGGATTAATAACAAATGTCGCCAGTGATTCTTGTGTCGTAAATTACGCGTTAACCATAAGACTTGGAATGGGACGGGAAAGTCGGCTAGTTCTTCTTCCTTTCGCATGTCAACGGAGGACCATACCGAATGGTCGGGATGTAAATCGTATAGCGTTGCCTGACAACATGGGTGGGACCCCTAAGTTCCCTCGGTACCTGGTGTCTATGATGGATTGCGGGTATCTCGGGCATGTAAATCGGGGCTTGCGCGTTGGCTATGCCGTAAATCGGGGCTTACCGTTGCCTGAGCGAAGCAAAAGGGTGGGCATGCGGGGTCGCGGAGAAGGGTAGTGATTGGCTTGGATCAATGACTGGGCCCCATACTAAAGTGTATGGACGGGAAAGATTCGCCCGATTGTGCAATAAGGCTTTGATCTCTTATGGGTAAAGCAACGCACCTCTGCAGAGTGTATCAAATTGTGGCTTGTCACTCCTTGTTCCGGGAAGGAACTGTGAACACGGCAGGAAAGGGACTCCATGAAGTTCCAGTCAACCTGTGAAGACTGTCGGGCATAGTTTTCAAAATAAAAGCAATCTCTTGAAGAAATGTTTATGAAAACCTGCATGACCTGTGATCATTGATCTATGGTCGTAGCTAGTGCATCAAACACTTATCCCTTTTAAATGAACTTTGTGGGTAACGCTCGTTACTCACCCCACTCCCTCTTAACCCTTGCTTAGACTCTGAAGACCAGGAGGAGGAGGCTCTCTAAGCGAATGCAACCCAGGAGGAGATCTTCTATGGGGAGCCAGATCTGTCCGGTGGTGTAGAAGGTGAAGATTACAAGATCGTCTACGGTGCCGAAGAGGAAGCCGAGCAGTAGACGAGATAGTACCGTTAGTTTAGCCGAGCAACCTAGAACCCTACAAAAATAAGTTGTTGAGCTACCTCAGTTCTTAGATGTACTTTCAGTTATGCTAGAGCCAGTATTGTAAGTGGTGAATCAATGGGGTATCCTCGATGAACCTAAGAGGACCTCGAAGTTGTTATGTTTGGGCTTGTAATAATAAAAGTTTGTGTGTGGACCCGCAATGTTTCTGTTGTACCACTCTGAGGGATGTAATATTTGTGGAATGGAGTTTCATAAGTGTTATATCAATGACTTGCGTACTACAACATGCAGTGGTATGCTGGGTCATCGCATGCTACCACCTATTTGCAATCACTAGCAACAACAATTCTCATCAAAGAAACATCATCAGCCAAAGTTGCATCGCGACACGCCAAGGCTCAAGAGACGGAGGTTAAGTTATTCCTAGAAATACAATAGCCGACGACTTCTAGGAACATTTATGTGATTGAATAACTTGAATCTGGTAAATACACCAAGGATTGTACTTTCTAGAAAAATCAAGCATGGAAACATTATCATCTGTGCACTTTTTCTCCAATCTCCTTTGACGATTTCATGTAACGTATAGTCAGAGTATCTACCTCTTCCATGTGGACCAGGATGTCGAAACTGAGAAAAATGGCATTGATACGTCTCCAACGTATCTATAATTTTTGATGCTCCATGCTTGTTTTTACACCATTTGCCTAATGTTTCGTTACACTTCGTGGCACTTTTATGCATTTTCCGGAACTAACCTATTAACGAGTTGCCACAGTGCCAGTTCCCTGTTTTCTGCTGTTTTTGTGTTTCAGAAGTGATACACAGAAAATATTCTCGGAATTGGACGAAACAAGTTCCTGAAGTCTTATTTTACCCGGAAGCTTCCAGAGATCCGAAGGAGAGAAGGAGAGGGGCCACCAGGGGCCCACACGCCAGGGTGGCACGGCCAGCCCCTGGCCCGCGCCACCAAGGTGTGAGGCCACCTGGGCCCTCCTCTGACATCGCCCCTTCGCCTATAAAGACCCCCCGACGGAAAAAACCTAAGTACCCGATCAATTTTCCAGAACACATCGCGATCCGCCGCCACCGTCGACCCGAAGATCGGGAGGGTCCAGAAGCTCTTCCCGGCACCCTGCCGGAGAGGGGAATCACCACCGGAGGTCTTCTTCAGCACCATGCTTGCCTCCGGAGCGATGAGTGAGTAGTCTACCTTGGACTATGGGTCCATAGCAGTAGCTAGATGGTTGTCTCCTCCACCATGTGCTTCATGTTTAGATCTCATAAGCTGCCCTACATGATTGAGATCACCGTTATGTAATTCTACATGTTTGGTTTGTTGGGATCCGATGAATATTGGTGTTATGATTGAGTTGCTATACTGAAATATATCTTTTGTTATCTCTATGTTGTTTATGATCTTGTATGCTCTCCGTTGTTAGTAGCTATCTTGGCCGAGTAGTTGCTAGTGACTCCAAGAGGGGGTATTTATGCTCGATAGTGGGTTCATGCCTCTATTTAATCTGGGGGAGTGACAGAAATCTCTAAGGTTGTAGATGTGCTGTTGCTACTAGGGAGAAAACAACATTCATATGCTCAAGGGCATATGCTTTGTTTACATTACACACTTTGCTTAATGCAATTATCTGTTGTTCGCAACTTAATACTTGTGGAGTTCTCGGATTGATTCACCACAAGTGGATTATTAGTCATAGATGCAGTTGGATGGCGGTCTATGTATTTTGTTGTAATGCCCAGAGTAAATCTCATAGTGATCTTCTTGACATATCACGTTTATCTTTATTCTATCAATTGCCCAACTGTAATTTGTTTACCCAGCATGTGTTATTTATCTTATGGAGAGACACCACTAGTGAACTGTGGATCCCGGTCCTATTTCCATCATATTGCTATCACCTGTTTACTTTACTTGCACTGTTTACTTTACTCGCATACTCTATTGTTTTCCACTCGATACGCTCATAACCTTTGTTTCAAGCAAACCGGTGAGATTGACAACCTCATCGCAAGTTGGGAACGAAGTACTTGGTTGTGTTGTGTGCAGGTTCCGCGTTGCAGTTAGCAAGCAAAGCTTGGTCGAGGCGCCATATATAAATTGTCCGAAGCTGTCGCAAGCTAGCAAGCATCACCTTCAGTCGTTTGTCTCTCCTCTCCAAGAACGATAAACCTTGGGTTCTTAACCGAGGGAAAACTAACTGCTATACTCATCACACCTTCCTCTTGGGGTTCCCAACTGGCTGGTTATTCACCACGCACAAGGAATCTTCTGGTGCCGTCACCCACGCGCCAGCAGCTAATTTTCTGGCGCCGTTGCCGGGGAGGAAGTAGAAGACTTCTGCAAGGGGAGTTTTTCGCACGCACATCCTTTACTTTGTTATTATTTTGCTTTACTTTATTTATTTTACCTGCATCGTTTTATATCAAAAACCCAAAAAAATTAGAATCCTTGGTAGTTGTTTTTACTTGTTTACTTTCGTTTTGCTGAAATGGCCAATCCTGAAAATACCAAGTTGTGTGACTTTACTAGCACAAACAATAGTGATTTTATCTGCACTCCTATTGCACCACCTGCTACTGCTGCAAACTTTTATGAGATTAAGCCTGCTTTGTTGAACCTTGTTATGAAAGAACAATTTTCTGGTGCTAGTACTGAAGATGCTGCAGCTCATCTCAACAATTTTGTTGAGCTATGTGAGATGCAGAAATATAAGGATATTGATAGTGATATTATTAAGCTCAAGTTGTTTCCTTTTTCTTTGAGAGGAAAAGCTAAAGATTGGTTGCTGTCTTTGACTAAGAATAGTATTGATTCATGGGCTAAGTGTAAGGATGCTTTTATTGGTAGATACTATCCTCCTGCTAAGATTATATCTTTGCGTAGCAATATTATGAAGTTTACTCAGTTTGATAATGAACGTGTTGCTCAAGCTTGGGAAAGAATGAAATCTATGATAAAGAATTGCCCCACTCATGGACTGACTACTTGGATGATTGTCCAAACTTTTTATGCAGGACTGAATTTTTCTTCAAGGAACCTACTTGATTCAGCTGCTGGAGGCACTTTTATGTCCCTTACCTTGGGCGCCGCAACAAAGCTACTCGACAACATGATGGTAAATTATTCTGAATGGCACACCGAGAGAGCTCCACAAGGTAAGAAGGTAAATTATGTTGAGGAAACCTCTTCCTTGAATGATAAGATTGATATCATTATGGCTATGCTTGCTAATGATAGGACTCATGTTGATCCTAATAATGTTCCTTTGGCCTCTCTGGTTGCTCAAGAAGAGCATGTTGATGTGAATTTCATTAGAAATAATAATTTTAACAACAATGCTTATAGGAACAATTTTGCTAATAACAATTATAGGCCGTATCCTTCTAGTAATGGTTATGGTAACTCTTATGGTAATTCCTACAACAACTCTAGGGCCGCGCCCTCCGAGCTTGAGGTAATGCTCAAGGACTTCATCGGTAAGCAAACTGCTTTTAACAAGTCTGTTGAGGAAAAGTTAGGCAAAATTGATATTCTTGCTTCTAAAGTTGATAGCCTTGCTCATGATGTTGAACTTCTGAAATTAAAAGTGTTGCCTAATGATGTGAAAGAGAACAATGTTTTTGCTACCGCTAATGCTATTCAAGTTGGAATTGATGAAAATATTAGATTGTTAGCGGAATTGCATGCCAGGTGGGAAAGAGAAGATGAGATGGCTAGAGAGATGAAGGTATGTACCATTACTACCTCTAATGATGTTGCTCCTAATGCTAGCAATCCTCTTACTTTGATTGGTGTAGAGAAAACCCCCACTCCTTGTGTTAAAAAGCCTAAAACTGCCAAAACTTTTTCTCAAAAGAGTGCTGAAATTTTTCGGAGTGTGGGAGATGATAGCTCTACTTCTTTTAATGATTTTGATATTGATGGCTGCAATATATCTGAAGTAATTTTGTTCTTGCAAAAGCTTGCTTTGACACCCAATGCTAGTTCTTTAAATATTGCTTTTACTAAGCATATTACCAATGCTCTCATAAAAATTAGGGATGAAAAGTTGAAGCAAAAGACCTCTATTCCCAAGAAGTTAGAATATGGTTGGGAACCCATCATTGATATGCATGTTAATGGTTTTGATTGCCATGCTTTATGTGATCTAGGTGCTAGTATTTCTATCATGCCTAGAAAGATTTATGACATGCTTGATTTACCACCGCTTGAAAAATGTTATTTTGATGTTCCTATTGCTGATGTTGCTAAGAAGAAACCTTTGGGAAGAATTAATGATGTTCTTATTGTGGTTAACAATAACCTTGTTCCCGTTGATTTTCTTGTTATGGACGTTGAATGCCATGCTTCATGTCCTATTATTTTGGGAAGACCTTTTCTTCGAACTGTAGGTGCTATCATTGATATGAGGGAAGGCACTATCAAATATCAATTCCCACTAAAGAAAGGTATGGAACACTTCCCTAGGAAAAAAAGAAATTAATTTTTGACTCTATTCTTAGAGCAAATTATGAGCTTGATGCTTCATCACTTGATATTACTTGATTCGCAATTTTCTGCGCCTAGCTCAAAGGCGTTAAAGAAAAGCACTCTTGGGAGATAACCCAATGTTTTCTTTTCAGTACTTTTTTTTTTGAGTCTTGGAAGTCATTACTACTGTAATGACCGCTCCTTATCTTGTTTATTTCGTTTTGTGCCAAGAGAAGCCTCTAATTTGAGTGAGGTAAAGATTTGGGGATGCTGCTGTCCTGAAACTGTTTTCGGTGCTGCACCGTAAAAATTCGTATAAATTCTCTGTATATCTTTTGGACCTGCGATTTCTTGTGCATATGCCCCAGGTTATATCCAAACTTTTGTTAGTTGAACACTTTTTGATTTGAGCAACAGAAAACCCCTCAAAAATTCGTCCTTTGTCAGCTGTTCTGTTTTGACAGATTTCTGCCAATATTTGTGTTTGCCACTTTATCGCTTCCTTTTGAGTTTTTTTTATCATGGAACTTTTGGAGAAGTTGCTACAGTAGTATTTACTTTATATGTGGTGGTTTTGAGTTGAAACCTGAAGCAAAAAGAGGTTGATTATATGTTATGCTTGCACTAATGTTGCTAATAGATTTGTGTTTAGTTTTGTATGAAGGAAGTTTTCAAGTGTAGGGATTGGAGAATGATGAGATGAGTTGAAGAATGGACAAAATCTCAAGCTTGGGGATACCCAGCACCCCAAGAAATATCCAAGAAGTACAAGCGTCAAAGCTTGGGGATGCCCCCGAGGCACCCCTTCTTCATCGTTAAAAATCAGGTCACCTTTCAAGACGCTATATTTTTATTGCTTCATGCACTATGTGTTTTTCTTGGAGCGTCAGTTGTTTTAGTTTTCTTAGTTAGTTTAGTTTGTTTGTTTTCTGCAATAAATAGTTGGACCCCAACAAATTTCCTTTGGAGGAGATGTACTCGTTTTCATTTGCAAAGAACACTCCGTTTTCACTCTTACAATTTCACCGGGTGTTCTTCTTTTTCTGCTACTGCTTTTGGTTTTCGTTTTCGCCTTGATTTGCGTTCAGACCTTGCCATATCTTTTCATCAAGGTGTATTTTTGCCTCTGATCTTTATTGGTTTTCATCAAAAGAGGTGTCTTTAAAAATTTCAAATGGTGTTGGAAAAGAGAAAAAGCTTTATGCAAAATAGTGGTACAAGAAGGAGCTTGTGTAGACTGTGGCTTAGGCTTTTTCATATCATGCTTGATGTCTTTTTGATAGTATGCTTAGTGGTTTTTCTGTAGCATGACTTGTCTCAAATAACTGAGATTGCTTAATGAGCCTTTGAAAAAAATCATGCGTTTTTTTATTGTATGGAAGCATTATTTTGGTTTTCTCCTTGATGCTTTATTTGGGTTGACTTGGCGCATGCTCACACATGTTAGACTCTTACAAAGTCGCCAATAGCCTTCATGATCATTTAGTTTTTGACTTTTGATGCCATCTTATGCTTCTTTTAATATTGCTTTGTCGCTTTGCATGATTATGGCCATTATTGCTCTCTTAGTTGGTCGCTCCCAGTCTTTTGCTAGCCCTCGCCTTGTACTGAGTATGAGCTCTACTCGTGCATCCAACTCCTAAAAGCCAAAGTTTTCCATTGTGTCCACCATACATACCTACTAGCAATTTGCTATTCCAAGTAAATTTGACTTGCTTTTATTTTCTCTTCAAATTAAACTCTTACCAGTGTTATGCGAAATTCGGTCAGTAAAGCTCTCACGAACCGGAAGGCACACTTTACTTTTTCCTGTTCTTAAAAATTTGACATTGTGGTCTCTTATGTTGAGTTGTTATGCTTGCAAGTTGTAAGTTGGATTCTAGCCCAGCCATGCAGTCATGGGCAAGCTTTCAACATTGCACTTCTTATTTGAGTTGATATCGTGATCTTTTGTTTATGGATGCCCGCGGTGTGAAATGAATTGGGAATCTTGTGGGGATCATGGAGTTTGTATATGTGTTAGGGAAACACCGGGCCGCTAATCTAAGCCATGCATAATTCATGGTGGAAATTTGCAGCATACCCATGGTGAACATTCGACGACGCATCTCACAATAAAAAGTAAACAAAAGGCAAATAAAAGAGATGTCGAGGTGTTCATTGTCTGCTTGTCCTGTCATTTTGGTGTGGGCTTGTTCCATGTCATCGGGCACAGAGGTACCCCATTGGCGGTTCTCAATGATATGCATATACTTACAATGACAAGAGCCTTGCTTGGGACTCTAAGTAAAGTAGCATGAGGTTTGGGTACTCGTATTCACGGGACACGAGGTTTTCAACTTATGATTTGTCAAGCATATGCATCATAATTGTTCTTGCATTAACTTTAACCATTCAAGATGCTTATGATGGGGGCAATGAGAGCTCAAAGCCGGTAAGTACCATAATTTTTGAAGGTTATAAAACTTGCAATCACTGCTTCCCTCTGCGAAGGGCCTTTCTTTTACTTTTATGTTGAGTCACCACCTTCTTTCTTTATGCACCATTAAGAGAGCATAGTTGTCATTCTTAGTGTGATATGCATTGTCCCAAAGTTCATTGATTGATTCGTATTGTTGGTTTCACTTGTTCTCAAATTACTTGTATCTAGTCGCCCTCTTAAACTTGAAGGTGTCCTATGCATTTATGTTTTGCTCTCTTTGAAGGACAAGCTGAAAACCATTTGTATGTTTTTCCTTATGATTTGAACACACGTTTGACTTTCATTGTTTCATTTTCATGATCTTTTGTTTGTGTTCATTTGCATGTTTACAACATGGTTGCTAAGTTCTTATTGTCAAGATTATATCTTCATGCCCATGTTTTAAGTTCTTATGATCCCAGCTCACAAATGCTTACATATATGATCAAGATTGTGTAGGTGCATATCACCTCAAAAATTATTCTTTTGTTATCACTTACCTACTCGAGGACAAGCAGGAGTTAAGCCTGGGGATGCTTGATACGTCTCCAACGTATCTATAATTTTTGATGCTCCATGCTTGTTTTTACACTATTTGCCTAATGTTTCGTTACACTTCATGGCACTTTTATGCATTTTCCGGAACTAACCTATTAACGAGTTGCCACAGTGCCAGTTCCCTGTTTTCTGCCATTTTTGTGTTTCAGAAGTGATACACAGGAAATATTCTCGGAATTGAATGAAACAAGTTCCTGAAGTCTTATTTTACCCGGAAGCTTCTAGAGATCCGAAGGAGAGAAGGAGAGGGGCCACCAGGGGCCCACACGCCAGGGTGGCGCGGCCAGCCCCTGGCCCGCGCCACCAAGGTGTGAGGCCACCTGGGCCCTCCTCTGACATCGCCCCTTCGCCTATAAAGACCCCCCGACGGAAAAAACCTAAGTACCCGATCAATTTTCCAGAACACATCGCGATCCGCCGCCGCCGTCGACCCGAAGATCGGGAGGATCCAGAAGCTCTTCCCGGCACCCTGCCGGAGAGGGGAATCGCCACCGGAGGTCTTCTTCAGCACCATGCTTGCCTCCGGAGCGATGAGTGAGTAGTCTACCTTGGACTATGGGTCCATAGCAGTAGCTAGATGGTTGTCTCCTCCACCATGTGCTTCATGTTTAGATCTCATGAGCTGCCCTACATGATTGAGATCACCGTTATGTAATTCTACATGTTTGGTTTGTTGGGATCCGATGAATATTGGTGTTATGATTGAGTTGCTATACTGAAATATTTCTTTTGTTATCTCTATGTTGTTTATGATCTTGCATGCTCTCCGTTGTTAGTAGCTATCTTGGCCGAGTAGTTGCTAGTGACTCCAAGAGGGGGTATTTATGCTCGATAGTGGATTCATGCCTCTATTTAATCTGGGGGAGTGACAGAAACCTCTAAGGTTGTAGATGTGCTGTTGCTACTAGGGAGAAAACAACATTCATATGCTCAAGGGCATAT
The DNA here is from genome assembly GCA_007115705.1 of Dactylis glomerata. Taxonomy (NCBI): domain Eukaryota; kingdom Viridiplantae; phylum Streptophyta; class Magnoliopsida; order Poales; family Poaceae; genus Dactylis; species Dactylis glomerata. Next base: position 1,074,608 of record QXEO01000129.1, read on the forward strand.
GCTTTGTTTACATTACACACTTTGCTTAATGCAATTATCTGTTGTTCGCAACTTAATACTTGTGGAGTTCTCGGATTGATTCACCACAAGTGGATTATTAGTCATAGATGCAGTTGGATGGCGGTCTATGTATTTTGTTGTAATGCCCAGAGTAAATCTCATAGTGATCTTCTTGACATATCACGTTTATCTTTATTCTATCAATTGCCCAACTGTAATTTATTTACCCAGCATGTGTTATTTATCTTATGGAGAGACACCACTAGTGAACTGTGGATCCCGGTCCTATTTCCATCATATTGCTATCACCTGTTTACTTTACTTGCACTGTTTACTTTACTCGCATACTCTATTGTTTTCCACTCGATACGCTCATAACCTTTGTTTCAAGCAAACCGGTGAGATTGACAACCTCATCGCAAGTTGGGAACGAAGTACTTGGTTGTGTTGTGTGCAGGTTCCGCGTTGCAGTTAGCAAGCAAAGCTTGGACGAGGCGCCATATATAAATTGTCCGAAGCTGTCGCAAGCTAGCAAGCATCACCTTCAGTCGTTTGTCTCTCCTCTCCAAGAACGATAAACCTTGGTTTCTTAACTGAGGGAAAACTAGCTGCTATACTCATCACACCTTCCTGTTGGGGTTCCCAACTGGCTGGTTATTCACCACGCACAAGGAATCTTCTGGTGCCGTCACCCACGCGCCAGCAGGCATGTCAATAGTGTGGATATGATGTTTGTATCAGTTATGAATAATAGGGAAACAACAACTCCTCAATCAAACGATTGTTCATCTTTAAGTAGGAAAAGCTTGCTTCCATACAGAATCATGTAACATAACCTTTATGACACCTTTAAGTAAAAATCGGGGTCTTTTTCAATGGAAGAGGGGTATTTTTATGTGAAAGCGGGATGCTTTTAACATTTCTCAATATGTGTGTGCATGTGGGTGGGTGAGTGGGTTACGCGGGGGGGGGGGCATGCCACCCCTAGGGGCAGGCCCATTCCATGTTGACGCACTATAAGACCCCTTCCTCCATCAAAACCACATAGGGATCTCCTAGGCCTGGCATATCAAATGCCGAGGACGTCAACAAACACAATGACGTATAAAAGGACACACACGACAATGATGCGGCTTCCAAGAGGTGGGAAGTTGTTGGCCGATGCAACACATGGGTCTGCCAAATGAACATAAAAAAGCTTTGAATACTGGATCGACCACCGAACCAGTTAATGTTATGGATCATTGTTCACTAGTAAAATTGTCAAAGCAAAAGAAAACCGTGTGATGCGTCAATTCGAGTTCACTGCAGGTCCGATTCGGTATTCAAAACTTTGGCCAAGCGGCTCGCCATGCGAACTCACACGATTGTAAGAGGTGGGGTCGGTGCATCGGTAGTTGTTGGAGGTGTCATAAAGATGTGGTGTCATTTCGGCAGTCGCCTAGTTGGCAAGGAGATAGCAGCAAAGGTGGAATGGTCGAAAATTAGAAGAAAAAAATTTGGAGGAAATGAGGAATTGGAGGTTGATGGATTTGTATAGTTCTTTACGAAAGGTGAAAGAAAAGGAGACTTACTCCCTCGGGCCCATATTACTCTTTGCTAATACGGATGTATCTAGACACATTTTAGTGGTAGATACATCTGTATTTACGAATAGTAATATGGGTCGAAGGGAGTACAAGTTTTATCTCTTAGTTGTGCATTTATGGACATATTATCTCCACTACGCGTGAACACCCCATCTAAGAACTGTTGAACCCGATTTTGATTTGTTGCCAAAGTGTATAGGATAAAATAGTTTTATTATTTAAGAAAAATAAGAAAAAGATTTAAGGAAAAAAATTCCTTGGAAGAAAAGAGACACGTTGTCCATTTCCTTCCCTGCAAGAAAGAAAAAGAAGAGAGGCTTCTTTTCTCTGTCAGATGCCGCCCTGCGTGATCTGGGGCCCAACGGGATTAAGCACGACTGCTCTCTAAAAACCAAGCGAGAAGCGACCTCTCGGCGACGTCAGGACCTGCAAGCAAAGCAAGGTGGAGGGGGTGGCAGCGAAGGGGAATGGGATCCTCTGACTTAGCCGTTCCTGACTTTTGGTCACTGACATGCGGGCCCTGCATATGGTGGGACCCACATGTCAGTGACTCAAAGTCAGGGAAAGTCAGGATTGGCAAGTTAGAGGATCCGGCTCCCAGCGAAGGGGTGCGGCGGCCGGGGCTCCTCTTCCTGAGTTCCTCCTCTCCTCTGGCATCGGATTCGCCTCACCTGCCTCTCTTCCTCTTTTTTCTTCGGCCGTCTTCCCCTGTGACGATTGGTGGGATGAAGTGCAGCGAGCGCATCGTCTTCGGCGGCGCCACCGTCCACGCCGATGGGGTGTGTTGCTCTCTTCTTCCTTGCTTCTTTCTTTGTTATCTATCCTTCTCGCATCTTATTTTCCCTTGGGCGTATCTGTGAATAGAGTCCATTTTTCTCTGAACAATTTTTAGAATAAGAGGCATGGCTGTCCGACTTTAAATTAATAAAGCCCAAAAGTTTACAGCCAATAGGAGCACGACAGTACAAAGGAGCATAAAGAGTATCTCCCACACAGGGGACTAACGCAGCACTTGCGAAAGGAGAACAACAGTCTTACGGAATAGATAGAATTGAACCACAACTCTCTAAAACAAACGAGACAGCTAAACCAGCTAAGACCAGCTAAGACAGGTGGGGCAACTCAAAGCGTTGGAGGAGATCTGGTTTCATGATGAAGATTGCGAAGGAGTTCTTCCAGGATCCCCACCGCCGCCCGGTCCCTAGCCTTGAGAAGGGGACGCCACTGCTGCAAAAAGATATAAGATTGCACGGGTACAGATTTAAGCAACTGTTCCTTGGGGTTTTCATCTGTTGATTATCTGCTATTCAGACCCCTGGATTTGACCTGCTTTAGAACACGGGTTATTACGAAATGGAACTTTATTTTTAGTTTCTCTTCATTTTTGGGTTTTTCAAGATGGCAAAGGATTGACAGGAGGGATGATTTCACCTGTGCTTATATTTCTACATCTTTGCAGGGCTATGCGACAGTGGAGGAGGGTGTTAAGGCACAAGGACGTCCACCTTCCGTCACCTCCAAAGCGACGGTATGATCCCTGTGACAAAGTTACTGGCTTTAGGAAGCCGGATCAAATTTTGGCGATACTGTTTAGCAACAATCTTGTGTGCTGGATGTCACAGTATATTCTGTTGATCTGTTCTTGTCTCAGCTAATGATTTTGGTTATCAGTTGTTGGTATCGCTGTGGCTAAATTGTTGCCCTCGTATAACTCGTAGACTCCAGTGGAGGAATGCATGAGCAAATGTGAATCTAATATTACACATCCATATTTTTGTGTTTACTCAATGAAGGATCCGAATAATTGCACCCTTGCTTCGAAGATTTTGATTTCATATCTATATTTTACAATTCAAATGGCATCCAAGCATTGTAAATGGAAGCTGACCCCCATACCAACTACAATTCAGTTCGAGATCGGATTTGTTTGAAACCAGTTTCCTATGATTAGTTCGACTATGGACGCCAGATGGGTTGGTGAGTGTGTGAGCGCACTCCGTTTCAGCTTGAAAGTTTGCACCTGGAGATCAATTTATTATTGGAAATTTAGATAGATATTCCCTATGACCATTTATTGGTTTTCTGCTTGTTTGAAAATCTTGCGCCCCATTACTTTTGCAAACAAGTTTCTATTAGTGGATCTTTCTGTGTATGCCCTCGTTTTTCTTTCTGCAAAAATATTACGCCATAGCAGATCACTGAGTGTTTTTTCCTTTCACTTGTTACTCACATCTTAATTTGGTGTGGATTATCTCACCTGCATTTTCTTTTCTGTGGTGCTATTTATTTATTTTTCAGGGTTTTGTACGAAAGGAGTTCATGCAGGAGAGTGTTAAGGCAGAAGAGCGTCGACTACCACTCTTCTCAAGCAAGGCGGTATGCTCTCTCTATCTTCACACACAAACGCTAGCCATGAAAAAGGATGAAGTTTAGGTGTATTGTTTAAGAAGAATATTATCCATATTTACTTTCTTGGCCATGCACTTCTTATGATTGTTTTTTCTTTCAGCTGGCACCTTACAAATGTTCCTTCATAAAAACAGGATATCTTATTATTCAGTGTAAGCTCTTTTCAACAGTATATATTTTGCCCTTTATCTTTTGCTCTTTCATTGTATTGACGTTAATAGATACTTCGAAACTTCCAAGACAAAGGGAGTAGGGAATGGCTAGATCATACTCAAAGAAAAGTACTCAACAACATGTTTTAGCTGGTATACTAATTTTAGTCTTAAACACCAGAATTTAGCTTTTTCTGTATATGTTTTTTGTAGATTTGAAGGAGTGCTTTGTAGAAACAATTGCCTGTAACATCCGAAAATTGTATAACTAGAAAATCATCAACTTCAGTGACCCCCCACACCATATGGTCCTTGTAAGCAAGTCCGACCATCTGGTTTGAAATGTGCTAGGATATTTAACCATGGTATTAATTGCCTGTAACATCCGAAAATTTTATATCTAGAAAATCATCAACTTCAGTGACCCCCACACCATATGGTCCTTGTAAGCAAGTCCGACCATCTGGTTTGAAATATGCTAGGATATTTAACCATGGTATTGTTTATTATTTACCACAGTTTGATTTTGTACCTTTATTTTAACCATAATGGTTATTTTGCCTGCTCAGCTACAAGGTGCCAATTGCATGCAATATTTCTGTTTGCGATCGTCCTCTCGGCTTCTTTCGTCTATTCAGAAGCAGCTGATCCAAATGCAGAGGAAGGAAATTGTCAGTATAACCTAATTGGGATTGCAGCTTTATCTTGCAAGCACCACAAGGATCCATCAGAGTTACCCTCCATCTCATGCTGCACATTTCTGCTACACGCAGTTGATGAGATTCCACCTGTTGGTGAAAGTGGAGAGTGTTGCTTATGTCGATATACCAAAAATAGGCTCGGCACTCTTGCATTGGCGACATCATACATCTCTTGTTATGGTAAAGACAGGGCCAATGTTGCCAAATGGACCGACCCGATTAAAACATGTGACGAAGGTAATTGGTTATACTGTCTATTTCTCCTTGCTATATCGGTTCAGAAATACAATGCGCTGAGAAATGATTCGGATTGTAAAAACTGATATACTTGCCTTGTTTTACTCTCAGCATGTAACAAGAATATCTTGCTTGGTACGAGTACTACTGCAAAGAAGAATCCTCAGGATCAACATGGAAGCCGTAACACCAAGATCATCTTTGTCGCAGTACTCTGTCTTCTCATATTGCTGGTCGGCAGTGTCTGTTTTTGTTGGGTCAGGCAGAAACGTGACTTGCCTCAGACTGAGATTAGACGCTTTAGCTCACCTGGACAACTGAAGGGGCCGGGGCGGTTACGGCGGCGTTCCCTTGGTGGTTCACCCAGCGTGTGAGGTTATGTTCAGTTAGGCCTTGTTTACTTCTCCGGTATTTTCATCCCCAAAAGATGTGGGGATATGTGGGGATTTGGTGTTCACCCAATACTCTCAAATCCCCTCAAATACTCTTCCCAAAAAATACTCTACCATGATAGAGAGTTTTCTATCTAGCCAAAAATACACTATAGTGGAGGGGATTTGTGGGGATATCTCGGGATTATCCCCTCAAAACCCGGACTAGTAAACAACCTATCAGGGAAATTCCGGGATTCGAAATAATCCCCTCCCATCCCCTCAAATACCCTAGAAGTAAACAAGGCCTTAATGGGTTCTTAAAGCGACTGATAGGACCTTTTCATTTTTGGTTGTGGAAATGTATGTTAACCTCTCTCTTCTAGATTCACTCAATATCACAAGGATTGTCTCGGATTACAGATGCAAGACACGAATTAGGAACTACAGATTCAGAGGAGAGTTCAGAGAGGAAGAGAGTTACAAGCCATCAGGCCTGGCCGAAGCCAATCACTAATTCGCCAACCTGTCCGCTTCAGCGTCATCACCTTATATCGAGCCAATGCCGCACTGCCAACTCAGCCGCGCTCGTACACGCTGCGTGGATACCTGGTACTCTCCTTGCGGTCGCGTTTCTCCCTGTGAGCCACTGCCAGTGGGTCCCGGTCGTCAGTGCTAACATTCCCCTCCCCTTGAAGTCCAGCTTGTCCCCAAGCTGGAGCACGCGGAAAGCGACGCTTCAAATCTTCTGAATCTTCCCATGTTGCAAGGGACTCTGGTTGCCCTGACCACTGAACCAACACTTGACTGACAGCAATAGGTCGAAATCGGCGCTGGAGTACCCAAGAAGGAACAAATAAGACATCAAGAGGAGATGGAAGGACAGGTTGCACCTGAATATGAGCACCGATAGCCTTCTTCAATTGGGAAACATGGATAATGGGATGAATCCTGCTGGTCTCTGGAAGAGCAAGCCTATATGCGACCAAGCCGATGCGCTCGAGCACTTGATAAAGGACCATAGTACTTGAACAAGAGTTTGTGATGTGACCTGGGGGCGAGCGATGACTGAACGTAGGGTTGCAGTTTTAGGTACACAAAATCGCCCGGTTGAAAGACGCGCTCAGTTCTGCGTTTATCAGCTTGATGCTTCATCCGCAAACGCACACGCTCTAGATGTTAGCGCAGCAACTCTTGCATCTGCTTACGTTCTTGCAACCAAGTGTCCACATCAGGCACAGAGCAAGTACCATCTGACAGGAGTCCCAATTGACGAGGGGTACGATTGTACAAAACCTCAAACGGAGACTTCCCCAAAGCAGAGTGATCGCAAGTGTTATACCAGAATTCTGCAAGTGAAAGCCACTGGATCCACTTGGTTGGACAGGCATGTGCAAAGCAACGCAAATAGCCTTCTAGGCACTGATTCACCCGCTCCGTCTGCCCATCAGTTTGAGGATGATAAGAGGAACTCATCTTCAACTGAGTGCCAGTGTGAGTGAAGATCTCTTGCCAAAATTGACTGGTGAATATCCTGTCACGGTCCGAAATGATTTGTTCTGGAGCTCCATGCAACTTGAACACATGATCAAAGAATGCCATGGCGACTGTTGCAGCTGAGAACGGATGGGACAAGGGAATGAAATGGGCAAACCGGCTGAATTTATCTACCACCACGAGGATACAATTGTATCTGCCTGAGCGAGGAACCCCTCGACAAAATCCATTGTGAGAATTTGCTACGCAGATTGTGGAACCGGCAAGGGCTGTAATAATCCAGGGTATTTGGCACGATCAAGTTTTTCCTGTTGACACATTGAGCACTCACGCACAAAAGCATGAACTACTTAGACATGCCCTTCCAAGTGAACAACTGCTTCAAGCGTCGCAAGGTAACTGGAATGCCAGAGTGGCCACCCAGAGGGTTGGAGTGAAATTCTCTGATAATTTGTAACTGAAGAGGGCAATTTCAGGCAGCCATATTCTATTCTTTTTTCGGAGCACACCATCACGTAAGGTAAACTCACCCGTATCATCAGGAGCCAGAGAGAGACGTTGGATCAATTCACAAGCAGCACGATCTTGTTGATAAGCCTCCAGGAGTGCCATTATCCAAGCCGGTTTTGGTCCAGAGATGGCATGGATGGCCAGTTCGGTGTGAGGACGACGAGAAAGGGCGTCAGCAACACGATTCTCAGCACCTTGCTTGTAAATGATGCGATATTGCAGACCCATTAACTTGGACATCACTTTGTGCTGCTAAGGAGTGTGAAGGCGTTGATCTGTGAGGTGTGCCAAACTGGCATGATCGGTGCGAATCACAAATTCCTTGTGCTGCAAATAGGGTCGCCAGTGGTCAACAGCTAGAAGAATAGCCATGTACTCTTTCTCATAAGTGGACAAGCCGCGGTTGCGCACTCCCAGCGCCTTGCTGATGTAGGCCAGAGGATGGTCTTGTTGCAACAGGACTGCGCCACAAGCGTCTGTCTCCACCACAAAACACTGAGAAAAATCAGGCAACGCGAGAACCGGTGCCGTGATCAGAGCCTTCTTGAGAGTGTTAAAAGCAAGTGAAGATTCACTGGTCCAAACGAACGGCGTGTGTTTCTTGAGAAATTATGTCAAAGGTTTGCTGATGGATGCATACCCTCGCATGAATTTCCTGTAATAACATGCTAGACCCAGGAAACTGCGTAACTGCTTGGCATCATGTGGTTCTGGCCAATCACGAACAGCGGCAATTTTAGATTCATCAGTGGCAACACCTTGCCCAAGATAGTGAACAGTGGTTTGAGCAAACGAACACTTGGACAGTTTGACTTTCCACTGATTATCAGACAGTAACTGCAGCACCTCTTGCAAATGAACCAGATGAGTGTGATAATTAGGGCTGTAGACCAAAATATCATCGAAGAAAACGAGCACACTTTTGCGTAAATGAGGAGCAAGAGTTCGGTTCATCTCTGCTTGAAATGTTGTTGGGGACCCCGTCAGACCAAAAGCCATCACTATGAACTCAAAATGGCCATGATGTGTGTGGAATGCAGTCTTGTGCTCATCACCAGCTGTCAACCTGATCTGGTGGTAGCCGGCTCGCAAGTCAAGCTTAGAAAAATAACAAGCACCATGCAATTCATCCAATAGCTAATCAATGATGGGCAGAGGATATTTGCTCTTTACTGTTAAAGCATTGAGGTGTCGATAATCAACACAAGGTCTCCATGTTTGATCTTTCTTCTTCACCATAATCAAGGGAGAGGCAAAGTTGCTCGTACTAGGTCGAATAACACCAGACAGTAGCATTTCAGAGACTTGTTTCTCGATTTCATCTTTTAGTTCAGGAGTGAAGTGATATGGCCGGATCTGGACAGGCCTCGCACCTTCAATCAATGGAATCGAATGTGACACTGCTCTGTGTGGAGGTAAACCTTCTGGTGTGGCAAATACAGAGGCAAATTGTTGCAATAATGCATGTACCTCTGATGGAATACTGCCAGAAGTCTCATCCTTCTCTTGCATAAGATTAATCTGAACGAAAGTACAGTCAAACAGATGATGGTCCCTGCCTTGAATATAGTGCCACTTGCCTTGGACTTGGAAGGCTAGCCATTTCTCTTGCCAGTTAATAATTTGAGGACTGTGGAGGGAAAGCAAGTCCATTCCGAGAATCCCATCATACCCTTGTAATGGCAGTAATTTGAAGGAAGAAGAAAATTCCAAATCCCCACAGATCCAATGACAATCAGGAATATAAGTATCACAACTAAGGACGCCTCCGCCGACGACCTTGACTCGACGTGGGCGCTGCATCTTGATCTGGCCAGACAAAGAAGCAGCTATGCTATTGCTCAGAAATGAGTTGTTACTACCAGAATCCAAGAGAAACAACACTGGCTTGCCTTGGACGGTACATCGTAGCACAATTGACTGTTCAGGTGCAGGATCATCAAGAGGAACATCAGATATATGCGTGAGCTCCATATCATCACCAGATTCAGAGACGCCCATGCCAGAATCAGGTGAGGAATGCAACAGATCGATCATTTCCTGCACGACATGAAGTTGTACTGTAGGCTGACACTTGTGTTCTTTCCACCAGCGTTCACCACACGTGAAGCACAAACCCTTGGCTCGTCGATAACTTTTGAGAGCTGAAAACTTATCACCGACAGTCTGTCGAGTATCAGACTGTTTGAACGCCTCAGTTGGCTTCTTTTCTTCCAATAATTTCTCAGGCTTGTCTGGTGTATTCCAGGAGATTGCTTGGCGAGTGGCCATTGCAGGTGCTGGTGTCCAGGGACTACAGCTATCAGAAACTTCCTCATGCACACAAGCAATAGTGTAGGCCGTCTGCAGGTCTTGTGGCAGTTGAACAGCAACCAGAGCATGAACCACTGGTTTGAGACCATCAATGAAACGTGTGACATAGTGAAGAGGATCAGGTTGAGTTTCATACCCTGATAGTTGATCGATCAGTTCAGCAAACTGATGGACATAATCTTCAACTATGCCCATTTGAACTAGCTTGTACAGGCGACGGATTAAGAACTGATGTTGATTCCTGCCAAAACGCACCACTACTTCCTGACAAAACTCCAACCATGTGAATTTCCGGATCGAAGATTTTACCGAAGACAACCAACGAGCAGCTGGGCCGTGGAATTGCAGAGACGCTAATCTGACCCACATGTGAGGAGCTGTGTTGTACATCTCGAAATAATCTTCGCATTGCAACTGCCAGAGCTTCGGGTGTTCTCCATCAAAATGGGGAACGTCCATTTTTGGCATACGATGGCGAGAATGATAGTCAGCAGAATCATCATCGAGATCAAACGAACGCGGAGCTTGAGGAGGAGGATGACGGGCCATGCGGTTACCTCTTGCCGGAGGCGGTACATAGGGTCGATAAGCCCCTACTTCCGGCCTCCGTGTAGTCTGAGAAGCGTTGTGCCCTTCAGGGCCGATCTCCGCGGAGCCCGCCGCGGCCTTGTTGGAGGATTCCGGCTCGTCGACGAAGGCGGCGAGACCCAATTGTTGATGAAGCGTCTCGAAGTTGCGATTCACCGCAGACTCGATGCCGTCAGCGTAGACCTACATCTCCGCGTTGGTCTTGGAGACGTACGCGATGGTGCGCGTCATGGTGGTGTCCACTGCAGTGTTGATGGACTGCGAGATGAGCGACGAGACTTCCTGCTTGTGCTGTTCCTGCTCCTCCTCCGCCATCGCCTTGAGCGAATCGTAGATCGCTGTTCCTTCATCGGAGAGATTGTCCATGATGTGCATCCGACTTCACGCCGCCGCCGCTCGGGATCCCGTCTCCAGGACGGTGGTGGGGAATTTCTGGCTCTAGATACCAAATGTTAACCTCTCTCTTCTAGATTCACTCAATATCACAAGGATTGTCTCGGATTACATATGCAAGACACGAATTAGGAACTACAGATTCAGAGGAGAGTTCAGAGAGGAAGAGAGTTACAAGCCATCAGGCCTGGCCGAAGCCAATCACTAATTCGCCAACCTGTCCGCTTCAGCGTCATCACCTTAGATCGAGCCAATGCCGCACTGCCAACTCAGCCGCGCTCGTACACGCTGCGTGGATACCTAGTACTCTCCTTGCGGTCGCGTTTCTCCCTGTGAGCCACTGCCAGTGGGTCCCGGTCGTCAGTGCTAACAATGTATGGTTTTGATCGCCAGTTTTATTGTACTTGCCTGATGCGTCAGGTTCTAACATCAAACATTGTCAACGAAAGATTGCGTGGTCAGTCTTATCATACTTGCCTATGCGAATTACTATGTTCACTATGTTCCATTTATATATGAATCATACTGCTAATGCCGTAATACCGTGCTTGATATTGAGATCTCGTTTGATATATTTATATCTAATAAAGCCCGTTTGGCTCCCAGTTATTCGGTGTAATTGAATTCCAGCAGAAGTGCGTTTGGCTTCCACTAGAACTGGAATCATGGATTTCGTGCCCAGTTCCACCAGGTATATCACAACAGATTTCAATTATCCAGATGTGCCGCACATCTTCTCCTCGCCCGACTAACGAAAAGTACGATTCCCCTCCGCGCCGGTTCTCAACTCTGCCGCTCATCATTCCTGCTCTTGCAAGCTTGAGATGCACATGGGGCATGGACATGGCGGAACTGGAGCACACGGAGGAGCTAACGCAGGTCTTCCGAGGAGCAGTTCATGGAGTTGCCGGCCATCTCGCATCGACAGCGGAGCAACGACCGATGGGCCCCGCGTCCCGGGGGCAGTGCGCATTGTACCGACGCTTCGGCGAGCATGGAGCATGCCGCTTGGAGAACGCGCATGGCGCCGCCCTGAGCGGCGATGCCGGCGGAGTGCTGCGTGCACCGGGCTCGACGAAGAGGTCGTTGCTGACTTGCTGGTGGGCTTCGCGAGCAACGGGTGCTAGGTGCATTGGGACGTCGAGCTGGACGGTGCCCTCCGCTGCACGCTGGCGGAGATCGGCTCTGGTTACCGAGTTGCAGTAGGCATGAGGCGTTCCTGCGCCTCACCGAGGAACAGACACGGACGGAGGGCTCACCCAAACAGGAATTTTGAGATTTAAATGTTGTAAAATCAAACTGAAATGATGCCACAAAATCATTTCAATCCCATTGCCAAACACGCTGAAAGTAAATGTTTCGCCCCATCGTTGTTTGCACTTATTTGCACCAATTTTATTTGTTATTCAAGCCACTTGTCAATTACCTTAACAAATTTGAAACAAATCAAGGTTGGCTCTAAAATATGATAAACAATGAAAAATCCCAGAATATTTCCAGAGTTCATGGTATTTTTCCCCGCGCTGGGCTGGCATAGCACATTAACACGTCATCACGTCTCACCACTTATAAATACTCAAAAAGTTCTTATCACTGGTTGAAAAAGTTCAACGACTTCGAAATTTCATCTAAATGAACTTAACCATTTTCCTTTCACCATTAAAACAAGCATTCTCAGCAATTTCAAACTATTTAGGGTCGATACCAAAATCATATTATTTGTCATGAACATAGATAGGTGAAACACCAAAGCTTTTCCTAATAGGAAGATTACATTGGAAAAAAAAGGATCTCGGGGCTACATATAGTCCTTTTTTGAAAAAATAAAAAACTATTCAAAAATCCGAAAAAAATCTGGATGTAGATCATGTTATACTTTGCCATCGTGTAAAATATCAAAATCAAAATACCTTATATTTGGGGATATATAAAATTGACAAAATCTTACATATGGAGTAGTGAATAGTGCAAAATTTAAACCTCTTTGCTCTGTCATGTTTGGTAATTATTGTGTACCCTTGAATATAAAGGATTTCGAGTTGAGATTTGCATGTTGCCCAAAGTACAAAAAAAATTCTACATCTACGATCTTTTTTAGATTTTTTGTATCTTTAAATTATTTTTTAAAATTTGAAAAAAAGGATCCATGGAGCTCAGGCTCCATCATGGGTTTCCGCATTCTCGCAAAGCTTTATAGCAAGATTCTCATCAATGTTATTGACGTCACTGTAAAAAAAATTGAGTGATATTTGGGAGTGTCGTTCACTCGTCGTTGTTCTTGTCCTCTTGCATCAACGCCTGCAAATTCTAACGCATCCTGACTTGACATCGTGTTGTTAGCTAAGAAAACCTATATTTATTTTACTTACCACACTTTTCAAATTTCTTGATGGTTTGTATTATCCCATCTTTTCCACATCCAAGAATTTTTTATATTGTGTAAGTGGGGCCATGGACATGCATTCGGTTTGCATCGTCCAAGGAAATTGGCCTTGACAGCAAAGGCTACAAGGTGTTGAGACATGTGCTTATAAAAATAAATCAAGTTTTCCCTCAAGCAACAATGCTTATTTATACATGGGAGGTGTATAGTTAAGCATTTGCATTGCATAAATACGCACCAGCTTTAAAAAAACTACTTTATTTTTCTAAGCACCTTGTATTGCACATGTAGTAATTTATGGTTGGTTGAGTCGTTGTTTTTTATAGGTTTATATCATTATAGATTCTCGCCATGGTAGTTATGGTCATCCATCTACAAAATGGATGGCATTATGAAAAGCCCGGTAGAGAGTGAGGTGTCGTACTTTGATTTTCATATGGTTTTATGATTTGTGATGTGGACCTTGGCAAATAATTAAGACGTGGGTATGTTAGATCAATCAAATGATTTCCCCATCCGTCATAGACCGAATATGGGTTCTATATAGCCTAATATTTTTGTAGAGCATGGGCCCTATCTCCTCACCAGGCTCCTCACATATGATTTTATTGGCCTCTTCATATCAAACTCTAAACGTATAACATATCCCATCAACTTTGATCTACAAAAGATGGAAAGCTTGTCGTCCTCGATATAGATACTCCCCTCATTCTTCCAACTTTGTAAGAGAGTTAAACTATTTTAAGCTTTGACCAAGTTTATACAAAAATATAACAATGCTTGTGAAACCAAATAGCTATATGACGAAAATACATTTCGGCCTAAATCTAATGACACTAATTTGGTGACATAAATGTTGGTATACTTTTGTTTAAGCACTGTCAAACTTTATTTTTTTTTGACTCTCTAAAAATTTTGGAAGTACATTTTTTATGGACAGAAGAAGTAGTTCTAAATTTTTTATCTAACAAAAAAAGAACTGTGGTTCTGTTTGCTCTCTATGTAATTATGTAAAGCGAGTCTCTAAGCCATTTCTATAAAAAAAATGTGATGCCGTGGTACTGGTATCATCAAATATCTAGCCCGTATGTTGATGCTTTTGCTACCAAGTATAGCCAGTGTGGATAAATAAATGCATATAATATCCTGATATCATGGACGAACAGTCTCCTCCTTTACTTCCCGAAGCTGAATGAAGGTGCTGGCGCATACTGTTGCAACTGTGCTGCAACGAGCCAGTTTGGCATGCATGTTAACCTACGCCACCGATGCCTGCACACATATCCGCCCGCCGTGCCAAAGGCGACCGAATCGACCACAAGTGGCCGGTCGAGCACGGAGGCCATGTCGCAGCCCAGCCCTTTTTAGCTTTCTCAGGGGAAGTAGCAAGCCAACCGTGGACCGTCCAAATAAGTTCGCCGGAGCGGCGCAGAACGGGCGCCAAGTGGTCCGGCCCACTGGGCGAGCAACAAGCATGTGATGTGCCGACATGGTTTTTGCACCGTACGTACATACGCCCCCGGTCCATCGCTGGCCGGCGGTCCCCGTCGGCCGTCGCCGTCGGCGAGGACGGAGGGAGTGCGGCCACCGCACGTCTCCACCACCAGGCAGCAGGCCACCACGAGGAGCACTGCACGGCTCGGATAGAAGATACGCGCGACGTGTGCCTCTGCGGTAACATTTCCGTGCTGGGACAAAGGAGGAGGCCGCTTTTGTTTCTATTTTTGCCGATGCAGCTGGGACCCGCGGTGGAAAGCTGCCCGCCGCTTCCCGAAGCTTCCGGACGATTGGCAATCCCCGCTGCAGGCTCAACTGGACGTGGTCGGCCCTGTTTTCTTCTTTTTGAGAGAGAGTGGTCGGCCGTGTTGGGGCCGCTCCCGACCGTCCGCGCTCGAATATTGTAAGACGCCGTTGATGCTAACACCGAATAAACCATCTGCACCGAGACAAGACAAGATTACACATGGTCACATGGAGATCATATACCGATATACGAACATGTACTTACAAACCAATGTCCACAAATATTGATATGTTCAGCTCATGGTAAAGAAACAGTGTCTGCTTGACTGGAGATTTTCGGCTCCCGATCCGCAAAATGTCCATTTTATTATAAAAATAATATTCCAAAATAACATTTATATTAGTTAATATAACAAAACAGAAAAAATCCGTGTGTAGCCAATGATGTATCCGCATTTGTGCAAAAAAAATATCAATTTCAAGCAATTTGTACTCTAAGCTACGCAAAAATGGTGTGTGGATCTGAACATGTATATTTTCAAATCTCCATTTTTATCGGATTCTATCATTTTTTTTGTTTACCCATAACGCAAAGGATTTTGCATTGCATATTTTACATGCTTCTAGTTAGATCATTGACTGTGTATATATATTTGTTTTTAGGATTTTTTTTAACTTGTAAATTTGAGTTTTGAATTTTTTTTAAAAAAACAATGGAATCACTAAAGCTCGGGGGCCAAAGACACTATTCATGTTTGCACTTCAATTGAGATATAGTATGACCCATCATGGTAGATGAATTTCTAAATTGTGATTCAAACTTGCATAGATGATTCTAGCCGGTCGTGTTTTGGTTGACGAGTGCATCTTTATTATTATTATTTTGGATTTTATTGCCTCAGTAATGATCAATATTTGTTATTTTTTAAGATCTTGCAATATATGACTTTTTATTGATTAGAAGAGGGAAACATACGGGGATCTCCCGGTAACCCAATCACATACAATATTCGTTCTTTAGACAAAAACACCATAAAGAGTAGGACATCCTTTCTCGAGTGAAGATTTGGTATATATGGGCATTAGTGATTTTTTTTTGAAAAAATCAAAAGTCCAAGTTTCAGAAAAAATTGAAAAAAAATATTCGGATGTAGCCAACTATTTATCTCACAAACATGCAAAAAAAACATGTTCAAATACTTTTTATTTTGTGCTACACAAAAATGACAGATATTTAGATATAAGTATGTATATTTTCAAATCTACAAATTTTAGCAAATTTTGTTATTTTTGTGTGGCCCATAATACAAATAAATCTCATAATAAAATTTTGCGTGCTTATAGGTTACATCATTGATGTGTTCAGATTTCTTTTTATAGTTTTTTAAACATAAAAAATTATTTTAATATTTTTTAAATAAAAAGATCACTGGAGCTCGGGAGTCAAAAACTATTTCTGATCCTTTCTCACTCAAAAAAGAGGACAGTAATGTACCAATCTATGTTTATTTTATCAGTGAAAGCTTTGTAGGCGATGGGGTTCCTCTGGCGGCCTAAACCCTAGTTCTCTTTTCGCCGGCGATCTCCACGATCTCTGGTGATCTCTCCACTCCACTCCAACCACTCTCTCCGCCGTCTCCTCCTCCACACATACACCTCCTTAGTGCCTAGGTTTTTCCCTGATGAGTTCGAGATTGATTGGTTCATGGCGGGTTTCCTATGCCACCGGCATGGATCCCGATCACGGGCCTCATTCCTATATGGATGGTTCCGTTCATCTTTGGATCAATGGATGGATGGTTTTGCGGGATCATCTAGATTCCGTAATTGTGGGACGTTATCGTGGATCTGAGGAACTCATCAACATTGGTACGAAGGTGATCTTCGCTACCCATTTCGCTCAGATCTTGCGTTTTGATCTACCGCCCCCTGAGGTACGTGCTCCTGTCTGTACGCCCCCTGATCTAAACTGGTAGTGGAAGGTTTCTTATTCCACGTTCAAAGATCTTGATCGCGGGCGTATGAAATCGTATGATGGCTCCTTGCATTTGTTGGCTGCTGAGAATTGGTTAATCTTAAAAACTGCGAAGAGTGCTCCAATTTCTGTCAAAGCCCTATCGGCTGATCAGGTTTTGAAAGCTGGGACGGTCTTCTGTTTAGGGGCAAAAGTTAATTTCCCGCAACACTCTGTGCAGGTGGGGAAATGCCTGTCAGCTCCCAAGGTTCTTAAACCCCTTGAGTCGTCAAGTGTTGATGATTTGCATCAAGATATTGAAAGTGCTGTTATTCCCTCGGAATCTGCCTCGGTTAGTGAGGAGCATGTGCAAGATGTTGATCATGAGAATTCTCTGACTCCCTCAGAACATGAGTTTTTTTTGGCAGTTTATGATTCTTTGTCGATGGGTTTGGATTTTTCTTCTGGTATATCATTTGCCAAATCGGTTCGTCAGAGATTCTTTTCAGCAGTACATTCATCTAGTGACACGGCACATTTCACACTTGTGGTATCCTTTGGCCGTGCAAATTTTTGTCTGACTGAGGAATCTGTTGGGATTGCTCTGGAAGCTGCCATTGGAGGATATTGTGGATATCTTAAAGTCTCTCTGCTTCGTGAAAGGGTTTTTTTCTTTTGTGGTGTCAAGCAAGCAGGTGGGCTTTGAGATCATCAAGATGAGGTTTTATTCTTGCCCGCAATTTAAATGCTACTTCAATCTTTGGGGGCTTGGTGGTCCTAATTGGGCACGTGAGTTTAGACTTTGGCAGAATGAATGCGATGAGGAGTGGACCTTGGTCAGTCCATCTAAGAAGCGACTAGCTCAGGGTGTCAATGCTTTAAAATTGGCCAAGCCAAAGTCAGCTATAAAGAAGATCAATGCTGTTAAGAAAAATCTCACTTTCGCTTCTACTCTTGAGTATGTGGCTCGTAAAGGTTATACAAATGATAGTCATGTCCAGAAGTCAACAGATATTGTTACTCTTTCAGCCAAAGATTTTAATAAGAGCACCTCGCGGGATGTTGTCACGAGTAATGTTTCTGATATTTCACCTGATTCTATTCCCTCTGTTTCTGAGCAGTTGGATAGGGGTAAAATACCTGTTGACTCCTTGACAAATTTTGACAATGATGGTCTTGATGAAGTTGTTAATGACATCGCTTTCCGGTTTTGGAAATGTTCTAAATGTCTAAGTATGGATCATCTTCGAGATGCGTGTACTAATAGGATTCGTTAACGGGGCTGTTTCCATTATGGGCACAAGGAACGTAATTGTTTCAATAAAGTGGTCGGTGCTCGTCAATGGGTTCCAAAGAAATTAGGTTTGCGATCGGATCGGATGGTTTTACCCCTTGCCGTTTCAGCTTCCAATACTAATATAAGCCCAGAACGTCTGTGCCCAGCTGGGTCTTATCGGGTTTCTCCGCCGCCATCGACACCTCCACCACCACAACCGCCGGAAACAGATCCAGACCCAATGGCGGTATTCGAGCTTGATCCTACTCCTTGGCTGCCTTGGGGACACCAGATCATCGATGGAGGCGACACAAGGCTCCCGAGATCGTACTACAATCCGGCCAATGATCCTCCGCAGCTACATCAAGCCTTCTGCGTCGCCATTGTTGAGCCGGCGCCTCCAGCTATGCACGAGGGTCTCTGGCATGACTGGGTGAGAGATTTTCTTACTGGTCCTCTGAATCGTCAGGTGGTTGATTATCAGCCTTGCTTGTTTGGTTTGGGTCTTTATCAGCTTAGTAGTCCTACCTCTAGAGAAGCTCTGGTGCAGCATGGCCCTTTTAATCTGGATAATAATAGATCGGTGCGTTTTCTTAATCATGATGAGCTACCAGATAATACTAGGGCTGTGCAAGGATTTAGAAGGGGCTGGTTGACGTTTCTTGGAATCCCACCTGATTATCGCAATGACTATGACATTGCCAATGTGGTTTCTACTTTTGGCAAATTTCATCATTGGACTAGCACTGATCCGTTTAAATGCCGAGCTTTGGTCTATGCATCTTTTCCTTCACCTGCTCTTGTGCCAAGGGACATTGTGTTTGGCAAATATGCTTCTGTGGGTGGTGTTAGATCCTCCTGGACTGCTGCTCTATACATTATGACAGCTGACTTTGCGGATGAGCTGCCAGCAGATGAAGATCAGATGCCATTGGATGGAAATCCACACCCCCTTCCAGGTCACCTCCTCCCCAATATGAATTTATTTGTGGGACCTCAATTCCCAGAGCTTGGATGGGATGCTGTTCAGATACCTGAAGCAAATGTGCATAATCTTGCTGATCAAGGTCCAGTGGACCAGGGCATGGAGGAGCAGATTGATGAGCAGGAGTCAATGGTCATGAATCCTTCACAGAATTCAGTTTCATCAGTGAATGTGCAACTCTAGCTTGGACAGGAGAATTTCCAAATCATGCATGTTGGTTTTGCTTTCACACATGTTTATGGCCCTGTTATTCCTCCTGAGATGCAGTGGAGACAGGCTTTTGAGGTTTTGCTGCCTGAGATACTTTCTAGAAATATCATTGCTGCACCTTCTGTGTCTCCTTTCAATCTGCTGCTGGGTGAAAATTCGAGTGGTTTCTCTCTAAATCTAAAGCAACCTTTTGGCCCTGTTTCTGATGTCTGTGTGTTGGAAGATACTTCTGCAGTATTGGAGGATTCCTTTTCTGAGGTTGTGTCAGGGGTTGATTCTCATACGACTGACTGCTCTGTTCGACGGCCTGTGGCTCGCTCTCTGACTTATGATCACTTGGACAATGAGCAGGAAGTTAATAGTGTGGCTCCTCTGTTTGCTAGTTCCCCTGTTTCAATGCCCAAAAAGAGGGGAAGGCCAAGGAAATTGCAAGTCCCAGTGGTTGAGCCAGAGAATAGATGCTTCACTAGAAGCTCTCTGAAATTGCAAGGCTATAAGCCTAAGCCACTTATTGAGAAAGTGAAGCCCATGAAGGCAAGAGCTAAGTTGCTCGTTCGTCAGCTTGATCAGTCTTTGGTTAGAGATTCAGCTTCTGGTAGAGATGAGCAAACAAATCAGAACATCCACACGCCACAAACTCCTATTCCTGTGATGCAACGTGTGGGTCATGAGTTAGGGATTGCCCTTGAAAAGCTGACTAAGGAGTTGCTTGAAGCTGCTCCAAAGGATCACTCTGCCACATCCTCTGATGATTGAGTTACTTTTGGACTTGGTGTTGGGGAGTAGTGTGGTTTATACTCCTGGCATATTTTGTGTTGGTCTGGGGTTGTGTCCTGTTTATGGTCAAGTTACTATTATAAGTGTGTCTTTGTGGGTCAGTGAAGAACATTGTTCTATTTGGCTGTTTATTTGTGTGTGTGGCAGCTGTGGTTCTGTCAGTTTGTGGCAAGTGTTAGTAAGCCAGAGGTGGTGTCATTATCAGTGTCATCTGTGTTTATTTATTCTGTCATGGATTATGTCATGTATTATGAGACTCTTTGATATGCTATGTGATTTCCTGGTGTTTTGTGCTACGATTGTGGCCAATTATAATAGTTGTAATCAATGTGTCTGCATATCAAGAGAAAATGGAGAGTGCTGTGTTGGAATGTGAGGGGGCTTAATTCAGAAGGCAGGCAACGTGAAGTGCGAGCAAAGATTGATGAGAGTGAATGTGACATTGTTTGTTTGCAAGAAACAAAATGTGAGTCTTTTGACTGGAGACTTATTAGAAAATTTTGCCCTAAGCGTTTTGATAACTTTGCCTTCTCCCCTTCGATTGGTGCTTCTGGTGGAATTTTAATTCTCTGGAATTCAGCAATTTTCTCTGGCTTGCTTGTTGAAGTGCAAAGATTTGGATTGGTCATAAATTTCACTTCCACACATAGCAATGCCAATTTCTCCCTTGTCTCTGTTTATGGGCCCTATCAAGGGGAGGAACGAGATAATTTTGTCTCATGGCTTTATAATATGTGTATTCCATTGGAACAGAATTGGCTTATTTTAGGGGACTTTAATTTCATTAGGTCCCCTGGGAACAGAAATAGACCCGGTGGAGATATAAATGACATGAATATCTTTAATGAAATCATTGGTCACCTAGGTTTACTTGAGTTGCAGTTGAAAGGTAGGAAATGAAGGAAATATGCCCTAGAGGCAATAATAATATTGTTATTATCATATTTCTTGTTCATGATAATGTTTATATTCCATGCTAGAATTGTATTAAGCGGAAACTTTAATACTTGTGTGGTTTATGAACAACACCGTGTCCCTAGTACGCCTCTATGGACTAGCTCATTGATTAAAATGATGGTTAAGGTTTCCTAACCATAGACATGAGTTGTCAATTAATAATGAGATCATATCATTAGGAGAATGGTGTGATGGACAGACCCAAATAAAGCAGAGCAATTAGATCGTGTCATCGTGTTCATCTTTGCGAAGCTTTTCCTATGTCATGTATTGTATTCCTTAGACCATGAGATAATACAACTCCCTAGTATCGGAAGAAAGCTTTGAAGTCATCAAACGTCATCCTATGTGAGGGTGATAATAAAGGTGTCTCTCAGGTGATCGGAAAGTACTTGTTGGGTTGTATGTATCGAGATGGAATTTGTCCCTCCCAAGTCGGAGAGATATACTTCGGGCCCACTCGGTAATCGATATCAACACCGCTTGCAAGCATGTGGTTAATGAGTTAATCACAAAGTGATATCGGATTACGGAACGAGTAAAGTACTTGCTGTGAACGAAATTGAACTAGGTATGGTGATACCGACGATCAAATCTCGGGCAAGTAAAATATCGTGTGACGAAGGGAATACATATACGGGATTAATTGAATCCTGGCATCGTGGTTCATCCGATATGATCATCGATGAATATGTGGGAGTCAATATGGGTTTCCAGATCCCGCTATTGATTATTGATAGAAGATCATGTCTGCATATTCTCGAACCCGTAGGGTCACACACTTAACGTGCATCGATGCTAGGATAGAATGGATAATTGGTTTATGAGTTTTAGTTCGGAGTCTCGGATGAGATCCAGGACGTCACGAGAGGTTCCGGAATGGTCCGGAGAATAAGATTCATATAAAGGAAAGCAGTTTTTGGATTCCGGAAAGGTTTCGGAGTTTATCGGTATTGTACCGGAAGGTTCTAGAAGGTTCCGGAGTGGGACCAACGTGGGCCCACTTGACGGAGGCCTGCGTGGGCCTAAGGGGAAGTGCCCTGGCCGCCTTGGGCCAGGCGCACAAGGCCCCTAAGGCCCAGCCGGCCAGCCCAAGGGGAAACCCTAAGGGAGTCTTCAAAGAAGGAAGGGGGGGAATCTTGCCCCCCACTCTTCCTACTCCAAGTCGGCGTCCTAGGGTTTGGGGAGAGGCCAAGCTGGCCGGCCACCCCTCTATATATAGGGGGGCAAGGGCGCAGCCCTCTCCACCCCCTAACCCAAACCCTAGCCGCCAACTGCTGCCCTCCCTCTCTCTCTCTCGCGACTGCGCGTAGGCGAAGCCCTGCTGCAGAAACTCTCCACCATAAGCACCACGCCGTCGTGCTGCTGATCCAATCTATCTCTCCACCATACTTGCTGGACCAAGGAAGGAGGAGACGTCGCTGCACCGCACGTGTGCAACTCTCGGAGGCGCCGCCACTTGCGGCGTAGGATCAGATCGGATCGCGAGGAGGAGACGGCGAGTACGACTACGTCAACCACGTTCTATTGAACGTTTCCGCTGTGCGAATCTTCAAGGGTATGAAGATTTCATCTACCTCTCTCGTTGATTACATCTCCTAGATTAGATCTTGGCTTTCTTGTTCGCATCCGTAGGAAATTTTTGATTTACTATGCTGCGAAACCCTTCAGTGGTATCAGAGCTAGATCTATGCGTAGATGTGTTTCACGAGTAGAACGCAACATGCTTGTTGCGGGCGTTGATGTTTTCTGTTGCAAACCTCTTGTTGTGTATTTCTTATGGCGCGGTATAGTGAGATCGAAGCGGTCCAGGCCAACTTTACGCGACCGCGTTCGCGAGACCGGCTCCGCACTTGACGTGTGGCTTGTTCCACACATGCGGCTGGTGGATGCCAGTTTCTCTCACTATAGTAGTCATGGGACTTACATCGGATGTTAGCAACCATAATATCACCGTTGTGGCTTTCCGTAGGTAAGAATCGTTCTTAGCTGTTACTCCCATAAGCCACGTAAAACTTGCAACAATAAAGTAGAGGCGTCTAACTTGTTTTTGCAGGGAGTGTTTTGTGATATGGTATGGCCCAAGACATGATGTGTATGAATTGAGATGTATGCGATGATCATGTTTTGTAATCTTTCACGACTTGCATGTCGATGAGTTCACAACCGGCAGGAGCCATATGGTTGTCTTTATAATTGTGTATGACCTGCGTGTCAACTTCTTATACGCCATGTAATAGCTTTACTTTATCGCTAAGTAGTTAGCAATAGTTGTAGTTGCTATTCGTGGTGGAGGCAATCATGGTGGAGTGATGGAGATCATGCCGGCGCGCACAAGATGGAGATCATGGCGCGGAGATTGGCTATACCATGTCACATAAAATTATATGCATGTGATGTTTATCCTTTTATGTATCTTATTATGCTTAGATCGCGACGGTAGCATTTTAAGATGATTCCTCACTTAAAGATCAAGATAAAATTGTGTTCTCCCCATGTATGCACCGTTGCGAAAGTTCGTCGTTTTGAAGCATCTCGTGATGATCGGGTGCTATAAACTCTACGTTCACATACAACAGGTGCAAGCCAGTTTTGCACATGCAGAAATACTTGGGTTTGACTTGACGAGTCTAGCATGTACAGACATGGCCTCGGAACACATGGACCGAAAGGTCAAGCATGAGTCATATGGATGATATGATCAACATGTTGATGTTCACCATTAAAGCTACATCATTCACGTGATGATCGGTCTCGGTGTAGTGAATTTGGATCATGCTTCACTAAACAACTTTGAGGAATGTTGAATTTAGTGGGAGTTCATTAATAATTTGATTAACTTGAACTAATTATCTTGAACTAAATCTTAGTGTATTTGCATAAGTCGTTGTAGTCTTTGGCAACCGTTTTCCACCGACACTTAGTTTTAATTGAGTTAAAAGAACTATAGAATTCTGGATAGTCACTTTTCGGTCTAGTGCCGTTTAATGTCAAGACTAAAGATTAAGTCCTATTGCAAACTTTAGCAAACCTTGCTTGCTCCATACGATTTAATAAATTGTATTAATCTAAGAGCAACGATTCAAGTTTAGTATCTAAAGATCATATGTTTGCCTTCATGATAAATTGATCTTCAAAATTGTTTGAGAATCAAAGTAATCATCGAGCTGAAAGAATTGTTTCAGAAACAAATAAGAAGTGAAAGATATTTGATATCTAAGACTTTGATTGTTTGCAAAATGATGAAGTATAATTTAGTAAAAGAACATATGCTCATATTGTATGACTATATGTGAAGATTGAAGATGCTAGGCGTCCCGATCACCCAAAAGTTTGGGAACTAATATTATACTTGCATTCATCCTTATAAGCTATAGTAGTTTCATCATGAAAGATGTCATGATAGGACGAATGAAAAGGTATCGGCTAAATTGTTTTTGCTATACCAAAAGAATACTAAAGAATGGAATCTGGAAGAATACCAATCATATGATGATGGCGATCCACTTCAAAGTGCAAAATCCAAGGCTATTAGTATTTGACTAAAAAATCCTTTGGACTATGTGTCAAATGATTGACGCCACTATTGATGTCGATAGATTCTTCTAAAAAGGAGAGGAAATGCTAAATAGGATCTGCAAAATTATTTGGTAGAAAAAGGAAACAGACTGGAATTGTCCAGCTCAGGTATATAAATGATATACATGTTATAGATGAATTCTTTTGCTCGTTAACAATGTAATTCTTGGGTATTCGATACTGATTTGTTGGTATGAAATGTCATACAAAGCAACACAATACAAGAAGTACAATGGCCTAAGTAACTAGTAAAAGAATATGGTAATGATGCATGTCGAGATACAAATAAAAGTGTTATTGTGCTTCTCGTCGACATCAAACCTAGCCTTCAAGATATTTCATGAACTTAATAATTGTTATCTTGTTCTGGTATTATGAGAACAATTGTTGTTCATGTCATTATCGTCTTCCATAATCGATGGATAGATTATTATTATCTTGTTGGTGAAATAAACATTTATAACACTGATGCTAAAGGTCGCAAGACAAAATGAATTTCACTTATATTTGACACCGCTGTTTAAGTCATATTGGAAACAAAACATGAAAGAAATTCTATATTGATAGAATTTTGAGTCAATTGATTTTGAATTGATTGACGCTTGTGAGACTTTTCCTAAAGATGATTAAACTTCGTTCATGGGCCATGGACAGATCAAGCGACTAACTAAATGGAGATCATACATGTTGATGTATATAGTCCATGGTGTGAAGTCGATCATGGTGTATTTTCTATTTCATCAATGACTCGAATAGATGTATGGTATATCTACTTGATGAGATAGAAGTATGAAACAATTGAAATTGTTCAATTTATGAAGTGGAAATTATTGTAACAAGAAAATTCAAGTTTTTATGATTGGATCATAAAGAAGAATATTTGAGTTACAAGTTTAGCAAACATCTAAGAGTTAGAGGAATTGTTCCACAAACTTGCATCGTGATAAACACCATAGGAGTATGGAGTTTTTCGATGGATGTAATCCAACCTTGTTTGACATGGTTAGATCAATGATGAAATAAACTACCAATATAATTTGTGGATTATGCTTTAGAGACTACCGCTTTGATCTCACTAGAGTGCCATCATAATCTGCCGAAATGACACCATACAAGTTATAGTTGTCTTTTCTTGAATTTTGGTATGCAAGGCATATGTGTAAAATGTTTACAACCAAAATTGGATTAGTAAGTCTTTGTAGGTTATCCCAAAGAATTTCGATGGGTGTTTCTTCTGCCATAAACCCAATTAAAGGTGATTGTCACTGAAAGAAGTGAACTTCTTATGAAGGAGTTTTTCGCGAAAGGTTTAAGTAGGAGGAAGATAGAACTTGATGAGGTTATTGAATCTGAGCAAGATGATCAGAGTAGCGCAGCACCAGAATTTGTTCTGGAAGCGGCAACTGCATTCATAGCTCACGCGTCTACAATATGTTGTAGTCATGGCATCAAAGTTGCTATTTAACCAAGTTGGTCGTAATCAAATAGCAAGATTTGAGGACGAGATATTATTAGATAATAGTAACCAACAATATACAAAGAAGCGGTGATGGGCCCTGACTTCGTCATATGAATTATTCTAGCAACAGTTACATATAGAGATATGTTAGTTGAATAAACGAAACAACATTCCTCTACCGGAATGCACACCAAGGACGTGTACCTGACACGACCCAATGGGTTTTGTTGATTCAAAGGTTGCTAGATATGTATGTAAACTTCTATGGTAGAAGTAAGCATAGCAAAGTTGGAATCTTCAATGATGAAAATGTTAAAGTGTTAATTTCATCAAGATATTTGAAGATGCTTGTATTACAAGAAAGTAAGTGGGAGCGCTAAGACATATTTCTAATGCTTTATGTAGATGACATATCGTTCATTGGAAATTATGTGTTTTTCTTGATATTGTTAAGTTTTCATTATAATTGGATTTTTGATGAAAGACTTAGGCAAAACCAAAATATTGAGCATCAATGTCTATACAGATAGATTGAGGCACTAATAAAGTTTTGCCAGAGTACATAGATGAAATATTGAATTTGTTCAATATGGAAACAATAAGAACGGTTCTTGTTGCATGGAAGAGGTTGGAGCAAAAATCAATTGTTTAGACACTTGATGAGTGAAACCACAAGAATGATTTTATCAATCTTGTATACCATGATATGTAGATCCAGATGTGTCCAATGCTCTAAAGGTTATAGCATTCATATGATGATCGCTGGACAATAGTAAAGATATTCTTATGCACTTTCAAAGAAGTAAGAATATGTTCTGTATGCAGAAGTGACAAATGGTTCATTGCAATGAGTTACATTGGCTTTGTCACACATACAAGTAAAATTTTATCTCAATTTTTAAGCTATTTGTTTTGAGTTAGAAGGTGGCATAATAAGATGGAAGAAAGTTCCATGATGACTTGGATGAGTTCCAATGTTAATATTGTGGCGGACACTGCAACGAGGGCTAAGTATATAATCGCTTTAGAAGCGGCATAAAAGATGCAAAGTAGATAGTGATAATCCAACTTATTTGTGGCACTGTCGTCCAGATCATATTGGCGTAAAACACATGAAGAAACTCCATTCTGATGGACTTTTGGAGTCTCTTGATTTTGAATCATTTGACACGTGCGAGCCGTGTCTCATGGGCAAGATGATCAAAACCCCGTTCTCCAGAATAATGGAGCGAGCAACGGACTTATTGGAAATCATACATACCAATGTGTGCGGACCAATGAGTATTTCGACGCACGGTGGATATCGCTATTTTTAAAAGTGTGCTAGTACTATGTAGTTCTATTGTATGACAATAGTGACAACATAGTCTCGGCCAAGAAACAAAGGTCTCACCAGAAGACCAAGTTTATACGATGCTATCTCATACAAGATGAGTAATGCGTGCTGACGCAAAAGAATATGCAAATACAAACGGACCTGAAAGTGTCAGACCCGTAGATAAGGTTTACCACGTGCAACGCGTATGAGTAACACCGGAATGCCATAGGTGTTGAATGCGCAAGTATTGACTAGATTATTGACTCTAGTGCAAGTGGGAGACTGAAGGAAATATGCCCTAGAGGCAATAATAATATTGTTATTATCATATTTCTTGTTCATGATAATGTTTATATTCCATGCTAGAATTGTATTAAGCGGAAACTTTAATACTTGTGTGGTTTATGAACAACACCGTGTCCCTAGTACGCCTCTATGGACTAGCTCATTGATTAAAATGATGGTTAAGGTTTCCTAACCATAGACATGAGTTGTCAATTAATAATGAGATCATATCATTAGGAGAATGGTGTGATGGACAGACCCAAATAAAGCAGAGCAATTAGATCGTGTCATCGTGTTCATCTTTGCGAAGCTTTTCCTATGTCATGTATTGTATTCCTTAGACCATGAGATAATACAACTCCCTAGTATCGGAAGAAAGCTTTAAAGTCATCAAACGTCATCCTATGTGAGGGTGATAATAAAGGTGTCTCTCAGGTGATCGGAAAGTACTTGTTGGGTTGTATGTATCGAGATGGAATTTGTCCCTCCCAAGTCGGAGAGATATACTTCGGGCCCACTCAGTAATCGATATCAACACCGCTTGCAAGCATGTGGTTAATGAGTTAATCACAAAGTGATATCGGATTACGGAACGAGTAAAGTACTTGCTGTGAACGAAATTGAACTAGGTATGGTGATACCGACGATCAAATCTCGGGCAAGTAAAATATCGTGTGACGAAGGGAATACATATACGGGATTAATTGAATCCTGGCATCGTGGTTCATCCGATATGATCATCGATGAATATGTGGGAGTCAATATGGGTTTCCAGATCCCGCTATTGATTATTGACAGAAGATCATGTCTGCATATTCTCGAACCCGTAGGGTCACACACTTAACGTGCATCGATGCTAGGATAGAATGGATAATTGGTTTATGAGTTTTAGTTCGGAGTCTCGGATGAGATCCAGGACGTCACGAGAGGTTCCGGAATGGTCCGGAGAATAAGATTCATATAAAAGAAAGCAGTTTTTGGATTCCGGAAAGGTTTCGGAGTTTATCGGTATTGTACCGGAAGGTTCTAGAAGGTTCCGGAGTGGGACCAACGTGGGCCCACTTGACGGAGGCCTGCATGGGCCTAAGGGGAAGTGCCCTGGCCGCCTTGGGCCAGGCGCACAAGGCCCCTAAGGCCCAGCCGGCCAGCCCAAGGGGAAACCCTAAGGGAGTCTTCAAAGAAGGAAGGGGGGGAATCTTGTCCCCCACTCTTCCTACTCCAAGTCGGCGTCCTAGGGTTTGGGGAGAGGCCAAGCTGGCCGGCCACCCCTCTATATATAGGGGGGCAAGGGCGCAGCCCTCTCCACCCCCTAACCCAAACCCTAGCCGCCAACTGCTGCCCTCCCTCTCTCTCTCTCGCGACTGCGCGTAGGCGAAGCCCTGCTGCAGAAACTCTCCACCATAAGCACCACGCCGTCGTGCTGCTGATCCAATCTATCTCTCCACCATACTTGCTGGACCAAGGAAGGAGGAGACGTCGCTGCACCGCACGTGTGCAACTCTCGGAGGCGCCGCCACTTGCGGCGTAGGATCAGATCGGATCGCGAGGAGGAGACGGCGAGTACGACTACGTCAACCACGTTCTATTGAACGTTTCCGCTGTGCGAATCTTCAAGGGTATGAAGATTTCATCTACCTCTCTCGTTGATTACATCTCCTAGATTAGATCTTGGCTTTCTTGTTCGCATCCGTAGGAAATTTTTGATTTACTATGCTGCGAAACCCTTCAGGAAATTCACTTGGTCTAATAAACAGAATACTCCTCTTCTTGAGCAATTGGATTGGTTCTTTACCAGTGCAAATTGGATCTCTGATTATCCAAATACTATGGTTCTCCCTCTTGCTCACTCTGGCTCTGATCATGTACCTTGTGTTGTCTCCATTGATACTTCCATTCCCAAGGCCAAATTGTTTAGGTTTGAAAATTATTGGGTCCAAATGCCTGGTTTCCTGGATTGCGTCAAAGCTTCTTGGGATAAACCCTCTTCTAAGAGTTATTCTTCTGCTATATTGGCAGATAAATTGAAATCCCTTAGATATGAGTTGAAAAAGTGGCATGTGAGCTTAGCTAGAATTAAATTGTTAATTCAGAATTGCAATAAAGTGATTGCCATTCTTGATCTGTTGGAAGAGGAGAGGCCCCTGTTTCGTTCAGAATTTAATTTTCGTCAGGTTGTAAAGGAGCACTTGGATGAGTTACTGAAAGCTGAATGTAATTATTGGAGGAAAAGATGTACCATTCGCTGGATAAAGCAAGGGGAAGAAAATACAAAAAAATTCCATGCTATGGCCACAGAACGTTATAGAAGGAACAATATTCCAATGCTGCAAGATGCACATGGGAATGAGATCACTGATCATGAGCAGATGGTTGTGATGTTTTTGAATGATTATAAAGATAGAATGGGACATTCTGAGGGTATCAATATGCAGTTTAATCTCCAGTCTCTTCTCAAGCGGGTGGAAGGACTAGATGAGCTCACACTTCCATTTCAAGTTAAAGAAATGGATGATGTTATCAAGGAACTGCCTGGGGATCGTGCTCCTGGGCCAGATGGTTTTAATGGAACTTTCTTAAAGAAATGTTGGCCTATTGTCAAAGGTGATTTTTATCAGTTGACTAAGGACTTTCAAGAGGGTAGACTGAAAATGTTGAATATTAATGGGTCCTATATTACTCTTGTTCCCAAAGTGGCTGCTCCTGTCAAAGTATCTGATTTTAGGCCTATCTCACTCACCAATGTTTGTCTGAAGTTTTTAACTAAACTTGCAGCTAACAGATTGTAGGACAAGATCTTGGGATGTATTCATAAAAATCAGTATGGTTTCCTAAGGAATAGATCAATCCAAGACTGCATTGCTTGGTCGTTTGAGTATTTACACCTTTGTCATGCTTCTAAGAAACCAATCATCATCTTGAAATTGGACTTTGCAAAAGCCTTTGACACTATTGAGCACGAAGCAATCTTGCAAGTTATGAAGCATATGGGGTTTAATGATTTATGGTTGAGATGGATTAAAGAAATTTTATCTACTGGAACTTCCTCTATCCTTCTTAATGGTGTCCCTAGCAAGAAATTTATCTGCAAAAGGGGGGTGCGGCAAGGGGACCCTCTGTCCCCTCTCCTATATTTGTTTGGTTCTGATCTTCTTCAAGCTGTGTTAAATAGTCTACTTCAGCAGGGTGTGCTTAGCTGTCCGATTGATACATATGATATGGACTTTCCTATAGTACAATATGTTGATGATACACTTTTGATCATGCCGGCTGATCTGCTCCAGATTAGAGCTTTGAAAGAGGCCCTTGGTAAATTCCCTGTCTCTACTGGACTGAAGATTAATTATGCTAAATCTCAAATGGTTCCTATCAATGTGTTGCATGAGGATATGGTTATTCTGGCTGAGGAATTTGGATGTCAAATTGGCTCTATGCCGTTTACTTACCTGGGCCTTCCTCTTGGCACAACAAAACCACAGATTCAAGATCTTATGCCGCTTGTTTGTAGATTGGAAAGGAAATTATCATCAAGCTCGAGTTTCTTGCCTCAAGGTGCACGGTTGCAGTTAATCAATTCAGCTTTGGCATCAATGCCATTGCATTTTTTGTGCACCCTTCAACTGCCACTGGGGATTTTGAAGCAATTTGATCGTATAATCGGGCAGTTTCTATGGAGAGATTTCTGTGGGGAGCCAAAACTATCCCTTGATGCATGGGATTTGGTTGCCCAGCCCAAGAAATGTGGTGGTCTTGGTATTGTACATTTTCAGAAGCAGAATGCTGCTCTGCTCATTAAATTCTTGGATAAGTTTTATAACAAAGCTGACTTGCCGTGGGTGCACTTGATCTGGTCTGAATATTACTTGGGTGCAGTTCCGCATGGTGAGAATTTGACGGGCTCTTTCTGGTGGAGAGATGTTTTAAAACAAGTGGATAATTTCAGAGGTGTTTCTTTCATTCAGCCTGGAAGAGGTGACACCTTTTTGTTTTGGTCAGATGGCTGGCAGTGTGATGGTTCTTCTATTCCCTTGAGGGACAGATATCCAAGACTTTTTTCCTTTGTTTTGGATGAAAACCTATCGGCTGCTCAGGTTTTTGATACTGAAGATTTGGTCAGTTTATTCCATTTGCCTCTTTCTAGGGTTGCATTTGAGGAATTTGGCCAACTTCAGTTGTTAATGGATGGGAATCGGTTGCCGGATCAGAATGATGTCTGGAAATTTTGCTGGGGGAATAAATACACGTCGGCAAAGTTTTATGATCATATTCACTCTCATATCAAAGTGCCGAA
The DNA here is from genome assembly GCA_007115705.1 of Dactylis glomerata. Classification (NCBI taxonomy): domain Eukaryota; kingdom Viridiplantae; phylum Streptophyta; class Magnoliopsida; order Poales; family Poaceae; genus Dactylis; species Dactylis glomerata. The sequence continues at coordinate 1,106,582 of QXEO01000129.1, forward strand.
AGTGTATCATTGGTTGTGGAAGTCTTCCTGTACAATGTCTGCGAAGTTTTTTGCATGGTTAGTGTTGAAAGATCGGCTTAATACCAAAGACTTGTTGCAGAGAAGACATTGGCATGTCACTGAGGATTTCAAATGTGTGTTATGTGCTTTGGGTTCCCATGAAGATCGAATTCATCTCTTCTTCGAGTGTAATTTCAGCAGAAGAATTTGGGCTTATCTTCAGATTGACTGGATTCCTCATGATGATCTCCAGTTCATTATGCAAGCTGCCAGATCAAGCTTTGGAAAACCTTTCTTCATGGAGGTGGTTATTTTGGCTTGCAGGAATATTTGGTTATTACGAAATGGAAAGATTTTTCGTAATGAGCGTCCCACTTTTGCAAAGTGGAAGTGTAACTTCATTCATGACATTTCTCTTCTCAAGTTTAGGATTAAAGCTAAATTTTTAGATAGCCTCTCTGACTGGATTAGCTCTTTACCTTAGTGCTTGTGCATAGTTTTGGTAGTCTTGTAAATAGGTAAGCTCCCCCCCCCCCCCCCCCCCCCCCCTTTGTATATTTGTTGGACCTTGAATAAAATGCTGTGGGGCTAATGCTTCACAGTCCTTCATAGTCAAAAAAAAAATCTATGTTTATTTTATTTTTCATGTATGTATGCGCGTCATCATTCAAAACAAACGTATCGTCGCTAGCCGTCATCTCGAAGTAATCTGGGGAAAACTACAGTTTAGCACCATGGAAGCACGCAGGGAATATTTTAACTGGTGGACGCGGCGAGCGCGGAAGGTCAAATTCGTTGTGCAAATTGTGGTAGGCCACGCCTCTCCACTCTCCCGGCAGATGCCACGTACAGCTTCTGGGGTCCTCACCTCCAACCCCCGCTCCTTCCAGAACCTTCCGGCCATTTCCTGGCCAGGAATCCCCGGCCCGATCCAGCGGCTCCGCGCGCGCCACGTGTACGGTCCCTACCACGGCGGCGGCTGACGTGGCTCCCCCGCCCCCGACGAAACTGATACGCCCAAATCTCGCTGCCTCCAGCCTCACGCTTGGAAAGCAAGCGAAGGCTGCTCCAAACCAACGGCATCTCCCTCCCGTTCCCTGTGGCCGCCAGCGAGCGAGCGAGAGCGATCGAGGCGGCGGGCTGGCCGAGACGGAGGTAATAGCGGCGGCGGCGGTTACGGAGATTTCCGAGGAGATGAACGGCGGCGGCGGCGGCGGCGGCGAGGTGGGTTCGGTAGGGGGAGGGGAGGAGGACATGGAGGAGGACGGCGCGCAGGGGGCGGGGAAGGAGCAGCTGGTGCTGATGTGGGGGTACCTCCCCGGCGTCTCGCCGCAGCGCTCACCGCTGCTGGGCCCCGTGCCCGTCAGGCTGCCCCCGGCGGCGGCCGGCGACGTGTGGAGGGACGTCTGCGGCGGAGGGTGCGGCTTCGCCATAGCCATCTCCGGTGAGCGCATCCCCGCTTTCCCTTTCCCATTTTCTGTTTCTCCCCGTTTATTATTCGCTCGTTCGTTGGTTGGTTGGTTCTTCCCCGTTTTTCTGCGTAGATCTACTGTGTGTGTCGGCTTCTGCGGTTTCCGTGGCAGTTTCGTTCTAGGAACCATTAGAGGATTTGGTCAAGGTTTGCGACCTGAAAGTACAGTAGTGTATTCTGTAGGGGTACAGTTTAGATGTTTTTCTTAAACTGGCAGTCTAGGACGCATTTCAAATAGCTGTGTGAAGTTGCATTTCTAAGGGTGGTTAGTTTTGCACGATCATCGGTTTGGCCTTGAGGTATCTCTGTTCAATTATTGTGTCAAGCTCGAGTGGTTTGCCTACTCCGACTGTTACAAGTTCAGAACCATTTCTTAGTGGTGAGCAACTGTGTGTAGTTGGGATTTCCTTTCAGGGAAACAATTTAGACATGGATCATTTGTCGATGCGGGATTTGCTCCGCTGAGTGCAGAGAAAACAAGAGGAGGGGTTACATTTGTCCAACAAAGTTTATTTCTGTTTTTTTGTTGTTGATGCACGCATGGATTAAATCGTTGCTGGTGCGATAGAACGAGGAGGAGAAAGAAGGGCCTCATATTCTTGGACTGTCTATTCGAATCTTTCCTTTGGTTGAGCATGATAGTGAATATTCTCTTTCGTTGGTTGCAAATTTCCACATAATTTCATGATGTTGAAATCAGCGTGTACAAATTCACGGTGTTTGTTCTATCTGCCTTACGGATGATTTTAATAGGATATGCCAAAATGAACATTTTCTTTCAAGATGCCAATGTGACCAAGTTCTAATCCTCACTGTGTTTTTCATTTGCTTAAAGAGTCTGGAAAACTCTTCACCTGGGGCTCTACTGATGATATGGGCCAAAGTTATGTGACTGCTGGGAAGCACGAGGTAAAGCCAACATATTTGTTGGATTTGCTCTTGACTACTCGGATGACAAACATTACTAACGGAGTACGTTGTCCCTCTCAGGAAACTCCAGAGGCTTTTCCTCTTCCTAGTGATGTTGCGATAGTGAGGGCTGACGCAGGCTGGGCTCACTGTGTTGCCATAACAGGTATACGGCTAACCAGAGATGCAAAACTTCGGAAAGAGCTTATAGTTTTGGTATCGGTGCTGTTCTTATAAATGGTATGCTGGAGCAGATGAAGGGGTTGTCTATACATGGGGTTGGAAAGAATGTGTTCCAACTGGGAGGGTCATTGCAGACAAATCTTCAGTTGGAACTTTGGAGAAGGATGAAAAACAGAGTGCAATTGCGAATGATCAAGGTTTGCGCATAGTACCTACTCCCTCCATACCGGAATACAGGGCAATTATGCATTTCAAGATAAACTTTGACCTTTATTTTTGGTCAAGAAAATATAAGATATATGATATAATAATTATACCATTGGATTCATATTCAAAAGAACTTTCCAATGGTATAATTTTTATATCAAATATCTCATTTTTTGGGACTAAAATTAATGATCAAAGTTTGTCTTAAAATACATAATTGCCCAATAATCCGGTATGGAGGGAGTAACTTGTTTCAGTTCTGCATTATGAAAAGCATATAACTGCTTAGAGGTATATCATATAACAAAGGTAATTCCATTGCAGTGAGCTCCAGATCACAAGCGTCTAGGACAAGCAGTGGAGCAGCATCTGGTCCTTCTGAAAGTAGAGGTACTGAGGATAGTACGAAGAGACGCCGGTTGTCTTCAGCAAAACAGGGACAAGACAGTTCGACATCTAACGATGAAAACCTTTCCGCGCCACCTTGTATTGTAACATTTAATACTGGAGTGAAAGTAGCGGCAGTAGCTGCTGGTGGTCGCCATACATTAGCACTCTCAGGTAATGCGCATTACAGCATTAGTGCATTTAGTAGTGTGTTAGTAGTACTATTCTTTAACCTATGTAGGGAGCTTTGCTGATTAGGACCCATTTTTTTTGTGAAACCTTCAGATTTTGGTCAGGTATGGGGATGGGGATATGGAGGAGAAGGGCAACTGGGTCTGGGGTCCAGAATCAGGACAGTTAACTCTCCTCATTCTATACAATGCATTGAATCGGCTTCATACGGCAAGGATCGGCCGGCAGCTATGAAAGGCAATAAAAATGCTGAAGGGCATATGACTACGGTCATAGGAAATCGTGTGAAGTCCATTGCTTGTGGAGGCCGCCATAGTGTTGTGGTAACAGGTCTGTTCTTTCTTTCAATCTCTTTCTGGTAACTCTTATACCATTTCTAAGTAGAGATGGTGCCTTTCATATTTGACCTTGAGGTGCCATGTGCCAATCCTTTATCTGGACACATTTCTGTGTGGGCAACTGTGGAAATTTTCAGAATGTCAGTTTTACTGTGGCATAATGGTGTAAAACAAACTGAAGTGTATTCAAGAAGGTGTGGTACTTGCTTAGACCCTTTTCAATAGTCGAGCTTGTAAGATCCATTTTAGGTATTCAAAACAAAATGTTGAATAGAGTACTTTGCACATTGCATAATCATCAAACTTGTAAATCTAAGAGGAATTCGATTCTGGAGGATATTTCTCCAATCAAACTACAATATTAGCAACTGTTCACATCTAGCAAAGATGTATCTTCACGTGAGTTCAAACATTATTTTCAAAAGGAAATATAGCACTCTTTTGCCATTGGACGTATCACAGATTACTGCAAGAAGAGGTCTTGAGACTTCATGTGGCTTGGTCATGGTGTTGGGGGCTGGGGAGGTATATGATTAGGAGCATGTTATTATGTTTTTTTCTTCTTGGCCTTGTCCCCTTAATGGAAGATATTGAAAAAAAACGCCCTTAATTTTAGCTGAAAGTTCTACAGTTTTTAACAACTAGCTCTTGTTCGCAGATTCAGGAGCAATTCTTGCATTTGGGTGGGGACTTTACGGACAGGTTATCCTTTTCTATCTTGTAACATCGGTTGTATAGAACAATATATTAAATACCTTGATAATATACTTTGGGTACAAATGTATATGGCTTTGTATTGCATAATTCAGCTATCGGTCAACATGAGTATTGCATATACTTTCGAATAAGACCCAGTAAGATATGCTTTATCCTATCTAATTTTACGCGTACATGCGCCAAAGGCTGTTTGGGTGTCTTGTTTTCATGTTGTTATTTTTACTTGAGATTATAATGACAGCGATTAAATTTATTGTATGTCAGTTGTGTTATATGTTTTGATATGACATTTCATAGCGTTTATGCAGTTTAATAAAAAAAATCATGTGCCAGTAACTCAGTGTTCTTTATTGCTGTGCTATTTATTTTCAGTGTGGACAAGGGAACACAGATGATGTTTTGAGTCCAACATGTGTATCATCTATTCTAGGAGTGAAGATGCAAGATGTTGCTGCAGGGTTATGGCACACTGTATGCATATCTGCAGATGGCGGTGTCTATTCCTTTGGCGGCAACCAGTTTGGGCAGCTGGGGATTGGTTCTGATCAAGCTGAGGTAGGAACTGTCATCCTTTTTTTTCTATTTTAATTACATCAGTAAACTTATTTAGGTCTACTAATCGCATTTACGAGAGTAGTCCCCCTGAATAATTGAGGGTAAATATAGCTGCATAGAGTCGAGTACTCGATTGAATGCCTACCCTGAAACATGTGCATAGAACAATACGTGATAAATGTACCCATGAAATCGTTGTTTCCTTCCAATGCAGACTATACCAAAATTGGTGGACGCCCCAAGCTTGGAAGATAAGAATGCAAGGTCGGTCTCTTGTGGAGCTCGTCATAGTTCAATAATCACAGGTACTTCAGAGTGGCTTTGTTTTCTTCTGGAATGAATTTGTTCTAAACCATGCTATAATCAAGCATTTCACATTTCTTATCGCAAAATACATCTGAAATCATGGTGTGACATTGTGCAACCCCTTAATTAGAACGAGAGTATTCCTTTTATTTTGTGGATCTTCTACGTGTGATGTCCCCAGAAGCGGGGTATTCCTTGTCTCTTTTTTGTGGATTATAACACTGTCATGAAATTTCTGCAGATGAAGGGGAGGTCTTCTGCTGGGGATGGAACAAGTACGGCCAGGTAGGTATCTCTTGACTCTGTTTTTCCACAGGTGAAGTGGGAGAACTTGTTGTGGTATCTATTTGTTGTTGTTGCTGGAAGCTTGCTCTGATATCTGAACTTGGACAGCTGGGTCTCGGCGACTCGATGGACAGAAATGTACCCTGCATTGTTCCTGTGGACGCGTACCGCCCACTGAATGTGTCATGTGGTTGGTGGCACACATTAGTGCTCGCAGAGTCTCCTACGTGAACCCCAGCGAAGAAGGAACTGCTCGTAGTTGACATTTTTGTTAGGAATTGGTAGACTCATCCAGGTCTCTTGTACATACATGACGATGACGGTGCATGCAGATATATGTGTATCCATTCATTCCAGTGCACCATTACAGCGTGCGGCGTGGACAGATTTGTATTGCGCTGGTTGAGAAGTATTGCCTGTGCGCTTGCACTGTTTAGTTGTGTATACAGTCGAGTAGAATTTGCCACAGGATTTGACACCCTTGTTGCTTGAAAGTGCTCGCCGAGTGTGATTGTCAGATTGTGCGTTCATACTGCTCTCGCTTTTCCAGCTTTCATAACGCAGAAGTGAGAAAGGATATCCAGACCGTGATGTGATGAACCGTTTGTTTTTCTTTGTTCTGCTCATCGATTGGATGAATATCGCATTGTGTTGGTCAGATAGAAATCTTGGTGCAATGTTACTGTTCTCTCGGGAGAAGTGAGACACTAGCAGGAAAGTAGAAATGCTCCTCTGAATTGTTCTGTACGGCATTAAGTAAGATGGCATCATGTATCTGACTTATGAGTTGGTAAGCAAATGGCAACAGCAGGACACAAGAACATAAACTATATAAACTCATCCACATAATAACATTTGAACCGAAAATGGCCGCCCTGCATACAAAACACTATGTACATCGGACAGGGGGAAGCTACAAAGGCTCATTGATAATTAGGTTACAGATGACTAGTGCAATAGTCTGTTGCAAAAAGACCTGTCAGCCGGCAACTGCCTTTCCCTTCGAGACAAGCATCCGGATTGGAGGGGTGCACAAGTAAAAGCAGCCATCGTTTGTCCACAGATGCTCATAGATTTATTGTGCTTCCGTCCTCCCGTTAGAGACCATTGGTGCGAGTCGTATGTGAAATGTCCTACAACCTGTACGGAAACCTTAAACTAGTCAGCTGTGAAAAGAAGAATTCGGACACAAAACATAGGAAAGAAGACCTGCAAGGGTAGAAACATTTCAAAACGCATTCTAACTGGGGACCTCCAATGTTGAAATAAGGCTGGCCATAGGCCCCTTTGTGGTCGACCTTAGCCTAATTCAAACATTGGGACGGTTGACCATAAGAGAAAAGGCATAAGGTTGATTATATCTCTCCTCGTGTTTGGGGAAGAGCAGTTCTCTTGTTGCGGGCTTGAAGATGTGCCGCCGCAAGGACGACAACCATCACCACAGAACGATCACGACCGGAGAGACGAAGCACCTCTTCCCAGCGGTCGCCATGAGGCTTGGAAACTCACTGCCTCAGGCTGAAGCTCCGTGGGAAACACAACTGCTAGATCTGAATGGTGGCAGGTAGCAGGCCGCATCGGGTCTAGAGCAGTGGGCAGAGTATACCTGAGCACATCGGCTGGGGATAAAAGGAGGCCTAACGGATTTGAATGACTGCAGGAGGGCTAGAATCCCTCCGATTTGTGCTAGGGCCAGCAAGATATGATCTGTGAGCTGCGGTTTGGGGAGAGGAACAGAAACGGACGATGGGAATTTGCAGAGAGCCATGCCTGCTATGAAGGCCTGAAGGGGAATGCATGGTTGGAAAATGTCCCAACGTGTGGGCTCCAGCTTAAGGACCAACGTGGATTTAAACATTGTGGAGTTTTAGTTTGCTATAGCAAATATTGTGCGCTCTGTCTTATGATCGACATATAGTAACTAAACATTGGAGATGCCCTTAGTTGAGATTGTAAGGACATCCTGAGAACAGAAATATGTTCTGTTTTTGCCTGTGGAGCTCTACCTTGCACGATCATGCTAATGTCACTAACAAGAAAGGATGGAATAATAGGTAGTCAGTAGACACTCAGGCATTGATTAAAGAATTATCTAACACTTGGTGGCATTTAGTATTGTCAATACGATATCACTGTGAACACAGCAAATGTTCTATGGTCATCCTGCCAAAGGCCCTCAACGGAAAGTTTTGTGATTCCTAACCGAGCAAAATGCATGAAAATAAAGATTTTCCAACTTGAGGAGCAGGTGGTAAACATGAATATTAAAGATTTTCCAGCTTGAGGAGCAGGTGGTAAACATGAATACAATATGCATGTATCTGCTGTATCAATGGACTTGCACAGTTATTACCTTCCACCAAAGGGTTCAGCAGAGCTCAGAAACGAGGAACTTTTGACAGAGGGCCCACTGTAGGTGTTGATGAAGGCTCCGCCACAGGACCTCTTGTCTGATGGTTGGCCATTGGATTATTAGTGACCTGTTTATTACTTGTGCTTCTAACTCCAGCAGCTTCAGATTCCAGCTGTTGGGGATCCACCACTGCCTTTACCTGTCGTAGTTCTACAATTCAGTCAACCTTTGCATGTGCATGTTGATAGCAGTTGTGCAGATGGAAGTAAAAGCGATTAAAAGAAGGTTCCAGGAAAATGCTCATTTCAAGAAAGTGCAGCATACGCATGAAAGCTAATATTTTGTCCATGCTACGACTAAAAGACTAGTAAATACAAAGAACAAAGTTACGAATTGGTGCCAGAGTTATTTTCACGAGATAATTCCTTATTTGTCACTACCTTAAAATCGGCTTCCCTACTGGACCCCAGAAAAAAAATCTTCCTAATTCACTTGGTCTAAATTTATTTCCCAACATGACATTCCAGTGCATTTTGAGCATTTACGGTGTGAAATAGGAACATGAAAAGACTTTTGCCCCTGATTAATTATGTGACAAAAAAATCTCTACAGGACAAGCACACGCACGCTCGCCATCGCTGCTTTTTTGTTGTCGGACATGCACTTATTTGGTTTTTTTTTTGCAAAATCTGGCCCTTTGGTGAAACTTATGCCGTATCTGACCCCTCCGCAAAACTATTTTGTAATCTGATCCCTGAGGTCGGCGCCAGTATGGATGGCGCCGACGTAGTGCACCTCGGCGCCACGCCATCCTACCGCCGAAGGAGGGTCGGCGCCACACCCACTGGCGCCGAGCCTCCGAAGCGCACTAGTGTCGACAAAATGTTGGCGCCGAGCTGCACAACGTCGGCGCCATCCACACTGGCGCCGACCTCAGGGGTTACATATGAAAATAGTTCTGCCGAGGGGTCAGGCGAGGATTTAATTTGGAGTAGGGGTCAGATTTCGTAAAAAAATACCTTATTTGGCACACTCATCTTATTGGGTCATTAACTAAAAACAAAAAGAAAAGCTCGAACTGCTGGATTGATGGCTTCACATAACACAGATGCAGAGTTCTCAATCTAGGAACAATCCCCTGATGGACTCAAGCTAGCCATTCACTAACCTGAGAGGTTAATTTTCCAGCACGAGAAGGATCGCAACAGCTAAACACCAGCCAAATTATGTCACCTGAGTGTAGCCTTGAAACGACGTACAAGCGGGGTTGGAACACAAAATCTTCCACGCAGTATCAACCAGACAAAAAATTCAAACCGGTGACTACCAAAATACATGCCCGTTGCTGCGCCCGACCCCGTAGCTGAGCTTGCTGAAGGAAGCTCCAGAGCCGTACCATGGGCGCGTTCCACAGCCATGCCTTGGCCGCACGCCACCGTGATGCCTAGGTTGCCGTCCGGAGTACCGCCGTTGTCGTCCGCTGCCACAGTGCATGTGCCACCCCCTGGTCCATCACCACGCCGCCGCCATGCCTTGGCCCCTCAGCACACGCCGCCACCCCCACGCAGCTTGAGACTCCAGCGTGCAACCATGAATGGGGCGGAAAAGGGACGTGAGGAGATGGTTCGATTGGTTTGTCTCTCGCTCGATCAAGACTTTCGTCGATCAGTTTTACTTTTAGAGGGATATTTTGGTTCAGCAAAAAAAAAAAACAGACGGAAGGACGCAACGCCACAAATGGAAATGTCATTTTAGGAAGGAAATTAAGCTAATAAGCTTATATGTCAAATTGGGAAGAACTTTTTTCTAAGGCCAATTAAGAAAGCTGATTTTAACATAGTGTCGAATAAGGAATCTTCTCTATTTTCACAAGCACAAGAATAGGTACACCCAGGCACTAGTGCCAACATACTTAAATAATGGACTGATGCAGCTCTTTTCATCATTTGCTTCTATTTTGAGATATATATAGACAACACCCAGTCTCAGCCATGACCACAGAATGAGCAAATGCAAAAGAGTCACTTGAAGCATAAAATCAGCAAGTACAAACTGTTTATATTGTTTGGCAGATTACCAGTTTGACAACATCCAAAGGCTATAAGGCCCACGACATAAACTCAAAAAAATTACTGAAAAAGTCAGGGCGGTGCCATGTCCAGCGGATTCCATGGGATTTGTGCATAGCACAAATGCATAGGTAGACGATAAAGGGATGCATAGTGTTGAGGCGGTTTCATATAAAACAAAGCAATGGCAAAATACCCTTCATCTTACATAATTTCTTTGTGGATTCTTGTCCTCCTTTGAGAAACCGGGAACAGTCAGATGCCAATTTCTCTCTGCATGAAGTAGATAATGAATTTATAAGGACAAAAAATTGCATGTACCACTTGAGAGAGAGAGAGGGAGGGAGAGAGGGAGAGAGAGCAGACGTAGGTGCAGTAAGACATCCTTGGCTTCCAGAACTGATGATTTCCGGTGCTTTGCCAGACTGCACGCAAATGCAGTCACCTAGTGACAAACCCAAGTCAGCCAAACCAAAACATGACTCCAGCAGATAAACTATGACTAAAATGCAAAGTCGGAAGCCGAAATCAGAATAATAGGACATGATCCACAAAGCATATTCACAGTACCGACTCAACGAAGTCATCAGCAATCTCCAAAACCAGATCTTCCACTTCTGGATCAAGTTTGCCAAGGGGATCCACCTGAAATAAGGGTTCGAAACTCAAAGATGGATCAAAGCATATTCAGCCACAAACTGAACATGCTTTCAAACGAAAGACGAAAGCATATTCAACGACAAACTGAGCATGCTTTGAAACGAAAGACCAAAGCATATTCAACGACGAACTGAACATGCTTTGAAACGAAAGACCAAAGCATATTCAACCACAAGCTAAACATGCTTTCAAACGAAAGAGTGTCTACTAACATTTCCTGAAAGCATGAATCACGTTCCACCAGCGATACAGAAGTTACAAAGCATGTTCACAGAAAAGGGTATGCAATTACCTGCGCAACCAAATCTTGTATTTTTCTCTTCCCGAGAAGTTGATTAGTTCCTTCTGCTCCTTGACTTCCACTTCCGGCAGCCATAGTCCCACCTGACAAAGGTGTCCCCGGCTGTGATCCTGTTAAGTTTGCAGACTTCTGGGAACCAGATGCTGACATCCTAGGAGATTGTTGCTGTTGCTGCTGTTGAAGTTGCTGCAAAATCTGCTGCTGATGTATCAACTGTTGGGCATTGAGATGTGGATGCTGTTGTTGGGCTTGAGCAATCTGGTGTGGACTCATTCCGGTTTTCTGAAGTTGTTGCATCAAAATCATCCTGTGTTGCTGCTGAAGTTGATGTGAAGAAACAGGTGAGGCCATCGACGATTGTATTTGCTTCAACCATTGCTGCTGTTGCTGAGGTGACATCTGCATCATCTGCCCATTTTGTGATGCTCCAGGTAGCTGTGAATTTAATGCTGCAATTGATGTTGTTCTCAACAAGCCTTGACCAGCTACCTTCTGATAAATAAAACAACTTAGGCTGTAGTTCATCACTTCATCCAAAAGAAGGCATAAATGAAAGCTTTGGAAAACTGATATACAGAAGTGAACAGTGTCAGCATGGAATGCAGATGTGATAAAACCTGGCTAAGATAACTAATACTCGGCTAACATAAAAGAGGAGTAAGCACACTCAATATCTGAAGTTCTCAACTTGCATTTGATTTCATCTTCCACCGTAGCACTACAAGTCTAAAGCTGCAGAGATTTGCATAAGATGTGTTTCCAAGAAGAACACTACTTAATGATAGCATTCAACACTAGAACCACCACAAGACTATGGACAGATACTACACTCAGTATGACAAGTAACTTAAGGGGGGAAAAGCAGGGGGGCTGAAGATAATTACTTTCTCTTACAGATGAAAAAGTCACTAGAAGTACCTGTGGAGATAGTGCGCCTTGTTGCGACACTTGCTGTGGCCTCATTTGCGCGTGGGCAAAACGTTGTTGAGCACTATATGGAATGGTTCCATTTGGTCTCATCTGGTTCATCCCCAAAGTACCCATGACTCCCATGGACTGCATCCCTTGCAACGCTTGAGCTGTATTTGCAGTATTAAATTGTGCACCTTGTCCTATTCCTTTTTGCCTTGGCTGCAGTACGATGAAAGTTCAATTACACTACTAGGCTTATTTATAAGTTGTGTCTGAAACAACTTTCTCATCATTATAATTTCTAAGCAAAGGTAAAATGGGGTAGTATCATTCTTCTTAACAGGCTTCCTATCTCATTCATTTTTAAAGCAATTTCAAACCTAAGACACTGAAATAATTCTGAGCATATAAATGAAGTTCAAGAACAAAAGACCTCTCACTGGGGCTAGAAATTTAGTGCTGAGTTTTTACAAGCATTTAGTCTTGCCAGGCACAACGACCAGTATTTACTATTTGAACGAGTTACCAGGAGATACTAAATCTAAACACATATTCACGTTTACTTAGTTTGCAATGCACCGTTAAGGCGTTGCGCCAGAGGTGACCTCCTCCCCTCTCTCCATGACATGGAAGCAATACAAGACTTTCAATGGATCCAAAATTCGGGATCCACAATCCATTTCCTTATACTCCCTCAGTCCCTCTGGTCCTTTAAAAAGCTGCTGTTTTATAAACAAAATAATTGTATATTGTGGAATTTCTATTCAAGACAAAATCTGATGGGTAAACACAAGCTTTAACCAGATTCACATTTCATTTAGATAGCTTCCATTTCAGTACTATTCTTCCACATTTTTTCTATCCATGCATTTTGCTTGTTAATTCACTTTAGCATGCTACAAAACTGCTTCTAAGTATGAATGTTACAATAAAGTGATAAAACGCAATGCGTAGCCAGAATTGATGGAGATCTTCGCGGAATAACTGATTTTTAAAATTAAAGGCACGATCGTTTCTTCATTCCTTCCTGTTACAAGTAGCATTGATGCATGATAAAATGTGAAATTCAGTTTACTACTTTGCAAACTTCACCTGTGACATCATCTGTGACTGGAGCCCGTAGTGTGCAGCAGAGACCGCGTTGCCCTGCCCTTGCATCATCCCCAGCTGCCCCTGACCAAGCATTGCCGCGCGCGCCGCCAGCTGCTGCTGCCCGAGCTGCCCTCCGCCACCAGAGAAGCTCATCTGTCCTCCGTACATCCTGGCCGTTGCAGCGGAGTATTGCGGAAGCTGGCTGGCACCAGCGAGGCGGGAGGCCGACCCCGAGCGGTGGATCTGGCCATAACCTCCGGCGCCGGCCACTGCCTGCGTTGGCGAAGGCGCCTGTAACTGCTGCGGACGAGGCGGGAAGTCCGCGGATCCTCCGCCCGCAGCTGCTGCAGCTGGGTCGAGCTGCGGGGAGGAGATGGCGGAAAGGTCGGAGACGGTGGGGGATGGGGGGATTTGGGGGGATAGGAGGGGGTTAGGGTTGGAGTTCTGCGGGACGGAGGCAGAGCCGACAAGCTGGTCCTGCTGCGGCGAGGCGATGGCGGCAGCGGCCGGCGGGTCCGCCATGGCGGCCGGTGTATAGGGTTGCCGCGGCGGTGGTCGGAGACGACGCGGTGTGGACGGTCGCGTCGAGGTAGAGGGGTAGGTAACGGCGTGTGGGACATTTTGACGTGTGCGCGTAGTCTTTTCCTGGTCCGGTCAGGAGCTATTGTGGTCACTGACACGTGGGCCCTCAGGACCATTTTCTTTCCAGAGTACTAGACATACGCACGCAATCTATCTACACGCAAAGATGCTTTACTCGCCTCGCTTAACTCGATGAGTGTACACCTGTAAAGTAGCCAGCCGCCCGTGCACCGGACTTTGTTTACTTGTGTAGGAACTTCTGAAAATACCGAGATAGTTAGTGTGTATAGAAATTAAAAGTATGCAACACTCTACGAACTCCCAAAAAGAAAAGATAAAGCTTTGCTTACTTAACGGAAATGATCGGGTTGCATATGCTTCCTTTAATAAAAAGTATATTCTAAATATTTAAAATATTTAGAAAATATTCACATGTATATCTTCACATTATATGTGCTCACGTAAAATTTCTTGAAAAACTCACATTTTTTGTGGCATATGCAAAAACAGTCTTACAAATAGGATTATTTTAGCATCGAATTTTGTCTTTACATAGGCCGCGTAAAACGATAAGTTTTTGTTCAAAATGACTTTATGAGCACATAGCATGTGAAGATGTACACACAATTTTGTAAAATTGTATATATTAGCATTTGCAAATGTGTTAAAAGTGCATTTTAAATAAAAGATATATGCACCCAAGAGATAAAACGTGTTACCCGTATGAATATGTATTAGTACATGTCATATGTAGACAGTTAGACACCATTATTATAAATAATATATATAACTGTCTATCTGCAAGTTATCTATTTTTAGTCATAACTATATGTGATTACAAGTTACAAATACCATCCACATAGTAACAAAAATGTCGTCCATAAACTATCTGTAAGAATTCGGGAAAGCAGTTTTGGCACATGGGAGCATATGCTCCTGATTTTTAAATTTTGATTTAAATACATTTCAAAACGTCAAAAAAAATGGACACAAAATTTGACGCGTATGTCTCGACATTCTATATGCTTACAAAGTCGTTCCACGAAAAACCGACATTTCATGTGTCGTGTGTAAAAAAGACAAAATTTAGTCTAAGCTACAAAAAATGTTGGTTTTCGGTGAAACTTGGCGTGCACACTTAAAATGTTGAAACGTACATGCGAAATTTTTGTTTAGAATTTTTTGACATTTCAAAATAGTTTTTCCCAGCGCGGGAGCATATGCTCCCATGTTCCGAATTGGATTTCCGTAAGAATTCTACATACTACATACTATCTAGAACTTTATAGCCAACCTCAATCTCCCTCCTCATTTTCTTTTATCCACATAACCAAAATCTTCTATAACCATCCATTACAAACAGCTGAGTCCTCACCATTATACATGCCCTAAAGGCATCTACACTAGTTTAGACATATGATATATGTAATACTACTCTATGTCATATATAGACAATGGTATAGACAATGTATACACCAATCTATCTATTTGTAGCCATAACTATATGTGAGTATAAGTTAGATGATACGTCCATTTTGCATCACTATTTTGTATCATAATTTACTGTTATTCATTGATATATTTCATATTTAGAGATGATACTTATGTTATTTCCTCTGTTTTTACATGTTTGATGATCATTGGAGGAATTGCTGCCGGAGTCAGGATTCTGCTGGAAAAAGGACTGTCAAGGCACCATATTTCAAAGATCAGGAAAATTCCAGAAAATACCAGAAAATTATATTTTATCAGAAGACTGAAGTAGCCAGAAGGAGGAGGCGAGAGGGGCCACAGGGCAGCCTCACCACCAGGGGGCGCGGCCCAGCCCCTGGCCGCGCCCACCTGTGGTGAGAGCCCCCTGGCCCACTTCTGTCATCGCCCCTTTGCGTATTTCATCATCCCCGAAAACCTAAGTCAAGGGGGGCTCAGAGATAGACACCACCGCCTCTGCGGGGCGGAAAACACCAGAGAGAGAAAAGCTCTCTGGCAGGCAGAAATCTACCGGGGAAATTCCTTCCCGGAGAGGGGAGATCATTGCCATCGTCATCACCATCGCACTGGACTTCATCGGGATCATCATCATCATCATCTCCATCACCAGCACCTTCATCTCCACCATCACCACGCCATCCCGCTGTAACATCTTGAGTTGGATCTTGTTAAATTCTTAGGGGAAACTTTCCCGGTGTTGATTACTCTTGTGGTTGATGCTATTGAGTGGAACCGTTGAATTAAGGTTTATGTTCAGATTGTTATTTACCATTATTTCACCTCTGATCATGATCCATATGATGTCCTGTGAGTAGTTCGTTTAGTTTTTGAGGACATGGGAGAAGTCAAGATGTTAGTAGTGGATTATTGTTAAGTAATATTTAGTGGTTTGATATTTATTTGTTGTGGTGCTATTTCACTAGTGGTGTCATGTGAACGTCGACTACATGATACTTCAACATTTATGGGCCTAGTGAGATGCATTGTGTATTTGGCTACCAATTGTGGGGTTGCTGGAGTGACAGAAACCTAAACCTCCGTTGGGAAACCATTGCACCAGGGAGCGTAGGATCTTAGAGTTTAAGGCTGTGGTTAGATTTATCTTAATTACTTTCTTGTATTTGCGGATGCTTGCAAGGGGTATAATCACAAGTGTGTATTTATCCTAGTAAGGGTAGTGCGCTAGCACAGGTTCACCCCCATAACACTTATCAAACCA
This sequence comes from Dactylis glomerata, assembly GCA_007115705.1. NCBI lineage: Eukaryota > Viridiplantae > Streptophyta > Magnoliopsida > Poales > Poaceae > Dactylis > Dactylis glomerata. The sequence goes on from QXEO01000129.1 coordinate 1,122,811, forward strand.
ATAAAGATTATTTAGCGGCATAAAGCGAAAGCTCTTGACATAAACTTCCGTGTGTCCTCGAGAACGTTTGGTCATCATAAGTTACACAACCGGCTTGTCCTTTGCTAAAGAAAGGATTGAGCCACTCGCAGCAACTATTGTTATTGTCTTTTATTTACTCGCACTTTATTTATTTGCATTACCAAATACCCCTGAAAACCCGTTTGCTAGCATTTACAGTGAATCCTTGATCAAAACGACTAGTCAACACCTTCTGCTCCTCGTTGGGTTCGACACTCTTATTTATCGAAAGTACTACGATACACCCCCTATACTTGTGGGTCATCAAGACTATTTTCTGACGCCGTTGCCGGGGAGTGAAGCGCTATGGAAGAGTGGATTTGGTAAAGGTAACCGTCACTGTGAGTATTGTTTTTATTCTTGTCTTTTACTTTTATTTTATTTTGCTATGGAGAATTCTCCATTTGGTTTCCTATTTGGAAACACTTCTACCACTGCTGCACATGTGGATGAACCACCACCACCACCACCTGTTGAATTAGATCCTTTTAAAATACCCATGAAAATTGTTGAGTGTGTTATGGATAATTGCTATTCAGGAGATGGAACTATCCATCCGGGTGATCACTTACTATTTATACATGAATTATGCGAGTTGTTCAAGTGTGCAGGTATTTTGCCAAGCCAGGTCAAGAGGAAGCTATTCTCTTTATCATTGAAAGGCAGAGTTGAGGAGTAGTATCGGCTGCTTAAAGATGGTCCATCTATTGCATGGGAGGAAATTGTACATCTCTTTTATTCCAAGTTTTATCCTCCAAGTGAAATTCATAAAGATCATAATCGGATATATAATTTTTGGCCTCATGATGGAGAAAGTATTGCCCAAGCGTGGGGGAGATTGAAGTTACTAATGCTCAAATGTCCCATTCATGAGCTCCCCAATAATATTGTTATTGATAATTTTTATGCGAGGCTCACTCTTCCTGATAAGGATTATTTGGATGCTTCTTGTTTTGGATCATTTACTCATATGAAAGAAGATGCTAAGTGGAAACTTCTTGACCGTATCCAAGAGAATGCTGAAGGATGGGAAAACGACAAAGGTAGGAAGTCAGGTATAAACTATAATTATGAATGCATTAAAACTTTCATGGGAACCGATGACTTTCATAGTGTTAGCATTGCTTACGGTCTTGATTCTCAAATACTTGCTAATTGTCTTAAGGCTTTTGCCTCTTATCTTGATGTTCCAAAGAAAGACTGGAACAAATATCATGCGCCTTATAAAGATTCTATTAGTCATATTCCTGCTGCAGCTACTGAAGTTTATACTGTTGATAGCATTGTGCCTGAACCTTATTTTGAGAAGACACCTTTCTCTGCTAAGGTAAAAGAGTATTCTACTTTGGTAAGTGTGTCTAATAAAAGTACTAAGAAAGCTGTAGAGCCTGATGAGTAAATTACTATTAAGTCTCCTGTAGCTATATTGAAGGATCTTATTACTAAAGATGTAGGGGATGAATATATTCTCTTTTGTGAAGATGCCTCTAACATTATCTCGCATCCTAAAAGGCATAGGAAAACAAGTGTTCCTGTTATTTCTGTCAGGATTGGAGATCATTGTTATTATGGTTTATGTGACATTGGTGCTAGTGCAAGTGCCATTCCTTTAGAGCTTTACCAAGAAATCATGCATGAGATTGGCGCTTGTGAACTTGAAGATATTGATGTGGTTGTTCAGCTTGCTAACAGAGAGACTGTTTGGCCTCTTGGTATTGTTCGAGATGTGGAAGTTCTATGCGGTAAGACTAAATATCCCACTGATTTCCTAGTACTTGGTAAGGAGGCTAGTAAAACTTGTCCTATTATTTTTGGTAGACCCTTTTTGAATACTTGTGATGCTGTGATAGACTGTAAGAAGGAGAAAATTTTCACTAAGTTTAATGGAGAGTCTTATGAGTTTAATTTTTCTAAGTTTGCTAAGACTTCTTATGAAAATGACATGCCTAATGAAAATTTTCGAGTTGAACAGCTTGCTTCTATTGCTCTTGCTCCTAATAATGCTTTGCAGCAATTCATGAAAGATCATGAAAGTGATGTTTTCATGAAGGAAAGAGAAGAGATTGACGATATTTTCCTTCGTCAACAACCGTTGATCAAGCACAATTTACCTCTGGAGGATCTTGGTACCACTTTGCCACCTAAAGAAGATCATGTTTTTGAATTAAAACCTTTACCTGATGATCTTAAATATGCCTATATAGATGATAAGAAAATATATCCTGTTATTATCAGTTCTGAGCTTTCAGGAAAGGAAGAAGAAAGGTTATTGGAGATATTGAGGAAACATCGAGGAGCTATGGGATATACTCTTGATGATTTAAAAGGGATTTGCCCCACTTTATGTCAGCATGCTATTAATATGGAGAAAGACGCGAAGCCAGTTGTGGAGCATCAACGCCGCTTAATTCCCAAGATGAAGGATGTGGTAAGAAATGAGGTATTGAAGCTCCTTGATGCTGGTATTATTTATCCTATTGCTGATAGTAGATGAGTTAGTCCTGTTCATTGTGTTCCTAAGAAAGGAGGTATGACTGTTGTACCTAATGAGAATAACGAGCGTATTCCTCAAAGGGTAGTAGTTGGTTATAGGATGTGCATTGACTATAGAAAAGTTAACAAAGTTACTAAAAAAGATCATTATCCTTTACCATTTATAGATCAGATGTTAGAGAGGTTATCTAAGAAGACTCATTTTTGTTTTCTTGATGGTTATTTTGGTTTCTCTCAGATTGCTGTTAAATCGGAAGATCAAGAGAAAACCACTTTTACCTGCCCTTATGGAACTTATGCTTATAGACGTATGCCATTTGGTTTATGCAATGCTCCTGCTACTTTTCAAAGATGCATGTCTGCTATTTTTCATGGTTTTTGTGAAGAAATTGTGGAGGTTTTCATGGACGATTGATACGTCTCCAACGTATCTATAATTTTTGATGCTCCATGCTTGTTTTTACACCATTTGCCTACTGTTTCGTTACACTTCGTGGCGCTTTTATGCATTTTCCGGAACTAACCTATTAATGAGTTGCCACAGTGCCAGTTCCCTGTTTTCTGCTGTTTCTGTGCTTTAGAAGTGATACACAGGAAATATTCTCGGAATTGGACGAAACAAGTTCCTGAAGTCTTATTTTACCCGGAAGCTTCCAGAGATCCGAAGGAGAGAAGGAGAGGGGCCACCAGGGGCCCACACACAGGGGTGGCGCGGCCAGCCCCTGGCCCACGCCACCATGGTGTGAGGCCGCCTGGTCCCTCCTCTGACATCGCCCCTTCGCGTACAAAGACCCCCCGACGGAAAAAACCTAAGGACCCGATCAATTTTCTAGAACACATCGCGATCCGCTGCCGCCGTCGACCCGAAGATCGGGAGGGTCTAGAAGCTCTTCCCAGCACCCTGCCGAAGAGGGGAATCGCCACCGGAGGTCTTCTTCATCGCCATGCTTGCCTCCGGAGCGATGAGTGAGTAGTCTACCTTGGACTATGGGTCCATAGCAGTAGCTAGATGGTTGTCTCCTCCACCATGTGCTTCATGTTTAGATCTCATGAGCTGCCCTACATGATTGAGATCACCGTTATGTAATTCTACATGTTTGGTTTGTTGGGATCCGATGAATATTGGTGTTTATGATTGAGTTGCTGTACTGAATATTATCTTTTGTTATCTCTATGTTGTTTATGATCTTGCATGCTCTCCGTTGTTAGTAGCTATCTTGGCTGAGTAGTTGCTAGTGACTCCAAGAGGGGGTATTTATGCTCGATAGTGGGTTCATGCCTCTATTTAACCTGGGGGAGTGACAGAAACCTCTAAGGTTGTAGATGTGCTGTTGCTACTAGGGAGAAAACAACATTCATATGCTCAAGGGCATATGCTTTGTTTACATTACACACTTTGTTTAATGCAATTATCTGTTGTTCGCAACTTAATACTTGTGGAGTTCTCGGATTGATTCGCCACAAGTGGATTATTAGTCATAGATGCAGTTGGATGGCGGTCTATGTATTTTGTTGTAATGCCCAGAGTACATCTCATAGTGATCTTCTTGACATATCACGTTTATCTTTATTCTATCAATTGCCCAACTGTAATTTGTTTACCTAGCATGTGTTATTTATCTTATGGAGAGACACCACTAGTGAACTGTGGATCCCGGTCCTATTTCCATCATATTGCTATCACCTGTTTACTTTACTCGCACTGTTTACTTTATTCGCATACTCTATTGTTTTCCACTCGATACGCTCATAACCTTTGTTTCAAGCAAACCGGTGAGATTGACAACCTCATCGTAAGTTGGGAACGAAGTACTTGGTTGTGTTGTGTGCAGGTTCCGCGTTGCAGCCAGCAAGCAAAGCTTGGACGAGGCGCCATATATAAATTGTCTGAAGCTGTCGCAAGCTAGTCCGCATCACCTTCAGTCGTTTGTCTCTCCTCTCGAAGAACGATTAAACCTTGGTTTCTTAACTGAGGGAAAACCAGCTGCTATACTCATCACACCTTCCTCTTGGGGTTCCCAACGGGCTGGTTATTCACCACACACAAGGACGAAGCTCCTACATCAACTAGGACCATCAGCTGTTTTTCTGGCGCCGTTGCCGGGGAGGAAGTAGAAGACTTCTGCGAGGGGAGTTTTCGCATGCACATCCTTTACTTTGTTATTGTTTTGCTTTACTTTATTTATTTTACCTGCATCGTTTTATATCAAAAACCCAAAAAAAAATAGAATCCTTGGTAGTTGTTATTTCTTTACTTTTATTTTATCATGTTGATCCCGAAGTACGTTCTGGAGGACCTCTCAGTAGGTAGTGGTTCGATTATTGGCAAAAGTAACATTGAGGAGTTCTTTAATCACATTAGTATGCATGAGGAAGTTGAGGAAAAGTCTTTGGTTGAGCTAGCTCCTAGTTATGAAGTTGCTTCTGCTTATTTGGTTCACATGTTAGAAGCTAGGTTTGCTAGTCTTAATCCTTTTATGCAATACATGTTCCTTAAGCTTCATGAAATTGAGGATCCCGAAAAGAAAGCTTTTATCTTGGAAACTTTGCGCATAGAATTTAAAGATGTTGCAAGTGAGGCTAGGAAAGTTTTTAAGAAGTTTAATAAGCTTGGCTCGCCTGTTGAAATTGTTGGTACACCCGATGATTTTAAAGTACCAATACCTTATGAACTCATAGGAATTCATGATGCTTGGGAAAAGAATTCCAGTTGGATTTGCCCTGAAAATCCTTTCGATGAAAGTAGTGTGCCAAAGCGTGATCATAAAGGATTTTCAAAAACTCAGTTGAACACATTTTCCTTCATAGTTGAAAAGATCTCTGCAGTTGATCTTGGTGCTTCATCACTTGATATTACTTGATTCGCAATTTTCTGCGCCTAGCTCAAAGACGTTAAAGAAAAGCACTCTTGGGAGATAACCCAATATTTTTTATTTTCAGTACTTTTTCTTTTATTTGAGTCTTGGAAGTCATTACTACTGTAATGACCGCTCCTTATCTTGTTTATTTTGTTTTTGTGCCAAGAGAAGCCTCTAATTCGAGTGAGGTAAAGATTTGGGGATGTTGCTGTCCTGAAACTATTTTCAGGGCTGCACCGTAAAAATTCGTATGAATTCTCTGTATATCTTTTCGACCTGCGATTTCTTGTGCATATGCCCCAGGTTATATCCAAACTTTTGTTAGTTGAACACTTTTTGATTTGAGCAACATAAAACCCCTCAAAAATTCGACCTTTGTCAGCTGTTCAGTTTTGACAGATTTCTGCCAATATTTGTGTTTGCCACTTTATCGCTTTCTTTTGAGTTCTTTTGATCATGGAACTTTTGGGGAGGTTGCTACAGTAGTATTTGCTATATATATGGTGGTTTTGAGTTGAAACCTGAAGCAAAAAGAGGTTGATTATATGTTATGCTTGCACTAATGTTGCTAATAGAATTGTGTTTAGTTTTGTATGAAGGAAGTTTTCAAGTGTAGGGATTGGAGAATGATGAGATGAGTTGAAGAATGGACAAAAGCTCAAGCTTGGGTATGCCCATGCATCACCCCAAGAAATATCCAAGAAGTACAAGCGTCAAAGCTTGGGGATGCCCCCGAGGCACCCCTTCTTCATCGGCAAAAATCAGGTCACCTTTCAAGACACTATATTTTTATTGCTTCATGCACTATGTGTTTTTCTTGGAGCGTCAGTTGTTTTAGTTTTCTTAGTTGGTTTAGTTTGTTTGCTTGCTGCAATAAATGGTTGGACCCCAACAAATTTCCTTTGGAGGAGATGTACTCGTTTTCATTTGCCAAGAACGCTCTAGTTTTCACTCTTATTAAAAATCGAGTGTTCTTCTTTTTCTGCCACTGCTTTTGGTTTTCGTTTTCGCCTTGATTTGCGTTCAGACCTTGTCATATATTTTCATCAAGGTGTATTTTTGCCTCTGATCTTTATTGGTTTTCATCAAAAGAGGTGTTTATAAAAATTTCAAATGGTGTTGGAAAAGAGAAAAAGCTTTGTGCAAAAAAGTGGTACAGGAAGGAGCTTGTGTAGACTACGGCTTAGGCTTTTTCATGTCATGCTTGATGTCTTTTTGATAGTATGCTTAGTGGTTTTGCTGTAGCATGACTTGTCTCAAACAATTGAGATTGCTTAATGAGCCTTTGAAAAAATCATGCGTTGTTTTAATTGTATGGAAGCATTATTTTGGTTTTCTCCTTGATGCTTTATTTGGGTTGACTTGGCGCATGCTCACACATGTTAGACTCTTACAAAGTCGCCAATAGCCTCTATGATCATTTAGTTTTTGACTTTTGATGCCATCTTATGCTTCTTTTAATGTCGCTTTGTCGCTTTGCATGATTATGTCCATTTTTGCTCTCTTAGTTGGTCGCTCCCAGTCTTTTGCTAGCCCTCGCCTTGTACTGAGTATGAGCTCTACTCGTGCATCCAACTCCTAAAAGCCAAAGTTTTCCAAAGTGTCCACCATACATACCTACTAGCAATTTGCTATTCCAAGTAAATTTGACTTGCTTTTATTTTCTCTTCAAATTAAACTCTTACCAGTGTTATGCGAAATTCGGTCAGTAAAGCTCTCACGAACCAGAAGGCACACTTTACTTTTTCCTGTTCTTAAAAATTTGACATTGTGGTCTCTTATGTTGAGTTGTTATGCTTGCAAGTTGTAAGTTGGAGACTAGCCCAGCCATGCAGTCATAGGCAAGCTTTCAACATTGCACTTCTTATTTGAGTTGATATCGTGATCTTTTGTTTATGGATGCCCGCGGTGTGAAATGAATTGGGAATCTTGTGGGGATCATGGAGTTTATATGTGTGTTAGGGAAACGCCGGGCCGCTAATCTAAGCCATGCATAATTCATGGTGGAAATTTGCAGCATACCCATGGTGAACATTCGACGACGCATCTAACAATAAAAAGCTAAACAAATGGCAAATAAAAGAGATGTCGAGGTGTTCATTGTTTGCTTGTCCTGTCATTTTGTTGTGGGCTTGTTCCATGTCATCGGGCACGGAGGTACCGCATTGGCGGTTCTCAATGATATGCATATACTTACAATGACAAGAGCCTTGCTTGGGACTCTAAGTAAAGTAGCATGAGGTTTGGGTACTCGTATTCACGGGGCACGTGGTTTTCAACTTATGATTTTTCAAGCATATGCATCATAATTGTTCTCGCATTAACTTTAACCATTCAAGATGCTTATGATGGGGGCAATGAGAGCTCAAAGCCGGTAAGTACCATAATTTTTGAAGGTTATAAAACTTGCAATCACTGCTTCCCTCTGCGAAGGGCCTTTCTTCTACTTTTATGTTGAGTCACCACCTTCTATCTTTATGCACCATTAAGAGAGCATAGTTGTCATTCTTAGTGTAATATGCATTGTCCCAAAGTTCATTGATTGATTCATATTGTTGGTTTCACTTGTTCTCAAATTATTTGTATCTAGTCGCCCTCTTAAACTTGAAGGTGTCCTATGCATTTATGTTTTGCTCTCTTTGAAGGACAAGCTGAAAACCATTTGTATGTTTTTTCTTATGATTTGAACACACGTTTGACTTTCATTGTTTCATTTTCATGATCTTTTGTTTGTGTTCATTTGCATGTTTACAACATGGTTGCTAAGTTCTTATTATCAAGATTATATCTTTCATGCCCATGTTTTAAGTTCTTATGATCCCAGCTCACAAATGCTTACATACATGATCAAGATTGTGTAGGTGCATGTCACCTCAAAAATTATTCTTTTGTTATCACTTACCTACTCGAGGACGAGCAGGAGTTAAGCTTGGGGATGCTTGATACGTCTCCAACGTATCTATAATTTTTGATGCTCCATGCTTGTTTTTACACCATTTGCCTACTGTTTCGTTACACTTCGTGGCACTTTTATGCATTTTCCAGAACTAACCTATTAATGAGTTGCCACAGTGCCAGTTCCCTGTTTTCTGCTGTTTTTGTGTTTCAGAAGTGATACACAGGAAATATTCTCGGAATTGGACGAAACAAGTTCCTGAAGTCTTATTTTACCCGGAAGCTTCCAGAGATCCGAAGGAGAGAAGGAGAGGGGCCACCAGGGGCCCACACACAGGGGTGGCGCGGCCAGCCCCTGGCCCGCGCCACCATGGTGTGAGGCCGCCTGGTCCCTCCTATGACATCGCCCCTTCGCCTATAAAGACCCCCCGACGGAAAAAACCTAAGTACCTGATCAATTTTCCAGAACACATCGCGATCCGCTGCCGCCGTCGACCCGAAGATCGGGAGGGTCCAGAAGCTCTTCCTGGCACCCTGCCGGAGAGGGGAATCACCACCGGAGGTCTTCTTCATCGCCATGCTTGCCTCCGGAGCGATGAGTGAGTAGTCTACCTTGGACTATGGGTCCATAGCAGTAGCTAGATGGTTGTCTCCTCCACCATGTGCTTCATGTTTAGATCTCATGAGCTGCCCTACATGATTGAGATCACCGTTATGTAATTCTACATGTTTGGTTTGTTGGGATCCGATGAATATTGGTGTTTATGATTGAGTTGCTGTACTGAATATTATCTTTTGTTATCTCTATGTTGTTTATGATCTTGCATGCTCTCCGTTGTTAGTAGTTATCTTGGCCGAGTAGTTGCTAGTGACTCCAAGAGGGGGTATTTATGCTCGATAGTGGGTCCATGCCTCTATTTAACCTGGGGGAGTGACAGAAACCTCTAAGGTTGTAGATGTGCTGTTGCTACTAGGGAGAAAACAACATTCATATGCTCAAGGGCATATGCTTTGTTTACATTACACACTTTGTTTAATGCAATTATCTGTTGTTCGCAACTTAATACTTGTGGAGTTCTCGGATTGATTCGCCATAAGTGGATTATTAGTCATAGATGCAGTTGGATGGCGGTCTATGTATTTTGTTGTAATGCCCAGAGTAAATCTCATAGTGATCTTCTTGACATATCACGTTTATCTTTATTCTATCAATTGCCCAACTGTAATTTGTTTACCCAGCATGTGTTATTTATCTTATGGAGAGACGCCACTAGTGAACTGTGGATCCCGGTCCTATTTCCATCATATTGCTATCACCTGTTTACTTTACTCGCAATGTTTACTTTATTCGCATACTCTATTGTTTTCCACTCGATACGCTCATAACCTTTGTTTCAAGCAAACCGGTGAGATTGACAACCTCATCGTAAGTTGGGAACGAAGTACTTGGTTGTGTTGTGTGCAGGTTCCACGTTGCAGCCAGCAAGCAAAGCTTGGACGAGGCGCCATATATAAATTGTCCGAAGCTGTCGCAAGCTAGTCCGCATCACCTTCAGTCGTTTGTCTCTCCTCTCCAAGAACGATTAAACCTTGGTTTCTTAACTGAGGGAAAACTAGCTGCTATACTCATCACACCTTCCTCTTGGGGTTCCCAACGGGCTGGTTATTCACCACGCACAAGGACAAAGCTCCTACATCAACTAGGACCATCAACGATTTCTCCGTCTATGGAACTTCTTTTGATAATTGTTTGCACAATCTTGATAAAGTTTTGCAGAGGTGTGAAGAAACTAATCTTGTTCTTAATTGGGAGAAATGCCACTTTATGGTAAATGAAGGAATTGTCCTTAGACATAAAATTTCTGAAAGAGGTATTAAAGTTGACAGAGCAAAAGTTGAGGCAATTGAGAAAATGCCCTGTCCCAGAGATGTTAAAGGTATTCGTAGTATTCTTGGTCATGTTGGTTTCTATAGGAGGTTTATTAAAGATTTCTCTAAGATTTCAAAGCCTCTTACTAATCTTCTTCAAAAAGATGTACCATTTGTCTTTGATGATGATTGAAAGGAAGCTTTTGAAACTCTTAAGAAGGCTTTAACTACTGCTCCTATTGTTCAACCACCTGATTGGAATTTACCCTTTGAAATTATGTGTGATGCTAGTGATTTTGCTGTTGGTGCTGTTCTTGGACAGCGCGTAGATAATAAGTTGAATGTTATCCATTATGCTAGTAAGACTCTTGATGCTGTTCAGAAGAATTATGATACTACTGAGAAAGAGTTTCTTGCTGTTGTTTTTGCATGTGATAAGTTTAGTTCTTACATTGTTGATTCTAAAGTTACTATTCATACTGATCACGCTGCTATTAGATATCTTATGAATAAGAAGGATGCTAAGCCTAGGCTTATTAGATGGGTGTTGCTTTTACAAGAGTTTGATTTGCATATCGTAGATAGGAAAGGTGCTAAAAATCCCGTGGCTGACAACTTGTCTAGATTGGAAAACATTTCTTTTGATCCTATTCTTGTTAATGATAGTTTTCCAAATGAGCAGTTGGCTTCAATAAATGTAACTTCACAAGACCTTCCTTGGTATGCTGATTATGCTAACTTTATTGTTTCCAAGTATTTGCCTCCAACCTTTACAGCTCAGCAAAGAAGGAAGTTCTTTTATAATTTGAGGCATTACTTTTGGGATGACTGATACGTCTCCAACGTATCCATAATTTTTGATGCTCCATGCTTGTTTTTACACTATTTGCCTAATGTTTCGTTACACTTCGTGGCACTTTTATGCATTTTCTGGAACTAACCTACTAACAAGTCGCCACAGTGCCAGTTCCCTGTTTTCTGCTATTTTTGTGTTTCAGAAAAGTTACACAGGAAATATTCTCAGAATTGGACGAAACCAAAGCCAGTCGCCCAGAATTTTACCGAAACTTCCAGAGAACTGAAGAGGAGATGGAGTGGGGCCACGAGGGGCCCTCACACCAGGGCGGCGCGGCCAGGGGCTGGGCCGCGCCCCCTATGTGTGAGACCGCCTCGGTCCACTTCTGATGATGCCCCTTCGCCTATAAAGACCCCCCGACGAGAAAAACCTAAGTACCCGATCACTTTTCCAGAACACATCGCGATCCGCCGCCGCCGTCGACCCGAAGATTGGGAGGGTCCATAAGCTCTTCCCGGCACCCTGCCGGAGAGGGGAATCGCCACCGGAGGTCTTCTTCATCGCCATGCTTGCCTCCGGAGTGATGAGTGAGTAGTCTACCTTGGACTATGGGTCCATAGCAGTAGCTAGATGGTTGTCTTCTCCACCATGTGCTTCATGTTTAGATCTCATGAGCTGCCTTACATGATTGAGATCACCGTTTTGTAATTCTACATGTTTGGTTTGTTGGGATCCGATGAATATTGGTGTTATGCATGAGTTGAAGTATTGAAATTTATCCTTTGTTATCTCTATGTTGTTTATGATCTTGCATGCTCTCCATTGTTAGTAGCTATCTTGGCTGAGTAGTTGCTAGTGACTCCAAGAGGGGGTATTTATGCTCGATAGTGGGTTCATGCCTCTATTTAATCTGGGGGAGTGACAGAAACCTCTAAGGTTGTAGATGTGCTGTTGCTACTAGGGGGAAAATAACATTCATATGCTCGAGGGCATATGCTTTGTTTACATTACACACTTTGCTTAATGCAATTATCTGTTGTTCGCAACTTAATACTTATGGGGTGTTCAGACGATATCCCCGTGAGTGGATTATTAGTCATAGATGCAGTTGGATGGCGGTCTATGTATTTTGTTGTAATGCCCAGAGTAAATCTCATAGTGATCCTCTCATCATATGCACGTTATCTTTATTCTATCAATTGCCCAACTGTAATTTGTTTACCCAGCTTGTATTATTTTATCTTATGGAGAGACACCGCTAGTGAACTGTGGATCCCGGTCCTATTTCCATTATATTGCTATCACCTGTTTACTTTACTTGTACTGTTTACTTTACTCGCATACTATTATCACTTTCCACTTGATACGCTCATACCCTTTGTTTCAAGCAAACCGGTGAGATTGACAACCTCATCGTAAGTTGGGAACAAAGTATTTGGTTGTGTTGTGTGCAGGTTCCGTGTTGCAGCTAGCAAAGCAAAGCTTGGACGAGGCGCCTTATAAATTGTCCTGAGCTGTCGCAAGCTAGCAAGCATCACCTTCAGTCGTTTGTTTGCTCCTCTCCTGAATGATAAACCTTGGTTTCTTAACTGAGGGAAAATCTTGCTGCTATATTCATCACACCTTCCTCTTGGGGTTCCCAACGGGCTGGTCAATCCCCAGCAATCAAGCTCTTTTCTGGCGCCGTTGGCGGGGAGGAAGTAGAAGACTTCTGCAAGGGGAGTGTTTTGCACGCACATCCTTTACTTTGTTTTAAGTTTTGCTTTACTTTATTTTATTACTTGCATTTGTTTTATCAAAAACCCAAAAAAATTAGAATCCTTTGTAGTTGTTTTTACTTGCTTGCTTTTAGTCTTGTTAGAATGAGTAATCCTGAAGTTGAAGTTCGTACTTTTAAGCAACAAGGAGGAGAGAGCTTGAAAGATGCTTGGTACCGTATTAGCAATTCTCATTATAGATGTACAAAGAAGCATTCTACCATGATCCTCCTTAGGAATTTTTATGTTGGTATAACTAGTTGGTATAGGTACGTTCTTGATACTCTTGTAGGAGGTAATTTTCTGGGTACTCCCGCTCTTGAAGCATGCACTTTAATTGAAAGTTTAGTGGGAGTACCACCTATTCATGTTGTTAAAACTGAGGTCACTTTGGAGGAAGTTTTAGAAAAGCTTAGCTCTTTAGAAAAAAGTTTGCCAAATATCCTTGATAATGCCAGCCGAGTTAATGAAGCAATAGAAAGTATCCATAAGAGAATCACTATTTTAGAAGCTAGCACTACTCTTGATAGTCAAAACCTTAGGATTGGGAAACTAGAAGAATCCATGGAAACTTTAAGTTCAATTTTCTCTTCTCTTAAGTTTAAGAAAGAGAAAGCTTTTGGTGGAAAAGAGCAAAAATTCATGTATGTTCCCAAGATGTCGGTGCCTAAACCGCAACATGTTTTTAAGATTGGTAAGACTTTTAGTTCAACTAAGAGTGACTTGCAGGTTGAATCATCTTCGGGAACCTCTAAGGTGCCTAGTGTGGTAAGTGGTGATCTAGAGGAAACAGTTGGTATTGATGCTTCATCACTTGATATTACTTGATTCGCAATTTTCTGCGCCTAGCTCAAAGGCGTTAAAGAAAAGCACTCTTGGGAGATAACCCAATGTTTTTACATTCAGTTCTTTTTCTTTTATTTGAGTCTTGGAAGTTATTACTACTGTAATGACCTCTCCTTATCCTTTTTATTTCGTTGTTGTGCCAAGAGAAGCCTCTAATTTGAGTGAGGTAAGATTTGAGGATGTTGCTGTCCTAAAATAGTTTTTCGGTGCTGTACCGTAAAAATTCGTGAAAATTCTCTGTATATCTGTTGGACCTACGATTTCTTGTGCATATGCCCCAGGTTATATCCAAACTTTCATTAGTTGAACACTTTTTGATTTGAGCAACAGAAAACCTCTCAAAAATTCGACTTTGTCAGCTGTTCTGTTTTGACAGATTTCTGCCAATATTTGTGTTTGCCGCTTTATCGCTTTCTTTCTGAGTTCTTTTGATCACGAAACTTTTGGGGAAGTTGCTACAGTAGTATATGCTTAATAGGTGGTGGTTTTAGGTTGAAACCTGAAGCAAAAAAGGGTTGATTCGATGTTATGCTTACATTAATGTTGCTAATAGATTTGTGTTTAGTTTTGTATGAAGGAAGTTTTCAAGTGTAGGGATCGGAGAGTGATGAGATGAGTTGAAGAATGGACAAAAGCTCAAGCTTGGGGATGCCCATGAATCACCCCAAGAAATATCCAAGAAGTACAAGCGTCAAAGCTTGGGGATGCCCCCGAGGCACCCCTTCTTCATCGGCAAAAATCAGGTCACCTTTCAAGACACTATATTTTTATTGCTTCATGCATTATGCATTTTTCTTGGAGCATCAGTTGTTTTTAGTTTTCAGTTTAGTTTAGTTTTGTTTGCTGCAATAAATGGTTGGACCCCAACAAATTCCTTTTGGAGAAGTTGCCTTGCTTTTCATTTGCCAAGAACACTCCGTTTTTCACTCTATTCGTTTCAACGAGTGTTCTTCTTTTTCTAGAACTGCGTTTAGCTTTCGATTTTCGCCTTGATTTGTGTTCAGATCTTGTTATATCTTTTCATCAAGGTGTATTTTTGCCTCTGATCTTTATTGGTTTTCATCAAAAGAGGTGTTTATAAAAAATTTGAATGGTGTTGGAAAAGAGAAAAAGCTTTATGCAAAAAAGTGGTACAAGAAGGAGCTTGTGTAGACTGCGGCTTAGGCTTTTACATGTCGTGCTTGATGTCTTTTTGATAGTATGCTTAGTGGTTTTGCTGTAGCATGACTTGTCTCAAATAACTGAGATTGCTTAATGAGCCTTTGAAAAAATCATGCGTTGTTTTTATCGTTTGGAAGCATTATTTTGGTTTTCTCCTTGATGCTTTATTTGGGTTGACTTGGCGCATGCTCACACATGTTAGACTCTTACAAAGTCGCCAATAGCCTCTATGATCATTTAGTTTTTGACTTTTGATGCCATCTTATGCTTCTTTTAATGTCGCTTTGTCGCTTTGCATGATTATGGCCATTATTGCTCTCTTAGTTGGTCGCTCCCAGTCTTTTGCTAGCCCTCGCCTTATACTGAGTATGAGCTCTACTCGTGCATCCAACTCCTAAAAAAACAAGTTTGCCAAAGTGTCCACCATACATACCTATTAGCAATTTGCTATTCCAAAGTACATTTAACTTGCTTTTATCTACTCTTCAAATTAAACTCTTACCAGTGTTATGCGAAAATTGGTCAGTAAAGCTCTCATGAACCGGAAGGCACACTTTATTTTTCTTGCTTTTAAAAATTTGACATTGTGGTCTCTTATGTTCAGTTGTTATGCTTGCAAGTTGTAAGTTGGAGACTAGCCCAACCATGCCGTCATGGGGCAAGCTTTCAACATTGCACTTCTTATTTGAGTTGATATCGTGATCTTTTGTTTATGGATGCCCGCGGTGTGAAATGAATTGGGAATCATGCGGGATTGTGGAGTTTGTATATGTGTTAGGGAAACGCCTGGGCCGCCAATCTAAGCCATGCATAATTCATGGTGGAAATTTGCAGCATACCCATAGTGGACATTCGACGACGCATCTCAAAATAAAAAGCTAAACAAATGGTAAATAAAAGAGATGTCGAGGTGTTCATTGTCTGCTTGTCCTGTCATTTTGATGTGGGCTTGTTCCATATCATTGGGCACGGAGGTACCCCGTTGGCGGTTCTCGATGATACATATATACTTACAATGACAAGAGCCTTGCTTGGGACTCTAAGTAAAGTAGCATGAGGTTTGGGTACTCGTATTCATGGGACACGAGGTTTTCAACTTATGAATTGTCAAGCATATGCATCATAATTGTTCTCGCATTAACTTTAACCATTCAAGATGCTTATGATGGGGGAATGAGAGCTTAAAGCCGGTAAGTACCATAATTTTTGAAGGTCTATAAAACTTGCAAACACTGCTTCCCTCCGCGAAGGGCCTTTCTTTTACTTTTATGTTGAGTCACCACCTTCTATCTGTCGTCGTGGTGAAACAACATATGCCATGGGATGGCTTAAATGGGGGCCGAACTAGATGCTGGAGGATTCGGGAGAGGGGAACGAGCTGAAAAGCACGACAGTAAGGAACATAGATCTACCCAGGTTCGGGGCTCTCGTAAGGAGATAACACCCCTACTCCTGCTCTACTGGATATATATTTGGATTGATGGAGTATACAACAATGGCGCTCCTAAGCTCTCAGCTCTTGGAAGAAGATGAACTGCTAAGTGTAGGAACACCCTGTGACCAACCCCTTACTAGGGCTCCCTGTGCCACCTTATATAGTGGTGGCCAGGGTTACAACGGTCACCTGAGACCAGGAGACACCAACCACACTCCAAATAGGGCAGGCTGACGAAGGCAGAGACCCTTGACTTTCTCCCTGATTGCTCTCGGTGGGACTCACCCTTGCTGTACCTTGTACTTCTTAGACAGTGACCTTACCACTGTGAGGTAAGGGCTGTACTTGTGCACAGTGAGGGTAGGTAAACCACACTGTGCACCCTGTCAACACGATCTCCCTCCATACTGGACAGAATCTCTCCTTGATTGTAGCGATATGACACCTTGGTTGACTTATATACCCCGGATATGACAGTTGGCCATATCCTGGACCTATATGTCGGACCAACGACCTAGGAAGGTCGGGTAATCCGGCCTCCCTGCTCCTGCACAACATATCAAATAAGTTAGGCCGGCATATCTACGCATATACCGGCACTCCTCAATAAGTATCCCGGCTATTCCGGCATATCTGAGCTCTAGCCGGGATACACTTATATGCCGGTCAGGCCGACGCTCTTATATTCCGGCCAGACCCAACTTTAGTCAGCCAACATAAAGTCAACTGTATTCCTTGCATCTTTCTAGTCTCTTGACCCTACCGGGGGTCATCCCCCCGACATTAGTCCCCGAAGCTATCGAGGTCCCCCAGTCTTAACTGAGGGGCCTTGGCAGGTTCAACATGATATCTCTTTTTGTTATATCCCGGCTCATGATTATACACCGGTGATCATGCTATATGCCGGCTCTTCTTTCCTTTCCACAAGTTAATCCAGCCGGTCCTGGGGTGTTCCGGACGGAATTTATTCCCCAGGCCGTTACACCGGCATATAGATGAGACTTCCTTGAGAAGCCAAGCCCGACGGTTTGCATCGAAACTTGCAATTGCCCTGCCACTACGAACGGTCACACGATGTGACGGTTCACAGCGCATTTATCGCAGGCCATCATTGCCTAGTGGCTCGGTTACAGAAACCGCCGCCCCACTCCGTGCTGCCACATGGCGACCTCCCGCAGAGACGGTCGGGGTAGTGGAACACTCGCCACGATCCCCGCGACTCTGGTCCTGCGGTATAAATACGGGGGTGGGGGTAAACTTGCTCTTTTTACCCCCACAGTGTCTTCTTCTTCCTCTGCTCCTCTGCCCCTTGCGCTTCACCGCCGGACCGAGGAACAGAGAAGGAACGCCGCCGCCGACCTGCTCCACGCCGGCGCCGACACTCGACGACGTCCGACACCTTCGTCGACGACGCCGCCGCCGCTCCTCTCCGCGCCATTGCTGGGAGATTGGATCTTCCTCTGTACGCTCGCCACCGTTCCTTCGCCGCCGGCCAAGCTTCGATAAGCTCTTCTTCCGTCTCTGTTCTTCTTCTTTCGTGTATTTCTGCAGCCTTGCACTGGTAATCCTGCTTGCTTAGATCTGCGGCATTTCCTCTGCTCGATATTTCTCTGACTCGATTAGCATTGCTTATAAAATCCTTCGGCAACTCATAGATGTTCTTCCATAGGGATTATACTCATACTTGTTTCTGGTTTTAACTGCGCTGGTAGATCTTCTTTTTCTGCTAACCTTGGTGAGAGTAGTATACCGGCGAGGCTAACCTCCCTATTTTCTCTGATCTTGATAGGACTAACACCACGGGACTCCGGCTCTCACGCCCTGTCCCGGCCACCAAGATGGCATCATCGAGTATGACGGCCACCTCGGCTTCGGAGGAAGATAACTCAGCCCAGCTCCAAGGACGCTCCGGCTGGGAGGGGTCGGAGGTTACTCCGGCCGACATATCCTGGATCACCACAACCAGGAGAGTTCCGGATGGTGTGGCATGCCGGCTACCAGCGGGAGAGACAGTCCCGGCACCAGAACCCGGCGAACGCGTCTTGTTCATCGCCCACTTCGAGCGGGGCTTTGGTCTGCCGGCGTCAGATTTCTTCCGGGACTTCCTCGACACCTATGATCTGCAACCTCACCATATCCCGGCCAATGCGGTGATGATCCTCTCCGCCTTCGCTGCTTTTTGCGAAGGCTTCGCCGGCATAGAGCCCTTCACCCAAGCTTGGGCGAAGTACTTCCAACTGCGGAAGCAAGTCATCCAAGAACCGCCCCGGAGCAAGGATGACCCGCCGGAGACGGCTCAGGAGAAGAAGGACCGCCCCATGACCCTATGTGGCGCGGCCACCATCATGTCCCGGAAGGGCTCGGACTTCCCCAAGGTGGAACTGCTCGATTCTTGCAAGAAGTGGCAGAAGAGCTTCTTCTATGTCAAGAATATCACGGATGTGGATCTGCTCAACCTGCCGCCATTCGTGGACGAGCCACCCTTGGCGATGAAGAACTGGAGCTATAATTCGAAGAACTCCGTCATGCCGGTGAACGCCCTCCACCGGGTTAAGGGCGAGTTACGGGATGCCGGCCTCACCCCATAAGACTTAGTGGCATGCTTTATCAGCCGGCGTGTCTCTCCTCTACAGCGCCGGTCACATAAAATTTGCCAGATGAGCGGGCCCATGGACCCCACCCGGCATTCTACACACGAGCTGACTCCGGCCGACATTTTGCGGCGGATTAAGGACATCTGCAAGTGTTCTCAGGCCACCTTTGCATGGGGACTTGAACCATACAGCCGGGATCGCCCCGCCCCAACGGTAAATCCTTCTGGCCGATACATAATCTCTTGTCTGGCATATAGATACCTAAGCCAACACATATCTATTTATCGGCACGTATTATGCTTGGCCCGAGATATTGTTATTTGCCGACATATTCCTTCGTCTGATCAATTGACCTTGCTCTTATGCAGAAATTCAGCTTCCAGGCTATGGAGAACTCCCGCATTACCATAGCTGCAGACCGTACTGCCGCAGACCCTGAAGACCCGGACCACTGGGACAAGCTTCCCAGGAGCACCCGTGCTGCAGCTGCCACGGGTAAGGCCTCCTCACCCCGGCAATCTACTCAAGACCGGAGTGAGGATGATTCTGATGAGGAGATCCTGATGTATTATGACCCAATGCCACTTGCATATGCCTTTCCTCCCACACCCTTTGCTTATCCTATGCCGTCCTCAGCTATCCCGGATGATGAAGTGGTCGATGCTGCGCCGTTAAACCAGGGACCTCCCCCTGCCGGCGCACGCACTGGCAAGAAGCGCGGGGTCAAACCCCAGCCTGAGCCGGCACAGAAGAGGCAGGAGGTTTCGACGCCTCGCCCGAAGAAACCACGACCTATTGCCTCGGGGTAAGTTTCTTTTCTTTGTATTGCTTCCAACATATCTCTTGCTTTGATTACTGACTTGGTGTTTTCTCTCTTTCAGGGCTCCTCTTGCGCCGGAACAAGCTTCTGGCTCGAGTGGCGGCCCGAAGGTTACCAGGCCGGCGTCTCCTGCACGCCCAGACGCACCTGATGCAAGTCACAGCACCTCTCCGGCGCCGGCGTCTTCGCCCGCGCCCAAGAAAACCCCTTCTCCGGCGAGGGACGATCCTCCGCCGGAACAAGATTACTCTGCCCCCGACGTCCATATGGACTCGGGGGCTCAACAGAACCCCTCAGCCTCCGATGTCCAGATGGACACCGGGGCCCAACACAACCCTTCGGCCTCTGATGTCCAGATGGACACCGGGGCCCAACCTGATGTTTCCAACACTGCTGACAATGCCGGCGCCAGCGACAAGAGCGCCGGTATAGACAAAGGAAAAGGTCCTGCAATCCCTGAAGTCCGGACTACCCCGGCACCATCTTCTGCTGGCCAAGCTACATCGGCCATGCCGGAACAAGCTGCCCATAAAACTCCCTCAACTGAGAAGACTTCTGCCCCTGCCAAGCCTGCTGCCCCGGCCAAGACCACTGCCCCAGCCAAGACCGGCACTCTCAAGATCAAGCCGATCAAGCCCGGCACACAATCCGCTACTGCTAAAGCAGCACCCCGGCCCAGCTCTGCCCTGGCCCTCCATTTTGGCAAGGCAGCAGCCCGGCCCAGCTTCTTCGATACGCCGGAACTTGAGGGCCGCGTCTCCCTGCTGACGAAAAGCGACCAGAGCCTTGGGTCTCTTAAGGAGCACTGCATCAGGTGGAATGACGCCGACAGTATGGACACTGCCGACTCCAAGAGCAAGAAGTTGGCCGAAGCCTCGGCTATTGGCAATCTAGCTGATATCCTGGCCGCGAAGCCCATTCCTATTGCCTGCGAGCTCCTCAGCCTCCAGCAAAGACTTCACCTCCTGGCCGATGCCACCAACGTAAGTCTTTTCTACACATATACATCCCCAGTCCCCGAAAATGTCGGCTGTCCGGCATACGGGCAGCCGGGATTTTCCAATACCTTTTGCACTTAGCTGTTTTCAAATTTACCATGCGGAATATAAGCTCGATCTGAGCTTCAAATCCTAGTCACCGAGGGCCGGGATAGGTGCGCAGCACCTGTGCCGGATCTTCAACACCATGAACACTTCACACAATCTTCAACTGTACTGATATGCTAGACTTCTCTTATAACCTTTCAAATCCTAACACTTTTGCAGCGCATGAACAACGCCCGCGCCGACATGTACCATGATTTGGTGTGCGAGCACCGGAAGCTATCTGACGCGCATAGCAAGCTCCGGCTGGAACTGCGCCAGAAAGGTAAACTCAGCCGTCATAACCATGTATGCCGGATGTCTTGCCTTCTTTTACTCCGGAATATTTCTCTTGCCGACACATAACCCTTTTACCGACATATTTCAGCTACTACAGAAGAGCAAGTCACCGTGCTCCTCCAGAGGGTGAAGGAGTTGACTGGTATGTCGGATTCTGCTGATCTTTTACTACTCGACTTGTACTTCAAATCCTTTAACTCTTGTCACTGTTTCTTATCTTCACATTCTCTGAACTTCAAATCCTCGCAGATGAGAAACCTCACAGGAGGCCCGCCACCAGGACTGTACGCCCTCAGTGGATGTGGCCAAGCAGTTGGATGACCGGGATGCCGCCCACAAAGTTGAGGTTGAGCAATTGAAGGGCCGGATCGCCGAGCTTCTGGAGGAGAAGGATCAGAGGGAGGGCCAACTCAAGAAAGCCCAGGAGCTGCTTGTCACCTCCGAAACTGATGCCTCCAATGCCCACGCCGAACTGACTAGCTTGAAGGAGCAGGCAACCAAATGGGAAGTTACAGTTGCTCAGCTCAATGCCGACCTCGCCAGTAAGCTTCAAATCCTTTTCCCCTATCCTGCCCGACATACCATGTCCTTTTCCGGCACAACCTTTTTGCCGACATATACTTCTTTTGCAAACATACTTTCTATTTTTCAGACATGTTTCCTGCTTCCGTCGAAGATGTTGAGAGGGCTCTGTAGTTGGATCGAGTGGACCGGGGTGTTCCGGTTGACTCGGCCAACTGGGACATGTCGGAACAGCTGTTGGCCCTGCAATCCCGGAAGAACGTCATGACCTTCTACACGGAAGAACTCTTTCTTGGCGCCCAGGAGGCATATTCTGCCCTCTGGCCGGGACAAAGGACGCCCACTGATCCTGTTGATCTTGGCAATGATCTGCAGCTTTCCAAGGTCCGCCTCCGAGAATGGCGGGATTCCGGCGCGAGGGTGGGAGCTGATGAAGCTCTCGGCTACTTCCTCTCCTGGTATGAAAAAGCTGACTTGGAAACTTTGCGCACTATGCGCGAGGGATCCATCTGGACCACGGATCCGGAACATATCCGGCGTCGGCAAGAATTAGCCCACAGCTATGTGGATTATGCTGACACCGAAGCCTTTGTCCGGGACATCCGTGAGCCGGAGAAGAAGGACGACGGCGCCAAGGACGCTGCTGACGCTGAGGGCTCCGACTCCAGCCAAGATGAAGAAGAAACTGAAGAAGCCGACACCAACGTTCCGGAACAGGGATCTGCCCCGGCTGGAGGTGATGGCTCCATTCCATCTGCTGGGACCGGCACTCCTAAAGCCGACATCTCCACTGCTACAGCCGCACCAGCCGGCGGCTCTGCCTCTGCCCCTGCTCTCTGAACTTTGCACCACCAAACTTTAAACTTTATTAGATCCCCGGTATGCCGGGTGCAACTGTAAGATATACGTTTGATTTTCCTTTGGTTTGCTATCTGAACAAGTTTTAACTTGGTTTGCCTGCTTATCAATGCCGGATCATCTTTCGGCTAAGTCACCGAGTTTGTTTTCCTGTTTCCCTAACTCCACAACCTTGGCTACTTGTCTACCTCTTTTGGCTTTTGACTTATGAGTCTCAAGGTTGCTTCATTAAACATACAGTACTTCAACTTTGAAACTTAGACTTCAAATCATCCGACCTTTCAGGTTTTAACTTTAGCAATGACATAAATGTCGGTTCACTTGCTTTATCTTTCCTTAGCCGTTTTCCATGTGTAGACAATCTCCGGCATCTACTCTTGCTAGCCATGAAGCCGGATTCCGGACAGCAGCTAAGTCGAAGAGCGGCCTTTGGTGCCGACACACTACTAGGCCGACAAAGGAAACATTCAAATCAAGCCAGCCGGCATATTCACAAAAACTGAAAATAAACAACGATATACCTCGGGGGCAGTGCCCGATCTCCTCGGGATGCCGACATTTCATTCATTAGCCTTATACCGGCATACAGAGCAAAATGGAAATACATACATTATGCTGCTCAGGAGTAAAAGGGGCGGAGTAGAGCTATGTTCCACGGTCGCTTGGTTTCTTCTCCAGACCTGTCCACCTTGTCCTTCTTGGGGGCCTGCGCATCTATAAGATAATAGGCATCATTGTGCAGAGCTCTGCTCACAATGAATGGCCCCTCCCATGGAGGAGTTAACTTATGCCGGCCCTCTGTGCCTTGCCTTAGCCGGAGTACTAGATCTCCCTCTTGGAATCTCCTTGGATTCACCTTCTGCGCATGATAGCGTCTGAGGTTCTGCTGATATACTGCTGTTCTTGACAGCGTTATTTCTCTTGCTTCTTCCAGCAGATCAACATCATTTTCCCTGGCTTCTTTAGCCTCTTCCTCCGTATATAGCACCACTCTTGGTGCATCATGTATTACATCTGTTGGAAGCACAGCTTCTGCTCCATACACAAGAAAAAATGGTGTATAGCCTGTTGACCTATTCGGAGTTGTCCTTAAACTCCAAAGCACTGCTGGCAATTCATCTAGCCAACATCCCGGAGTTTTCTCCAGTGGCTCTATCAGCCGGGGTTTTATGCCGGATAACACTAGTCCATTTGACCTCTCTACTTGGCCATTGGTACAAGGGTGAGCGACCGACGCAATGTCCAGCCGGATTCCCACCTCCTCACAAAATCTGGCGAAGGGCCCTTGGGCAAAGTTTGACCCATTGTTAGTGATGATGCCATGGGGAACACCATATCTCAAGATTATATCTTTCAAGAATTTCACTGCTGTGTGGCCATCACACTTGCTTATGGGCTTTACTTCTATCCATTTGGTGAACTTGTCCACCATGACCAGGATATGGGTCATCTTTCCCCTTGCCGGCTTAAAAGCCCCGACCATATCCAGACCCCAAACAACAAAGGGCCAGGTTATCGGGATAGTCTTTAATGCTGACGCCGGCTGATGAATCTGGTGGGCATATCTTTGACATCCATTGCACTTCCGGACCAAGTCTTCTGCATCTTGCAGTGCCGTCGGCCAGTAAAACCCATGCCGGAATACCTTGGCCACCAATGCTCTGGATGAAGCGTGATGACCACACTCCCCCTGATGAATTTCCCGGAGCATCTCCAGGCCTTCCGCAGATTCGACACATCTCTGCAATACTCCGGTGGCACTTCTTTTGTATATTTCCTTGTTTATGATGGTATATCCTTTGGATCTCCTTGTAACCCGGCGCGCCTCAGTTTCATCCGCCGGCACTTGACCTTCTACCAAGAAATCCATGATAGGACGTGCCCATGAGGGCACTTCCCTGACAGTGAATACTGCCTGATCTATCTCTATCATTTCGACCGACACATAATCGATCTCCATGGGCTGCGGAGTCCCCGGGACTGAGGGATCAGTCCCCGGGTATGCCGGAGCAGTCCCCGGGTATACCGGCACAACCTCTTGGTACATCTTACCCTTGCCTTTATTTCTGCTCCGGAATACTGCGCTTACTGCATATGTCGGCCCAGTCCCCGGGACTGAGAGAGCAGTCCCCGGGTTATCTGATCTGGCTCCGGCATCTATCTCCATCGGAACTGCATCTTCTGGGCTTGGCGGGACATAAATGGACGATGACTCCGGCGAGGGCTTGATTGACGGCTTCCTCAGATGCTCCAACGAAATGCCGGGTGGGATTGAATCTCTGGAAGATCCCAGCTTGGACAATGTATCGGCTGCTTCGTTCTGAGCCCGGGGAACATGCCGGAACTCACAACCTTCGAAGTAACCACTCAACTGCTGTACCAGGAAACGGTAGGATCCCATGTTTGCATCATGTGCATCCCATATGCCGGAACACTGCTGAATCACTAAGTCAGAATCCCCGAAACACATAATCCGGCGAATTCCTATGTCCTTAGACACCTTCAGGCCATGCACAAGTGCCTCATATTCCGCCACATTATTTGATGCTGCAAAATGAATCTGCAGAACATATCTCAATTGGTCATTCTTGGGTGAACTGAGAACTATGCCGGCACCCAGGCCATGTATTGTCTTGGAACCATCGAAATGCATCCTCCAATAGTTTGCATCTGGCAATGGTGGCTCAAACTGTATCTTGGCCCAGTCAATAAAGAAATCAGCCAACACCTGGGACTTGATTGTATCTCTCTTGTCATATTGAGGAGTATATGGTGACAACTCTATTGCCCACTTGGCTATCCTGCCACTGGCATCTTTGTTGCCTATGATCTCCGAGATAGGGGCCTCGGCCACTACCCGGATTGGATGCTCTTGGAAGTAATGCTTGAGTTTCTTGGCCGCCATATAGACACCATACGTCATCTTCTGATAGTGTGGGTAGTTTTGCTTTGAGGTGGAGAGGACTTCACTCAGATAATATACCGGCCGCTGCACGGTTTTGCCTCCTTCCTCTCGCTCCACTACTACCACTGCACTGACAACCCTGTTAGTTGCCGCTATATAGAGCAACATTGGTTCCTTGGGCATCGGAGATGCCAACACCAGCGCTGTTGACAAGATCTGCTTCAGCTCTTTGAAAGCTGCATCTGCTTGCGTTGTCCAGACAAATGTGTCGGACTTCTTCATCAATTGATATAATGGCAAAGCTTTCTCGCCCAGCCGGCTTATGAAATGGCTCAGGGATGCGAGGCACCCAGTGAACTTCTGCACTTCCTTCAAATCTGTCGGCGGCTTCATTCTCTCTATGGCACGAATCTTGCCGGGATTCACCTCAATACCCTGGCTGGAAACCAGGAAACCGAGCAATTTGCCTGCCGGCACACCGAAGGTACACTTGGCCGGATTCAACTTCATCCGGAATCTCCTCAGGTTTGCAAAGGTTTCCCGGAGGTCATCTATGAGAGTCTTGCTCTCCTTGGTTTTTATGACGACATCGTCGACATATACCTGCACATTTTTATCTATTTGGTCATGCAAACACTTTTGCATGCACCTCTGGTAAGTTGCGCCGGCATTTCTCAAACCGAACGGCATGGTGAGATAACAATAAGCCCCGTACGGGGTAATAAAGGATGTCTTTATTTGATCCGGCTCATACAAAGGGATCTGGTGGAAACCAGAATATGCATCTACGAATGATAACAGTTCACATCCAGCTGTGGAATCAATCACTTGATCAATCCGAGGGAGCGGGAATGGATCTTTGGGGCATGCCTTGTTCAAGTTGGTGTAATCAACACACATCCGCCATACTTTTACTATGGCGGGCTCATCCTTCTTCTTTTCCACCAAAACCGGATTAGACACCCAATCCGGATGTAGTACTTCCTTAATAAAGCCAGAGGCTAGGAGCCTGGCCACTTCCTCCCATATTGCCTTCCTCCTATCATCCGCATTCCGCCGGAGCGGTTGCTTCACCGGCTTAGCATCCGGCCTTACATGCAGTGCGTGCTCAGCCAGCTCCCTCGGCACACCTTGCAGGTCTGAAGTAGACCATGCAAAGATATCCCGATTCTCACGGAGGAAGCTGATGAGCTCGCTTTCCTATTTGGGGTCGAAACCTGCCCCGATGAGGGCATAGCGCTCCGGGAAAACCTCATCCAGAGGCACTTTCTTGACTTCCTTGGCCACTTGGAAAGAAGTGCCGCCACTTGGGTTTGTCATGCCCGGCAAAGGTGTGCCGGTCACGACTGTCTCTGCTATCTCTACTGCTCGCTTGAGCCTTTTCTTTTCCTCTGCAATGATCAGAGTCTCGGCCAGGTTTGATCCGGCCATGGCACATGCCATCGAACGCTTGTAATCACCAATGATGGTGATCACTCCCTTGGGCCCCGGTATCTTCATCTTTAGATATGCAACATGCGTAGAGGCCATGAACTTCGCCAGTGCCGGCCTACCCAGCAGAGCATGATAGGGGCTTTCCAGATCCACCACCTCAAACATGAGGTTCTCCACCCTGCAGTTGTCCCGGTTGCCAAACATGACATCCATCCGGATCTTGCCCATCGGTGCACACGAAAGTACCGGCACAATGCCGTGGAATGTGGTCTTGCTCGGCTCCAGCATATTCTCCTTGATACCCAGCTTCTGCATCGTATCTCAATACATGATGTTGATGCTGCTCCCATTGTCAATGAGGACCTTGCTGAACCTCACATTACTAGCCGGCCCGACAAATGTCGGATCCATCACTAGCGCATATCCGCCGGGGTTTGGCATGATCCTGGGATGATCTGCCCTGTCCCAGCCAATGGCCTGGTCAGACTAGTACATTAGCTTCGGAACTGCCGACATAACGGCGTTCACCTCCAAACACCGCCGGTACAAGCTCTACTTGTCTGTTCTTTCGGTCTCAAAAACCATGTAGCTCTGATCATGCTCCTTGTACTCATTCTGGCCCCCTCCTGGGCCTCCGACATAGTATTCCGGGTTATAGTTCTGATCTACTTGATTTACGCCGGCATTTCCGGCATTGCCCTGGTTTCCGGGATTAACCGGCCTGGGTGGGACTGCAACTGTATTTGCACCTGTCAACGGCGATGGAGCTGCCGGGACAAGTGGTCTAGCTGGCCCGAAAGGACCTGCACGACCGGCCAATATGTCATCCAGCCACGAACAGTTTCTTGTCAAATGGTTCGCCGGCTTACCCGGCTGGAACGTGTGAAACACACATGGCTTGTCCATGGCCAAACCCACCGTATACTTCGGCCACTGCTTCTTCTGACCGGCGGCTCCGCCGGCATTCTTATTGACCCAGACATTCTTTTTTTGGAAGGGCTGCGCTTGCTGCTGCGGTTGCTGCTGAGGCTGCTGATAGCTCTCGTATCTCGGCCGCTGGCTACTGCTGGCGCCCTCTTGCTCTTCCTCCACAGCTGCTACTTGTGCCGTTCCATACCGGTAATCCGGCCTTTCATCTCTCCTCTTGTTCCGGTTATCAGGACGATGGAATGGACCTGGTCTCCCGGTGTTATTGTTGTTCCCCAGGGTCTGCCCCTGTCCTTGTGAATCAAGGGTGGGCTGCATGGGATCTCCCAATGCATAACTGTCCGCAATCTTGATTGTCTCGGCCAAAGTGGCCGGCATTTCCCTCTGAAGCTTTTGCCACAACATGGTGCCATGCCAGCACCCATGAGCGAACCACATGATGGCCTGCTGTTCCACAACTCCTTCGCAGGAATTGCGCATCGTGCACCACCTGGTCAGGTAGTCACGGTCTGTCTCATTCACTCCTTGCCGGCAGTTAGCCAGCTGCTGAGGACGGTTAGGTCTTTTATAAGTACTGGTGAAGTTTGACACAAACTGCTCCTCGAAATCGACCCAGCCATTGATACTTCTGGTCGGCAAATTATTCAGCCATATCCTGGCCGGTCCTTCAAGCATCTGCGGCACATATCGTACCACCCATTTGAGGTTTCCTCCGGCGATGTTCACCGCAGTGGAGTAATCCTCCAACCAATCTTCCGGCTTTGTACTGCCGTTATATGTCCTCGCGCCACGCGCGAGCTGAAAACAGTAAGGCACCGGCTCCCCCATAATCCGGGGTCCAAAGCACATAGGACCTGGAGCTCCTTGTCTCTCCACCAACTCTGACTGGTGAATCCTGTCCAGCTTGAAGCGCGCATCATTTGCCGCCAAGGACCGAGGTCCGAGCCGGGACGCAATTGGGCCCGCGATCATCTTTTGCTGCTGCTGTTCCGGCTGACACTGCTCATTCTGCTGGCCTTGCTGATACTGCTGCTGATATCCCGTCCTTGCCAGGGCGGAATTTCCATCATCTTCACGGCGTCTCGGCTGACCCGTGCCTTGCTGCTGCACCGCATGTCCGGCGCCCTGCTGCTGACGCCAGGCAGCACTGTTACTCCGGCCCCCACCGGCCGAAGCTGCTTCTTGCCCGGCCGGCACATTCTGGCCAGCCTTCTTGCTGCCGACATTCTTGTCAGCATGGCCGGTACTCTTCTGCACCACCGCCTGCTTTCCGGCGATTGCCGGATCATACACCTGGATCTGCTTGTCCTGGCGGCCAGAGGTTACACTTCCGGCACGCCGGACGCTTGGATGCGGGGACGAAGCTTGGCCCTTCGACCTTGCACCGGCACCTCCTGCTGACACAACAAACTGGGATGCCCCGGCACCTGGGTTTGCCTTCTTGAAGGCTTCCTGCTGCTTGGTAGCTTCAGACAAAAGATGGTTAAGCCGGGCCTGCTGCTCACGCAGTGCTTCACCGGATAAACTAGATAAGTCTTTAGCTACCTCTGCTGCTGCTCTAAGGTTCTTCACTGGGGAGCTATAAATTACCTTAGGCACAGTACTAGTTGCAGTATGACCCTTATCACTAGCACCTTTTTCTAGCTCAGTGTTAAGATCTCTACCTCTAGTTCTAATCTCATCTATCCGGCTAGGCCGGGTTACCACAGGAGTAAAACCATGGGCTGCCTCATACTCACGGAGTTGCCGGTTAAACCGTTCGCGCTCCTGGTGCATGGCCAGGGCCTCGTCGACGAGGGCCTGGCGAGATCCCTCCAGGACCTCCCTTGTCTGCTCTGGATCATCACCGGATCGCACCGGCTCAAGAAGCCGATCGATGATGGGAAGAAGCACCTGGCCCCTAGCCGGCACGCCGGAAGTGCCGGCCAGGTTCTCAACACGCTCCAACGGAGGACGTGCCGACCTCTTGGCCTTCGGCGGCTTCGGGGGAGTATCCGATGTTGCTGCTGCTGCCTTGCCGGCACCATCTGCCGGCGGCACTGATGTGCCGGCCATCATCACCTCGGCCGACTCTACTGAGCGAGCGCTACGCCCAGCATGAGCCAGCCGATGTGACGGAGGATCCGCCGCCACCAGCACCTCTTCCCTGCAAACTCTCTCAGTCCCCACGTATACCTCGTGGGAACCGAAAGACATGATCCGGCCATCCCTGGGGAACGGCCGGCCGCCGAGACATCCGGCGTTGTCACTGACGAAGCTGAGCGAGCCTAGCCTCTGGACGAGGCCAGAGACCACGCGCACTCCCGAAGCTGCTATCACGGACCCCGTCCGAATAAACACTCCGCCCAGCATATCGATCGGCCCCACGGTGGGCGCCAAATGTCGTCGTGGTGAAACAACATATGCCATGGGATGGCTTAAATGGGGGCCAAACTAGATGCTGGAGGATTCGGGAGAGGGGAACGAGCTGAAAAGCACGACAGTAAGGAACACAGATCTACCCAGGTTCAGGGCTCTCGTAAGGAGATAACACCCCTACTCCTGCTCTACTGGATATATATTTGGATCGATGGAGTATACAACAATGGCGCTCCCAAGCTCTCAGCTCTTGGAAGAAGATGAACTGCTAAGTGTAGGAACACCCTGTGACCAACCCCTTACTAGGGCTCCCTGTGCCACCTTATATAGTGGTGGCCAGGGTTACAACGGTCACCTGAGACCAGGAGACACCAACCACACTCCAAATAGGGCAGGCTGACGAAGGCAGAGACCCTTGACTTTCTCCCTGATTGCTCTCGATGGGACTCACCCTTGTTGTACCTTGTACTTCTTGGACTGTGACCTTACCACTGTGAGGTAAGGGCTGTACTTGTGCACAGTGAGGGTAGGTAAACCACACTGTGCACCCTGTCAACACGATCTCCCTCCATACTGGACAGAATCTCTCCTTGATTGTAGCGATATGACACCTTGGTTGACTTATATACCCCGGATATGACAGTTGGCCATATCCTGGACCTATATGCCGGACCAACGACCTAGGAAGGTCGGGTAATCCGGCCTCCCTGCTCCTGCACAACATATCAAATAAGTTAGGCCGGCATATCTACGCATATACCGGCACTCCTCAATAAGTATCCCGGCTATTCCGGCATATCTGAGCTCTAGCCGGGATACACTTATATGCCGGTCAGGCCGACGCTCTTATATTCCGGCCAGACCCAACTTTAGTCAGCCAACATAAAGTCAACTGTATTCCTTGCATCTTTCTAGTCTCTTGACCCTACCGGGGGTCATCCCCCGACACTATCTTTATGCACCATTAAGAGAGCATAGTTGTCATTCTTAGTATAATGTGCATTGTCCCAAAGTTTTCATTGATTGATTCATATTGTTGGTTTCACTTGTTCTCAAACTATTTGTATCTAGTCGCCCTCTTAAACTTGAAGGTGTCCTATGCATTTATGTTTTGCTCTCCATGAAGGACAAGCTGAAAACCATTTGTATGTTTTTCCTTATGATTTGAACACACGTTTGACTTTCATTGTTTCATTTTCATGATCTTTTGTTTGTGTTCATTTTCATGTTATAACATGGTTGCTAAGTTTCTTCTATCAAGATTATGTCTTTCATGCCCATGTTTTAAGTTCTTTTGATCCCAGCTCACAACGCTTATGTATATGATCAAGATTGTGTAGGTGCATGTCACCTCAAAAATTATTTCTTTTGTTATCACTTACCTACTCGAGGACGAGCAAGAGTTAAGCTTGGGGATGCTGATACGTCTCCAACGTATCCATAATTTTTGATGCTCCATGCTTATTTTTACACCATTTGCCTAATGTTTCGTTACACTTCGTGGCACTTTTATGCATTTTCCGGAACTAACCTACTAACAAGCCGCCACAGTGCCAGTTCCCTGTTTTCTGCTGTTTTTGTGTTTTAGAAAAGTTACACTGGAAATATTCTTGGAATTGGACGAAACCAAAGCCAGTCGCCAAGAATTTTACCGAAGCTTCCAGAGAACCGAAGAGGAGACAGAGTGGGGCCACGAGGGGCCCTCACACCAGGGCGGCGCGGCCAGGGGCTGGGCCGCGCCCCCTATGTGTGAGACCGCCTCGGTCCACTTCTGACGATGCCCCTTCGCCTATAAAGACCCCCCGACGAGAAAAACCTAAGTACCCGATCACTTTTCCAGAACACATCACGATCCGCCGCCGCCGTCGACCCGAAGATCGGGAGGGTCCAGAAGCTCTTCCCGGCACCCTGCCAGAGAGGGAAATCGCCACCGGAGGTCTTCTTCATCGCCATGCTTGCCTCCGGAGCGATGAGTGAGTAGTCTACCTTGGACTATGGGTCCATAGCAGTAGCTAGATGGTTGTCTTCTCCACCATGTGCTTCATGTTTAGATCTCATGAGCTGGCTTACATGATTGAGATCACCGTTATGTAATTCTACATGTTTGGTTTGTTGGGATCCGATGAATATTGGTGTTATGCTTGAGTTGAAGTACTGAAATTTATCCTTTATTATCTCTATGTTGTTTATGATCTTGCATGCTCTCCGTTGTTAGTAGCTATCTTGGCCGAGTAGTTGCTAGTGACTCCAAGAGGGGGTATTTATGCTCGATAGTGGGTTCATGCCTCTATTTAATCTGAGGGAGTGACAGAAACCTCTAAGGTTGCAGATGTGCTGTTGCTACTAGGGGGAAAACAACATTCATATGCTCGAGGGCATATGCTTTGTTTAGATTACACACTTTGCTTAATGCAATTATCTGTTGTTCGCAACTTAATACTCATGGGGTGTTCGGACGATATCCCCGTGAGCGGATTATTAGTCATAGATGCAGTTGGATGGCGGTCTATGTATTTTGTTGTAATGCCCAGAGTAAATCTCATAGTGATCCTCTCATCATATGCACGATATCTTTATTCTATCAATTGCCCAACTGTAATTTGTTTACCCAGCTTGTATTATTTTATCTTATGGAGAGACACCGCTAGTGAACTGTGGATCTCGGTCCTATTTCCATTATATTGCTATCACCTGTTTACTTTACTCGCACTGTTTACTTTACTCGCATACTATTATCACTTTCCACTCGATAAGCTCATACCCTTTGTTTCAAGCAAACCGGTGAGATTGACAACCTCATCGTAAGTTGGGAACAAAGTATTTGGTTGTGTTGTGTGCAGGTTCCGCGTTGCAGCTAGCAAAGCAAAGCTTGGACGAGGCGCCTTATAAATTGTCCCGAGCTGTCGCAAGCTAGCAAGCATCACCTTCAGTCGGTTGTTTGCTCCTCTCCTGAACGATAAACCTTGGTTTCTTAACTGAGGGAAAATCTTGCTGCTATATTCATCACACCTTCCTCTTGGGGTTCCCAACGGACTGGTCAGTCCCCAGCAATCAATGACCCACACTTATATAAAGAAGGAGTTGGTGGTATTATGCGAAGATGTGTTCCGGAATATGAGCAACAAGAAATATTAAGGAAATGCCATGGCAGTGCTTATGGAGGACATCATGCTGGAGATAGAACCGCACAAAAGGTTCTACAATCAGGTTTTTATTGGCCAACCCTTTTTAAAGATGCTAGAAGGTATGTTTTATCTTGTGATGAATGTCAAAGAGTTGGTAATATTTCTAGACGAAATGAAATTCCTATGAGTTACACTCTTGTTATTGAACCATTTGATTGTTGGGGATTTGACTTTATGGGTCCTTTTCCTCCTTCACAAGGCTATACTCATATACTTGTTGTTGTTGATTATGTTACTAAATGGGTAGAAGCCATACCTACAAAGAGTGCCGATGGTGAGACGTCGTTAAAAATGCTTAAAGACGTTATTTTTCCTAGGTTTGGTGTGCCTAGATATCTTATGACTGATGGAGGTTCTCATTTTATTCATGGCGGTTTTAGAAAAACTCTTGCTAGATATGATGTTAATCATAGAACTGCTTCTGCTTATCATCCCCAAACTAGTGGGCAGGTAGAGCTTTCAAATAGAGAGATCAAGTCTATCTTGCAGAAGATTGTCAATAGATCTAGGAAAAAACTGGGCTAGCAAGTTAAACGATGCTTTATGGGCTTATAGAACTGCTTATAAGAACCCCATGGGCATGTCTCCTTACAAAATGGTTTACGGAAAAGCGTGTCACTTGCCTTTAGAATTAGAACACAAAGCTTTTTGGGCAGTGAAAGAGCTTAATAGGGATTTTAGACTTACTGGTAAGAAAAGGTTGTTAGATTTGAGTTCTCTAGATGAGTGGAGAAACGAAGCCTACGAGAATGCTAGATTTTTCAAAGAGAAAGTCAAACAATGGCATGATAAGAGAATTCTTAAAAGAGAGTTTCATATTGGTGAGAAAGTTCTATTGTATAGGTCTCGTCTCAGATTTTTTGCAGGAAAATTACTGTCTAAATAGGAAGGACCATATGTTATTGTGGAAGTATACCGCTCAGGTGCTATAAAGATTGCTTCATTGAAAGATGTGCTACTCCAAGTTGATGCGGGAGCAAACTGTCCTTGTGCGTGGTGAATGACCAGCCCGTTGGGAACCCCAAGAGGAAGGTATGACGAGTGCAGCAGCAAGTTTTCCCTCAATTAAGAAACCAAGGTTTATCGAACAGGAGAAGGGAGACGATGACGACTGAAGGTGTTGTGGAACCTGCACACACACAAACAAATACTTTGTTCCCAACTTGCGATGAGGTTGTCAATCTCACCGGTTTGCTTGAAACAAAGGTTATGAGTGTATCGAGTGGAAAACAGTAGTAATGTGCGAGTAAAGTAAACAGTGCGGGAAAAGTAAACAGGTGATAGCAATATGATTAAAATAGGACCGGGGTCCACAGTTCACTAGTGGTGTCTCTCCATAGATAAAATAACATGCTGGGTAAACAAATTACAGTTGGGCAATTGATAGAATAAAGATAACGTGATATGTCAAGAAGATCACTATGAGATTTACTCTAGGCATTACAACAAAATACATAGACCGCCATCCAACTGCATCTATGACTAATAATCCACTCCCGGGGATATCATCCGAACACCCTAGAAGTATTAAGTTGCGAACAACAGATAATTGCATTAAGCAAAGTGTGTAATGTAAACAAAGCATATGCCCTTGAGCATATGAATGTTGTTTTCTCCCTAGTAGCAACAACACATCTACCACCTTAGAGGTTTCTGTCACTCCCCCAGGTGAAATAGAGACATGAACCCACTATCGAGCATAAATACCCCCTCTTGGAGTCACTAGCAACTACTCGGCCAAGATAGCTACTAACAACGGAGAGCATGCAAGATCATAAACAACATAGAGATAACAAAAGATATAATTCAGTACAGCAACTTAATCATAAACACCAATATTCATCGGATCCCAACAAACCAACATCATAGAATTACATAACGGTGATCTCAATCATGTATGGCAGCTCATGAGATCTAAACATGAAGCACATAGTGGAGAAGACAACCATCTAGCTACTGCTATGGACCCATAGTCCAAGGTAGACTACTCACTCATCGCTCCAGAGGCAAGCATGGCGATGAAGAAGACCTCCGGTGGCGATTCCCCTCTCCGGCAGGGTGCCGGGAAGAGCTTCTGGACCCTCCTGATCTTCGGGTCGACGGCGGCGGCGGATCGCGATGTATTCTGGAAAACAGATCGGGTCCTTAGGTTTTTCTCGTCGGGGGGTCTTTATAGGTGAAGGGGCGATGTCAGAGGAGGGACCAGGCCCCCTCACACAGGGGTGGCGCGGCCAGGGGCCTGG
Organism: Dactylis glomerata; assembly: GCA_007115705.1. Classification (NCBI taxonomy): domain Eukaryota; kingdom Viridiplantae; phylum Streptophyta; class Magnoliopsida; order Poales; family Poaceae; genus Dactylis; species Dactylis glomerata. The sequence goes on from QXEO01000129.1 coordinate 1,158,209, forward strand.
CCGCGCCACCTGTGCGTGTGGGGCCCACGTGGCCCTCCTCCGTCTCTTCTTCGGATGTCTGGAAGCTTCCCCGTGATATAAGTCTTCAGGAACTTGTTTCGTCCAATTCCGAGAATATTTCCTGTGTATCACTTCTGAAACACAAAAACAACAGAAAACAGGAAACTGGCACTGTGGCACTTCGTTAATAGGTTAGTTCCGGAAAATGCATAAAAGTGCCACTAAGTGTAACGAAACAATAGGCAAATAGTGTAAAAACAAGCATGGAGCATCAAAAATTATAGATACGTTTGAGACATATCAAGATGACACTACACAAGTGGTGAATGGGCAAAGACTCAAACATTATATTGCTGGAGATTCTTATAATGAAGATGTTGATGTAATTGAAACAGTTTCTCCGGAAGAATTCATCCAAGACAATTTGCAGGAACCTTCAGAGTTCGTTTTCGAATAGGTAATAGTTCTAGTCAGAAAAGGTTCGCGAAAAACTTTTCCATTAATATTTTTGATGTTTTTATTAAATATGAAAAATCACGAGACGAAAACGGGCAGGAGACGGAGTCCGGTGGCTCCTCACCACTAGGGGGCATGGGCCCACCCCAGGCCGCGCCACCCTGTGGTGAGTCCACCTCGGATCTCGTTTCTGTCTCGGTTTCCTCCTGTGATTTCCTCTCGATGTATATTTTTTTCCTATATAAGCCCCCGAAGTCCCCGAGGTCTGTATATCGTGTTCTCGTCGTGTTTTTGTTTTGAGCTGTTTCTTTCAGGAGTTGATCTTAGTTTTGAGAGCACCATGGCTTCCTCGAGCGACAACAAGGAGAAGACACCTCCAGAAGATGACCACCAAGACCTTCAGCCGAAGGAAGAAGTTGAAGGCGAGGCCGAGGAAGAAGAGATGGAAGAAGATCAAAGTTCACGGCCGAGCACCATGATCGCAAGCATTGGGGTGGTGACAAGTTCAAGAAGAGTGCACGTATAAGAACCGGAGGGGGTGTGCCGCGTCACACCTTAGCTCCACAGACATCTCCGTCAGGCAACAACCCTTTCCATACTCTAATACATGAACATCAGTTTCAAAAGGTGCCTAGATAACGATTGCCCTCTGGTTGGGATATAGATCATTCTAACAGTACAGGGAAAGAAAGTTCCAAGAGTGAAGAAGGATGGGGAAATAACTCCAAGAGCTGGGACTCTCTGGCTGACAGGTTCATGAACCGTATTAAGCACAATTCAGAGATGATTCGTAACCTCAGTCACAAGATCGATGACTTGAAAGATTTGATTGAGAAGCTCATTAAGGACTTACCACCACCGCCAAAGGAGTAATTCGTCATCGGTATAGGCATCCCCTTGGCTTGTTCCAAGCTTGGGGGAGTGCCGCGGTATCACATCATCACCTTTTACTCATTTACTTTTCAAGTAGAGTCGTATCATGAATAGAGAAGTTATCTTATAGAATAGTTTGCAGTGTGGAAGTATTCTCCTTAGTTGGTTATCTATGTATCCCTTGGTGTGAGTTGCGGTAATGAAATATTAATGAGAAGTTTTAGCATTTACTTTCCGCACACTTTATTTTAGTTTGCAATCTCTCTTATACGATTAGTCTTGTTGATTAGTATTGGTATCACTTTGGGAGCATGAGTAAATTTAGTTGGTTTTGGCAAACTTAGCTTGGTCAGTAGCAACATTACCTTGAGGTTTGAGTAGAAAAGAAGAAAGAAGTGTTTGTAGTTACATTACTTCAGCCTTCCTTCATGTTTGGCTTATAAGCATTATTATTCTCAAAGTTAAAATCGTTGTACCTTCGAGGAAGTTTGTGTAACGCCCCAAAACCGGCACCTTGCAGATGATAGCGAGCACGCCATAATCTACATGATGTCGCTTTGGAAACGCACCACCAAGCGACTCATGCATGTGCAACATGCACGCGATGCGGGTGGAATCAAGGTAGCAACAGTTACACAAGTTCACGATGGAACCCACAAAAGAATATAATATAACCGCAAAGACTCCTCGAGTCAAGAATCCAAATATACATACAAAGATCCAAATCATACATAAAGCAAAATAGTATCCGAGTACGGACAAGAATACAAATGGGCCTAAGAGGCCTGAAGATAAACGATGGCGTCCAAACCCTGCCCAGGCCAAGCCGGAAGGGTAACCTTGCTAACGTCGGCGCTCCCATACCTGTCAAAATCGTCGGGCCAATGGTTGCCAAACAAGGAGGGAGAAAGAGAAAAAGGAAAAAAAAACGAGGGTGAGTACCGAGGCACGTACTCGCGAGACTGGAATTCAGCTGTGCTCGCCTACAGGCTATATGGTGGACTTAGCGGCACAAAAGCACTAAACTACAGAGACACACTACAACTTTCGTCTAAGTAGAATCAGATAAGAGAGCGCATAAAAGTAAACAACTAGAACTAACACCAAACATAACTCCGCCGATGAATCACCTCCTCGTGACCAAACGAAGAAGCAAGTATCAAAGGCACTCACACGGTTACCAAGTTTTATTGCAGGTTTATTGTTGTAGTTGTGCTAGCTTACTACACAAGTTTATTAGTATTGAAATAGCAGGTGCAAGTTGTTCTATGATCGAGTAGTACAGCTCCAAGTCGTCCATAACCGCGGACACGGCTTTTCGAAAAGATTTAACCCTGCAGGGGTGCCCAAATGTACCCAAACGCACGATCACCCCTTAGTGCCAAGCTAATTAGCACACGTCCGACGGTGTGCCGGCAGGAGGTCACGACTCGCACTCTCCTTCACTACAAACAAGTCCAGGAAGCCACCTAACCAAGTTTAACCCGTATCGAGAGTCCGGTCGATTCTCTGAGACGGACCTAGTTGTTTGCGACCACGGTTAAGATGGATCAGAGCCCACTAGGGGATGACCACTTAACAATACGTACCGCACCTATACGGACGTGTAGAACAAGGGGTTACAAGGCACACACGGCTTCCCCCAAAGTAAATCGGACCATAAGATACAAGCTGCACGCCCGACAAGAAACAAATAGAAACACATTGAACTAGTTGTGGCCACTGGACAAGTCTGTAGATTCCGGCAGTGATCGAGGGAAGGCCCGTAAACGTACCCACGCTTGGTTAGAGCGCTCAGTCTCAGAACAGTTCATGCGATCTCGGGGTCCTAGGGGACACAAGTGAGCCGTCGGAAAACTGGCAAAAATGACTCACCGATGCCTCTGCTTAATTCAATTTTAAGTATTAACATTAAAGTAAGCCATGAGTATCTCCAACAACATGTATCCATAAAGTAGAGCATGTGATAACTTTCCCAACCCAATAAGATAAAACAACTCCAACAACCTGAAGATGCCTACGACTCGCAAGGGCAACTCGAACAACAAGCACACGGGTAATAGGATATATGGAAGCTTCTATGGCTTTGCTTTGGATAAACAGGTGGATAGGACACGTGACTCGAACAAAGCATCGCGACACAAGGCTAGAATATAGAGCTAGCGAGAGCAAAAATGTTAAATGGGTAGAGAGAAAAGGGCTCGCCTGAAAAGATTGTCGAAGAACACCCGGAGAACTTGTCGTTGCTCACATCACCATGAAGCGTCCTATCCGAGAGGAAGCAAAGTGCTACAACAAACAGCGGATGCAACACTTACTACTACGGGAAAAGTATCGGCATGATCATGTGAAGCATGCATGCATGACATGGCAATTATGATGCAATGCAACTTATCAAAATTAAGCGGAATCGAAATTCCGACACACACATATATGGTTCAAGTTATTTTACTACACGACATTTTAAATGTTGATTAGCATGGCAAACACAAGATATGGGTGAGCTACACAATATTAAATGAAGCGGGAAAGCATTATAAGCATTTCCGAATACTTCATATGTTATTAATAGGTGTGATGCAATTTATCACGTCACTACATGATGAAAGATGCAAACAGGTATATGGATGGCATATTCAGATGCTATGCATTTTTCTGATAAACTTTCATATAAAACACTTTGTATTTTGAGTTATGCATCAAAAGATATAATTCATGCAAAATTTAAATATTTGCAGAAATTTTCAGAAAAGAAAACAAAAACTGGGCTGGTTTAAACTGCGCTGGACCTGATCCAGAAGGGCGACGGATAGATGGAGGACGCCTGCTGGCGTTGGGCTGCGCCGGAAGTAAACTGGGCTAAGGCCCATCTGTGCACCGGGTCTGAATAAAAAAGATGGGGAATTAATTCAGCAGCCCCTGGGATTTGAACCCCGGATCTCGGTTGCTGACGCAAAGGAACCAACCAGTCAAGTTACAGATCGAACCTGATGTCTAACAGGTACTCGCATTTTTAACCACGCAAGAAGCAGGCTTGGCTTGACAAGAAGTTTCAGAAGCCTACTGAACTGATGCGCGCTTGAGCGGACTAAACTGCCGACGAAATCTAGCGGAGGCGGGCTCCAGGGAAGCAGATGAAGGACGCGCTTGACGCTGGGCTTTAGCACGAACCAAAAGGAGCAAATTTGGAGCAGTGGAGCACCGGAGAGCTGCTGTCATGGAGGACCTGCGAGGAACGGCGGGGGTCAACGCCAGCAGAACAACTGAGCGGGGGAGGGAGACCATGGAGAGATGGAGGAGGCTCGAAATCTCACCGGGAAGATGATGGCATGCTCGGCTTGTTGGCATCCGCTCCGGAACGGCCGCGCGACGGTAAATTGGAGGCGGTGACGAGCTTCGGTTGTTGGGGAAGAAGGGGAGCGAGAGGGAGCGATCTGGAGATGAGAGAGGGCGGCGGCAGGGATGGAATGGAGAGGGGACTAGGGTTTCTGGGGTGCCCTCGGGTTGGAGATAAGGAGGAGGAAGCGCACTCGAGCTGCGTGGGCGCAGGCGGGCAACGTGAGCTGAGCGCTCACGCTCTACTCGTGAGGAGAAAGACGACAAGAAAATAAAGGAGGCACGGAGGAGGTCAAGTGGACCTGCAGAACTGCTTTCTTCTTTTCTTCCTTCTTTTTCTCTATTTCTTCTCTTCTTTTCTTGCAGCGCACTTTAAGGGAAGAACTAGAGGGGAGGTTTGAGATGATTTGCAAACAGATTTCAAGACAGATTTTCAAAGATTTTGAAAGCTGCACTTTTGTCTCAAGTCAATTTTACAAAGATTTGCAAATATTGTAGTTTTAGTTGAAAATATTTCGGAAAAGAAAGTGGGAGGGTTTACGTTAAACCGTACGAGCAAAAATAAAATAAAAAAAATAGAAATAATAGATTTTATTGCAAATTATTTTAAGTTCAACAAAAATATGCAAAGGTTATAGATGCATGATGATGCACACGTCACGATGACGCGAAAAAGAAAATAACAAACAATTCTAATAGGGGTAATTTTCTGGGTCGTTACAGTTTGCATGATTGTTCCTATTATATGTATGTTTGTTTGTTTCATGCAACTCTTATGCTTGCTACCCAGCCTTGCTAGCCAAAAACCTGTACTGAGAGGGAATACTTCTCGTGCATCCAATTCCCAAAAGCCAAGTCACTTCCAAAGAGTCCACTATAAATTCCTATGCATGGTATTTTAAGCCATTCCAAGTAAATTTTCATGTGCTACCTTTCAAAAACCTTCAAATACTTCTCATTTTGTGCCACTATTTTTAGCTCATGAGGACGTAGTGGATGGGTTTGTTATCTTCCATACTAAATTAAGTACCCCTCGACTAGGCAGCTTCATCTGCTCATCATTAATTTTGCAAGGGAGCTGGTCAGACCATTATAATCTCAAAAAGAAAAAAGAGCACTCTTCCATGGTATGTGAAAGTTGGTTGGCACCCGATGGAATCGGTTAGCCATGGTTTGAGAAAGGAAAAGGTGGGGAGGAGTGCTAAGCTATAAAAGAGCACCAATGTGCCCAATTAATCAAACATCTCGGAACCGCTCTCACTTGTTTAGTATGGAAGATATCAAGAACTCCGTTGCTAGTTGTTGACAAAAGCAACCACCTCTCAAAACAATTTTTACCTCTGTTTTACAAATGAAAAGCTCTAGCACATGTTTAATCCCTGCTTCCCTCTGCGAAGGGCCTGTCTTTTACTTTCGTGTTGAGTCAACCTATTCCCCTCTATCTCAAGTAAGCATTTGAGTTGTTATGTTTCACTCATCCATATGTTGATCCGTTTAATCATGTTTATTAACTTCTTTTGCTAGTACAATGCTTTTGTCTGAAGGAATACATCTTTGAAAGCTTTCTATGAATGCAAAAAGTTTTTTTCGTTGAGCATATGGTTTTTGCTATATTAGCTCTGTTTTAAAAGGCTCCATTCAAAAGCTAGTATAGTTTGTTCATTGTTCTCTGACCAAGAACTAAGATTTGCCACCACCAATTATAGTTTACCTTGTGCATCCTTATTTGTGATTCCCTTTTACTAATTGCAAGTCTTTATCATATAAAGGGAAGTTGTTGTCTATTATACCTTGTGCCTTAGTGAATGTGATGCTTCTTGTCCGTATTTTGATTATCGACACTTCACTCCATAAACCTGTGGTCATGTTTACCGAGTTTAGTTTTCGCTTGGGGACAAGCGAGGTCTAAGCTTGGGGAGGGGGGGTTGATACGTCCATTTTGCATCACTATTTTGTATCATAATTTACTGTTATTCATTGATATATTTCACATTTAGAGATGATACTTATGTTATTTCCTCTGTTTTTACATGTTTGATGATCATTGGAGGAATTGCTGCCGGAGTCAGGATTCTGCTAGAAAAAGGACCGTCAAGGCACCATATTTCGAAGATCAGGAAAATTCCAGAAAAATACCAGAAAATTATATTTTATCAGAAGACTGAAGTAGCCAAAAGGAGGAGGCGAGAGGGGCCACAGGGCAGCCTCACCACCAGGGGGCGCGGCCCAGCCCCTGGCCGCGCCCACCTGTGGTGAGAGCCCCCTGGCCCACTTCTGCCATCGCCCCCCTTCACGTATTTCATTGTCCCCGAAAACCTAAGTCAAGGGGGGGGCTCAGAGATAGACACCGCTGTCTCTGCGGGGCGGAAAACACCAGAGAGAGAAAAGCTCTCCGGCAGGCAGAAATCTGCCGGAGAAATTCCTTCCCGGAGAGGGGAGATCGCCGCCATCGTCATCACCATCGCACTGGACTTCATCGGGATCATCATCATCATCTCCATCACCAGCACCTTCATCTCCACCATCACCACGCCATCCCGCTGTAACATCTTGAGTTGGATCTTGTTAAATTCTTAGGGGAAACTTTCCCGGTGTTGATTACTCTTGTGGTTGATGCTATTGAGTGGAACCGTTGAATTAAGGTTTATGTTCAGATTGTTATTTACCATTATTTCACCTCTGATCATGATCCATATGATGTCCTGTGAGTAGTTCGTTTAGTTCTTGAGGACATGGGAGAAGTCAAGATGTTAGTAGTGGATTATTGTTAAGTAATATTTAGTGGTTTGATATTTATTTGTTGTGGTGCTATTTCACTAGTGGTGTCATGTGAACGTCGACTACATGATACTTCACCATTTATGGGCCTAGTGAGATGCATTGTGTATTTGGCTACCAATTGTGGGGTTGCTGGAGTGACAGAAACCTAAACCTCCGTTGGGAAACCATTGCACCAGGGAGCATAGGATCTTAGAGTTTAAGGCTGTGGTTAGATTTATCTTAATTACTTTCTTGTATTTGCAGATGCTTGCAAGGGGTATAATCAAAAGTATATATTTATCCTAGTAAGGGTAGTGCGCTAGCACAGGTTCACCCCCATAACACTTATCAAACCAATAAAGATTATTTAGCGGCATGAAGCGAAAGCTCTTGACAGAAACTCCCGTGTGTCATCGAGAACGTTTGGTCATCATAAGTTATACAACCGGCTTGTCCTTTGCTAAAGAAAGGATTGAGCCACTCGCAACAACTATTGTTATTGTCTTTTATTTACTCACACTTTATTTATTTGCATTACCAAATAACCCTGAAAACCGGTTTGCTAGCATTTACAGTGAATCCTTGATCAAAACCACTAGTCAACACCTTCTGCTCCTCGTTGGGTTCGACACTCTTATTTATCGAAAGTACTATGATACACCCCCTATACTTGTGGGTCATTGTTGCTTGATGCGTGGTGAATGACCAGCCCGTTGGGAACCCCAAGAGGAAGGTGTGATGAATATAGCAGCAGGTTTTCCCCCAGTTAAGAAACCAAGGTATGTCGATCAGGAGAAGAGCAGATAATACGACTGTAGGTGATGCTTGCTAGTTTGCGACAGCTTCGGACAATTTATATATGGCGCCTCGTCCAAGCTTTGCTTGCTAGCTGCAACGCGGAACCTGCACACAACACAACCAAGTACTTTGCTCCCAACTTGCGATGAGGTTGTCAATCTCACCGGTTTGCTTGAAACAAAGGTTATGAGCGTATCGAGTGGAAAACAGTAGAAGTATGCGAGTAAAGTAAACAGTGCGAGTAAAGTAAACAGGTGATAGCAATATGATGGAAATAGGACCGGGGTCCACAGTTCACTAGTGGTGTCTCTCCATAAGATAAATAACACATGCTGGGTAAACAAATTACAGTTGGGCAATTGATAGAATAAAGATAAACGTGATATGTCAAGAAGATCACTATGCGATTTACTCTGGGCATTACAACAAAATACATAGACCGCCATCCAACTGCATCTATGACTAATAATCCACTTGTGGCGAATCAATCCGAGAACTCCACAAGTATTAAGTTGCGAACAACAGATAATTGCATTAAGCAAAGTGTGTAATGTAAACAAAGCATATGCCCTCGAGCATATGAATGTTGTTTTCTCCCTAGTAGCAACAGCACATCTACAACCTTAGAGGTTTCTGTCACTCCCCCAGATTAAATAGAGGCATAAACCCACTATCGAGCATAAATACCCCCTCTTGGAGTCACTAGCAACTACTCGGCCAAGATAGCTACTAACAACGGAGAGCATGCAAGATCATAAACAAAATAGAGATAACAAAAGATATATTTCAGTATAGCAACTCAATCATAACACCAATATTCATCGGATCCCAACAAACCAAACATGTAGAATTACATAACGGTGATCTCAATCATGTAGGGCAGCTCATGAGATCTAAACATGAAGCACATGGTGGAGGAGACAACCATCTAGCTACTGCTATGGACCCATAGTCTAAGGTAAACTACTCACTCATCGCTCCGGAGGCAAGCATGGCGATGAAGAAGATCTCCGGTGGTGATTCCCCTCTCCGGCAGGGTGCCGGGAAGAGCTTCTGGACCCTCCCGATCTTCGGGTCGACGACGGCGGCGGATCGCGATGTGTTCTGGAAAATTGATCGGGTCCTTAGGTTTTTTTCCATCGGGGGGTCTTTATAGGCGAAGGGGCATCGTCAGAAGTGGACCGAGGTGGTCTCACACGTAGGGGGTGCGGCCAGGGCCTGGGCCGCGCCGCCCTGATGTGTGGCCACCTCGTGGCCCCACTCCGTCTCCTCTTTGGATCTCTGGAAGCTTCCGGGAAAAATAAGACTTCAAGAACTTGTTTCGTCCAATTCTGAGAATATTTCCTATGTATCACTTCTGAAACACAAAAACAGCAGAAAACAGGGAACTGACACTGTGGCGACTTGTTAGTAGGTTAGTTCCGGAAAATGCATAAAAGTGCCACGAAGTGTAACGAAACAGTAGGCAAATGGTGTAAAAACAAGTATGGAGCATCAAAAATTATAGATACGTTGGAGACGTATCAGTCATCATTATACAACAACAAAACTATAATCGTTAAGCTATATGTAACAATCCTACACACAACCTTAGTCCAAGTAGCATATAACCATTATCTTCCATGCAGTGTTGCCAATGTCTTTGAAAATTGGCTTCACGGCATTGATAATAGGTTTAGAACGCTTATTAGGGTGGGAGCGTTTGCCGTGATTTGGTCGCTATGGCTATGTAGAAATGATAAAGTGTTTAACGATAAAATCTCGTCTCTTTTGCAGGTCATCTACCGGTGTACAGGTACACTCTGTTTATGGTCGTTTCTTCAGCGGGTGGAGCACCACAGCCTGTTTACGGAGGTTTGTGCACGGTTAGAGATTTCGGCGAGGGATACTTTTTTCCAACATAGGAGGCAGCATAATCTAAGGATCGAGCCTCCACCTTCTTAGACGCTATTGCAGTTGATCATTATGATATGTAATTCGCTTTATTTTTTTGGTTATAAACTTCTGGTACAGCTGTGTGCATCCTAGATATGCAGAGGCTGGGTGTAATACTTAAACCTTTTAAGTAATAAAGCGTCCTTTATCAGGAAAAAAATAGACAATCTTAATTTCTCTTCTCATTTTTTTCCTCCACGTCACCAAAATCGCATATAACTGTCCCTTACAGACAACCGAGTCTACCAATGTATATGCCTTAAAGAAACATATTTGCACAAATCTTTAAAAGCAAAACGACACAAGCCAACTGTTTGGGGATTAGCCCTGCCACGACTAGAGGAAATATTAAACTGGCCAAGTGCTTAGCGCTAGCTACGACCAACTTGTGTTCAAAGCACCGGAGGCGCGGCCGACTAGTGCTGAAATACCTATTTATAAAATTAAAACAAAATTCATAGCCCTGATGTGTTAAATTCATAGACCAAATTAGAATAGTACTAATCGCATACAAATTTCCTCTTTTACATCTCAGTTATATTTAAAAAAATGATGAAAGAAAAGGCAGGGAAGTGCAGATGCATTTCATAGGAGAAGAGACATGTTACATAAAAAATATACTACAAACAACATGGTATTGGATACAAAAGGAGTAAAATATAACTACCCATGGTCCTCATGTGCCTAAATTTGGACTAATACACTCCACTATGATGTCCGCTGGCTGAGCGGGCGTGACACATAACCCGCACACGCCACCACTAGCTTATGTGAATAAACTTGAGGATAGTTTCAACCAACAGCAATACAACAAAACATAAATACAAGCACAGTGCACAAGTGATATAAGGATTTACGTGGAAAACCTTCTCAACGTGAGGAGGAAAAAACCACGGGTGTGGACCAACCGGTCCACGAGAGCTTAACTATGAGCAACCTAGGTACAGATTCTTCTCTAGAACCTATAGATATACAACGCACTTCTCCTTGTTGCCCACCGACAACAAACAACAACAATCACCACAAGAGATAAGATACAACAAAGCAGAGATACCACAGTTTATGTCCTCTTCCGCAATCAGCAAACTGCTCTTAAACCGCATAACCAAACAGCACGAAACTTGGTAGATGAATAGACATATGTGTTCCCAACATATTGACCAAAAATCAGCTCAATCGGACACTGTTTGCCTACCTAAATTGTTCGTCTCCAAAAACTGCTTTGTGCTGAAACTACGACAGTCCGAACTAACAAAACTGTTCTCAAATCTGAACCTCCACTGACCTAAATCCTAAAATGTGTAACCGTATCGAAGTACTCAAACTAAGGAACAATATCACCAAGTTTGAAGTCAATCCAAGCACATTTGAGCCTTCAACCACCAGCTTGAAGACAGACAGATCTTATAAATATAGACAGAAATCACGTATTCTTCTTCTTTCCCTATTTCTCACTTGGTTGTGGTGTTGTAGTGTGTTATCTCACCCTCTCATAGCAGTGGCCACGTTCTTGGCTTGCTTGCTCGTCTCACATAGCTACCTAGGGTGGCTAGGGTTTTCTCTGTTATACCTCTCAAAGAGGCACCTCAGCCATTAGATGCAAACCTCGGTCAACGGTTCATATGTTTTGGACTTCTGGGCTGGTGTTGGGCTGCCAACACACCTCCATGTGGAGGGACGTGACCCAACACTAAAAAACCAAGATGCATGTCTAAATGATCAAGCTAACAAGTTGAATTTTAGTGAAAGCGATATCATCGAACACGCATTGGCACTGTTCATTCTAGATGTGCCAATGTAAGGCATTAGAGGGATCTCACATGAAAGAGGATGAGAAACCAGATGAGTTGTGATGAGAACGAGCCGAACGAGAGACTGGGTAGGCTAGGTGCGAGGAGCATTTCAGGTGGGGTTCTGAAATCTGTTCATACACGATACCCTCTCCTCCCGAGACGTCAGTCTTAACGACTCACACACACGCTTACAACGGCCGGGTTCCACACGGTGCATAAACGAGGGTCACTTCACACTCGAATCCTTGCCAGCTAGGCCACCCGGGATGTGCAGTCCTTTGCTTGTGCCCGTAGACGGCTCAAGCCCATGGGCCGGTGGCTGGACCATCGCGTTCATGAGCGACGTAGGTGTTGACAGGGGCGGAGCTAGCTATATGGCATGGTTTGGCAGCCGCCATACCTAAAATTTTGTGCAAATACTAGGTATATATATGCTACAGTTCATGGTCTGTGAATTCCCTGCAGCTACTAGCTGCCATCGATCGCTGAGGAGTCAGAAATAAAAGAATCTGTATGCGGTACGTAGTCAGTCCCGTGTCGGGCCTGGCAAGTGTTGGGCCTGATCGCTCTGATAGGTGTCAATACTCAGAAAACAATCGCACGATCCAGGGGACTGGCACGATCTCTTCCCGAGTCCTGATTGCTGCCGACGCCCGACGAAAACCCTTGCCTTGCGATCGTGCGACGGGCGGAGCGCCGAACCAGAGGCGGCAGACCGGCAGTGCGGCAGGGTAAGCGCGCAGGTGTAGCACAGCAGCAGCAATTTGAGCCGCAGCCACCGGCCGACGAGACGAGGCCCCGACCGACGCGACCGTCAAGTCCGCGAGGGCGACTGGGAAATTAGGGATATGGCGCCGAAGAAATTGGTGATGCAAGGTATTCGATTTTGGAACTAAAATTGCAAATTGGATTCTAAAACAAATCATGTTATTGACTGAAATAAGCTACAGTAGTTATCTCAATGATTAATAGATTCGTTGTCTATTTACTGACTTGCTATTGTCTCCCAATTTTTTGTACAGATATAAAAAGCCTTTTTGCCAAAGCAAGTGGATGTGGATCTACTAGCTCTAACCCAATGCCACATCCTAACATTGTTGCTGAACAAGAAGAAGAAGAAGAGCCCCAAGACCGAGAGGATGTGCAGATTGATGTTCCAGTGCGTGTGCAAGAGGTAGAGAATGAAGAGGAAAATCATGTTCATGATCTGGTAGCTGGTCAAGGGGAAGAGGATGTCATTGAAGAGTGGAACTCAGATCACATTGAGCCCGACCCAGGGCTTCGTATTCCAATTGACAATTTTCATCCCAATATCAGAGATGAAATTAGATTGGCTTATGTGGCAAAGGGTCCAACTCGACCAGTTGGTCATGATTATCCTCGAGATCATTTTCAGAGGACCTTTTGTGAAGCATGGTATACCAAATATAGTTGGTTGGAATACAGTGTGGGGAAGAATGCAGCGTATTGCTTCTATTGCTTTCTTTTCAGACAAGATCCGGTGGATGAGAAGTTTGGTCACACTACCTTCACCAAAGATGGGTTTACTACTTGGAAGAATGCATATAAAGCATTCCCTCTTCATGTTGGCGGCGCAAATAGCATACACAATCAAGCAAGGACAGCATATGAGGATTTCAAAAATCATCGCTCAAGTGTGAAACATAAGGTTACAACCTATACAAAAGAATCACTAGTCAAGTATGAGACCCGTTTAGACACATCTTTGGGCATTGTAAGCTTTCTTGCATTGCAAGGTGAACCATTCCGTGGACATGATGAATCTTCCCTTTCCTTAAATAAGGGTAATTTTCTAGAGATGCTTGATTGGTATAAAGAAAGGAGGGTGGAAGTGAGGATTGCATTTGATGAGCTATGTCCTCAAAATGCCCAGATGATTTCTCCAACAATTCAAAAAGCACTTGCAAAATGTTGTGCGGATGCGGTCTCTAAAGCAATAAAGCAAGAGATGGGAGATGGCCTCTTTTCTGTTCTTATTGATGAATCTCGTGACATTTCAATTAAAGAACAAATGGCTGTTGTTGTGAGGTATGCCATTGTCTAGTCTGTTATTTACTTTATCTTCTTGTTGTAAATTACCATTGTTATTTTTAACTAATTGTACTATTTTTCTATTTTGTACAGGTATGTACACAAGGGGGAGGTCATTGAAAGATTTTTGTGTATCAAGCATGTCACAGAAACAACAGCAGAGGCATTGAAGAAAGCATTGTGTGAGGTGTTTGGTAAGCATGGGCTACTTATTGCAAATTTACGAGGGCAAGGGTATGATGGGGCTTCTAATATGAGAGGAGAATTCAATGGTGTTCAAAAATTGGTCCGTGATGAGAACCCATATGCTTTCTATATGCATTGCTTTGCTCACCGGTTGCAGTTAGTAGTTGTTGCTGTCTCAAAATGTTGTTCATCTTTTGAGGATTTCTTCGAATATGTGTCACTGATTGTGAACAGTACTAGTGCATCTTGCAAGAGGAAAGATATATTGCTGGACAAGCAGCGTTGTATTCTCTTGGCTAAGTTGGAGAGTGGAGATATTTTCTCAGGAAGAGGCAAAAATCAGGAAACATCATTGGCCAGACCAGGAGATACAAGATGGGGATCTCATTACACAACTTTAGCTCGTATTGAATCAATGTGGGAGGCAGTCATAGAAGTTCTTAGTATTGTGCACAAGGATGAGCGTAATCCATCCAGGGCAGGAGGTTTGGTGCATACAATGGAGTCTTTTACTTTTGTGTTCATCATGAAATTGATGTTACAAATCCTTCGCATAACAAATGAATTGTCACTTCTATTGCAAAAGAAGGATCAAAATATTGTTCAAGCCATGTCTTTGGTTACCGATGTGAGATCTTGCTTGATGAACTTCAGGAACACTGGCTGGGAACCACTATTGGAAGAAGTCAAATCCTTTTGCAATGCAAATGATATTCCAGTGCCAAACATGGATGAAGCTGTACCAAGATTTGGCCAATCAAGAAAAGGTGGGAGAAACAATATCACTCAAGATCATTTTTTTCGTGTTGATATCTTCTATGCAGCTATAGATGCTATCACCACAGAGTTGGATCATCGCTTTAATGATGCAACTTCTGAATTGTTGTGTGGCTTGGCTTGTCTTGATCCAAGAAACTCCTTTTCTAAATTTAATGTGGACAGAATTGCTAAGCTTACAGAAATCTACGATGCGGATTTCTCCTCTGATGATCGTAAGAGTATAAAAGTTGATCTCGAGTTATTCATTACCCATATGAAAAGACATGATGAATTTAGAGTTTGTTATGATCTTGCAAGCCTTGCCAAAAAGATGTTTGACCTTGAAAGGCATATCATGTTTCCTTTGGTTTATCGCCTTATTGAGTTGGCGCTGCTACTACCAGTGGCGACGGCATCTGTTGAAAGGGCATTCTCAGCCATGAAGATTATCAAGACCGAGCTGCGCAACAAGATGTCTGATGGTTGGCTTAATGACTTGATGGTTTGCTACATCGAGCGTCGGATATTCAAAGGACTTGATCTTGCAGAAATAAAAAAGGATTTTCAATCACAAGGTAGAAGAATGCCATTGCCGCCCCGCAAGTGAATGTTCATTATGGGTATGTATTTTATATTCAGCAAATAACATGCCTTTGTCCCCTAATATGATAGTGCTATTTATTAATTCATGTTTATTCTATTGTTTCTCTGTTTTTGCAGATCATACGTTTGTTCAACTAGTTAAAATTGCTGGTCAGTTATTTATGTAATTTTATTCAGTAAGATATTTTCAGCACCATACTTTATTTGAGCATTACGATATTATATTGTACCGGTTGAACCTAAATTATATTTATATACTATAGCCTTGTATTCTCTCCTTTATCGACTCCGCCACACCTTAAATTTATTCCTGCCTCCGCCACTGGGTGTTGACCGACTCTGTGACAACCAAACGGTGTATTCTAAATCCTTCTACTAGACGTGACTCCACTTCTCCAAGATCTCGGACTCCGCCGTCGAAAGGTATACATGGTCTACATTAACGTCGATGTATCTATGTGTTCTCTACTTCTCGTGAGATGGGAACTTGCGCCGCGATCACTAGCTACAAAGGTGAATGCTTAACTGCATGCAGCGAGCTAAATTAGCTGAGGCATTGGCTCTCCATACTGCGTGGTTCTTTGTTTATTCTATTTCGGAATTTTTACTCCGGATTGCATACCATATTTCCCTTATATTAAAACAAAAAAGAAAACGCCAGGCCAGGCAGCAAAGCAAGCACACCGACGTGGCATTTCCCCGTCCCACGCCTATCACGCGCAGCGCGCTTCCGGCGTGGGTCGCAATCAAAGCGCGATACAATACGCTGACCGAAAGCGATCTGGTTCCTTGGATTCAGGTTTGAGTTTGACCCGAGCAAAAGATGCCTGGATCTGCCGAGCTCCGCGACGCAATTTGGCCAGGAATCAGCGAGTAGAATATGCCGAGCTTGTCAGCCTGAGCCTGATCCTCCTCCAATGAGAATCACATGGTATCGTTGCTCACGTGCTTTGTGTCAGCTTCACGCTAATCGCACTGGGTCTGGGTGCCTTGAAGCAGGGAAAGTGTGCGCCCAAAAACTGGATCCCCAAGGAAGAACTGCCTGCTTTGCTTACTCGATGTACGAAATCGTACGTTAATCCGTTACTGAGTGCATCTGCATCCGGAGCTTTGGCCTTTGGGGCTCTGTTGAGGCGAATTCGCGGTGCCAAATGTGAGACGAGCAGAGCTCAACTTAAGAACAAAAACCGCCGGTGTTCACGTCTGGTTGCCGGTTGGGCTCTCTGCCTGTCACATCGCAGCCTCCTAGTATATAACGCGACCCTGACGCTGGGCTCTTTGCACACAAGGCCAGAATCCTGCCTGAATTACTGGTAGTCTGTTGAGTCTCTTGGCGGTCGTGGCAAGGAAGGAAACCAGGTGGCTCGCGCGCTGCTCTGAATCTGATCCACCTCGCCGCCGCCTCCTCCTCCTCCTCCAGGTAATCTCGTCTCACCTCCAATTCTTCTTCCGATCCACCTCGCCTATCCAATTGGGGTCCCGTGCCAGGGGCTCTCGAGCTGATCTGTCCCCCCGCAGGCCGCAGATCGATTCCGCGTGTGGGCGAGCGTGATTTGATTTGTTTCCGGTGTGTGCTCAGCAGGGATCAGGGGAGGGAGAAGAGAGGCGCGTCCGTCACCATGAAGGCGCTCATCCTCGTCGGAGGCTTCGGGACTCGCCTCCGGCCTCTCACGCTCAGCTTCCCCAAGCCCCTTGTGGATTTCGCCAACAAGCCCATGATTCTGCACCAGGTAAACGACTAAACGGCCTTGCTGCTAAGATTTTGAGAGTGCGAAGCTGAAATCAGTAAAGCTGTGCACGAATTAATAGCATTGATGTTGGACATTACACTGCATTGCTTTGTTGGTTTGAACTTCAGAACCCTGCAGTACTTATGTGCATCCTGCGGAGTAACCATTTGACGTTAGTAGAATTTCCGTGTGTTGTCAGTGAAGGGAGCTAAGAAACTCCTTAGCCCTGCGATTGTTACTTCCCTTGCTAGCTGCCTCTTTGGTTGGAAAATTCTGCATCGGATCATGTTTTCCTGGGAAAAACATTTGCATCTCAAGTATATATGGTAGCACTGACAAACTGATTTTTTTTGTCCGAGGAAAGAACCTTTTTTCATACAAACTTAATAATCTGTGCAGATTGAAGCTCTGAAAGAAGTTGGTGTGACAGAAGTTGTTTTAGCCATCAACTACCGCCCAGAGGTAAAAGAAGAAGAAGAGATAATTCATCTTTAACCGTTGTCTCACGTAATTACACGTTGGCAATCTAACCCTGTGCTATGTATCTTTCAGGTCATGATTAACTTCTTGAAGGATTTTGAGGATAAGCTTGGCATCACAATCACCTGCTCCCAGGAGACCGAACCCTTGGGAACTGCTGGCCCTCTTGCCCTAGCAAGGGACAAGCTTCTGGATGGATCTGGCGAGCCATTCTTTGTCCTCAACAGTGATGTCATAAGTGAATACCCATTCGCTGAGCTCATACAGTTTCACAAGAGCCATGGTGGTGAGGCAACAATTATGGTCACCAAGGTAGACTCCTTTCTTTGTCCACTTTCTTGTGCAATCAACTCATACATCCAAACTGACTTCCTTTTCAATATATATATAGGTGGATGAACCATCGAAATATGGTGTTGTAGTTATGGAGGATACGACTGGAGTGGTTGAAAGATTTGTAGAGAAGCCAAAAATATTCGTAGGCAACAAGATCAATGCAGGAATCTACTTGTTAAATCCCTCAGTCTTGGACCGCATTGAACTGAAGCCTACATCAATTGAGAAAGAGGTCTTCCCTCGTATTGCAGCTGATCAAAAGCTCTATGCCATGGTCCTTCCAGGTTTTTGGATGGATATTGGTCAGCCAAGGGATTACATTACTGGCTTGCGTCTTTATCTTGATTCACTTAGGAAGAGATCAGCTGACAGGCTGGCCGCTGGAACACATGTCGTCGGGAACGTCTTGGTGCACGAGAGTGCCAAAATTGGAGAGGGTTGTCTGATTGGTCCTGATGTTGCTATTGGACCTGGATGTGTTGTGGAGGATGGTGTGAGGCTCTCCCGGTGCACGGTGATGCGTGGTGCGCGTATTAAGAAGCATGCTTGCATCTCAAACAGCATTATTGGATGGCACTCGACCGTTGGACAATGGGCACGCATAGAAAATATCACTATCCTTGGAGAGGATGTACATGTAGGTGATGAGGTCTACAGCAATGGTGGTGTTGTTCTCCCACACAAAGAGATTAAGTCAAGCATCCTGAAGCCTGAGATCGTCATGTGAGCTCACCATTTTAGTGATGGTACACATGTTTTTTTATGAATGAGGTTGTCTGGCGTCTTTGTTCTAGTGCATACTGTAAACAGCTTGATATGCGGTAGTGTTGGGACTTGTTAAATTATTGACCATGTATGTGCATTAGTCATGCCCAGTATTGTCCGGTTGAGAGTTCAGTACGACATTATGATCCATGAACGATTGGCAATTTGGGAACATTTAAGCTTCCAGCTTTAAGCCAGCTCTGAGGCCATGTTGGCCTGTTTATTTATTTTTCTTAGTTTACAGGAATTGTAATGGAAATGACATAGGGAGAATAAATAAGAATTGTGTTTTCAAACTCAAATTTAACTGCGTTCGTATGAATCCCCTGATTGAGACAATGTGTCATGAGCTGTTATCTTGCGCCCAGAAGATCAGATTTCTTTTAAAGAAAAACGCGTATCACATGCTAAATCTTTTTTCCTGGAGAATTTGTGGGATATTGTTTAATTCGGCTGCAGACAAATCAGGTGTACTGTAGGTACAGCAATTGTTGTGTTATCATGAGATCTGGACAAGTATGGAGCGTCAGTTAGCTCATCCTGCTGTGCTGGTGTGTTGAGTACTTGGTGAGTTTACCTGTCAATTTTTCTATGCCCAATGGTTGCATTGTGGATCTCATGTTTTTCTGCATGCATTTCAATCAACAAATCAAACTGGGATACTTCTGCAATAGCAGTCACAAAGATGAGAACCGTCCCAGGCAATGCTACTTGTACTTCCACGAGCCTCTTGTAACTGGAGAAATTTTGTGGATGGGACTGCTCATATATTATTTTCGTACAAATACTTAAATGATTAGGCTTGGCCAGGAGAATGTGAATGTGAACGCTGACTGTATAAATTCTATCTGTTAAATTTTGTGGATGGGACTGCTCATATTATTTTGTACAAATACAGAAATGATTAGGCTTGGCCAGGAGAACGTGAATGTGAACGCTGACTGTATAAATTCTATCTGACTGTATAAATTCTATCTGACTGTATAAATTCTATCTGACTGTATAAATTCTAGATGTTAAATTTTGTGGATGGGACTGCTCATATTATTTTCGTACAAATACAGAAATGATTAGGCTTGGCCACGAGAATGTGAATGTGAACGCTGACTGTATAAACTCTAACTGTTTCTTTCTTTTTGTTTGGGAAATGGAAGATGCATATGACCATATGTGCTACAACTACCAGGATGTGGTTTGAGATCATGCCAACTAGAGAGAACTGAAATTGGATCGCTTTCGGTTGCAAGTCGTTGTCCTGGTATTCTTCAGATAAGACATCGGTATGCCTTTCACATTAAGTTACCCAAAGACTTTTGCTGTTTTGTAATGGTGCCTAACAGTAGATCGATACTTTTGTCTCTTCCGGTCGTGTTGCATGCTCGCATACTGTGAAGTCGCCCATCTCTATTCCTGTGAAATGACACAGCAGAATATCCGAATATGGAACTTCATATATATACTGTTATCCAGTGCCGTATTTACTTTTGCCAACAATCCAGTTTGTCATATTCACATGTTGTAATAGGCAATGAGTTGGAGAGTTAAAGCCACGGAGATAATCAACAGCAAGGCTACATATTAGGAACCAAGTTATATTTTACCTTTACACCGAAGCGTGACAAAGATTTTCTTATTCAAATTTTGAAGCTTGAAGCAAGGCATATATTTGAGCACTGCAAGCACAATTTCCCTACCCATGTTCCATTCAATTAATTCCTGAAGAGATAAGGGTTCATGGAACTTTGCCACCGTTGCACATCTCTGAAATTGCAGTCTTTTTCTATATAGTCTGCTTCGAAAATCAGTTGCTATACAACGGGACGGGATCAAACAACACTAGGCACACACTGAGCTTCATGCAATATTCAAGATGCGAGGAGCCAAAACATTACAAGGGCAGATGTAGCGCTAAGCGCCCAAGAAAGGAAGGCAAAAGCTGTGGCGAGCTCAAATGCCCCACAGGGGAGGTGCGGGTCCCTGCTGCAGAAGAATGCATCCCTATCGAAAAGAACAACAACCCCTCCTGCTGAGCATGAAGCAGCGAACGACAGGATTGACGTTACCTGCATCATAAGGAATGATTGCCTCAGTACTTCAAAAGAAACATTTCAGAGCTCATACCAGAGGCATAACATGTTTTCATAGACATGAGTCCAAAATCAAATTAATCCGAACTAATGACTGTAACTACATGGGCATATTTTCAGACTATATGGTTCTGATTCCAGGGTACTAATGGAACTCATGAAAATGAAGTGCAGCCCATACATAAACTTCACTCACCTGTCTTCGTTTTCCAGGTCTCAAATTGGTTTTACAATGGATGTGACTTGAAAGTACATATATTAGCTGAAACTAGGAAAACAAAATTCAATTTACCAACATATGTAGTGTTAGCTGCGACTGAGATGGACTGTAGCTGTAAGTTTACTAGACTACAATACTCCAACACAAGTTGCCTTGTATGTTGTCTTAAGATAATATGCGGTTACAAATAACCTAAATAATCCTTAACTGTTTCTCAATACTGCAGGAGTATGGGTGGTCACAGCATAAGTTATATATATAAATAAACCTGACATAAAAATTCTACAAACCTAAAAGGTTTGCTGTTTGGCTTTCATATTGCAGTGATTTATGTAGAACGAAAAGAAGGCAATAAATATAGGGTGCAAAATTACTATAAATAGTCAAGGAATTACCCAATCGCCAACAACAAATAAGCTCACTAGAACAGCACTGTGGAGATCCTTCTTCAGTCTCAAAGCATAGCCATCAAGACAGGCAAGTCCCAAGCTCCAGAGTGCTTGTAGTCCCATTGACGCGATCAAGTAGCTGAAATTTGACAGATGATACTAAATTGTTTACCAATTCACAATCAAGTTATGATCATTAAGCTAAAACTGAGAATTAAGATAAAAACATTTATTACACAAATGGAGACAACCATGTAGCTTTATGAATGCTACAATCCCAAATCCAAAAGGTTGATGAATTCCTATATGAGCACAGGAAGTTGCATTGACAGATGTTTCATAAGCACATGCATACACAATGCTGCCCCTGTCAAATGTCCTTGAACAAAATGTATGCACCAATCCAACACCAATACTCACCTTAGTATAGATGAATGCACTCATCAATAAGAGGCTGTCTGGTATGGCAGAACAAATTACTAGTAATTCTAGTGTACTACCTCTATGGCTTGTCATACATAAGAGACAAGCAGTTTGGAACTTTTGGGTTAAAAGAGTGGCTGGAGAAGGTTCAAGTAATCGATGTTCATAACTGAGGGATATACACATTTAGCTCTCTCTTAATGCATAAGTTGAACATGTGGCCTGAATTACGAATCCGTTCTGCTAATTCTCTCATGCTGTGTTTGGATGCAATGAATTGGACCTGGAATTGGGTATTCGGAATTCGGGTACCGAATTCACCTGTTTGGTTGGTCAAAGAATTCGGGCCTGGAAACGAACCTGAATTCCAAGCCCACCCCGCCGCGCGTGTCTGTCTGCGGTAGCGAATACAGAGCTCGGGACCTCCGTATTGCCTTGGAATCGAGCGAACCGTTTCATCCCTGAAAACAGTTCGTCCCTCTGTACCTCCAAGCGCCCTCTTCATCACCCTATCCCCACGAGGCCACGACCATGGGCGGCGCCGCGGGGCATCTCCACCCTCCGTCGCATGCGCCGCCGCTTCATTGTGTGGCCATGCTGTTCGCGCCGACCCGGACTGCGGCCATTGTGATGCCGCACCAGATGGGGCCGGCGCCACCCCAGTTCGTGCTGTTCCATGCCGCGCTGCCGCTGCTGCAGCCGCGGCCGGTGCCCATGGTTGTGGCACTGCGCTCCCCATCTGTGCACGTCGACCTACCGATAGAATTCTCTACAATCAAGTACCATCTGGATCGGCGACCTCAAGTACTGGATGGGGACAACTCGATCTGACCTCAATTTCTTTTTGGATGGGGACTAGGTTCATCCCCGGCGGACAATAACCTGCTATTTTGGCCAGTGAATTTGTTCATGTGCTAGTATCAGCGACAACTCGATCTGATCGATTCTTGTCTACGATTGATATAGCCACATCTTGTTACTACGAGGCAAGAGCAGAGGTAGCAGTATATGATACTACTTGCATGTACTGAGTCTGTATTGAAATGATATGGTCAGCAAATAAAATTGGTATTCTGGGCTGCTGGCTGGCTGGCCATATGGCAATACATATGTATTTTTGTGTGGAAATATATGTATATACTCTAATGTACGCATGCTGTTCATACTTGTACAAGTTTATATATTGTCAAAAATCCACAAATCATTCAATTTCGTGGTTTTTACATCCAAACAGGAATTGGAATCGGGTACCACCTTTTGATTTCAATAGCAAGTTCCAAACACATACAAATAACAGAACTGAATTTGTAGTCATTTCCTTTCCATTTTGGATTTGGAATTTCCAAACCAATTCAATTCTAGACCCAATTCAGTGCATCCAAACGCAGCGTCAAGGTATTGGGCAAATTGGTCACTCTAGACTGAAGTTGGTTTCTGAGTTAATACTACCAAACACTAGATAACGGGGTGAACTGCTGATTAGACATATATTCTACCCACAAGATGATGCTATTTAAGTGTTTGTCTTCCAGATATTGTTGATTATGATATAATTGATTGGCACCATGAATCAGATTTTCTCTGTTCGCTGGCGACCAAATGGTGAATTGTAATACAGGACTGCAACTGAGGGAGGACGAAAAAAATCTGGATGGATATCTGCAATGCTGATGTTCCACGAAGTATCGGAGTTTTGATTGGGATCTTGCTGCAGAAGCTCTTGTTGTCGAGCAAAGTCGCTGGCAACAAACTCTGCAACTAAACCGACTTGTCAAATTTGTGGCCAAGAGAGTGAGGATGGCTTTCATGTGGTAGTGTGTTGCACTAAATCATGAGCTCCACGATTGACTTTGTGGTTGGTTTGGGATCCCCTTGATGAGAATTTTTTTAACTGTGCATACCCTGATGGTCACTCCGTCTTCTCCATTCAGTTGATAAGAGCATGAAGCAACTGCTCTTATTCTTCGAGAGCCTGGTAATTGTCAAAGCTGAAATGACATTGTGTTGGGCAAGGGCTATGCACTGATTGCTTGATATGTTCATCCTCTATCTGGTATCGCCAAGGAAGCCGTGTACATGATCTGATAGGTACAGGGGAAATTGCAATAATGGCTGTTGAGGGGCCTAATTGAAGTCAGGACACTTCTGATACACCTTTGATCTGGGAACCTCGACTGTTGGTTGGGTCAAAATGAATGTAGATGTAGGGACATTCGTGCTGTCAGCCCAGAGGTATATTCAGAATTGTGCAAGTGTTCTGGAAACATATATTGAGGCGTGCTTGGAAGAACTTCGGCTAACGGCTCAATGGAACGATCAGCCGGCAATTGTTGAAACTGGCTGCCTTGCACTACCTCACTTCTGAGTTCTGAGCAGGATAGACATTACGCGGAGAATTCTGAAGGACGTCCCTCCTCTCAATTTTGTAAGGGGGTGGGTATTCAGATCCTATAAATTTGTGGAGCTGACATATATAGCAGATGTACACCAAGATTATTGATTCTATTGCTTTCTAACCTGTAGCCACAGTCACCAGATCGGTTCTGATGCTGATCAGGCAATGGGTACTCAGAATTTCAGATCCTATAACTTTGGGCGTTTCCATGTGTAACAGATGTACTTCCAGAGAGACCCTAATTGCCGAGCATTTCCCATCCCCCAAGTACAACGAACCAACCAGGCAATGCAAAAAACACTCTATATCCTACTCAAATACCCTCAAAGCCACACTTACTAGCAACTACGACAATCAGCAGTCGCACTACCTAGAGACGCGTTTACTGATAGCGGCTACCCGTAATTGGAGACAGATAGGACGCAAATCCGGGGCGATTGGGGGAGGGAGGGAGGAGGCCGTTACCAGAAGGCGGTGTAGCTGGCGAAGCCGACCGCGGAGGCCATGACGCAGACGGACGCGGCGGCGAAGAGGAACTGGCCCAGCCGCAGCGACAGGCCGCTCCACGTCCCGGGCCCCCCGGCCATCTCCCTCATCTGGCCGCCGCCCGCTCAGATGCTGCCGGCCCGGCGATAGGCGGCCATGCGGGCGGAGGATTAGAGGAGGTCTCGGTCGGTGAGCCGGCGTGCGCGGAAGTGCGGCGGAAAGGTGGTGGCGGCTCTGCGGACTGGGTTGGGGGGGGGTTTTCCTTTCTTTTTTGCCAAAAGGAGGGAGAAAGCCGGAGAGGGGAGAGGAGATCAGGAGGCCTTTCGGTTGGATTTGGAGAAATGTGGCGCGTGGTGGTGGTGACTGGTGACGCCGCCTCCCTGCCGTGCCGCGGCGGCGACGGAAGCTGGTGCGCCGCCGTGCCGTGACCGTTGACGCCCGGTGCAGGGCTGCGGTGCGATTTTGGCAAGTCGAGCGGTGGGGGATCTGGGGCTTTGGTTCACGGCGCCGTCGGGCCGGACGCGGTTGCTTGCGTTGATGGCTTATCACGTGACGAAAATTCTGGGGCGACCGATAATGTGACTTTTTCTCCTTGTACCGGCCTCCATGGGTCGCGTAGGAAAAGCCTTGCCTAACCACGAAAGCTCGAGAAAATCGGATCTGAGACAAATTAGCCAGTGTCCGTTACACTTAGGCCAAATGCAGCTTCCACAATCGCGGATAGTCGTGGTCTCGTGGATCGTAGGTGGCGAAAAAGTAAGAAGAAGCTTCTGTTTGGAAATAATTGGTACTATGTGCTGTTGCGGTTCGTGCTAGACAACTTCATATTAAATCAAAAACTTGTCGCAGAAGTGCTGATGAGACACTTTTTTTAATAGAACCCTGGCATTAAAAAGAATATTGAACGGTACAACACATCTCAACAAAAATGAAAATTACAACGAAATTCTTTAGATGCTCTTCGTCTTCAACCTCCAGACCATGTCAATGGCGCGCCATCGCTGCCGCTTCTCCCTGAGTCGGCCTGACATTGTTTATTGCGGACGGGAAGTCGCCGAACGGGTCAAGAAGACCACATCCGTCCCGGAGACGAAGATGAAGGAATAACTGTCGATGAAGCTCCATGACGATCCGAAGATTCCCCCAAGCCATAAGAAGACCTCAAGAACCACACCACTCCCACAAGCTTCTCAATGTCGCTATCGAGATGGGGCTAAAACTGGGGAGACTTTATTGGAGAAGACATCGTCGCCACCACCTGAGCGCCGCCCCACCAAACTGAAACCCTAAAACCAGGGGACGGAGCCCTCCCGCCAACGGGGACCGAGATCCACCCGCCTCCATGGCCTAAAGGCCATAGAAGTGAGGCAGATCGCCCGCGGCGTCTACGGGAGGCAAAGAAACCCTAGTCGCCTCATGAGCGTCTCTTAGGGGCGAAGGGGTATGTGACGCTATTTTGGTTACGAAGATTCAAAAATGGCCCCTAATTCCGCTATTAAAAACAACAGAAAAAAGTTTTGTCTGCACCTCCCATGAGGAGGGAAACACACTAGAAAAACCAAAGAAGAAAGACAATGAAAAAACGAACGCACCCCTTCCCCCCCCTCCCCCCTCCCCCGCGGGTAGAACCATACCGCAGGGTGGAAAACCCCACAAAGAGAAAGAAAGGCTTGCCATAACAGCTTCCAACAGTCTACCAACGTTTACATCACACCTGAAACTCACACACCAAAACTTCACAACAAATAAACTAGGTATTAAGCGAAAATATTACAAACATGTTGCCTAGGAGAGCTTCATAAGAGGGGTTTCATATGAGTTCAAGCATCATCATCAGATTCCTCCAAATCCTTAATATGGAGTCTAGCATTAGTTGATGCCCTCCTATGTGCCTCCAACAATCGTAGATTGCAAAGGAGCAGAGATGACTCCTAAAGTTGACGAGGTGGCTACGGGTGGCCCTCTTTTCTCCCTCCAGTGCTCTCGCCCAACTCAACCTTGAGAGTCGTTGCCTTGTTGTTGGCTCCCCTCTTCCGCTCCTTTGGTGGCCTCGCTGGCTGAAGCAGCTAGAAGAGAGGGAGGCTGGACCCTATACATATGGTAATTTAGGTTTTGTAGAGTTGTCCCATCTGTCGTTTGCTATCATGCCGTCGGGGAGAGTACTGTTAGAGGCGGCGAGTGTCCTCTGGTGATGGGCGGAGGTCTGGTGGTTGGCTACGAAGCTTCGTAGGATGGAGGCAAAGGTGGATGATGACTAGATATCTGCCTCCCTGATACGTCTCAAACGTATCTATAATTTTTGATGTTCCATGCTTGTTTATGCGCCATTTGCTTTGTGTTTTGTTACACTTCGTGACATTTTTATGTATTTTCCGGAACTAACCTATTAACGAGATGCCACAGTGCTAGTTCCCTGTTTGCTGCTATTTTTATGTTTCAGAAAATTACACAGGAAATATTCTCGGAATTGGACGAAACAAAAGCTGAAGTTCCTATTTTTTCCGACACGAGACGGAGTCCAAAGCAGAGACAGAGGGGGGGCAGATGGCAGCCACACCATAGGGTGGCACGGGCCACCCCCTGGCCGCGCCAACAGGTGGTGTGAACCTGATGGTGTGTAGGTATAGCCTGTTGGGAACCCCAAGAGGAAGGTATGATGAGCATAGTAGCAAGTCTTCCCTCAGTTGTGAAACCAAGATTTATCGAACCAATAGGAGAAAGCCAAACTTCAGAAGGTGATGCTTGCTAGCTTCGCGACACTCCGGACAATGGCGCCAGAAAACTTGTTGTTGTGTCTTCACCCAACAACAACGTGAAACCTGCACACAACACAACCAAAAACTTTGCTCCCAATTTACGATGAGGTTGTCAATCTCACCGGTTTGCTGTAAACAAAGGATTGAGCGTATCGAGTGGTAATAGGATAATAGTATGCAAGAAAGTAAACAGAGCGAGTAAAAGTAAAACGGTAAAGCTATGTAAAGGAAATTGGACTGGGATCCACAGTTCACTAGTGGCGTCTCTCCATAAGATAAATAATAACATGCTGGGTAAACAAATTATAGTTGGGCAATTGATAGAGCAAAGATAACGTACATATGTCATGAGGATCACTATGAGATTCACTCTGGGCATTACGACAAAATACATAGACCGTAATCCAACTGCATCTATGACTAAAAATCCACTCGCGGGGAATCATCTGAGGACCCCTTGAGTATTAAGTTGCGAACAACAGATAATTGCATTAAGCAAAGTGC
The DNA here is from genome assembly GCA_007115705.1 of Dactylis glomerata. Classification (NCBI taxonomy): domain Eukaryota; kingdom Viridiplantae; phylum Streptophyta; class Magnoliopsida; order Poales; family Poaceae; genus Dactylis; species Dactylis glomerata. Next base: position 1,186,331 of record QXEO01000129.1, read on the forward strand.
GTAATATAAACAAAGCAAATGTCCTTGGACACAAGAATATTGTTTTCTCCCTAGTAGCAACAGCACATCTACAACCTTAGAGGTATCTGTCACTCCCCTAGATTAAATAGAGGCATGAACCCAACTATCGAGCATAAATACTCCCTCTTAGAGTTACTAGCATCTACTCGGCCAAGATAGCTCACTACTAGAAATTAGACCTCTAACGACGAGCCAATCAAAATATTTGGTCGTTGTTAGTATGATAGGCCAGTCCCACGTCCCCGCGCGATCTTTTAACGACAAACGATCGGCTGGTCGTTAAATTCTCCTTGCTGATGGTCGTTGTTGATTAATTGAAGATTACTCCTTTTAGCGAGTAATTAGCGATACCTATTAGGTATACAAGACTTATATACCCTAGTACTTACGTCTAGTAGCACACTTTGGCGGCGCAACCCCATCTCTCATCTTCTTCTTCAGGATCGTTTCTTCAAGCGATTAAGCGACACAGGCCGGCAGCAGATGGCGGCGTGTTCTCTGACTTTGATAATCCAGGCTCCCGACCTCGGTTGTTATCAATTCAATCAATCTGGTCTCGATCTTCTATGGGGCGTGGATCCAATCTTGCAGATCTTAGGGGCGGGGCATTTTTTATTTTCTTTTGAGGAAGAGCCGGCGCAGCATCTTAGATACTTGCAGGTGAGCAGAAGCACAAGTGCACAACCGATGCATACTTCCGTATTCAGATGAGATTTGCCCAGTTTATCTTTTTTTGCTTGCACTGGTTTTAACTTTTTACTGGTGTCTTATGAGTTTTGAAGAATGACGGACAAATCGATCCAAGATATTTATTTTTATCTGATCCCGTGCCTCAATACCTGTGATTTTGTCCGTTGATTACAAAAGAATATGTAAGTACCACAACCTTGATGTGTACATATACTATTCATTCAGTACAAAGATCGAACACTTGGTGATTTCGGGGTTTGTATTTCACATTGCATTTTTCTAGATCGATAAGTATTCAGTATGACATTAATTCCAATGCGTGTCTTTGTTTTCTGTCATTGTCCTTTTCATGTTGAGGGCCAGCGAACTGATTAGATCTTTGCCAGGATTTCAGCTCGACGTACATAAGGTAAAACCAGGTTGGCATGTATATTTATAGGTGAGTTCCTTCTCATTCCTCATTAAATAATAATTATTTGTTCTAATTTTGCACTTCATATTGCCTTTTTTCCATAGACCGTGGCAAATCATTTGATCCAGCAGCCTTCGTTGCATCCTAGGCCGTGGCCACACCAAAGTATAGAAAGCAGAGCGAGAGGATGACGTTCCATTGCTAGCACTGTCCACCTCTTCGAGGTAATGCCACAATATAACTACCAATATCTCTCTTTGTGTCGTTCTGTTCAAATTGTGAACATCACTGCTTATCAGATATACTCTGATGGATTGATCGATTTATCACCAGACCCTTTGTATGTTCATGTAGTTAACTTGTGTTGACAGAAACTATTGAGGAAGACGACAGGAGGTTACAACTTGTAAGAGCTTGCCGCACTACTTTTTCTTGTCTGTTATATGATCTCTTATATTGTCTCAATTAGATTTATATCTACCTGACTTAGAAATAATTCATGCTTTTGTAGGACTCCTGGTCCAACATATATAGTAGAACAGTGATGACTGAAGAGGATGGCACTCAAACACAAACAATGATGATCCTAAGAAGAAGCATAGTTTATAGTTTTTTCGAACATCCTTTAGATCGGTAGCCTGCAATGGTTATGTGTACAGTTTTGTTCATTTTTACTCGTGATATTTTTTAGTTTTGAAATTGTATCCAAGGCTCATGTTCAGTCTGTGTATTTGATCAATAAAATGTGCCTACGATCCACTGATTCTTTAATTCCTAGTGTTGCTAAATTATTCTTATCATTAAATTGGTAGTTGTAGTTATCAGTACCGGTCAATGAAGATTGTTACCTTCACAAAAAGAACGTTTATTCATAATATAAAATTATGCTCCTGCAGTGTTCAAAAAAATATTTTAACGATGACAACAGTGGTCGTTAATAAGAAATTGTGGTCGTTGTTTCTTCACAATTAACGACTACACATCATTCTGTCGTTAGAAAAATAACGACGGCCAAAACTACATGGTCGTTATTACTTTTAACGACGGAGCCTATAACGACAACTAACGACCACTCAATTGTGGTCGTTAAAGACTTTTAGCGACCACATTTGGATTTTTAACGACCACATATACCGTCGTTAAAAACGATTTCTCTAGTAGTGGCTACTAGCAACGGAAAGCATGCAAGATCATAAACATCATAGAGATAACATAAGATATATAATTCAGCACATTAACTTAACATAGTACCAATACTCATCGGATCCCAACAAACACAACATGTATGATTACATAAAGATGATCCTGATCATGTAGGGCAGCTCACAAGATCTAAACATGAAGCACATGGTGGAGGAGACAACCATCTAGCTACTGCTATGGACCCATAGTCCAAGGTAGACTACTCACACATCACTCCGGAGGCGACCATGGTGGTGGAGAAGGCCTCCGGCAGGGTGCCGGGAAGAGCTCCTGGATTCTCCCGATCTCGTGACGGCGGCGGCTTGCAGTATGTTTCATGGAAAATAGATCCGTCCTTTAGGTTTTTCCCGTCGAGGGGACTTTATAGGCGAAGGGGCAGCGTCAGAAGTGGGGCCAGGTGGTCTCACCATAGGTGGGCGCGGCCAGGGGCTGGGCCGTGCCCCCTGGTGGTGAGGCTGGCCCCTGGCCCCCCTCCGTCTTATCTTCGGTCTTCGCGAAGCTTTGGTAAAAAATAGAAGGTTCGGCTTTTGTTTCGTCCAATTCCGAGAATATTTCCTATGTAACTTTTCTGAAACACAAAAATAGCAGAATACAGGGAACTGGCACTATGGCATCTTGTTAATAGGTTAGTTCCGGAAAATGCATAAAAACGCCACGAAGTGTAACAAAACTCAAAGCAAATGGTGTATAAACAAGCATGGAGCATCAAAAATTATAGATACGTTTGAGACGTATCAGGACCCCTGGTCCACCCCCTGACATCGCCCTTCCGCCTATATATTCTCCTCGACGAGAAAACCCTAAAGGCCCGAACTCTTTTCCAGAAAACATACTGCAAGCCACCGCCATCGTCGATGCGAGATCGGGAGGGTCCAAAAGCTCTTCCTGGCACCCTGCGAGAGAGGGGAATCACCATCGGAGGCTTTCTTCATCACCATGCCTGCCTTCGGAGTGATGTGTGAGTAGTCCACCTTGGACTATGGGTCCATAGCAGTAGCTAGATGGATGTCTTCTCCTCCTTGTGCTTCATGTTTAGATCTTGTGAGCTGCCTATCATGATCAAGATCATCGTTATGTAATTCTACATGTTGTGTTTGTTGGAATCTGATGAATATTGAGTACTATGTTAAGTTGATTTGTGATTTATCATCTCTATGTTGTTTATGATCTTGCATGCTCTCGTTTGCTAGTAGATATCTTGGCCGAGTAGATGCTAGTGACTCCAAGAGGGAGTATTTATGCTCGATAGTGGGTTCATGCCTCTAGTAACTTGGGGGAGTGACAACAACCTCTAAAGTTGTAGATGTGCTGTTGCTACTAGGGAGAAAACAACAATCTTGTGTCCAAGGACATTTGTATTATTTACTTTACACACTTTGCTTAAGGCGATAATCTGTTGCTTGCAACTTAATACCCAATGGTTGTTCGGATGATATCCGGTGGGTGGATTATTAGTCATAGATGCAGTTGGATTACGGTCTATGTATTATGTTGTAATGCCCAAGTGAGTCTCATAGTGATCCTCATGATATGTACATGCATTGTTTGCATTCTTTATTTTGTCAATTGCCCAACTGTAATTTGTTTACCCAACATGTTATTTATCTTTATGGAGAGACGCCTCTAGTGAACTGTGGACCTCAGTCCATTCTTTTACATTCATATTACCGTTTACTTTTACAAGCATTATTTACTTTCTCACAAAAAATATCTTTTACCACACGATATGTTTAATCTTTTGTTTACAGCAAACCGGTGAGATTGACAACCTCACTGCAAGTTGGGGCAAAGTATTTTGGTTGTGTTGTGTGCAGGTTCCATGTTGCTGCTGGTGCAAAGCTACGCCCCAGATAAGGCGACATATATAAATTGTCTGGAGCCGTCGCCAAGCCAGCTAGCATCAACCTTCGGAAGTTGGTTCTTTCTCCTACTGGTTCGATTAAACCTTGGTTTCATACTGAGAGAAACTGTAGTGCCCTACCTTTTGCTAAAGGCAGAACTCCTGTGATAATGTGCCATTCCCTGGATCAATAGATAGCACCACAGTACAAAATATAGTAATCATTGCAATAGCATCATATATTACAACAGAAATCCAGATACGTTGGTCTTCAACCTTAAGAGTACATGATATGTCTCAAACGTATCTATAGTTTTTGATGCTCCATGCTTGTTTTACACCATTTGCTTCATGATTTGTTTACACTTCGTGGCGTTTTTATGCGATTTCCGGAACTAACCTATTGACAAGATGCCACAGTGCCAGTTCCCTGTTTTCTGCTGTTTTTGTGTTTCAGAAAAGCTACAGAGGAAATATTCTCAGAATTGGATGAAACAAAAGCCGAAACTCCTATTTTTCCCGGACAAAGGACGAGGACCGAAAGAGAGCCGGAGGGGGGCCAGAGGGCAGGCTCACCATGGGGTGGCGCCCCCTGGCCCGCGTGGCCCTATGGTGAGGTCGCCCTGGTCCACTTCTGATGCTGCCTCTTCGCCTATATAAAGCCTCGAGACGGAAAACCCTAAATTGATCGGTGTTTTTTGAGAAGAAGTCCTGCAGCTCCGCCGCTGCCACCGATGAATTTCGGGGGACAGAAGTCTATATTCCGGCACCCTGCCGGGACGGGGAAGTGCCCCCGGAGCCATCTCCATCGACGCCATCGCCTCCTCCGCCGTCTCCATCGACTTCACCGCCATCTCCACCAACGTTGTTGTCTCCTATGATGAGGAGGGAGTAGTTCTCCCCCAGGGCTAAGGGCTCTACCGGTAGCTATGTGGTTCACCTCTCTCTCCCATGATGTGATCTTTATATGATCGTGAGCTTTGTATCTAGTTGAATTGATAGATGCTATTATTCAGATATTATGCTACTCCCATGCTTTATTATTGTAATCTCCGGAGACACCTTGTATCATGATGTGAAGGTGACAGTGTGCGCATTGTGTGTGTCTCTTTTGGCTAGTGTCTCTATGAATTGTTGGTGTTTGTTGGAACCATCTAGTGCGTTCATGGTGATAGTGTGGGACAATCTAGTTTGGGGAAATACGAACTTTGAGGAGTGCTTCGTAGCCCTACGCATGATTAGTGTTCGTTATTCATTGGAGAATAGTTTAGAGTGGCATATTGAAGTTAGTATCTGAAAGGATCTTAAGGGCGACTAGAGGGGGGTGAATAGGTGCTACACAAATTTTTTATCTTTTTCAATTTTAAGTCTTGAGACAATGCAAATTCACTAGATATGCGACTAGATGAATTTCCTAATAGTGACAAGCAAGCAAGTAGGCGAGTAAGCAAGTATGCAAGATACAAACAAGATGCAAGTAAGGGTAAGAAGTAATCGAAAAGCAGAGACTGGAGACACAAGGATGTATTCCCATAGTTCCTTCCTTTTGAAGGGAAGTACGTCTACGTTGGAGAGGTGTGGCGACACGGAGTCCACCAACGCCACAAAGGCTCACCTTGTTCTCCGGTGAGCAAGCCACGGAGGCTAGCTCGTTTCCACTAAGCGGTGGTGTTAGGGGGCACCGACCGAAACCCTTACACGGAGGTTGGGGCACAACTCCACAACTCAATTGGAGGCTCCCAACAAGAAACCACAAAGCTTTTACATGGAGGAAGCTTTGAGGTGACCTCTCTTGCCTAAGGCAAGTTCCACGGAGGAGGAGTGAAGCAAACACAAATCACTTTGGTAGGATTGTAGATCTAGGGCTCCTCTCCCAATCTACCAAATCTTGAGGGATTTGGTTGGCTAGGGAAGGAGATCTACGGAGTTGAAGCTCTGCATTAATAGAGAAGAGAGAGTGTGGACGAGGTATCTCAGATCTGAGGTAGGGGACGACTATTTATAGGCCAGCTCGAAATCTGTCCGTTGGAGGTGACTTACCCCAGAAATTCCGGCCCCCCGGAAATTTTCATTCTGAAAATTTCAGCCAGAAATTCCGGCCCTTTACAAAAGGTTGCACCACAGCTTGAAAGAAAGGACTTAGCGGAAATTCGCAGGGCCAAAAATTCTAGAATTTCCGGCCCCCAAAAATTATGGTTTCTCGGAATTTCCGGCCCCTTCCCGAAAGCTGCACCACAGCCTTTTGTAAAGGACTTAGCCAAATTTTCGAGGGCCGGAAATTATGGAATTTTCGGCCCCCAGAAATTTTGCCAAACTAGAATTTCCGGCCCCTTTACGGAACGTTGCACCAAACCATTTTGTAAAGGACTTAGCCGAATTTCGAAGGGCCGGAGTCCAGGGGCAGAAATTTCGGCCCTAGGGGCGGAATTTCCGGCCCTGAAAGCAAATTTTCGGCCTTCTAAAAGACACTCCTCTGGATGATTTTGAGCCTTTCTACAGTAGTCCCCTTTCCCACTTCTCTTCATCATCAGTCTTGTGCAATACCTGGAGAAACCCTGCAATGCTTAGCACAAGATTAATTTCCTTGTGTTGTAATCAAACACCCAAAAACTGAAAGCAAGGACCATGTCCTTTCAATCTCCCCCTTTTTGGTGTTTGATGACAATACAAGGATTTGCAATATAGAGCATATACGAGTGCTCCCCCTAGACATGTGCAAGGTAGAAACAAGATATCAAGAAACAATTTGCACACACTAGGAGGAGACGATATAATAACGAAGAGCATGAAGTTCACCTAGCCTATTACAATAAGATAGTAGTTCGACCAAAGCTCCACACAAATAAAATTCACGGGAACGAAAAGCAAATAAGACCACGACTAACACCCAACCCGAAGCAAATCCTAAATAGAACTACTTCTCCCCCTTTGGCATCGAGACACCAAAAAGGGAGAAGAGCGATGCTACTCCCCACAAGAAGATCACTCATCAGCGGACCCATCCTCATCATCTTCGGAGACCTCCTCAATGTCATCACCCTGAGCGAGAGCCTCCATCTGAGCCCAATCCACGCCATTGTCGTCTTGCCACTGATCATACAGAATATAGGTAGGTTGTTCAGGAACAGGAGAGAGCTGAGCAGTGGGGTCTTGGATAAGCTGAATCTCACGGAGGAGCGACTGCTGATTGTGAATGATGGCCTTCCTCTCTTCATACGCAGCAAAGTTTTCCTTGTGGATGGCAACATTCATGCACAAGAGAGTGCGTTGCCACCAAGAGAGCTTCTTCTTGCTGCGAGATGAACCAGCTGCTGTTGAAGTCTTGTGCACAGGAGAACTAGGATCATCCATCTCAACATCATCATCATCTTCAGGAACCTGCTTCTTTCCTTTAGCTTGGGCCTCTTTCTTCTTCTTCTCTTCCTTGGGCTTGATCACATTCATGCGCTTGATCTTGTGCTCAGAGTTTCCTTTGGAGAAATCCATGTCCTTGACCTTCTCAAGAATGAGTAGCATGATGTAGGGAGCATAGGGAGGAGTACGCTTGGAGATCATAGCATCATGCATTTCATTGAAGATGTAGTGCATCACATCCAAACTGAAATCTTCATTGGGGTCTTCACTCATATAGCAGCGGTGAGAGAGGTACATGAACTCAACAAGAGCTGAGCGAATAGCATCCTGATTACCTCCAGCAGGTGAAATACTCTCCCTAGACATGCGAAGCAATATGTTGTAGAGAGGGAGCAGACCCACAATGGTACCAATCTTCCCACTGGAAGAATAAAGAGGAGCCAAATGATTCTTGTCCGGATGAGCTCCATGCTGATGCACACGATGACCAACTGGCACACTGTAACCTTGGAAACCATAGTTCAACAACCTAGCAAACTCATAGAAGTCGAACTGACGCATCTCGTCTCCTGTCATCCACTTGAAAGTGAGGGCCCCATTCTTCTCAAAGGAGAGAGTGCGTAGAACTGCTGAATAATCTTCTCATTATAGTGACACTGAATGTCCATGAGGTGAAACAGACCGAGCCTCTTCATAATCTGCAGAGCATCACCAAAGTACTCAGACTTCTTCCTAAGATGAGTGCAGTCCAACACATGCATGTAGCAAACCCGCTGAGACATAATGTGATAAACCTGCTCATAGATAAGCTGCTGATTCAGACACCAGAATCTGCTGTCCTCAAGTTCTTCATCTCTAGGCTCAGCAAACCAGTCAAGCTGCCTCAACGCACTATACTCCACAGAACTCATGGTCCCAAAGTTGACCTGGGGTGCCCTCGCTTGGCGACGTGCAGCCTTCTTGGCTGCTTTAACCTGTGCAGCCTCTTGAGCAGTCTCCTCTTCAGCTTGGCGAGCTAAGTACTCATCCTCAAAGGTTCCTTCAGAGGCAAACCGAAAATTCCGCTTGCGAGTAGCGGAACAGCCACGCTGGTCACGACGAGGACGAGAGCTAGAGCCACCTGTGAAAGAAATAGGGAGAATAGCAGGGGGTTGAGAACACCCAAGTCAAAAAGATAGCTAGATAGAACATAGAAGGGAACTAGAGGGGTAAAAACACTCTAGAGATGATCCATCTATGTCGTATTAATCTCATCAGAGGGGGCAGAAATTCCGGCCAGAGGGGCGGAAATTCCAGCCAGGGGCGGAAATTCCGGCCCAAAGGACAGAATATCCGCCCCCCCCCGGAATTTCTGGCGCCAAGGGCGGAAATTCCGGCCTGTTGAGAGAACTACGAAATAGATGCAAAAATCTCGGGAAAAAGTAGATCGGCACCAATATAAGTTCAATGCTAGGTTCCCTAGGCAGGATACTACCTCTAGAAACATGCTCCTTTCAAAGGAAAAACAGATCGGCCCAAACGAATCTAGAACTAGGGCAAGAGCACCTAGGAAGAGAGATTTGGGTCAATACCGTCATCCATGGTGAAGACAACGCAGAGGAAGTGACTCCCCACATCGAGGAGAGCATGGGCCGGCAAGATCCAGAGATTCCGGCGGCTAGGGATTTGCCGGAGAGGGGCTTGAGGAGGCGGCGGCGGTTTGGAGAGAGGAGGTCGGGGGTGGAAGAAGATGCCAAGGGGTATCTTCACCCTGACCCCTTGCTTTTATAGGCTAACCGCTGGGGGTGGAAATTCTGGCCCTGGGGCGGAATTTCCGGCCCCCGGAATTTCCGGGGTAAGTGATGGAATTTCTGGGGGGCGGAAATTTAACGTTTCTGCCCAAATTCCCGGGGAAAATTTCCGCCCCATGTACTGGGAAGTGCACCACTTCATGGAAGTACATGGAAGCAAGAAATTTTGCCAAGGAAATAAGGGTTTCCACCCTTTGGAAAAATTCTATCACTTGCACAAGGAAAGTCTGGCCATCTCATCAAGAACCAATGTAAAACAAGAGGTTGACTTGTGTGTTAGAAAGAAGAGTTTGGGAGACGATGGGGCTTAGGATAGAGAAACAAGCATGGAGTGGTTCTTGGCACTTAATGTTGCAAGAAAGAACAAAACGACCTGGTAAAAACCAACATAAGTGCCATCCCATATCAAAGAGCAACAAACAACAAAGGAGGCTCAAAAAGATTTTCAAGGAATTAACTCTTCAAAGGAAGAGGTCGGTGGCCGAAGCCACCATATATGAGTGTTTTGGCATTAGACCGCGAAGATATATCTTGGGTCCATAACCAATACTCATCATTGAAGCTCACATATCACAAAATGATATTAAGAGAATGATTTCATTACTTTCGGCATTATGGGGGGAGGGATAGTCCAATTAATTAGGACCGCACTCCCCCTATATCCATGCCCACATCTAGATTAGATCACGTGCTATCGTATGGGAATGAGTGCTCACTTTCAAGCCACATTGCAAGAATCAATGATATTCAACTCATGCCTCAACTCTCAGAATCTTGCTTCATCACGAGGCTTCGTGAAGATGTCGGCGAGTTGATCATTTGTACCTACATAAAATAGGTTAATATCACCTTGATTGACGTGATCCCGGATGAAGTGATTCCCACACTAAGCATGATATCAAAAGATTCTTTTCACGGCCATCAAATGGCTTTCCTTCGGGGCAGCTTGGTATCATGCACACATTCCCACACTAAGCATGATATCGAGTCTAGATGCGCAAAGATAGAGTAACGAGCCAATCATAGAAAGGTAAAGCTTTTGATCCACCTCTTTACAATTAGGATCGAGATCAAGAGTAACCTTAGTCGGCATGGGGGTTTTGGCTCCCTTAACTCCGGAGTCCATGTTGAATTTCTTGAGCATGTCTTGGATATACTTGGCTTGATTGATGAAGGTCCCACCTCTCAATTGCCGAACTTCAAAGCCAAGAAAGAATTTCAACTCTCCCATCATGGACATCTCAAATTTGTCTGTCATTAGCTTTGCAAATTCATCATTGAAGATTTTGTTAGAAGAGCCAAAGATGATGTCGTCTACATAAATTTGGCATATGAAAGGCTCCCCATTGACCTTCTTAGTAAAAAGAGTTGGATCAATGAGCCCTATTTCAAAACCACAGTCTACTAGTAACTCTTTAAGATGCTCATACCATGCACGTGGGGCTTGTTTAAGGCCATAGAGCGCCTTATCGAGTTTGTAGACATGGTTCGGGAAATGAGGGTCCTCAAAGCCCGGGGGTTGCTTTACATATACTAATTCATGAAGAGGACCATTGAGAAAAGCACTCTTCACATCCATTTGATGCAACTTAAAATTGTGGTGAGAAGCATAAAAAAGGAGGATACAGATTGACTCGAGGTGAGCCACGGGAGCGTAGGTCTCCCCATAGTCAATGCCTTCAACTTGAGAGTATCCTTGAGCAACCAAGCAAGCCTTGTTCCTCACAACGATCCCATTGGCGACTTGTTTGTTCTTGAACACCCACTTAGTTCCGACGACGTTGCGGCAATCCTTGGGCTTCTCCACCAAATACCAAACTTTGTTGCGCTTGAAATTGTTGAGTTCTTCATGCATAGCTTCTACCCAATCCAGGTCTTCAAGTGCCTCAAACACCTTTTGGGGTTCCACACAAGAGACAAAGGCATGATGGGTACTAAAGTTGGCTAATTGTCTCCTTGTAGAAACCCATTTCCTCACACTTCCAATCACACTATCCAAGGTATGACTCCCCTTGCAAAGAGCCTCTTCCACTTTCCTTGCACGGTGAGCTTGAGATTCTTCAAAAGACTCTTGAGAAGCCACTTGGTCATCACCACCATTTTGGTCCTCGCCTTGACCTTCAACTTGAGCTTGATCATCAACATGAGCATGCTCATCATCTTGGGCTTGGCCTTGATCAACCATTGGTGAAGAATCACCACCGTCCACTTGGTCTTGATCTTGGCCTTGCTTGCTTGAGTGAGGGTATTGAGCTTGCCTTTGGTTAGCATCAATCGGACCTTGTGAAGATTGTGGAGCTTGTGAAGATGAAGGCTCCACTTGAGTAGAGCATAGTCCTTCTCCTTCCGCCAAAAGGTGTTCCTCAATGGGTATGAGATGACCCACACCCATTCTTCTTATGGCTTGAGGAGATATTTCATCACCTACATCACAAACACCACTTTGCTCCACACGGGAGCTGTCATTCTCGTCGAATCTCACGTTAGAAACTTCAACAACATGAGCGGACTCTTTGTCAAAGATTCTAAAAGCATGAGATTAGGCGGCATAACCAACAAAGATACCCTCAAGAGCTTTAGAGTCAAACTTGGACAAATTGACACCCTTTCTAAGATAGAAGCACTTACAACCGAATACTCGAAAGTATTTGATGTTACGCTTGTTGCCGGTGAGGATCTCATACGGAGTCTTGTTCAAGCCCTTGCGAAGATATAACCGGTTAGAGGCATGACATGCGATATTGATAGCTTCGGCCCAAAAGTTATACAGAGACTTAAACTCCGCTAACATTGTCCTAGCCATGTCCATCAAGGTTCGGTTCTTCCGCTCGGCTACACCATTTTGTTGCAGAGTGTAGGGAGTCGAGTATTGATGATGTATCCCCTCATCACTCAATAATTCATTCAATGTGTAGTTGTTGAACTCCGTCCCATTGTCACTTCGAATCATCAAGATATCTTGGCCATATTGATGTTCCACTTCCTTGGTGAAGCCCTTGACGGTTTGTTGGGTCTCGTATTTGTGCTTGAAGAAGTAGACCCATGTATATCTTGAGTAGTCATCAACAATCACCAAGCAATACTTCTTTCTCCAAGACTTGCGTGAGATGGAGGTCCAAAGAGGTCCATGTGAAGGAGCTCTAAGACCCTCTTAGAAGAAATGATCGTCTTGCTAGGATGAGGAAGTTCATGCATCTTTCCTTCAATGCAAGCTCTACACACACGATCTTTGGCAAAGGTTAGATCGGTTAGTCCTAGGATGTGGTTACCTTTGTAGAGACTTTGCAAAGTTCTCATATTGACGTGGCCTAGCCGGCGATGCCAAAGCCATCCCACGTCAACTTTAGCCATTAGGCAAGTCACAGCTTTAGTGACCTTCTCCGAGAAGTCAATCACATATAAGCCATTTTCGACATGCCCAACAAAGGCTACTTTAAGAGACTTGTGATACGTCTCAAACGTATCTATAATTTTTGATGCTCCATGCTTGTTCTTACACCATTTGCTTAGTGTTTTGTTACACTTCGTGGCATTTTTATGCATTTTCTGGGACTGACCTATTAACAAGATGCCACAGTGCCAGATCCCTGTTTTCTACTGTTTTTGTGTTTCAGAAAAGTTACACAGGAAATATTCTCAGAATTGGACAAAACGAAAGCCGAACCTCCTATTATTTAACAAATCTTCTAGAAGTCCAAAGAGGAGACAGAGGGGGGCCACAGGGCGGCCACACCACAGGGCAGCGCGGCCTGCCCCTGGCTCGCGCCCCCTGGTGGTGAGGCCACCCTGGCCCACCTCTGGCACCGCCCCTTCGCCTATAAAGACCCCCCGACGGGAAAAACCTAAGGACCTGATCAATTTTCCAGAAACACATTGCGATCCGCCGCCGTCGTCGACCCGAGATCGGGAGGGTCCAGAAGCTCTTCTTGGCACCCTGCCAGAGAGGGGAATCACCACCGGAGGTCTTCTTCATCGCCATGCTTGCCTCCGGCGCGATGAGTGAGTAGTCTACCTTGGACTATGGGTCCATAGCAGTAGCTAGATGGTTGTCTTCTCCACCATGTGCTTCATGTTTAGATCTCGTGAGCTGCCTTACATGATCGAGATCACCTTTGTGTAATTCTACATGTTGTGTTTGTTGGGATCCGATGAATACTGGTGTTATGTTAAGTTGATGTGCTGAATATTATCTTATGTTATCTCTATGTTGTTTATGATCTTGCATGCTCTCCGTTTGTAATATCCCAGCATTTAGGAATAAATGAAGGGTAGAAATAGGACTTTTGTGCATTCATGCATCTAAAATCTGAGTAATTTTTTCGCAAATTCAAAAACCTGAGAGAGCAAAGTTTCTATCTAATAACACTTAGGGTTAGAGGTTATTAGAATGTTATGAGCTTTGCTATGATCTCTTGATGTTGTTGTTTAAGTGATTTTGGAATTTCATTTGTTCTTGAATATTATGAAACTAGAATAAATAATCATTAATAAAATATAACTCAATAATAAATTGAGTTGGATAATAGAAATGGAATAAGTAATTAAAGCAAACTAAAATATTAATTTATTAATATTAAACACATTTACAATGTCTTTACATATTGGTAAAGTAAAAAGAATATTACATAAGTGTAAATAAAAGAAAACTAAATCCTAGAAACTAACTACTTAATCTTCAAGGTCTTCACTTGGAACTAGGAACTCTAACCTGCAAAACAGACAATGATCAAACAGGAGGAATGCTAGGGTTAGATGATATTACTCTCAGACATTGGGCAATTATATTGCCAATAGCATCATTGAGTATAAATGACCAAGTTAGTATTTGTTCTTTAAAATCTGGTACAAACAGTTTGTGCACCCAACACTTCAGTACCACAACGTCACAGGTGATAGGAGAGGATCAGATCAAGCTGTTAGTGACAAGCAGCTTAGCTGTTACAAGCAGCTCAGTCACACTGACTGAGGCTGTGGTGTCATCACCACAGCAAAGCAGTTTTGCCAGCAGCTGGGTAGATCAGCACGGCCAGAGCTAGCAGCTCTCACTCGACAAGCATAGCACCAGCACAAAGAACACCACAGTTCTTTCACAGTACCACAAAAACACTAGAATTCATCCAGCAAAACCATGGAGATGAACTGAAGCTCAAGATGAAGCCCAGGAGGAGAAGGACAAGCAACCAGCAGCAAGCCCAGGAGGAGAAGGACAAGCCACCAGGAGCTGAACCAGGAGGAGAAGGGCAAGCTAGGAGCAAGCCATCCCCATCAGCAAGTAGTAGCAGCTGACAACAAGATCTAAGCTACACAACTTCAGGCAACAGGTGGAACAATTGCACATCGTATCACTGCTAGAGCATGCTTCAAGCATGTGTAGTGTATATGCAAACCCTCGGTTTGGCAAAGAGATGTTTTGCCAAGCTCATCACAGGGAATCAGGATTAAAGCCAAATAGATATAAACCAGGGTAAAAGCCTCAGTATGAACTTCACTGGCAAGTTTAGTTTAGCAACAGAAATAGCATGCTCATGACCAAGATGTGTTGGGCACATATCCAATAGGATATGCACCTCAGACACACAACTGGTATCACATCTTAAACCCTGGACATATATGCAAGCAAATCATCTCATAAGAATGTATTGGCCTCAGACCAGCATCACTGGCCTGTTAACTAGGTAAGTTTCACCAACAGAAAGCATTCCAATATTGGTTGCTGGGCACATGACCAAAAGGTCATGCACCTCAACACAACCAGAAACCAAACTGACAACCAGGTCAGTGGATATCACCAAAATCATCTTCCCAGTTATCACATCTAGGAATCATACTTAGTTTTAACAAGTTCACCACTGAATCCTTGCAACACTGCAAGATTCAGTCTAACAATTGTTGTCATGATCAATTCACTGACAGAAGAGATAACAATACAACAAGTTCATCACCTGATCAAGCACAGAAATTAACTGAAATTGGAAAGTTCAGATATACACACATATAACTTTGATATCATGGCATCATAGGATTTAGAATTTGCCAAAGCAAGTTTCAGATGTTAACTGAACTTTGCAACAGGGCAAGATTCAGTATAACATCTTTGTCAGAGAAATTCACTGACAGAGATAGGAGCACAGTAAGGATATCACTAATCAAGCATGACATCCACTAACTGAATCCAACACCACAAGCTAACATGAGTAAGCAGCAGCACAGAGATAGATCTGTGAGCTTGGCTCACTGGTCATGGCCAGATGGCCAGTAACCATGGCCAGAGAAGAGAGGAGAGAGGTAGAAGAAGAAGAACATGCTCACCATACGCCCAGGCGTATGTCTGGATGGCATGGCAGGGCAGTGCCCGCGCGGCCGGCCAGAGACTACCCGGGGAAGACTTCACCACAGCACCACCGGCGAGGCACACACACCTGGACCACCGCAAGCTCGCACAACAAGCACAGTGAGGAGATCCGGCGGGGTGTGAGCTCGGAGGCGATAGGAGCCGGTGAGATCCCGAGCGGAGATCGACCCCCGATCTCATCGGAGAGGCGAGGGGTTCCAAATCCACTTGGTGGAGGAGGAAGAGGGTCGAGGGGTGCATTATATGCCCGAGTGTCAGCGGCGGAAATCACCGGAGTTGGCCGGATTCTGCAGGCGGTGGCGGCGGCGACATCGGTCGCAGGAGGGGCTCGGGAGAAGAAGAGAGGAGAGTGAGCGAGGAGAGAGTGGGCTGGGTCGGATTGACCGACCCAGACCCGAGTCACTCGGGTTAGAATAGGTGGTGGGCTGGGCCTGGCTATTGGGCCTAGGCCACATGTTTTTAAAACCAAAGGAATTTGCCAATTCTATTTTATTTTTAAATAATTCAAATTCAAATCAAATTCATATTTGATTAGTTTAAACTTTAAGAAATAATCCTTTTTCTGAAATGAATTGTCTATTTGACTAAAAATATAATTCTTATTATAATTCAAAATCAATTCAATAAGAGATTTTATTTAATTTCCAAAATTCCAAAAACACTTAATTTTTAATTAAACAAAATAAAAATTAAGTCTTTTCTTTATTAAATCAATTCTTTTCTTTTCAAATAATTTCAAATATAGTTTCATAATTTCAAATTGTTTTTAAACTTTAAGTAAGTGCTTGAATTACCATGACTAGGGTAAAACACACCAATATTACCAAGTATTGTGATAAAACACTTTATCAACATTAAGTCTTGGGTAAAACACACAAATAAGAAATTAAAGTCAATGGATCATCATGCATTGCATATCATTGCACATAGCATCCATTTGCTTCTTTAAACATTGTCCTTACTGGACAATGATTGGATTTCTGTAGAACAAGGAGATCAGGAGCATCACCAAGTATCCAACTCCACTACCTTTCAGTCACAAGGCAAGTTTATCTTGCTCATCTCTCTTGGTTGCATTGGTTTTGAAACTATTTGCAAAGTGTTGACTTTCAAACTCTAACATTTCAAAAAGGAATAAGTAACATGACTAGTGGTTATCGACCAATGGTGATAACCTAGGAAGGCTGGCAGGTGGAACCACGGTAAGATTGTTGTGGTGGAGGTTCCACTTGCACGGGAAAGTAAACCTAGGATTAACTACCAATGCCACAGTTATTCTTGTGCCATAAAAACCGTGTCGTCCAAGAGACTTGAAATGGGACGGGAAAGTCATCTGTATCTTCTCTTGTTCGCATGTCAATGGGCACTCAGCTACCGTTCGCCGTATGTATTGCGGGAATACATGCACATGGGTGGGACCCCTTAGTGCCCACGGCCATTGGTGTCTATGATGGTCCGCAAGGGGCGCCTAGGTACTTCATCATTGGGGGTGAATATCAGGGGCATAACCTGCTTGCGTGAATTGGGTGGGCATGCGTTATGCGGAGAAGGCAGTGAATGGCTTGGATCAATGACTGGGCCCCACACCATGGAAGTATAGACGGGAATGTACGCCTGGTTGTGCAGTAAGGCTTTGATCTCTTTTGGAAGGACACACCTCTGCAGAGTGTATAAAGATGTGACATGTTACCCCTTGTTCCGGGAAGGAGCTGCGAACGCGGCAAGAAAGGTGCTCTCAAGGCACTAATACCCTGTGTTGGCTGTTGGGCATCGTTTTCATAAGTAAAAGCAATCTTTCAAGAAACTTTGATAAAACCTTGCATTGGCCTACGACTCTTTTGGGTCCATGGTTGTAGATAGTGCATATCACACAACTTCTTTCTAAAGAAACTTGCTGGGTAACGCTCGTTACTCACCCCAATCTCTTAAACCCTTGCTAGACTGTGAGGAATTGGATGAAGCAACACTGAATGCCATCGGAGGACAAGAAGACACCTTCTACAAGGAGATAGATCTCTCACGGGGAATTGAAGGGGTGGACTACTTCATTCGATATGGAGTCGCTTCCGATGACAAGACCGAGTGAAGAATAGTCTAACTAGTAGCTCAGTAGGGAATCGAGGAACCGAGCAGTTATAGTATAGAAATAATCTATTGAGTTCTTCAAGTGTTTATTTGCATCTTTCCCTTTTCATGTATAATCACTAAGCACTTGAGATGTTCTCTTGTGGAGTATTTCGTTCTCAGCACGCTTTGGTTTGTAATAATAATACTACCAGTTTGTATTTGGACCCGCAATGTTTCTGTTGTATCATTCTGAGGGATGTAATTCTTGTGGAGGGTTGTTCCGCAAGTGTTATATCAACGACTTGCATACTACAACATGCAGTGGTATGCTGGGTCACCGCACCATTGTTAGTAGCTATCTTGGCCAAGTAGATACTAGTGACTCCAAGAGGGGGTATTTATGCTCGATAGTTGGGTTCATGCCTCTATTTAATCTGGGGGAGTGACAGAAACCTCTAAGTTTGTAGATGTGTTGTTGCCACTAGGGAGAAAACAACATTCTTGTGTCCAAGGACATTCGTTTTGTTTACATTACACACTTTGCTTAATGCAGTTATCTGTTGTTCGCAACTTAATACTCGTTGGGTGTTCGGACGATATCCCCGTGGGTGGATTATTAGTCATAGATGCAGTTGGATGGCGGTCTATGTATTTTTTGTAATGCCCAGAGTAAATCTCATAGTGATCCTCGTGACATATGCACGTTATCTTTATTCTATCAATTGCCCAACTATAATTTGTTTACCCATCATGTTGTTATTTATCTTATGGAGAGACACCACTAGTGAACTGTGGACCCCGGTCCAATTTCCTTTACATTGCTATTACCGTTTTACTATTACTCGCACCATTTTACTTTCTCGCATACTACTACTGTTTTCCACTCGATATGCTCAATCCTTTGTTTACAGCAAACCGGTGAGATTGACAACCTCATCGTAAGTTGGGAGCAAAGTTCTTGGTTGTGTTGTGTGCAGGTTCAACGTTGCTACTAGTTGAAGACGCACCAACAAGAATCGTAAACGGCGCCCTTGCTGGAGTGTCACGAAGCTAGCAAGCATCACCTTCTGAAGTTTGGCTTTTTCCTACTGGATCGATAAACCTTGGTTTCTTACTGAGGGAAAGACTTGCTACTATGCTCATCATACCTTCCTCTTGGGGTTCCCAACTGGGTGGTTATCTTGCCCGCATTTACTTGCTCCACAAAAGAACCACAATCCCAACATCAAAGAAAGTTGCAAAGCCCATATCGGCAAGTTGAGCTACGGAAAGTAAATTATAAGAGAGAGTCTCAACAAGCATGACATCTTCCACGGTTACATTTTGAGAGATGACAACTTTACCAAGACCCAATACCTTTGACCTTGAGGAATATCCATAGGTGACGTAGCCCGCACTAGATGAACCGGTGCGAAGCTCCTTCACCAACTCTTTACTTCTGGACATATGATTGGTAGCACCACTATCAATTATCCATTGTCCCGCACCGGAAGCAAAGCCCTATAAGAAATCAAGTCTTGTTTTTAGGTCCCCATTTTTCAATGGGTCCTCTTTTGTTAGTGACAAGGGTCTTAGGAACCCAAATAGACCAAGCAATGTGTTCATTAGGTGAACCAACAAATTTGGCATATACATGCCCATCATAAGCACGGCAAAGAACATAGGAAGGGTTATATTTTCCTGCAAAGTTGTTGTGATTGGGCATTGCCTTTTTAGCATTCCCAATCACCTCCTTCACTAGCTCCCCCTCCTCCTCAAAAACATTGCCATTCTCATCAAAGCATATGTCATTTGGGATGTGCTTCTTAGGAGGAGGAGTAGGCACAAGAAACTGCATCTTCTTGTTGTTCTTCTTCTTGTTCCTCTTCTTCTTAGACTTGGAGATGAAACCAAGTCCGGTCTTGTCACCATGTTGCTTTTGAGCACTCAAAAGCTCATCAAGCCTTATGTCACCATTGGGGGAATCTTTCTCATAAAGAGGGTTAGTGTGACAAGTACTTGTAACAAAAGTGCTAGAAGGGAACTTGGTTGCTTCTTTAGCAATTCTAAGATTAAGTTTTTCATTTTGCAACCTAAGTTCATTGGCAACGAATTGAGCAATGTCTCGATCACTTTTAAGCCTAGCAATGTCCAAATTATGAGACTCTTCAAGACCCAACTTGGATGCCTCAAGTGCCATCCTTAGGTCTTGCTCAACCTCAAGGGATTGAGTGAGTGTGGCAATTTCATCGGCATACTCATGAGATGCCCTTCTAGCTCAAAAATGCGTTCCTCATTTTTATCATTAAGTTGGAGAGACTCATTATATTGATCTAGGAGAATCTCAAAGCGAGCTTTGGTCTCCCCATGCAAGGTTGACATGAACATGTCCAATTCATTAGGCTCATCCTTATCATTACTAGCATCAACACAATCCATCAAAGATAAGCTTCTAGGTATGATGGGTGTGAAAGTAGGTGATACCTTTGTAGCGTGAGCCATTAGACATGTCCCCTTGAAGTTGGAGCGCTTGGACTCGTTTGCGGAAGCGAAGAGGGATGGCAAAGAGGTATGCTTGGCGATGGCGACCTTCCCTACTTCTTCATCATCACTTGCATCATCACCGGATGGATATTCTTCTTGAGTCGTCAAAGCGTGTATTGGAACGGCTTTCTTCTTGTCGAAGTTCCTCGGAGGGTAAGACTTGGCCTTCATCTCCTTGCAGACAAGTCTTCCATTGTGATCCTCCACTATTTCATGAGGACAATCCACAATGAAGTGGTGTTGATTACCACAATTGTAGCAAGTCCTCACTCTACTTGTGGCTTTAGGCTTGGAGGGACTAGATGACTTCCACTTCTTCATGAATGCCCTTTGAGCGAGAGCCATGTGCTCGACATGGGCATACTTCATGTCCTTGGGACTTCCACCCATTGACTCTTCCTCTTCCATCAAACTTGCTTCTTCATGAAGTAAGACTTTGGCCTTCAAAGCAAGGTTGGGAGCATGTACACCACGTGCACGAGCTAGAGCATCATCCGCATTCTTCTCAGAGATCTTCCTTGCCACAATCTCTTGCAAGATGTCATGAGCGGTTGATGCGGGCAGGATAACCACCCAGTTGGGAACCCCAAGAGGAAGGTATGATGAGTATAATAGCAAATTTTCCCTCAGTAAGAAACCAAGGTATGTCGAATCCAGGAAAAAGCCAAACTCTAGAAGGTGATGCTGACTAGCCTACTAACACTCCAACAAGGGCGCCATTTATGACACTTGTCAACTCGTCTTCAACTAGTAGCAACGCGGAACCTGCACACAACACAACCAAATACCTTGCTCCCAACTTACGATGAGGTTGTCAATCTCACCGATTTGCTTGAAACAAAGGAATAAGCGTATCGAGTGGAAAATGGTAATAGTATGCGAGTAAAGTAAACAATGTGAGTAAAGTAAATAGGTGATAGCAATATAAAGGAAATAGGACCGGGGTCCACAGTTCACTAGTGGTGTCTCTCCATAAGATAAAATAACACATGCTGGGTAAACAAATTACAGTTGGGCAATTGATAGAATAAAGACAACGTGCATGTCGAGAGTATCACTATGAGATTTACTCTGGGCATTACAACAAGATACATAGACCGCCATCCAACTGCATCTATGACTAATAATCCACTTGTGGTGAATCAATCCGAGAACTCCACAAGTATTAAGTTGCGAACAACAGATAATTGCATTAAGCAAAGTGTGTAATGTAAACACAGTATATGCCCTTGAGCATATGAATGTTGTTTTCCCCCTAGTAGCAACAACACATCTACAACCTTAGAGGTTTCTGTCACTCCCAAGATTAAATAGAGGCATGAACCCACTATCGAGCATAAATACTCCCTCTTGGAGTCACTAGCAACTACTCGGCCAAGATAGCTACTAACAACGGAGAGCATGCAAGATCATAAACAACATAGAGATAACATAAGATAATATTCAGCACATCAACTCAATCATAACACCAATATTCATCGGATCCCAACAAACACAACATGTAGAATTACATAAAGGTAGTCTCGATCAGGTAAAGCAGCTCACGAGATCTAAACATGAAGCACATGGTGGAGAAGACAACCATCTAGCTACTGCTATGGACCCATAGTCCAAGGTAGACTACTCACTCATCGCGCCGGAGGCAAGCATGGCGATGAAGAAGACCTCCGGTGGCGATTCCCCTCTCTGGTAGGGTGCCGGGAAGAGCTTCTGGACCCTCCCGATCTCGGGTCAACGGTGGCGGTGGATCGTGATGTGTTCTGGAAAAGTGATCGAGTATTTAGGTTTTTCCTGTCGGAGGGTCTTTATAGGCGAAGGGGCAGCATCAGAGGTGGACCAGGGGGGCCACACCACCAGGAGGCGCGGGCCAGCCCTAGGCCGCGCCGCCCTATGGTGTGGCCGCCCTCTGGCTCGGCTCCTTCTCCTCTTCGATGTTCTGGAAGCTCCATGAAATATCTGGACGTCTGGCTTTTGTTTCTTCCAATTCCGAGAATATTTCCTGTGTAACATTTCTGAAACACAAAACAGCAGAAAACAGGGAACTGGCACTGTGGCATCTCGTTAATAGGTTAGTTCCGGAAAATGCATAAAAATGCCACGAAGTGTAACGAAACACTAAGCAAATGGTGTAAAAACAAGCATGGAGCATCAAAAATTATGGATACGTTGGAGAAGTATCAGCGGTCATCTTCCTAAAGTTGGCATCTCCCTTGATAGAGTTCATTGTTTCTTTCATGAAGGGCAAGAGGGCTTGGAAGAACTTCATCTTCATCCATCTCCCATCACATTGGGTAGAGCCAAGGTCGATTAGCTTCACTTGGAGTGCCGAGAGACGCCTATGAAGTTGTTCGGGAGATTCACCATCAAGCATGGCAAAGTTGTCCGCTTCATTAGATGCTTCGTCAAACTTGGATTCTTGAATGCTCTCGTTTCCGATGAAGAGGTTCGTGAGAGCATCCCAAGCTTCCTTGGCGGAGGTGATGTTGCGGACAAACGCCTTGTCCTTCTCGGTAAGAGACATGTGAATGAGATGCAAGGCGGAGGCATTGAGTTGCTTGTCGATTTGCTCCCAAGGTAGCAAGTTGGTCAAGTCCTTGGAAGTTGGATGGAAACCCTGCTCAATGATTCTCCAAAGCTCAATAGACACAAAGTTTATGTGAGAGCGCATGTTATCTTGCCAATTGGCAAAGCTAGAAGCATCAAGTGGTGGCGATGGGCCACATGTAGCAAGGTGTGGCATTTGGAGGTGTCTCCCGGAGACATAGCTCGTAGGATGAGGAATTTCCGGGCTATGTCCCCGAGAGGTGTCATCTTTCTTGGGGGGGGGTCCTCGTTGCTCTCATCTCCATCCTTGTCAGGATCATCCTCGTTTAAGGATGGCTTATCCTTATCCGAGGTTTCAACCGGAGTTGGTGGAGTGGTACTAGACGTTCCACTAGTGAGGGCATCGAGTTGAATCTTTTGACTTTTGATGGCACCCATCATGGCTTCCATTCGCGCCATGAGGTGATTAAGATCCGCCTTAGTGGCGGGCTCCTCGTCGCCCATAATCTCTTAGGCGGTTAAGCCCAATCAAAGAGCCCTTGCTCTGATACCAATTGAAAGGATCTTAAGGGCGACTAGAGGGGGGGTGAATAGGCGCTACACAAATTTTTTTATCTTTTTCAATTTCAAGGCTTGACACAAAGTAAATTCACTAGATGTGCGACTAGATGAATTTCCTAATAGTGACATGCAAGCAAGTAGGCGAGTAAGCAAGATGCAAACAAGATGCAAGTAAGGATAAGAAGTAACCAAAAAGCGGAGACCGGAGATGTCGGGGGGATGACCCCCGGTAGGGTCAAGGGACTAGAAAGATACAAGTAATATGGTTGACTTTATGTCGGTTGACCAAGGTGGGATCTGGCCGGTATATAAGAGTGTCAGCCATACCGGCATATAAGTGTATCCCGACCATTATTTAGATATGCCGGTATAACTGGGATGCTCGTTGAGGAGTGTCGGCATATGCATAGATATGCCGACCTAACTTATTTGATATGATGTGCAGGAGCAGGGAGGCCGGATTACCTGACCTTCATATGTCGTTGGTCCGGCATATAGGTCCAGGATATGGCCAACGGTCGTATTCGGGATATATAAGTCAACCAAGGTGTCTTGTCCCTGCAATCAAGGAGAGATTCTGCCAAGCATGGAGGGAGATCATGTTGACAGGGTGCACAGTGGTGGTTACCAACCCTCACTGTGCACAGGTACAGCCCTTACCTCACAGTGGCAAGGTCACAGTCCAAGAAGTACAAGGTACAGGGATATGGAGTCCCATCGAGAGCAATCAGGGGCAAAGTCAAGGGTCTCAGCCATCGTCAGCATGTCCTGTTTGGAGTGTAGTTGGTGTCTCCTGGTCTCATGTGACCGTTGTAACCCTGGCCACAACTATATAAGGTGGCATAGGGAGCCCTAGTAGGAGGTTGGTCCCAGAGTGTTCCTACACTTAGCAGTTCATCTTCCTCCTCTAGCTGAGAGCTAGGAAGCGCCATTGTTGTATACTCCATCGATCCTAATATATAACCAGTAGAGCAGGAGTAGGGGTGTTATCTCCTTACGAGAGCCCCGAACCTGGGTAGATCTATGTTCCTTTCTGTCGTGCTTTTCAGCTCGTTCCCCTCTCCCGAATCCTCCAGCATCTAGTTCGGCCCCCATTTAAGCCATCCCATGGCATATGTTGTTTCACCACGACGACATCTGGCGCCCACCATGGGGCAGATCGATATGCTGGGCGGAGTGTTTATTTGGACGAGGTCCGTGATAGCAGCTTTGGGAGTGCGCGTGGTCTCTGGCCTTGTCAGAGGCTAGGCTCGCTCAGCTTCATGAGTGACAACGCCGGATGTCTCGGCGGCCGGCCGTTCCCCAGGGATGGCCGGATCATGTCTTTCGGTTCCCACGAGGTGTACGTGGGGACTGAGAGAATTTGCAGGGAAAAGGTGCTGGTGGCGGCGGATCCTCTGTCACATCGGCTGGCTCATGCTGGGCGCAGCGCTCGCTCAGTAGAGTCGGCCAAGGTGATGATGGCTGGCACATCAGTGCCGCCAGCAGATGGTGCCAGCAAAGCAGCGGCAGCGGCAGATACTCCCCCGGAGCCGCCGAAGGCCAAGAGGTCGGCGCGTCCTCCGTTGGAGCATGTTGAGAACCTGACCGGCACTTCCAGCGTGCCGGCTAGGGGCCAGGTGCTTCTCCCCATCATCGATCGGCTTCTTGAGCCGGTGCGATCCGGCGATGATCCGGAGCAGGTGAAGGAGGTCCTGGAGGGATCTCGTCAGGCCCTCGTCGATGAGGCCCTGGCCATGCATCAGGAGCGCGAACGGTTTAACCGGCAACTCCGTGAGTATGAGGCAGCCCATGGTTTTACACCTGTGGTAACCCGGCCTAGCCGGATAGATGAGGTTAGAACTAGAGGTAGAGATCTTAACACTAAGCTAGAAAAAGGTGCTAGTGATAAGGGTCATACTGCGACTAGTACTATACCTAAGGTAATTTATAGCTCTCCAGTGAAAAATCTTAGAGCAGCAGCAGAGGTAGCTAAGGACCTATCTAATTTATCCGGCGAAGCACTGCGTGAGCAGCAAGCCCGGCTTAACCAGCTTTTGTCTGAAGCTACCAAGCAGCAGGAGGCCTTCAAGAAGGCAAACCCAGGTGCCGGGGCATCCCAGTACGTTGTGTCGGCAGGAGGTGCCAGGGCGAGGTCGAAGGGCCAAGCTTCGTCCCCGCATCCAAGCGCCCGGCGTGCCGGAAGTGTAACCTCTGGCCGCCGAGACAAGCAGATCCAGGTGTATGATCCGGCAATCGCCGGAAAGCAGGCGGTGGTGCAGAAGAGTGCCCGCCAAGCTGACAAGAATGTCGGCAGCAAGAAGGCCGGTCAGAATGTGCCGTCCGGGCAAGGAGCAGCTTCAGCTGGTGGGGGCCGGAGTAACAGTGCAGCCTAGCGTCAGCAGCAGGGCGCCGAACATGCGGTGCAGCAGTAAGGTACGGGTCAGCCGAGACACCGTGAAGATGATGGAAATTCTGCCCTGGCAAGGACAGGATATCAGCAGCAGTATCAGCAAGGCCAGTAGTATCAGCAAGGCCAGCAGAATGAGCAGTGTCAGCTGGAACAGCAGCAGCAAAAGATGATCGCGGGCCCAATTGCGTCCCGGCTCGGACCTCGGTCCTTGGCGGCAAATGATGCGCGCTTCAAGTTGGACAGGATCCACCAATCAGAGTTGGCGGAGAGACAAGGAGCTCCGGGTCCTATGTGCTTTGGACCCTGGATTATGGGTGAGCCGGTGCCTTAGTGTTTCCAGCTCGCCCGTGGCGCGAGGACATATAACGGCAGTACAAAGCCGGAAGATTGGTTGGAGGATTACTCCACTGCGGTGAACATTGCCGGAGGAAACCTCAGATGGGCGGTACGATATGTGCCGCAGATGCTTGAAGGACCAGCCAGGATATGGCTAAATAATTTGCCGGCCAGAAGTATCAATGGCTGGGTTGATTTCGAAGAGCAGTTTGTGTCAAACTTCACCAGTACTTATAAGAGACCCAACCGCCCGCAGCAACTAGCTAGCTGCCGGCAAGGAGAATATGAGACTGATCATGACTACCTGACCAGGTGGTGCATGTTGCGCAATTCCTGCGAAGGAGTTGTGGAGCAGCAGGCCATCATGTGGTTCGCTCATGGGTGCCGGCATGGCACCATGTTGTGGCAAAAGCTTCCCGGAGCGCTATGCCCTCATCGGGGCAGGTTTGGACCCCAAATAGGAAAGCGAGCTCACCAGCTTCCTCCGTGAGAATCGGGATATCTTTGCATGGTCTACTGCTGACCTGCAAGGTGTGCCGAGGGAGCTGGCTGAGCACGCACTGCATATAAGACCGGACGCAAAACCGGTGAAGCATCCGCTCCGGCGGAATGCGGATGATAGGAGGAAGGCAATCTGGGAGGAAGTGGCCAGGCTCCTGGCCTCCGGCTTTATCAAGAAAGTATTGCATCCAGATTGGGTGTCTAACCCGGTTTTGGTGGAAAAGAAGAAGGATGAGCCCGCCATAGTGAAAGTATGGCGGATGTGTGTTGATTAGACCAACTTGAACAAGGCATGTCCTAAAGATCCATTCCCGCTCCCTAGGATCGATCAAGTGATTGATTCCACGGCTGGATGTGAACTGTTATCATTCATAGATGCATATTCTGGTTTCCACCAGATCCCGTTGTATGAGCCGGATCAAATAAAGACATCCTTTATTACCCCGTACGGGGCTTATTGCTATCTCACTATGCCGTTCGGTTTAAGAAATGCCGGCGCAACTTACCAGAGGTGGATGCAAAAGTGTTTGCATGACCAAATAGATAAAAATGTGCAGGTATATGTCGACGATGTCGTCATAAAAACCAAGAAGAGCAAGACTCTAATAGATGACCTCCAGGAAACCTTTGCAAATCTAAGGAGATTCTGGATGAAGTTGAATCCGGCCAAGTGCACATTCGGTGTACCGGTAGGCAAGCTGCTCGGTTTCCTGGTTTCCAGCCGGGGTATCGAGGTAAATCCCGGCAAGATCCGGGCCATAGAGAGAATGAAGCCACCGACGGATTTGAAGGAAGTACAGAAGTTCACTGGGTGCCTTGCATCCCTGAGCCGCTTCATAAGCCGGTTGGGAGAAAAAGCGTTGCCATTATATAAATTAATGAAGAAGTCCGACACATTCGTCTAGACAACGCAAGCAGATGCGGCTTTCAAGGAGCTGAAGCGAATGTTGTCAACAGCACCGGTGTTGGCGTCTCCGATGCCCAGGGAACCGATGTTGCTCTATATAGCGGCGACCAACAGAGTTGTCAGTACAGTGGTAGTAGTGGAGCGAGAGGAAGGAGGCAAAACCGTGCAGCGGCCGGTATATTATTTGAGTGAAGTCCTTTCCACCTCAAAGCAAAACTACCCACACTATCAGAAGATGACGTATGGTGTCTATATGGCGGCCAAGAAGCTCAAGCATTACTTCCAAGAGCATCCAATCCGGGTAGTGGCCGAGGCCCCTATCTCGGAGATCATAGGCAACAAAGATGCCAGTGGCATGATAGCCAAGTGGGCAATAGAGTTGTCACCATATACTCCTCAATATGACAAAAGAGATACAATCAAGTCACAGGTGTTGGCTGATTTCTTCATTGACTGGGCAGAGATACAATATGAGCCGCCGTTGCCAGATGCGAATTATTGGAGAATGCATTTCGATGGGTCCAAGACAATTCACGGCTTGGGTGCCGGCATAGTTCTCACTTCACCCAAAAATGACCAGCTAAGATATGTTCTGCAGATCCACTTTGCAGCATCAAATAACGTGGCGGAATATGAAGCACTTGTGCATGGCCTGAAGGTGTCTAAGGACATAGGCATTCGCCGGATTATGTGTTTCGGTGATTCTGACTTAGTGATTTAGCAGTGTTCCGGCATATGGGATGCGCATGATGCAAACATGGGATCCTACCGTTTCTTGGTGCAGCAACTGAGTGGATACTTTGAAGGTTGTGAGTTCCGACATGTTCCCCGGGCTCAGAACGAAGCAGCAGATACATTGTCCAAGCTGGGATCTTCCAGAGATTCAATTCCGCCCGGCATTTCGCTGGAACATTTAAGGAAGCCATCAATAAAGCCCTCGCCGGAGTCATCGTCCATATATGTTCTGCCAAGCCCAGAGGATGCAGTCCCGATGGAGATAGATGCCGGAGCCAGTTCAGATAACCCGGGGACTGCTCTCTCAGTCCTGGGGACTGGGCCGACATATGCAGTGAGTGCAGTATTTCGGAGCAGAGATAAAGGCAAAGGCAAAATGTATCAAGAGATTGTGCCAGTATACCCGGGGACAGCTCCGGCATACTCGGGGGCCGATCCATTTGTCCCGGGGACTTCGCAGCCCACGGAGATCGATTATGTGTCGGTCGAAATAATGGAAATAGATCAGGCAGTGTTCGCTGTCAGGGAAGCGCCTTCATGGGCGCGTCCTATCATGGATTTCTTGGTAGATGGCCAAGTGCCGGTGGATGAAACAGAGGCACACCGGGTTACAAGGAGATCCAAAGGATATACCATCATAAACAAGGAAATATACAAGAGAAGTGCCACCGGAGTATTGCAGAAATGTGTTGAATCTGCTAAAGGCCTGGAGATGCTCCGGGAAATTCATCAGGGGGAGTGTGGTCACCACGCCTCATCCAGAGCACTTGTGGCAAAAGTATTCCGGCATGGATTTTACTGGCCAACGGCACTGCAAGAGGCAGAAGACTTGGTCCGGAAATGCAATGGGTGTCAGAGGTACGCCCACCAGATTCATCAGCCAGCGTCAGCGTTGAAGACTATCCCGATAACCTAGCCCTTTGCTGTTTGGGGCCTGGATATGGTCGGGGCTTTTAAGCCGGCAAGGGGAAAGATGACCCATATTCTGGTCATGGTGGATAAGTTCACCAAGTGGATTGAGGTGAAGCCTATAAGCAAGTGTGATGGCCACACAGCAGTGAAGTTCTTAAAGGACATAATTTTGAGATATGGTGTTCCTCATAGCATCATCACTGACAATGGGTCGAATTTTGCCCAAGGGCCATTTGCCAGATTTTGTGAGGAGGTGGGAATCCGGCTAGACATTGCGTCGGTCGCTCACCCTTGTACCAATGGCCAAGTCGAAAGGTCAAATGGACTAGTGTTATCCGGCATAAAACCCCGGTTGATAGAGCCACTGGAGAAAACTCCGGGATGTTGGCTAGATGAATTGCCGGCGGTGCTTTGGAGTTTGAGGACAACTCCGAATAGCTCAACAGGCTATACGCCATTTTTCCTTGTGTATGGAGCAGAAGTCGTGCTTCCAACAGATGTAATACATGATGCACCAAGAGTGGTGCTATATACTGAGGAAGAGGCTAAAGAAGCCAGGGAAAATGATGTTGATCTGCTAGAAGAAGCAAGAGAAATAACACTGTCAAGAACAGCAGTATATCAGCAGAACCTCAGACACTATCATGCGCAAAAGGTGAATCCAAGGAGATTCCAAGAGGGAGATCTAGTGCTCCGGCTAAGGCAAGGCACAGCGGGCCGGCATAAGCTAACTCCTCCGTGGGAGGGGCCATTCATTGTGAGCAGAGCTCTGCACAATGATGCTTACTATCTTATAGATGCACAGGCCCCCAAGAAGGACAAGGTGGACAGGTCCGGAGAAGAAACCAAGCGACCATGGAACATAGCCCTACTCCGTCCCTTTTACTCCTGAGCAGCATAATGTATGTATTTCCATTTTGCTTTGTGTGCCGGCACTTTATGCCGGCGCAAGACTAATGAGTGAAATGTCGGCATCCCGAGGAGATCGGGCACTGCCTCCGGTATATATTGTTGTCTATCGTTCAGTTTTTCATTTATATGCCGGTTGGCTTGATTTGAATGTTTCCTATGTCGGCCTAGTAATGTGTCAGCACCAAAGGCCACTCTTCGACTTAGCTGCTGTCCGGAATCCGGCTTCATGGCTAGCAAGAGTAGATGCCGGAGATTGTCTACACATGGAAAACGGCTAAGGAAATATAAAGCAAGCGAGCCGACATTTATGTTATTGCCAAAGTTAAAACTTGAAATGTCGGATGATTTGAAGTATAAGTTTCAAAGTTTAAGTACTGTATGTTTAATAAAGCAACCTTGAGACTCATAAGTCAAAAGCCAAAAGAGGTAGACAAGTAGCCAAGGTTGTGGAGTTAAGGAAACAGGAAAACAAACTCGGTGACTTATCCAAAAGATGATCCAGCATTGATAAACAAGCAAACCAAGTTAAAACTTGTTCAGGTAGCAAACCAAAGGGAAATTAAACGTATATCTTACAATTGCACCCGGCATACCGGGGATCTGATAAAGCTTAGAGTTTTTTGATGCAAAGTTCAAGAGGCCGGGGTGGAAGCAGAGCCGCCGGCGGGTGGAGCTGTGGCAGTAGAGACGTCGGCTTCAGGTGTGCCGGATCCAGCAGACAGGATGGAGCCATCACCTCCGGCCGGAACAGATCCCTGTTCCGGAACTTCAGTGTTGGCTTCTTCAGCTTCTTCTTCGTCTTGGCTGGAGTCGGAGCCCTCAGCGTCGGCAGCATCCTTGGCATCGTCCTCATTCTTCTCCGGCTCGCGGATGTCCCGGACAAAGGCTTCGGTGTTGGCGTAATCCATATAGCTGTGGGCCAGTTCCTGCCGACGCCGGATGTGTTCCAGATCCGTGGTCCAGATAGATCCTTTGCGCACAGTGCGCAAAGTCTCTAAGTCGGCCTTTTCATACCAGGAGAGGAAGTAAGTGAGAGCTTCATCAGCTCCCACCCTTGCGCCGGAATCCCGCCATTCTCGGAGGCGAACCTTGGAGAGCTATAGATCATTCCCAAGATCAACAGGGTCGGTGGGCGTCCTTTGTCCCGGCCAGCGGGCGGAGTATGCTTCCTGGGCACCAAGGAAGAGATCTTCAGTATAGGAGCTCATGGCGTTCTTCCGGGCTTCCAGGGCGAGCAGCTGATCCGACATAGTCTAGTTGGGAGAGTCGACTGGGGCACCCCGGTTCACTCGATCCACCTGCAGAGCCCTCTCAACGTCTTCGATGGAAGCAGGAAACAGGTCTGAAAGATGGCAAGCAGGTTAGCAAAAGGAATATGTGTTGGCATAAGAGTATGCCGGAAAAGATGTATCGGACAAGATGTGTCGGGGAGAAGAGCATTTGAGGCTTACTGGCGAGATCAACATTGAGCCGGGCAATATCAACTTGCCATTTGGTGGCCTGCTCCTTCAAGCCATTCAGTTCAACGTGGGCGTTGGATGCGTCAGCTTCTGAAGTGACGAGCAGCTCCTGGGCTTTCTTAAGTTGGCCCTCCCTCTGTTCCTTCTCCTCCAGAAGCTCAGCAACCCGGCCCTTCAGCTGCTCCACCTCAGCTTTGTGGGCGGCATCCCGGTCGTCCAACTGCTTGGCCACATCCACTGAGGGAGTACAGTCCTGGTGGCGTGCCTCCAGTGCAGCTTTCTCATCTGCAAGGATTTGAAGTTAAAAGGATGTGAAGATAGAAAACAGTGACAAGAATTAAAGGATTTGAAGTACAAGTTGATTAGTAAAAGATCAGCAGGATTCGGCATACCGGTCAGCTCCTTCATCCTCTGGAGAAGCGCGGTGACTTGTTCTGCAGCAGCAGCTGCAGAATGTCGGTAAAAGGTTATGTGTCGGCATATTAAGGTGCGCCAGCAAAAGGAGTATGAAGAAAAACAGAAGAGGAGAATAATCCGGCATGCAACAGTATGACGGCTGAGTTTACCTTTCTGGGTCAGCTCCAGCCGGAGTCTGCTATGCGCGTCGGATAACTTCCGATGCTCGCACACCAAGTCATGGTACAAATCAGCGCGTGTGTTGTTCATGCGCTGCAAAAATGTTGGGATTTGAAGGGTTATGAGAGAAATCTAGCATGACAATTAAAGAGAAGATTATATCAAGTGTTCATTCTTTTGAAGACCCGGCACAGGTGCTGCGCACCTATCCCGGCCCTCGGTGACTAGGATTTGAAGCTCGAATCGAGCTTATATCTCGGTCAGGAGGACTTGAAACTTGATGAAGATTTTTAGTTTGTTAAAGACCCGGCACAGGTGCTGCGCACCTATCCCGGCCCTTGGTGACTAGGATTTGAAGCTCGGGTTGAGCCTATATGTCGGAATGTTAATTTTGAAAACAGCTAAGTACAAAAGGTATTGGAAAATCCCGGATGCCCGTATCCCGGACAGCCGACATTTTCGGGGACTGGTGATATATATATAGAAAAGACTTACGTTGGTGGCATCGGCCAGAAGGTGAAGTCTTTGCTGGATGCTGAGGAGCTCGCTGGCAATAGGAATGGGCTTCGTGGCCAGGATATCAGCAGGATTGCTAGTAGCCAAAGCTTCGCCCAACTTCTTATTCTTGGAGTCAGCAGTGTCCATACTGTCGGCGTCATTCCACTTGATGCAGTGCTCCTTAAGAGATCCAAGGCTCTTGTCACTTTTCGTCAGCAGGGAGACGCGGCCCTCAAGTTCTGGCGTATCAAAGAAGCTGGGCTGGGCTGCTGCTTTGCCAATATGGAGTGCCAGGGCAGAGCTGGGCCAGGCTGCTACCTTAGCAGGTGCAGTGGTAGCGGATTGTGTACCGGACTTGGTCTGCTTGATCTTGAGAGTGTCGGACTTGGCCGGGACAGAGGTCTTGGCTGGGACAGAGGTCTTGGCCGGGACAGAGGTCTTGGCCGGGGCAGCAGGCTTGGCCGGGGCAGAAGTCTTCTCAGTTGCTGGAGTTTTAGGGGCTGCTTGTTCCGGGGCGGCCGATGTAGCTTGGCCAGCAGAGGCAGGTGCCAGATCAGTCCGGACCTCCGGCACTTCAGGGGCTTTGCCTTTATCTATGCCGGCGCTCTTGTTGCCTGCGCCGGTATCTTCAGTAGTCCCGGCGCCGCTGGTGGGCGCGCCGGCGTCAGGGGCATCTTGTTGGGCTCCTGTGTCCATGTGGACATCAGAAGCCGAAGGATCCTGTTGAGCCCCCGAGTCCATGTGGACATCGGGGGTAGAGTTGTCTTGCTCCGGCGGAGGATCGTCCTTCGCCGGGGAAGTGGGTTTATCGGGCGCAGGCGAAGATGCCGGCGCCGGGGAAGTGGTGTGGCTTGCAGAGGGTATGTCGGGGGTGCCTGTGGCTGCCGGCCTTTCAATGTTGGGGCCGGCACTTGAGCTGGAAGCATGTTCCGGCGCAAGAGGAGCCCTGAAAGAGAGAAAACATCAAGTTAGTAATCAAAGAGAGAAATACGTCGGAAATGATGCAAAGGAAAGAAACTTACCCCGAGGCGACGGGTCTTTGCCTTTTGGGCTAGGGCACGCCAACCTTCTGCCTTTTCGGTTGCTGGGGTGTGTCGGACTGGGGCTTCACGCCTCGCTTCCGGCCGGCACGTCCACCGGTGGAAGGAGGTCCCTGGTTCAAAGGGGCGGCGTCGACTACCATGTCATCCGGGATAGCTGAGGACGGCATAGGATAAGTAAAAGGTGTGGTAGGAAAGGCATATGCAAGTGGCGTTGGGTCGTAATACATCAGGATCTCCTCGTCAGAGTCATCCTCACTCCGGGCTTGAGTGGGATGCCGGGAGGAAGAGTCCTTACCCGCGGCAGAGGCATCACGGGTGTTCCTGGGCAGCTTGTCCCAATGATCCGGATCTTCAACGTCCGCAGCGGTGCGGTCTGCCGCGATCTGGATCCGGGAGTTCTCCATATTCTGGAAGCTAAACTTCTGCGTGGGGCAAAGACAATGGGTCAGAAGCAAGAAATATGCCGTTGCAAGGAGTATGTCGGATCAAGCATAGTAATTGTCGCAAAATAGAAGTATGTCGGCCTAGGTATCCATATGCCGGGCAAGAGCTTATGTGTCGGCGAAAGGGGTTTACCGTCGGTGCGGGGCGATCCCGACTGTAAGGTTCTAGTCCCCAGGCAAAGGTGGCCTGGGAGGACTTGCAGATGTCGTCGTGGTGAAACAACATATGCCATAGGATGACTTAAATGGGGGCCGACTGTACGCTGGTGGATCCGGGAGAGGGATGACTCGGTAGAGACCGAGCACAGAACTCACTGCTAACACATCGAGCTACCCAGGTTCGGGGCCCTCGTGAGGAGGTAACACCCCTACTCCTGCATGTCTGATCTATATGAGCTTCACATGAGAGCTACAATGGTGCTCCTTGAGCTGTTCATCTGCCTATCTGAGGCTGCACTGGGCAGGAGCTAAAGAGCTAGTGCTAGAGAGCTCCCATGGAGCGAGAGAGAATGAGCCTCCGAAGGAGGCTTCGGGTGATCGATCCCCCTGGTGCCCCTTATATAGGGAGCCCAGGGGACAAGGGATGCCCCACAATACACTATACATGCACTGTAGCTGAGATGACTACTGGGGTCTTGTCACACTATAGCCTGCATCAGCACAGTACCGTCCTCGGTACTGTGCGCTGCGTCACGGTCATGGGCTAGTCCCATCGATGTCTGTACTTGGAGTCCTTGGTCTTCGTCTTCTAGCGTCTGTCTTCAGGATCACCATGTCATCAGTCTTATCCTCCTCCTGAGGATAAGACTGACTAGGAGAGGAGGGATATGCTGGTCTGAGCTAAGGAGCGTCCCAAGACCAGCATATGATGATGAAGGATGTGCCAGTCCGAGCCCAGAGGCGTCCCAGGACGGGCACCAAGCCGTGGAGGCGATGCTGGACGAGGAACATGCCCCGGAGGGAGTAAATCCCGGCCCTGGAGAGGGTTAATTCGGCCTGGAGGAGGAGTAATCCGGCCTGGAAAGGCTGTCCCGGCCGGAATACGACACAGGAAGTAGCCCAGCCGGCACATGGGAGCCCGGCCTGGGCCAAGAGTGCCGGCCTGGACACACTCCGGCCTGGGGAGCGATCCCGGCCTGCTGGAGATGCCGGCCTGGGCCTGCCTGGCGGAAGGGGCGGCCTGCCCGGGACGGAAGGCGGCGGCCTGGCTTGATGCGGGGCGAGCCAGAGGAACCGGCCCAGCCGGGTAGCGATCCCGGCCCAGCCGGGTTACCCAGCCGACGGCCCAGCCGGGGGAGGACAGCGTGGCGGGGGCGACAGCCCGACTAGGCACGCCGGCCCAGCCGGGGCGGCGGGCGGCGAGGAGGCCTGGCCGGGGGCGCACTGGCCCAGCCGGGGCTTGACGGGAGTCCGGCCCAGCCGGGGCGGCCCAGCCGGGAAGCTGGCTTGGCCGGGGCGGAGCAGGAAGCCCAGCCGGGCAAGGGAGGCTGGCCCAGGCGGGAAAGAATAAGCCGGCCCAGCCGGGAAGAGCTTTTATCCCGGCCCAGACTAGGATATTCCGGCCTGAGCTCCTATATTCCGGCCTGACTTAGCAATATGCCGGCCTGGGCTCAACTATGTCGGCCCGAGAGTGTGTAATCCGGCCTGAATGAGTCATGACCAGGCCGACTTTGATATAAGTCGGCCCAGGCTACTGTTTGCCTTCTTTTTAAATATACCTGCACATATAACTCAACATATAACACATATATTAGACATAATATAAAGGGGTACTTTGGTATATCCGGGTTTATATCCCCGACATTAGCCCCCGAGGCTGTGGAGGACTCGCAGAGTCGTGCACAGGCTTCAACAAGAAATATACCAAAGTCCCAAACTCATACTCACGAAGCTGATACCTTGGCCTGCACTGGCCAAATTCTACCTCATGCCATCATAGACAATGTCCTGTTTGATATATACTCATATACGTGATATGCTAGCCTTCGCGGGCTATCTCAAAATACTATTATGCCTTCTTTGGCTATATCGACACTTTGCCTCTTGTGCTACGTCTCATCGACATCGTCTGCTTCGACAATGCCGGAATGCTGCTTTGCCTTTTTTGGCCATATCGATACTTTACCTCTTGAGCTATGTGCCTCTTGGGCTACTCTGCCTCTTGGGCTACTTTTGCCTCTCGGGCTACTTTGCCTCTCAGGCTACTTTTGCCTCTCTGGCTTTATATAGACACTTTGCCTCTCAGGCTATGTCTCATCGACATTGTCCGTTTTGACAATGCCGGTATACTGATATGCCTCTCGTGCTGTTTCAACATGTTGCCACTTGGGCCATGTCTCATCGACATTGTCTGCTTTGACAATGCCGGTATACTGATATGCCTCTTGGGCTGCTTTGCCTCTTGGGCACTATATCGACACTTTGCCTCTCAGGCTATGTCTCATCGGCATTGTCTGCTTTGACAATGCCGGTATACTGATATGCCTCTTGTGCTGTTTCAACATGTTGCCACTTGGGCCATGTCTCATCGACATTGTCTGCTTTGATAATGCCGGTATACTGATATGCCTCTTGGGCTACTTTGCCTCTCGGGCTTTATATCGACACTTAGCCTCTCAGGCTATGTCTCATCGACATTGTCTGCTTTGACAATGCCGGTATGCTGATATGGCTCTTGGGCTGCTTTGCCTCTTGGGCTACTTTGCCTCTTGGGCTTTATATCGACACTTTGCCTCTCGGGCTATGTCTCATCGACATTGTCTGCTTTGACAATGCCGGTATACTGATATGCCTCTTGGGCTGTGCCATCGCTGGGCACTTGTTAGTATGCAAAAATGATAAGACAACTTAATATGCTAAACCGGGATACTCTATGAAACCGGATATGATAAGAGATATGATGCTTGTTAGCTTTGAGATCGAAGTCTCGATATATTACTGTGCCAGAATTGGCGATAACTGAAAGGATTATAGAATGCCGTGGCATGCCGAAATAAACGGCGATATGAGTTATTGATAGATGCCTTGATATGCTGGCGAACCGAAATAAACGGCGATATGAGTTATTGATAGATGCCTTGATATGCTGGCAAACCGAGATAAACGGTGATTGGGGATTTTGGTCGATGCCATGATATGTCGACATACTGAGATTTTGCTCTTGCCATGATATGTTGGCATACTGACATTTTGCCATGATATGCTGGCATACTGACATTTTGCTCTTTGCCATGATATGCCGGCATACTGAAACTCTTCTCATGCCATGATATGTTGGCATATTGGAACTTTGCTCATGCCATGATATGCCGGCATACTGAAACACATATGACTCAAGATATCACTTAATAACATGATGTGCTAACAAACTGACATACCTGAGACTTTGAGATATGCAGGCCAAGATGTAAAGATATGCTGGCTGAGACACTGAGATATAAACTGAAGCCCTAGTGGTGTAATAGCAATTTCTTCTTGTAATGGCAATATGGAGAGTCATAGCCGGTATATATGATGAAATATCCAACCTGTTCCGTAGTCATTCTAAAAGACATAGCGATGGTCATAGTATTTGGCATATTTGCAATCTAGCATATGGAGTTTGGCATATAGCCCATATCATTCGGTACAAAGCACTTGACATACAGACTGAGATATAGCAATTTGACATATATGCTAACTTGGCAACTCACAAGGAAGAACTAGGCACTCATGTGCCGGCATATAAATGTAGACATACTGTAACTGGCATATAAGTAAACTTGGCATCTTACAACAGATATTTGGCACTCATGTGCCGGCATATAAATGCTAGTATACTATAACTGTCATATGAGATCTAGCATATAGCACGTAGCATGCAGAAACTGGTACTGAGATAGGCATATAACTGATCTGACTGTAAACATGTAACAACTAGCACATGGCATTCAACATATAAAAACTGGCATATGAGCCTTGGCATATGACAGCCGGCATATAAGCAAACTTGGCATATAGGTAGATACTGAACTTGATATGTTAACTGGCATACTGATTCTAGCACTGTAGCAGATATAAAGATTGGCACATACAAAGACATATAACTTGACATAACAATTTGCTGTTGGCATATAAAACCGGCATATAACATGCCCAGATGAAACTTTGCATAAGACTATAGACATACAAACTGATACTAAGGATACTATCTGCAGCGGGCATATGTAGCAATTTGGCATATAAACAGACACACAGGAGGAAACTGAGAAGCTGATATGCTAGCATGCAAACCAATATATACTGAAACAGTACTCAAGAGGCAACTTCCTAGGCTTTAGCCCAGCCCCCGAGCTATCTTTTTTATCAAGGAGACACTGATTTTCAGATAAGCTGACCAGGATATGGAGTAAACCAGCATAAATACTTACTTTCACCGTTGAAGAAGTTTGAAGTACCAGCAGATGCTCGAGGCGAAGGCGGAACAGTCCCTGGTACGACAAACACCAAATATGCCGGCCGGGACATAAGATATGCTGGCCAGAACGCAGGATATGCTGGCCAGGACACAGAATATGCTGGCCAGAACACAGGATATGCTGGCCGGGACTCAGGATATGCTGGCCGGTACTCAGGATATGCTGGCCGGAACTCAGGATATGCTGGCCAGAGGAAGCCGAGTGCTGGCCCGGAGATGCCGATGTAGATCCGGGACAGCCGTATGCTGGCCCGGGCGAGTTGAGGTCAGCCCGGGAGTTGAAGAAAGCCTGCTGTGCTCGAAGGCGTTGCTGATGTCGAGCCCCCGAGCAGATGAAGAAGATCCCGTCCGGATGTACTCCTACCAGCGCCTTGACCAGCCCCACGGTGGGCGCCAAATGTCGTCGTGGTGAAACAACATATGCCATAGGATGGCTTAAATGGGGGCCGACTGTACGCTGGTGGATCCGGGAGAGGGATGACTCGGTAGAGACCGAGCACAGAACTCACTGCTAACACATCGAGCTACCCAGGTTCGGGGCCCTCGTGAGGAGGTAACACCCCTACTCCTGCATGTCTGATCTATATGAGCTTCACATGAGAGCTACAATGGTGCTCCTTGAGCTGTTCATCTGCCTATCTAAGGCTGCACTGGGCAGGAGCTAAAGAGCTAGTGCTAGAGAGCTCCCATGGAGCGAGAGAGAATGAGCCTCCGAAGGAGGCTTCGGGTGATCGATCCCCCTGGTGCCCCTTATATAGGGAGCCCAGGGGACAAGGGATGCCCCACAATACACTATACATGCACTGTAGCTGAGATGACTACTGGGGTCTTGTCACACTATAGCCTGCATCAGCACAGTACCATCCTCGGTACTGTGCGCTGCGTCACGGTCATGGGCTAGTCCCATCGATGTCTGTACTTGGAGTCCTTGGTCTTCGTCTTCTAGC
Organism: Dactylis glomerata; assembly: GCA_007115705.1. NCBI lineage: Eukaryota > Viridiplantae > Streptophyta > Magnoliopsida > Poales > Poaceae > Dactylis > Dactylis glomerata. The sequence goes on from QXEO01000129.1 coordinate 1,225,806, forward strand.
GTCTGTCTTCAGGATCACCATGTCATCAGTCTTATCCTCCTCCTGAGGATAAGACTGACTAGGAGAGGAGGGATATGCTGGTCTGAGCTAAGGAGCGTCCCAAGACCAGCATATGATGATGAAGGATGTGCCAGTCCGAGCCCAGAGGCGTCCCAGGACGGGCACCAAGCCGTGGAGGCGATGCTGGACGAGGAACATGCCCCGGAGGGAGTAAATCCCGGCCCTGGAGAGGGTTAATTCGGCCTGGAGGAGGAGTAATCCGGCCTGGAAAGGCTGTCCCGGCCGGAATACGACACAGGAAGTAGCCCAGCCGGCACATGGGAGCCCGGCCTGGGCCAAGAGTGCCGGCCTGGACACACTCCGGCCTGGGGAGCGATCCCGGCCTGCTGGAGATGCCGGCCTGGGCCTGCCTGGCGGAAGGGGCGGCCTGCCCGGGACGGAAGGCGGCGGCCTGGCTTGATGCGGGGCGAGCCAGAGGAACCGGCCCAGCCGGGTAGCGATCCCGGCCCAGCCAGGTTACCCAGCCGACGGCCCAGCCGGGGGAGGACAGCGTGGCGGGGGCGACAGCCCGACTAGGCACGCCGGCCCAGCCGGGGCGGCGGGCGGCGAGGAGGCCTGGCCGGGGGCGCACTGGCCCAGCCGGGGCTTGACGGGAGTCCGGCCCAGCCGGGAAGCTGGCTTGGCCGGGGCGGAGCAGGAAGCCCAGCCGGGCAAGGGAGGCTGGCCCAGGCGGGAAAGAATAAGCCGGCCCAGCCGGGAAGAGCTTTTATCCCGGCCCAGACTAGGATATTCCGGCCTGAGCTCCTATATTCCGGCCTGACTTAGCAATATGCCGGCTTGGGCTCAACTATGTCGGCCCGAGAGTGTGTAATCCGGCCTGAATGAGTCATGACCAGGCCGACTTTGATATAAGTCGGCCCAGGCTACTGTTTGCCTTCTTTTTAAATATACCTGCACATATAACTCAACATATAACACATATATTAGACATAATATAAAGGGGTACTTTGGTATATCCGGGTTTATATCCCCGACAGCAGATGTCCTTGATCCGGCGCAGGATGTTGGCCGGGGTCAGCTCGTGTGTGGAGTGCCGCGTGGGATCCATGGGCCCGCTCATTTGGCATATCTTGTGAGGCCGGCGCTGGAGAGGAGAGACGCGCCGGCTGATGAAGCAGACCACCAAGTCCTGAGGAGTGAGGCCCTCATCCCGCAGCTCACCCTTAACCCGGTGGAGCGCGTTAACCGGCCCGACAGTGTTTTTCGGGTTATATGTCCAGTTCTTCATCGCCAGTGGTGGCTCGTCCACGAATGGCGGCAAGTTGAGCAGGTCGACGTCGGTGGTGTTCTTAACGTAGAAGAAGCTCTTTTGCCACTTCTTGCAGGACTCGAGCAGCTCCACCTTGGGGAAGTCCGAGCCCTTCCGGGACATAATGGTGGCCGCGCCGCATTGGGTCATGGGGCGGTCCTTCTTCTCCTGGGCCGTCTCCGGCGGGTCGTCCTTGGACCGAGGCGGTTCTTGGACAACTTGCTTCCGCAGTTGGAAGTACTTGGCCCAAGCTTGGGTGAAGGCTTCTATGCCGGCGAAGCCTTCGCAGAAGGCAGCAAAGGCGGAGAGGATCATCACCGCGTTGGCCGGGATGTGGTGAGGCTGCAGATCGTAGGTGTCGAGGAGGTCCCGGAAGAAATCTGATGCCGGCAGGCCGAAGCCCCGCTCGATGTGTGCAATGAACACGACGCATTCACCGGGTTCAGGTGCCGGCACAGTCTCTCCCGCCGGTAGCCGGCATGCAACGCCGTCCGGAACTCGTCGGGTGGTGGTAACCTAGGATATGTCGGCAGGGGTCACCTCCGACCCCTCCCAGCCGGAGCGTCCTTGGAGCTGAGCCGAGTTATCCTCCTCCGAAGCCGAGGTGGCCGTCATACTTGAAGAAGCCATCTTGGTGGCCGGGACAGGGCGTGAGAGCCGGAGTCCCGTGGTGTTAATCCTATCAAGATCAGAGAGAAGAGGGAAGTTAGTCCCTCCGGCATACCAGTCTCACAGAAGTTAGTAGAAACTAAAGATCAACCATCGCAGTCAAAATAGGAAATAATCATGGGTAAATTCCTACGAGAAGAACATCAGCGAACTACTGAAGAGCGTCACGGGCAATGCTAATCGAATCCGTAAGATACTAAGCAAAGAAGCTACCGGAGATCTAAGTAAACATGGTTACCGAGGCAGAGAAGGAGAAAAACAGTGGAAAATGAAGAGCTCACCGAAGATCAAGCGGCGGCGCTGGAACGTCGGCGAGCTCCCAGAAGAAGATTCAACTTCCCCCGGTACACTGCGGAAGAGAAGCGGCGGCGGCGGTGTCGTCGGCAAAGGTGTCGGACGTCGTCGAGCGTCGGCGCCGGCGTGGAGCAAGTCGATGGCGGCGCGGGTTCTCTGTTCTCTCGGTCCAGCGGCGGAGCGCAAGGGACAGAGGAATGGAGGAAGAAGACGATGGTGTGGGGTAAAAAGGAGAGGTTTACCCCCGCCGCCCTATTTATACGTCGCCAAGTAAGGGTCGTGGGGGTGGTAGTGCTCCACTACCCCGACCGTTTCTGCGGTAAGTCTCCACGTGGTGGCATGGAGTGGGGCGGTGGTTCGTATAACCGTGCCACTACGCAATGATGGCGGGAGTTAAATGCACTGTGAACCATCGCATCGTGTGACTGTTCGTGGTGGCAGGGCAGTTGCAAGTTTCGATGCAAATTGTCGGACTTGGCTTCTTAAGGAAGTCTCACCTATATGCCGGCCTAACTGTCCGGGGAACAAGTTCCGTCCGGAATACCCCCGGGACCGGCCGGATTAACTTTTGGAAAAGGAACAGGAGCCGGTGTATGCGTGGGGGTCCGGCATATAATCTGATCGCCGGCGTATCACACAGAGCCGGGGTATAATAAAAAGATGATATGTTGAACCTGTCAAGGCTCCGCAGTTGAGACTGGGGAACCTCGGTAGCTTCGAGGACTAGTGTCGGGGGGTTGACCCCCGGTAGGGTCAAGGGACTAGAAAGATACAAGTAATATGGTTGACTTTATGTCGGTTGACCAAGGTGGGATCTGGCCGATATATAAGAGTGTCAGCCATACCGGCATATAAGTGTATCCCGGCCATTATTTAGATATGCCGGTATAACCGGGATGCTCGTTGAGGAGTGCCGGCATATGCATAGATATGCCGGCCTAACTTATTTGATATGATGTGCAGGAGCAGGGAGGCCGGATTACCCGACCTTCATAGGTCGTTGGTCCGGCATATAGGTCCAGGATATGGCCAACGGTCGTATTCGGGATATATAAGTCAACCAAGGTGTCTTGTCCCTGCAATCAAGGAGAGATTCTGCCAAGCATGGAGGGAGATCATGTTGACAGGGTGCACAGTGGTGGTTACCAACCCTCACTGTGCACAGGTACAACCCTTACCTCACAGTGGCAAGGTCACAGTCCAAGAAGTACAAGGTACAGGGATATGGAGTCCCATCGAGAGCAATCAGGGGCAAAGTCAAGGGTCTCAGCCATCATCAGCATGTCCTGTTTGGAGTGTAGTTGGTGTCTCCTGGTCTCATGTGACCATTGTAACCCTGGCCACCACTATATAAGGTGGCATAGGGAGCCCTAGTAGGAGGTTGGTCCCAGAGTGTTCCTACACTTAGCAGTTCATCTTCCTCCTCTAGCTGAGAGCTGGGAAGCGCCATTGTTGTATACTCCATCGATCCTAATATATAACCAGTAGAGCAGGAGTAGGGGTGTTATCTCCTTACGAGAGCCCCGAACCTGGGTAGATCTGTGTTCCTTTCTGTCGTGCTTTTCAGCTCGTTCCCCTCTCCCGAATCCTCCAGCATCTAGTTCGGCCCCCATTTAAGCCATCCCATGGCATATGTTGTTTCACCACAACGACAGGAGACACAAGGATGTATTCCCGTAGTTCCTTCCTTTTGAGGGGAAGTACGTCTACGTTGGAGAGGTGTGGCGACACGGAGTCCACCAATGCCACAAAGGCTCACCTTGTTCTCCGGTGAGCAAGCCACGGTGGCTAGCTCGTTTCCACTAAGCGGTGGTATTGGGGGCACCGACCGAAACCCTTACACGGAGGTTGGGGCACAACTCCACAACTCAATTGGAGGCTCCCAACAAGAAACCACAAAGCTTTTACACGGAGGAAGCTTTGAGGTGACCTCTCTTGCCTAAGGCAAGTTCCACGGAGGAGGAGTGAAGCAAACACAAATCACTTTGGTAGGATTGTAGATCTAGGGCTCCTCTCCCAATCTACCAAATCTTGAGGGATTTGGTTGGCTAGGGAAGGAGATCTACGGAGTTGAAGCTCTGAATTAATGGAGGAGAGAGAGTGTGGACGAGGTAGCTTAGATCTGAGGTAGGGGACGACTATTTATAGGTCAGCTCAAAATCTATCCGCTGGAGGCGACTTACCCCGGAAATTCTGGCCAGGGGGCGGAAATTCCGAGGTTCACTTAAGGTGGAAATTCCGGCCTGGGGGCAGAAATTCCGCCCCCCGGAAATTTTCATTCTGAAAATTCCGGCCAGAAATTCTGGCCCTTTACAAAAGGTTGCACCATAGCTTGAAAGAAAGGACTTAGCGAAAATTTGCAGGGCCAGAAATTCTAGAATTTTTGGCCCCTAGAAATTCTGGTTTCTCAGAATTTCCGGCCCCTTCCCAAAAGCTGCACCACAGCCTTTTGTAAAGGACTTAGCCAAATTTTCGAGGGCCGGAAATTATGGAATTTCCGGCCCCCGGAAATTCTGCCAAACCAGAATTTCTGGCCCCTTTACAGAATGTTGCACCACACTGTTTTGTAAAGGACTTAGCCAAATTTTGAAGGGTCGGAAATTCCGGCCCCCAGAAATTTTGTCCAGGGGTGGAATTTCCGGCCCTGGGGGCGGAATTTCCAGCCTTGAAAGCAAATTTCTGGCCTTCTAAAGACACTCCTCTGGATGATTTTGAGCCTTTCTACAGTATTCCCCTTTCCCACTTCTCTTCATCATCAGTCTTGTGCAATACCTGGAGAAACCCTGTAATGCTTAGCACAAGATTAATTTCCTTGTGTTGTAATCAAACACCCAAAAACTGAAAGCAAGGAGCATGTCCTTTCAGTATCTATTGGTTCAATTATGTTATTTTGTTGAGAGTGACCACTAGTGAAAGTATGATCCCTAGGCCTTGTTTCCAAGCATTGAATACCGTTTACATTCATTTTTGTTACATGTTTGCTCACATCAATATTTATTTCAGATTACATTTACTACTTATAATCATCACTACTACTTGTATTTCACTATCTCTTCGCCAAACTATTGCACCTATACATCTGACAAGTGTATTGGGTGTGTTGGGGACACAAGAGACTTTCTGTATCGTAATTGCAGGGTTGCTTGAGAGGGATAGCTTTGACCTCCTCCTCCCTGAGTTCGATAAACATTGGGTGATCCACTTAAGGTAAACTTGCTGCTGTTCTACAAACCTCTGCACTTGGAGGCCCAACACTGTCTACAAGAACAGATGCGTGCGTAGATATCAAGCTCTTTTCTGGCGCCGTTGCCGGGGAGGTAAGGTAAAAGGTACTCACATCCTTTGGTTACTAAGTCTTTTAGTTGCTGGTGAGTGCTCGAAGGTATTTCCTCTAGATTCTGCAATTATATCTTTTTGTTTCTTGTTTTTATTTTCACTAGTTAGGCTTAATGGAAAATAAAGAGTTTTATAGTATCTTTCCTGAGTTAAGACTTGAAGTGTTTGAAAAACCTTTGGAGCTTTATTCGCATAGCAATGTTATTTGTATGAATTCCTTGAATATCGTTGTTGCTAATTCCATAGAAAGGTCTAAGCTTGGGGAAGCTGGTTTTGTTAAGCATGATATTTTTAGTTCCCCAGCTTTAGTGGAGAAAATTCGCTCTGATGATATTTTATCTCCCATATGTGATAGTTCTCATGATGTTTGTGATCCTCGTCCTTTTAAAATACCTATGAAAATTGTGAACGTGCTATGAATAACTGCTATTTAGGGGATGGAACTGTCCATCCCGGTGATCATTTGCTCTTTATACATGAATTATGCGAGTTGTTCAAGTGTGCAGGTATTTCGATGAACCAAGTTAAGAGGAAGCTATTTCTTTATCACTGAACGGCAGAGCTGCGGAATGGCATAAAACGCTAAAGGATGGTCGACCTATTGACTGGGAGGAAATTGTACCTCTCTTTTATTATAAATTATATCCTTCTAGTGAGGTTCATAAAGATAGGAATTATATTTATAATTTTCATCCACATGATGGAGAAAGCATTGCCCAAGCGTGGGGAAGATTGAAGTCACTAATGCTCAAATGTCCTATTCATGAGCTTCCCCATAATATTGTTATTAATAATTTTTATGCAAGGCTTTCAGGATATTACAAGGACTATCTAGATGCATGCTTTGATGGGTCTTTCACAAGCAAGGAGATTGACGGTAAGTGGGATCTGCTTGAAACAATTCAAAGCAATATTGAAGATTGGGATAGCAACAAAGGTAAAGGATCAGGTATAAATTATGAGTATGACTGCATTAAGTCTTTCGCTAAAACTGCTAATTTTCAAGAGCTTAGTGCTAAATATGGTCTTGATCCTCAAATTATGGTTGATTGTTTTAGAGCCTTTGCTTCCCATATTAATGTTCCTAAGGGAAAAGGGTATGTGTATCATGAACCTTGTAAAGACACTTGCATAGAAAGTGATGTTGTTATTGATGATTGCAATGAACATGCTCAAACTTCTGAAAGTACTATTTCTTATAAGCATGTTAATTTTTGTGGAGTACTTAGACCTTGTGAACAGAGTCACGACAAAGAAGATTATTGTATCCACCACAGGAATGAAGAAACCCGAATGTGGCATGATGCGGCACGGTGTTGATGATGTAAAGCACCGTCCAGTTGGGAACCCCAAGAGGAAGGTATGATGAATATAGGAGCAAGGTTTTCCCTCAGTAAGAAACCAAGGTTTGTCGATCAGGAGAGGAAGAAGCCAAACGACTGAAGGTGATGCTTGCTAGCCTAGTGACACTCCAACAAGGGCGCCGTTTACGATAAAACGAGTTAGCGTGTCTTCAACTAGTAGCAACGTGGAACCTGCACACAACACAACCAAATACTTTGCTCCCAACTTACGATGAGGTTGTCAATCTCACCGGTTTGCTCTAAACAAAGGAATGAGCGTATCGGGTGGAAAACAGTAATAATATGCGAGTAAAGTAAACAGTGCGAGTAAAGTAAATAGGTGATAGCAATATAAAGGAAATAGGACCAGGGTCCATAGTTCACTAGTGGTGTCTCTCCATAAGATAAAATAACACATGTTGGGTAAACAAATTACAGTTGGGCAATTGATAGAATAAAGATAACGTGATATGTCAAGAGGATCACTATGAGATTTACTCTGGGCATTACAACAAGATACATAGACCGCCATCCAACTGCATCTATGACTAATAATCCACTTGTGGCGAATCAATCCGAGAACTCCACAAGTATTAAGTTGCGAACAACACATAACTGCATTAAGCAAAGTGTGTAATGTAAACAAAGCGTATGCCCTCGAGCATATGAATGTTGTTTTCCCCCTAGTAGCAACATCACATCTACAACCTTAGAGGTTTCTGTCACTCCCCCAGATTAAATAGAGGCATGAACCCACTATCGAGCATAAATACCCCCTCTTGGAGTCACTAGCAACTACTCGGCCAAGATAGCTACTAACAACGGAGAGCATGCAAGATCATAAACAACATAGAGATAACATAAGATAAAATTCAGTACATCAACTCAATCATAACACCAATATTCATCGGATCCCAACAAACACAACATGTAGAATTACATAACAGTGATCTCGATCATGTAAGGCAGCTCACGAGATCTAAACATGAAGCACATGCTGGAGAAGACAACCAACTAGCTACTGCTATGGACCCATAGTCCAAGGTAGACTACTCACTCATTGTGCCGGAGGCAAGCATGGCGATGAAGAAGACCTCCGGTGGCAATTCCCCTCTCCGGCAGGGTGCCGGGAAGAGCTTCTGGACCCTCCCGATCTCGGGTCGACGACGGCAGCGGATCGCGATGTGTTTCTGGAAAAGTGATCGGGTATTTAGGTTTTCCCCGTCGGGGGGTCTTTATAGGCGAAGGGGCAGCGTCAGAGGTGGACCAGGGTGGCCTCACAACCAGGGGGCGTGGGCCAGCCCTAGGCCGCGCCGCCCTATGGTGTGGGCGCCCTGTGGCCCCTCTCCGTCTCCTCTTCGGTCTTCTGGAAGCTCCTGTGAATATCTAGACTTCTGTCTTTTGTTTCGTCCAATTCCGAGAATATTTCCTGTGTAACTTTTCTGAAACACAAAAACAGTAGGAAACAGGGAACTGGCACTGTGGCATCTCGTTAATAGGTTACTTCCGGAAAATGCATAAAAATGTCACAAAGTATAACGAAACACTAAGCAAATGGTGTAAAAACAAGCATGGAGCATCAAAAATTATGGATACGTTGGAGACGTATCAGCATCCCCAAGCTTAACTCCTGCTTGTCCTCGAGTAGGTAAGTGATAACAAAAGAAATAATTTTTGAGGTGACATGCACCTACACAATCTTGATCATATATGTAAGCATTATGCGCTGGGATCAAAGAACTTAAAACATGGGCAAGAAAGACATAATCTTGATAGAAGAAACTTAGCAACCATGTTATAACATGAAAATGAACACAAACAAAAGATCATGAAAATTAAACAATGAAAGTCAAACGTGTGTTCAAATCATATGGAAAAACATACAAATGGTTTTCAGCTTGTCCTTAATGAGAGAGCAAAACATAAATGCATAGGACACCTTCAAGTTTAGGAGGGCGACTAGATACAAATAATTTAAGAACAAGTGAAACCAATCATCATGAATCAATCAATGAAAACTTTGGGACAATGCACATTATACTCAGAATGACAACTATGCTCTCTTAGACGGTGCATAAAGATAGAAGGTGGTGACTCAACATAAAAGTAAAAGAAAGGCCCTTCACGGAGGGAAGCAGTGATTAAACATGTGCTAGAGCTTTTCATTTGTAAAACAGAGATAAAAATTGGGTTTTGAGAGGTGGTTGCTTTTGTCAACGACTAGCAATGGGGTCTTACTATCTTCCATAATAAACAAGTGAGAGCGGTTCTGAGTTCTTTGAAAATTTGGCACATTGGTGCTCTTTTATAAAGCTTTGGCACTCCTCCCCACCTTTTTCCTTTCTCAAACCATGGCTAACCGATTCCATCGGGTGCCCACCAACATTCACATATCATGGAGGAGTGCCTTTTTTTCTTTCTTTTTTTTAGAATTAGATTGCAATGGTCTGACCAGCTCTCATGCAAAATTAATGACGAGCAGATGAAGCTACCTAGTCGAGGGGTACTTAATTTAATATGGAAGATAGCAATTCCGACCACTACGTCCCCATGAGCTGAAAACAGTGTCACAAAACGAGAAGTGTTTTGAAGGTTTTTTCAAAGGTTGCACATGAAAATTTACTTGGAATGGCTTACAAATACCATGCATAGGAATTTATAGTGGACAAAATGGCAAACTTGGTTTTTAGGAGTTGTATGCACGAGTAGAGCTCATACTCGATACAACATGAAGGCTAGCAAAAGACTGGGAGCGACCAACTAAGAGTGCAATAACGGCCATAATCATGCAAAGCGACATTAAAAGAAGCATAAGATGGCATCAAAATTCAAAAACTAAATGATCATAGAGGCAATGGCAACTTTGTATGAGTCTAACATGTGTGAGCATGCACCAAGTCAACCCAAATAAAGCATCAAGGAGAAAACCAAAAAAATGCTTCCAAATAATTAAAACAACGCATGATTTTTTCAAAGGCTCATTAAGCAATCTCAGTTATTTGAGATAAGTCATGCTACAGCAAAACCACTAAGCATACTATCAAAAAGACATCTAGCACGACATGCAAAAGCCTAGGCCGCAGTCTACACAAGCTCCTTCTTGTACCACTTTTTGCATAAAGCTTTTTCTCTTTTCCAACACCATTTGAACTTTTTATAAACAACTCTTTTTTATGAAAACCAATATGGACCAAAGGCAAAAATACACCTTGATGCAAAGATATAACAAGATCTGAACACAAATCAAGGTGAAAATCAAAAGCTAAACGCAGTTCTAGAAAAAGAGAACACTCGTTGAAACGAATAGAGTGAAAAACGGAGTGTTCTTGGCAAATGAAAAGCAAGGCAACTTCTCCAAAAGAAATTTGTTGGGGTCCAACCATTTATTGCAGCAAACAAAACTAAACAAAACTGAAAACTAAAACAACTGACGCTCCAAGAAAAACGCATAATGCATGAAGCAATAAAAATATAGTGTGTTAAAAGGTGACCTGATTTTTGCCGATGAAGAAGGGGTGCCTCGGGGGCATCCCCAAGCTTTGACACTTGTACTTCTTGGATATTTCTTGGGGTGACATGGGCATCCTCAAGCTTGAGCTTTTGTCCATTCTTCAACTCATCTCATCATTCCCCAATCCCTACACTTGAAAACTTCCTTCATACAAAACTAAACACAAATCTATTAGCAACATTAGTGTAAGCATAACATTGAATCAACCCCTTTTTGCTTCAGGTTTCAAGTTCAACTCAAAACCACCACATATAAAGTATATACTACTGTAGCAACTTACCCACGAGTTCCGTGATCAAAAGAACTCAAAAAGAAAGCGATAAAGTGGCAAACACAAATATTGGCAGAAATCTGTCAAAACAGAACAACTGATAAAGGTCGAATTTTTAGAGGGTTTTCTGTTGCTAAAATCAAAAAGTATCCAACTAATGAAAGTTTGGATATAACCTGGGGCATATGCACAGGAAATCGCAGGTCCAAAAGATATACAGAGAATTGTCACGAATTTTTACGGTGCAGCGCCAAAAACTGTTTCAGGACAGCAACATCCCCAAATCTTACCTCGCTGAAATTAGAGGCTTCTCTTGGCACAGAAACGAAATAAAAATGATAAGGAGAGGTTATTACAGTAGTAATAACTCCAAGACTCAAATAAAAGAAAAATAACTAAATGTAAAAACATTGGGTTATCTCCCAAGAGTGCTTTTCTTTAACGCCTTTGAGCTAGGCGCAGAAAATGCGAATCAAGTAATATCAAGTGATGAAGCATCAAGCTCATAATTTGCTCTAAGAATAGAGTCAAAAAGTAATTTCTTTCTCTTTCTGGGGAAGTGTTCCATACCTTTCTTGAGTGGGAATTGATATTTGATGGTGCCTTCCCTCATATCAATGATGGCACCTACAGTTCGAAGAAAGGGTCTTCCCAAAATAATAGGACATGAAGCATTGCATTCAACATCCATGACAACAAAATCAACAAGAACAAGGTTATTGTTAACCATAATAAGAACATCATTAATCCTTCCCAAAGGTTTCTTCTTAGCAACATCAGCAATATGAACATCATAATAACACTTTTCAAGTGGTGGTAAATCAAGCATGTCATAAATCTTTCTAGGCATGATAGAAATACTAGCACCTAGATCACATAAAGCATGGCAATCAAAACCATTAACATGCATATCAATGATGGGTTCCCAACCATCTTCTAACTTCTTGGGAATAGAAGCTTTTTGCTTCAACTTTTGATCCCTAATTTTCATAAGAGCATTGGTAATATGCTTGGTAAAAGCAACATTTAAAGAACTAGCATTGGGAGTCAAAGCAAGCTTTTGCAAGAACAAAATAACTTCAGATATATTGCAGCCATCAACATCAAAATCATTAAAGGAAATAGAGCTATCATCTCCCACACTTCAAAAAATTTCAGCACTCTTTTGAGAAAAAGTTTTGGCAGTTTTAGGCTTTTTAACACAAGGAGCGGGAGTTTTCTCTACACCAATCAAAGTAAGAGGATTGCGAGCATTAGGAGCAACATCATTAGAGGTATTAATGGTACATACCTTCATCTTTCTAGCCATCTCATCTTCTCTTTCCCACCTGGCATGTAATTCTGCTAGCATCCTAACATTTTCATCAATTCTAACTTGGATAGCATTAGCACTAGCAAAAGTATTGTTCTCTTTCACATCATTAGGCAACACTTTTAATTTCAGAAGTTCAACATCATGAGCAATGATATCAACTTTAGAAGCAAGAATATCAATTTTGCCTAACTTTTCCTCAACAGACCTGTTAAAAGCAGTTTGCTTACCGATGAAGTCCTTGAGCATGACTTCAAGCTCAGAGGGCGCAGCCCTAGTGTTGTTGGAGGAATTACCATAAGAGTTACCATAACCATTACCATTAGTAGAAGGATACGGCCTATAATTGTTACTAGCAAAATTGTTCCTATAAGCATTGTTGTTAAAATTATTATTTCTAATGAAGTTTACATCAACATGCTCTTCTTGAGCAACCAAAGAGGCTAAAGGAACATTATTAGGATCAACATGAGTCCTATCATTAGAAAGCATAAGCATGATAGCATCACTCTTTTCACTCAAGGAAGAGGTTTCCTCAAAACAATTTTCCTTCTTACCTTGTGGAGCTCTCTCGGTGTGCCATTCAGAGTAATTTACCATCATATTGTCGAGAAGCTTTGTTGCGGCGCCCAAGGTAAGGGACATAAAAGTGCCTCCAGCAGCTGAATCTAATAGGTTCCTTGAAGAAAAATTCAGTCCTGCATAAAAAGTTTGGACAATCATCCAAGTAGTCAGTCCAAGAGTGGGACAATTCTTGATCATAGATTTCATTCTTTCCCAAGCTTGAGCAACATGTTCATTATCAAACTGACTAAAATTCATAATATTGCTACGCAAAGCTATAATCTTAGCAGGAGGATAGTATCTACCAATAAAAGCATCCTTACACTTAGCCCATGAATCAATACTATTTTTAGGCAAAGACAGCAACCAATCCTTAGCTTTTCCTCTCAAAGAGAAAGGAAACAACTTAAGCTTAATAATATCACTCTCTACATCCTTATATTTCTGCATCTCATATAGCTCAACAAAATTGTTGAGATGAGCTGCAGCATCATTAGTACTAGCACTAGAAAATTGCTCTTTCATAACAAGGTTCAACAAAGCAGGCTTAATCTCATAAAAATTTGCAGCAGGAGCAGGTGGCGCAATAGGAGTGCAGATAAAATCACTATTATTAGTGCTAGTAAAATCACACAACTTGGTGTTGTCAGGAGTAGCCATTCTAGCAAAACTAAAAGCAAGCAAGTAAAAACAACTATCAAGGATACTAATTTTTTGTGTTTTTTATAAAACAATGCAAGCAAAAATAAAGTAAAGCAAAACTTAAAACAAAGTAAAGGATGTGCGTGCAAAACTCCCCTTATAGAAGTCTTCTTTTTCCTTCCCGGCAATGGCGCCAGAAAAGAGCTTGATGCGGCACGGTGTTGATGATGTAAAGCACCGTCCAGTTGGGAACCCCAAGAGGAAGGTATGATGAATATAGCAGCAAGGTTTTCCCTCAGTAAGAAACCAAGGTTTTTCGATCAGGAGAGGAAGAAGCCAAACGACTGAAGGTGATGCTTGCTAGCCTAGTGACACTCCAACAAGGGCGCCGTTTACGATAAAACAAGTTATCGCGTCTTCAACTAGTAGCAACGCGGAACCTGCACACAACACAACCAAATACTTTGCTCCCAACTTACGATGAGGTTGTCAATCTCACCGGTTTGCTGTAAACAAAGGAATGAGCGTATCAAGTGGAAAACAGTAATAATATGTGAGTAAAGTAAACAGTGCGAGTAAAGTAAACAGGTGATGGCAATATAAAGGAAATAGGACCGGGGTCCACAGTTCACTAGTGGTGTCTCTCCTTAAGATAAAATAATACATGCTGGGTAAACAAATTACAGTTGGGCAATTGATAGAATAAAGACAACGTGCAAATGATGAGAGGATCACTATGAGATTTACTCTGGGCATTACAACAAGATACATAGACCGCCATCCAACTGCATCTATGACTAATAATCCACTTGTGGCGAATCAATCCGAGAACTCCACAAGTATTAAGTTGCGAACAACAGATAAATGCATTAAGCAAAGTGTGTAATGTAAACAAAGCATATGCCCTCGAGCATATGAATGTTGTTTTCCCCCTAGTAGCAATAGCACATCTACAACCTGAGAGGTTTCTGTCACTCCCCCGGATTAAATAGAGGCATGAACCCACTATCGAGCATAAATACCCCCTCTTGGAGTCACTAGCAACTACTCGGCCAAGATAGCTACGAACAACGGAGAGCATGCAAGATCATAAACAACATAGAGATAACATAAGATAAAATTCAGTACATCAACTCAATCATAACACCAATATTCATCGGATCCCAACAAATACAACATGTAGAATTACATAACGGTGATCTCGATCATGTAAGGCAGCTCACGAGATCTAAACATGAAGCACATGGTAGAGAAGACAACCAACTAGCTACTGCTATGGACCCATAATCCAAGGTAGACTACTCACTCATCGTGCCGGAGGCAAGTATGGCGATGAAGAAGACCTCCGGTGGCGATTCCCCTCTCCGGCAGGGTGCCGAGAAGAGCTTCTAGACCCTCCCGATCTCGGGTCGACGATGGTGGCAGATTGCGATGTGTTTCTGGAAAAGTGATCGGGTATTTAGGTTTTCCCCGTCGGGGGGTCTTTATAGGCGAAGGGGCGGCGTCAGAGGTGGACCAGGGTGGCCTCACCACCAGGGGGCGCGGGCCAGTCCTAGGCCATGCCATCCTGTGGTGTGGGCACCCTGTGTCCCCTCTCCATCTCCTCTTTGGTCTTCTGGAAGCTGCTGTGAATATCTGGACTTCTGGCTTTTGATTCGTCCAATTCTGAGAATATTTCCTGTGTAACTTTTCTGAAACACAAAAACAGTAGAAAACAGGGAACTGGCACTGTGGCATCTCGTTAATAGGTTAGTTCCGAAAAATGCATAAAAATGCCACGAAGTGTAACAAAACACTAAGCAAATGGTGTAAAAACAAGCATGGAGCATCAAATATTATGGATACGTTGGAGACGTATCATGGCACAAGGCTCTAGATGAGCTTGGTGAAAAGGTTTGTGAGCTTTATCCTTTTATTTGTGAACTTTGCCATGAAAAGGGTCATTTTAATTTTCAATGCTCAGGCCATAACAATGACCTTTCTCATCCAATGAGGACCGCAATTTTGTCTTGTGATGACAAGATCACTCGCAATCAGCATGATGAGTTTACTTTATTTTTGGGGTGTGAAGACTTATCTAGAAAGACTTCTTTGGTAGATATGAGTGCTCTTGATATTAATAGCATCCTTCGTGGTTGTCATCTCTATTGTGTTAAAGATTGCCTCACAAATACTTACATACAAAATGTTATAAACGAGGATGCTTTACCCAAATTTGACAGGGATGATTTGTGTTTCTATCTTATTAACAAAAAGGAGGAATCCTCCAAAGTTTCTTGATACGTCTCCAACGTATCTATAATTTTTGATGCTCCATGCTTGTTTTTACACCATTTACCCGATGTTTCGTTACACTTCGTGGCATTTTTATGCATTTTCCGGAACTAACCTATTAACGAGTTGCCACAGTGCCAGTTCCCTGTTTTCTGCTGTTTTTGTGTTTCAGAAGTGATACACAGGAAATATTCTCGGAATTGGACGAAACAAGTTCCTGAAGTCTTATTTTACCCGGAAGCTTCCAGAGATCCGAAGGAGAGTAGGAGAGGGGCCATCAGGCCCCCTCACACGTGGCTCACGCGGCCAGGGGCCTGGCCGCGCCGCCATAGGGTGAGGAGCCCTGGCCCCACTTCTGACATCGCCCCTTCGCCTATAAGAAGCCTCGGGATGGAAAACCCTAAAGGAGTCGGCAAATTTCCAGAAAGAGTTCCATAGTTCCGCCGCCGCCACCGACGAATTTCAGGGGACAGAAGTCTCTGTTCCGGCACCCTGCCGGGACGGGGAAGTGCCCCCGGAGCCATCTCCATCGGTCTCCATCGCCGTCTCCGCCGTCTCCATCGACCTCACCGCCATCTCCATCAACCTTGCTGTCTCCTATGATGAGGAGGGAGTAGTTCATCCCCGGGGCTGAGGGCTCTACCGGTAGCTATGTGGTTCACCTCTCTCTCCCATGATGTGATCTTTATGTGATCGTGAGCTTTGTATCATGTTGAACAAGTAGATGTTATTATTCAGATATTATGTGTACTCTAGTGGTGTTATTAAAGTAATCTATTCCTCCTGCCATGGTGTAACGGTGACAGTGCATGCATCATGGTGGTACTTGGTTTAGGCTATGATTATGATCTCTTGTGGATTATGAGAGTACTTATTACTATGATAGTATTGAAGTGATCTATTCCTCCTTTCATGGTGTAATGTTGACAGTGTGTGCACCGTGTTAGTACTTGGTCTAAGTTGCAATAATATCTATCTTGAGTTGTGCTTTGATTTGGATATCTCTATGAGTGGTGTTTGTCAAGTACTTGATGAACTTTAAGGGGTGCTTCTGTAGCCACTACGCAATGATTAGTGTTATTCAATAGGAGAGTAATTCAGAGTACCATAGTGGAGAGAAGTTGTTTATTTGTTCAATCATGTTATATTGTTGGGAGTGTGTCCACTAGTGAAAGTATGATCCCTAGGCCTTGTTTCCAAGCATTGCACACCGTTTATTTCCTGTTTTGTTACATGTTTGCTCGCAGTGATACTTATTTCATATCACAGTTATTACCTATAATCATCACTACCGCTTGTATTTCACTATCTCTTCGCTGAACTAGTGCACCTATACATCTGACAAGTGTATTGGGTGTGTTGGGGACACAAGAGACTTTCTGTATCGTAATTGCAGGGTTGCTTGAGAGGGATAGCTTTGACCTCTTCCTCCCTGAGTTCGATAAACCTTGGGTGATCCACTTAAGGGAAACTTGCTGCTGTTCTACAAACCTCTGCACTTGGAGGCCCAACAAGTGTCTACAAGAATAGAAGTGCGTAGACATCATTTCTTCTGTCGTTTCTGTCAGTAAACCAGATTATATGGAGAAGCTTCCTTTCAAACCTCTCCCTCCTAAAGAAGAGAGTAAGAAGAAGAAGAAGAAAAATAGGAGTAAAAGGAGAGAGGAAACGGTATCTTCCCCTAAGCATGTTGCTCCTATTATAACTTTTGATGAATCTGAACTTGATGATGTTCTTATGCCTGTTACCTATGTTAGTGATCATGATTGGGAAAAGCACTCTACTTTTGATATTGAAAATCTTTTTGGTATCAATTCTGAAAATGTTGATGTTAATAATTGTTGTACCATTAGTGCTATCCATGTTCCTTCCAATGATGATATGTTTACATATGAACACGCTTTGGGAGATATCTATTCTATCGCTTATGATGATGCTAAACCTCTAGTTTACGATGGTTACAATGATGAATATAACATTTTCAGTTCACCTACCATTGAGGAGGAAATAAGGTATGATTACAATATGCCTCCTATTTTTGATGATTATGGTGATGAGAATAATTTTGTTGAATTTTCTCCTACTACGATTGTTCATGTGGGGAGTATTAATTCTTTTGTGCATGTGGCTCATGATAGGGATGTTTTATGTGATAGTTATATTGTTAATTCTATTCATGATGGTACTGAAAGTTACTATGAGAGAGGGAAACATGGTTTGATGGATCTCAACAATATTAAGTTTCTCCTCTCTATGTGCCTAGTTGATTTATTTTCTTACAAGATTCCTATGCATAGGAAGTGGTTTAGATTTAAATGTGTTTCATATTTTCTTTTTGATGCTCTCTCTTGCTTCAAGTTCTTTTATGGCGCCTTTGCCTTAAGCTCTTTTATGGCGCCTACATGAGCATCTTTTCAAATTACTGCGCCTAGCTCAAAGGCGTTAAAGAAAAGCACCCTTGGGAGATAACCCAATGTTTTCTTTTCAGTACTATTTCTTTTATTTGAGTCTTGGAAGTTATTACTACTGTAATGACTGCTCCTTATCATTTTTATTTCGTTGTTGTTCCAAGAAGAACCTCTAATTTGAGGGAGGTAAGATTTGGGGAAGTTGCTGTCCTGAAACAGATTTCTATGCTGCACCGTAAAAATTCGTGAAAATTCTTAGAATATCTTTTTGGTCTGCGATTTCTTGTGCATATGCCCCAGGTTATATCCAAACTTTCATTAGTTTCACACTTTTCGATTTGAGCAACAGAAGGTCCTCGAAAAAATCAACATTTGTCAGCTGTTCTGTTTTGACAGATTTCTGCCACTATTTGTGTTTGCCTCTCGATCGCTTTCTTTTTGAGTTCTTATGATCACGAAACTTATGAGGAAGTTGCTACTGTAGAATATGCTTTATATGTGGTGTTTTTGAGTTGAAACTTGAA
Organism: Dactylis glomerata; assembly: GCA_007115705.1. NCBI lineage: Eukaryota > Viridiplantae > Streptophyta > Magnoliopsida > Poales > Poaceae > Dactylis > Dactylis glomerata. The sequence goes on from QXEO01000129.1 coordinate 1,244,263, forward strand.
CCAAAAAGGGTTGATCTACTATCATGTTTATACTAACGTTGCTAATAGAATTGTGTGAAGTTTTGTATGAAGGAAGTTTTCAAGTATAGGGAAAGGAGAGTGATGAGATGAGATGAAGTATGGACAAAAGCTCAAGCTTGGGGTTGCCCATGTCACCCCAAGAAATATCCAAGAGGTACAAGCGTCAAAGCTTGGGGATGCCCCCGAGGCACCCCTTCTTCATCGGCAAAAATTAGGTCACCTTTCAAGACACTATATTTTTATTGCTCATATTCTATGTGTTTTTCTTGGAGCGTCAGTTGTTTCTGCTTTCAGTTTTCTTTTGTTTTGGTTGCTGCAATAAATGGTTGGATCACATCATGTTTGTTTTGGAGAGAGACGCACTCCGTTTTTCATTTGCCAATAACACTCTAGTTTTCACTCTTATCGTTCAACGAGTGTTCTCTTTTTCTAGAACTGCATTTAGCTTTCTTTTTTGCCTTGATTTTTGTTCAGATATTGTTATATCTTTGCATCAAGGTGTATTTAGACCTCTGGTCTATGTTGGTTTTCATCAAAAGAGTTGTCTCAAAAAGGTTTGAATGGTGTTGGAAAAGAGAAAAAGTTTCATGCAAAAAAGTGGTACAAAAAGGAGCTTGTTTAGACCGCGGCTTAGACTTTTGCATGCCATGCTTGATGTCATTTTGATAGTATGCTTAGTGACTTTTTCTGTAGCATGACTTGTCTCAAATGACTGAGATTGCTAAATGAGCCTTTGAAAAAATCATGCGTTGTTTTTATTATATGGAAGCATTTATTTGGTTTTCTCCTTGATGCTTTATTTGGGTTGACTTGGCGCATGCTTACAACATGTTTGACTCTAACAAGTCGCCATTAGCCTCTATGATCATTTGGTTTTTGACTTGTGATACCACTTTATGCTTCTTTTAATGATGTTTTGTCGCTATGCATGATTATGGCCGTTATTGCTCTCTTAGTTGGTCACTCTCAGTCTTTTGCTAGCCTTCATTTTGTACTGAGTATGAGCTCTACTCGTGCATCCAACTCCCAAAAACCAAGTTATTCCAATGTGTCCACCATACATACCTATTAGCAATTTGCTATCCAAAGTACATTTGACTTGCTTTTATCTATCCTTCAAATTAAACTCTTTTTGCTGTTATGTGAAAATTAGTCAGTAAAGCTCTCACAAACCTGACGGCACACTTTACTTTTCCCGCTTTTAAAATTTTGACATTGTGGCTCTCTTATGTTGATGTTATGCTTGCAAGTTGTAAGTTGGAAATTAGCCAAACCATGCCGTCATGGGGCAAGCTTTCAACATTGCACTTTCTCTTATTTGAGTTGATATCGTGATCTTTTGTTTATGGATACTCGCGATGTGAAATAAGTTGGGATCTTGCGAGATCATGGAGTTTGTATATGTGTTAGAGAAATGCCTGGGCCGCTAATCTAAGCCATGCATCATTCATGGTGGAAATTTACAGCATGCCCATAGTGGACATTCGACGACGCATCTCACAATAAAAAGATATACCAATGGTAAATAAAAGAGATGCCGAGGTGTTCATTATCTGTTTGTCTTATCATTTTGATGTGGGCTTGTTCCATGTCATCGGGCAGGAGGTACCCCATTGGTGGTTCTCGATGATACGTGTATGCTTACAATGACAAGAGCTTGCTTCAGACCTAAGTCGAGTAGCATGAGGTTTGGGTATTCGTACTTCACGGGACACGAGGTTTTCAACTTGTGATTTGTCAAGCATATGCTTCGTAATTGTACTCGCATTAACTTTAACCATTCAAGATGCCTATGATGGGGGCAATGAGAGCTAAAGCTAGTAAGTATCATAATTTTTGAAGGTTTATAAAACTTGCAATCCCTACTTCCCTCTACGAAGGGCTTTTCTTTTACTTTTATGTTGAGTCTCCACCTTATACCTTTATGCACCATCTAAGAGAGCATAGTTGCCATTTTGAGTATAATTTGCATAGTCCCAAAGTTTATCATTGATTGATTCATGATTATGGTTTTGCTTGTTCTTAAATTATTTGTATCTAGTCGCCCTCTTAAACTTGAAGGTGTCCTATGCATTTATGTTTTGCTATTCCATGAAGGACAAGCTGAAAACCACTTTGTTATGTTTTTCTATATGATTTGAACACACACTTGACTTTCATTATTTCATTATTCATGATCTTTCGTTTGTGTTTCTTTTCATATTATAACATGGTTGCTAAGTCTTTATTGTCAAGATTATGTCTCTTATGCCCATGTTTTATGTTCTTTGATGCCAGCACTCAATGCTTTACATCGTTGATCAAGATTGTGATGGTGCATGTCACCTCAAAAATTATTCTTTTGTTATCACTTACCTACTCGAGGACGAGCAGGAGTTGAGCTTGGGGATGCTTGATACGTCTCAAACGTATCTATAGTTTTTGATGCTCCATGCTTGTTTTACACCATTTGCTTCATGTTTTGTTTACACTTTGTGGCGTTTTTATGCGATTTCCAGAACTAACCTATTGACAAGATGCCACAGTGCCAATTCCCTGTTTCTACTGTTTTTGTGTTTCAGAAAATCTACACAGGAAATATTCTCGGAATTGGAAAAGCAGACAAGTAAAAACAACTATCAAGGATCTAATTTTTTGTGTTTTTTATAAAAAATGCAAGAAAAATAAAGTAAAAGCAAAACTAAAACAAAGTAAAGGATGTGCGTGCAAAACTCCCCTTAAGAAGTCTTCTTTTTCCCCGCAAGGCGCCAGAAAAATGCTTGATGCGGGCAGGATAACACCCAGTTGGGAACCCCAAGAGGAAGGTATATGAGTATAATAGCAAATTTTCCCTCAGTAAGAAACCAAGGTTTTTCGAATCCAGGAAAAAGCCAAACATGAAGGTGATGCTGACTAGCCTATACACTCCAACAAGGGCGCCGTTTAGATAACATTTCGACTCGTCTTCAACTAGTAGCAAGCGGAACCTGCACACAACACAACCAAATACTTTGCTCCCAACTTACGATGAGGTTGTCAATCTCACCGGTTTGTGTAAACAAAGGAATGAGCGTATCAAGTGGAAAAGTAATATATGGAGTAAAGTAAACATGCGAGTAAAGTAAACAGGTGATGGCAATATAAAGGAAATAGGACCGGGGTCCACAGTTCACTAGTGGTGTCTCTCCTTAAGATAAAATAAACATGCTGGGTAAACAAATTAAGTTGGGCAATTGATAGAATAAAGACAACTCAATGATAGAGGATCACTATGAGATTTACTCTGGGCATTACAACAAGATACATAGACCGCCATCCAACTGCTCTATGACTAATAATCCACTTGTGGCGAATCAATCCAGAACTCCACAAGTATTAAGTTGCGAACAAAGATAATGCATTAAGCAAAGTGTGTAATGTAAACAAAGCATATGCCCTGAGCATATGAATGTTGTTTTCCCCCTAGTAGCAAACACATCTACAACCTAGAGGTTTCTGTCACTCCCCCGGATTAAATAGAGGCATGAACCCACTATCGAGCATAAATACCCCCTCTTGGAGTCACTAGCAACTACTCGGCCAAGATAGCTACAACAAGGAGAGCATGCAAGATCATAAACAACATAGAGATAACATAAGATAAAATTCAGACATCAACTCAATCATAAACACCAATATTCATCGGATCCCAACAAAACAACATGTAGAATTACATAAGGTGATCTCGATCATGTAAGGCAGCTCACGAGATCTAAACATGAAGCACATGGTGAGAAGACAACCACTAGCTACTGCTATGGACCCATATCCAAGGTAGACTACTCACTCATCGTGCCGGAGGCAAGATGGCGATGAAGAAGACCTCCGGTGGGATTCCTCTCTCCGGCAGGGTGCCGGAAGAGCTTCTGACCCTCCCGATCTTCGGGTCGACGGCAGGGCGATTGCGATGTGTTTCTGGAAAAGTGATGGGTATTTAGGTTTTCCCCGTCGGGGGTCTTTATAGGCGAAGGGGCGGCTCAGAGGTGGACCAGGGGGCCCACCACCAGGGGGCGCGGGCAGCCTAGGCCGCCCCTTGGTGTGGCCGCCCTCTGGTCCTCTCCATCTCCTCTTGGTTTCTGGAAGCTCGTGAAATATCTGGACTTCTGGCTTTTGTTCGTCCAATTCCTAGAATATTTCCTGTGTAACTTTTCTAAACACAAAAAAGTAGAAAACAGGGAACTGGCACTGTGGCATCTCGTTAATAGGTTAGTTCCGAAAAATGCATAAAAATGCCACGAAGTGTAACAAAACACTAAGCAAATGGTGTAAAAACAAGCATGGAGCATCAAAATTATGGATACGTTGGAGACGTATCATGGCACAAGGCTCTAGATGAGCTTGGTGAAAAGGTTTGTGAGCTTTATCCTTTTATTTGTGAACTTTGCCATGAAAAGGGTCATTTTAATTTTCAATGCTCAGGCCATAACAATGACCTTTCTCATCCAATGAGGACCGCAATTTTGTCTTGTGATGACAAGATCACTCGCAATCAGCATGATGAGTTTACTTTATTTTTGGGGTGTGAAGACTTATCTAGAAAGACTTCTTTGGTAGATATGAGTGCTCTTGATATTAATAGCATCCTTCGTGGTTGTCATCTCTATTGTGTTAAAGATTGCCTCACAAATACTTACATACAAAATGTTATAAACGAGGATGCTTTACCCAAATTTGACAGGGATGATTTGTGTTTCTATCTTATTAACAAAAAGGAGGAATCCTCCAAAGTTTCTTGATACGTCTCCAACGTATCTATAATTTTTGATGCTCCATGCTTGTTTTTACACCATTTACCCGATGTTTCGTTACACTTCGTGGCATTTTTATGCATTTTCCGGAACTAACCTATTAACGAGTTGCCACAGTGCCAGTTCCCTGTTTTCTGCTGTTTTTGTGTTTCAGAAGTGATACACAGGAAATATTCTCGGAATTGGACGAAACAAGTTCCTGAAGTCTTATTTTACCCGGAAGCTTCCAGAGATCCGAAGGAGAGTAGGAGAGGGGCCATCAGGCCCCCTCACACGTGGCTCACGCGGCCAGGGGCCTGGCCGCGCCGCCATAGGGTGAGGAGCCCTGGCCCCACTTCTGACATCGCCCCTTCGCCTATAAGAAGCCTCGGGATGGAAAACCCTAAAGGAGTCGGCAAATTTCCAGAAAGAGTTCCATAGTTCCGCCGCCGCCACCGACGAATTTCAGGGGACAGAAGTCTCTGTTCCGGCACCCTGCCGGGACGGGGAAGTGCCCCCGGAGCCATCTCCATCGGTCTCCATCGCCGTCTCCGCCGTCTCCATCGACCTCACCGCCATCTCCATCAACCTTGCTGTCTCCTATGATGAGGAGGGAGTAGTTCATCCCCGGGGCTGAGGGCTCTACCGGTAGCTATGTGGTTCACCTCTCTCTCCCATGATGTGATCTTTATGTGATCGTGAGCTTTGTATCATGTTGAACAAGTAGATGTTATTATTCAGATATTATGTGTACTCTAGTGGTGTTATTAAAGTAATCTATTCCTCCTGCCATGGTGTAACGGTGACAGTGCATGCATCATGGTGGTACTTGGTTTAGGCTATGATTATGATCTCTTGTGGATTATGAGAGTACTTATTACTATGATAGTATTGAAGTGATCTATTCCTCCTTTCATGGTGTAATGTTGACAGTGTGTGCACCGTGTTAGTACTTGGTCTAAGTTGCAATAATATCTATCTTGAGTTGTGCTTTGATTTGGATATCTCTATGAGTGGTGTTTGTCAAGTACTTGATGAACTTTAAGGGGTGCTTCTGTAGCCACTACGCAATGATTAGTGTTATTCAATAGGAGAGTAATTCAGAGTACCATAGTGGAGAGAAGTTGTTTATTTGTTCAATCATGTTATATTGTTGGGAGTGTGTCCACTAGTGAAAGTATGATCCCTAGGCCTTGTTTCCAAGCATTGCACACCGTTTATTTCCTGTTTTGTTACATGTTTGCTCGCAGTGATACTTATTTCATATCACAGTTATTACCTATAATCATCACTACCGCTTGTATTTCACTATCTCTTCGCTGAACTAGTGCACCTATACATCTGACAAGTGTATTGGGTGTGTTGGGGACACAAGAGACTTTCTGTATCGTAATTGCAGGGTTGCTTGAGAGGGATAGCTTTGACCTCTTCCTCCCTGAGTTCGATAAACCTTGGGTGATCCACTTAAGGGAAACTTGCTGCTGTTCTACAAACCTCTGCACTTGGAGGCCCAACAAGTGTCTACAAGAATAGAAGTGCGTAGACATCATTTCTTCTGTCGTTTCTGTCAGTAAACCAGATTATATGGAGAAGCTTCCTTTCAAACCTCTCCCTCCTAAAGAAGAGAGTAAGAAGAAGAAGAAGAAAAATAGGAGTAAAAGGAGAGAGGAAACGGTATCTTCCCCTAAGCATGTTGCTCCTATTATAACTTTTGATGAATCTGAACTTGATGATGTTCTTATGCCTGTTACCTATGTTAGTGATCATGATTGGGAAAAGCACTCTACTTTTGATATTGAAAATCTTTTTGGTATCAATTCTGAAAATGTTGATGTTAATAATTGTTGTACCATTAGTGCTATCCATGTTCCTTCCAATGATGATATGTTTACATATGAACACGCTTTGGGAGATATCTATTCTATCGCTTATGATGATGCTAAACCTCTAGTTTACGATGGTTACAATGATGAATATAACATTTTCAGTTCACCTACCATTGAGGAGGAAATAAGGTATGATTACAATATGCCTCCTATTTTTGATGATTATGGTGATGAGAATAATTTTGTTGAATTTTCTCCTACTACGATTGTTCATGTGGGGAGTATTAATTCTTTTGTGCATGTGGCTCATGATAGGGATGTTTTATGTGATAGTTATATTGTTAATTCTATTCATGATGGTACTGAAAGTTACTATGAGAGAGGGAAACATGGTTTGATGGATCTCAACAATATTAAGTTTCTCCTCTCTATGTGCCTAGTTGATTTATTTTCTTACAAGATTCCTATGCATAGGAAGTGGTTTAGATTTAAATGTGTTTCATATTTTCTTTTTGATGCTCTCTCTTGCTTCAAGTTCTTTTATGGCGCCTTTGCCTTAAGCTCTTTTATGGCGCCTACATGAGCATCTTTTCAAATTACTGCGCCTAGCTCAAAGGCGTTAAAGAAAAGCACCCTTGGGAGATAACCCAATGTTTTCTTTTCAGTACTATTTCTTTTATTTGAGTCTTGGAAGTTATTACTACTGTAATGACTGCTCCTTATCATTTTTATTTCGTTGTTGTTCCAAGAAGAACCTCTAATTTGAGGGAGGTAAGATTTGGGGAAGTTGCTGTCCTGAAACAGATTTCTATGCTGCACCGTAAAAATTCGTGAAAATTCTTAGAATATCTTTTTGGTCTGCGATTTCTTGTGCATATGCCCCAGGTTATATCCAAACTTTCATTAGTTTCACACTTTTCGATTTGAGCAACAGAAGGTCCTCGAAAAAATCAACATTTGTCAGCTGTTCTGTTTTGACAGATTTCTGCCACTATTTGTGTTTGCCTCTCGATCGCTTTCTTTTTGAGTTCTTATGATCACGAAACTTATGAGGAAGTTGCTACTGTAGAATATGCTTTATATGTGGTGTTTTTGAGTTGAAACTTGAACCAAAAAGGGTTGATCTACTATCATGTTTATACTAACGTTGCTAATAGAATTGTGTGAAGTTTTGTATGAAGGAAGTTTTCAAGTATAGGGAAAGGAGAGTGATGAGATGAGATATAAAGCGGCAAACACAAATATTGGCAGAAATCTGTCAAAATAGAACAGCTGACAAAGGTCGAATTTTTAGAGGGTTTTCTGTTGCTCAAATCAAAAAGTGTTAAACTAATGAAAGTTTGGATATAACCTGGGACATATGCACAAGAAATCGCAGGTCCAAAAGATATACAGAGAATTTTCACAAATTTTTACGGTGCAGCACCGAAAACTGTTTCAGGACAGCAACATCCCCAAATCTTACCTCACTCAAATTAGAGGCTTCTCTTGGCACAAAAATGAAATAAAAAGGATAAGGAGAAGTTATTACAGTAGTAATAACTTCCAAGACTCAAATAAAAGAAAAAGAACTGAAAGTAAAAACATTGGGTTATCTCCCAAGAGTGCTTTTCTTTAACGCCTTTGAGCTAGGCGCAGAAAGTGCGAATCAAGTAACATCAAGTGATGAAGCATTAAGCTCATAATTTGCTCTAAGAATAGAGTCAAAAACTAATTTCTTTCTCTTTCTAGGGAAGTGTTCCATACCTTTCTTGAGTGGGAATTGATATTTAATAGTGCCTTCCCTCATATCAATGATGGCACGTACAGTTCGAAGAAAGGGTCTTCCCAAAATAATAGGACATGAAGCATTGCATTCAACATCCATGACAAGAAAATCAACGAGAACAAGGCTATTGTTAACCATAATAAGAACATCATTAATTCTTCCCAAAGGTTTCTTCTTAGCAACATCAGCAATAGGAACATCATAATAACACTTTTCAAGCGGTGGTAAATCAAGCATATCATAAATTTTTCTAGGCATGATAGAAATACTAGCACCTAGATCACATAAAGCATGGCAATCAAAACCATTAACATGCATATCAATGATGGGTTCCCAACCATCTTCTGACTTCTTGGGAACCGAAGCTTTTTACTTTAACTTTTCATCCCTAATTTTCATGAGCGCATTGGTAATATGCTTAGTAAAAGCAACATTTAAAGAACTAGCATTAGGAGTCAAAGCAAGCTTTTGAAAGAACAAAATAACTTCAGATATATTGTAGACATCAACATCAAAATCATTAAAAGAAATAGAGCTATCATCTCCTACACTCCAAAAAATTTCAGCACTCTTTTGAGAAAAGGTTTTGGCAGTTTTAGGCTTTTTAACACAAGGAGTGGGAGTTTTCTCTACACCAATCAAAGTAAGAGGATTGCTAGCATTAGGTACAACATCATTAGAGGTAGTAATGGTACATACCTTCATTTTTCTAGCCATCTCATCTTCTCTTTCCCAGCTGGCATGCAATTCTGCTAGCATCCTAACATTTTCATCAATTCTAACTTGGATAGCATTAGCAGTGGCGAAAGGATTGTTCTCTTTCACATCATTAGGCAACACTTTTAATTTCAGAAGTTCAGCATCATGAGCAAGGCTATCAACTTTAGAAGCAAGAATATCAATTTTGCCTAACTTTTCCTCAACAGACTTGTTAAAAGCATTTTGCTTACCGATGAAGTCCTTGAGCATTACCTCAAGCTCGGAGGGCGCGGCCCTAGTGTTGTTGGAGGAATTACCATAATAGTTACCATAACCATTACCATTGGTAGAAGGGTACGGCCTATAATTGTTACTAGCAAAATTGTTCCTATAAGCATTGTTGTTAAAATTATTATTTCTAATAAAGTTTACATCAACATGCTCTTCCTGAGCAACCAAGAGGATAAAGGAACATTATTAGGATCAACATGAGTCCTATCATTTGAAAGCATAAGCATAATAGCATCAATCTTATCACTCAAGGAAGATGTTTCCTCAACAGAATTTACCTTCTTACCTTGTGGAGCTCTCTCGGTGTGCCATTCGGAGTAATTTACCATCATATTGTCGAGAAGCTTTGTTGCGGCGCCCAAGGTAAGGGACATAAAAGTGCCTCCAGCAGCTGAATCAAGTAGGTTCCTTGAAGAAAAATTCAGTCCTGCATAAAAAGTTTGGACAATCATCCAAGTAGTCAGTCCATGAGTGGGACAATTCTTGATCATAGATTTCATTCTTTCCCAAGCTTGAGCAACATGTTCATTATCAAACTGACTAAACTTCATAATATTGCTACGCAAAGCTATAATCTTAGCAGGAGGATAATATCTACCAATAAAAGCATCCTTACACTTAGCCCATGAATCAATACTATTTTTAGGCAAAGAAAGCAACCAATCCTTAGCTTTCCCTCTCAAAGAAAAAGGAAACAACTTAAGCTTAATAATATCACTTTCAACATCCTTATATTTCTACATCTCACATAGCTCAACAAAATTGTTGAGATGAGCTGCACCATCATCAGTACTAGCACCAGAAAATTGCTCTTTCATAACAAGGTTCAACAAAGCAGGCTTAATCTCATAAAAATTTGCAGCAGGAGCAGGTGGAGCAATAGGAGTGCAGACAAAATCACTATTATTAGTGCTAGTAAAATCACACAACTTGGTGTTTTTAGGAGTAGCCATTCTAACAAAACTAAAAGCAGACAAGTAAAAACAACTATCAAGGATCCTAATTTTTTTGGGTTTTTGATAAAATGATGCAAGTAAAAATAAAGTAAAAGCAAAACTAAAAACAAAGTAAAGGATGTGCGTGCGAAACTCCCCTTGCAGAAGTCTTCTTTTTCCCCGACAACGGCGCCAGAAAATTATGCTTGATGCGGGCAGGATAACCACCCAGTTGGGAACCCCAAGAGGAAGGTATAATGAGTATAATAGCAAATTTTCCCTCAGTAAGAAACCAAGGTATGTCGAATCCAGGAAAAAGCCAAACTCCAGAAGGTGATGCTGACTAGCCTACTAACACTCCAACAAGGGCGCCGTTTATGACACTTGTCGACTCGTCTTCAACTAGTAGCAATGCGGAACCTGCACACAACACAACCAAATACCTTGCTCCCAACTTACGATGAGGTTGTCAATCTCACCGGTTTGGTTGAAACAAAGGAATGAGCGTATCGAGTGGAAAATGGTAATAGTATGCGAGTAAAGTAAACAATGCGAGTAAAGTAAACAGGTGATAGCAATATAAAGGAAATAGGACCGGGGTCCACAGTTCACTAGTGGTGTCTCTCCATAAGATAAAATAACACATGCTGGGTAAACAAATTATAGTTGGGCTATTGATAGAATAAAGACAACATCCATGTCAAGAGGATCACTATGAGATTTACTCTGGGCATTACAACAAGATACATAGACCGCCATCCAACTGCTTCTATGACTAATAATCCACTTGTGGCGAATCAATCCAAGAACTCCACAAGTATTAAGTTGCGAACAATAGATAACTGCATTAAGCAAAGTGTGTAATGTAAACAAAGCATATGCCCTTGAGCATATGAATGTTGTTTTCCCCCTAGTAGCAACAACACATCTACAACCTTAGAGGTTTCTGTCACTCCCCCGGATTAAATAGAGGCATGAACCCACTATCGAGCATAAATACCCCCTCTTGGAGTCACTAGCAACTACTCGGCCAAGATAGCTACTAACAAAGGAGAGCATGCAAGATCATAAACAACATAGAGATAACATAAGATAATATTCAGCACATCAACTCAATCATAAACACCAATATTCATCGGATCCCAACAAACACAACATGTAGAATTACATAAAGGTAGTCTCGATCATGTAAAGCAGCTCACGAGATCTAAACATGAAGCACATGGTGGAGAAGACAACCATCTAGCTACTGCTATGGACCCATAGTCCAAGGTAGACTACTCACTCATTGCGCCAGAGGCAAGCATGGCGATGAAGAAGACCTCCGGTGGTGATTCCTCTCTCCGGCAGGGTGCCGGGAAGAGCTTCTGGACCCTTCCGATCTTCGGGTCGACGGCAGCGGCGGATCGTGATGTGTTCTGGAAAAGTGATTGGGTATTTAGGTTTTTCCCGTCGGGGGGTCTTTATAGGCGAAGGGGCAGCATCAGAGGTGGACCAGGGGGCCCACACCACCAGGGGGCGCGGGCTAGCCCTAGGCCGCGCCGCCCTATGGTGTGGCCGCCCTCTGGCTCGGCTCCATCTACTCTTCGGTGTTCTGGAAGCTCCGTGAAATATCTGGACGTCTGGCTTTTGTTTCGTCCAATTCCTAGAATATTTCCTGTGTAACATTTCTAAAACACAAAAATAGTAGAAAACAGGGAACTGGCACTGTGGCATCTCGTTAATAGGTTAGTTCCGGAAAATGCATAAAAATGCCACGAAGTGTAACGAAACACTAAGCAAATGGTGTAAAAACAAGCATGGAGCATCAAAAATTATGGATACGTTGGAGACGTATCACACCACAATACAAAATATAGTAATCAGTGCAATAGCATCATATATTACAATGGAAATCCAGATACATTGGTCTTAAACCTTAAGAGTACACAGCATAAAGCATAGTTGCAGTGAGCCTCCATCTTCATCACGTGCCACAGGCAGACATGTTGGAATGTAGACTCGAGATCCTACGAAACGTTCCTCATCTAAATAAGACCTGCACGTTTGAATATGCAACCCCAGAGGGGTCAGTACAACAACGTACTGGCAAATGACACATATTTGGTGGCATTTGTGAAAAGACTAAACTACATGACATTTGGCTGGTGGATCTCATAGGCTAATTTGCATAAGGCCAATTTTATCCTACAATTCTTTTCAAAAAAATTCTTTCAAAATTTTAGTTTATAAGGGTCAAGGTAACCCCCATACATTACATAGTGGCCGGTATGTAGTTTCTGGGTGAAACTCAACAAAGTTTGAAACACAGAAACCACCACCCCTCGGAGTGTATGGCCCTGAGCTTCTCCTGATTGTTTCTAGTCAAGTTTTAAAGCATTCAGAAATGGTGATGAGATTCTTCCAAACATTCTATGACTAGAGACTCAATTGTCCATAATCGAGGACACGGCTAAACACTTAGATTTTGACACCTTGCGAGGGTTATGCAATTTCACCTTAAGACTCATTTTACTCCCATAAATAAAATGAGACAAGACCTTTCAGAAAAAGCATTCAACCATCTGGATCTAACCGTGCCCCCTATATTTTGCTACCACCCGCTGTCAGTGCCCTATGGCTGAACCCTTAATCCTACTCAATCAAGACAGAGCCCATTATGTCATAAGGCTGCACTGGAAGTACTCTAAACATGGAAGACATAGTAATCTCTTTAATCCTGAGTGGCCATCTCGAGCAGTGCCCTGAGTACACATCCTTTACGAGGCATGTGCCCCAGAACCCACCTCCTCCACTTCTTCTTATCAAACCATTCCACTCAGGTAGTTCATTTTAGTTGAAGTTGTTAATTTATTCACAAAACAACTTTGATAAGATGAACATAGCATGGCATCAATATTTTTCAAAGTATTTAGCTTCCTATCAGGTGGGGTTCAGGGATAGCTACTCACTACTAGGATCTAGCATTTTGTAAAACAGTTGAATATTCCATCTATCATGCATACTACTGGAAAACACTAATGCAATAGTAAAAGTAGGTAGAAGATATGTGTGTCACTTCCCTTTTTGAAGAATACGAACTTTCGCTTCTCTCAACTAAGCACGTAGCTCTTCGCACAAACTATAACACAAAAATTAACACAGCATAAACATACCATACAAACACAATCAAGCAAGACAAACAATTAGAAAGGTGTTTGTTTAACAATTTAGATTTCACAAGATTTTGTGATAGGAGAGATATGGCAAAAGATTATGGATTGTGAGATATGGATTTGTGAGCTTAGTTGGGAAAGATCAACATGATTTGAGAGAAATTGGACTAAGCAAGATATAATGAATGTAGTCATTGTGCTTTACTAAAGCATACTTATAAGTTGGATTGACTCATGTGAATTAGGTCACATAAGTGTCAATTAGTGCAATAGCAACACTATTGAATAAGTGTGACAACAATTATTCATAAATAGCATGATTCACACTTAGGCTTTGGGCAAGAGTTCATATAGCATTGATTTACTCAATTAGCTCATTTGCAAATTGAATAGTTCAATACATGTGAACAAGATTAAGTAGATATGAATAAGTGGGCATGGGTGTTGAACATGTATGGATGATACTTGAGAATAAGGTTCAAGATTTATATTGGGTACATGGAGTATGGGTATGTGGTGTGGAGTAAAGTATAGCCATACTACAAAGGTAGAATAAAACCAAAGATTGAGATGCAACACAATTTACTCAAATAACACAGTTGTAATTTGAATATATGTGGGCTAGACATAATTGATTTAGATAGACATGATATGGACCCATGGTGGTGTTAAGTTGTTCTTTGGTAACTAGATATGATCATAGGACTCATTATGATTGAAAGGAACAATGTTGAAAAGATTATAGAATTATTTCTATGGTGGAATTACTCAAATCCTCATATTTGAATTTGACTAATTGTGAAGTAATTCAAGAAAATTGGGATGTGAGGCTAGTGGATAGCTTCAGTAAAGCAAAGCTACTACAATTGGAATCATTCTAAAATAAGTTTTAGAACTCAAATTATGATCAAATTAGTGATTTATACAAATTTGAATGCACAAAGTGTGTGCACGAATCAACTTTGTTTTTTCTTGATTCTGTGATGTTCTACATGATTAGAGGATTCCAAATACTACAAATTTCTAATTTTTGGATACTTTAAACAAAAGATATGAATTTATTAGTGAAATAGATATGTTTGATTCAATTTGAAAATTGAATTCAATTTGAAAATTGAATTCAATTTGAATACTGAAACTATGAAATATTATGGCACTAGTGGATTCTACACATTACAAGCTTTCTAGTGATATAAAGTTTATAATTTTTGGACCTACGGTTTGAAAGTTATGAATTTTCAAAGTTTCAGCAGAAATCTGACTCTAAAATCTAATTTGAATTCTGTTTGAATAGGGGGCTGACACATGGCGGCTTGTGATTTGTCGGTACCGTTTTGGACGGATTACGATTAGGAGCCGTAGGATTAAAAGAGATCTGGACGGATCAGATCGTCTAGTACCCCTCCGGTAAGTGATCTGTCTGGCTCCGTTCGATCGGGATCCGATGGTCGAGAGAAGAAAGAGGAGGGAGAGAGTACCTGCTAGGGTTCCGGTGAAGAATTCCGGTGAGGCGTGCAGGCGTCGAGCTCCGGCGGGTCTCCGGTGGCTGCCCGAGGCAAAGAAGAGGTGGACGATGTTCAGCAAGATGCGGTGATCACGTGGTGAGGTCGCCATTCTCGATCGCTTATAGCAGAGAAGGAGGAGGGCGGCTGGAGCGGGGGCGGCTTTCGGGTGCAGTTGCCGGTGTGGTTTCGCTGCAGAACGGAGCAAGCCAAGGGCGTGAGGAGGTGCGCCAGAGGGAGGGGAAGCGAGTAGGAGGGAGAAGGAGGAGCTTGGCTCACCGTCGGCGTCGGAATCGTGCGAGGAAGCTCGCAGATGGGTGGAGTTCCGACGAGAGATTTTGTCGTCCTCGGTGCGTCTCGAGCGGAGGAACGAAAAGGAGAGAAGAGAGGAGGTCTTGGGCTTTTTATAGGCGGCCGATTTCTTACAGAGGAGGCTAGGGTTCGACGCGGGAGCGAGATCGACGGCTCAGGGGCGTTGGGCTCGGGCGGGACACCGGCCAGAGGAAGAAGAGACGCCTGCCAAGTGGGCCAGGGCGGTTAGCGAGAGGGAGAAGGGGGGCCGCGTACCGGTTCGGGTAGAAGCCCAGGTGGGCCGTGGGCTCGATTGGCGGCTGGGCCTCCCCTCGGCCTTTCTTCTTTTCTTTATTCCTTTTCCTTTTCTTTTTCTGATTTCTTATTTGTTTCATAACTTTTGCATAATTGATTCAAATCAATTCAAACAAGTTTCTAAATTATTCTAATATTCAACACAATGTTTTAAACCAGTAATAAAACTAGTTTTCAAAATAAAACATGATTTTGAAATAAACTTTATGATTTAACAAAGAAGCTTTGCTTGCATAATAAAAAATAAAAATAGGGTTTTGCAATAATTCCTTTTATAATAAGGGATTAATGCTGTATAAAATAATAATTGAGAATCACTCTCAATCATGGTTTGAAAAAGAAACAAACTTTTAGAACATAGAACTTATCTGTGATTCATTCCTTTGCAAGCAAGCTTGCATAGGTTTGAAAAAATAGTGTTTTGAAAACTTTCATTTCTCAATTGAGTTCTTCAAGAAATAATAAAAAGTTTGAAATATTTTTTATAATAAAGCTTTTTAATTAAACCCAAAAGTTTTTAAAACCCTGTGAAAATTCAATCAATACTAGCAAAACAAAACAAAAATTTCCCCCCAAAATTGATAAAATCTTGGGATGTCATAGAAACTTGCTGTTGTGCTCATCATATTGTCCTCTTGGGGTTCCCAACTGTGCGGCCAACACCGCACCATCACTCCCCTTCAATAATGCCTGGTGTTCTTTGTGTTATATCTCAATCCGATCATCGTGGTGGCGAGGGAAACATGGTGACACTAGGAATTTGGGGGAAGTGAGTGAGGCTGCAACGTACTATCTATGATGGTGACATTGAGACGACGTTATCCATGGTCGAAGGGGAGGCCACTCCATGCCCAACTGCCATGTGCACTTGGGGCTTTTTACCCTCCTGGGCGGCGAGCCATATGGGAGGATCTTCATCGACTTCAGTGCGACACTCCACATCTGCCATGCCCCAAGTGCCATAGTCCCCCGGCGGCAAGGTGGATGCATTTCATGTTTTATCATGCATGGCACTAAAATTAGAGAGGGGCAAAAAAGGGGGTGTTGTTGAGATGCCCGCTGTGTAGATCATTAACTTGTATATGTATTATATTGTACAAGATATTCATACAAAATATTTTAGACAATATTTCCTATGGGGTATTTTATAAATATTATGCGGCCATTTTCCTACACACATTTTTTAGATGTTTGAGGAGTAAAAAAATCTGATGGGCCATAGCAACGCATGAGCATTGAACTAATTATTTATTAATATAGGGTGGGATATGTCACATTGACCTACTCGCCAATACAATATAAAACATCGGGAACATTACAATATAAAACATTTGGAACAATACAAGGCACATAAAAAGGGAGAGAGAGACGATCATAATATATGCCACATATATATATATATATATTCCATAGGTATATAGCTAAAATAAATAACATCTGTTCTAGAATGCATCATGATATTCTTTAGAAATGTACACTCTAGATGGATTACCAAAACGATGATATTTAAAGATACTAAATAGTTGCAAACACATGTATATATAAAAAGTATAGTATGACAAATCTATGGTAATCTTAAGCCAAGAAAATCTGGTAAATGTATTATCATTATCAATTTTCCTAAATCAAAGAATATCTCATTCAACAAAAGGTTTTCTTGCCAATGACTATACTTTTGTTAAAATTGTTTCAGTTATTGCGGTGTATTTGCAAAGGTAGATGATGAAATTCTAATACAGAACATTGTATAATAAAATTAGTGCCACCGCTATGTGGCTAACTATGACTACCATACCAGAAAATATAAACCAATTTAAATTATATTTTATGGTATATGTAAGTAATAGTGTTTAGTATAAATAACCAAAAATTATTGATTTTAAAATTCAAAGATTGTTACTTGCGTATCACTTTTTTTTCTCCATATCATGTGCGTTGACATACTTCCGATGAGATTTCCCATCACATATCATGAACTTACCCAAATTTGGCTTGTTTGAGAATTAATTTATTAGGCTATATATGAGCCTTTTCCCATTGGACAATGGACATGCATCAATCCCTAGAATTATGCATTATAAGAATGGTCGTGCTTTGACGTCGCAACGCATGAGCGGTGTCTAATGGCTTGATTGTTTTCCTAGTTTCTATTATGATGTCCTTTTCGCATGGTGTCAGGGTTGTGTAGTAATTTATGTTTCAGTTGACGTCCTTGTTGTAAATGTAAAATCCACTGCCTTTCTAGGTCCTTAGGAACCCACTCGTATTAAAAAAAAGTTGACGAGGCCATGAGTTGCAAGGGAAAAATGAATGTATATCATTGTTGCAAACCGTATTGCAAAGGTAACTGCCATGCGCTTTCTTTGTTGTTGTCTGCATTAGTACTTCCTCCGATCCATAATAAATGTCGTGATTTTAGTTAAACTAAGCTGTAACCATGACATCTGCTATGGATCGTAGCCTCTGAGGGGGAGTAGTTCGGATTGTGGGTTGCGTAGAAACAACATTCAGTCATTCAGATGGGCCAAGCCGAGCGATCTGCCATTCCAGACCCAGTTCGTTCCGGGCACAAGCATAATGCTAGCCCGGTGCGGTGAGAACTCTAGAGCCTAACCCGTTAGACCAGAAAGCCTGCCCAGTTCGGGGTGATTTTGTTTGTGGTCACCGAGTTCCTTGGCACAGGCTCACAGGTACCTTTGTTGCTTATAATAGACGCCATTTGAAAAGTTGGGTAGGTAATTCCTCAGAGGGCCCATTCTAAATGAAATGAGGGCAAACCAAATATTGCCGTGACTTCTCCCGTTCTGGGCCCATTGCGGTCCCGCATGTCAGTATTTCTCCGTTTCATGTTAGTTCCAGCGTGTCAATCTGCGTGGCAATTCGATGTAATGGGGTCACTCCGAAGTGGTGTACGGTCAAGATCTAGTTTGTTTCTCTGCCCTTAACCTTGCCTGAACCCTAGGACGGCGGCGGCGGCGACACAGACAGATAGCGCTGCTTAAAGCTCTCGTGCCCGCGCCCGACGGCCCGCGGTGATGCCGAATGTCGAGCGAGCCGTTGCTCAGAGATAGATCGCCATCGCTAGGAGATGAGCTGAGCAGCACAGAGGATGGAAGGGCCCGCAACTCAGGAATCATGTCTCACCCTGAGCAGCCGGAGGAGGTGAGCTTCTCTTCTCTTATGTATTTTACCCTTCTTCATCGGTATCTGCTAGCTGGATGTAGGAAATCAAGATATATTTTAGCGAGAGATGTTTATTAGTCGAACACTAACAAGCATTTCTTATTTCTCCAACCTTGTGTCGAGTAGGATTCGCAAAGATTATAGCATCCCTCTACAAATTCATCAGTACCTTGCTACGCTTGACAATGGGCACTCCGTAGCTGTGGAGGGTTGTAAGGTAACCTTGCCCGTTGCATAATGAAGCTTCAAGTCTATATCTGGGATGGCTGAACTTGTTCGTGGAATTGTTCCAATGGGCTCCGCACAAACTGCAGAATTTGAATGGGTATCACCACGGGGGTTGTTACACCTGTGGACATGCAAAAGATAGAAGATCAATTGGAAAGGTTTGCAGACTCTCCTGGCCACATTTTGCATGCTAAAATTATTGGTGGAACACGAGATGGTGTTGTGGGCATCCAAGAAATCTCCTGCTGATATTGTTCGTCATGCTGGTAATCAAAGAAAATCTGCTGCTGGTGCTCAAGCTGCTACACATCCTAGCAGTAAATCTGCTGATATTGGTAAACCTGCTCCTGGTAAACATCATCCAGCTACTGAACCTCCTGCTGGTGTTGAAAAATCTGCTGCTGCTGGTGCTGAAAAACCTGCTGCTGCTGAACCTCCTCCTCTTTTGAGAATGGTGGCCACATTCGACCCCTACACTGCAGAACTGGATGATGGCTCAGATGTTCTCATTGAAAAACACGATGTTGATGTCTACGTCGATCGCCAGAAGGGGATACAAGTAGCTGAACTGATTGGAAAGTTTAGTGAGAAGTTGCTGCTGGGATCTCACCAAAAAGTAAGATATATGTGGTGGAATAGAAGAATCCATGATTACATTGAGATTGGCGTTAACAGTCAACCTAATTTAGATATGGCATTGGAGAAATATGGAACGGTCGACCATATACTGTTTCTCGCTTGCGTAAGCACCCGTGCTGATCTAGAGGGGTATGGTTTAACAGAAGGTTATGGGAACATTCCTAGTTCCATGAAGGATTGGATCAGCCCTAGTAAGGTTGGTACTCGAAATTTTAGTCCAAAGAATACTGCAAAGGTTACTCTAACAGATAGTCTGAAGCGGAACCGCAAGCTCCTATGCAAGAGGACCTGTCCCAGAAAGAACGCCTCCGCGCAGTCTATGGCAGAGTGGTTGACGACCACCGAGGGGGAGAACACCCGCCAGAAGTCAACCAGAAAGAAGACCACCGAGGAGAACACCCAGTCAACCACAAAAAATACCACTGAGGAGAACACCCCCTTAACCACAAAGAAGACCACCGAGGAAACCACCCCCAATAAGTCAACCACAAAGAAGACCACCGAGGAAACCACCCCCAATAAGTCAACCACAAAGAAGACCACCGAGGATAAGACCCCCAAGATGTCTACCACAAAGAAGACCACCGAGGAGAACACCCCAAAGAAGTCTACCACAAAGAAGACCACCGAGGAAACCACCCCCAAGAAGTCAACCACAAAGAAGACCACCGAGGATAAGACCCCCAAGAAGTCAACCACAAAGAAGACCACCGAGGAGAACACCCCTAAGAAGTCAACCACAAAGAAGACCACCGAGGAGAACACCCCCAAGAAGTTAACCACAAAGAAGACCACCAAGGAGAACACCCCCAAGAAGTCAAACACAAAGAAGATCACCCCCAAGAAGTATATCAACAAGGAGTCCACCTCCACCGGAAACACCAACAAGGAGTCCACTCCCTACAAAAACACCACCCCCCCCTACAAAGGACTGGACGTTAGCAGACTCAGATAACGAGGATACTTGTCAATGGGAATGCCAAATGGAAGAAGATTTTATGGAACAAAGGGCAGAACCACCATCACTAGTACAGACAGATGTGGGAGAAAATTTCTTAGCACAGCAAGTAGATTGGCAGAATGTCAATGTCAAACCCATGGGAGGTGATGGCGTCAACGAACCCATGGCAGAGAAAACAATGTGTGATGTACTTGGCATCGCTAGTGAACCTAGTGATGATGATGTAGAGGAAGACAATGAAGGTCCTCCCGTTTCGGACATAGAGGAAGATGAGGACAGTGAAATAGAGGTGGTGGAACAAGAAACAGGTGATGATGTAATCGATGAATCACTAATGGAGGAAGCTGCCATCCCGGTAGATGATGAGGTCACTAGCGAGTTAGCGATAACATATGATCCAGTGGCACCTGTAATTATGGTGGGCACATACTTTGCCAACATGGTAGAATTCAGGAAAGCATTTGCGCAATATTGTATCATCGGAGAGTTTGACGTCTTCAGAACTAGAAACACAAGGAAACAGTACGAGGTGAGGTGCAGATTAGACTACTACAATGGGGAGAGGGTGAAGGATCAATGCCCATGGAAGATCTCCATTAGGATACTTCCTGGTGGAGAAACAGTTAAGGTACTGACAAGCTTTCCTCGCACACAAATATCTATTTCTAACTGACGGGTTTGGGTTTTCATATGTGAAGCAAGTTTAGGAATTATTATGAAGCAACTAATGTATAAAATGAATGTTCTGATGCAGGTGAACAAGATGGGACCTGCACACAGGTGTCCAACAGGCTGCAAACTAAGATCTTCTTGTGCAACTCAAGAATGGGTTGAGAAGCATGCTTTGGCCATTCTTAAGAAAACGCCAAATGAGACTGCCAAGGCGATTCAGGTAAAGCTTATGACTGATTACAACGTCGAGCTACCGTATCACATAATTTGGAAAGGTAAAGAGAGAGCTTTGCAAACACTATACGGGGACTAGGAAAATAGTTTCAGGCTGTTGTACAGCTTCAAGGCTGAAATACAATCTAGGTCTCAAGGTAGTGTTGTCGAGATTAACACGAAAGAGGAGGAGGGGAACATATATTTTAACCCTTTTTAATGGCCCTTGAGCTCTGTATTCAAGGATTCAAGGAGGGTTGTAGGCCATATTTGAGTATAGACTCCACTGTCCTCACTGGCAGATGGAATGGTTATCTAGCATCAGCGACAGCACTGGATGGGCACAACTGGATGTTCTCGGTGGCATTTGGCCTATTTCAGTCGGAATCAGAGGCTGTAATATCCTAGCACGTAGGGCAACTCTGGGGTAGAATAGAGGGGTTTTGTGCATTGCATCTGAAATTACGAGATTTTTCGCGCTTTTGTTACTAAAACCTAAGAGTGATCGAATCTCTCTTTGAGGGGGAATGGTGAACTCTCGAAGTGTTAAAGAATTTGATAGGACCTCTTTTGATCTATTGCTAGTGGGAAACAATTGAGTTAAATTCCTAAAGCTTATTAAACATTTGAATTCAAAACTTGAATTTGAATTTAAACTTAACTTAAATCCAAAAGGCACATTTAGAAAGGATAAATATTTAAAATAAGGAAAACTTGGACTTTATTAATTACCAACACAATATACATTGTCTTTACAATGTTGTGAATAAAAGAATATTACAACCATGGGCATTCACAGAATGTTACAATCTGAATCTGAAAAGAAAATAAAGAAGAAAAGAAATAAATACAAGTTAGAATCTAAACAAGATCCTAAACTATCTTGATCTTCAAGTCTTTCTTCTTTTCTTCTTCATTCTTCTTATCACCTGCATACAAAGGAGAATACAAAGAGAAAAGCCACCATGGTAATACAAGTGGCAGTCAAATTTAAATGAAGCACTGTTGATAATCATCAAGATGTTGATCTTATCAACATGACTCACACACACAAATATCTGCCAAGAACCAATCTGGCCGGCCAAGCCACCAAGCAAGCAAGCAGCTGGTCATCAAATGCATGTCAAGAGGTGTCAAGCCAACAGAAACCAGGGGGTGGTATAAAACAGTTCTGTGAGTGTGAAACTGGTCGGCCAGAAACCCTAGTCGACCAGCAACCACAGCAACCACAGCAACACAGCAACCAGCACCATAGCACCAGCAACCACAGCATCACAGCACCACACCAACACCAGCACAGCACCAAGTTCTCTCTGCTCATGAGTTGAGCATCAAGAGGGAATTCAACTCACCAATCAAAACCCATAGCCAAAGCCAAAGCAACATGGTTACTTAATCAAGATCAGAAGCAGCAAGGAGCAGGCCAAGCACCAAGGAGGTGCAGGGCAGGCAAGGTGGGGAGCCAAGCACAAGGAGGTGCAGGGCAAGCCACTGGGAGGAGCAGAGCAAGTACCAGGAGCCAGTGATCAAGCACAACCAAGAGCATCATCAACATCACCACAGCCACTCATAAAAGCCAGCACAAGACCACGGTATAACTAGGACTTGCATATCCATGAGTAAAACCTTGCAAGCATCCAGGTTCTAGCATACACAAGAAAACAACAGCAATGAAACCCTCACCACCAAATCCTTCTACTAAGCATAACACTTAGGAGGTTTCGGGAGGTTTTTCTCCTCAGACTTACAGAGAAGTGCTCTGTATAATCTTCATAGGAAGATTTAGTTAGTGGGAATCAAATCAACAAGCACCAGCAAGAGTAAAAGCCTCAGACCATGCATCATAGGCTGAGACTAAGATCATCAAGGATCTGTTCTTATCAGTAATTTAATTGCCCAATATGATGATTTAGCCACTGATAGAAACCACCAAGCATGTTTAGCATCACTGAACAGCAGCCATCCAGTTTAATTATCAAGCAAGTGTTGTGAACCTCACATGGAGAAAGCACAGCTAAAACTCAATAATAACAGTTACATGCTGTCAATGAATAACATGCTATAGAAAGCAAGCAAAACCTTTAGCAGCATACAATTCAAGCATGAATTGCTTGATAGAAATTATCATCACAGAAACAAGTTTTAGTTCATAAAAATCAACAGAATTAGAACAAGCTTAAGCTCGGCATGTTTATATCATCATGAAAACAATCATATGAATCAACTGGCAGCAGTTTTCACTGCAAGTCAGAGGGCATCACTTAGACAATGGATTGATAAGCACATCACTAGAGAGCCAAGCTAGCATCACAGAGGAATCATCCCAAGTAAGCCACACATAATTCAGTTAAGAAACTCTTAACTGAATTTCATGCTAATAGTAGCCATAGTTACACAGCACATGATCAAGCTAACAGCGCAGGGGAAAATCCCTAGATAATCATACCAAGTTCAGTTAAGAAATTCTTAACTGAATCTTGCACTAACACTTGCACTAGAATTCACAGTAGCAAAGTACAGAGACTAGTAGCACAAGCTCGAGCAGAACAACAACAGCAGCAGCACAAGCTTGAGCAGAGCAACAGCAACAGCATGGCACAACAACAGCATAGGCAAGCATGCCTGGCTCGCTGGCCAGGCCACCATAGCAAGAGCACAGAAGCAAGGAGGAGAAGAAGAAACTTACAGGAGTGCTCCCAGAGGAGCAAGGTAGAAGACCAGGGCGGCGACACGATGATGCAACCTCGATTGCGGCAGCAAGGCCACCGTCCTAAGGCTGCGACGGCGAGGGGGGCGGCACCATGCTCACGGCCGAGCGGCCGAGCATAGCGCGGTGGCGACGTCGGAGTTGCAGCAGCCGTCCAACCGACGCGGCGACAAGGAGAGCACCGCAAGCACCGTAGAGATAGGGCAGGAGCTCCAGCGAGGCTCACCGGAGTAGATCAAGCCGCATGGGCGAGATCTACTGGGGCGGAGCTCGACGGCGATGGCAGCGATTGGAGGCGAAGTCGGCGAAACCCCGCGGTCAGGAGGAAGAGTGCGACGAGGCGAAGCAGATGCGCCAGAGGGTGCAGCGGATCTCGCCGGAGCTCGCCGGAGCCGGGCGAGGAGCTCGTCGGCGACTCGGATCGCCAGGGGAGAGGTTAGGGTTAGAACCGACCGAGACAGGTGAGAGTGAGGGGGGCGGCTGGGCTGGGCCGAGCCGGTTCGGTCAAACCCACCTGGGTGGACTGACCGGTGGGCCGAGGCTGTCAGCCAGCCTTTTTAATTCGATTAAATTCAAAAACCCTATAGAAAACCCTAATTTGCTTAAAAATTATCCAGAAAAATACTTAGAATACACTAAAAATAGTAAATGGTTATTCTTAGCTCTTTTTGTATTTTGGAACCCATTAAGTGAATAAAATAATCTCATGAGTCAATTGCACAAAAGAAAAAAGAAGTTAAATTGGTTTTGCCTGAGAGTAATAAAAATAATTATCCATCTAAGAAAATTGGGTAATTCTTAATAAATTCCATTCAAGAATATTTGATAAATCTCCTTGAATGAAATTACCCTTAATATATATTCTTTAAAGTCATAAAAAGAATATATCAAGTTTAATAGGTAAATAAATCACTTCTGGGGGGAAATAATTCCAACACACCATAAAGCATGCATTTTTGAATCTTTAACCATTGCCCTTATCGGACAATGATGTTGTTTTCCAGAACCCGAGGTCCCGGGTCACTTCAACAAATCCAATTGCACTACCTTGCAGTTTGCAGGCAAGTTCACTCTTGCTCATATCTCTTGATTACTTTTAGCAAATTACTTGCAAATATACTAGTGGTATGATAATTACTGCATTGAAAAGCAAAAGGTCCTCTTTTCATAATTAATATGATTAGCTGGTTATGGACCTGAGTGGTGGTAACCTAGGATGGCTGGCAAATGGAACCATGGTATGATTGTTGTGGTGGAGGTTCCATTTGTTCGGGAAAGTGAACCCTAGGACTTAATAACAAATGTCGCCAGTGATTCTAGCGCCGTAAATTACGGTCAACCATGAGATCTGGAATGGGACGGAGAAGTCAGCTGTATCTTTTTCCTCTCGCATGCCAATGGATTAGTAGCCAAGTGTTGTCTTGCACGGGCTACTATAGTGCATAGTGGGGGAAATATGTTTCCTGCTGGGCTGCCTATAGTATAGGGGGGACAAGCTGGCTAATTGATCTATGATGGATTGTAACGGTCATCCGGATCGGTCTACCCATATTGTATAGGAGCGGGCATCTGGGTCCGGATCGGTCTACCTATGGGGGCGTCAATAGTGTAAAGGGGAGGACCAGTGCTCCAATCGGTCTGCATATGGGTATAGGGGAGGATGGACTTACAAAAGGGTGGGTCTGCGGGGTCGCGGAGAAGAACGATGATTGGCTTGGATCATCAACTGGGCCCCATACAACAGAAGTATGGACGGGAAAGTACGCCCGGTTGTGCAGCAAAGTGTTGATCTCTCATGGGTACAAGTGACCACCTCTGCAGAGTGTACAAAAAGTATCAAGATACTCCCTGTTCCGGGAAGGAGCTGCGAACGCGGCAGGAAAGGAGCCCATCGAAGCTCTAATCAACCTGTGAAGACTGACGGACATAGCTCTTTTAAATAAAAGCAATCTTTGAAGAAATGGTTATAAAAACTGCATTTGACCTAAGACTCTTGAGTCGGTGGTCATAGTTAGTGCATCAAACACCTCTATCCTGTTAAATGAACTTGCTGGGTAACGCTCGTTACTCACCACATTCCCTCTTAACCCTTGCTTAGACTTGGAGGGCTAGAACGAGGAAACTGAAGGAGCATCGGAGGACTACGAGGAAATCTATTATGAAGAGCCGGACCTTTCCGGTGGAATCGAAGGCGTGGATTACATGATCGTCTATGGAAACAACGAAGGAGCCGAGGAGGAGGCCGACATCTAATAGTATAGGGTAGTAGTTTAAGTCACAGGAACCTTATAGAATAAAGTGACTTAAGCCAGTTATCATGTTTAGTCTACTTCTATCTATCGTAGTTAAGGTTTATAATATCAAAGTAGAACCTACTAGTGTTCCTCTTTGGACCGAGGAGGAACTGGAATCCTTTGTAAGATTATGGCTTCTAATATTAAGTGCTTGAATAAAGACTGCTATGTTTCTGTTGTACCACTCTGAGGGATATAATATTTGTGAAATGGTACTTCACGAGTGTTATGTCAACGACTTGCATACTACAACATGCAGTGGTATGCTGGGTCACCACAGTTGGTATCAGAGAAAAAGCTTTGACCTTAGGTTGGACGCCTAGTTAATGAGAATGACCTGTAGGAGTCAAATAGGAATAGTAAAGAGTTCTCTAAAATGGTCATGACGTTATTCACTTGAGAATAACAAAGTCATACTTTTTAGTGTTACAATTCTTTATTGTTACTATGATGATGCATCATATACTAATTTTCTTTATCTTTTATATAGACTGCCAGGATGGCACGCACCAATCCGTCAAGGACCGTGCAAGTTCGAGATGTGACGTTGGATGAGTATGATGGGAACCTATCCGATCTATTAAGGGGCATCCTATAGGAGTGCGGGTGTGAAACCCGTATCCCTGTCAAGAAGTATGCATTTTATGAGGGTAGAGTTTTTTAGAAGTACAAGGTAGGGATCATGCTTCCTGCCAAATTGGGCATGAGCGTGGTCATGCCAGCTGGAGAAGCACGTACGGTTAGTACGGCATATAAGATAGCTGTCATGAAAGCCATCACTGATATTCATGAACACAAAACGGAGAAGTTGTTAGGTACTAAGTTCACGCACATCCCATACGACGAGGAAGGAGAAGATCCTTGTCGGGATAGTTACAAGTTTGCGAAGAGACACCCACATGCCGTAGCAGAGCACATGGACAGGTGTAAGCATCTGCTTAGTGTGTTCTATCACGTTCACGGAGCTCTAGTTGGTGAGATACAGAGTCTAGTGGAGGAGATCACCGAGCCGACACATACGGGAGAGACTTCCGGACCACCACAAGCACATACTCCGTGGCATACGGGGGAGACTTCTGGACCACCACGAGCACCTACTCCAACTTTCTCTGCTGGAGACTTTATTAATCTAGATGAGAAGGACGATCCCGAGGAGCGGGAGTTCGAGCCCGAGGCCGAACCGGAGATGCCACCAGCACACTTTGCACACGGCTCGACTGGAGCCGGATATGAGGCAGGCTTGGAGTCGTGGGGAATGCCCCATAACGACAGTTTTGGGGGAAACTCCATGGGCTGGCATTTTGGTGAGTATATGGGAACGGCCGGAGATCTGATTCCGTGTGACTCGGAGCACGAGGTCACGAGTCAGTTTAGGGTTGCTCACCACACCGGAGACATGGCGAGGAGGCCCATAGAGATAGAGTCGGATGATGAGGGAAAGTTACCGAGCTATATGGAGCGTGGTGAATGCTCGAGGCCCAAGATGGAGAGATGTGCCACTGAGGTTGTATACCCATCGTTGAGCGGTTATCTGGGGATGACTGATTTCAACTTAGGCCCTACACCCGATCTCGACTATATGCCGGCAGAGTCATCTTACACCCCTGCTTCAGTCAGGAGGACATCCCGAGTGACAGGATGGACACCGGGGATGTATCGGGAGTTTGACTACCCGTAGAAGACTACCATCGATAAGGAGGCAATATGTGTGTAACATATGTACCATATGTATATTATGTAGTATTTGCTTTCGCAAATGGGAATAAGTGAGTGTAGCTACTCACGGTGCAGTGTGTAACACTATGTTGTTTTTACCCATGTATATACATGGTATATGTTTGGTGTGATTTGGTCATGTTTTATTTGGATTTCATTGTGTGACTAACACTGTGCATAAAGTTGAGCTCAGAAAGCATGGGCATGGTGTAACTATGAGTTTCGCTTGATGTAACAGGGTTAGGGGGATAAAATGGCGACGGTAGTTGGTGAAGAGTCCGAGCAACAGAGGATGGAGACCAAAGCCAAGGCAAAGGAGGCAGCCGATGCAGCGGCAAGGGAACCATTACCACCACCACCACCACCATTTCTCACATAGCAAGATTTTGCCCAATATATGATGATGGCAGATGAAAGGCAACGGATGCTCATTGAGTGTCAGACCAAGATGATGCAAGATGTGATGGATCGCAACCGTGAAGGACGAAATGAAGGTGTACATGGAATCTCACTGGCAGACTTTCTGAATACAAGACCACTTCCATTTGCATCAGCGCCAGAACCAATGGACACCGAAGACTGGTTGATGGATACCGAGAGGAAGCTCAACACTATGAATTGCAATGATAGCGAGAAGCTTAGGTATGCCACTCATCTGTTATGTGGACCCGCAGCAGCCTGGTGGGACAATATTGTGTCAATACATCCTCCAGGAAGGGTATTCACTGGGAGGAATTTAAAAGGAAGTTCAGAGAGGCAAATGTGCCAGAAAGTATCATGGAATTAAAGAGGAGAGAGTTTGACAACCTAGAACAGAAGGACAAGACTATCATGAGGTATGTCAAGGAATTCACTCTTCTATCGCGTTATGCTACTGATGCAGTAAACACGGATGAGAAGAGGAAGAAGCGGTTTATGAGGGGTTTGCACCCAATGGCCAAGATGCAACTCAGAATGTTAAAGGCAGCAGATTTTCAAGAACTTGTTGATGCAGCTATCACCATGGAAGATGATTTCAAGCAAGTTCAGGAGGAACGCCATAAGAAAACCAAAATGGAACCAAAAAGATATCCAGTCAATAAACCAACTCCAGATCTTACTTTCAAACCTCGACAACCAAGTTGGGTAATGCTACCTCGCGGAGGCGGGGGAGGAAATCCTAAGGCAATAATTACCTGTCATGGGTGCGGAGCTACAGGACATCTGGCAAGGGATTGCCCAAGGCCCAAGGTAATCTGTTATGGTTGTAACCAAGAGGGACACATGAAAAGGCAATGTCCCAATAAAGCTGCATGGGGAAAGAAGCCAACCGAAGGAGGTTTTAACCGTGGAGGTAATTCAGGAGGAAATGGTACAGGCAAGAGATCTCGGCCTTATGGGAAATTAAATTGCACCAACTTGGAGGAAGTGAATGAATTAGAGAAAACCGTGATAGGTACGCTTCAAATCCTATCTCACCCTGGCAAAGTACTTTTTGATACTGGTGCAACTACTTCATTCATTTCGCAAGAGTTTGTCGATCTTTATGGACTTACTTGCAATAAGTTAGAATACCCCATCACTGTTTTATCTGCGGGGGGAACGATTCTAGTCACACACCTCAAGCAAGAGCAGGTCATTATGATCAGCGATTGCGTCTACCTAGCCGATCTTTTTCTTATTCCTATGAAGGATATGGCTGTGATCCTTGGAATGGATTGGTTAGAGGAAAATGGAGCCCAGATAGATTGCAAGGAAAAAACTGTGTCACTTAGATGTCCAGGCGGAGGAAGGATAGTTTATCAAGGTGACCGTCATGCACATATTGAAGTTCAACTATAGCTCAATACTTTGAAGGAAGCTAAACTTGAAGACATTCCAGTAGTCAATGAATTCCAAGATGTATTTCCAAAGGAATTACCAGGTATGCCACCAGACAGGGAAATTGAGTTCACTATTGATTTGATTCCTGGAACATCACCTATAGCTCAGGCACCATATAAGATGGGGCCTAAGTTGTTAGTTGAGTTAAAGAAACAATTGGATGAGTTAGAACAGAAAGGATTCATACAAGAAAGCATTTCACCTTGGGGTACACCCGTGATATTTGTGGATAAGTGGGATGGAGAACGCAGAATGTGTGGAGATTACAGAAACCTCAATAATGTTACTATCAAGAACAAGTATCCATTACCCAGAATCCAGGACCTATTTGATCAAGTCCGGGGAGCCGGAGTATTTTCCAAGATAGATCTTCGATCCGGATATCACCAGATTAAGATCAAGAAGGAGGACGTTCCAAAGACAGCTTTTGTGTCCAGGTATGGACATCATGAGTATTTGGTTGTACCTTTTGGATTGACAAATGCACCAGCCATTTTCATGAATCTCATGAACAAGATCTTTATGCCTTACTTGGATAAGTTTGTGATAGTCTTCATCGATGACATCTTAATTTATTCGAAGGACAAGGAAGAGCATACCAAACATTTGCGGATTGCTCTACAGATTCTCCGAGAACATCAGTTGTATGCCAAGTTTAGTAAGTGTGAATTTTGGTTGGATCAAGTAGAATTTCTCGGGCATGTGATCAGCAAGGAGGGCATAGAAGTAAATCCTAGTAAAGTAGCATCTATTTTAGAATGGGAAGCGCCAAAGAATGTCAAGCGGATTAGAGGATTTCTAGGAATGGCAGGCTACTACAGAAGGTTCATAGAAGGATTTTCCAAGATTGCAGGACCAATGACGAAATTGCTTCGAAAGAATACACCATTTGTTTGGACGGAAGAGTGTGAGGTTAGTTTCCAGACACTTAAAGACAAGTTGACCACAGCACCCGTATTAGCCGTACCAGAAACCGGCAAGGATTACACAGTGTATTGTGATGCGTCCAAGAATGGACTTGGATGTGTGTTGATGCAAGACAGAAAGGTTATTGCTTATGGGTCTAGGCAATTAAGACCACATGAAGTTAACTACCCAACACATGATCTTGTATTAGCAGCCGTGGTGTTTGCTTTGAAAGGATGGAGGCATTTTCTATATGGAGCTAAGTGTGAACTCTATACAGACCATAAGAGTCTCAAGTACTTCTTTACTCAAAAGGAACTGAATATGAGGCAACGGCGATGGTTAGAATTGATCAAGGACTATGATTTAACCATCAATTATACTCTAGGGAAGGCTAATGTTGTAGCTGATGCGTTGAGTAGAAAAAGTACGGATACTCAGCCAATGAGCCGGGAACAACCTAAAGAGCTGCTTATGGATCTGGAGAGGTTAGAAATTCAATGCTTAGAAGTGGAATCTTTGGGCAGCTTGTCTACTATGAAGGTAATGGAGGAAAGGCAAAGTGATCTTAAGTATACAATTTTTCGCCGGCAAAGTGAAGATCCATTCATTGAGGAAGAGATCCGAAGGATTCAAGAGGGAAGACCGTCTAAGTTTCGTTTAGGCGATTTCAATTCGCTCTGGTTTCATAATAGGATATGTGTGCCAGACATACCCGAAATCAAACAGTTGATACTCAAAGAAGCACATGAAACTCCATATTCAATACATCCAGGAAGTACCAAGATGTATATGGATCTTAAGGAACTGTTTTGGTGGAACAACATGAAGCGAGAAATAGCCAAGTTTGTGTCTGAATGCCATACTTGTCAAAGAGTGAAAGCAGAACATCAAAGTCCCGCTGGACTCATGCAACCATTGGGTATACCCGAGTGGAAATGGGAAGAGATTGGAATGGATTTCATCACAGGATTACCGTTGACACCAAAGAAGAAGGATATGATTTGGGTTTTCGTAGACAGGTTAACAAAAAGTGCACATTTCTTGGCAGTTAATCAAAAGGATTCCGGAGAGAAGTTAGTAAACTTATATGTTCAGGAAATAGTGAGCAAGCATGGAGTACCAAAGACAATAGTATCAGACCAAGGATCCATATTCACTTCAGCTTTCTGGAAACAATTGCATGAAGCTCTAGGATCCAGGTTAGACTTCAGCACTGCGTATCACCCACAGACAGGAGGACAAACGGAAAGAACCAATCAGATTTTGGAGGATATGCTTAGAGCATGTGCGTTGGATTTTGGAGGATCATGGGAAGAACATCTACCACTGGCAGAATTTTCATACAACAACAGTTACCAAAGTAGCATCCAAATGGCACCATTTGAAGCACTCTATGGAAGAAAGTGCCGATCACCCATCTGCTGGTATGAAGCGGGAGCCGGTAAGGAATTTCATCCGGACTATGTGAAGGAAAGGCAACATGTCGTTGACATCATCCATGATCGATTAAATATTGCTCAGAGTAGGCAGAAGAGTTATGCAGATTCCAAGAGGAGGACATGAGAACCTCAAGTTGGGGATATGGTTTATCTTCGAGTTAGCCCAATGAAAGGAGTACATCGTTTTGGAGTCAAAGGAAAACTTAGTCCAAGATACACTGGACCTTTCAAGATTCTAAGTCAAAAGCGAGGAGTAGCTTTTGAATTGGAGCTACCAACACAACTATCAAAGGTTCATAATGTGTTTCATTCTTCACAACTTCGAAAGTATATGAAGATACCAGAGGAAACTGTATCATATAAAGACGTGGAATTGCAAGCAGATTTGACTTATGTTGAGGAGCCGTCAAAGATTCTAGCAGAAAACTGGAAGCAACTTTGCAACAGAGCCATCAAATATTGCAAGGTGCAATGGAAACATCACCCGGAAAGAGAAGCTACCTGGGAGAAGGAAGAAGATTTAAGGACAGCCTATCCCGAATTCTTCAGGTACACCTTACCCCAAACTTCGGGACGAAGTTTTTGTTGAGGGGGGAAGTCTATAATATCCCAGCACGTAGGGCAACTCCGGGGTAGAATAGAGGGGTTTTGTGCATTGCATCTAAAATTACGGGATTTTTTCGCACTTTTGTTACTAGAACCTAAGAGTGATCGAATCTCTCTTCGAGGGGGAATGGTGAACTCTCGAAGTGTTAAAGAATTTGACAGGACCTCTTTTGATCTATTGCTAGTGGGAAACAATTGATTTAAATGTCTAAAGCTTATTAAACATTTGAATTCAGAACTTGAATTTGAATTTAAACTTAACTTAAATCCAAAAGGCACATTTAGAAAGGATAAATATTTAAAATAAGGAAAACTTGGACTTTATTAATTACCAACACAATATACATTGTCTTTACAATGTTGTGAATAAAAGAATATTACAACCATGGGCATTCACAGAATGTTACAATCTGAATCTGAAAAGAAAATAAAGAAGAAAAGAAATAAATACAAGTTAGAATCTAAACAAGATCCTAAACTATCTTGATCTTCAAGTCTTTCTTCTTTTCTTCTACATTCTTCTTATCACCTGCATACAAAGGAGAATACTAAGAGAAAAGCCACCATGGTAATACAAGTGGCAGTCAAATTTAAATGAAGCACTGTTGATAATCATCAAGATGTTGATCTTATCAACATGACTCGCACACACAAATATCTGCCAAGAACCAATCTGGCCGGCCACGCCACCAAGCAAGCAAGCAGCTGGTCATCAAATGCATGTCAAGAGGTGTCAAGCCAACATAAACCAGGGGGTGGTATAAAACAGTTCTGTGAGTGTGAAACTGGTCGACCAGAAACCCTAGTCAACCAGCAACCACAGCAACCACAGCACCACAGCACCACAGCAACCAGCACCACAGCACCAGCAACCACAGCATCACAGCACCACACCAACACCAGCACAGCACCAAGTTCTCTCTGCTCATGAGTTGAGCATCAAGAGGGAATTCACCTCACCAATCAAAACCCATAGCCAAAGCCAAAGCAACATGGTTACTTAATCAAGATCAGAAGCAGCAAGGAGCAGGCCAAGCACCAAGGAGGTGCAGGGCAGGCAAGGTGGGGAGCCAAGCACAAGGAGGTGCAGGGCAAGCCACTGGGAGGAGCAGAGCAAGTACCAGGGGCCAGTGATCAAGCACAACCAAGAGCATCATCAACATCACCATAGCCACTCATAAAAGCCAGCACAAAACCAAGGTATAACTAGGACTTGCATATCCATGAGTAAAACCTTGCAAGCATCCAGGTTCTAGCATACACAAGAAAACAACAGCAATGAAACCCTCACCACCAAATCCTTCTACTAAGCATAACACTTAGGAGGTTTGGGGAGGTTTTTCTCCTCAGACTTACAGAGAAGTGCTCTGTATAATCTTCATAGGAAGATTTAGTTAATGGGAAGCAAATCAACAAGCACCGGCAAGAGTAAAAGCCTCAGACCATGCATCATAGGCTGAGACTAAGATCATCAAGGATCTGTTCTTATCAGTAATTTAATTGCCCAATATGATGATTTAGCCACTGATAGAAACCACCAAGCATGTTTAGCATCACTGAACAGCAGCCATCCAGTTTAATTATCAAGCAAGTGTTGTGAACCTCACATGGAGGAAGCACAACTAAAACTCAATAATAACAGTTACATGCTGTCAATGAATAACATGCTATAGAAAGCAAACAAAACCTTCAGCAGCATACAATTCAAGCATGAATTGCTTGATAGAAATTATCATCACTGAAACAAGTTTTAGTTCATAAAAATCAATAGAATTAGAACAAGCTTAAGCTCAGCATGTTTATATCATCATGAAAACAATCATATGAATCAACTGGCAGCAGTTTGCACTGCAAGTCAGAGGGCATCACTTAGACAATGGATTGATAAGCACATCACTAGAGAGCCAAGCTAGCATCACAGAGGAAGCATCCTGATGGCTAGCGCGTAGTTGATGATGATTATGGCCAGACAGTTGGGAAACTCCAAGCAGAAAGTATGATGAGCACAGCGGCAAGTCTTTTCCCTCAGTAAGAAACCAAGGTTTGTCGGTCAGGAGAAGAGCAGACAGTACGACTGAAGGTGATGCTTGATAGCCTAGTGACACTCCAACAAGGGCGTCGTTTCACGATAAAACGAGTTAGCGCATCTTCAGCTAGTAGAAACATGGAACCTGCACACAACACAACCAAATACTTTGTTCCCAACTTGCGATGAGGTTGTCAATCTCACCGGTTTGCTTGAAACAAAGGGTATGAGCATATCGAGTGGAAAACAGTAGAAGTATGCGAGTAAAGTAAACAGTGCGAGTAAAGTAAGTAGGTGATAGCAATATGATGGAAATAGGACCGGGGTCCACAGTTCACTAGTGGTGTCTCTCCATAGATAAATAACACATGCTGGGTAAACAAATTACAGTTGGGCAATTGATAGAATAAAGATAACGTGATATGTCAAGAAGATTACTATGCGATTTACTCTGGGCATTACAACAAAATACATAGACCACCATCCAACTGCATCTATGACTAATAATCCACTCGCGGGGATATCATCCGAACACCCCATGAGTATTAAGTTGCGAACAACAGATAATTGCATTAAGCAAAGTGT
Organism: Dactylis glomerata; assembly: GCA_007115705.1. Classification (NCBI taxonomy): domain Eukaryota; kingdom Viridiplantae; phylum Streptophyta; class Magnoliopsida; order Poales; family Poaceae; genus Dactylis; species Dactylis glomerata. The sequence continues at coordinate 1,279,852 of QXEO01000129.1, forward strand.
GTAATGTAAACAAAGCATATGCCCTCGAGCATATGAATGTTGTTTTCTCCCTAGTGGCAACAGCACATCTACAACCTTAGAGGTTTCTGTCACTCCCCCAGATTAAATAGAGGCATGAACCCAACTATCGAGCATAAATACCCCCTCTTGGAGTCACTAGCAACTACTCGGCCAAGATAGCTACTAACAACAGAGAGCATGCAAGATCATAAACAACCTAGAGATAACATAAGATATATTTCAGTATAGAAACTCAATCATAACACCAATATTCATCGGATCCCAACAAACCAAAGAAGTAGAATTACATAACGGTGATCTCAATCATGTAGGGCAGCTCATGAGATCTAAACATGAAGCACCTGGTGGAGAGGACAACCATCTAGCTACTACTATGGACCCATAGTCCAAGGTAGACTACTCACTCATCGCTCCGGAGGCAAGCATGGCGATGAAGAAGACCTCCTGGTGTGATTCCCCTCTCCAGCAGGGTGCCGGGAAGAGCTTCTAGACCCTCCCGATCTCAGGTCGACGACGGTGGAGAATCGCGATGTGTTTCTGGAAAATTGATCGGGTCCTTAGGTTTTTCCCATCGGGGGGTCTTTATAGGCAAAGGGGCATCGTCAGAAGTGGACCGAGGTGCTCTCACACATAGGGGGCGCGGCCAGGGGCTGGGCCGCGCTGCTCTGGTGTGTGGGGCCCTCGTGGACCCACTCCGTCACCTCTTCGGATCTCTGGAAGCTTCCGGGAAAAATAAGACTTCAGGAACTTGTTTCGTCCAATTCCGAGAATATTTCCTGTGTAGCTTTTCTGAAACAAAAAAATAGCAGAAAAGAGGGAACTGGCACTGGGGCGACTTGTTAGTAGGTTAGTTCCGGAAAATGCATAAAAGTGCCACGAAGTGTAACAAAACATTAGGCAAATGGTGTAAAAACAAGCATGGAGCATCAGAAATTATAGATACGTCGGAGACGTATCTAGCATCCCCAAGCTTAACTCCTGCTCGTCCTCGAGTAGGTAAGTGATAACAAAAGAATAATTTTTGAGGTGACATGCACCTACACAATCTTGATCATATATGTAAGCATTGTGAGCTAGGATCATAAGAACTTAAAACATGGGCATGAAAGATATAATCTTGATAGAAGAAACTTAGCAACCATGTTATAAACATGCAAATGAACACAAACAAAAGATCATGAAAATGAAACAATGAAAGTCAAACGTGTGTTCAAATCATAAGGAAAAACATACAAATGGTTTTCAGCTTGTCCTTCATGGAGAGCAAAACATAAATGCATAGGACACCTTCAAGTTTAAGAGGGCGACTAGATACAAATAATTTGAGAATAAGTGAAACCAGCAATATGAATCAATCAATGAAAACTTTGGGACAATGCACATTATACTAAGAATGACAACTATGCTCTCTTAATGGTGCATAAAGATAGAAGGTGGTGACTCAACATAAAAGTAAAAGAAAGGCCCTTCGCGGAGGGAAGCAGTGATTGCAAGTTTTATAACCTTCAAAAATTATGGTACTTACCGGCTTTGAGCTCTCATTGCCCCCATCATAAGCATCTTGAATGGTTAAAGTTAATGCGAGAACAATTATGATGCATATGCTTGACAAATCATAAGTCAAAAACCTCGTGTCCCATGAATACGAGTACCCAAACCTCATGCTACTTTACTTAGAGTCCCAAGCAAGCCTCTTGTCATTGTAAGTATATGCGTATCATCGAGAACCACCAACGGGGTACCTCCGTGCCTGATGACATGGAACAAGCCTACATCAAAACGATAGGACAAGCAGACAATGAACACCTCGACATCTCTTTTATTTACCATTTGTTTAGCTTTTTATTTTGAGATGCGTCGTCGAATGTCCACCATGGGTATGCTGCAAATTTCCACCATGAATTATGCATGGCTTAGATAGGTGGCCCAGGTGTTTCCCTAACACATATACAAACTCCATGATCCCCGTAAGATTCCCAATTCATTTCACACCGCGGGCATCCATAAACAAAAGATCACGATATCAACTCAAATAAGAAGTGCAATGTTGAAAGCTTGGCCATGACGGCATGGCTGGGCTAGTATCCAACTTACAACTTGCAAGCATAACAACTCAACATAAGAGACCACAATATCAAATTTTTAAGAACAAGAAAAAGTAAAGTGTGCCTTCCGGTTCGTGAGAGCTTTACTGACCAATTTTCGCATAACACTGGTAAGAGTTTAATTTGAAGAGATAATAAAAGCAAGTCAAATTTACTTGGAATAGCAAATTTCTAATAGGTATGTATGGTGGACACTTTGGCAAACTTGGTTTTTAGGAGTTGGATGCACGAGTAGAGCTCATACTCAGTACAAGGCGAGGGCTAGCAAAAGACTGGGAGCGACCAACTAAGAGAGCAATAATGGCCATAATCATGCAAAGCGACAAAGCGACATTAAAAGAAGCATAAGATGGCATCAAAAGTCAAAAAATGAATGATCATAGAGGCTATTGGCGACTCTGTAAGAGTCTAACATGTGTGAGCATGCGCCAAGTCAACCCAAATAAAGCATCAAGGAGAAAACCAAAATAATGCTTCCAAACGATAAAAATAACGCATGATTTTTTTCAAAGGCTCATTAAGCAATCTCAATTATTTGAGACAAGTCATGCTACAGAAAAACCACTAAGCATACTATCAAAAATACATCAAGCATGACATGAAAAAGCCTAAGCCACAGTCTACACAAGCTCCTTCTTGTACCACTTTTTTGCATAAAGCTTTTTCTCTTTTCCAACACCATTCGAACCTTTTTAATCCAACTCTTTTGAGGAAAACCAACATGGTCCAGAGGCAAAAATACACCTTGATAAATAAATATAAGAAGATCTGAACGCGAATCAAGGCGAAAACGAAAACTGAAAGCAGTAGCAGAAAAAGAAGAACACTCGGTTTTTTATAAGAGTGAAAACTAGAGCGTTCTTGGCAAGTGAAAAGCAAGGCAACTTCTCCAAAAGAAATTTGTTGGGGTCCAACCATTTATTACAGCAAACAAAACAAAACTAATAAAGAAAACTAAAACAACTGATGCTCCAAGAAAAACACATAGTGCATGAAGCAATAAAAATATAGTGTCTTGAAAGGTGACCTGATTTTTGCCGATGAAGAAGGGGTGCCTCGGGGGCATCCCCAAGCTTTGACGCTTGTACTTCTTGGATATTTCTTGGGGTGATGCATGGGCATCCCCAAGCTTGAGCTTTTGTCCATTCTTCAACTCATCTCATCATTCTCCAATCCCTACACTTGAAAACTTTCTTCATACAAAACTAAACACAAATCTATTAGCAACATTAGTGTAGGCATAACATATAATCAACCTCTTTTTGCTTCAGGTTTCAACCCAAAACCACCACATATAAATTATATACTACTTTAGCAACTTCCCCAAAAGTTCCGTGATCAAAAGAACTCAAAAGAAAGTGATAAAGCGGCAAACACAAATATTGGCAGAAATCTGTCAAAACAGAACAGCTGACAAAGACTGGATTTTTAAGGGGTTTTCTGTTGCTCAAATCAAAAAGTGTTCAACTAATGAAAGTTTGGATATAACCTGGGCCATATGAACAAGAAATAGCAGGTCAAAAAGATATACATAGAATTTTCACGAATTTTTACGGTGCAGCACCGAAAACAGTTTCAGGACAGCAACATCCCCAAATCTTTACCTCACTCAAATTAGAGGCTTCTCTTGGCACAACAATGAAATAAAAAGGATAAGGAGAGGTCATTACAGTAGTAATGACTTCCAAGACTCAAATAAAATAAAAATTACTGAAAATAAAACATTGGGTTATCTCCAGATATATTGCTAGGCATGATAAATCAAGCATATCATAAATCTTTCTAGGCATGATAGAAATATTAGAACCTAGATCACATAAAGCATGGCAATCAAAACCATTAACATGCATATCAATGATGGGTTCCCAACCATCTTCTAACTTCTTGGGAATAGAAGCTTTTTGCTGCAATTTTTCATCTCTAATTTTCATGAGAGCATTGGTAATGTGCTTAGTAAAAGCAATATTTAAAGAACTAGCATTGGGAGTCAAAGCAAGATTTTGCAAGAACAAAATAACTTCAGATATATTGCAGCCATCAACATCAAAATCATTAAAAGAAGTAGAGCTATCATCTCCTACACTCCGAAAAATTTCAGCACTCTTTTGAGAAAAAGTTTTAGCAGTTTTAGGCTTTTTAACACAAGGAGTGGGAGTTTTCTCTACACCAATCAAAGTAAGAGGATTGCTAGCATTAGGAACAACATAATTAGAGGTAGTAATAGTACAAACTTTCAAATTCCTAGCAATCTCATCCTCTCTTTCCCATCTAGCATGCAATTCTGCTAACAATCTAAGATTTTCATCAATTCCAACTTGGATAGCATTAGCAGTAGCAAAAACATTGTTCTCTTTCACATCATTAGGCAACACTTTTAATTTTAGAATTTCAACATCATGAGCAAGGCTATCAACTTTAGAAGCAAGAATATCAATTTTGCCTAACTTTTCCTCAACAGACTTGTTAAAAGCGGATTGTTTTACCATGAAGTCTTTGAGCATGATTTCAAGTTCAGAGGGCGCAGCCCTAGTGTTGTTGTAGGAATTACCATAGGAATTACCATAAGAATTACTATAAGAATTTACCATCATGTTGTCAAGTAGCTTTGTTGCGGCGCCCAAGGTAAGGGACATAAAAGTGCCTCCAGCAGCTGAATCAAGTAGGTTCCTTGAAGAAAAATTCAGTCCTGCATAAAAAGTTTGGACAATCATACAAGTAGTCAGTCCATGAGTGGGGCAATTCTTTATCATAGATTTCATTCTTTCCCAGGCTTGAGCAACATGTTCATTATCAAACTGACTAAACTTCATAATATTGCTACGCAGAGATATAATCTTAGCAGGAGGATAGTATCTACCAATAAAAGCATCCTTACACTTAGCCCATGAATCAATACTATTCTTAGTCAAAGACAGCAACCAATCCTTAGCTTTTCCTCTCAAAGAAAAAGGAAACAACTTGAGCTTAATAATATCACTTTCTACATCCTTATATTTCTGCATCTCACATAGCTCAACAAAATTGTTGAGATGAGCTGCAGCATCATCAGTACTAGCACCAGAAAATTGCTCTTTCATAACAAGGTTCAATAAAGCAGGCTTAATCTCATAAAAATTTGCAGCAGGAGCAGGTGGCGCAATAGGAGTGCAGATAAAATCACTATTGTTTGTGCTAGTAAAGTCACACAACTTGGTGTTTTCAGGATTAGCTATTTCAGCAAACTAGAAGCAGACAAGTAAAAACAACTACCAAGGATTCTAATTTTTTTGGGTTTTTGATAAAAAGATGCAAGTAAAATAAATAAAGTAAAGCAAAACAATAAAACAAAGTAAAGGATGTGCGTGCGAAAAACTCCCCTTGCAGAGGTCTTCCACTTCTTCCCCGGCAACGGCGCCAAAAAAGGGCTTGATGGCTAGCGTGTAGTTGATGATGATTATGGCCAGATAGTTGGGAAACTCCAAGCGGAAAGTATGATGAGCACAGCGGCAAGTCTTTTCCCTCAGTAAGAAACCAAGGTTTGTCGGTCAGGAGAAGAGCAGACAGTACGACTGAAGGTGATGCTTGATAGCCTAGTGACACTCCAACAAGGGCACCATTTCACGATAAAACGAGTTAGCGCGTCTTCAGCTAGTAGCAACGTGGAACCTGCACACAACACAACCAAATACTTTGTTCCCAACTTGCGATGAGGTTGTCAATCTCACCGGTTTGCTTGAAACAAAGGGTATGAGCGTATCGAGTGGAAAACAGTAGAAGTATGCGAGTAAAGTAAACAGTGCGAGTAAAGTAAACAGGTGATAGCAATATGATGGAAATAGGACCGGGGTCCACAGTTCACTAGTGGTGTCTCTCCATAGATAAATAACACATGCTGGGTAAACAAATTACAGTTGGGCAATTGATAGAATAAAGATAACGTGATATGTCAAGAAGATTACTATGCGATTTACTCTGGGCATTACAACAAAATACATAGACCGTCATCCAACTACATCTATGACTAATAATCCACTCACGGGGATATCATCCGAACACCCCATGAGTATTAAGTTGCGAACAACAGATAATTGCATTAAGCAAAGTGTGTAATGTAAACAAAGCATATGCCCTCGAGCATATGAATGTTGTTTTCTCCCTAGTGGCAACAACACATCTACAACCTTAGAGGTTTCTGTCACTCCCCCAGATTAAATAGAGGCATGAACCCAACTATCGAGCATAAATACCCCTCTTGGAGTCACTAGCAACTACTCGGCCAAGATAGCTACTAACAACGGAGAGCATGCAAGATCATAAACAACATAGAGATAACATAAGTTATATTTCAGTATAGCAACTCAATCATAACACCAATATTCATCAGATCCCAACAAACCAAACAAGTAGAATTACATAACGGTAATCTCAATCATGTAGGGCAGCTCATGAGATCTAAACATGAAGCACATGGTGGAGAGGACAACCATCTAGCTACTGCTATGGACCCATAGTCCAAGGTAGACTACTCACTCATCGCTCCGGAGGCAAGCATGGCGATGAAGAAGACCTCCGGTGGTGATTCCCCTCTCCGGGAGGGTGCCGGGAAGAGCTTCTGGACCCTCCCGATCTCGGGTCGACGACGGCGGCGGATCGCGATGTGTTTCTAGAAAATTGATCGGGTCCTTAGGTTTTTCCCATCGGGGGGTCTTTATAGGCGAAGGGGCATCGTCAGAAATGGACCGAGGTGCTCTCACACATAGGGGCGCGGCCAGGGGCTGGGCCGCGCTGCCCTGGTGTGTGGGGCCCTCGTGGCCCCACTCTGTGTCCTCTTCGGATCTCTGGAAGCTTTCGGGAAAAATAAGACTTCGGGAACTTGTTTCGTCCAATTCCGAGAATATTTCCTGTGTAGCTTTTCTGAAACACAAAAACAGCAAAAAACAGGGAACTGGCACTGTGGCGACTTGTTAGTAGGTTAGTTCCGGAAAATGCATAAAAGTGCCACGAAGTGTAACGAAACATTAGGCAAATGGTGTAAAAACAAGCATGGAGCATCAAAAATTATAGATACGTCGGAGACGTATCACATCCCAAGTAAGCCACACATAATTCAGTTAAGAAACTCTTAACTGAATTTCATGCTAACAGTAGCCATAGTTACATAGCACATGATCAAGCTAACAGCACAGGGGGAAATCCCTAGATAATCATCCCAAGTTCAGTTAAGAAATTCTTAACTGAATCTTGCACTAACACTTGCACTAGAATTCACAGTAGCAAAGTACAGAGACTAGCAGCACAAGCTCGAGCAGAACAACAACAGCAGCAACACAAGCTTGAGCAGAGCAACAGCAACAGCATGGCACAGCAACAGCATAGGCAAGCATGCCTGGCTCGCTGGCTAGGCCACCATAGCAAGAGCACAGAAGCAAGGAGGAGAAGAAGAAACTCACAGGAGTGCTCCCAGAGGAGCAAGGTAGAAGACCAGGGCGGCGACACGACGGCGCAACCTCGGTTGCGGCAGCAAGGCCACCGTCCTAAGGCTGCGACGGCGAGGGGGGCGGCACCATGCTCACGGCCGACTGGCCGAGCACAGCGCGGTGGCGACGTCGGGGTTGCAGCAGCCGTCCAACTGACGCGGCGACAAGGAGAGCACCGCAAGCACCGTAGAGCTAGGGCAGGAGCTCCAGCGAGGCTCGCCGGAGTAGATCAAGCCGCATGGGCGAGATCTACTAGGGCAAAGCTCGACGGCAATGGCGGCGATTGGAGGCGAAGTCGACGAAACCCCGCGGTCAGGAGGAAGGGCGCGACAAGGCAAAGCAGATGCGCTAGAGGGCGGCGGGGGATCTCGTCGGAGCTCGCCGGAGCCGGGCGAGGAGCTCATCGGCGACTCGGATCGCCAGGGGAGAGGTTAGGGTTAGAACCGACCAAGAGAGGTGAGAGTGAGGGGGGCGGCTGGGCTGGGCCGAGCCGGTTCGGTCAAACCCACCTGGGTGGACTGACCGGTGGGCCCAGGCTATCAGCCGGCCTTTTTAATTCGATTAAATTCAAAAACCCTATAGAAAACCCTAATTTGCTTAAAAATAATCCAGAAAAATACTTAGAATACACTAAAAATAGTAAATGGTTATTCTTAGCTCTTTTTGTATTTTGGAACCCATTAAGTGAATAAAATAATCTCATGAGTCAATTGCACAAAAGAAAAAGAAGTTAAATTGGTTTTGCCTGAGAGTAATAAAAATAATTATCCATCTAAGAAAATTGGGTAATTCTTAATAAATTCCATTCAAGAATATTTGATAAATCTCCTTGAATGAAATTACCCTTAATATATATTCTTTAAAGTCATAAAAAGAATATATCAAGTTTAATAGGTAAATAAATCACTTCTGGGGGGAAATAATTCCAACACACCATAAAGCATGCATTTTTGAATCTTTAACCATTGCCCTTATCGGACAATGATGCTATTTTCCAGAACCTGAGGTCCCGGGTCACTTCAACAAATCCAATTGCACTACCTTGCAGTTTGCAGGCAAGTTCACTCTTGCTCATATCTCTTGATTACTTTTAGCAAATTACTTGCAAATATACCAGTGGTATGATAATTACTGCATTGAAAAGCAAAAGGTCCTCTTTTCATAATTAATATGATTAGCGGGTTATCGACCCAAGTGGTGGTAACCTAGGATGGCTGGCAAATGGAACCATGGTATGATTGTTGTGGTGGAGGTTCCATTTGTTCGGGAAAGTGAACCCTAGGACTTAATAACAAATATTGCCAGTGATTCTAGCGCCGTAAATTACGGTCAACCATGAGATCTGGAATGGGACAGAGAAGTCAGCTGTATCTTTTTCCTCTCGCATGCCAACGGATTAGTAGCCGAGTGTTGTCTTGCGCGGGCTACTATAGTGCACAGTGGGGGAAATACGTTTCCTGCCGGACTGCCTATAGTATAGGGGGACAAGCTGGCTAATTGATCTATGATGGATTGTAACGGTCATCCGGATCGGTCTACCCATATTGTATAGGAGCGGGCATCTCGGTCCGGATCGGTCTACCTATGGGGGCGTCCATAGTGTAAAGGGGAGGACCAGTGCGCCAATCGGTCTGCATATGGGTATAGGGGAGGATGGACTTACAAAAGGGTGGGTCTGCGGGGTCGCGGAGAAGAATGGTGATTGGCTTGGATCATCAACTGGGCCCCATACAATAGAAGTATGGACGGGAAAGTACGCCCGGTTGTGCAGCAAAGTGTTGATCTCTCATGGGTACAAGTGACCACCTCTGCAGAGTGTACAAAAAGTATCAAGATACTCCCTGTTCCAGGAAGGAGCTGCGAACGTGGCAGGAAAGGAGCCCATCGAAGCTCTAATCAACCTGTGAAGACTGACAGACATAGCTCTTTTAAATAAAAGCAATCTTTGAAGAAATGGTTATAAAAACTGCATTTGACCTAAGACTCTTGAGTCGGTGATCGTAGTTAGTGCATCAAACACCTCTATCATGTTAAATGAACTTGCTGGGTAACGCTCGTTACTCACCACATTCCCTCTTAACCCTTGCTTAGACTTGGAGGGCCAGAACGAGGAAACTGAAGGAGCGTTGGAGGACTACGAGGAAATCTATTATGAAGAGCCGGACCTTTCCGGTGGAATCAAAGGCGTGGATTACACGATCGTCTATGGAAACAACGAAGGAGCCGAGGAGGAGGCCGACATCTAATAGTATAGGGTAGTAGTTTAAGTCACATGAACCTTATAGAATAAAGTGACTTAAGCCAGTTATCATGTTTAGTCTACTTCTATCTGTCGTAGTTAAGGTTTATAATATCAAAGTAGAACCTACTAGTGTTCCTCTTTGGACCGAGGAGGAACTGGAATCCTTTGTAAGATTATGGCTTGTAATATTAAGTGCTTGAATAAAGACCGCTATGTTTCTGTTGTACCACTCTGAGGGATATAATATTTGTGAAATGGTACTTCACGAGTGTTATGTCAACGACTTGCATACTACAACATGAAGTGGTATGCTGGGTGACCACAGAGGCGAACTGGGAGTGGTTTATGAGGCAATTGCATAGATCAATAGGTGATGTTTCACCACTGGCCATAAGCACTGATGCATGCAAAGGATTGGCAAATGCAGTTCGGACAGTATTTCCACATGCTGAACAAAGAGAATGCCATGCTCATTTGATGATGAACCTGTACAGGCACTACTCAGGCACTGTATATCGCTACATGTGGACTGCTGCTAGGGCCTACAAGCCTGAGAGCTACAAATTTTTTATGGACAAGATACATGCTGAGAACTCTGATTTTGCCATATACTTGGAAAGGAATTACAGCCTTTTATGGATGAGGAGTGCTTTTAATCCTGCAATAAAGTGTGATTACATAAACAACAACCTTGCTGAAACCATAAATAACTGGGTCAAAGACTCAAAAGACCATCTAGTTCATATGTTGATGGACACCATACGAGGTATGTTGATGAGGCTGATAAAAGTAAGAAGAGATATTGGGGACAGACTAAGAGGGCACATTCTACCCGCTGTTATTCAGCAAATAAACTAGAGAAGTCGAGGTCTTGGTTACCTTAGAGTTGGAGAGTCTAACGACCACAGCTGTGAGGTGAGAGATTTGAGCCGGAATGGCCTGAGGCATGTCGTGAAGATTGACAGTAGAGAATGCAACTGCTTAGAGTGGCAGCATACTGGGAAGCCATGCCCACACGCGTTAATCTTCTTGGTTCACAAAAGAACTCTGCCACACCTTGATCAATATGTGAGTGAGTACTTCTCTTTGGCTAAATTTCAAGCTACCTACGCTGGTGCCGTCCCTTCTTGCACAGACTAGTCACAGTGGCCTGTGGTTCAACTACCTTTCAAGCTGTGCCAGCCAAATGTTAAAAGAGGCAAAGGAAGACCTAAGAAGAGTAGGTTCAAGAATTTCATGGAGAAGCAGGGCATGCCTTTTAGTGGTAGCAAGAAAGGCAAAAACAGATGTAAGCAATGCAAATGTATTGGACATAGAGCAGCGGGGTGTCCTTTGAACGGACCAAAGCCTAGGTATGAAGTATTTGCATGTATGATCTTTATTTATAATTAGGTAATATCTATGCTTACCTGGGGCTTGCCTGCTTTCTAACATTTGTCAGGAAGCGCAAGACAAGGTGCAAGACTGCTGATGCTGTCTATGTGCTTCACGAGGAAGTTGAGTGGAGTGATGATGACATGGGATCTGATTCAGATTGGCCGAACATTCCAGAACCTTCTGATCCAACATACAAGAAGGCGAGAAAACTGTCCCTAAAGAGGAAGAAGACAGCTAGGTCGGAGTAAGACTAATTCAGTCTTTTTTCTGAGTGCTCCGTCTCTGTAATACAGCAAAATTGTGAAAACTATTTTTCCGGAACATGTGTGTTTGTGTGTGCAGTGTAAAACAGGGGCCCTGGACCTGCCCGAAATTCTGTCCGAACTGTATTTGTTATGGAATTTGTAATTTGTAAACTATGTACTCATTTTTAATAAGCCTTGTTTGACATTATGCATATGTTCTTATTCGGTGGTAATGCTCAGAGGGATAGTCAGAAAAGGCAGAATAAATGGCACAGGATAACATTTCACATTACACAATATTTGGGTCCTTACAGTTCTGCTTTTCAGGTGCTAGACATCATAATGCCAACATAAACTGCAAATGCCATGGAACATATCCATATGAAAAGCAGATTGTTTCCACCATCTGCCCTAACCTTGATCTGCTCTATTTTAGCTGCTTGCTTCTGCAACTGAGCATGCACACCACCACTCTGCTCGAGCTTCCAAAGTTGGTCCAGAAGCTCCTTGTTTTCATCAAGCAGCGCACGGTTCTCCTCCATCTTCTCCCATACAGCATCACGAAGATCACAAACAAGCTCTCTCTGGAAAACTGGCAACGGGTCGTCCATCCACTCATACTTCTCACAGCCTCGGCCCTTGCCTTCCTGCCAAAAACATAGTAAAAGAAAAGGAAAGATGTGAGAATTAAAATAACTAAACTGGCAAACAAACTTGATTAGTTTACAATAATACCGTGCGGATGCTGCAGTTGTAGAATCTTCTCCCAGCATTTTCATCCATCCACGCAATCCATCTCGGCATCTTTACTCCACAGTCATAGATTTTGTCCGGCGAATAGTCGTAGGGCTTACTCCGGTATGGGATAGGGGGCGTCGGCGAGCCGACCCTGATTCCGCCTGCGAAGAACTGCAATAGCTGCGAACCATTGCCTTGCACCCAAGGGAGAGCACAGCAGAGGAACTAGGTGGGGAACTAGAACAACAGATGTGAGCTAGCCAAAAAAGAATGGTAGGTGCAAGGGGGGGATGGGAAGAAGGAAGAATCGGAGTGACGACGCTGCTCTTGCATCCGGCAGTTATACCAGCGCGCCCCCCAGAATATGACCGTTTGAGTATGACAGGTGGGATCGTGCAACGCAACTATGCCACCAATGAAATTGCCATCATGGACACAAAGAAAATGTATTGTTTACAAGCGTGGAAGCAATGCGCAGTCGCTAGGGGCATGTGCTTCCATGGAGAGCTACCCTGTCAAAAAGATCGGTTTCCCTCTGGGCAGACACCACGATCACTAGCCTCTGCCTCCTGTTCTTCACACGAGCGAGACCTCCCCGTAGTTCAGATGCCTCGCACCGGCCGCTACAACACCTCCTGCGCACGACGCGGAAGCTCCTCCCCAGGCCTCAGCCACGCCACCCCTGGCCTCAGCCACGGCGGCGGTACGTACTACCACAGCGGGAACTCCACGCCTGGTTGTGCACAGTGTGGCAGGTCAAGCCGCCGCCGCATCAGATGGACATGGTGGCTTGAACCGAGCAGCCATGCATCTACTCCAACTCCTACTTCTTTGACCTCGAGCAGGTCTGGCAGTGGCTCCAGCAGGCCTCGCAGTGTAGGCCGGTTCAAGACCGCCCTCAAACCCGTACCGTTCATCAATCCTGAATCAGATGATGAGGACGGCGGCGTCAAGACTAAGCAGCCAAGATCCGCCGCCGCAAAGTTTGCGTGAGACATGAAGACGACCATGACCAGGTCATTGGAACCCCAGGGCAGGGGAAGGGCAAGGCAACCACGATGGAGGATGAAGCAGAGGGCAAGGACAAGGCCCCAATGGAGGTCGACTCCGACGACGTCATGTACTGGGTTTAGCTAGTGGTTAAGTTAGTAATCTATGAAAAAAATGCAAATGGCATGCATATTAGCTAGCATTTTCTGTTCAATGCAATTTATCTTGCGTAAGATTTGACCCTTCCATTTTCATTTAATATATAAAATATAATGCATTTTATCTTCCGGTGTGTCCTGGCATGCCTTCTCGTGTATGCGAACCAGTTCCTTCTCGTCGAAGGGTCTAGCCAGGACCCTGGCACTGGCACGATGGGACGGGGCAGTGAGCGTCAGTTAATCGGCGCCACGTATCCACCCGCGTGCCGGGCAGGGGCTCTATTTTTTCATTTATGGAGGATATAGCTTGCATGAGAAGGCTAGAAGACAGAGAGCAGTGGTTGGACCACGGGCTGGGCTGTTTGACTATCTTGCCATATTATTCATTCACCTACTTCCTTCTCCTTCCTCCTGCCCAGCCATCCGCTCTGTCTAGCCATGCCTCCAAAGAGAAACCGCCCCCTGACGACTCAGGAAGCAGAGAGAATGGAGAGAGCTCGCCGCTAGAACGAACTTGCTCCATCCATTAGAGAAAGCCCTCACATAGAGGCGCAATCTTTGCTCTCCCTGATGGAGAAGGGAAAACATCAATCAGGCGAGGGCTCATCCAGGTACTGGGATGAATTCTTCTTCTTCATCATCATCATCTTTTTGTTCTTCTTCTTCTTCCTCCTCTATAACTCATTACCGTGGAATAAAATGTTCCAGAGCCGGCGGAGCCATGATGGTTTTGCAGGGTGTGCCTCTCACGGTGCCATCGATGTCTACAAGGTGGGGTGGGAACCATGGTTTGGTCTTGGTTCTAGGGTCCCACACCCCCAGGGGACCTCCCTGTATTTTCCCCAATTTTTCTGGTGTGCATTTCTTGTAGCCCCAGTGCAAAATTGGATTAAAAAGGATTTAGGGCAAAAATAATTCATTATATGGCAGCAGGCTGATATAATTCCTAACCTCCTGGATATGGCACCCCTGGTAGGTCCCCCACCCATGAAAATTAGAGTGGTGATGTTTTTCACACTGCCCTTGGTGGCCCCTTCAAAAAAATGCACCTGTTTCGACCCCTCCGGGCACCTGAAAAATGGGAAATGCATTTTTTATGTGGAAACTGGAAAAACACTAGTTGCAAAAGTGGTTGGGAATGCAAAGATGCACATCTCCACCAAAAATGGGACCATGGTTCCGAAGTTTGCTGTGGAACTTGCACAAACCATGGTCATCTGCCAAGGAAGACCAAGAGAACTCCTGCCTGGAAGCACCTCTATGTGAGAGAGTCCACATGTGAACCCTTAGGATGGCATGTTTGGTATTTTTTCTAGGTGATGCATCACTCACCATGACTCCATGCACTATTTTTCCATTTTTTCGATTTTTTCTGAATTCCCTAGGCCCCCCTCTGAGATCTAGGTCAAACTCGCAGTGCCATCGATGTCTGCCAGGTTGGGTGGGAACCATGGTTTGGTCTTGGTTCTAGAGTCCCACACCCCCAGGTGACCTCCCTGTATTTTTCCCCAATTTTTCTGGTGTGCATTTCTTGTAGCCCCAGTGCAAAATTGGATTAAAAGGGATTTAGGGCAAAAATAATTCATTATATGGCAGCAGGCCGAGATAATTCCTAACCTCCTGGATGTGGCACCCCTGGTAGGTCCCCCACCCATGAAAATTAGAGTGGTGATGTTTTGCACACTGCCCTTGGTGTCCCCTTCACAAAAATGCACCTATTTCGACCCCTCCGGGCACCTGAAAAATGGGAAATACATTTTTTATGTGGAAACTGGAAAAACACTAGTTGCAAAAGTGGTTGGGAATGCAAATATGCACATCTCCACCAAAAATGGGACCATGGTTTCAAAGTTAGCTATGGAACTTGCACAAACCATGGTCATCTGCCAAGGAAGACCAAGAGAACTCCTGCCTGGAAGCACCTCTCTGTGAGAGAGTCCACATGTGAACCCTTGGGATGGCATGTTTGGTATTTTTCCTAGGTGATGCATCACTCAGCATGACTCCATGCACTATTTTTCCATTTTTTTTTTGATTTTTTCAGAATTCCCTAGGCCCCCCTCCGAGATCTAGGTCAAACTCGCGGTGCCATCGATGTCTGCCAGGTGGGGTGGGAACCATGGTATGGTCTTGGTTCTAGGGTCCCACGCCCCCAGGGGACCTCCCTGTATTTTTCCCCAATTTTTTTGGTGTGCATTTTGATCCCTTTGATGACGTGTGGTTGACGTGGGAGCAGACTGTCCTTGTGCGTGGTGGATAACCAGCCCGTTGGGAACCCCAAGAGGAAGGTATGATGAGTATAGCAGCTAGTTTTCCCTCAGTTTAAGAAACCAAGGTTTATCGATCAGGAGAGGAGAGACAATGACGACTGAAGGTAATGCGGAACCTGCACACACACAAACAAATACTTTGTTCCCAACTTGCGATGAGGTTGTCAATCTCACCGGTTTGCTTGAAACAAAGGTTATGAGCGTATCGAGTGGAAAACAATATAGTATGCGAGTAAAGTAAACAGTACGAGTAAAGTAAACAGGTGATAGCAATATGATGGAAATAGGACCGGGATCCACAGTTCACTAGTGGTGTCTCTCCATAGATAAAATAACACATGCTGGGTAAACAAATTACAGTTGGGCAATTGATAGAATAAAGATAAACGTGATATGTCAAGAAGATCACTATGAGATTTACTCTGGGTGATGAGGGTTAACTCGACAAATGTCCTAGATGAAGGACTTAGGATCGGGGAGATAGGGCGTCAGATGAATTCGAAGGTAAAGTTAGTCGAAATAGGTGTGTGTCGAAAGTAACTTGGGTGTTCAACCTGGCTTGCTTTCAATCTGCCCTACACCGTCCCCTCCTGGCCCCTATATATAGATGGTCAGGTCTTGAGGATCGGGTAGGGTCCGATACATATTACAATATCGACATACGGTAGGAACTCGTATTCGACTATCATTACAATTGGGCCTAGCTTAACGGGCCTCAGGGGTACTCAACTAACGGGCTCTATTAGCTATACCCCTGTCAGTAGCCCCTGAGATTCTACCAGAATTGTAGATTCGGGTTGAATCTCTAATCTTTAAATCTTCGACTTGATCAATTCTTTGACTTCTTCTTATCTTCAAATCTTCGACTTGGTCTTTCGACTTATGTTTATGATAATTTGTACGCAAGGGGTCTTGATGAGCAAGCCTGACAACTCTGACGGATCAAGAGGTCAGTTAACTGTCGGAACAGATACTTGTCACCTACTTCAAATTCAATCCCCTTGGACTTGAATTCGGGATACCAGTCAAACCCAATCTTTTGCCGCATTTAGGACTTACAAAGAATGAATCCCAGTGGTTCTCAGGGTACCCAGTGCGTCCACCAGGATTTTCTTCGCGTCGTAGACACGGATACATGCCAGCAGAGCGCATCCATGTGTGTATACCGGGCCACACAGGACGGATCCTGGGGTCTTACCTTCGTGATAAATCACGGCATTCGAGTTTCATTGCGATAACGCAACTCGAGAATTTTATGTCGCAGCCAAGTTTTCGACTGATAAAATTAAAGAAATTCGGATTTTAAATTAATCTTCTTCGCTCCCGATGGGAGTAATCTCTCTGCACTTTTGTCGACTATATAGTCGAAATTTGTATACTAACCCTTCTTCTTCCTCTATCGGGTGCGCGCTCAGCGCTCCCGATGGGAGTAGCCCCCGAGGCTATGTTTGGATACTTGTAGTCAAGCATAGGCTCAAAGTTCATTTCTTCTTCCTTCTGTTAACCGTCTACTGTTTGCAAGCCCCCGAGTCCAAGTCGAGGTTTTCATATCATGCGACCACAATCTTCTCTTCTTGTTCTTTGATATTATCGTCTGTTGTGTGCAGAATTTAACTCCTATTGTAAAATATGTTGACGGGCCTTGTTTTAGCACGGGGGCCCGATAATACGTGCTTATAAATAAAGCACCCTCTAGCAAGGGTAAAAACCCTAATCAGATTCCTCCTCCGCCGCATCATCTTCTCCCTCCATCTAGGGTTTTCCTTTTTCCCTTGTCCGCATGGCTGATGCAGGTGGCTCCCGTCTGAATCTTGGCTCTCCGGTGGCGCCCCGAGGCCGAGGTCGCCCTCGTGGAAGCAAAAACAAGAACAATACCACTCTGGCCGCAGTAGGATCATCATCGGCTGCTCCGGCTAAACGTCGCCCCGGGCGCCCACCTGGTAGCAAGAACAAGCCCAAGGTGACTGGCACTGCCCCAGGTCCAGTCGCTCCTCCTCCTTCTACTTCCGCTGCTCCTGCTGCGCCTCCCCGAATCTTTTCTTTCCTCTGCATCGCCATGGCGCAGTGCCGCGAGATTCAGCGCCTGCCACTGAGTTTCACCAACTTCATGGATGGGCGCGAACTGCGAGAGGTGGTTCTCCGCGAACAGTCTGGCAGTGGTGTCCCATACGAGGTGGAGGTGTGGTATGATGGCGACGGCGAGCAATACTTTAAGGGTGGCTGGTCGCAGTTCGCAGAAGACCACGACATCCACCAAGGCTTCTTCATGGCCTTCGACTTCCACATCGGCACGTCGAAGTTCGACGTGAAGATCTACGACGGCACCCTCTGCCAGAAGAAATATGATGCTGAAGACCACTTCCATTAGGATTTTGCTTTTTATGTAATATCATTTGATAATGTCCTTGCTGCCATGTTCTCTTGTAATGAATATTCGTATTCTATGTCGATGTTTTTGCTAGTACCAAGAAAACAAGTCATTGTTCTGAGGTATGCTTTCCATCTATCGGGTTCTTTGTGAACCAAGAATATCGGGTTCCTTTGTGAACCACGTTATTTGAATATTTATCGGGTTGACTGTACAACCTTTCAGTGAAAAAACTCTTCCAAGTCGCGATAAAAATTCCTTTCGTACGACCCGAGGGTTGAAGCCCCCGAGGCGAAGAAGTAATAATTGTACAATTTTGTCGAGTTCAACCCAAAGAACCTGACCTGTGGCCTCATGTTCTGGGTTCAGAAGGTTAACTCAAATTTATTAATACCACTACGCGTAAAAACGCCGTAGCCGCTCTGCATTCCATGGGTTGCTCTCATCCTTCCCAGTCTTCTTGTCTTGTAGTCGATATGCTCCTCCTGGTATTACTTCGGTGACGATGTAAGGTCCCACCCAAGGGGACTCTAACTTGCCGTGGCTGTCTTGCCTAAGTCGCAAAACTAGGTCTCCCACCACGAAGGATCGTAGACGAACTCGACTACTATGGTAGTTTCATAGACTCTGTTGATACTGTGTAGCCCTTTCCAATGCTTTATCTCTTGCCTCATCTAGTGCATCGACATCATCCTGCAATGCTTCTGTTGATGTTGTCTCATCATATGCTGTCACTCTTGGAGCCTCGTGTGTAACCTCGACTGGAAGCACGGCTTCTGCGCCGTGGACCAGGAAGAAAGGAGTTTCTTGAGTTGCTGCGTTAGGTGTAGTTCTTAAACTCCAAAGAACGGAGGGCAACTCTTCTACCCAAGCGCTCTTGGCTTTCTCAAGAGGTGCTAGGAGCCTCTTTTTTATCCCATTACATATCAGGCCATTGGCTTTTTCGACTTGCCCGTTTGTCTTTGGGTGCGCCACAGATGCGAATTTTAGCTTTATCCCTAATCCTTCGCAGTAACTCTTGAATTCCTTTGAAGTGAAATTTGTCCCATTGTCTGTGATGATGCTGTATGGTACACCAAAACGAAAAACTATTGACTTGATGAAGTTGATTGCTGCTGTAGAATCTTGAGTTGTCACCGGGGCCGCTTCTACCCATTTGGTGAATTTATCGACTACTACTAGCATGTAGACATGCCCTCCTGGCCAGGATTTGTGCAACTTTCCCACCATATCGAGGCCCCATTGTGCAAAAGGCCAAGATAATGGTATCGTTTGTAACTCCGCTGCTGGTGCATGCGGTCTAGATGCAAACCTTTTGACATGCTTCACACTTTCAAACTATATTTTTTGCGTCCTCGATGGCTGTTAGCCAATAGAATCCTGCTCGGAAAGCTTTTGCTGCTATTGCTCTGCTGCTAGCATGATGGCCGCATACTCCACCGTGTATGTCTTGTAGTATCTTTTGTCCTTCTTGTGGCGTTACACAACGCTGCAAAACGCCCGTAATACTTTTCTTGTATAACTTCCCCTGCAACACGACAAACGCTTTTGATCTTCGAGTTATCCTCTTGGCCTCCACTTCATCTTCTGGTAGTTTTTTATTTATCATGAATGCAAGATATGGCTGCATCCATGTTTCTTCTATCATCATGACCTCCTCTGGTTCTGATGTAGCCCCCGAGCCTGCTATAGTAGTCGAACTTTTTCCACTTTTTATTGATCTTTCCACTATTTCCTCCCAAAATACTCCGGATGGCACAGGTAAACACTGTGACCCGATATTTGCTAAATTGTCGGCTTCTTCATTGTTGTTCCTGCTTACGTGCGAGACTTCGCATCCATCGAACGTTCCTTCTAGATAATGGTACAAATTTTTGTAGGCCATCATGTTGTCATTGATTGTGTCGCATCTGTTCATAACTTGCTGGACAACAAGGTTGGAATCTCCAAATATTTTTAGGCGAGTTGCTCCACATGCTTTAGCCATCTTCATTCCGTGCAACAAAGCCTCGTACTCTGCTTCATTGTTAGAAGCCTGTGGAAAGCTCATCCTTAAGACGTACTTCAATTTGTCGCCATGAGGTGATATCAACACTACTCCTGCGCCTGCGCCTTGGACTCTTTTAGAACTGTCGAAGTACATTGTCCAAACACTGGATAAATCTGGTGGTCCTGTGCTCTGCAGCTCCAGCCACTCTGCTGTAAAATCTGGCAAAACTTGCGACTTGATCGCCTTCCTTTTTTCGTACGTGATGTCCATGGGAGATAACTCGATTCCCCACAAAGAGACACGTCCTGTTGCTGAGGGATTATTCATTATGTTCGACAATGGCGCCTCGTTGACCACTATAATTGGGTGCACCGCAAAGTACTGTCGTAGTTTTCGTGCGGTTGTGAAGACACTGTATGCCAACTTCTGATAGTGCGGGTACCTTTGTTTTGTTGGAGACAATACTTCACTGATGAAATATACTGGCCTCTGGACGCCGTGGGCTTTTCCTTCTTCGCTTCTTTCGACTACTAATACTGTACTCACCACCTGATGGGTTGCGGCGATGTACAATAGCAGTGGTTCTTTTTCTTTTGGTGCGACCAGCACTGGTGGCGTGGAAAGCACTTTTTTCAACTGTGCAAACGCTGCGTCTGCTTCTTCTATCCACTCGAATTTATCGTCGGTCTTCTTCATAAGTGCATAAAAAGGAAGCGCCTTCTCCCCTAGTCTAGCAACGAAGCGACTTAGTGCCGCGACGCGTCCTGCAAGTTTCTGTACGTCGTGTAGTTTCGTGGGTTTCCCCATTGTCAAAATTGCTTGAATCTTCTCTAGGTTCGCCTCTATTCCTTGTGCTGATACCAGGAACCCTAAAAGTTGTCCTGCTGATACGCCGAAGGAGCACTTTGTTGGGTTAAGCTTAAGCTTGTACCTGCTCAGGTTGTCGAAAGTTTGTGCCAAGTCGCTGATTAGAGATTTCTCCTCTCTTGTGGTGATGACTACATCGTCAATGTAGACTTGTATGTTGCGCCCTATTTGGCTTCCGAGGCAACTTTGCATCATCCGTTGATACGTTGCTCCTGCATTTTTTAGGCCGAACAGCATTACTTGGTAGCAAAACACCCCATATGGTGTGATGAAGGCCGTTTTTTCTTCATCTTCTTTCTTCAATTTGATCTGATTGTAACCAGAGTATGCGTCCAAAAATGAAAGCCTCGCGCATCCCGCTGTTGAATCGATTATCTGATCGATGCGGGGTAGAGGGAAGGGATCCTTTGGACAATGCTTATTGAGAGATGTGTAGTCGACACATACTCTTTGTACGTCTGTGTTCTTCTTGGGTACTATGACTGGGTTCGACACCCAACTCGAAGTTTTGATTTCTCTGATAAATCTGGCATTTTCTAGCCTGTGCAACTCTGATGCTATCGCCTTTCTCTTAGGTTCATCGAATCGTTGCAATGGCTGCTTGACTGGCTTTGCCTTGGGATCTACGTTTAGTGCGTGCTCGACGAGTTCCCTGGGAACCCCTGGCATGTCTGATGGACACCAGGCGAAGATTTCCCAGTGCTCACGGAGGAACTCGACGAGCGCGCTTTCCTATGCGGGATCCAAGTTCACCGCAATTGATGTCGTCTTGTTTGAATCTGTAGGATGGACCTGGATTTTCTTCGAGTCCTGAGACGTGTCGAAAGCCTGATCTGGCAGGGATCGTCCAACGTCGGGTAGTACATTGTGATCCGTTTCTCCTTTTAACCTCTCGTACTCCGCTGTCATGCCGAAGGTTTGCGCCATCCTGTTGAATTCCCTGTCGCATGTATTGGCTACTTCAAAGCTCCCTTGTACTGTGATTATTCCATTGGGACCTAGAATTTTTAACGTAAGATACGCGTAGTGTGGTACTGCCATGAATTTTGCAAATGCTGGGCGCCCCAGGATTGCATGATATTGTGACGGCCAATCCATTACTTCAAATTCCAGCTTCTCTTTTCGGTAGTTTCCGCTATTGCCAAAGCAGACGTCGAGTTCTATTCTCCCCAAAGGGTAGTTTGCGGCTCCTGGTACTATTCCGTGGAAAGAGCAATCTGTTGGCTTCAGACTCATCAGCGAGATGCACATTGCCTTCAAGGTTCTGGCATATATTAAGTTAATGCCACTTCCTGCATCCATGAACACTCTTCCGATGTCGTACCCTCCTATTTGTGCTTTTAAAACCATAGGCGAGTGACCTGGCCTGGGAACTTTCCTCGGGTGGTCTGCTCTGCTGAACTTGACTGGTTGTTCTGACCACCGTAGGTACTCTGTGGTAGCTGGTGGTGATGATATTGCTAGGTTGACTTGCCTGGATATGCTCTTTCGCTCTTTCTTTGACTTGGGCACCGGTTGAATCATGGCTGATATGTACACTTTTGACTCTAAGTGCCTTGCTAGCTTTTGCATTTGATATCCTTGACTTCTATGTCTTCCTCCTTGCGCCCCTTGTTTTGATCCGATGGCGTTTTGTAACCTTAGGAATGTCCTGCAATCCTTCATCTGGTGATTTGAGACTTTTTTCCCGTCGAGATACGCGTAGTGGATTCGACAAGGTCCGTATAGCATATCCTCGGCCGAAGGACCGGAGTATCTCGATTTTTCTACTCCTTTTGCCTGAAACCTCCTGCTTTCATATCCTTCCTCTTCTTCTAGTACGTAACCCGCGGCTACCTGATTTCGCCTTCCTTGGTTATCCCTGCTGCGGTGTCGTCTCCTCTGTCTACTTATTCTGTCGACTTCTGGTGAACGTCCTCTTTTGTTGTTATACGTGTCCTCTCCATCAGCGAATTTGTTGGCTTGTTCCATTAGCTCGGCTACTGTCGTCGGTCTTGTTCTTCCTATTTCTTCCACGAGATCTGAGCGATGAAGTCCGGCCGAAAAGGCGTCTATTGCTCGTTCGTCTGAGACGTCCTCTGCTGAGTTTTTGATTATACTCCAGCGTTGTATATAAGAACGTAGCGTTTCGCCTTTCCTCTGCACACATGTTTTAACTTCCTCCAGTGATGCTGGGCGCTTGTAGGTGGAACGAAAATTTCTTGCGAATTGACTTTTGAGTTCCCCCCAGCTTCCAATGGATTCGTTGGGTAGGGTATTTAACCAGGACCATGCGGCGCCGGTGAGGTGCAGCTGCAAACTTTGCATTGCAGTCGCCTTTGTTCCCCCCAATATCTGCACTGCCTGCAGATAATCCGATAACCATAGGGTAGGTTCTTGCGACCCATCATACTTAGGTTGGTCGTGTGGTAATCTGAATCCTTTGGGTACCCGTGTTTTGCGAACCCTGCGGGTAAAGCATAACGCACCCATATCTTTATCGTCATCCTCGTAGTTCTCTTCCCTCCAAGCGTGACGCGATTTATTTACTCGAGCTTGTGCTATTATACTTCTTGCGTCCTCCTTCCTTTTCTGTCGCTTTTTCTCTTCTGACGACTCGCTATACTCGTTATCTTTGAAATTGTATCTGAACTTATCCTCTCGATTTCCCTTGAAGTTTGTCAACTTCGTCTCTGGACCTTGTTCCCTAATCTTTCCTTCTACTATTCCGAGGCTTCGTATCGCGGCTCGGTGCATGTCTTCTCGTGGGTCTCCAGGTTCTGGTCTTGTAGCTAATAAATATGCTTTTGCTGCTACTAGTGCTGCTTCTGGTGTTTTTTGTATGAAGTCATCTTCCTCCTCTTCTAGCTGCGGGGTGGGGCTCCTTGAGTACTCCTCTTCTCTGCCGTATGCTGTCACCCCCCTGTTGTGTTTTGGGTCTCCACGCCTTTCTCTGCTGTATTCTGAATCTTCACTGTAGTCTTCCCAGTATTCCTCCCTTGATATACTGTTATTATCTTGAAAAACCATATCTCTTTCCTCCCTTAGTTTCTTCCTGTGTTGGTATAATGCGTACTGATATCCCATTAGTACTTCTCTTCTCGATCCTTCGGGTACTTCTGTACCGTGGTTGATAGCTGACTTGATCATCCTCCATTCACCAGCCGAGACATGGACTTTCTCCTTTTCCTTTTTGTTGTGATCTTTTACTTTGTCGACTTGCCTGTCGACATTCTTATTTCCTTTGCTATTGTTTTCTTCTTCTGCTTCAGTGATAATGACGCATAACTGATGTACCTTGGAGACGCCACTGCTTCCCACGGCGAAGTCCTTTGCGTTGTTGTGCGTCTGACACGCTATTTCTTCTGAGTCGAAATTTTTCTGAATTTTGTCGCCTTCTACGATTGGTGTTTTGTCGAAACTGACCGGCGAGTTTGCCTCGCTGGAAGAGCCTTCTGATGATTCCAATGTTTCTTCTGTTTCGGGCTTGTTTGCCGACAGATCTGGTTTCGTCGAATCCGAGAGGCGGGATGAACCCGATGGTCCAACGATGATGCTCAAACTTCCAATGGTTAACTCCATCTCTTGACTTTCGTCGAGTTCTGAACTGCTGTTGGCTAAAAGCGAAAAAGCCGTCGAATTCATGATTCCAACGCCCAGTCCCCACGGTCGGCGCCAATTGACGAGGGTTAACTCGACAAATGTCCTAGATGAAGGACATAGGATCGGGGAGATAGGGCATCAGATGAATTCGAAGGTAAAGTTAGTCGAAATAGGTGTGTGTCGAAAGTAACTTGGGTGTTCAACCTGGCTTGCTTTCAATCTACCCTACACCATCCCCTCCTGGCCCCTATATATAGATGGCCAGGTCTCGAGGATCGGGTAGGGTCCGATACATATTACAATATCGACATACGGTAGGAACTCGTATTCGACTATCATTACAATTGGGCCTAGCTTCACGGGCCTCAGGGGTACTCAACTAACGGGCTCTATTAGCTACACCCCTGTCACTGGGCATTACAACAAAATACATAGACCGCCATCCAACTGCATCTATGACTAATAATCCACTCCCGGGGATATCAATCCGAACACCCTAGAAGTATTAAGTTGCGAACAACAGATAATTGCATTAAACAAAGTGTGTAATGTAAACAAAGCATATGCCCTTGAGCATATGAATGTTGTTTTCTCCCTAGTAGCAACAGCACATCTACCACCTTAGAGGTTTCTGTCACTCCCCCAGGTGAAATAGAGGCATGAACCCACTATCGAGCATAAATACCCCCTCTTGGAGTCACTAGCAACTACTCGGCCAAGATAGCTACTAACAACGGAGAGCATGCAAGATCATAAACAACATAGAGATAACAAAAGATAATATTCAGTACAGCAACTTAATCATAAACACCAATATTCATCGGATCCCAACAAACCAAACATGTAGAATTACATAACGGTGATCTCAATCATGTATGGCAGCTCATGAGATCTAAACATGAAGCACATGGTGGAGAAGACAACCATCTAGCTACTGCTATGGACCCATAGTCCAAGGTAGACTACTCACTCATCACTCCGGAGGCAAGCATGGCGATGAAGAAGACCTCCGGTGGCGATTCCCCTCTCCGGCAGGGTGCCGGGAAGAGCTTCTGGACCCTCCCGATCTTCGGGTCAACGGCGGCGGTGGATCGCGATGTGTTCTGGAAATCTGATCGGGTACTTAGGTTTTACGCGTCGGGGGGTCTTTATAGGCGAAGGGGCAATGTCAGAGGGGGAGCCAGGCGCCCTCACGCGGGGCCCGCGCGGCCAGGGGCCTGGCCGTGCCGCCCCTACGTGTGGGGCCCTGGTGGCCCCCCTCCGGCTCTCCTTCGGATCTCTGGAAGCTTCCGGGAAAAATAAGACTTCAGGAACTTGTTTCGTCCAATTCCGAGAATATTTCCTGTGTATCACTCTGAAACACAAAAACAGCAGAAAACAGGGAACTGGCACTGTGGCAACTCGTTAATAGGTTAGTTCCGGAAAATGCATAAAAGTGCCACTAAGTGTAACGAAACAATAGGCAAATGGTATAAAAACAAGCATGGAGCATCAAAAATTATAGATACGTTGGAGACGTATCAAGCATCCCCAAGCTTAACTCCTGCTCGTCCTCGAGTAGGTAAGTGATAACAAAAGAATAATTTTTGAGGTGACATGCACCTACACAATCTTGATCATATATGTAAGCATTGGTGAGCTGGGATCATAAGAACTTAAAACATGGGCATGAAGATATAATCATGACAATAAGAACTTAGCAACCATGTTGTAAACATGCAAATGAACACAAACAAAAGATCATCAAAATGAAACAATGAAAGTCAAACGTGTGTTCAAATCATAAGGAAAAACATACAAATGGTTTTCAGCTTGTCCTTCAAAGAGAGCAAGACATAAATGCATAGGACACCTTCAAGTTTAAGAGGGCGACTAGATACAAATAATTTAAGAACAAGTGAAACCAACAATATGAATCAATCAATGAACTTTGGGACAATGCATATCACACTAAGAATGACAACTATGCTCTCTTAATGGTGCATAAAGAAAGAAGGTGGTGACTCAACATAAAAGTAAAAGAAAGGCCCTTCGCAGAGGGAAGCAGTGATTGCAAGTTTTATAACCTTCAAAAATTATGGTACTTACCGGCTTTGAGCTCTCATTGCCCCCATCATAAGCATCTTGAATGGTTAAAGTTAATGCGAGAACAATTATGATGCATATGCTTGACAAATCATAAGTTGAAAACCTCGTGCCCCGTGAATACGAGTACCCAAACCTCATGCTACTTTACTTAGAGTCCCAAGCAAGGCTCTTGTCATTGTAAGTATATGCATATCATTGAGAACCGCCAATGGGGTACCTCCGTGCCCGATGACATGGAACAAGCCCACACCAAAATGACAGGACAAGCAGACAATGAACACCTCGACATCTCTTTTATTTGCCTTTTGTTTAGCTTTTTATTGTGAGATGCGTCGTCGAATGTTCACCATGGGTATGCTGCAAATTTCCACCATGAATTATGCATGGCTTAGATTGGCGGCCCGGCGTTTCCCTAACACATATACAAACTCCATGATCCCTACAAGATTCCCAATTCATTTCACACCGCGGGCATCCATAAACAAAAGATCACGATATCAACTCAAATAAGAAGTGCAATGTTGAAAGCTTGCCCCATGACAGCATGGCTGGGCTAGAATCCAACTTACAACTTGCAAGCATAACAACTCAACATAAGAGACTACAATGTCAAATTTTTAAGAACAGGAAAAAGTAAAGTGTGCCTTCCGGTTCGTGAGAGCTTTACTGACCAAATTTCCCATAACACTGGTAAGAGTTTAATTTGAAGAGAAAATAAAAGCAAGTCAAATTTACTTGGAATAGCAAATTGCTAGTAGGTATGTATGGTGGACACTTTGGAAAACTTTGGCTTTTAGGAGTTGGATGCACGAGTAGAGCTCATACTCAGTACAAGGCGAGGGCTAGCAAAAGACTGGGAGCGACCAACTAAGAGAGCAATAATGGCCATAATCATGCAAAGCGACAAAGCGACATTAAAAGAAGCATAAGATGGCATCAAAATTCAAAAACTAAATGATCATAGAGGCCATTGGCGACTTTGTAAGAGTCTAACATGTGTGAGCATGCGCCAAGTCAAGCCAAATAAAGCATCAGGGAGAAAACCAAAATAATGCTTCCACACAATAAAAACAACGCATGATTTTTTCAAAGGCTCATTAAGCAATCTCAGTTATTTGAGACAAGTTATGATACAGCAAAACCACTAAGCATACTATCAAAAAGACATCAAGCATGACATGAAAAATCCTAAGCCGCAGTCTACACAAGCTCCTTCTTGTACCACTATTTTGCACAAAGCTTTTTCTCTTTTCCAACACCATTTGAAATTTTTAAACACACCTCTTTTGATGAAAACCAATAAAGATCAGAGGCAAAAATACACCTTGATGAAAAGATATGACAAGGTCTGAACGCAAATCAAGGCGAAAACGAAAACCAAAAGCAGTAGCGGAAAAAGAAGAAGACTCGATTTTTAATAAGAGTGAAAACTAGAGCGTTGTTGGCAAATGAAAAGCAAGGTAACTTCTCCAAAAGAAATTTGTTGGGGTCCAACCATTTATTGCAGCAAACAAACAAACTAAACCAACTAAGAAAACTAAAACAACTGACGCTCCAAGAAAAACACATAGTGCATGAAGCAATAAAAATATAGTGTTTTGAAAGGTGACCTGATTTTTGCCGATGAAAAAGGGGTGCCTCGGGGGCATCCCCAAGCTTTGACGCTTGTACTTCTTGGATATTTCTTGGGGTGATGCATGGGCATCTCCAAGCTTGAGCTTTTGTCCATTCTTCAACTCATCTCATCATTCTCCAATCCCTACACTTGAAAACTTCCTTCATACAAAACTAAACACAATTATATTAGCAACATTAGTGCAAGCATAACATATAATCAATCCTCTATTTGCTTCAGGTTTTAACTCAAAACCACCACATATATAGTATATACTACTGTAGCAACCTCCCCAAAAGTTCCCTGATCAAAAGAACTCAAAAGAAAGCGATAAAGTGGCAAACACAAATATTGGTAGAAATCTGTCAAAACTGAACAGCTGACAAAGGTCGAATTTTTGAGGGATTTTCTGTTGCTCAAATCAAAAAGTGTTCAACTAACAAAAGTTTGGATATAACCTGGGGCATATGCACAAGAAATCGCAGGTCCAAAAGATAAACAGAGAATTTTCATGAATGTTTACGGTGCAGCACCGAAAACAGTTTTAGGACAGCAACATCCCCAAATCTTTACCTCACTCAAATTAGAGGCTTCTCTTGGCACAAAAACGAAATAAACAAGATAAGGAGCGGTCATTACAGTAGTAATGACTTCCAAGACTCAAATAAAAGAAAAAGTACTGAAAAGAAAACATTGGGTTATCTCCCAAGAGTGCTTTTCTTTAACGCCTTTGAGCTAGGCGCAGAAAATTGCGAATCAAGTAACATCAAGTGATGAAGTGCTAGGATCAGCACGTGCCTTACGTCTACCTTTCTTACCTTTGCTCTTGACTCTAGGAAAGACATGGTTATTGCAAGGTGGAGAGATAAATCTTATGTTGCCTTTTCCCACATCGATGACGGCGCCCAGGAGCTTCAAAATGGATCTTCCAAGTGTGATTTGTCCTTTTCCTACACATTCAATAACAAGATAATCAGTAGATATCATTCTTCCTAGGACTTTTGTAAAAACTCCTTCAGCTATTCCAAGGGGAAATATAGTGGCATTGTTAGTAAGAGAAATTCCTTCTCCTCCCTCAGAAAGCTTCCAAAGGCTCAAAGATTCATAAACATCCTTTGGCATGAGACAAAATTCAGACATAATATCACAACGAGCATGAAAAGTTTCACCACTAATGGTGATTTTTATCGTAGGATACCAACTCGAAGGTTCAGTATTTGTTGGCACATAATCAAAATGCTGGCGCAAAGTATTGTAGCAAGAATTCAAACTAGCAGTTTGAGTCTCAAGAGTATTAAGTCTATTAAAAATGCACACAAGAGAGGAATCAAAATAGGTTGGCATGCTATAAATTGTAATCAACTTTTTTATAATATTGAAGGCTTGATCTCCATCACAATGAAGGAAATCTCCTTCTGCAGTAGCATCCCAAGCATATCTATAACGAAGAGAAAGTCCAAAGTAAAAGCTACTAAGAAGCAAACTCAAAGTCATTTTAGGTTCAGTTTTTCCATGCCAATCATAAATTCTAGACCAAGCTTCTTTAAAGCTTTCCTCATCTTTCTGCTTAAAAGTAAAAATCAGGTCCTCGGGAGACATAGTAGTAGCAACTGAACTAGACATAATAAACTAAAAGTAAAGAAATAACAACTACCAAGGATTCTAATTTTTTTGGGTTTTTGATAAAAAACAATGCAAGTAAAATAAATAAAGTAAAGCAAAACAATAACAAAGTAAAGGATGTGTGTGCGAAAAACTCCCCTCGCAGAAATCTTCTCTTCCTCCCTGGCAACGGCGCCAGAAAACTAGCTGATCCCTTTGATGACGTGTGGTTGACGTGGGAGCAGACTGTCCTTATGCGTGGTGGATAACCAGCCCGTTGGGAACCCCAAGAGGAAGGTATGATGAGTATAGCAGCTAGTTTTCCCTCAGTTTAAGAAACCAAGATTTATCGATCAGGAGAGGAGACACAATGACGACTGAAGGTAATGCGGAACCTGCACACACACAAACAAATACTTTGTTCCCAACTTGCGATGAGGTTGTCAATCTCACCGGTTTGCTAGAAACAAAGGTTATGAGCGTATCGAGTGGAAAACAATATAGTATGCGAGTAAAGTAAACAGTACGAGTAAAGTAAACAGGTGATAGCAATATGATGGAAATAGGACCGGGATCCACAGTTCACTAGTGGTGTCTCTCCATAGATAAAATAACACATGCTGGGTAAACAAATTACAGTTGGGCAATTGATAGAATAAAGATAAACGTGATATGTCAAGAAGATCACTATGAGTTTCCACATAAAAAAATGCATTTTCCATTTTTTGGATTTTTTCTGAATTCCCTAGGCCCCCCCTCCGAGATCTAGGTCAAACTCGCGGTGCCATCGATGTCTGCCAGGTGGGGTGGGAACCATGGTTTGGTCTTGGTTCTAGGGTCCCACACCCCCAGGGGACCTCCCTGTATTTTTCCCCAATTTTTCTGGTGTGCATTTCTTGTAGCCCCAGTGCAAAATTGGATTAAAAAGGATTAAGGGCAAAAATAATTCATTATATGGCAGCAGGCCGAGATAATTCCTAACCTCCTGGATGTGGCACCCCTGGTAGGTCCCCCACCCATGAAAATTAGAGTGGTGATGCTTTGCAGACTGCCCTTGGTGGCCCCTTCACAAAAATGCACCTATTTCGACCCCTCCGGGCACCTAAAAAATGGGAAATGCATTTTTTATGTGGAAACTGGAAAAACACTAGTTGCAAAAGTGGTTGGGAATGCAAAGATGCACATCTCCACCAAAAATGGGACCATGGTTCCAAAGTTTGCTGTGGAACTTGCACAAACCATGGTCATCTGCCAAGGAAGACCAAGAGAACTCCTGCCTCGAAGCACCACTATGTGAGAGAGTCCACATGTGAAACCTTGGGATGGCATGTTTGGTATTTTTCCTAGGTGATGCATCACTCACCATGACTCCATGCACTATTTTTCCATTTTTTTGATTTTTTCTGAATTCCCTAAGCCCCCCTCCGAGATCTAGGTCAAACTTGCGGTGCCATCGATGTCTGCCAGGTTGGGTGGGAACCATGGTTTGGTCTAGGTTCTAGGGTCCCACACCCCTAGGGGACCTCCCTGTATTTTTCCCCAATTTTTTGGTGTGCATTTCTTGTAGCCCCAGTGCAAAATTGGATTAAAAAGGATTTAGGGCAAAAATAATTTATTATATGGCAGCAGGCCGAGATAATTCCTAACCTCCTGGATGTGGCACCCCCGGTAGGTCCCCCAACCATGAAAATTAGAGTGGTGATGTTTTGCACACTGCCCTTGGTGGCCCCTTCACAAAAATGCACCTGTTTCGACCCCTCCGGGCACCTGAAAAATGGGAAATGCATTTTTTATGTGGAAACTGGAAAAACACTAGTTGCAAAAGTGGTTAGGAATGCAAAGATGCACATCTCCACCAAAAATGGGACCATGGTTCCAAAGTTTGCTATGTAACTTGCACAAACCATGGTCATCTGCCAAGGAAGACCAAGAGAACTCCTGCCTGGAAGCACCTCTCTGTGAGAGAGAGTCCACATGTGAACCCTTGGGATGGCATGTTTGGTATTTTTCCTAGGTGATGCATCACTCACCATGACTCCATGCACTGTTTTTCCATTATTTTTTGATTTTTTCTGGATTCCCTAGGCCCCCCTCCGAGATCTAGGTCAAACTCGCGGTGCCATCGATGTCTGCCAGGTGGGGTGTGAACCATGGTTTGGTCTTGGTTCTAGGGTTCCACACCCCTAGGGGACCTCCCTGTATTTTTCCCCAATTTTTCTGGTGTGCATTTCTTGTAGCCCCAGTGCAAAATTGGATTAAAAATGATTAAGGGCAAAAATAATTCATTATCTGGCAGCAGGCCGAGATAATTCCTAACCTCCTGGATGTGGCACCCCTGGTAGGTCCCCCACACATGAAAATTAGAGTGGTGATGCTTTGCAGACTGCCCTTGGTGGCCCCTTCACAAAAATGCACATGTTTCGACCCCTCTGGGCACCAGAAAAATGGGAAATGCATTTGTTATGTGGAAACTGTTGCAAACGAGGTTGGGAATGCAAAGATGCACATCTCCACCAAAAATGGGACGATGGTTCCAAAGTTTGCTGTGGAACTTGCACAAACCATGGTCATCTGCCAAGGAAGACCAAGAGAACTCCTCCCTGGAAGCACCTCTCTGTGAGAGAGTCCATATGTGAACCCTTAGGATGGCATGTTTGGTATTTTTCCTAGGTGATGCATCACTCACCATGACTCCATGCACTATTTTTTCCATTTTTTTGATTTTTTCTGAATTCTCTAGGCCCCCCTCCGAGATCTAGGTCAAACTCGCGGTGCCATCGATGTCTGCCAGGTGGGGTGGGAACCATGGTTTAGTCTTGGTTCTAGGATCCAACACCCCCAGGGGACCTCCCTGTAATTTTCCCCAATTTTTCTGGTGTGCATTTCTTGTAGCCCCAGTGCAAAATTGGATTAAAAAGGATTTAGGGCAAAAATAATTCATTATATGGCAGCAGGTCGAGATAATTCCTAACCTCCTGGATGTGGCACCCCTGGTAGTCCCCCACCCATAAAAATTAGAGTGGTGATGTTTTGCACACTGCCCTTGGTGGCCCCTTCACAAAAATGCACCTGTTTCGACCCCTCCGGGCACCTGAAAAATGGGAAATGCATTTTTTATGTGGAAACTGGAAAAACACTAGTTGCAAAAGTGGTTGGGAATGCAAAGATGCACATCTCCACCAAAAATAATTCATTGTATGGCAGCAGGCCGATATAATTCCTAACCTCCTGGATGTGGTACCCCTGGTAGGTCCCCCACCCATGAAAATTAGAGTGGTGATGTTTTGCACACTGCCCTTGGTGGCCCCTTCACAAAAATGCACCTGTTTCGACCCCTCCGGGCACCTGAAAAATGGGAAATGCATTTTTTATGTGGAAACTGGAAAAACACTAGTTGCAAAAGTGGTTGGGAATGCAAAGATGCACATCTTCACCAAAAATGGGACCATGGTTCCAAAGTTTGCTGTGGAACTTGCACAAACCATGGTCATCTCCCAAGGAAGACCAAGAGAACTCCTGCCTAGAAGCACCTCTCTGTGAGAGAGTCCACATTTGAACCCTTGGGATTGCATGTTTGGTATTTTTCCTAGGTGATGCATCAGTCACCCTGACTCCATGCACGGTTTTTATATTTTTTTTGATTTTTTCTGAATTCCCTAGGCCCCCCTCCGAGATCTAGGTCAAACTCGCGATGCCATCGATGTCTGCCAGGTGGGGTGGGAACCATGGTTTGGTCTTGGTTCTAGGGTCCCACACCCCCAGGGACCTCCCTGTATTTTTCCCAATTTTTCTGGTGTGCATTTCTTGTAGCCCCAGTGCAAAATTGAATTAAAAAGGATTTATGCAAAAACAATTTGTTATATGGCAGCAGGCCAAGATAATTCCTAACCTCCTAGATGTGGCACCCCATGTAGGTCCCCCACCCATGAAAATTAGAGTGGTGATGTTTTTCACACTGCCCTTGGTGGGCCCTTCACAAAAATGCACCTGTTTCAACCCCTCCGGGCACCTGAAAAATGGGAAATGCATTTTTATGTGGAAACTAGAAAAACACTAGTTGCAAAAGTGGTTGGGAATGCGAAGATGCACATCTCCACCAAAAATGGGACCATGGTTCCAAAGTTTGCTGTGTAACTTGCACAAACCATGGTCATCTGCCAAGGAAGACCAAGAGAACTCCTCCCTGGAAGCACCTCTCTGTGAGAGAGTCCACATGTGAACCCTTGGGATGGCATGTTTGGTATTTTTTCTAGGTGATGCATCACTCACCATGACTCCATGCACTGTTTTTCCATGTTTTTTGATTTTTTCGGAATTCCCTAGGCCCCCCTCCGAGATCTAGGTCAAACTCGTGGTGCCATCGATGTCTGCCAGGTGGGGTGGGAACCATGGTTTGGTCTTGGTTCTAGGGTCCCACACCCCCAGGGGACCTCGCTGTATTTTTCCCTAATTTTTCTGGTGTGCATTTCTTGTAGCCCCAGTGCAAAATTGGATAAAAAAGGATCTAGGGCAAAAATAATTCATTATATGGCAGCAGGCCGAGATAATTCCTAACCTCCTGGATGTGGCACCCCTGGTAGGTCCCCCACCCATGAAAATTAGAGTGGTGATGTTTTGCACAATGTCCTTGGTGGCCCCTTCACAAAAATGCACCTGTTTTGACCCCTCCGGGCACCTGAAAAATGGGAAATGCATTTTTATGTGGAAACTGGAAAAACACTAGTTGCAAATGTTGTTGGGAATGCAAATATGCTCATCTCCACCAAAAATGGGACCATGGTTCCAAAGTTTGCTGTGGAACTTGCACAAACCATGGTCATCTGCCAAGAAAGACCAAGAGAACTCCTGCCTGGAAGCACCTCTCTGTGAGAGAGTCCACATGTGAACCCTTGGGATGGCATGTTTGGTATTTTTTCTAGGTGATGCATCACTCACCATGACTCCATGCACTGTTTTTCCATTTTTTTGATTTTTTTTGAATTCCCTAGGACCCCTCCGAGATCTAGGTCAAACTCGTGGTGCCATCGATGTCTGCCAGGTGGGGTGGGAACCATGGTTTGGTCTTGGTTCTAGGGTCCCACACCCCCAGGGGACCTCCCTGTATTTTTTCCCAATTTTTCTGGTGTGCATTTCTTGTAGCCCCGGTGCAAAATTGGATAAAAACGGATCTAGGGCAAAAATAATTCATTATATGGCAGCAGGCCGAGATAATTCCTAACCTCCTGGATGTGGCACCCCTGGTAGGTCCCCCACCCATGAAAATTAGAGTGGTGATATTTTGCACATTGCCCTTGGTGACCCCTTCACAAAAATGCACCTGTTTTGACCCCTCCGGGCACGTGAAAAATGGGAAATGCATTTTTATGTGGAAACTGGAAAAACACTAGTTGCAAATGTAGTTGGGAATGCAAAGATGCACATCTCCACCAAAAATGGGACCATGGTTCCAAAGTTTGCTGTGGAACTTGCACAAACCATGGTCATCTGCCAAGGAAGACCAAGAGAACTCCTGCCTGGAAGCACCTCTCTATGAGAGAGTCCACATGTGAACCCTTGGGATGGCATGTTTTGTATTTTTCCTAGGTGATGCATCACTCACCATGACTCCATGCACTGTTTTTCCATTTTTTTTGTTTTTTTCTGAATTCCCTAGGCCCCCTCCGAGATCTAGGTCAAACTCGCGGTGCCATCGATGTCTGCCAGGTGGGGTGGGAACCATGGTTTGGTCTTGGTTATAGGGTCCCACACCCCCAGGGGACCTCCCTGTATTTTTCCCCAATTT
Organism: Dactylis glomerata; assembly: GCA_007115705.1. Taxonomy (NCBI): domain Eukaryota; kingdom Viridiplantae; phylum Streptophyta; class Magnoliopsida; order Poales; family Poaceae; genus Dactylis; species Dactylis glomerata. The sequence goes on from QXEO01000129.1 coordinate 1,315,348, forward strand.
TTCTGGTGTGCATTTCTTGTAGCCCCAGTGCAAAATTGGATTAAAAAGGATTTAGGGCAAAAATAATTCATTATATGGCAGCAGGCCGAGATAATTCCGAACCTCCTGGATGTGGCACCCCTGGCAGGTCCCCAACCCATGAAAATTAGAGTGGTGATGTTTTGCACATTGCCCTTGGTGGCCCCTTCACAAAAATGCACCTATTTCGACCCCTCCGGGCACCTGAAAAATGGAAAATGCATTTTTTATGTGGAAACTGGAAAAACACTAGTTGCAAAAGTGGTTGGGAATGCAAAGATGCACATCTCCACCAAAAATGGGACCATGGTTCCAAAGTTTGCTGTGGAACTTGCACAAACCATGGTCATCTCCCAAGGAAGACCAAGAGAACTCCTGCCCGGAAGCACCTCTCTGTGAGAGAGTCCACATGTGAACCCTTGGGATGGCATGTTTGGTATTTTTCCTTAGTGATGCATCACTCACCATGACTCCATGCACTGGTTTTCCATTTTTTTTGATTTTTTTTGAATTCCATAGGCCCCCCTCTGAGATCTAGGTCAAACTCGCGGTGCCATCGATGTCTGCCAGGTGGGGTGGGAACCATGGTTTGGTCTTGGTTCTAGGGTCCCACACCCCCAGGGGACCTCCCTGTATTTTTCCCCAATTTTTCTGGTGTGCATTTCTTGTAGCCCAGTGTAAAATTGGATTAAAAAGGATTTAGGGCAAAAATAATTCATTATATGGCAGCAGGCCGAGATAATTCCTAACCTCCTGGATGTGGCACCCCTGGTAGGTCCCGCACCCATGAAAATTAGAGTGGTGATATTTTGCACACTGCCCTTGGTGGCCCCTTCACAAAAATGCACCTGTTTCGACCCCTCCGGGCACCTGAAAAATGGGAAATGCATTTTTTATGTGGAAACTGGAAAAACACTAGTTGCAAAAGTGGTTGGGAATGCAAAGATGCACATCTCCACCAAAAATGGGACCATGGTTCCAAAGTTTGCTGTGGAACTTGCACAATGCAATTAGCACGAAACTATTTGCTAAGAACTATTTGCTAGAACTATTTACTATTTGTTATTTGCTCGATGCAATTTGCGCTATCGTTTTGATAATTTTGTCACTTTATGTGAGATTTAGTAGAAGTTGGTGAAATTTTGAACTTAGAAATTTTTTAGGAATTGGATGCAATATGAACTAACTAATCTGAAAACATTTGAAATAGTTTGGACTAGCTATTTGAAAGTTTCATTAATTTTTGTGAGATTCAGTCAAAATGTGTGAAATTTTCAAATTTTTTCATAAAGATCGAGACACGCTAAATGATGTCATGTGTACATGCAATGCCACATCAGCACTAACTAGTGGGCCCCTGGCGTTAGATATCTTGTTAATCCGCTTAAGTTGTGATTTAGACCAAGTTGCAAGCTATTACACGAATAGTTAGTGGTTTGTGCAACGATGACAGCAATAGTTGGTGGTTTATGCAATTTCCTTCATTTATTCATTTGTTTACCCATGGAAGGGAATTCCTCCATCTACTGAACTAGTCGCCAGAGTAGAGTGAGCGATGATGATGCTACTGAGATCTCTTGAGCACGCCTTGTCAGACTGCGGCGTGTCTCGTCAATTTACTTGCCTTTCAAATCTCGCTGCCCTGTCAATTCTCATCCCGCTGCTACGCACAACTTGCTACCACGCGTCAGTTGCTTGGGTTTTTCCACTGGCCACGAATCCTAACCCTTAGGACATGTGGCCCCACGAAGGCCCAGAACACTATTGACAAGTGGTGCCCCAGACACACGTCGGACCAAACCTTACCCAGACAAGTGGGTCCCCACACGCTACAGATGCTAAACCTGGACTAGTTTGTCTCACTCGTTTGGCTCATGGAGCAGGTGACCTCGATGAGAAGCATTTCAATGGTAAGATTTTGTTCTCTATTCCTTCCGCGTGTCAGACGAGAGCGGATTTATTCCCCCTTGCACGGTATCTCCTTTTTCAGACTGTCGCTCTGCTGCCTGTAGTCAAACTACGAGGGGACCCAACAACGAGACTCTCTAATTGCTGCCTGGCGGTAAACGTACGTACATCCTTACTCACGATAGCAGCCTCTCACTTACAAGTGGGCCGGAGTACCAGGGCCCACGGTGACACATCGGTCTAGCGCTCTCTCAGAAACGAAACGAAGCGACTAGTTCAATTTTCAAAGCACTAGACTGGCATTTACCGCGGCATACCTGCAAAACAATTGGATCCCCAACTTCCTCTTCTCTCATAAACAAAGCGAAAGGGGCTCGCATGGGGGGTTCAACTTCCAAAGCACTAGACTGCATTTACTTACGCGGCGTGCCAGCGACCCGTCGCTCACTATTTATCCCACGATCTCGCGGCCTGGAAAACAATTGGATCCCCAACTTCGTCTTCTCCAGAGATAACCCCCTCCCCCCTCCACTCATACTCCTTGCGCCGCGACCATCATGGAGATCTACGGCAATGTCTTCACCGACTACCACAAGGTCCCTGCTCATGGTGACACCGTCCTCACGGTGATGCACATAACCGACCCGAGAGAGGCGGCCAAGTTCATCGCCATGTTTGAGCGTTGGCTCGGCGAGCGAGACCAAGAGCCGATCGTCGGCCTCGACCTCGAGTACACCATCACCAAGCCTGCCCGCGTCGCCCTCCTGCAACTGTGCATGCGTGATCACTGCCTACTCTGGCACGAATTCGTGGCAACAAGGAACTGTCCTCAGCTCATACAGTTCCTCAACCGCCCCGACATTTACTTCACATCTGTGGACAAGCGCCAAGACACCAGCAAGCTTGAATCCCTGGGCGCCCGCATACCAAACCACGTGGACTTACAAGATCACTTCAACGTCCTGTTCCAATCCAGGACCGGCTTGGCCAAGATGGCGACTCTAATCATCGACCGCACCTTCAAAGACTACAAGGAGGAGTTCCGCAAGAAGAATCCGCACAACACCTGGCATCTTTGGGAACTACAGCCAGAGCAGATCCACTACGCAGCAAAGGATGCGTATGTATGCTATGACGCGTATTGTAGAATTAGTATCATGAGAAGATGTCTGCTTCCTCCCCCTCCATACTAGATTCATGTACTGTTCATTCCACCTATATATGTAAGTGTCTGAGGACCATCCTTATATATGATTTAGTAAGTGTGTTTTCCCTATGTACTGAAGTGTATCTGTATAAGGGGCCGGAGATGCCCAGAGTGCGGCCATGCCTTTCGTTGATGTCCAGAGCGCGCTCTGTGCGCGCTCTGCCGGAGATGCCCAGACATGCCGCATGAGTGTCGTTGATGTCCAGAGCGAGGCCCTGACTTGCCCACTCTAACTTGTCTCTGACTTGCCCTCACTGCACGCGGGCCCCATCATATGGGGGACCCATATGTCAATGACTCTCAAGTCACGCTTCGCAAGTCAGAGAATCCGCACGCGCCCGTCATGTGCACCTTGTAAATAATACTACTCCCAACACTTTCAGAATTTTGAAAAGTTCATAAAAGTTGTATCATTGGATTCGACAAGGGATTTGGTGCAAATGGGCACCGATGCTCCATACACTTTCAGAATTTTTAAAAGTTCAAATTCTCAAACTTCTATGTTTTCAAAAAAATTGGCGTTAAATACATAGAAAGATATGTTGTATTTTGGAAGATATAAGAAGATAAATTTGTGAATGTAAATAGTATTAAAATAGTAGTAAGAAAGTACATCTTTTTCTTAGGAATTTGTCTTTTTTTGTGATAGGCAATGTTGAATGCTACAAACCAGTACTAATTTCAATATGAAATTCTTTATATTCTAGGCTACACAAAAATGGTAAAATCTAATAAAATTATATAGTATTCAATCGTGTACTATTCACTATATAATATGTCAGATTTTATCTTTTTTGTGTAGAATAGAATATAAAGTATTTCATATTGAGATTTGTACCGGTTTATAGCATTCAACAATGCCTATCACAAGAATTTTGTTTTGAAATTTTTTGAAACTTTAAAATACAAATTTCATGGCATAATTTGTTGGAGAAAGATAGACATCAAACTAATTTTTGAACTGCATGCGCATGCCTTGTACGGGGATTGCACTGGCGGGCAGGAAGCCTGTTGCAATGAGGGCCCACGACGGAGATAAAATATTATTTCCACTCCTTGTACAGTGAACCGCCGCCGCCCCCTCCCCTTCGCAACGCCAACTTCCACTTATTACCCTGCGCTAGGCAGTTCATTGCCTCATTCCCCATCTTCTCCACAACACCGCTGCGCCCTCTTGTTTCCATTCCATCACATCACCGCTTCTCTTTCCATCACGTTACCGACGCCCGCATTTGCCGGCACAGGTCATGTCTGGGTCTGGGTGGGACGAACCCCCGGGGGGGGGGGAAGCGTCAGCGTTCGACTCTAAAAGAGCCCATTGCTGATCGTTACCACGAATCCATGGGGTGGGGTAATCTCCACTACCCATCGGTTCAGAACATAGTCGAGCGGGTCGACATCTTAAGCGCTGCTCACCTTGGTGTCGGCATGGTTGGCATGCGTCGTGCCATTCGAGGGACCCCGAATCTACCGCTTGATGCGCCAGGCCTGCTCCACGCCGATGAATCCTCGTGGCCATATGATAGCGATGCACAAGTAAGAGTAACTAGATTTAGTATTCTGTTATATATATATATATATATATATATATATTGATCTCCTGTCTGTTTATGTTCTTGCAATCCACCGATCTCTCTGTCGAACACCTTGCATGCATCGACTTTTTAGATACAATATTTCCGAAAAATGAAGTTACTCCACCCATGACGCCTTTTAGGGTTTCGGTTTACGGACTTAGTTTTCCATCTTATATGTGTTTATGATATATTCAAGCATAGTTATCCTTCTGTCGAACATCTAGTAGGCACAGTATTTTTTGGCATTTTTTTACCAAACAATGTTCTTGCAATCTAGAATGTGGGAAAAATATTTCTGATTTTTTGTGTGAAATTTAACTTATTCAAATATTTAAAATTAAACAAAAATTGTTTTAAAAAGTATATATATAGTATAATAAAAATCCCAAACTATTTTTCCCACATTCTATCTCAAATGTTTGAGTAAACTGCAAAGTTTCAGATTCAAATGTTATATAGAGTGAGAGATACAAAAAAGAGAAGTTGTTTGAGAGGGGAAAAAGACTAGCACGTATCTTGATGCACCTATTAACAGTTCAGATAGAGGGTACAGCTGAGGCAGTGCTTAGAAAATCCAATCTCGGAATTAGAATAATGCTGTATAACTGTTACTCTGCCCACGACCGCTCTTTTTGTAACGGTTTACCTATATAGTTTTCCATCTATTCAAGCAAACTTTTCCTTCTGTGGAACACCTTAATTTTTACAAAGTTTCCAAACAAATTTAATTGCAGGGCATTGACGCCCTCTTCATACCGTTAAACAAGAAGATGCTTAAAGCACACGTGCATTGCAATGACTCCGATGGAAGAGGGCACTGGGTAGGAAGTCACGGTGACTGGATGACATTACTCATGAATAACGGCCTCCTGAAGATCCGCCACATGTACAGAGAAGTGACTCTGCCTCTCCCATTACTGGCTCATATTGGAGTTTTCCCCAAGTTTCAAACATGCATGTTTTTGTACAAACAGTGTGAGTTACAGCTTATGAAGATACAGATTACCAAGATCCCTTACAAGTAAAAAATGCAGTGATCGGTGGCATTATGAAGCAATCGTGATCTTTGACAAACTGGTCGCCTATGTAGACAGTCACCAAGATAATGGCTGGGTCATCCTAAAAAATTACCACATTGCACCTCGCAGGTATATCAACGCCTGTGCAATTCATCTATTCGGTGATCGGACAGATTTGTTCCGCGTGTACGCGGTTACAGAACCACGAGAAGATGTTCTGGTTTGGGAACCACATACTTGGGGTGAGTTATGCCCTCTTCCTATCTGAATTTACAGGTAGTTCTACCTGCTTACTGTATTGTTGTATTGTGGCTTATCTTCTTCCGTACGCAGGCACAGATGAAGGCCCGCGTCTAATACTTGCCCCGAACATCGAGGATCCAGTTGCAGGGAATGTAGCTGAAGGCGCTGCAGTTGCTGACGATGCGGCTCAAGCCACTGCAGTTGCTGGCGATGTGGCTCAAGCCGCTATAGTTGCTAGCGATGCGGCTGAAGGAGATGCATTCCCTTCCGATCTGGATGAAGACGTTGAAGAAGTTGTAGTGGTTAATTCACAAACTACCTGGTTCTTGGCATCCAATACCTACTATTATGGCAATTTCGATCTACTTTAGATTCAGATAGATGGTGATAGAAACAGCAATGCTCCTGCACAGTTTGAAGATGGGATACGGTTGAGCACTGATACGTCCAAAACGTATCTATAATTTTTGATGCTCCATGCTTGTTTTTACACCATTTGCTTAGTGTTTCGTTACACTTCGTGGCACTTTTATGCATTTTCCGGAACTAACCTATTAACAAGTCGCCACAGTGCCAGTTCACTGTTTTCTGCTATTTTTGTGTTTCAAAAAAGTTACACAGGAAATATTCTCGGAATTGGACGAAACGAAAGCCAAAAGTCCAAAAATTCACCGAAGCTTCCAAAGAACCGAAGAGGAGACGGAGTGGGGCCACGAGGGCCCCACACAATAGGGCGGCGCGGCCTAGCCCCTGGCCGCGCCCCCTATGTGTGACGGCGCCTCGGCCCACTCCTGACGTTGCCCCTTCGCCTATAAAGACCCCTCGACGGGAAAAACCTAAGTACCCGATCAGAATTCCAGAAAGATATCGTGATCCGCCGCCGCCGTCGACCCGAAGATCGGGAGGGTCCTGAAGCTCTTCCCGGCACCCTGCCGGAGAGGGGAATCGCCACCGGAGGCCTTCTTCATCACCATGCTTGCCTCCGGCGCGATGAGTGAGTAGTCTACCTTAGACTATGGGTCCATAGCAGTAGCTAAATGGTTGTTCTCTCCACCATGTGCTTCATGTTTAGATCTCATGAGCTGCCTTATATGATTGAGATCACCGTTATGTAATTCTACATGTTGTATTTGTTGGGATCCGATGAATATTGGTGTTATGATTAAGTTGCTGTTCTGAAATTTATCTTATATTATCTCTATGTTGTTTATGATCTTGCATGCTCTCCGTTGTTAGTAGCTATGTTGGCCGAGTAGTTGCTAGTAACTCCAAGAGGGGGTATTTATGCTCGATAGTTGGGTTCATGCCTCTATTGAATCTGGGGGAGTGACAGAAACCTCTAAGGTTGTAGATGTGCTGTTGCCACTAGGGAGAAAACAACATTCATATGCTCGAGGGCATATGCTTTGTTTACATTACACACTTTGCTTAATGCAATTATCTGTTGTTCGCAACTTAATACTTGTGGAGTTCTCGGATTGATTCGCCACAAGTGGATTATTAGTCATAGATGCAGTTGGATGGCGGTCTATGTATTTTGTTGTAATGCCCAGAGTAAATCGCATAGTGATCTTCTTGACATATCACGTTATCTTTATTCTATCAATTGCCCAACTGTAATTTGTTTACCCAGCATGCGTTATTTATCTTATGGAGAGACACCACTAGTGAACTGTGGACCCCGGTCCTATTTCCATCATATTACTATCACCTGTTTACTTTACTCGCACTGTTTACTTTACTTGCATATTACTACTATTTTCCACTTGATACGCTCATACCCTTTGTTTCAAGCAAACCGGTGAGATTGACAACCTCATCGTAAGTTGGGAACAAAGTACTTGGTTGTGTTGTGTGCAGGTTCCACGTTGCCGCTCGCAAAGCAAAGCCTGGACGAGGCGCCTTATAAATTGTCTGGAGCCGTCGCGAAGCTAGCAAGCATCACCTTCTGGAGTATTGACTTTTTCCTGGACGATAAAACCTTGGTTTCTTACTGAGGGAAAACTTGCTGCTGTGCTCATCATACCTTCCTCTTGGGGTTCCCAACTGTTCGGTTATTTTCATCATCACCACCGAAGCAATCAAGCACTTATCATAGTCTACGGTGCCACGTTTTCGCAAGGCATCCCTTTAATCTTCGCCTGGAAGCCGAAGATCCTGTTGATGGTCCAGTGTGGATCAGGCAGGAGCATCTGCACGGGCTTTCAGTATTTCTTGGAATCAACAACCCAATCTTCCACTGAGAACCCTGTTATGATGTTGCAAAAGCTGGTCCATCTGCTGGACAAGGCATGTCCTTGTTACAACAAGACTGTGTGTTTGTTGCATACCATCGAGCCCTTCCCTACACCCAGAGGCCAGTGCTAGATTGGAGCCGTATACACATCAATCGAGGAGCTCCGGCAATAGAATCACAACTGATATACGGACCCACTTATTACAATGAGTGGGAGGCGCCAATGTGGATCTTCCCAACAATGCCTGGGGCTCTCCCAACTCATCATTGGGAATAGCCAGAAGACTAGTTACCTTGAAGTGTTCTACTTTTAAACTTTAGTTAACGAACACTAGTATGATGATGTGTAATGCCTCTGTGATTGATTATCTGCTTGTAACAGACATATTTTGTTGTGTTATGTTTATCTGTATGACCAAGCAATGGAATAATCTTCTGTTGTTTGGATTTGCTAAATTGACATATTTTGTTGTGTTATGATTATCTGTATTTTGTTGTTACTTAAAAGCTAGGTACTGCCAATTCCCCCTCTAGCCTTCTCTGGAAGCTATCATGTTCCCTCTGTTCTTTGCAAGATTCGAAAATGCAACATTTTTGTTGATTTTTATGTGTTAGCTTTCGTGCAAAGCATTGATGTTCAGTTGGTGGATTTGCTAAATTGACATGATCTTGCAAGATTCAGAAAGTGCAAAGCATTGATGTTCAGTTGGTGGATTTGCAAGATTCAGAAAATGCACCATTTTTGTTGATTTTTATGTGTTAGTTTTTGTGCAAAGCATTGATGTTCAGTTGGTAGATTTGCTAAATTGGCATGATCTAAGTACTCTAGCATCAGAAAATAGTAAATTAGTTAATGATACACACATAGTTGACATCGACTGATAGTTGACAGTACTAAACCTATATGCTGATCACACAAATTTTGTGCAATATTTGAGAAGTGATTTGCTCAAGCATGGAAGGGCATATGAGCCAGCAGTCAGACTGACCATCTACTTGGCAACATAATATCTACTGGATCACATCAGAGAAATGAGAGAAATGTTCAAGGAATTGGTATCCAGTAATATTTCACAAAAATCATGGAACTACTCAAGAACCACAACCACCAGTAGATATTCATACAAGTCATAGAACAGGACAAGAAACACAACCGGAAGCAGAACAGTCTACTTGTCAAGAAGGAGAAGCAGATGAGGATACTTGGCAAAAAGATGCTGCAGATAATCATATTTGTAATGCTACAGTTGACAGAAAGGTTGATGATCATAACTAAGTTCAGGACATAGTAGAGCAAGAGGATGATGCTGTCCTGGAACATGATAATCTGCAATTCACCAGAGAGCAAGAGCAACATAATAGAATCCAGCGTTATATGTGCATATTCAGAGAGTATTCATCGTATATATTCAAATTTCGAGAGAATTCAGATTTTGCATACCTGTTACTTCTCCATTTCTCTTAGAGCTGCTGGAATTGATGGAAGGCTGAGAACAGCCTCCATTTCTCTAGTACGAGAACAACCTCCGCATGATCACTGGCTTCCGCCCCAACTTCTCCAGCACGAGAACAACCTCCTCCAGATCTTCCCAGTTCCTGATCCCGATCTTGCCAGATCCGTAGCGAGGAGAACCCGCTTTCAACCTCGAGGCCATGTCCCCTGCGCGGCGCCAGCAGCGCTATGGTACTCTAAGATCTCGGTAGGCGAACGGGACCAGGAGCTTGAAGAACAATGGGGGGAAAAGAGAAAGGTTACATGGACGAGGTACGCCACTTGGCAGCCACGGTGGCAAAGCAATAACGGGGTATCCTGCCAAGTGGAGCGCCGAGTCGTCACCGTAACGGAGATATTTGTGTTCAAACGATTTCAACCGGTATTATTTGGGATATTCGAATTTGACCCAGAAATGACCCTCTCAGTAATTGACCCCATGAACTTGCGGTACCGCGATGTGATTGCAGCGAAGAAAGGCACCTGTGAGCCTGTGCCAAACAACTTGGTAACCGCAAACTGAATAGCCCCCCAGTTCGACTGTGATGGCTGGCCTGTTCTGCCCGGTTGTTCTGCCCGGTTCCAAAAAAAATTGAAAACCAGGGAGTACTAATATCTGAGGGGGTGTTTGGTTGCTGAGGGGGTGTTTGGTTGGCTGTGGCTTTTAAATAAGCAGCTATGAGTTGTGGGCTGTAGAAAATATGCTGTCTCAGAAAGCTGTTGTGGGCAATGGAACTGTTTGGTAAATTAGCCGTCGGCTGTCAGCTGTCTACTATGAAAAGTCTACAACACCCTTAGAATATTAAGAACTTATTTTATATATTGATTTAATGATAATGTCCTAGTTTACAAATATGCAACCATTATTTAATAAAAAATGAGTTTCCTAAATTATTGTACAAAACAAACCTGATGAATGTAAAATACTGTGCACATAACTAAATTTGTCATTTATTCATATTAGCGGTGAATATTTTTGAAACTTCGTACATTAAATTCATTTTAAAAATATAGTTACAAACTCTGGCTATGCCCAAAAATCACAATCAGATCGTGGAATATCTATACCACCTTTGCTACCGAAGCATCACAAAAATCCAATTAGATCTGGACTACAACGTGGCTAGCAATCAGATCTGGATCCAAAGAAATATCGCCTAGCAGTTATCCAAAGAAATTGGAGATACGGTAGGAGACTAAGGTGGAGTGGATTTTTGGGATTATGGGAACGGGGAAGACATGGACCAGCGCAGGAACGGGGCGCGCCGCCGGACGTCGTCGAAGGTCGACGGGACCTTTTCTTCCTCCCAGATGCGGTGGGCAGGAGGCAAGGTGGGGTTGCGGGACAGAGAGAAGACGCAGTACTAGGGGAGGGGGTGGAGGAGATAGACGACTACCGGCGGCGGAGACGACAGACAAGAGGGCGGCGCTAGGGTTCATAGCTGGGCGGCGGCGGTAGAACGTGCTCCATGGTCAAACGGGAGAGTGATGAATTTTTGACAGAAGAGACCACCTGCAACAATGAAACGGCAAAAGAGACCATCTCTGAAAATATTTGCCAAAAAAGACCCATACTGAGTGGCGGCACCCCTGGCCCAGGCGACACGTGGCACGTGCCGCCTGGGCCAATGCCGGCAAGGGCCTGCCGCCGTTCCCAGTTCCGTCATGTTGCCGTTGCAACGTCACCGGTCGATGCCATCAGCCGCTGTGGGGCCCTGCCGCCAATGGGGGTGGCGGCATGTCCACGTGGCAAGGGCCTGCCGCCAATGGGGGTGGCGGCATGTCCACGTGGCAAGGGGTGCCGGCAACGGGGGTGGCGGCATGCCTGCCACGTCACCTCCTGCCGCACCTGGCCAAACGCCACGGCCACGTGCCGGGTTTGGCAACGGCGGCAAGGTGGTGCCGGCATTGGCCCAGGCGGCACGTGCCACGTGTCGCCTGGGCCAGGGGTGCCGCCACTCAGTAGGGGTCCTTTTTGGCAAATATTTTCAGAGGTGGTCTCTTTTGCCATTTCATTGGTGCAGGTGGTCTCTTCTGTCAAAAATTCGAGAGTGAGAGGCCGGGACATGTATCCAGTGGCATTTGGATGTAATTTCGTTGTAAGTGACAGGGGCGTGGGATTTGTCAAACGCAGAAAGCCAAAGTTGAAAGCACCTTCAGCTGTGTCGAAAAGCCAAACTTTTTTGCTGTTTGGTTGGGCTTTGGCTTATAAGCGTGGAAAGCCAGCCTAAAAGCCCAATCAAACAGCCCCTGAATCTGTAAGCTGCAGACGATGATGCTCCTGCCCGCTTCTTGCTACTGACTGTGGCCTCCTCCCTCCTGTCATCCGGCGATCCCGCGAGCACACTAGGCTGACCACTTTGACGCGTCGTCACTGCTTACGATTCAGATGCATAACACAATCCTGTCAAGTCTGGTAGTACTAGCTAGCTAGCGAAGTGCGGCGATACAGTGCACGTTGCTCTTCATCGTCGACGTGGTTCAGCCATAGCCTCGAATCGGCCTGAACTCGCGGCATGCCATGGATGCGCGCGTCGCTGTTCATGTCATCATCAGACACTGTTCGACGGGCCAGCTAGTACCACTGATCGGCAGTCGCCGCGTCATTAACAAGTCGATTCTGTGCCATGCGTATGGTATCTTTGCATTCCATGTCCAAAAGGGAACACTACCTAATTTGGTTTTGCGTCTCTACGATGTGGACAAAAAAAGGGTTCTCCACTTCCCTGGGTCGGCAGTGAGAAAGATACCAACGGAATCCGGCAAAACGGCGCATGCGACGGAGTAGGTAAACCATATTTTTCATATTCGGACTACAAGCACGAATGTACAAACAGCGTGAGACAAACATTATTTTGAGCAGCCACTTCGAAGCAAACTAGCAATGGTATTCGAAGTTTGGAAAAATATTCCAAAAAATGATCTAAGGCCGCTGAACTTTTGGGTAGATAACCAATTTTCCCTTTTTTAAAAAAATTCGCAGGTCGCACCTGGTTTACTGATTGGCTTACTACATCCGGCCACTTGGCGCTCGCCGCTCGGAGCACCAGCCTAGTCACACTGACAGAGAGCTGCCTCGGTGCCACCAGAACACCACCAGAGGAGCCCGCCGGTTGCCGCCCGCGCCGTGCGGTGACGAGCCAACCTCGCCGACCGCAGCCGCTGTCTATAAAGCAGAGCGCACCACCCTGTGCTCGCCATTTCCGTTTCGTCCCCTTCCCCTGCCTGTGCGTCCGCGAGTGACCTCATTGACCGTGCGCGAGAGATGGCGAGGCACTTCGTGCTCAACACCGGCGCCAAGATCCCCTCGGTGGGGCTCGGCACCTGGCAGTCCGACCCCGGCGTCGTCGGCCAGGCCGTCTACGCCGCCGTCAAGGTCCGTCTCTCTCACCGCAATGCCCCTCTTCTCCTCCCTCCTGGTTCCCATCCTCCTTTCCGATCCTTCTGTGAATCAGTCTGTGATCTCCTCTTCGATTGAATCGTGCAGGCAGGGTACCGGCACATCGATTGCGCCAGAGCCTACAACAACGAAAAGGAGGTACCAACTCGATTTCTCCAAGGCTTTGAATCACTCATGCAGTTATCTTCTGTATTTTTTTTCAGCCGGGATAACCCCCTTTACATTAACTGTATATCCTAGCATTCATATTTGTTTCCCGCAAACACGAACACCACGACCTAGCAGACTAACAAAAAAACAAGAACATAACATCTGAATATTCATATGTGCAATCTGCATACACGTGGTAAAGAAAGAGTCCACGACCATCTACCTTCTTCTAGAAAAATGGAAAAGAAACTCGTTTAGGAAGTAGGAGTGACCAATTTGGACTATACTTTAGAGCACACGTACTAAATTGAGACGGAAATCAGAACTTCTAGCCCTGACGTTTACCCTTCCAACGTTAGTACTCTTTTTTGTCCAAAGTTGCCTCTGTTCAAGTTGGGTGACGAATAACAAAAGCGTACATTTGGATTGTCCAGGTGGGTTCGGCTCTGAAGAAGCTATTTGAAGAGGGTGTAGTCAAGCGCGAAGATCTGTTTATCACCTCTAAGCTATGGTAAGGCCAGATCTCTGGCGATCCCTCTGTAGTTTTGTCTCTTTTAATACTTCATAACTGATTACTTGTAATGACCATGATTTTTTTTCAGGTGTGGTCATCATGCCCCAGAAGATGTGCCTGTGGCACTTGATGAATCCCTGAATGACCTGCAGCTTGAGTACTTGGACCTTTACCTTGTAAGTTGTATGCACATGCCTGCTCAGGAAATATAGTTCATTACGCTACTTGCTCACTTATGGTTTCTCAATCTTTGAGTAATCAGCTGTATGTGTTACATATGCTAGTCTGTTGCACGACGATTCTCCCTATCCATTTTAGTATTGACTGGCATTGTACTATAAGACTTCCACGTACTAACAAATCTTAAGGTTACTTTTGTGGTTCATTTTGTAATACTTCTGCCTAACTTCTGAGCTACATAATTCTCCATTGAAAGGATTGGCATTTTGTTTGCGTGTAATGTCAAATATATAATAAAAATCACAATTTTGTAGATCCATTGGCCATTTAGCGTCAAGAAGGGAACCAGCACTGGCAACCCTGAAAACTTCGTAACACCTAACATCCCAGCTACATGGGGAGCAATGGAGAAGCTATATGATGCTGGCAAAGCTCGTGCAATTGGTGTCAGTAACTTTGCTTCGAAGAAACTGGGTGACTTGATTGCTGTTGCTCGCGTACGTCCAGCTGTTGACCAGGTGGAGTGCCATCCTGGTTGGCAGCAATCTAAACTCCATAGCTTCTGCCAATCGACCGGTGTTCACCTCTCTGTAAGTCTGCTGTGTAACTATATTTTCTTGCCAGTCAAGGTGCTGGCTAGTGGTGCTCATGCATTTGCCTTTTGGAAAACGTTGTGCTTGTGCTTACAATTCCGCTTCTGCATTTTGCAGGCATACTCGCCTCTAGGTTCACCTGGCACAACATGGATGAATGGTAATGTCCTTAAAGAACCTGTTGTCATCTCAATCGCAGAGAAGCTTGGCAAAACTCCTGCACAAGTAGCGCTGCGCTGGAACATTCAGATGGGTCACAGTGTACTCCCAAAGAGTGTGAGTGAAGAACGTATGAAGCAGAACCTTGATGTTTATGACTGGTCAATTTCAGAAGACTTGCTTGCAAAGTTCTCTGAGATTAAGCAGGTGAGATATGCAACTTTGTGCTGGCATTTATCGTCTACTTCTAGGTGTTCTGTGTTTTAGCAGACTTCTTTTAATCCCATCAGAAATGTTCTATATCGAATTAAGTAGTGTTTCTGCTTTGCAGTCTTTGAAGTTTATATCTTCGTTTAGTAGCTTCAGTGCCAGCATACTCATATGGAAATGTTCGTATATCCTTTGATTGTGCCTGTTCATAGAAACACGTGGGCAATAACATGCACAAATTAGTTGAAATGATGTTTAGGTTCAGATTTACTCACTATAAAGTTTGAGAGATGGTTATGTACACCCTTTATTTCACTCTCTGGTGTGTACTGTGGCACCCAACCCCCGAATCTGGATGTGCTTTGTCAGTGGCAGCCCAAATTTTCTGTACTTTTCTCCTTATGACATGAGAGAAGGAGCACCGCTCTTTTAAAAAGAACAACACTGACATAACCAAATTAGTAAATTACCATTTCACTTGTAGTTGTAATTTCTTCCTGCATGACCTTATTAGGACAACATTGTTTGCCTCTGGGGATGTTGCTCTAAAGAAATAGCCCCGGTTTACTATAGATCTGTAAAGACGGATACATGTCAACAATTTTCTTCTGAACCCTGATCCCTGTTCGCCTGATTAGTGCCAGTTTGATCACCAGAGAACCACAACGCACATTTTCCATGTGTCCGCACCAGTTTGAGTGCAGTGTTATTTCTGACTAACCAATATTTTTTTTGCTTTCGTCATGTTCAGACTAGGCTGCTCATGGGCAACTTCGCGGTGAACAAGGACAGCGTCTACAAGACCCACGAGGAGCTCTGGGACGGGGAAATTTAGGACAGCTCCTGGTGTTGATTCTGCCCAGAGAGCAGGCCACCACCTTAGTGCCAGTCGCTTGTTATGTATTGGCAACGATGTGCTTGAGAAAATGTATGGCTCCGACAGTTCCCTTGGGAAATTAGTGTTCTGTAGACTGCATGTATTGTTCCTCTAAGTCATGGATATTCTGCTACGACTCTGTTGCCAATGGAGACATGAATTTACCCTGGCTCGTTATTCTCCCTGGAATAATTTGTTCCGTACTGCTCGTTTGTTTGCCTGAGAAGATGCAAATTGTATCAACTCTCTGTTGCCAGAGAAGATGCAAATGTGAAAAGTTAAGCATGATCTATGTGATGACAGCGTTTCACGATTTCATCCCGTGGAGCTCGCTAGATTCATTCCATAAGTAGTTAGGATGAGGTCTGATGTGACGTGCAGCAAATTTTTTTGAACGGTAAACGGGTCTCGAAGGACCCGGAGAGTGCTTCTATTATCAACGTCGGCGAACAATTACAGGGAGGCCCCTCAGAGAGAGGGGAATTACAGCACGACCTAGTAAAAGTACAAAAAGGACCCTGGAGAAAGCTCAGGAAAGCGATCAGGTCCTTTAGGCGTCCACCTCGTCGCCGATGGAGAAACTGCACGCCACGGCCGCCGCGCCACCACCGGGGAACAGCCACTTGGGGAGACACTGCGAGTAGGAGCCGAGGGCACAGAGAAGCAGCGGAGCAGGTGCCCTACACCTATCCAGTCCGGACGGGGGGAACGGAGCAAGCCGCCCCATGCCGCCGGAGAAGAGCTCCTGGTGAAGACACTGCTAGCACCCAAAAGCAGGGCTTTCGGCTGCCACCATGGAAGCTGGAGGATGCTAGAGGGGGCCAGCAATGCCGAGGACAGCACCGGAACCAGAGAGCAAGAGGAGAGCTGCGAAGAACCTCAAAACCCCCCCGCCTCCACGGCCGGCCAGGAATGAGAAGCCTTCACACAGCCAGCTTGGAGCTCACCTTCCTCGCCGCCACGGCCGGCCAAGGGGAGCTCAGAGCCTACAGATCTTGCCGAAAAACTCCTGAACCGGCTCCTAGGCACTTATTGAGAGCCTTGCTGCCAGCGACCGCCAGACCAGACCCACCACGGATCTGGGAGGAGAGCGCGCCCGCAGCCGACCTCCTGGTGCTGCGCCAGAGCACCGAGGAGGCACTCAGCCCCAGCCACCTCCAGAACGCCGCTGCAACAGGGAGCCCGACCGATCCCCCCCCGCCACCAAGGCCGGCCAGGATCGGAGAGGAGTCACCGTCGCAAGCGAGAAAGGAGGGGAGCAGCCTTATTGAGGAGATCGCCGAGGAAAAGGCGGCCGCGCATGCTCCGACCACCGGAGCAGAGGGCGACGCCTCCAACCTCCGCAAGCTCTGGATCGGCTGGGGATCCAGAGGCCTACTCCAAGAACAGCCGGCAGAACGCCGGGAAAACCTACTCTAACCTAAGGGGACCTACGCCGGACCTCACCTCCGCCACCTCCGGCCGGCATCGCCGCCGGAGGGGCTCGGGATCTGGCCGGCACTCTCGGGGAGGGCTCGGTTAACTGTAGCGGAGTGAGAGAGAGCGGAGGAGGGGTACGCGTCCAGTCTACTATTCTAAAGCTGATTTTCTTCCGTGGTGGCGAACCAAGCGAGAAGAACTGAATTTTCATGACGTGCAGCAAAAAAAGAACGTCCAGTGTATGTGTCACATGTGAGAGCTTAGCGCAAATGTGCGATGACATGCGGGTAACGATGCAGCTGGGATGGGCCTGCCGCCACGTCCCGCCTCCCGTCCCATCAGCAGATCCCGTTTATTCCGTTTGTCAGGTTCCGTTTAGCCCCCGCACGGTTAATCCTATCGTCCCAGTAATCCCGCCTGTAACCTGCTGGCATGCATGCACATGCACAAGAAAAGCAAAGCTCATGCCGATGAAGGTAGTTCTGCCGCTGCTAGACTCAGGGACACCTAGCCAAAAAAGTACTGACATGCTAATTGATGGGTCCCATGGAGCCCTGTTTCTCATCTCCTAAAATCCCGCTTGCCCCGTTGAGTCCCGACGGGCCGAGTAGACGGGAGATGGGATTCCCATGACCATCCCACTTGCAACGTTACATGCGGGTCCCGTGGCCGCATCTCGTTGGGTTTAGGCGTTTAGCACACCGGATGATCGTGACGCGTCCCCGCTCGGTCGTCTGCATTTTCGAGCTCGCGTCCCGTTTTTGTTTTCTTCCTTGGCGAAAGGAAGCGGCATCTCATTCTCAAAAAAAAAAAAAAAAAAAAAAAGGAAGCGGCATCTCCCCATCCGTGTGACCGGCGGCCGGCGGAGCGAGCGAGGGGGGAAGACGGTGCAAAGCAGGTAGCCAGTAGCCGGAGGATGGCCGCCGCCCATTTCACGCTGAACACCGGCGCCCGCGTCCCCTCGGTGGGCCTCGGCACCTACAAGGCCGCTCCGGGAGTCGTCACCGACGTGGTCGCCGCCGCCGTCAAGGTTTTTGTCTTACTTCACGCCCATGTACTGTTCTGACTTTTAGTTCGTTTACTGGCTGACATGTTATATTGTTATGGGCGATATGGTGATGGCAGGCAGGGTACCGGCACATCGACTGTGCGCCGATGTACAAGAACGAGAAGGAGGTTAGTTGGTAAACACCCTGTAAATCGCATGCTACTACTGCAAGTGCACATCTTTGATTCAGCTTTGTGTATTGTTAGATTGGTGTTGCTCTGAAGAAAGTCCTTGACGATGGTGTGGTCAAGCGAGAAGACATGTTCATCACATCCAAGATATGGTACTCCGTAGTAGTAGAATTCTTATCCAGTGACCTTTGAGTTCTGAACATTGTTTAGAATTTTAGTCATCCCCCTTCATCCCGTAACACCTAGAGAAACCCAACTCCGTACAGGTGCAGTGATCTCGCGCCTGAAGACGTTGCACCTGCCATCGACAGGACGCTGGAAGATCTGCAGCTGGATTATGTGGACTTGTATCTGGTAAGCTCATCATGATCTCGCAAACGATACACTAAATTTCCTTCGGACACGTGATTCCTCTGGTGCGTCTCTGCAGATCCACTGGCCATTCCAGGTCAAGAAAGGCACCGAGATCAGCCCCGAGAACTTTGTCCAGCCGGACATACCCAGGACCTGGCAGGCGATGGAGCAGCTGTACGATTCAGGGAAAGCTCGCGCGATCGGCGTCAGCAACTTCTCCTGCAAGAAGCTAGGCGATCTGCTGGGCGTCGCCCGTGTCCCCCTGGCCGTCGATCAGGTCGAGTGCCACCTCGGCTGGCAGCAGGCGAAGCTGAGAGCGTTTCGCCGGTCCAGTGGAGTTCATCTGTCCGTAAGTCTGCATCTGTTTCTGAGCTTAGTTACCTGGCCTGTAACGCTGGGAGTGCTGTGATCACATGCTTTCGATCGACAGGCGTATGCGCCCTTGGGCAGGATGAAAGACGTCGCGAGCAACCCGGTGGTGTCATCAGTAGCCGAGAGCCTGGGAAAAACTCCAGCGCAGATTGCTCTGCGCTGGGGTCTTCAGCAGGGTCAGAGTGTCCTTCCCAAGAGCGCCAACGAATCGAGGTTGAAGGAGAACATTGATCTGTTCGGCTGGTCTATTCCCGAGGAACTGTGTGCCAAGCTTTCTGAAATCAAACAGGCAAGTATTCAACATCTCAGCTACTTGTCCTCTGAGGTCGAGAAAATGTTTCCATTTCTTGCTACAATGTTTCATATGAAGTAATCAAACATTGATCTGTTTGGCTGCATTTATAGAAGATCTTGTAGAATTTTTACTGATGTATGTCTTCTTCATTGCTCATGCTGAAACAGGCTAAGCAAATCAAAGGCGATGCATTTGTGCACCCTCAGAGCGTTTACAAAACCTACGAAGAGCTCTTCGATGGAGAAATCTAAAAGAAGGAGTCGATGATATCAAACTGATAGGTTAATCTAAGAAATGGTGAGAAAGTATCGGAGGCTAATAAAAAGAGTAATATTGGATTAACAGTGCTTCTAAGAAGAAGCCGCAATATCTCCCTCCATCTGCAACTGACAGGTAGCAAATACAGTGCAATATGATATGAAGCAATTCATATAAAGATTTTCTTAAGGAAGCAAATAAAAACCTGCACATGAAAAACAATCAAGAATTAAGTTAAGCACGCTAATTGCAGTGTGCTTCCTCATCATATCAACGCAACTATCCTTTGTTTGATAAAGGGAGTTTTTGTTACGATTGTCCACGTCGACGCGATACAACCAACGAGTTACACCCGGCTTCTGCATAAAAAACATTCAAACAGCCCAAAAACATGAAAAGAAAAGTTTAATGTAGACTCTTGACATATGACATAAAAGATAAAACAAGCTAAGGCAACGGAGGATCAACACAGATATCTAATCGGTAACTCTACAAGAAGAACATGCCAATGGTCCAGTTGTGGCTTGTAAGAATGAAGTTATCCATTCCCACCACACATGTTCTGAGTCCTAGGATCACCATGGTGTCCTTTGATCAGGTACACATATGTGTGTTGTTCAATCGATAAGCCACACTTTTGTGGTGTTTATAGTTTACTTCTCTCATATTTTCACCCCATAGGGGTTTAGGGATGGGAGGGAATTTGGTGTTCACCCAATCATTTTCAGTTCTTTTAAATATTCTTTTCAAAAAATACACTAAAATAGTGGAGAGTTTTCATTCTAAACAAAAATATTTGTGGGAATATCTCGGGATTATTCCGTCCGAACTTGGCTTAGTAAACGAACTATTGGGTATTTGACATAATTTGAAATAGTCTTGTCTGATCTCCTCAAATACATTGAAATGCACTGGAAGTAAACAAGGCCTAAATGTACTGCACCCCCTCCTTTGCTCTCATGTGTATACCATGCAGGCATGCAGCAGATTCGAATTTATACTATATACGAGCCAAGATATACCGAACGAAAATCACATGTTATAAAGACATACAACTGAATATAATTCCTCCATTCTGCTCTGCATTTTTCTCTGATGCTGGCGTGGATCAAGGTTGCTGCAAGGTAGCAAATCAAGTATTAGGGACATTAGGTATTCTACATCTGGATTATCAGGATATTATGGCTACTAGATGCAACCAATTGTTGACGGTTGCCCAGAATATCTACGGTTGGGCTGAATAGCGGCCTACTAGTAGACTTCAAAATGTTTGACTTTTTTTTAACTTTTCTTGTGGTTGATATGTGTATTGATCATAGTATGATTCGTGATATGTAATAACTTAACTTTCAACATAGAATTATGCAATAAAAAATGTTATGTGCATCAATAGATGCACATGCCATGGTTATACCATTTATCAGAAGAAAAATATCTAGAATTCAAAAAACTTGAGTAGGCCAATTAGTAGTGTCCACATTACTACGAGGAGGTTAGAGGGGAACTGGGCTAACTACAAACAGAATAGATACTAGTTGTTTTCTGGGTGAATGCTAACTCAAGCTTTTCAAAATGGATGCCATACTGGTAGCATACGGGACTAGGTGTTCAACCAACCTACATAAAGAACAGGAAAAAGTCCCACCGAGCTCGGCCACAAAATGATTTTTTTTAAATAATTGATTGGCCATAAAGGACAAGGTTGAAAGGTCACTGACAACAATTTTAATATGGAATTCCAAAAACATAGTAAAAGAAGAAGAAAAATAAAAGAAAACCCGGGAAAAAATGATCTTCACTTTATGAGTGCCATTTTTATGATAGTCCTTGAGACTTAAACACTGAGAGTAACTGGAGAACTACGATATCAAACATCAGATTTAATTGATAATCACCATCCAGGTAGAAAATGAAGTATAACCATTAATCTAATGTTTAAGACGAGCTACCTTCCTCGGGTGGGTACACTCGCCAGATGGGCCAGAGAAAGGTTTGGCACAATAAAAATAGAAAATAAATGTATGCTGGCCTACTCAAGTGGAGAGAAAGGTAATGGGCTGAAATCGGCCCATGGTAGTATTTGAAAGATCTAAAGTACGAAATGGTCGCATGGTAATGACTATGGATTATATAAATTCCAAAACCATTTCGTAAATTCTACGAAATAGATGAACCTGAAGCTAGCTTCCTGTTTAGATTGCATATAGATCTATGTTGAAAGATTTATGATGAATACAAGTTATGAATAGTTCTCATATAAAATCAATTTGTTGTTTGCAAATTTGATTTATTGCACATAAATAGAATGTGGCGCCTTGGCGGACATTTTGATGTATCCTCTCTAATCTTTCTCGAAGCGGTGACACTAAATGGGTATGAATGACGAGGAGAGGAAATCGATGATGAAGAAGTGAAGAAGATGATGAGTAGTTGTTGCACGCGTGTGTCACACTCACACTGTAATTTCATTAAGTTTTCTAATATTAATGTTGAACACTTGTTACATTTATGCCACACTATGTGGCATGTTTATATTGGTACAATTTGTTTCCTTTGGCCACACAAATCATAGGTTAGAACTTTAGTTATTTTATGGGTGTTTAGATTACTATATGCCTTACTGTCGTGATAATTTACGTGTAGTACAACCAATATACCAACCGATTTTCTTGATGAGCATTCTCCATTAGCTACTTGACCATCTAGAAAAAGCGATTCATGGGATTCATTGAATCGGTTCAATACATAGTAGCAAGTCGATTCATGTGTGCCAGAGAGAAAATCAAACCATGTTGTTGCTCCAGTTCAAAGAAATATAAATGCAAGATTGGCCAACATGGCATCTAGAAATGGTGGAGAGATTGCTTTGGTTCACTAAAAGCATGTGCATGCAGTTTTTTAAAAAAGATCATGGGTTAAACATAAAAAAGTGGTCTCAACATTGCATCCAAATGAGAGGGATTGAAAGCTAACATATTTTTGATGAATCAGTCCAACATATATAGGCGCGCATTGCACCCCCTCTCATGTGATGTTATCTATGTATGTATGCGATCATGTCGTTTAACTTGCCTAACCACCGCGCATCGGGGCACATAAATGGGTCTAGAACTCTTTAGTACTTGGTTTTTTAGGGACTTTAGTACTTGGTTGGTTTGGGCTGATAACATTGGCGGACCTACGCACTACCTCCCCCTCCCCCGGCTTACTTTTTATCTTAAATACTCTATATAATATAGGTTTACATAGGGGAAAATGGTGATTGGCCCCCCAGCTAGCCCTGTTACACATTAGTTTATAAGAGTTTCTTATGTTTTGTGTTGACCATTAATTTTTTTTTAAAATGTGAGATACTATACCATTGGATTTATATTCAAAATAAATTTTAATGGAAAAATTGTTATTGATACATGACTCATACTCCATTGTTCTAATATTTTAGCAAAGAAGCTCCTACTACTAGAACTCAAAGAAAATTGTAAAATATCTATCTTGACCAATTATGTGGACATATGTTATAATCAAAATTGTAGAAATTTATATATGGTGCTATTCACACATTGCCTATGCATAAATGTTTGTGTATTTTACCTGTTAAAGTTAAAGATGTTTAATTGTATGATATTTACGGGGTCCTTTATTTACGAATGGACTCGACTGCGCATATCTCCAACCTTTCAATCATTGGATCAAAAACTCAGAATGAGACGTCGAATCATGCATCAATACAACCATTTTTTCCTTGACGTCAGACATTGTCTATACAACATGCAAACTTGTGCAATGTAATGTCACATTCCTGCTACCTCGTGGTTAGGTGTGTTCAAAAAGGGTTTGAAGCCATGGAACTGACAAAAGGTGGCGGTGTTCATCTTCATTCATTAATTCATACTAACAAAGATCCTAGAAAAAAATGAAATGAGGGGGATCAAACCATTTGAACAATTTTAATCTTTATGCATGGCCTATTCTGTCACAAAAAGATATTCCAGACGACTATTGACAAGGGTATAGTTAATAGAGCCCGTTAGTTGAGTACCCCTGAGGCCCGTTAAGCTAGGCCCAACTATAATGATAGTCGAATACGAGTTATTACCGTATGTCGATATTTGTAATCTGTATCGAACCCGACCCGATCCTCGAGACCTAGCCACCTATATATAGGGGCCAGGAGAGGACGGTGGAAGCCAGATTGAAAGCAAGCCAGGTTGAACATCCAAGTTTACTTTCGATATACATCTATTTCGACTAACTTTACCTTCGAGTTCATCCGACGCCCTATCTCCCCGATCCTAAGTCCTTCATCTAGGACATTTGTCGAGTTAACCCTCGTCAATTGGCGCCGACCGTGGGGACTCTGGGCGTTGGAATCATGAATTCGACGGCTTTTTCGCTTTTAGCCAACAACAGTCCAGAAGTCGACGGAAGTCAAGAGGTAGAACTAACAATTGGAAGTTTGAGCATCTTCATCGGGCCGTCGGGTTCCTCTCGCCTTTCGGATCCGACGAAACAAGATCAAGATCCGTCGGCACAAGAACCCGAAACAACAATAATGATGGAGTATTCTGAAGGCTCTTCTAGCGAAGTAAACTCGCCGGTCAGCCTAGAAGAAGTGCAAAAAGAAAAGATCGCAGAAGACGACGAAGAAAAGGAAAATTTCGACGTGGAAGTCCAAATCGACGATCTCACGATCTGCCTCGACAATATCTCAGACAATTCAACAGACACATGGAAGACAGGGTTAGAGCTTTCTGAAGACAGCAACTCGATCTCTTCAAGCTTTAATAGCAACATCGGCAAGCAGTGCCAGGTACTCGCCATTGTGGGCGACAACTCAGAAGAATTCGATGAAAATAACAACCCAGTGATAAACCCAGCAAATATCGACAGAGGAGCAAATCACCTAGCAGAAGGACAAACAGTGGAATCCCTCACAGCCAGGGAGAAAATTCGACTATCAGTCGACGAGTGGAAAATAATAAGAGAAGCCGTAGAACACGACACGCCAATACCATCCAGCTCCAGCAAAGACATGCTTTTTGGGTATCATTACTCCCTCAGGCAGCAAGCAAAGCAATTAGCAAAGGAAAAGGTAGAGATACAAAGAAGAAAAGATTCAGCCATTGCAGCCAGCGAAGCTGCTCGTAGAGCACGAAGCGACGCATCGTACAGCAACGCAAGGAAAAATCGTCGACATGGTTCAAGGTACGATAACCTCGAGTATTCCGACAGGCAAAGTATTTCCAAAAACCTCGACTCGTCCTTCCTATCGGTCGACGAGCAGGGAAACATCCTACCAAAAACTCCTGAAGCAGCACTAGTGGCAGCACAAGCATATCTACTTACAACTCGACCAAGTCCAGGAGATCCTAGAGAACATATGCATAGAGCAGTGCTAAATGGACTCAATATGGTGGGCCACAAGCTATCAGCAAAAGGAGAAGAAGCACATCACCACAAGGAAGCGCACAAAGCAAGATCACCTCGCCGTCACAATAGTCCTCGGCATAAAAGCAGCAAACACCGATCTCGATCGCCATCACCAAAACAGCACGGTGGAACTCGAAGATCGCGATCCCCAAACGAAAGGCGCGACTATGAGGACGACGAAAAGGAGATGGGGGCATCGTGCTTTGCCCGTAGGGTTCGCATCACGCCAGTGCCCAAGGGATTCAAGCTACCTCATGATCAGCAAAAATACGACGGATCACAGGAACCGCAATCATGGCTCGCAGATTACTTGCAGGCAGTCCAAATACTAGGAGGAACCAAAGAAACAGCAATGCAAAGTCTGCAACTACACCTCACCGGCGCAGCAAGGTCATGGTTGAGCAAATTAGAGAAAGAATCCATTGGAAGCTGGGAAGACCTCACAAAGCAATTTACAAGCAACTTCAGGTCGACATACAAACGACCAGCATCAATAGAAGAAGTCAAGGCATGCGTACAGCAACGCGACGAAACATTACGGGCATACATCCAAAGATGGAGCCTCATCAAAAATTCAGCAGTCGAAGTTTCAGACGAAAGAGCAATAGACGCGTTCATCATTGGATTAAGGCGAAGAGACCTAGTCGAAGAGATGGGTAGAATCAAGCCAAAAACAGTGTCAGATCTCATGGACACAGCAAACAGATTTGCAGATGGAGAAGATGCGTGCAACAACAAACGGACACGATCTCCAGAGGACGACAGAAGAAACAGATACGGAAGTCAAAGGAGACGATCCCGAAACTACGACACCTACGGCTCTCATAACCAGGTCGCCGCAGGATATAAAGACAACAGTTATCAGGGAAACGAACGCAGAAGCTCGGGATGTCGCAGCTACGGAAGAGAGGAGTATAAGAAGTTCCCACCAAGAGAATCCAGAGAGTACAACCCATCACCAGAGGATATGCTCAACGGGCCTTGTCATATACATTCAGCGTTCGTCGACGGGAAGCGAGTATCAAGGCACGCGATGAAAGACTGCACAACATTCTTAAAGCTACAAGAAGCAGCAATAAACAAACAAACCGAGGCAAGGCGACACGGATTCGAAGGAAGCAACAATCCCGCGACAAACCAGCAAGGAGACAATGGAGCTCCTCAAGGACAAGACCAGCAAAACAAGGGACACGACGACGACGACGAAGGGTACGTCCCATCAAAAGGACACATTACAGCAATGATACAACCTGTGCCCAAGTCGAACAAAGAAGAAAAGAGTATAACTCGACAAGTCAATCTAGCAGTCATGTCGCCTCCAGCTACAACAGAATATCTGCATTGGTCAGAACAACCAATCGAGTTCAATAGAGAGGACCACCCCATAACAGTACCTCGGCCAGGAAACGCGCCTCTGGTACTCAAAGCTCAAATCGGCGCGTATGATGTCGACAGAATATTCATGGACGCAGGAAGTGGAATTAACCTGATATATGCGAAAACACTCAGGGCAATGCACATATCATTGGAATTCCTAAAACCAACAGATTGCTCCTTCCATGGAATCGTACCAGGAAGTGCTAATTACCCATTGGGTCGAATAGCACTCAATGTTTGCTTCGGCAACCGACAAAACTACAGAAGGGAAAAACTAGACATCGAAGTCATGGACTGGCCATCGCAATATCACGCGATCCTCGGACGACCCGCGTTTTCGCGATTCATGGCAGTGCCTCACTACACATATTTGGTACTTAAAATGCCAGGACCAAAAGGAATAATCACAGTGAAAGGAAGCTTTGAAGTTTCAGATCTCTGCGACAGGGAATTCCACAAGATGGCGCAAAATTTTGGCGTAATAGCCAACCATGCAGAAAAAGCAAAGAGCGCGACTACAGAAGGCGTCAAGCTACTCGAAGGATGCACCGCGGAGCCCGAAACAAAGAAGCCACGAACAGGAACATCAGGAGAAGACACAGGCACAGAAGAGAAAGGGAAAGCTACGACGACATAAGCATCATAAAGACAATAGAGTAGAACAATAAAGGCCGTAAAAGCCACGAGTTATTCCAGGGGCAATGCCCTCTAGATCCAGAACACGGGTCACAGGCCGGTTCTCTTGGGTCACCCCATGTATCTTACATTAAAAGTATAAATAAAGACAAAGCGTTCCTCATATTCGAGTTTACGAGTCTTTCAAAGAGAATATGCGGCAAACGCACGAACCATACAAATACGCCTTGAGAATAAATTTCAGACATATAGTCGCGAAATAAATAATCTCTCGCGTTCCACACGTACTTTACAACATCGGGTTGTCAGAATCATCTACGCCTAAAGGATCTAAATAGTGATACTCGCGGAAAAATGCGGCATCCGCCTCTAGAAGCCTAGCTACAAGTCTTCGAGCAGGTTGAAGCGTGTTCTCCATATGAACCCGAAGGCTAGCTCCACCAGGAGCTAAACTTAAGGACATCGTGCTATAATTCAATCTGGGGTGCCACTTGCGTATCCACCCGAGAGCAAAATTGGCACCAGCCACTAGGTTCAGTTCTATCAACCTGTGAATACGATGGCTGGATCGGAAAGCATCAAGAAGAAGGGGGAAAGTTGCAGGCAAAGGATTACGGGGAAGCATAATGGAGTGCATAGTCGTAAGAGCTCGCCGGCAACCATCAACTGACTCGCCAATGTGCTGGGCACGATCTTGAAGCAATACAATGGCGCTACGGCGTCGAGGATCAGACCACAGAGTCTCATAGCCAGTCGACATCTTCTCCAAAGCAGTATTTCGCTCAGCAACTCGACGATCTTCAGCAGCAAAATCCAAGCAAGTACCTACAATGACAAATATATCACAAAAGAAGTGCACAAACAGCCAAAAGAAGAAGTCGAAAGAAACCTCACATCGCAACAGCTCGCCAGCAAACTCGACAATTCCAAGAATGAAAGATTCGCACTCTTCATTGTGAACAACCTTCGCCGTCAAGCTGGAGACCTTTTCTTCAAGTGAAGAGATTTTCTTCATATAGCCGCTAGCCTGGCTAGCCTTTTTAATAGCCATCTGTGCTTGGCGTTTAGCCAAGGATAGGCGAGTCTCAAGGTCGGAAATCCTGGAAGAATATTCTTCATAGTGACTACATCGACTAGGAGTCGACGAAATCTGAGGATTGAATCCGCGAGCAGAGGAAGGAGCAGGAGCATGAGAAGAAGGATCACTGTCACGCATCGACTACAAAAAGAAAGAAAGGAGAAACAATTTCAGAAAGATAGCATAATACTCCATGCAAAGAAGATATATTTACATAAGAGCATAACCCTCTGGCTAAGATTCTCGGGTTGCACTTAATTGGAGTCTTTACATTCAAAAGGAGAAAACTAAGTACTACAAAGAAGTTGAATCTACGCCACCTCAGCATTGTGCTCCGTGGAAGAAGGGGGCGCGGCCAGTCCCTCGCTAGAAGTCGATGGTGGCACCGGAGCTTTCGGCGCTGGAGATGGTGCAGCAGGCACAGCAGAGGCTGCCGAAGGAGAAATTGTGTTCAGCAATGCAGGCGCCAACTTCTTCGCCTTCTCGAAAAACACCTTCATCTCGTCGCGGGTATAGCCATGAGGGGAGTTAACTTTCTCCCAGTCAAAGTCTGTACCATGCGCAAGAGAAAGGGCAATGGCACCTTCGGCGCCGCGCTTAATGGACAGCCCCTTCAGATGGAGAGTAGGGTCTTCATCGCTGTCAAAAGTCTTGGCGAGTTCAGTCAGGTTGCCCTTCGGGATTGCCATCTTTTTCTTCGGCCACAACCCGGCAAATAGCCGTGACAGAACGCGGCCAACCAACTCAAAAGTTTCCTGGATAGATATCCAGTTCTCTTCGAGTAGGTTAACCGCATCCATAAGAGGATCATCGTCCGTTTGCAGGGACGACGGAGATACCCCTGAGAATTCTAAGCAATAGAAAAGAAAAGAAAAGGCAAGTGTCAACAAATACACCAGTGCAACAGGGGACGAAAACAGAAGACAAGTCGAAGAACTTACTTTCGGCAGCAGTAGACATGGTGTGAAGACGCTCTGCCACGGCCTGCTCTCGTTGAGCATGCTCTTTGTTGGCATCTGCTAACGCCCTCTCAGCATTTTTCGCCTTGGCGAGCGCAGATTTCTGCGACTTCTCAGCAATTGCCTTAGCAGAGGTCGCAGCATCATAAGCTTTTTGCGAAGCTTTGAGCTCCGCTTCCAGCGACGCAATGCGAGCATTGGCTGTCGCTAAAGCAGCTGTGAAAACAGACGAAAGGAAGTCAGATAAACAGCAAAAGACAAAAGGGCAGAAGAAAAGTAATGATTGAATATCAAAATCGCACCTTCGGAAGATTTTGCAACCTTTAGGTACCCCGCACACTCCGTGCCCAGGGCGATAAATCTCTTGACTAAAGCCTGATAAAAGAAGAGTATAAGAGAAGAAGTGCATGAAAGGAGAGAAGGAAAAAAAAAGTATCGCTCACATCATCAGAAGAAACTGTAGAAGCATGGGCCTCCAGAGAAACCTCGGCTTCTTTGGTCTTCTTCGCGCGTTTGAGGTTTCGGGCTTGAGTTTGAGAAACCTTCTTTATAGAGGCCCTGGTAGTCCTCGGAGCTACATATGGTTCGACAGGCTCCTCAGTCGCCACAGGAGAAGGTGGTGGGATAGCCGTCGCACATGTTGGTGGTTCTTCATCGTCACTGCATGAAAAGTATAAGTTATAAGCACTAGGCAAGAACAAAGCAATTGAAAAGTTCGACTACAATACTTACGATGCAAGCATGTCAAAGTACTCCATATCTTCTGCAAGAACGGGGGTTTTTCCAGCAGCTGCAGAACTCGATGAAGTAATTTCGTCGACACGTTTCCATTTTTTGTCGACACCAACATCTTCAGCAAGAGTAGGAGGAGGAGATGTCGACGAGCTAGTCTCATCTTCTGATTCTTCGACATCATCTCCGTCCTGACTTTCGTCAGCCTCGGGGGCTTCAGATGCAGGAGATGCTAGATCAGCAGGAAGGGGCCCTTCCTCCGGAAGAGGGGGACGAGAAACAATGAATTGGTGACCCTGCATATTAATAAATCAGCAGAGTGCAGAGGCAAAGAGTAATGCAAGTCGAAATTAAGAGAAGTTTGATAAAAGTGGATGCATCGATGTATACCTCAGGAATAGGGTGCACGGAGTCGAAGAAATCTGCCTTCAGGTCAACAACTGAGTGCTCCTTGGTGAGCTTGGTGAGATTCCTGACTCGCTTGTCGACATCTTCTTTCGACATCAGATCTTCAGATATGCGAGTAGGGTCTTCCAAGCCAGAATAAGTCCAAAGCTTGGTGAGGCGGTGCTGTAGGGGTTGAACTCGACGTTGTATGAAAAACGCCATGAGTTGGGTACCCGACAAAGCACCTCCTAGGCCTGTTTTCATATTTTTAATGCGGGATAGAAGAGGAAGGATTTGTGCAACTTCCGCATCTGAGGGAAGTGAGTCCCATGACTTCAATTTCTTCACCTCTTGAGACGCGTCAAAGGGAGGAAGGCCGAACTCATCTTCGGGAGAGGATCTGCGGTCCTTGATATAGAACCACTTTGTCCTCCACCCTTGGACAGACGCGGCCATAGAAAATTCAAGATATTGCGCCTCAGGGCGCACAGAAACGACGGCTCCGCCCAGTTCGGGTTTCCTTGCCAGAGAAACATTGGGGCGGAGTCGAAAGATCGATCTCCAGAGAGCAAAGTGAGGCTCAATGCCCAAAAATGACTCACAAAGAGTCACGAAGCAAGCAATATGCAGAAGGGAATTTGGTGTGAGCTGATGAAGCTGCACACCGTAAACAAATAGAAGCCCACGGAGAAACTCATGGGCAGGAAGGGAGAAGCCGCGAAGAAGGAAAGCAAGGAATATTACCCGATAACCGCTCGGGGGCTTCGGGATCCGTTCAGTACTGGGGAACTTGATGGAATCCTGGGCGGCGATGAGGCCATCCGCCGTGGCCTTCTCCACCTCCTTCTTGGTGATGGTGGAGCGAACCCAGTTGGTGGCAGAGGACTTGGCCATATCGCTCTTGGTGGCCAGATGCTTCACGCGCATTCAGCACAAAGGTGCGCTTGGGGGCTCCGCAAGAGAGGAAGAGGCAGAGGAGATCGGTAATGGAGGCGGCGGAGGTAACGAGCTGGTAAACAGTACGATTCCCCACTATGCCATTTATATATCTTCTGAGAGAAGGATCGTGGGTTGCGACGTGGCGCAAAGATCGGAAACGGCAGCCCACCAACGGTCAAAAATCGTGCAGCCCGTTAAACGGTCATAAAATCGCGGAAGTTACAGTGTTACCCATAAAACGGTTCGCACTGATGAAGAGCTACGTCATCATTGACACGATAAAGTAAAGGTACAAGGATGGCGCCGACAAGTGCTGAATTTATGGAAAGGATTATCTATGAAGAATTTTTAGGTTATAGCCTTGGGGGCTGTTACTTTCAAAACAGTTGAATACAACTCTTCATTAAAATGGTGGACTAATACTCGACGACAAGGTGATCTTGAAAGTATCTCGAGTTGAAGAACTTCGAAGTTGAAGTGTTTCAAGTTGAAGTACGACGAGCTACATTATGTCTTGAGCCTATACTCGAAAAAATCCTTTTTTCGACTATAGCCTCGGGGGCTACTCCCATCGGGAGCGCTGAGCGCGCACCCGACGATATTCATTGGCAAAGCATTGAAGATTAGAGAAGTGTTACTCCCATCGGGAGCGAGTTTTATGGTTGTAGAAACCCGAATATTTTCAGTCAAACTTTGACTGTGACATAAGATCCTCGAGTTGTGTTATCGCAACAAAACTCGAATGCCGTGACTTGTCGCGAAGGTAAGACCCCGGGATCCGTCCTGTGTGGCCTGGTATACGCACATGGATGCGCTCTGCTGGTATGTATCTGTGTCTACGACGCGAAGAAAATCCTGGTGGACGCACTGGGTACCCCGAGAACCACTGGGACTCATTTTTTGTAAGTCCTAAATGAGGCAAAAGAGTGAGTTTGACCGGTATCCCGAATTCAAGTCCAAGGGGATTGAATTTGAAGTAGGTGACAAGTATCTGTTCCGGCAGTTAACTGACCTCTTGATCCGTCAGAGTTGTCAGGTTTGTTCATCGAGACCCCTTGCGAGCAAATTATCATCAATATAAGTCGAAAGACCAAGTCGAAGATTTGAAGATAAAGTCGAAGAATTGATCAAGTCGAAGATTTGAAGATTAGAGATTCAACCCGAATCTGCAATTCTGGTAGAATCTCATGGGCTACTGACAAGGGTATAGTTAATAGAGCCCGTTAGTTGAGTACCCCTGAGGCCCGTTAAGCTAGGCCCAACTGTAATGATAGTCGAATACGAGTTATTACCGTATATCGATATTTGTAATCTGTATCGAACCCGACCCGATCCTCGAGACCTAGCCACCTATATATAGGGGCCAGGAGAGGACGGTGGAAGCCAGATTGAAAGCAAGCCAGGTTGAACACCCAAGTTTACTTTCGATATACATCTATTTCCACTAACTTTACCTTCGAGTTCATCCGACGCCCTATCTCCCCGATCCTAAGTCCTTCATCTAGGACATTTGTCGAGTTAACCCTCGTCAACTATAATCCTCATAATCTTTTCTTTTGAAACATGTTTTGTTTACGGGTTCATAAACCGTAGGGATATATTCTTAGATAAACTAACTTTTATATGGTAAATGAAAAATTGATTGAATCAAAACCTCATCAAGGTTACAGAAGTGGATGTACAGCCAAACCAATCATCCAAGTTCAAGTCCTCACAAACGCAGATTTAGATTCTTATTATTTCAAAAACAAATCGTTGTAGGTGCTTTCCCTACCTCAGTCCTTTCAAAAATCAAAACATCATGGTTTTTTTTTGTTTAAGTAGGATTGAGTCAAAACCTAGCAGAGCCATAGCTACCTATGACGTGCACGTGATCCTTTAAATTCACAATTACACTTTCACATGGTTTGAGTTTGTTTAGGATACATGCCATGACACCCATTCCATCGGTCATCAATTGGGCAAAGAAGGTAAATTTGACTTGGTGATATTTTTCCTATAACGAGCAGATCCACACCGAGCCGTGGCATCACATATTTAGATGTTGACATATCCACGTTCACAACGTGATGGTGAGTTGTTGCCCAAGTTCGTCGTGACACCTAGGATTGGAAAAATGCGGCTGGGAATGAACCTAGATATATCATCTGGTACAATATACATTTAAGTTTTCAGTAATTCTAATATCCAAGCGATCGTGTTTGAGTGGTACTCTCATCACACCCAACACATGTCAGCTCTATAGCCGTCGAGCTTCCGAATGTTGCACATGAACGTTATCCAAACAGCTCTAGTCGAAGTCTCGAAGTGTCCAAACCATTTGCATCTTCTGTAGCTCGTACGTACTCACAAGCCACAAGTTTCAAGTCACCGCGTCTCAATTTCCCTTAACACAAAGAAAGTTTAACAAACATGGCATTTTCTTGAGGATGACATCTTTGTTGGGTATGCAACACCTGGTCGCCGGTGATGGCGACGGCGTACGTGATCCAGTGACCCGTCTCAGTCCTCTACCGGAAGAACTACGGGGCGCACTTCGCTTCGACTTCGGAAGCCACGTCGATGTTGGGCACGTCCTTTGCCTCTAGCTTTGGATACATACTCGAGCTAGATGAATCATCGTCGATCACACAAGCTCGTGGACTTGCAGGTGCGCATTGCGCTGAGAACGGCACCTGGAAACACACGCACCATTGTGTGGTTGGTGGATTTGTGCATCGATTGGAAAGAGAAGAAAACTACGAAGTTGTCTCAGGGAATAATTGGTGGTTGCTGCATCTTCAGCAAAAAACGCCTGGCTGTTTTGGATGGATGTCACGTGTTGGTGTGCCTCCTCTGGACACGTCGCGGTTCCTCGATCTCGATGACCGCGTTTGATTGGACGTCTCACTTTGCCCAGCTTAATCATTGGTCGTTTGTTTGGAGCTAACCTCTTTGACGTCACGCATCTCCTAGTTAAGCATGTGAAGCTCTGTTTGGACTTGCACGCCAGGTGGTAGGCTGCTGGCGCTGGCCATGATAACGACACGGGGACAAGTGGCACGTATGCACGCCCCAAAGCTACACGAGTCAGGCCGCCAGTGTACGGGCTGCACGCTGCAAGATATGCTGCATGCCAATGTGCACCTCCAGTTTTTCATACGGTTCCAGTTTACAGTATTGTGCTGCAGAACTAAAAGCTGGTTTCGCATCAGCTGTGCTATAGCCCATCCAGCCTGTTGATGTAACGTGGCAAGGGAGAAGAAGCAATCGAATTAAACGTTTGACGCAAATTTCAGCAAAAAAAAAAGAACCGGATATTCGGATCTGTAAAAAAAGTTGTCTGGGCCCGGGTTCGAACCGGGGACCACTAGCGTGTTAGACTAGGGTGATAACCAACTACACCACCCAGACGTTTTATTTATAAATCCACCAAACGCTATTTAAATAAAATATTCTGATATGCACAGAAGCGCAAAGTTATACGGCTCC
Source organism: Dactylis glomerata (assembly GCA_007115705.1). Taxonomy (NCBI): domain Eukaryota; kingdom Viridiplantae; phylum Streptophyta; class Magnoliopsida; order Poales; family Poaceae; genus Dactylis; species Dactylis glomerata. The sequence goes on from QXEO01000129.1 coordinate 1,350,017, forward strand.
AGTTTACAGTTTTCGTGGTGCAGAACTAAAAAGTTGGTTTTCGCGTCGGTTGTGTAGCTCATCGAGCTTGGTAAAGTAACGTGGAGGAAGAAGAAGCAATCGAACCGTACGTTCGATGTAAATTTCAGGAAAAAAGGAACCGGATATTCGAATCTGGAAAAAAGATGTCTGGGCCCGGATTTGAACCGGGGACCACTAGCGTGTTAAACTAGGGTGATAACCGACTACACCACCCAGACGTTTTATGTTTATAACCACGAATAGTTATTTTAATATAATATTAGGGGGGAAAAGAATATGAAATCCGGACAAATGTTATTTTGCACGGAAGCGCGAGTTACACGGGTCAAGTTTACAGTTTTTGTGGTGCGGAACTAAAAAATGCTTTTCGCGTCAGTTGTGCCTTGTGCGAGCTCATATATCCAGCTTGGTCAAGTAACGTGGAAGGAACAAGAAGCTATCGAATCATTTGTTTGATGTAAATATTTCAGAAAAGAAAATGAACAGGATATTCGGATCATTATACTCAGGTAAAAAAAAATATCTTGGCCCAAGTTCGAACTGGGGATCACTAGTGTGTTAGACTAGGACTAGGGTGATAACCAACGACACAACCGAGACATTTTATTTTTAAAACTACCAAATGTTATTTTAATAAAATCTTCTAACACGCACAGAAGTGCGAGTTATACGGAGAGAAGATTTTTGGCTCCTGGCCACTAGCGATCCCACTGTTTTAAAAAATTCGAAAATCATCTTTTTGAGTTTCAATGATTTTTGAAAATATTATTCTGATGTAGCCAACTATTTATTCTAGAAACGTGCAAAAAATATCACATTTAAATGCTTTTTGTAGTTTGGGCTACAGAAAAAAAGACAAACATGTAGATCCGAGTATGTATTTTTGAACCCACAAATTGTATCAGATTTTCTCATTTTTGTGTAGCACACAGTACAAAGAATTTCATACTCCCTCCGATCGCTATTACTTGTCGCTAATATGGATATATATCTAGACACTAAAATGTGTCCGGATAAGTAATAGTGGTCGGAGAGAGTACTAAAATTTTACATATTTGTAGGCTACACCATTGACTATGTCAAAATTTATTTTCATAATTTATTAAAATACAAATATAATTTTAAAATCTTTACTATTGGTTTCGAGTTGGTGGTGAAGCCACCCACTCGACATACAACATGTAAGTGACGAATATACCCCTTACATAATAATAGGATCACCAGAATTGGTAATACATGGAAAACAATCAGAGATTAATGCAAATCAGGGATTAATGCAAATCAGGGATTTATGATAGAGAAAGAAAACACCTACGTGTATTTATTCTAGACTCCTAAATCTAAGGGAATGCATAGGGCGGTTAAAAAATATGGGAGTCAGGTCCTTCTTAATTCTAGCAGAAAATTTGGCATAAGTCCGGAATTTTAGGATTTTTTTTAAAAAAAGCTATACGACTTATATATAGAAACGGAGGAAGTACGGGAATGAAGGAGAGAATATCATTATTCTTTAAGACTTATGTATGATGGATTAATATTCTTTGCTTCATGCACAATTACATAACATACTATTGAGAAGAAAGAGTGAAAGGAAAAAGGAAAGAAAGAAGAGAGTCCGCTGCAACGCGCGGGCATTTAGCTAGTTATTTTAGATAGCGAGATCAGGAGCCAAAGACACTTTCCGAAGTTATACAGCTCAAGTTTACAATCGTTGTGGCGCATAACTAAAAAAGTTGGTTTTCACGTCAGTTCTGTAGCTCATCCAGCTTGGTAAAGTAACGTGGCAAGGAAGAAGAAGCAATCGTACCGTACGTTTGATGTAAATTTCAGGGAATAAAAAGAATCAGATATTCGGATCTGCAAAAAAAGATGTCTAGGCCCGGATTTGAAACGGGGACGACTAGTGAGTTAGACTAGGGTAATAACCAACTACACCACCCAAACGTTTTATGTTTATTAATACGGATATTTATTTTAATATAATATCAAGGGGAAAAGAATAGGAAATCTGGACAAATGTTATTTTTAATAAAATCCTCTGACACGCACAGAAGCGCGAGTTACACGGCTCAAGTTTACAGTTTTTGTGGTGCAGAACTAAAAGTTGGTTTTCGCGTCAGTTGTGCTAGCTAGCTCATATATCCAGCTTTGTCAAGTAACGTGGCAAGGAACAAGAAGCAATTGAATCATTTGTTTGATGTAAATTTTTAGAAAAGAAAATGAACAGGATATTCGGATCATTATTCAATACAGTATTACGAATACTCCTACTCAGGTAAAAAAAAATGTCTAGGCCCGGGTTCAAACCGGGAATCACTAGTGTGTTAGAGCATCTTCAGCTATGAACCCGACGAGCCCTCCGGCAGCCTTCTTTTTTCACCCGGACGACGAAAAACGGTCCAGTCACGCCCTCGGTTCCTCGTTTTTGTCCGGATTTAGGCCTTTATCCATCCGGCGAGCCCAGGCCATCCTTGCCCCCCCCTCCCCGGGCGCGTTCGGGACTCTGAACGAACAAATGCGCGGGAAACGCCGAGGAAAGTTCCCGTGCGTCTGGTGGCCCCGACTTGTTGGCGAGAAAGGGCGGTCGTCGTCCTCATCGCATCTTCTTCCACGCATTGTCTTCCGCGCGCTGTAAAAGCCTGCCGCCGACGGACGTGCTGCCACGCGGCGAGGCGAGTTAATGCGCGCCCGCCTATTTATCGCGGCCTACCACGCGTCTGGCCGCATTCACCCCCTTCTCCCCAGTCCACTCTCCAGCGAAACCTGTCGAGCAATGGCGGACTACGGCTCCGATGACGGCGCGACCAACAATGGCTTCGGCCAGCGCTCCCTGCACCAGTGGGAGGGCTGCCTGCTCTACATGGCGGGCTATCCGGCGCCGCCGGACTTCCGCGCGCCCGGAGGCTGGCGCCTGAGCGCGGGGGGCATCCCGATCCCTCCGCCGCCAGTGGGCGCCGCCCTCGACGCCGCCATCGACGAGGTCCTGGAGACGATGAGCGGCGAGCAGCGCAGAGCCACGCTTCTACGCGGACAACTACCAGGCGTGGACGACGTTCTTCTGGTCTAGGTACGAACGCGAACTCGCCGCGTACGACGGCCCTCTCCCTCCTCCTGCGCGCAACAACGCCGGCGGCCGCCGCCGCTGGTGGAGCTCATCGGGCCGCACCCTCGAGGCCGTCCTCACGCACATCGAGCGCGGCAACTCGCCCGTCCTCGAGATGTCGCCGCCACAACCACCGACTCTGTCGCGCCGCCGCGGGAGCTCGTGGATGCCACGGCGAATGGCATCCCGCTCCTCCGGGTCGGCGTTATCCGGGTCGGCGTCAAGGTCGGCGCCCACTGGTTTGTCAAGTTATACAGCTCAAGTTTACAATCTTTGTGGGGCAGAACTAAAAAGTTAGTTTTCGCGTCAGTTGTGCAGCTCATCCAGCTTGGTAAAGTAACGTGGCAAGGAGAAAAGGAAGCAATTGAACCGTACGTTTGATGTAAATTTCAGGGAATATAAAAAGAATCAGATATTAGGATCTGCAAAAAAAAGATGTCTGGGCCCGGATTTGAACCGGGGACCACTAGTGAGTTAGACTAGGGTGATAACCGACTACACCACCCAGACGTTTTATTATGTTTAAAACCACGAAGAGTAATTTTAATATAATTTCAGACGAAAAAGGTATAGGAAATCCCGATCATTACGCGCGGAAATACAATCATCAGGAAAAGAAAAAAAAAAGATGTCTGAGCCCGGGTTCGAACCGGGGACCACTAGTGTGTGAGACTAGCGTGATAACCAACTACACCACCCAGACGTTATGTGTACAAAGCCACGAACTGCTATTTCAATAAAATATTCTGACACGCACAGAAGACAGCAGAAAATTTATGTTGCTGATATTTTGATGATCTAGATTCTACATGGCGGCCGGGCCGCCGGGGTGGTTGACGGTTCACGTAAAAAAGAACGATCCCGAGTGCGTCGAGCGCCGTGCAGGTCTGTTTGTCGCGCACTGATGTTGAATCGAGAGCATGTGCGAGGTATCTTTTCCATGAGGGTCCGTCGACCGGTGATTTGAGACTGTGTCGACTTGCTAGCAAAACATTGTGGACCGTGCATGTGGTGCGCGTAGCACGGTTTGGCCGGGTGCGCCGCGTGGTTCACCGCACGGCCACAGAGTACATGGCACACAATGATCGCCGTTTCTGCACACAATGATCAGGTAGCTATGTGCATGCCTCCTAGTCTTTGCTTTATCGCGCAGGCTCACATGAATCAAGTTGGCGTTGGAAATATACGGCGCTTTGAGGCCGCTGAATACGAGGTCCGTAGGGGCCAGGCCGTCAAGGGACGACAAGAAGAAAAGGTTTCATTCAGGGTCAAAAAAAAAAGAAAAGGTTTCATTCGCAAAAAAAAAAGGGTATGCTATATTTATTGTGCTGTAAATGAGTACACCCAGTATTTACTTGCGCATTCCAACTCCCTATTTATTGCGCTGAATCAGTGCCAGATATTTTTCTCAATTAATTGCCAAATATAGGAGTAACGTGCAATGTGTTAAACGTATACACAAAAATATTTGCTAACAGATGCAACCGAATTCGAGAAAATGCTATACAGAGGCGGCCGAGATAATGGGCATACCATGTACTCTAAATCGCATCAATTGTGTGTTCATACACACTAGGCAGCAATAGGTGGAAATCCGAATGTTCTTGTGAATTGCCACCATGTGATTTTTTTTACTCCACAAAAGCCCTACTTGTATGTTGTATCCCACCCGTCCCTTACCCATGAGGTGACGTGGGCCCCTTCATCGCACGACGCGTGGGTTGGGCAACATGATCTCCATGTCGTTGCTGCCACCAACCTTGTCTATATTGTTAGGGGCTCTGCACCTAGAGCATTGGAGCAGCAATGTCTAGTTCTCGTGTTCTGCAGCAGTAGGGGGAGGAGCAACGAGCGGTGGTTGCAATCCTGTCATGCCGACGGCGGGGCATCGTTAGACCGACACGCGCACCATAAGGTGCCATGAGAGTGGTGGTTCAGTTCCGCACCAACACATTGTGATGTTCATGATCTGATCTTAGATCGGTCTTGGAGCCAACCCCATCAAATCTGATGACGATGGGCGCTTCTCCCCTTGTTAACGCGGAAGGCGGCGGGGCGTTCCTCCATTGGAGGTGGTAGGGGTGATGGCTCACTCTACATTGCATGCGGTCTTTGGGTGAGGATACAACAATGAGGCTTTTCATTTATGGTACGAGCATGCAAATTGGCATGCTTGTGAGTGGGACCAGTGGATCACGGTGGTTTCTATTGTGTCTTCCTTCCCCTTTCACTTGCAAGTAGAGACTGCTCAAAAAGAGGTGGATCAATAGTGATTCAAATCAAAGATGATCTTAGACGAGTCGTTACTTGAGGAGTTCTAATGGTGGCCTTGGTTGCTACCAACGGTGGACCCCATAGTGTATTATCCGAGAGTAATGTGTGGAGTAGCTATTGGAATATACTCCATCAACACAGTTACTGAGAAACCACTCCAAACCTGGGGTGAAAACCCTATGTTCTAGCATTAACTGGTTTGACCCAACAACAACAAAATTGCATCTCCTTGTTGAAGATGTTATCTTCGTGCTTGCTCTAGCCTTAATTTGTTAGGTATAGCATCGAGAGGAAAATTCTTCTCGATGCTATACCTAATTTGTTAGGTATAGCCTTTTGGGCTAGACCAAGTGTACTCCCTTCTTGAAGGTGTTTGACGCGAAAGATGGAGACTTAATCGTATGGGCTGACTCTTAGACACTTCACGTTCCTCTTTTTATATAATGATGGATGCCTTCATCTTAGGATGCAGCGGTCAGGATGTATCACCTTGGTTTTCAGAAAGAAGGAAGGGCCATGGGACAACTTGGTAACACAAGGTGCAAGATCCAATATTTCCCTCTTACAAGGATGCTGCTTTTTTCTTCCTAATTACACTCGATAGCAAATGTGTCGCACGTGTATCCACCCTTACTTCTAACATTTATATTTTTCCTTATTACATATAATAACGTGTCGGATGTGTATCTATCCCTTCATACTAACATTCATTCTACTAGTTTTCCTCATTACAGCTGACATGAATGTGATGCGCGTGTATCCGCCCCTTTGTACTAACACCATACTGATTTCCAGCATGAGTATGACATATTCTATGTTTATCTACTTTACTATAACTTTGTTGAACCATGTCTGTGTACTCTTTTTCTTGGAGAAATACAAAAAGCAAACATGGGCAACAAAGTTTAGTTTCATGTTCCAATATTTTGCGAGCAATCTTCAGTCCTATGCACGGCGGGTGACTAACATCTCATGGCGACAATTGAAAATTTCAGTTGGCACCCGTTGGTGAATCATAAATTTAGTTCCTACTAGTCTGCATGCATGGTGTCCATGGTAGAATGTGTGGCGTTTGGGCGAATGGCAACTCTCAATAAGGGTGTGTTTGGTTGGGAAAACCAAACCGGGGCCAGGGAAGCATGTAACTGGCTGGTTCATCTGTTCTAGAGTTATTGGGTGGTTGCACAGTACTATCGGCCAAATGTTTCCTTCAGTTGAACCGACATCTATATTGTTCTACTTGGCAAATTGCGACTCTAGAATGGCTACATTCCATTTTGCTTGTTCCCTCAACAAGTCTACAATCTGGAGCTTAAACTACAACGCGGGCTCGCATGGAGCTCCTTTTACATGTAAAATGCAATTGGTCGGTAATAGTATCAGAATTATCATGATCATTGTCCACCGTATAGCCATTTTCTGCGAAGTCGGTCGGAGGCGCCTACCCCGCAAACGTCCATTGCCCCGTTAGGGCATCTCCAGTGGGCCAACCCAAACGGACACCGCGGGTCCGTTTTTGTCCGACCGGACAAAGAGGCCGAAAAAACAGGACTCAGCGGGCCGACCCAAACGTGTCCGGGGGGGGAGGACACACCCATCCGCGGCCCAAATTTGGGGCAGCGATGGGTCTGCGCGGACACGCGCGGACCGGGCACGCGTCCTCCCCTGGTCCACCTGTCATCGACCCGCGTCGATACGTCTTCTCCAACGCGACGCGTCCGCCCGCGTCAGTGCGTCCCGTCGCCTCGAGTCAGAGCGCGTGCGCTTTGGGCGCCCCGCCCTCACCTTCAATGCCTGCCGCGGCATCAACGCCGGCGTGGCGTGTCGATTGGGCTGCCGCGCGCAGGCATTCATGGCGGCCGCTGGACGCCCGGCCACTGGCCCCTTTAAAAGGAGGCCACAACGAAGCCGCAGCCTCCATCGCCACAGCAACCGCAGCAGCCACCACAGCCCAGCCATGGGGTTCTCGAAGAAGGGCCGCCACGACCACGAGGCCAGCGGGTCTCGGCGCCGGCATTCGCCACCTCGACGCCGGTCTCCACCGCGCCGCGCCAGGACGGCCTCGCCGCAGCCACAAACGCGCCAACGTGATCGCCGGTACATTCCGGTGAGTCACTGCCAGGCGCTGTACCGCTGCGGCCAGAGCGTCGACTGGCCGGACTGCAGCCTCCCCGGCGGGTGGCACCTGAACAGCCGGCGCGTGCCGGTCCCGCCGGTGCCGCGCTTCGGCCCGGACCGGGTGACCGAGATCCGCCGCCGCCGCGCGTTGATGCCGGCGCGCCGATCCCGCCTTTGGCTACGATAGCCAATGGTGGGACAACTTCGGGCCGCGGGAGCGTGACTCGGTGCGGCGGGCGGCCTTCCTAGGGGAGGCCGACCCCAACCCCTTCGCCGGCGTGTACATGTCGGAGCCGGGGCCGGAGCCGCCGCAGCGGGAGCCCTTCATCGAGGAGATGGAGGAGGACGACGACGAGGAGGAGGCGCCGCCGGAGGTCCACGTCAAGCAGGAGGTGGGCGGCGACGACATCCCTGGCGAGGAGCCCAGGGACGACACGGAGGACTTCATCGGGTGCGTCGCCTACGGCATCCTCGATGCAATGGAGCGCGGCGCGCCGCCGTCCCCGCCACCGCTGACCGAGGAGGAGCAGCTCCGAGTCGCCCTCCTCGTCTCCGAGGAGGAGGAGAAGAGGCGGTGGGCCGGCTACGACACTGCGCTGGCCATTTCAGTGCACCAGCAGCACGGCCGGCCACCGTCGCCGCCACCGCAGCATGCCGCGACGCCACCGCCGCCTCCTCCTCTAGGCCCTCCGCCGCCGCCACCTGCTGCCCCTGGTCCTCCTCCACCGCCTGTGGCCAACTGGTCGTGGCCGCAGTCGCCCTACATCATCCTCCCCGACGAGGACGACGAGTAGGCCGCGGCGAGGACGACGACGCCGCCACCCCCTGTGCCCCCAAAGCCCTTGCTAGGACTTTTTATGTTTTTTTATTTTCTATGTTTTTTTTTATTTTCTATGTATTATATAAGTAATGAAAAAAAATCAATTTTTTTTTTTGCGTCGGGCCGCTGGGTGCACCACACGACCCATCCGGACAAAGCCGGACTGGTTGTCCGCGGACCGACCCATACGGACCAAATCGGACCGATTCGTTGTCCGAAATGAGTCGGCCCGCTGGAGATGCCCTTACTGCTGCCTTTGGCTGTTCCAGGTGCGGGACAACAGGTGGCACAGAAACCTAGCTCTCTCTCGCCCGCCCGCCCTATATTTCCTCCGCGCAAGCAGCCAAGACGCGGTTCCAGGATATTTTGCGCCTCCACGCCCGGGTCGCACACGTGTGCGCCTCCCACGGGCCGTCCGAAACGGTGGTCACGGGCTCTCGCCGCAGGCGATCCATTTTTTAGGCGGTCGCCGCGGGCCGCAGCCGCAGACGATCCGGCCGCATCTGGACGCGACGGCTCGCTCCGTCCCCTTTAAATCGGAGGAGGCCGGTAGTTCCACTTTGGTCATCTCGTTCACGGTTCGGTTCGCCACTTCCGCCCACCCACCTGCCTTCCTATTTTCCTCCCTTTCCTTCCCCCTGGGCCGGCCGTCTCGATCCACAGCGACGCGGAGCGCCCGCGGTTCGCCACGGCCAAGAGCGAGCAATGGGCAGGGGTGGCATCGGAGGAGCCGTCGCGGCGGCGGACATGGAGAACAGCGATTCCACCCGCTGCTTCGTCAGGGACGTCAAGCGCATCGTCATCAAGGTCCATATTATTACTTGCATGCCTAGCTTCCTAATGCCGCCGCCGCCGTCGTCTCGGCATGTTCGTTTCTGTTGCTGTTTTTTTGTCCCCCTTCTCCGGCGTGATCCTTCCTCCCCGGCGTGAGCCGGTGCGAGGTGACCGGTGAAAACGCGAGGCTAGTTCAAAAAAGTTCGGATCTGATGACGTCATGGAACTGATTTAGTAAAGTATCTATCTGCTGACGAGAACAGCTGCTTTGAATCGCCGCCTGATCCTGGCGTCGCATCAAAAACACGCGCTAGGTTTTTATTTATCCCCGCCTTATGAAGGAGACTGAAGAGTAAATTACGAAGTAAATTACTCTATTATTTTTAGTTTAATTGCGAGGTAAATCGGGGTGTTCTGTTCATCGGGTCCCTGTAAATAACTAACAACTATTCTCGTACGGCAGGTGGGCACCGCTGTTGTCACCGGGCAGAATGGCCGACTGGCCATGGGCAGGCTCGGAGCTCTCTGTGAGCAGGTAACTGAATTTTCTGTCGAGACATGTGCTTTTAACAGTTTATTAACCAAGGAAGCCTGTGCTAATAGCAGTACAGTATCAGCTTCTCGGTAAATAATATTTTTTACCACAAGTGCTAACCGGTAAAAAATGTGGAAATATTTCAGGTGAAGGAGCTGAACTTCCAGGGGTATGAGGTGATTCTGGTCACCTCCGGCGCCGTTGGCGTCGGGAGGCAGAGGCTCAAGTACCGGAAGCTCATCAACAGCAGGTTCCACTTCAGCTCAGAGCAGTTTGGTGTTCAGTGGCTTAGAACAATGGCATCCTTTGCTGATACTTCTCCCTGCCTGCAGTTTCGCAGATCTGCAGAACCCGCAGCTGGACCTCGATGGGAAGGCCTGCGCTGCCGTCGGTCAGAGTGGCCTGATGGCGATCTACGACACGCTGTTCAGCCAGGTGGGGTTTGCTGTAATTATATGTTGCTGTTCTATGCTTTTTCTTGTTTGAGGTTACGTGTTTCTGACATCAAACTTTCCTCGCTGCAGCTTGATGTAACGTCATCCCAGCTCCTTGTTACGGATCGTGATTTCCGGGATCCGAGTTTCGGGCACCAGCTTCGCGAGACTGTTATCTCTCTGTTAGATCTGAAAGTGATACCAGTGTTTAACGAGAATGACGCCATCAGTACAAGGAAGGCGCCATATGAGGTGTGCTTTCTCTTAAGAAAACTGGCATGCACACCAAAACTTCAGATTTTTTCGTGTCTTTCTAATGTGATCCGCTCTAGGTGCTTAACTGACCCAACCCAGTATGAATGAAACATGTTTGTAGTCTAGGCCTTCATTTACATTTTTTTTTCTGCAAACAACCTCTGTTATTATCACTAACATTTTTCAGAACAAGCAACCTCTCTTATTTTACTTATCCGTTTTCTTTTTTTACTCTGTAATATGTAGTATCTTGATTTGGTTTCAGTGATCGATGAGTCGGCCTTCTGAATTCCCACTAAAATTGTTACTGAACAGTATTTAGCATTTCCTATTTCATTGGTTATAACAATTGACTTTATGTGCAGGATTCATCTGGCATATTCTGGGATAATGACAGTTTGGCAACGCTGTTGGCAAAAGAACTGGATGCTGATCTTCTTATCATGCTTAGTGATGTGGAGGGACTCTACAGTGGTCCACCGAGTGATCCACAGTCAAAGATTATCCACACGTACATTAATGAAAAGCACGGGAAGCTAATTAATTTTGGGGAGAAGTCCCGTGTAGGAAGAGGTGGAATGCAAGCTAAAGTTGCTGCTGCTGTTAGTGCCGCGTCAAAGGGTGTACCTGCTGTAATTGCAAGGTGACTACAAGTTCTCTCCCCTGCTATCATGGCACGAGTTTAGCCATATGCATAGCTACTAAATATTTCCCTTTGTCATAGCATGAATTTAGACATACGCGTAGCTACTACTAAATATTCACACTAGGTTAATTAACATACTGCAAGCTACTACATGGCTAGTCACACTGCCACCTGTGCAATCACAGGTTACATACCAAACTATCGATGCTATAATTGGATATTCAAAATATATTTGGCATGTAGAGATGCTTGTGGTGCATTTTAGCTGCAACTGCCAACGGCAGACCTGTGCATACTACTGTATCAAATTTAGTTTATGTCTATATGTAAGATTATTTTCTGGTTTTAACCTTTTGTTTCTACATCCGTGAAGTGGATTTGTGGTAGATAGCATCGTTAAAGTTATGCGAGGAGAGAAAATTGGTACACTCTTCCATAATGAAGCAAATATCTGGGACTGTTCCAAGGAAGTGACCACCCGTGAGATGGCAGTTGCTGCGAAAGACTGCTCACGGCATCTACAGGTATTCTTTATTACTTTCTCTAAAAACAATTAGACAATGGAAGGATAGTAAATATACCATCAATTCTTTTGGAATCATAAATATGCTGTCATTGCTAATTTATTATGTTTCCATGTGGCCACCAAACAGAACTTGTCCTCAGAGGAGCGTAAGAAGATTTTGTTAGATATTGCTGATGCTCTGGAAGCAAATGAGGATTTAATTATATCCCAGAATGAAGCTGATCTAGCTGCAGCACAGGATTCAGGTTATGAGAAATCTTTGGTTTCTAGGATGACCCTGAAGGCAGGAAGGGTGGGTCAAATACATATTTTCTTCATCTCAGCAGTATATATTCATATATTAGATTATGTTTGGTCATATTATATGTCCTAATTTTATTAACTATTTATAGATAACAAGCCTTGCTGGATCTATTCGTGCAATTGCGGACATGGAGGACCCTATTTCCCATACAGTGAAAAAAACAGAGGTGAAAGGGCTATCACATCATGAATTTGAAAGATCTTATGATGTCATAGATTAAGAAAATGATTTCCTGCAATTCCTATGTTTAACCAATCAAGGATTTTGTTTTGTAGGTTGCCAAGGATTTAGTGTTTGAGAAGATGTACTGCCCATTGGGTGTTCTCTTAATTATTTTTGAGTCTCGTCCTGATGCCCTTGTCCAGGTAAAGATCTTTGGTAGTAACAAACTGTAAAAAATTAGCTGCAAGTTCAGCTTTTACTTATGGTCAACACATGACTTTACAGATCGCAGCCCTAGCAATCCGGAGTGGAAATGGTCTTCTTTTGAAAGGAGGGAAAGAAGCTATGAGATCAAACACAATATTACATAAGGTATGATGTAATTTAGTTACATTATTGTTCTTTCTAATGCAGCAATGTGTTTTTGGTAAATTACACTTCTGATGTATCAATTCATTGCTGTTTATTAGGTCATAACTGGCGTGATTCCAGATGCCGTTGGTAAGAAACTTATTGGCCTTGTAAAAAGCAAAGATGAGATTGCTGATTTGCTAAAGGTAAGCATGTCATTTGGTACTTTGGTTGATGAGTTAATGAATATGTCTAAATTGGATGCACGCTATGCAGCTTGATGATGTGATTGACCTTGTTATTCCAAGAGGCAGTAATAAGCTTGTTTCTCAAATCAAAGCAGCAACCAAGATTCCTGTTCTTGGTCATGCAGGTAAGCCATTTTTTATCACTGAACTCTTCCCAATTCATATTAGAATGATATAATTTAATTCAGCATTGCATGAATTACTTAACTTTATTTTCGTTTTTTCTACAGATGGTATCTGCCATGTTTATATTGATAAATCTGCTGACATGGGTATGGCAAAACGTATCGTATTGGATGCAAAGGTTGATTATCCGGCAGCATGTAATGCTATGGTGCGTCTCTGACTTCCATATTTGTCTATGATTTTAATATTTGGTATCCTAACAGATTTCTTAAGAGGTTGTGTAACACAACATTGATTCTGATTTAAAGTTAGTAATTTACTTTAAATCTGATACACCACTTCTTACATGAATTATTAAACAAATAAACTAAATGATTGTGTATGTCATCTGTGCAGGAAACACTCCTTGTTCATAAAGATCTGAACAAGACAGAGGGTCTTGATGATTTATTGATGGAACTTGCGAACGAAGGTATTAGCTCACACCCTCAAGTCAAGTATGTCATTAGTGTCCTTTGTTCTTCCTGAGGTAGTTAAAATAAAAATAAAAATAATCAATCTTGTAGAGCATGTTTCATCAGACATACTGAATATGCTAAAATCCATGTTATTTTATATTTTGCTGGCCTACAATCTAGCAAACTTACTCACCTGTATGAATTTCTATGTAAGTAATACCGCCAATTAAAAAACTGGTGTTCATGCTAATAGACATCTGATGGACATGCTCAGGTGATTTATTAGTTGATGTCATATTGCAGGAGTTGTTATTTATGGTGGGCCTGTTGCACATGACACATTGAAAGTGCCAAAGGTAGATTCATTTCATCACGAGTATAGCTCAATGGCATGCACCCTCGAATTTGTTGATGATGTACAGTCAGCAATTGACCATATAAATCGTTACGGAAGGTATCACTTGTTCCTTTAAACATAACTTCTCCGCTTACTGTTTTTGTTGGGCTAAATATGACTCTTAAATATTTTTGTTTCAGTGCACACACAGATTGTATTATCACGACCGATAAGAAGTCAGCAGATACGTTTCTACAACAAGTTGATAGGTATTTACTTAACTCTGCGTTGCAGATTATGGTTATCTAGCTTTGTTTATTGTTTATTTATGAATAAATATCAATTTAACTATTGAAATGACATTTTGTTTAAACTGTCACAGTGCTGCTGTGTTCCATAATGCAAGCACAAGGTTCTGTGATGGGACTCGCTTCGGTCTTGGTGCAGAGGTATTATCTTGTAACTGTTCGTTTTGTGTGCAAGCTGTTTCTGCTCTCTTTTTGGAAAATCATTCATTTCTATGTCTGAACCTTTTCAAATTCCTTGAATAGGTTGGCATAAGTACAGGGCGCATACATGCTCGTGGACCTGTTGGTGTTGATGGGCTTCTAACTACTCGATGGTATGTCTCTATGACATTTTTTTTCTGCAATCATATTCCTCTTTGTCTTGTCTCCAAGACTCCAACATATAACAAATCTTTCACATGCAAATGCTTCTGCGTGCACGATTTCCCTTGTTCTTCAGTGTACGCTAGATGTTTGCCAGTTCCACATTATTTATCATACACAACAAATGGATCTATTAGTATCTTCACTTGATATGTATGCATGTTTTTACTCTATTTATATGTATGCATTGCTTTATGTATAGCATTCTAAGAGGGAGTGGCCAAATAGTGAACGGTGACAAGGGAGTTGTGTACACCCACAAGGATCTTCCTTTGCAATGAGTAAGTCATGGTTTACTACTCTTCTGTCTGATTGCATGCTTGACTAGAATATTTACTGACCTTCAACCCTGTGGCTGGCTGCAGGTAGAGGATTCGTGCTGTAGAGCAATTTTTGTAGAATAATCCTCTTCGAAGATCCTTTCTCTTCATGCCAAGAAGAAAGATGGAAAAGTATCGATTCCATGTCGCTATCTAGTTCCGTTATCGCCTCATATTCATTGTACAATGATTTATCCATACAATGTTGTTATGGCACTAGTTGTTGTAACTATAGAATTGCATCGGCACATCTGTGCTATATATGAGAAAAAACAGCTATGCTGTTTCCGACAAATTCTCAAATCCTGTCATGTTGTCTGTCTTTGTATGGCATGCCCTACACAAGGAGGCACCTTAAATGAAATCAGCCATGGGTAAGTGTCTTGTGAGATGGCGTTTGAAATCATGTGACTCTGGCTGTTGCTGTGACTGAAAAACCACCGGTCTTGGGCAGCTTGTACGCTGAGACCATGATGAGACTTCTGGTTGAATCCTTGAAGAGTAACATCCTTGTCACGAACAAACGAGCAGATAAAAGGAACAGAGTTGGCAGCAGGGATGTACTTTGGCCTCAGGCAGGGCACACGCCCCAGGCCGGGCAGAGAGAAGCTAGGAGCTTAGACACTATCCTTGCCTCAATTGAGAACTCCTGAAAATCCTGATACATACATCAAAGTCTTGCCAAAACAAACAAGTAAACTGCAATCTGCACATTCTCAAATGCAATGATCTCTCATTTATGCGTCAAATATCAGAAACATGAACCTCTGATAATGTATTATCCTTCCTTGAATATCTTCACCAAATCTTCGTCTGATTATCAGGATTAGTCGGGATTTTACAAAAGCGAAATTACTAATTCAGAATGTGTCAGGAACACCATTACTACAAAACATGTTGTTAAAGGGGACCCATTACAAACGTGTCAAAATTGCCTTGCAGAAGTTGCATCGGTCTCCAAGCAAGACCAGCAGCAATCAAGTTGAGGTTCCTCCTGAAAGACTGGGTCATCATGCCTAGTCTAATCATATTAGGCTGTACAATAGTTCCTACTTCATGGTCATTCGGTATGATCAGCAAAGATCAAAAAACACCAACAGCGTTCACAGCATCTTCACCAATAATCGCCGCATGAACAAATTCCATCCCTGAAGTGGTGGAACCGGTTCACATCCTTGACAACAATTTCCCGCTCTGTGAATTTGGAGATGAACTTGGTGACTGAGTGACAGTCCTCACATACCCTCAGGTTCTTGGTGATCCTGATGACTTCCCCACTGCCAGTATTGATAAGCCCAAATGCAACTGCCAGCTTCTCACTGTGACCAAGCAAAATCCTTTCCTTTTCTTCTTCTTCAATATCATAATGCACAATCCCTGTGTCAGGGACATAGCCCTCATTTTTCATCTGTGCCACAAACTCTCCTATCAGAGCTTGAAGCTGCTCAACAGGTGGGTTCTTGTTGTCCACAGACGTGAAGGAGTGTAGCTTCTTATTCACCTCTATCCAGCTGCAACCAGTCACCTTCTCCAGCGCATGCTCCTCAAGCAGGTCCTTTACCACGTCAACTTGGTTGTGTAATTTAGCTCGAGCATAAATATCAGCAAGGAGTACATAGTTCCCGGCATTTCTGGGTTCAAGATCAAAGAGGCGAGAGCAAGCCATCTCTGCGTACTCCACATGACCATGGATACGGCAGGCTCCAAGAAGTGCCCCCCACACTTGAGGACTCGGCTCAATGTGCATGCTCTCTATGAGCTCCACAGCTTCCTCCAACTGCCCAGCTCGACCAAGGAGATCTACCATGCAAGCATAGTGCTCCGCACGAGGTTTGACACTATAATCCACCATCGACTCAAACAACTCCTTGCCCTCATCAACAAGCCCAGCATGGCTACAAGCTCCGAGGACACTGATAAATGTGATCATACTCGGTGATAGCCCCACTTGGACCATTTCCTCAAACACCTGAATCGCCTCACGACCAAAGCCCTGCATCCCATATCCAGATATAAGCGAATTCCACGACACAACATCCTTCCGGTGTCCTATCCAATTGAAGATATGCTGACCAGCTTCAAGGCATCCACATCTCATGTACATTGCCATCAATGCATTCAGTACCGAAACAAGTGAGTCGAAACCCCTCCGAAGAACATATGCATGCAATAGCTTGCCATGACTGAGTGCGTTCACTCCTCCGCACGCGTTCAAGACGCTCACTATAGTAATCGAGTTCGGCACCAGGCCTGCATCAGAAGCCAACATATCCTTGAAGAGCTCAATGGCATCAGCTGCTCTCTCATTCTTGGCATAGCACGAAATCATGGCACTCCAGGAAACAACATTCCTCTCTGGCATTGCAGCGAACACCCTCTCGGCATAGCCGACGACCCCAAGCTTTGCGTAGCAGTCAATGAGAGTGGTGGCGACGTGCATGTGCGAGGCGTAGCCACGGCGGATGGCGTGCGCGTGCACCTCGCGCACACGGGCGTAGGCCGGCTCGTGCGACGCCGACACGGCGATGCAAGCCTTGAGCCCGTGCGTGTAGCTGTAGCTGTCGACGGGGACGTTGAGCCACCCCATGTCAGAGAGGCGCGCGAGCGCCTCATCGCCGTGGTCGGCGAGCGTGAGGGCCTTGAGCAGCGCGTTCCAAACGAAGATGTTCTTCTCAGGCGCCTCGTCGAACACCTGCCGCGCGGCGGGGATCGCGCCAAGGGTGGAGTAGGATTCGATCAGGCGGGTGGAGAGGAATGGGTCGGAGCGGAAGACCGGGTCGGATTCGAGCCGGCGGTGGACGGCCGCGGCGAGCGCCGCGTCCCCGGCCCGCGCGGCGGCGACGAGGAGCGACTCGTAGGTGCGTTGCGTGGGCGTGCGGAGGCCCGGGAGGAGCGCGGCGGCGCGGGCGAGGCGGCCGTTGGCGCAGAGCGTCTGGATGAGGTGGTTCGCGTTCGCAGGTGGGGCCGCGGCGGCGCCCGACGAGGACGAGGAGGAGGAGGCAAGGCACGACCTGCAGCGCGCTAGGCTTGGACGCCTGGTGCCGAGCAAGGGATGAGGGAGGTGGAGGGAACTCGTGGGGGCGGAGGCAAACATGAGGAGGGGGCGGAGGCGGAGGCGGAGGGGGCGGCTCGGGAGGGGCTTCACCGTGGCGGAGAGGCGGACGCTGGTGCGCCGGCGTGGAGACAAAGATATTTTGGGTTGGGTTGTGGAGACGGGGAGGCGGAGGCGGAGGCGGAGGCGGAGGTGCAGTGGCAGCGGGCCGCGCGGAGCCGGAGGGAGGAGAATGGGGATTTTGCGCGGAGCACGGAGGGCATTTCCTATTTGCCGCCTAACGCGGGAGGGATTAGTGGTTCATGTTGGGCCGGGGCATATTTACAGGTACTCGTGGTTCTGCTCTTTTTCTTTTTCGTTATTTTTTTATTGTCTTTTGGGCACCATTAAAAATCACCGATTTCTCGTGCATTCCCACGTTGACATGTGCCACTTACTCCCTGCACGTACACAACCGTCGCCGCTACACTATGCATACATTGATCGTAGCTAGCTAGCTAAGTGTATTAAACTAAACAACAAAGTAAAAAAATACTCCCTCCGATCACTAATACTTATCTTTAATATAATGTATTTAAATATATTTTAGTGTCCAGATACATCATACTAAAGATAAGTATTAGTGGTTAGAGGGAGTAGCTAAAAGTGCATCTCAGTAAAAACCCAAGTACAATCAAGTACAGTTGTATTGAAAATAAAAGTACACTGAATTACACCCATAGTGAAACTAAAATATAAAATTACACTAAAAAAAATATAGCTAAGTGAAACTCAAATAGAGGTACACACAAACTCCGAGTATAACCATACTAGCTTTGAAAGTTAAAAAAAAAGTTTCTCAAAACCTATCAACATAAGATCTAGTTTTGAAGATCTCGAAGCGAGGATCTAAATACTAAAAACGGTTTGTAATTTGGACAAACGGTTCTCAAAATATTTCATTTTAAAAAATTTAGATTCAAAATAAAAGAAAAAATTACACTTTCACCCTCCGGTGTCTCTTTCTCTCCCATCCCATCTCCAAGAAATATGTTAAAAACAAAAGTACATGTCAGTGATTATCTTACTACAGTTACATAAACAAGCCCCGATACAATCATTCTAGTTTTGGAATCTAGTTTTTACGTACACTGAAAACCTATAATATGGATCTAGTTTTTAAGAGCTCGACGCGAGAATCTCAAAAGTAAAAATAGTTTACAATTTGAGCAAACGGTTCTTAAGATATTTCATTTTGAGAACACGGATCTCAAAAAAAAGGGAAAACAAAGACAACCGACCCTCCCATGACTTTCTCATTCCTCATCCCCACTTTGTTTCCCCTTGCAATAAATGGCGAGCATTGAGACCACTTTTCAGGTTTTTTTTTGGCACCACAACATGTGTCACGCAGAGGCTACCGTCGGAACTTTGCAAAGGTCGACCTTTGTTTAGTGATTTTCTTGTCTTTTTCGTTTTTCTTTTGGTATTTTTTTACTTTGAATTTTTGTTATCTTTCTCGTTTTAACATTTTTATTATCTTTTATCTAGATTTTTATATTATTTCTATTTTTGGTTTCTTTTTCACTTCCTCCTTTTCTTTTTGGTTTTATTTTTATTTTTATTTTTATTATTCAGAAAATGATGGTTTAAAAATCTTCATGTTTTGAAAATGGATCCATAGTAGTTTTTCCTTGTTTAAATAAGAGGAAGGTTCTTACTTAAAATTTATTCAAATGTTATAAATGTTCATATTGCAAAATCATTCTAATAAGATGACATTCATATTGAAAATACGTTAAAATAAGATGAGTGTTGTTATTGGAAAACCGAAAACTATTCAAATAAGACAAATGATCTTATTGAAAGACCGCTCAAATAAAATAAATGTTCTTACTTGCAAAAATGTTCAAATGAGACAAATGTTCTTATATAAAAACCGTTCAAATAAGAGAAATGTTTTTATTTGAAAATCCATTCAACTAAGATAAATGTTCTTGTTAGTAGTTTTAAATTTATCATATGTTAATATTTTATTACTTTACAACGTATATTTCTTCCATTAATATATTTTTTCCATGACTATTCAGTATTCACTTATAATTTTCTATTTTCTAGGTAACATCACTTTTTTTTACCGCAGCTTTTTTCAAAGTTGTGATCATTTTTCTCTGCTATAGTAGATTCTTTGTCTAGCAATTACAATCATGCAACTCTTTTAGCAAAGCTGCACTTTGCCGGATTTTTGCTTTGTTTGTGGAATAGTGGGTCATGTAGAGAGGGAGTGTAATGTGAAGCTGAAAAAAGGAGAGGAACCCTAGTTTGGAAAATGGCTGAAATGGGTACCACAGAAGAGGGGTTGGGAGAGCAGGAAGGTTTGGAATGATGGAGGAGGGAGGAGAAGTGTTGGCTGGGGTAGCCAAGGAAACAGGTCGCGGAGTGATGGCCCGTCTTGGAGGGAGAATGCCTCGAGGGCACTGGAGAGTGGTAAGAATCTAGAAGGCACGGAGAAGGAAGGGACTAACCCGCCAGAGATTAACAGTGGAGGACTTTCAGATGGGTTGTTAGATAAGGTTAAGGAGAAGGGAGCAAATCAGCAGCTGGTTATTGAAGATATAGCGAAAGATGGGCTGGTGGAGAGGGTTAGGGAGGTGTCAGGTGGAAACATTGCTGAAAAAACCCCTGCACCAATGGCAGTGGATGGAAATTTAGAACTCGTTGGGAGGGAGGGAGAGGAGGGGAAGGCGAAGGGTTTTGGGAAGGAGTTGGTGGTAGGTGGAGAGAAGGTTGGGAGTAGTGCGGTGGAGGTGTCAAAGGGTAGCAAACGTACCTTTAAGAGGTTACCTAGAATGGAGAAAGGGGGGAAAATGAGGTTCCAGTTGGAGAAGAGCTAAATAAGAAGAGAGTAGCTGTTGATATGGAAGTTGGCATTCAGAAGGATAAGAAGAAGAGCAAGTCGGATGTGTTAAACCAAACCAAGGAAGCGGGGCTGTCGGAACAGCCCTGCGGGGCCCAATGAAGTGTGTGTG
The DNA here is from genome assembly GCA_007115705.1 of Dactylis glomerata. Taxonomy (NCBI): domain Eukaryota; kingdom Viridiplantae; phylum Streptophyta; class Magnoliopsida; order Poales; family Poaceae; genus Dactylis; species Dactylis glomerata. Next base: position 1,370,560 of record QXEO01000129.1, read on the forward strand.
CTAGAATTGTCGGGGGTTGGGGAACGACCCGGCAATTCGAGGCCTTCTGGATCTCCAGAAGAGGGAGGACCCCGATGTGTTATTCCTGTGTGAAACAAAAATGTGTGAAGAGAAGCTGAGGATTTTGAAACGGAAGCTAGGGATGCCTAATATGATAGTTAAGAACTGTGAAGGGAAAGCAGGTGGTTTGGCGATGTTCTGGAAAAATGAGTGATACGTCTCAAACGTATCTATAATTTTTGATGTTCCATGCTTGTTTTTACACCATTTGCTTAGTGTTCCGTTACACTTCATGGCATTTTTATGCATTTTCTGGAAATAACCTATTAATAAGATGCCATAGTGCCAGTTCCCTGTTTTCTGCTGTTTTTGTGTTTCAGAAAAGTTACATAGGAAATATTCTCGGAATTGGACAAAACAAAAGCCGAACATCCAGATATTAAACGAAGCTTCCAGAAGACCGAAGAGGAGACAGAGCTGGGCAAGAGGCTGGTCTCACCACCAGGGGGCGCGGCCCAGGCCCTGGCCGCGCCGCCCTATGGTGAGACCCCCCTGGTCCACTTCTGACGCTGCCCCTTCGCCTATAAAGACCCCCCGACGGGAAAAACCTAAAGACCCGATCACTTTTCCAAAAACACATCGCGATCCGCTGCCGTCATCGACCCGAGATCGAGAGGGTCCAGAAGCTCTTCCCAGCACCCTGCCGGAGAGGGAAATTGCCACCGGAGGTCTTCTTCATCGCCATGCTTGCCTCCGGCGCGATGAGTGAGTAGTCTACCTTGGACTATGGGTCCATAGCAGTAGCTAGATGGTTGTCTTCTCCACCATGTGCTTCATGTTTAGATCTCGTGAGCTGCCTTACATGATCGAGATCACCGTTATGTAATTCTACATGTTGTGTTTGTTGGGATCCGATGAATATTGGTGTTATGATTGAGTTGATGTGCTGAATATTATCTTATGTTATCTCTATGTTGTTTATGATCTTGCATGCTCTCCGTTGTTAGTAGCTATCTTAGCCAAGTAGATACTAGTGACTCCAAGAGGGGGTATTTATGCTCGATAGTTGGGTTCATGCCTCTATTTAATCTGGGAGAGTGACAGAAACCTCTAAGGTTGTAGATGTGTTGTTGCCACTAGGGAGAAAACAACATTCTTATGTCCAAGGACATATGCTTTGTTTACATTACACACTTTGCTTAATGCAATTATCTGTTGTTCGCAACTTAATATTCACGTGGTCCTCAGATGATTCCCCGTGGGTGGATTATTAGTCATAGATGCAGTTGGATGGCGGTCTATGTATCTTGTTGTAATGCCCAGAGTAAATCTCATAGTGATCCTCTTGACATATGCATGTTATCTTTATTCTATCAATTGCCCAACTGTAATTTATTTACCCAGCATGTTGTTATTTATCTTATGGAGAGACACCACTAGTGAACTGTGGACCCCGGTCCAATTTCCTTTACATTGCTATTACCTGTTTACTTTACTCACACTATTTACTTTCTCGCATACTACTATTGCTTTCCACTCGATACGCTCATTCCTTTGTTTACAGCAAACCGGTGAGATTGACAATCTCATCGTAAGTTGGGATCAAAGTTCTTGGTTATGTTGTATGCAGGTTCCGCGTTGCTACTAGTTGAAGACGCGCTAACAAGAATCGTTAACGGCGCCCTTGTTGGAGTGTCACTAAGCTAGCAAGCATCACCTTCTAGAGTTTGGCTTTTTCCTACTGGATTGACATACCTTGGTTTCATAACTGAGGGAAAACTTGCTGCTGTGCTCATCACACCTTCTGTTGGGGTTCCCAACTGGCCGGTCATTTACATCATCAACACTGCGCCACCAATGAGGTTAATCTCAAGGTTGTGGGTTTCATCTTGAAGTACCATATAGACACAGAGATCACGGATCCGGATGGGTTTGTGTGGCAGTTTATAGGGATTTATGGTGAACCGAAATCAGATGCAAAGGATCAAAACTTGGAAACTGTTAAGAACTCTCAAGCAGCAGAATGATAAGCCATGGCTTTGTTGTGGAGATTTTAATGAAGTGTGATACGTCTCTAACGTATCTATAATTTTTTATGCTCCATGCTTGTTTTTACACCATTTGCTTAGTGTTTCGTTACACTTCGTGGCACTTTTATGCATTTTCCGGAACTAACCTACTAACAAGTCGCCATAGTGCCAGTTCCCTATTTTCTGCTATTTTTGTGTTTCAGAAAAGTTACACAGGAAATATTCTTGGAATTGGACGAAACAAAAGCCGAACGTCCAGAAATTCACCGAAGCTTCCAGAGAACCGAAGAGGAGACGGAGTGGGGCCACAAGGGCCCCACACAACAGGGCGGCGCGGCCTAGCCCCTGGCCGCGCCCCCTATGTGTGAGGTCGCCTCGGCCCACTCCTGACGATGCCCCTTCGCCTATAAAGACCCCCCGATGGAAAAAACCTAAGGACCCGATCACTTTTCCAGAACACATCGCGATCCACCGCCGCCGTCGACCCGAAGATCGGGAGGGTCCAGAAGCTCTTCCCGGCACCCTGCCGGAGAGGGGAATCGCCACCGGAGGTCTTCTTCATCGCCATGCTTGCCTCCGGTGCAATGAGTGAGTAGTCTACCTTGGACTATGGGTCCATAGCAGTAGCTAGATGGTTGTCTTCTCCACCATGTGCTTCATGTTTAGATCTCATGAGCTGCCTTACATGATTGAGATCACCGTTATGTAATTCTACATGTTGTGTTTGTTGGGATCCGATGAATATTGGTGTTATGATTGAGTTGATGTACAGAATTTTATCTTATGTTATCTCTATGTTGTTTATGATCTTGTATGCTCTCCGTTGTTAGTAGCTATCTTGGCCAAGTAGTTGCTAGTGACTCCAAGAGGGGGTATTTATGCTCGATAGTGGGTTCATGCCTCTATTTAATCTAGGGGGCTACTAGGGGAAAACAACATTCATATGCTCGAGGGCATATGCTTTGTTTACATTACACACTTTGCTTAATACAATTATCTATTGTTCGCAACTTAATACTTGTGGAGTTCTCGGATTGATTCGCCACAAGTGGATTATTAGTCATAGATGCAGTTGGATGGTGGTCTATGTATCTTGTTGTAATGCCCAGAGTAAATCTCATAGTGATCCTCTCATCATATGCACGTTGTCTTTATTCTATCAATTGCCCAACTGTAATTTGTTTACCCAGCATGTATTATTTTATCTTAAGGAGAGACACCACTGGTGAACTGTAGACCCCGGTCCTATTTTCTTTATATTGCCATCACCTGTTTACTTTACTCGCACTGTTACTTTACTCGCATATTACTATTGATTTCCACTCGATACGCTCATACCCTTTGTTTCAAGCAAACCGGTGAGATTGACAACTTCATCGTAAGTTGGGAACAAAGTATTTGGTTGTGTTGTGTGCGGGTTCCACGTTGCTACTGGTTGAAGACGCGCTAACAAGTGATCATTAACGGCGCCCTTGTTAGAGCATCACGCAGCTAGTGGGCATCACCTTTAGTCGTATTTCGTCCTCCTACTGGATTGATAACCTTGGTTTCTTAGTGAGGGAAAAACTTGCTGCTATATTTATCACACCTTACTCTTGTGGTTTCCAACTGGCCGGTCATTTACTTCATTAATTACACGTCAACAAGTTCTCTAGCACTATTCATCACCGCGCCATCAACAAGTTTTTCTGGCGCCGTTGCCGGGGAGGAAGAAGACTTCTGCGAGGGGTGTTTTCGCACGCACATCCTTTACTTTGTTTTAAGTTTTGCTTTACTTTATTTTTACTTGCATCGTTTTATCAAAAACCCCAAAAAAATAGTATCCTTGATAGTTGTTATTTCTTTACTTTAGTTCATTATGTTGTTCCCTAAGTACGTTCTGGAGGACCTCTTAGTAGGTAGTGGTTCAATTATTGGGAAAGATAACATTGAGTAGTTCTTTAATCATATTAGTATGCATAAAGAAGTTGAGAAAAAGTCTTTGGCTGAGCTTGCTCCTAGTATTGAAGTTGCTTCTGCTTATTTAATTCACATGTTGGAAGCTAGGTTTGCTAGCCTTAATCCTTTTATGCAACACATGTTCCTTAAGCTTCATGAAATTGAAGATTCTGAAAAGAAAGCTTTCATCTTGGAAACTTTGCGCATAGAATTTAGAGATGTTGCCATTGAAGTTAGGAAAGTTCTTAAGCGCTTTAATAAAATCGGTTCACCTATAAAGTTTATTAGTACAAACAATGAAGGAACCAAAATACCTATACCTAGCAAGCTTCTGGGATTGTATGAAGCTTTTGAAAACAATTTTGATTGGATTTGTCCCAAAAATCTTTTTAGTGATTTGAGTGAACCAAAGCGTGATCACAAAGGGTCTTCAAAAACTTATGTGGATGAAATACAATGCCTTATTGACAAAACTTCTACAGTTGATCTTAATGCTTCTTCTGAAAATACTTGATTCGCACTTTCTGCGCCTATCTCAAAGGCGTTAAAGAAAATCACTCTTGGGAGATAACCCAATATTTTACTTTCAGTTCTTTTTATTTTATTTGAGTCTTGGAAGTTATTACTACTGTAATTACCTCTTCTTATCATTTTTATTTCGTTGTTGTGCCAAGAGAAGCCTCTAATTTGAGTGAGGTAAGATTTGGGGATGTTGCTGTCCTGAAACTGTTTTCGGTGCTGCACCGTAAAAATTCGTGAAAATTCTCTATATATCTTTTGTACCTGCGATTTCTTGTGCATATGACCCAGGTTATATCCAAACTTTCATTAGTTTAACACTTTTTGATTTGAGCAACAGAAAACCCTCTAAAAATTCAACCTTTGTCAGCTGTTCTGTTTTGACAGATTTCTGCCAATATTTGTGTTTGCCGCTTTATCGCTTTCTTTTTGAGTTCTTTTGATCACGGAACTTTTGGGGAAGTTGCTACAGTAGTATATACTTTATATGTGGTGGTTTTTAGTTGAAACCTGAAGCGAAAAGAGGTTGATTCTATGTTATGCTTACACTAATGTTGCTAATAGATTTGTGTTTAGTTTTGTATGAAGGAAGTTTTCAAGTGTAGGGATCGGAGAATGATGAGATGAGTTGAAGAATGGATAAAAGCTCAAGCTTGGGGATGCCCATGCATCACCCCAAGAAATATCCAAGAAGTACAAGCGTCAAAGCTTGGGGATGCCCCCGAGGCACCCCTTCTTCATCGGTAAAAATTAGGTCACCTTTCAATACGCTATATTTTTATTGCTTCATGCATTATGCATTTTTCTTGGAGCGTCAGTTGTTTTTAGTTTTCAGTTTTGTTTAGTTTTGTTTGCTGCAATAAATGGTTGGACCCCAACAAATTTCTTTTGGAGAAGTTGCTTTGTTTTTCGTTTGCCAAGAACACTCCGTTTTTCATTCTTATAACTAGATGGATGCCCCACGCGTTGCAGTGGGGATTTCTTAAAAAAATTGTGTAAAAAGATAGGATGAGTGAAATAGTAAGTTGACTACAGAATTATATATGATTTTATTTGTCACAAAATGCAAGACGTTAAATTTAATCAATGTGCCATATTTGTCGGCTAAAAGTTGGTGATGTCTGATGTGGACAATTGGATGGCTGAGCGAATATATTATGCGGATAACTTTCATGTATAGATGAACTATCATTAGTGAATGTTAGTGGGATGACATGACTAATTGAATGACTAAAATAACTAATTATGTGGAAATTTCTAGAATAAAACTTGAACAATTTCTAGAAAAAAATTTGAACAAATATCATATGCATGATTGGAAAGATGTCAATTGCGCGTACTAAAATATGAATTACATGTGTATACAAAGATATATAATGGATAGACCATTCGTAAAAAGCTTACATAAAATACATTGATTATCCTTGAGTTTTACAACAATATGTATAGTCTATAAACAACATACATATGTGCAATTTGCAAAAATAATTTTGTTTAAATACTAATGTGTACAATTTGACACTATGACTGACCTGGCCTACCTGAAGGCACAATAAAAAGATGTGCATGAAAATGGTAGCAATACTTCATATCCATTAGTCGTTGTTATGCCTTGCTTCTTCTGTAGTTCTGCTGTAATTATCTCTAATCGTGGAAATACATCCATGTTCTTGCCTGCAAGAAGTTTTCGTCTGAGATTATTAATAAAGATCAAATGTTGGTGGAAAAGATTAGTGGAAAGGTAAGAGGTATTCTGGTGTAGCCAAAGAAGAGGCGGAACCAAAAAGAAAAGGAGAGCTTGACTTGAAAGATGCAGCGAGCACCGAGCAGGACAATAATACATTAATATCAATGACGGGAAAAACACGGAGGCAAGTTAACGAAAGGCATGGCAATGACGTACAGAACATGCATGCATCAACATGTCCAGGTATAAGCAAAATCAAAAAGTGATAGAGGAAATCCCAGAGCCATAGGAAGTATGTGTAGCAGGAGCAGATGGTATATATGGATCTATGCATATACCTTACAACGATAGAGTCTATGAGAGTGCCCAGATCTTCGAGGAACTTTGGATGTGTATGCACTTCCAACGTTCCATGGCTCCTGCTAGGGGAAACTAATCTCGCGTGTATGGTAGCTGTTGGCCTACCAGTCGGCGCTGTTCCAGCGGTGGATGATGAAGGTGGTGCAGACTCCATTAATAAGACGTGGTGGGAAGATGAAAGGGACCGTCTTCAGAATTACTGATGATTTATTAGGGGAATGGAGACTGTTTGGTTACCTCCACAACTGCTATTTTTCTATACCGTCCATTTAGCAAACTGTAACTCCTTTCCCTTTTTCTTCACAGGAGAACTTCTAAGTTTATGTCACATGAGCCGGTACAGGACAATTTTGTATAGCTTTGTGTAGCAGTTACGATGGAGAGATCAATGAACGGCTGAAGATTGAGAATCAGAGGGCTATGGTTAAGTGATGATGTGGCTAGGCTGCATGTCAAGATAGACAACTTAAATGACTCTATAGTGGGGTTTTGCTTTATAAGAAGTATAGATTTCAACGAGTGTTCTTCTTTTTCTGCTACTGCTTTTGGCTTTCGATTTTCACCTTGATTTGTGTTCAGATCTTGCTATATCTTTACATCAAGGTGTATTTTTGCCTCTGGTCTATATTGGTTTTTATCAAAAGAGGTGTTTATAAAAAGTTTGAATGGTGTTGGAAAAGAGAAAAAGCTTTATGCAAAAATGTGGTACAAGAAGGAGCTTGTGTAGACTGCGGCCTAGGCTTTTGCATGTTGTGCTTGATGTCTTTTTGATAGAATGCTTAGTGGTTTTGCTGTAGCATGATTTGTCTCAAATAACTGTGATTGCTTAATGAGCCTTTGAAAAAAATCATGCGTTGTTGTAATTATTTGGAAGCATTATTTTGGTTTTCTTCTTGATGCTTTATTTGGGTTGACTTGGCGCATGCTCACACATGTTAGACTCATACAAAGTCGCCAATAGCCTCTATGATCATTTAGTTTTTGACTTTTGATGCCATCTTATGCTTCTTTTAATGTCGCTTTGTCGCTTTGCATGATTATGGCCGTTATTGCTCTCTTAGTTGGTCGCTCCCAGTCTTTTGCTAGCCTTCATTTTGTACTGAGTATGAGCTCTACTCGTGCATCCAACTCCTAAAAACCAAGTTTGCCAAAGTGTCCACCATACATACCTATTAGCAATTTGCTATTCCAAAGTACATTTGACTTGCTTTTATCTACTCTTCAAATTAAACTCTTACCAGTGTTATGCGAAAATTGGTCAGTAAAGCTCTCACGAACCTGATGGCACACTTAATTTTTCTCGTTCTTAAAAATTTGACATTGTGGTCTCTTATGTTGATTTGTTATGTTTGCAAGTTGTAAGTAGGGAATTAGCCCAGCCATGCCGTCATGGGGCAAGCTTTCAACATTGTACTTCATCTTATTTTAGTTGATATCGTGATCTTTTGTTTATGGATACTCGCGGTGTGAAATGAATTGGGAATCTTGCGGGATCATGGAGTTTGTATATGTGTTAGAGAAATGCCTGGGCCACCAATCTAAGCCATGCATAATTCATGGTGGAAATTTGCAGCATGCCCATAGTGGACATTCGACAACGCATCTCAAAATAAAAAGCTATACAAATGGTAAATAAAAGAGATGTCGAGGTATTCATTGTCTGCTTGTCCTGTCATTTTGATGTGGGCTTGTTCCATGTCATCGGGCATGGAGGTACCCCGTTGGCGGTTCTCGATGATACGTGTATACTTACAATGACAAGAGCTTGCTTGGGACTCTAAGTAAAGTAGCATGAGGTTTGGGTACTCGTATTCACGGGACACGAGGTTTTCAACTTATGATTTGTCAAGCATATGCAGCATAAGTGTTCTCGCATTAACTTTAATCATTCAAGATTCTTATGATGGGGGCAATGAAAGCTTAAAACCGGTAAGTACCATAATTTTTGAAGGTTTATAAAATTGCAATCACTGCTTCCCTCCGCGAAGGGCCTTTCTTTTACTTTTATATTGAGTCTCCACCTTCTACCTTTATGCACCATTAAGAGAGCATAGTTGTCATTCTGAGTATAATGTGCATTGTCCCAAAGTTTTCATTGATTAATTCATGATCATGGTTTCACTTGTTCTTAAATTATTTGTATCTAGTCACCCTCTTCAACTTGAAGGTGTCCTATGCATTTATGTTTTGCTCTCCATGAAGGACAAGCTGAAAACCATTTGTATGTTTTTCCTTATGATTTGAACACACGTTTGACTTTCATTGTTTCATTTTCATGATCTTTTGTTTGTGTTCATTTTCATGTTATAACATGGTTGCTAAGTTTCTTCTATCAAGATTATGTCTTTCATGCCCATGTTTTAAGTTCTTTTGATCCCAGCGCACAACGCTTACATAGATGATCAAGATTGTGTAGGTGCATGTTAGCTCAAAAAATATTTCTTTTGTTATCACTTACCTACTCGAGGATGCGCAGAAGTTAAGCTTGGGGATGCTGATACGTCTCTAACGTATCTATAATTTTTTATGCTCCATGCTTGTTTTTACACCATTTGCTTAGTGTTTCGTTACACTTCGTGGTACTTTTATGCATTTTCCGGAACTAACCTACTAACAAGTCGCCACAGTGTCAGTTCCCTATTTTCTGCTATTTTTGTGTTTCAGAAAAGTTACACAAGAAATATTCTCGGAATTGGACGAAACAAAAGCCGAACGTCCAGAAATTCTCCAAAGCTTCCAGAGAACTGAAGAGGAGACGGAGTGGGCCACGAGGGCCCCACACAATAGGGCGGCGTGGCCTGGCCCCTCGCCGCGCCCCCTATGTGTGAGGTCGCCTCGGCCCACTCCTGATGATGCCCCTTCGCCTATAAAGACCCCCCGATGGAAAAAAAACATAAGGACCCGATCACTTTTGCAGAACACATCACGATCCGCCGCCGCTGTCGACCCGAAGATTGGGAGGGTTCAGAAGCTCTTCTCGGCACCCTGCCGGAGAGGGGAATCGCCACCGGAGGTCTTCTTCATCGCCATGCTTGCCTCCGGCGCGATGAGTGAGTAGTCTACCTTGGACTATGGGTCCATAGCAGTAGCTAGATGGTTGTCTTCTCCACCATGTGCTTCATGTTTAGATCTCATGAGCTGCCTTACATGATTGAGATCACCGTTATGTAATTCTACATGTTGTGTTTGTTGGGATCCGATGAATATTGGTGTTATGATTGAGTTGATGTACTGAATTTTATCTTATGTTATCTCTATGTTGTTTATGATCTTGCATGCTCTCCGTTGTTAGTAGCTATCTTGGCCAAGTAGTTGCTAGTGACTCCAAGAGGGGGTATTTATGCTCGATAGTGGGTTCATGCCTCTATTTAATCTGGGGGAGTGACAGAAACCTCTAAGGTTGTAGATGTGCTGTTGCTACTAGGGGGAAAACAACATTCATATGCTCGAGGGCATATGCTTTGTTTACATTACACACTTTGCTTAATGCAATTATCTGTTGTTCGCAACTTAATACTTGTGGAGTTCTCGGATTGATTCGCCACAAGTGGATTATTAGCCATAGATGCAGTTGGATGGCGGTCTATGTATCTTGTTGTAATGCCCAGAGTAAATCTCATAGTGATCCTCTCATCATATGCACGTTATCTTTATTCTATCAATTGCCCAACTGTAATTTGTTTACCCGGCATGTATTATTTTATCTTAAGGAGAGACACCACTAGTGAACTGTGGACCCCGGTCCTATTTCCTTTATATTGCCATCACCTGTTTACTTTACTCGCACTGTTTACTTTACTCGCATATTACTATTTATTTCCACTCGATACGCTCATACCCTTTGTTTCAAGCAAACCGGTGAGATTGACAACCTCATCGTAAGTTGGGAACAAAGTATTTGGTTGTGTTGTGTGCAGGTTCCACGTTGCTACTGGTTGAAGATGCGCTAACAAGTTATCGTTAACGGCGCCCTTGTTAGAGCATCACGCAGCTAGTGGGCATCACCTTCAGTCGTATTTTGTCCTCCTACTAGATTGATAACCTTGGTTTCTTACTGAGGGAAAAACTTGCTGCTATATTCGTCACACCTTGCTCTTGGGGTTTCCAACTGGCCGGTCATTTACTTCATTAATTACACGCCAACAAGTTCTCTGGCACTATTCATCACCACGCCATCAAAGTGTTGCATAGTTGGGAGAAGGAAGGTGGAGCAGTCAAACCGCAGGGTTGCATGGATATGTTCAAAGAAACTCTTGAACTATGTTAATTAGATGATCTCGGTTATGTCGGAGATACTTTCACATGGCGCAATCATAGTCATTCGGCTGAAAGTTATATCCGGGAATGGCTGGACCGGGCAGTTGCATCGCTAACATGGAGAGAACATTTCCCGGGCTTTAAGGTGGTAAACGGAGATCCACGTCACTCAGACCGTCGGCCAGTCATTGTTGATACACATGGATCGGAGGCAGTGAGGCGCAGCTCGTCGCGGAGCAAAGTGCCAAAGTTTGAAGCAAAGTGGCTCGAAGAGGAGGAATGTGAGGGTATTGTTAAGAATGTGTGGGGGCTAGAAGTGGGGGTTCGAAGGGGAGGAGTTGCGGAGGGTGTTAAAAGTGTGTTGGGTGATTTGGTGGATTGGAGCAAGAATGTTCTAGGTGACTTAGAGAAGAGGATTAGTAAACTAAAGAAGGAGTTAGAGAAATGGAGGATGGAGGCGATCAGTACTGAGCAGACCCGGAAGGAGGAGGTGTTGCGGTATAAACTAAACAAATTAGAAGAACAGAAGGAGTTGTATTGGAAACAAAGAGCTCATATGCATTGGATGAAAGGAGGGGATCGAAACACCAAATATTTCCACTCGGTAGCGACGGAAAGAAGGAAGATGAATCATATAAAGAAGTTGAGAAGGGAGGATAATGTTGTGGTGGAGGAGGAGGCCATGAAGGAGGTCGCATCTAACTATTTTTTAAACCTTTTTCAAGCCTCTCCAGGTACACGCATGGAAGAGCTCCTGCAACATGTGCAGCCTCGTGTCACACCGGAGATGAATGAGTCCTTATGCAAAGATTTTGATAACCAGGAGGTGGTGGACGCGTTGGAGAGTATAGGTGATCTCAAAGCACCAGGTCCTGATGGTATGCATGCAATTTTTTATAAAAGGTTTTGGGATGTATTTGGTGAAAAGGTCACTGACGAGGGTTAACTCGACAAATGTCCTAGATGAAGGACTTAGGATCGGGGAGATAGGGCGTCGGATGAACTCAAAGGTAAAGTTAGTCGAAATAGGTGTGTATCAAAAGTAAACTTAGGTATTCAACCTGGCTTGCCTTCAATCTGCCCTACACCGTCCCCTCCTGGCCCCTATATATAGGTGGCCAGGTCTCGAGGATCGGGTAGGGTTCGATACAGATTACAAATATCGACATACGGTATTAACTCGTATTTGACTATCATTACAATTGGGCCTAGCTTATCGGGCCTCAGGGGTACTCAACTAACGGGCTCTATTAACTATACCCTTATCAGTAGCCCCTGAGATTCTACCAGAATTGCAGATTCGGGTTGAATCTCTAATCTTCAAATCTTCGACTTGATCAATTCTTCGACTTTATCTTCAAATCTTCGACTTGGTCTTTCGACTTATATTGATGATAATTTGCTCGCAAGGGGTCTCGATGAACAAGCCTGACAACTCTGACGGATCAAGAGGTCAGTTAACTGCCGGAACAGATACTTGTCACCTACTTCAAATTCAATCCCCTTGGACTTGAATTCGGGATACCGGTCAAACTCACTCTTTTGCCTCATTTAGGACTTACAAAAAATGAGTCCCAGTGGTTCTCAGGGTACCCAGTGCGTCCACCAGGATTTTCTTCGCGTCGTAGACATGGATACATACCAGCAGAGCGCATCCATGTGCGTATACTAGGCCACACAGGACGGATCCCGGGGTCTTACCTTCGTGATAAATCACGGCATTCGAGTTTCGTTGCGATAACGCAACTCGAGAATCTCATGTCGCAGTCAAAGTTTGACTAAAAATATTCGGGTTTCTACAACCATAAAACTCGCTCCCGATGGGAGTAACTTCTCTTCAATTTGTCGACTACGTAGTCGAAGTTTTTGTATGCTTATCCTTCTGCAATTTCAATATTGACTATTTCATCTCTATCGGGTGCGCGCTCAGCGCTCCCGATGGGAGTAGCCCCCGAGGCTATGTTTGGCAACTTGTAGTCAAGCATAGGCTCAAAGTTCAACTCTTCTTTCTACTGTGGACCTTTTACTATTTGACGAGCCCCCGAGTCCAAGTCGAGGTTTCCATATCGCGCGATCATAGCCTCCTGTCTTGTTTTTCTTCATTGATATTATCGTCTGCTCTACGCAGAATTTAACTCCTACTTAAAATTTGTTTGTGGGCTGCGCCGTAGCACGGGGGCCCAATAATACGCGCTTATAAATAAAGCACCATCTGTTAAGGATAAAAACCCTAATCAGATCCTTTCCTCCGCCGCATCATCTTCTCTCCTCCATCTAGGGTTTTTCTGAGGTTTCTCTCTCGCACCCATGGCAGATGCTGCAGGCTCCCGTCTGAACCTTGGTTCCCCGGCGGCACCACGAGGTCGGGGTCGTCCTCGCGGCAGCAAGAACAAGAACACCGCGCCGGCCGCCGCAGGGACTTCGTCAGATGCTCCGGCTAAGCGCCGTCCCGGCCGCCCACCTGGTAGTAAGAACAAACCCAAAGTAACTAACGTCACTCCAGGTCCAATCGCTCCTCCATCTGCTGCTCCAGCTGCTCCTTCTGCACCTCCCCGTATCTTTTCTTTCCTTTGCATTGCCATGGCGCAGTGCCGTGAAATTCAGCGCTTGCCGCTAGATTTCACGAAGTTTATGGATGGCCGCGAACTGCGAGAGGCGGTTCTTCGTGAACAGTCTGGCGGTGGCATCCCCTATGAGGTGGAGGTGTGGTATGATGGCGACGGCGAACAGTACTTCAGAGGAGGCTGGTCGCAATTTGCTGAAGACCATTACATTCATCAAGGCTTCATCATGGCCTTCGACTTCCACGTCGGTACGTCAAAGTTTGATGTGAAGATCTACAATGGCACTCTTTGCCAGAAGGAATATGAAGCTTGAAGCCCTCTTTTATTAGGATCCGTTATCCATGTAATTTCGTTTGACAATTGTCCTTCCTGCAATGATATTTGCAATAAATATTCGTACTTTGTGTCGATATCGTTTACTAGTACCATGAGAACAAGTCATGCTCTGAGATACGCTTTCCATATGTCGGGTTCTTTGCGAACCAATAAATGTAAGGATGATATCGGGTTCTTTTTATGAACCAAGTTTTCTCTGTATTTATCGGGTTGTGTAAACAACCTTATAGTGAAGGAAAACCCTTCCATCTTGTCATAACGATTTTTTCGTACGATCCAGGGGTTGAAGCCCCCGAGCGGAGAAGTAACACGAGAATCGTACAATTTTGTCGAGTTAAACCCAAAGAACCCGACCTGTGGCCTCATGTTCTGGGTCCAGAAGGTTAACTCGAATATATTGATATTTCTATACTTAGTCTACGCGTAAAAACGTCGTAGCTGTTCTGCATTCCACGGGTTGCTTTCGTCCTTCCCAGTCTTCTTGTCTTGTAGTCGATATGCTCCTCCTGGTATTACTTCCGTGACGATGTAAGGTCCCACCCACGGGGACTCCAATTTCCCATGGCTATCTTGCCTGAGTCGCAAAATGAGGTCGCCTACCACAAAGGATCGTGGACGAACTCGACTGCTATGGTAGTTTCGTAAGCTTTGCTGATATTGCGTAGCCCTTTCTAATGCTTTGTCTCTTGCTTCATCTAGTGCGTCGACGTCGTCTTGCAATGCTTCTGTCGATGTCGCCTCATCATATGCCGTCACTCTTGGAGCCTCGTGTGTAACTTCGACTGGAAGCACGGCTTCTGCGCCATGGACCAGGAAGAAAGGAGTTTCTTGAGTTGCTGTATTAGGCGTAGTTCTTAGACTCCAAAGAACGGAGGGCAATTCTTCTACCCAAGCGCTCTTGGCTTTCTCGAGAGGTGCTAAAAGCCTCTTTTTTATTCCACTACTTATCAGGCCATTGGCTTTTTCGACTTGCCCGTTTGTCTTCGGGTGCGCCACAGATGCAAACTTAAGTTTGATCCCTAATCCTTCGCAGTAACTTTTGAATTCTTTGGAAGTAAAATTTGTCCCATTGTCTGTGATGATGCTGTGTGGTACACCAAAACGAAAAACTATCGACTTGATGAAGCTGATTGCTGCTGTAGAGTCTTGAGTTGTTACTGGAGCTGCTTCCACCCATTTGGTGAATTTATCCACTGCTACTAGCATGTAGACATGCCCCCCTGGCCAAGATTTGTGCAGCTTTCCCACCATGTCGAGACCCCATTGCGCGAAAGGCCAGGACAATGGTATTGTTTGTAGCTCCGCTGCTGGTGCGTGTGGTCTGGATGCAAACCTTTGACATGCTTCACACTTTCAAACTATATCTTTTGCGTCCTCGATGGCTGTTAGCCAATAGAATCCCGCTCGAAAAGCTTTTGCCGCTATTGCTCTGCTGCTGGCGTGATGGCCACATACTCCGCCGTGTATGTCTTTCAATATTGTTTGCCCTTCCTGGGGTGTGACACAGCGTTGTAAAACGCCTGTAATACTTCTCTTGTGTAGTTTTCCTTCAATCACGACAAACGCTTTCGCTCTTCGAGTTATCCTCTTAGCCTCCACTGCATCTTCTGGTAGCTTTTTATTTATCATGTACGCAAGATATGGCTGCATCCATGTTTCTTCTATCATCATGACCTCCTCTGGCTCTGTCATAGCCCTCGAGCCTGCCATGGTAGTCGAACTTTTAGAACTTTTTATTGATCTTTCCGCTATTTCTTCCCAAAATACTCCAGATGGTACAGGTAAGCATTGTGATCCAATATTTGCTAAAGTGTCGGCTTCTTCATTGTTGTTCCTGATGACGTGAGAGACTTCGCATCCATCGAACGTTCCTTCTAGATAATGGTACAGATTCTTGTAGGCCATCATGTTGTCATTGATTGTGTCACACCTGTTCATAACTTGCTGGACAACAAGGTTAGAGTCTCCAAATATCTTTAGGCGAGTTGCTCCACAAGCTTTAGCCATCTTCATTCCGTGCAACAAAGCCTCGTACTCCGCTTCATTGTTAGAAGCCTGCGGGAAGCTCATCCTTAAGACATACTTTAATTTGTCGCCATGAGGCGATATTAATACTACTCCTGCGCCTGCTCCTTGGACTCGCTTTGATCCATCGAAGTACATTGTCCAAGTACTCGATAAATCTGGTGGTCCTGTGCTTTGCAGCTCGAGCCACTCTGCTGTAAAATCTGGCAAAATTTGTGACTTGATCGCCTTCCTTTTTTCATACGTGATGTCCATGGGAGATAACTCAATTCCCCACAAAGAGACACGGCCTGTTGCTAAAGGGTTGTTCAATATGTTCGATAGTGGTGCTTCATTGACCACTATAATTGGGTGCACAGTAAAATACTGTCGTAATTTACGTGCAGTAGTGAAGACACTGTACGCCAACTTCTGATAATGCGGGTACCTCTGTTTGGTTGGAGATAGCACTTCACTGATGAAATATACCGGTCTTTGGACGCCATGAGCCTTGCCTTCTTCACTTCTTTCGACTACTAGAACTGTACTTACCACCTGATGGGTTGCGGCGATGTACAGTAGTAGTGGCTCTTTTTCTTTAGGTGCGACCAGCACTGGCGGCGTGGAAAGCACTTTTTTCAATTGCGCAAATGCTGCGTCTGCTTCTTCTGTCCACTCAAATTTGTCGTCTGACTTCTTCATAAGTGCATAAAAAGGAAGCGCCTTCTCCCCTAGTCGAGCAACAAAATGACTTAATGTCGCGACTCGTCCTGCTAATTTCTGTACGTCATGGAGTTTCGTGGGTTTCCCCATTGTTAGAATTGCTTGAATTTTCTCTGGATTTGCCTCTATTCCTCGTGCTGATACCAAGAATCCCAAAAGTTGCCCTGCTGAAACTCTGAAGGAACACTTTGTCGGGTTCAACTTAAGCTTGAACTTGTTCAGGTTGTCAAAGGTTTATGCCAAGTCGCTGATTAAAGATTTCTCCTCTCTTGTAGTGATGACTACATCATCAATGTAGACTTGTATGTTGCGCCCTATTTGGCTCCCGAGGCAACTTTGCATCATCCTTTGATAAGTTGCTCCTGCATTTTTTAGGCCGAATGGCATCACTTGGTAGCAAAACACCCCATACGGTGTGATGAAGGCCGTTTTTTCCTCGTCCTCTTTCCTCAGCTTGATCTGGTTATAGCCAGAATATGCATCCAAAAAGGAAAGCCTTGCGCAGCCCGCTGTTGAATCGATTATTTGATCGATGCGGGGTAAGGGGAAAGGATCCTTTGGACAGTGCTTATTGAGAGATGTGTAGTCGACACATACTCTTTGTACGTCTATGTTCTTCTTGGGTACTATTACTGGGTTCGACACCCAACTCGAAGTTTTGATTTCTCTGATAAATCCAGCACTTTCTAATCTGTGCAATTCTGACGCTATTGCCTTCCTCTTGGGTTCATCGAATCGTCGCAGTGGTTGCTTGACTGGTTTCGCCTTGGGATCTATATTTAGTGCGTGCTCGACGAGTTCCCTGGGAACCCCTGGCATGTCCGATGGACACCAGGCGAAGATTTCCCAGCGCTCACGGAGGAACTCGACGAGCGCGCCTTCCTATGCGGGATCCAAGTTGACCGCAATTGATGTCGTCTTGTTTGGGTCCGTAGGGTGGACCTGTATTTTCTTTGAATCCTGCGTTGTGTCGAAAGCCTTATCTGGCAGGGATCGTCCAACGTCGGGTAGCACATTATGATCTGTTTCTCCTTTTAACCTCTCGTATTCTGCTGTCATGCCGAAGGTTTGCGCCATCTTGTTGAATTCTCTGTCGCATGTGTTGGCTACTTCAAAGCTCCCTTGTACTGTGATTGTTCCTTTGGGCCCTGGAATTTTTAACGTGAGATACGCGTAGTGCGGTACTGCCATGAATTTTGCAAATGCTGGGCGCCCCAGGATTGCATGATATTGTGACGGCCAATCCATAACTTCGAATTCCAGTTTCTCTCTTCTATAGTTTTCGCTGCTACCAAAGCAGACGTCGAGTTCTATTCTTCCCAAAGGGTAGTTTGCTGCTCCTGGTACTATCCCGTGGAAAGAGCAATCTGTTGGCTTCAGACTCATCGGTGATATGCACATAGCCTTTAGTGTTCTAGCGTATATTTAGTTTATGCCGCTCCCTGCATCCATGAACACTCTTCCGATGTCGTATCCTCCTATTTGCGCTTTTAGAACCATAGGCGAGTGGCCCGGCCTAGGAACTTTCCGTGGGTGATCCGCTCTACTGAACTTGACTGGTTGCTCTGACCATCGTAGATACTCTGTGGTAGCTGGTGGTGATGATATTGCTAGGTTCACTTGCCTGGATATGCTCTTTCGCTCTTTTTTCGACTTGGGCACTGGTTGAATCATGGCTGATATGTATACTTGCGACTCTAGGTGCTTTGATAATCTTTGAGTTTGATATCCTTGACTTCTACGTTTTTCTTCTTGCCTTCCTTCTTGGCTCGAGCCCATGGCACCTTGCAACCTTAGGAATGTTCGACAATCCTTCATCTGGTGATTTGAGACCCTTTTCCCGTCGAGGTATGCGTAGTGGATTCGACAAGGTCCGTATAGCATATCCTCAGCCGAAGGACCAGAGTATCTTGATTTTTCTGTCCCTTTTGCCTGAAACCTCCTACTTTCGTACCCTTCCTCTTCTTCTAGTACATAACCTGCGGCTACCTGATTTCGCCTTCCTTGGTTACCCCCGCTGCGGTATCGTCTCCTCTGTCGACTTGTTCTGCCGACTTCTGGCGAACGTCCTCTTTTATTGTTATACGCGTCCTCTCCATCAGCAAATTTGTTGGCTTGTTCCATTAGCTCAGCTACTGTCGTAGGTCTTGTTCTTCCTATTTCTTCCACAAGATCTGAGCGACGAAGTCCTTCCGAAAAAGCGTCTATTGCTCGTTCGTCGGAGACGTCCTCTGCTGAGTTTTTAATTATACTCCAGCGTTGTATATAAGAACGTAGCGTTTCGCCTTTCCTTTGCACACATGCTTTAACTTCTTCCAGTGATGCTGGGCGTTTGTAGGTGGAACGAAAATTTCTTGTGAATCGACTTTCGAGTTCTCCCCAGCTTCCAATAGATTCGTCGGGTAGCGTGTTCAACCAAGACCGGGCGGCGCCGGTGAGGTGCAGCTGCAAACTTTGCATTGCAGACGCCTTTGTTCCCCCTAATATCTGTACTACTTGTAGATAATCTGATAGCCATAAGGTGGGTTCCTGCGACCCGTCGTACTTATTCTGGTCGTATGGTAGTTTGAATCCTTTGGGTACCCGCGTTCTGCGAACTCTTCGAGTAAAGCATAACGCACCCATATCTTTATCATCATCTTCGTAATTTTCTTCCCTCCACGCATGCCGTGATTTATCTACTCGAGCTTGTGCTATTATACTTCTTGCATCCTCCTTCCTTTTCTGTCGCTTTTTCTCTTCTGATGATTCAATATAGTCATCGTTTGAGTACTTGTACCTGAACTTCTCCTTGCCACTTCCCTTGCAGCTTGTCGACTTCACCTCTGGGGCTTGCTCCCTGATTTTACCTTCTACTATTCCGAGGCTTCGTATCGCGGCTCGGTGCATATCTTCTCGCGGGTCCCCATGCTCTGGTCTTGTGGCTAGTAAATACGCTTGTGCTGCTGCTAATGCCGCCTCTGGCGTTTTTTGTGTCAGGTTATCTTCCTCCTCTTCTAACTGTGGGGTGGGGCTCCTCGAGTACCCCTCTTCTCTGTCGCGTGCTGTTACCCCCCTTCTGTGTTTTGGATCTCCACGCCTCTCTCTGCTATATTCTGAGTCTTCACTATAGTCTTCCCAGTATTCTTCCCTTGATATGCTGTTGTTGTCTTGAAACATCATGTCTCTTTCCTCCCTTAGTTTCTTCTTGTGTTGGTATAGTGCATACTGATATCCCATTAGAACTTCTCTTCGCGATCCCTTGGGTACTTCTGTACCATGATTAATGGCTGATGTAATCATCCTCCATTCACCAGCCGAGACATGGACTTTCTCTTTTTCCTTTTTGTTGTGATTTTTCACTTTGTCGACTTGTCTGTCGACCCTTTTACTCTCTTCGCTGTTGTTTCCTTCCTCTGCTTCAGTGATAATAACACATAACTGATATACTTTGGAGACGCCGCTGCTTCCTACGGCGAAGTCCCTTGCGGTGTTGTGCATCTGACACGCTTTTTCTTCTGAGTCGAATTTTTCCTGACTTTCGTCGCTTTCTGCGATTAATGCTTTTTCTAAGCTGACCGGCGAGTTTATCTCGCTGGAAGAGCCTTCTGATGATTCCAATGCTTCCTTTGTTTCGGGCTTGCTTGCCGACGGATCTGGCTTTGTCGACTCCGAGAGGCGGGATGAACCCGATGGCCCGATGAGGATGCTCATACTTCCAATTGTCAGTTCTACTTCTTGACTTCGGTCGACTTTTGGACTGCTGTTGGCTAAAAGCGAAAAAGCCGTCGAATTCATGGTTCCAACGCCCAAAGTCCCCACGGTCGGCGCCAATTGACGAGGGTTAACTCGACAAATGTCCTAGATGAAGGACTTAGGATCGGGGAGATAGGGCGTCGGATGAACTCGAAGGTAAAGTTAGTCGAAATAGGTGTGTATCGAAAGTAAACTTAGGTATTCAACCTGGCTTTCCTTCAATCTGCCCTACATCGTCCCCTCCTGGCCCCTATATATAGGTGGCCAGGTCTCGAGGATCGGGTAGGGTTCGATACAGATTACAAATACCGACATACGGTATTAACTCGTATTCGACTATCATTACAATTGGGCCTAGCTTATCGGGCCTCAGGGGTACTCAACTAACGGGCTCTATTAACTATACCCTTGTCAGTCACTGAGGAAGTTTTGGCGGTGTTAAATGGGGGTCCAATGCCGGCAAACTGGAATCATACTTGTGTTGTGCTGATTCCAAAGACAAAGAACCCAGAGAGCATGAAGGACTTGAGACCCATCAGTTTGTGTAATGTGGTTTACAAACTTATTTCAAAAATCCTTGCAAATAGACTGAAGCAGATATTGGATGAAATTATATCCCCAAATCAGAGTGCCTTTGTCCCTGGACGGCTTATTACAGACAATATTCTGCTTGCCTATGAGTGTACTCACTTCATGAAAACAAAGAGAAAAGGAAGGGAGGGTTATGCAGCAGTCAAGCTTGACATGAGCAAGGCATACGATAGGGTGGAATGGGGCTTCCTTGAGAATATGATGCAAAGATTGGGTTTTGCTGAGAGATGGGTAAACCTGATTATGCTGTGCATCACCTCAGTTAAGTATCAAATTAGGGTCAATGGGTCTCTAACAGATGAGATTGTCCCTCAAAGAGGATTACGGCAGGGAGACCCCCTCTCACCGTACCTCTTTCTCATCTGTGCTGAGAGTTTTTCAGTGCTCCTAAATAAGGCCGAGGAAGATGGTAGTTTGGAAGGGATTTGTATATGCAATGCTGCTCCAAGTTTCAATCACCTGTTCTTTGCAGATGACTCTCTAGTACTCATCAAAGCCACGTGCGAAAGTGCCAAAACTCTGCCGAATATTCTACAACTATATGAGATGTGCTTGGGGCAGACCATAAATTTCGAGAAATCTTCTATCATGTTCAGTAACAATACTTCTGTAGCAAGGAGAAGCCATGTACTGGGGGAATTAAACATAAGAGCCGAAGCTAGGACTGAAAAATATCTAGGACTTCCGGTCTATGTGGGGAGGTCAAGGAAGGAAACTTTTGTTTACTTGAAGGAGAAAATCTGGAAGAAGATACAAGGGTGGAAGGAGAAGATGTTATCCAAAGCAGGGAAGGATATACTAATAAAGGCATGTGCTCAATCAATCCCAACATTTGCAATGTCATGTTTTGACCTCACCAAGTCACTCTGCGAAGAAATTAGCAGAATGATTTGTAGATATTGGTGGGCTCAAGAGGAGAATGAAAATAAGATGCATTGGCTGAGTTGGGAGACTCTTGCAAAATCGAAGAGTGACGGTGGTCTAGGATTCCAAGATTTATATGGATTTAACGTGGCAATGCTGGCATGCCAAGCGTGGAGATTGTTGGATAATCCAAACTCTTTATGTGGAAGAGTGCTAAAGGCAAAATATTTTCCTAACACGTCAGTGTTGGAAGCCCAACCAATGGCTGGTATTTCTTATACGTGGCGTAGCATACACAAAGGGATTAACTTGCTGAAGGAAGGACTAGTGTGGCGGATTGGAAATGGCGAACAAGTTAAGATGTGGTCTGACCCGTGGATCCCTAGACAAGGGTCAAGAATTCCAATCACTCCACGTCACCAAAATTTACTTACAAGAGTCCAGGAGCTAATAGATCCCATCACTGGTGACTGGGATGAGGCTGTAGTCAGAAACACCTTTTGGGATGTGGATGCCTCTGAAATTCTTAAAATCCCAATTAGAGATGATTTTGATGACTACCCTGCTTGGCATTTTGATGAGAAAGGTCTTTTCTTGGTAAAATCTGCATACCACCTGTACATGTCTATCTTCTGTTCAGAAGCTAATGGGTCGGGTTCTAAGGAAGAGATGAGGATGTGGAAACAAATCTGGAACCTAGAAGTGGTACCAAAAGTGAAGCAATTTGTTTGGCGGATGGCTCATAACAGTTTGCCCCTAAAACTCAGTATAAAGAGGAGAGGTGTAGAGTGTAATACTCTGTGTGTTTGCCGCAGAAGATTTGACGAAGATGGAGCTCATCTATTTCTTAAATGTAAGGAAGTCAAAAAGCGTTGGAAGCTGATTAAGATAGAAGCGTTGTGTGATCGTATGTCCACGTTTACCACAGCTGATTCAGTAGTTCAAGAAATTCTGAATCTGAGGACTGATGACAGAACGTTGGTCGTGTGCATGCTTTGGCAATGGTGGTCGGCAAGAAGCAAACTAAATTCTGAGGGACTGCAGCTATCAGTAGAGTCTGTGATCAGACAAGCTCGGTACTGGGCGTCGAAATCCGAGCGGTTTTGCCAAAGTAAGCCATCGGAAGGCCAGACAACATGCAGACTGAGAGAGCAGTCAGAATGGCAGGCACGGGTCAGAGATACATTAAAAATCAACACTGATGGTAGTTTCTCGGAACTGACCGGAGTAGGAGGATGGGGCTTTGTCGTTCGGGACAAGGATGGAACGATCAAAGGAGCAGGAGCAGGGTATCTGGCGCATGTTCCAGTGCCGCGGGCGCTGAGGCGATCGCATACTAGGAAGCACTTCAAGCAGCGGCATCTTGGGGAATGGAGCAGGTGCAAGTTGAATCTGATGCTAAAAATATGGTGAAGGCCATGCAAAACTCTTCGCTGGATCGTACACCGGAAGGAATAATCTACAGAGACATTCGTTGTTTCAGTCGTCTTAACTTTAGTTCCATCTCTTTTTCGTTTTGTCCAAGAACATGTAATAATATGTGAAAGGATCGTATGAGCGACTAGAGGGGGGGGGGTGAATAGGAGCTACCCAAATTTTTACTTCTTTTCAAGTTAAGGCTAGACAAGAAGGTAAATTCTCTAGATGTGCTACTAAGTGAATTTACCTAGAGTGATAAGCAAGCTAGCAATAACAATATAAGTAAAGGTACGAGTAAAGGATAGAGGTAACCGCAATGGAGACACGAAGACACAAGGATGTATTCCCGTAGTTCCTTCCTTGTTACGGGAAGTACGTCTACGTTGGAGAGGTGTGGTGCCACAAAGGCCACCAACGCCACAAAGGCTCACCCTATTCTCCGGTGAACAAGCCACAAAGGCGAGTTCACGCTCCACTAAGCGATGCCCTTGAAGGCAGCACGACACCTTTACACAAAGTATTGGGGCGAGCTCCACAACTCAATTGGAGGCTCCCAATAGGCCCACCGAGCTCTTACACACAAAGTTAAGCTTGGAGGATGGCTTCTTCCGGCTAGGAATCCGATGAATCACACAAGTTACAAGCCCCTCAACAAAGAGAGGGGGGAAATCAAATCGCCTTGGTGGAAGTGTAGATCTAGGTCTTCTCCCTCAAATCCCAAAAGGGCTTTGAGTTCTATTGGCTAGGGAGAGAGAACTAGGGCTTTGAAGCTTTGAAACAATGGAGGAGAGAGAGTGGAAGCCGCAGCCAGCTCTTGAGGAAGAAGAAGGCTTTATATAGTCCTCCATGAAATGTAGCCGTTGCTGGACGACTAGGGCCGGAGTCTCCGGCTAGGAGGGCCGGAGTCTCCGCCCTAAGTGACTCTAGGGCCGGAGTCTCCGACCAGAGACAAAAGTCTCCGGCCCAACTCCGGCCTGGTCTCTGAAGCGTCCAAGCCTTTAGCAAACCCTAGCCCAGCCAGACAGACCGAAGTCTCCGGCCACAGCATGCCAGCCCGGAGTCTCCGGCCAGAGACAGAAAGTCTCCGGTCCAACTCCGGATGGGCATCTGGCGCGTCCGACTCTGGGGGTTGCCTGGGCGAGTCCCCTAGGCCGGAGTCTCCGGCCACCAGGGCCGGAGTCTCCGCCCTAGAAGAGGAAACAGCAGCACTTCGTGGATGTCCTCTCCGCCATTTCCACCTTCGCGAAGCACCTTACAAGACAACTAAGCCCTAACTCCACTACTGGACTACGGGCTCCGATCTTTTCAACCTTTTTGGGGTGCACCTCCGCGAGATCCTGAAATAACCTAGAAAATCTGCAGGACTTTAATAGCATGGTTAAATCACCAAATGTTGTTAACAAACACCGAAATACATTTATTAGGGGAATGCTCTTTCAATATGGCCCATGATCTGGCGGCCGTAGGGGTTCGAAAGCAGGTTGTCTGGTCGCTATGGCTGGAACCCTCGCTGGATGATGTCTCTGTTCTGGTGACCAGCACTTTTGCTGAGTCTGGGTTTTAATGGATTGTTGTGTTACGTCAAAAAAAAGCTTTTTTCTCGACACCTATCTAGGTTTCCTACTTTTCCTTAGCTAAACAGGTCATAGTCCGGTGTGGTTCTGTTTTAAATGGTCCAGTTAACACCAAAAGTCTCTTTGGCTTCTAAGCACTAGTGATTCCTCTATATTAAAAATATTTTAAAAATACTTTTGGAATTTCCAAAAAAGTTGAAAACAGTTCTAGATGTTGTCAAAACTATATCCTACAAGCATGCAAAATCGCAATGTGAAATTCTTTTTTCTTATGGGCTACACAAAAATGACAATTTAAAGATTTGAAAATGTGTGTAGTTCACTATACTCAGATTCATATTTTTCTTGTTTTTAAGTTGTTCAAAATATGAATTAGTTTGACTTGATATTGCAAAATTTTGTTCGAAACTTCAAAAATATGATTTTTTTTAAAAAAAAAACACAGGTGCCCAGGAGCCAACAATCTCTACTTCCAGTTAATATTGTTAGAGTTGATACGTCCATTTTGCATCACTATTTTGTATCATAATTTACTGTTATTCATTGATATATTTCATATTTAGAGTTGATACTTATGTTATTTCCCTTATTTTCACATGTTTGATGATCATTGGAGGATTTGCTGCCGGAGTCAGGATTTGCTGGAAAAAGGACCATCAAGGGACCATATTTTGTAGATCAGGAAAATTCCAGAAAAATACCAGGAAATTATATTTTCCCAGAAGACTCAGGAAGCCAGAAGGAGGAGTCGAGAGGAGCCAAGAGGGGCCCTCACGCCAGGGTGGCGCGACCTGACCCCTGGCCGCGCCAGCCCTGTGTGAGGCCACCCTGGCCCACTTCTGCCATCGCCCCTTCGCGTACTTCATCGTCCCCGAAAACCTAAGTCAAAGAGGGGGCTCAGAGTTAGACACCGCCGCCTCTGCGGGGCGGAAAACACCAGAGAGAGAGAAAAGCTCTCTGGCAGGCAGAAATCTGCCGGGGAAATTCCTTCCCGGAGAGGGGAGATCATCGCCATCGTCATCGCCATCGCACCGGACTTCATCGGGATCATCATCATCATCATCTCCATCACCAGCACCTTCATCTCCACCATCACCACGCCATCCCGCTGTAACATCTTGAGTTGGATCTTGCTATATTCATATGGGAAACTTTCCCGGTGTTGATTACTCTTGTAGTTGATGCTATTGAGTGGAACCGTTGAATTAAGGTTTATGTTCAGATTGTTATTTACCATTATTTCACCTCTGATCATGATCCATATGATGTCTTGTGAGTAGTTCGTTTAGTTCTTGAGGACATGGGAGAAGTCAAGATGTTAGTAGTGAATTATTGTTGAGAAATATTTAATGGTTTGATATTGTTGTGGTGCTATTTCACTAGTGGTGTCATGTGAACGTCGACTACATGATACTTCACCATTTATGGGCCTAGTGAGATGCATTGTGTATTTGGCTACCAATTGTGGGGTTGCTGGAGTGACAGAAACCTAAACCTCCGTTGGGAAACCTTTGCACCAGGGAGCGTAGGATCTTAGAGTTTAAGGCTGTGGTTAGATTTATCTTAATTACTTTCTTGTATTTGCGGATGCTTGCAAGGGGTATAATCACAAGTGTGTATTTATCCTAGTAAGGGTAGTGCGCTAGCACAGGTTCACCCCCATAACACCTATCAAACCAATAAAGACTATTGGCTTTATGAAGCGAAAGCTCTTGACAGAAACTCCCGTGTGTCATCGAGAACGTTTGGTTATTATAAGTTACACAACCGGCTTGTCCTTTGCTGAAGAAAGGATTGGGCCACTTGCTGCAATTGTTACTACTGTCTTTTATTTACTCGCACTTTATTTACTCGTATTACCAAATACCCCTGAAAACATGTTTGCTAGTATTTACAGTGAATCCTTGATCAAAACCACTCATCAACACCTTCTGCTCCTCATTGGGTTCGACACTCTTATTTATCAAAAGTACTACGATACACCCCCTATACTTGTGGGTCATCAAGACTATTTTCTGGCGCCGTTGCCGGGGAGTGTAGCGCTATTGAAGAGCGGAATTGGTAAAGGTAACCGTCACTGTGAGTATTGTTTTTATTTTGTCTTTTATTTTTATTTTACTCTGCAATAGAGAACTCTCCATTTGGTTTCCTATTTGGAAACACATCTACTACTACTGCTGCACATGTGGATGAACCACCACCGCCACCACCTGCTGAAATTGATCCTTTTAAAATACCTATGAAAATTGTTGGGCGTATTATGGATAACTGCTATTCAGGAGATGGAACTGTCCATCCGGGTGATCACTTATTATTTATACATGAATTATGCGAGTTGTTCAGATGTGCAGGTATTTCACCAAGCCAAGTCAAGAAGAAATTATTCTCATTATCATTGAAAGGCAGAGCTGAAGAGTGGTATCGACTACTCCAAGATGGTCCATCTATGGCATGGGAGGATATTGTACCTCTCTTTTATTCCAAGTTTTATCCTCCAAGTGAAATTCATAAAGACTGTAACCGGATATATAATTTGTGGCCTCATGATGGAGAGAGTATTGCCCAAGCGTGGGGGAGATTGAAGTTACTAATGCTCAAATGCCCCATTCATGAGCTCCCCAATAATATTGTTATTGATAATTTTTATGCGCGGGCTTACTCTTCCTGATAAGGATTACTTGGATGCTTCTTGCTTTGGATCATTTACTCATATGAAAGAAGATGCTAAGTGGAAACTTCTTGACCGTATACAAGAGAACGCTGAAGGTTGGGAAAATGACAAAGGTAGGAAGTCAGGTATAAACTATGATTATGAATGCATTAAATCTTTTATGGGAACCGATGACTTCCATAGTGTTAGCACTGCTTATGGTCTTGATTCACAAATACTTGCTAATTGTCTTAAGGCCTTTGCCTCTTATCTTGATGTTCCAAAGAAAGATTGGAACAAATATCATGCGCCTTATAAAGATTCTATTAGTCATATACCTGCTGTAGCTACTGAAGTTTGTACTGTTGATAGCATTGTGCCTGAGCCTTATTTTGAGAAGACACCTTTCCCTGCTAAGGTAAAGAAGTATTCTACTTTGGTAAGTGTGTCTAATAAAAGTACTAAGAAAGCTGCAGAACCTGATGAGCAAATTACTATTAAGTCTCCTGTAGCTATATTAAAGGATCTTGTTACTAAAGATGTAGGGGATGAATATATTCTTTTTTGTGAAGATGCTTCTAACATTCTCTCACATCCTAGAAAGCATAGGAAAACAAGTTTTCATGTTATTTCTGTCAGGATTGGAGATCATTGCTATTATGGTTTATGTGATATTGGTGCTAGTGCAAGTGCTATTCCCTTGGTGCTTTACAAAGAAATTATGCATGAGATTGGCGCTTGTGAACTTGAAGATATTGATGTGGTTGTTCAGCTTGCTAACAGAGAAACTGTTTGGCCTCTTGGTATTGTTCGAGATGTGGAAGTTCTTTGCGGTAAGACTAAATACCCTACTGATTTTCTAGTACTTGGTAAGGAGGCTAGTAAAACTTGTCCTATTATTTTTGGTAGACCATTTTTGAATACTTGTGGCGCTGTGATAGATTGTAAGAAGGAGAAATTTTTTACTAAGTTTAATGGAGAGTCTTATGAGTTCAATTTTTCCAAGTTTGCTAAGACTTCTTATGAAAATGATACGCCTAATGAAAATTTTCGAGTTGAACAGCTTGCTTCTATTGCTCTTGCTCCTAATAATGCCTTGCAGTAATTCATGGAAGATCACGAAAGTGATGTTTTCAGCAAGGAAAGAGAAGAGATTGACGACATTCTTCTTCGTCAACCACCACTAATCAAGCATAATCTACCTATGGAGGATCTTGGTACCACTTTGCCACCTAAGGAAGATCATGTGTTCGAATTAAAGCCTTTGCCTGATAATCTTAAATATGCTTATATAGATGATAAGAAAATATATCCTGTTATTATTAGCTCTAAACTTTCAGGAAAGGAAGAAGAAAGACTATTGGAGATATTGAGGAAACACCGAGGAGCTATGGGATATACTCTTGTTGATTTAAAAGGGATTTCTCCCACTTTATGTCAGCATGCCATTAATATGGAGAAAGACGCGAAGCCAGTCGTGGAGCATCAACGCCGCCTAATTCCCAAGATGAAGGATGTGGTAAGAAATGAGGTATTAAAGCTCCTTGATGCTGGTATTATTTATCCTATTGCTGATAGTAGATGGGTTAGTCCTGTTCATTGTGTTCCTAAGAAAGGAGGTATGACTATTGTGCCTAATGAGAATAACGAGCTTATTCCTCAAAGGGTAGTAGTTGGTTATAGAAT
Organism: Dactylis glomerata; assembly: GCA_007115705.1. NCBI lineage: Eukaryota > Viridiplantae > Streptophyta > Magnoliopsida > Poales > Poaceae > Dactylis > Dactylis glomerata. The sequence continues at coordinate 1,399,497 of QXEO01000129.1, forward strand.
GTGCATTGATTATAGGAAGGTAAACAAAGTTACTAAGAAAGATCATTATCCTTTACCGTTTATAGATCAGATGTTAGAAAGGTTGTCTAAGAAGACTCATTTTTGTTTCCTTGATGGTTATTCTGGTTTTTCTCAAATTGCTGTTAAGAAGGAAGATCAAGAGAAAACCACTTTTACTTGTCCTTATGGAACTTATGCTTATAGACGTATGCCTTTTGGTTTATGCAATGCTCCTGCTACTTTTCAAAGATGCATGTCTGCTATTTTTCATGGCTTTTGTGAAGAAATTGTGGAGGTCTTCATGGACGATTTCTCCGTCTATGGAACTTCTTTTGATAATTGTTTGCACAACCTTGATAAAGTTTTGCAGAGGTGCGAAGAAACTAACCTTGTTCTTAATTGGGAGAAATGCCACTTTATGGTGAATGAAGGAATTGTCCTTGGACATAAAATTTCTGAAAGAGGTATTGAAGTTGACAGAGCAAAAGTAGAGGCAATTGAGAAAATGCCCTATCCTAGAGATGTTAAAGGTATTCGTAGTATTCTTGGTCATGCTGGTTTCTATAGGAGGTTTATTAAAGATTTCTCCAAGATTTCAAAGCCTCTTACTAATCTTCTTCAAAAAGATGTACCATTTGTCTTTGATGATGATTGTAAGGAAGCTTTTGAAACTCTTAAGAAGGCTTTAACTACTGCTCCTATTGTTCAACCACCTGATTGGAATTTACCTTTTGAAATTATGTATGATGCTAGTGATTTTGCTGTTGGTGCTGTTCTTGGGCAGCGCGTAGATAATAAGTTGAATGTTATTCATTATGCTAGTAAGACTCTTGATGCTGCTCAGAAGAATTATGCTACTACTGAGAAAGAGTTTCTTGCTGTTGTTTTTGCATGTGATAAGTTTAGATCTTACATTGTTGATTCTAAAGTTACTGTTCATACTGATCACGCTGCTATTAGATATCTTATGACTAAGAAGGGTGCTAAGCCTAGGCTTATTAGATGGGTGTTGCTTTTACAAGAATTTGATTTGCATATCGTAGATAGGAAAGGTGCTGAAAATCCTGTGGCTGACAACTTATCTAGATTGGAAAACATTTCTTTTGATCCTATTCCTGTTAATGATAGTTTTCCAAATGAACAGTTGGCTGCAATAAATGTAACTTCGCGAGACCTTCCTTGGTATGCTGATTATGCTAACTTTATTGTTTCCAAGTATTTGCCTCCAACTTTTACAGCTCAGCAAAGAAGAAAATTCGTTTATGATTTGAGGCATTATTTTTGGGATGACCCACACTTATATAAAGAAGGAGTTGATGGTATTATGAGAAGATGCGTACCGGAATATAAGCAACAAGAGATATTAAGAAAATGCCATAGCAGCGCCTACGGAGGGCATCATGCTGGAGATAGAACCACGCAAAAGGTTCTACAATCAGGTTTTTATTGGCCAACCCTCTTTAAAGATGCCAGAAGGTATGTTTTATCTTGTGATGAATGTCAAAGAGTTGGTAATATTTCTAGATGCAATGAAATGCCTATGAGTTACACTCTTGTTATTGAACCATTTGATTGTTGGGGATTTGACTTTATGGGTCCTTTTCCTCCTTCAAAAGGCTATACCCATATACTTGTTGCTGTTGATTATGTTACTAAATGGGTAGAAGCCATACCTACAAAGAGTGCCGATGGTGAGACTTCGTTAAAAATGCTCAAGGATGTTATTTTTCCTAGGTTTGGTGTGCCTAGATATCTTATGACTGACGGAGGTTCTCATTTTATTCACGGTGGTTTTAGAAAAACTCGTGCTAAATATGATGTCAATCATAGAATTGCTTCTGCTTATCATCCCCAAACTAGTGGGCATGTAGAGCTTTCTAATAGAGAAATCAAGTCTATCTTGCAGAAGACTGTCAATAGATCTAGGAAAAACTGGGCTAGTAAGTTAAACGACGCTTTATGGGCTTATAGAACTGCTTATAAGAACCCCAAGGGTATGTCTCCTTATAAGATGGTTTATGGGAAAGCGTGTCACTTGCCCTTAGAATTAGAACACAAAGCTTTTTGGGCAGTGAGAGAGCTTAATAGAGATTTTAAACTAGCCGGTAAGAAGAGGTTGTTAGATTTGAGTTCTTTAGATGAGTGGAGAAACGAAGCGTATGAGAATGCCAGACTTTTCAAAGAGAAAGTCAAGCAATGGCATGATAAGAGAATTCTTAAGAGAGAGTTTCATGTTGGTGAGAAAGTTCTATTGTATAGGTCTCGTCTCAGATTTTTTGTAGGAAAATTACTCTCTAAATGGGAAGGACCATATGTTATTGTGGAAGTGTACCGCTCAGGTGCTATTAAGATTGCTTCATTGAAAGATGACTCTACACAAGTGGTGAATGGGCAAAGACTCAAACATTATATTTCTGGAGATTCTTATAATGAAGATGTTGATGTTATTGAAACAGTTTCTCCGGAAGAATTCATCCAAGACAAATTGCAGGTACCTGTAGAGTTCGTTTTCGAATAGGTAACAGTTCTAGTCAGAGAAGTTTCGCGAAAAGCTCTTCCTTTAATATTTTTGCTGTTTTTACTAAATATGAAAAATCACTAGACGAAAACGGGCAGGAAAAGGAGTCCATGGGCTTCTCACACATAGGTGGCGCGGGCCCACCCCTGGCCGCGCCACCCAGGTGTGAGAACACCCCGGAACTCGTTTCCGTCCTGGTTTCCTCCTGTGATTTCGTTTCGATGTATAATTTTCGCCTATTTAACCCCCCGGAGTCCCCGAGGTTTGTATATCGTTTTCTCGTCGTGTTTTGTTTCGAGCTGTTTCTGTCAGGGATTGCTCTCGGCTTGGGAGTTACAATGTCTTCGTCCGGTCCATCTGAGGAGAACCCTCTTGCGGATTCCATCAATCCGTACATGAGGGAGCTGAGGATGCATCTGAAGGAATTGTCACTCAAGGATGGGGAGTTGAAGATTAAAGATGTTCAAGGACCCAAGGGAGAAGGAAGTCTCGAAGCGAGGATGGAAGCACTGGAACAAGAAGTTTTCAAATACAAGAAGATGGCAGAACGCGAGGTGGACATTATCTATAGGATTAATCTGGAGCTTGTTGCCAAGTACAAGAAAGAGACTACAGAGCTCTGGAGGGATATCCTCTCACTCCAGGAGACGACTAGCCAATTACAAGCACAACTCTACGACGTGCAGAACCAAAATTGTGAGTATGAAGCTAGATTTCAACAAATGAGTGCTGCTGCAAGTTTCAGGATTTTGGAGATCAAGACATCCTTCCTTGATGGAGGACCTCTGCCTTGGAAGTATGACAACGATGAAGATGCACCGCCACCGCCCAAGGAGTAATTCGTCATCGGTATAGGCATCCCCTTGGCTTGTTCCAAGCTTGGGGGAGTGCCGCGGTATCACATCATTACCTTTTGCTCATTTACTTTTCAAGTAGAGTCATATCATGAATAGAGAAGTTATCTTATAGAATAGTTTGCAGTTTGGAAGTATCCTCCTTAGTTGGTTATCTATGTATCCCTTGGTGTGAGTTGCGGTAATAAAATATTAATGAGAAGTTTTATCGTTTACTTTTTGCACACTTTATGTTAGTTTGCAATCTCTCTTGTATGACTAGTCTTGTTGATTGGTATTGGTATCACTTTGGGAGCATGAGTAAATTTAGTTGGTTTTGGCAAACCTAGCTTGGTCAGTAGCAACTTTACCTTGAGGTTTGAGTAGAAAAGAATAAAGAAGTGCTTGTAGTTACATCACTTCAGTTTATCCTTTATGTTTGGCTTATAAGCATTGTTATTCCTAAAGTCAAAATCGTTGTGCCTTCAAGGGAGTTTGCATGATTGTTCTTATTATATGTATATTTGTCTGTTCCATGCAACTTTTATGCTTGCTACCCAACCTTGCTAGCCAAAAACCTGTACTAAGAGGAAATACTTCTCGTGCATCCAAATCCCAAAGCCAAGTCACTTCCAAAGAGTCCACTATAAATTCCTATGCATGGTATTTCAAGCCATTCCAAGTAAATTTTCATGTGCTACCTTTCAAAAACCTTCAAACACTTCTCATTTTGTGCCACTATTTTTAGCTCATGAGGACGTAGTGGATGGGTTTGTTATCTTCCATACTAAATTAAGTACTCCTCGACTTGGCAGCTTCATCTGCTCGTCATTAATTTTGCAAGGGAGCTGGTCAGACCATTATAATCTCAAAAAGAAAGAAAAGAGCACTCCTCCATGGTATGTGAAAGTTGGTTGGCACCCGATGGAATCGGTTAGCCATGGTTTGAGAAAGGAAAAAGGTGGGGAGGAGTGCAAAGTTATAAAAGAGCACCAATGTGCCAATTAATCAAACATCTCGGAACCGCTCTCACTTGTTTAGTATGGAAGATATCAAGAACTCCGTTGCTAGTCGTTGACAAAAGCAACCACCTCTCAAAACAATTTTTACCTCTATTTTACAAATGAAAAGCTCGAGCACATGTTTAATCCCTGCTTCCCTCTGCGAAGGGCCTATCTTTTACTTTTATGTTGAGTCAACCTATTCCCCTCTATCTCAAGAAAGCATTTGAGTTGTTATGTTTCACTCATCCATATGTTGATTCGTTTAATCATGTTTACTATCTTCCTTGTTTTGTACAATGCTTTTGTCTGAAGGAATATATCTTTGAAAGCTTTCTATGAATGCAAAAGTTTATTTTGTTGAGCATATGGTCTTTGCTATATTAGCTCTGTTTTAAAAGGCTCCGTTTAAAAGAAAGAATAGCTTGTTCATCATTCTTTGACCAAGAACTAAGGTTTGCCATTGCCAATTATAGTTTACCTTATGCATCTTTACATGTGATTCCATTTTACCTATTGCAAGTCTACATCTTATAAAGGGAAGTTGCTATCTATTATAATTTGTGCCTTGGTGAATGTGATGCTTCTTGTCCGTATTTTGATTATCGACACTTCACTCCATAAACCTGTGGTCATGTTTACCGAGTTTAGTTTTCGCTTGGGGACAAGCGAGGTCTAAGCTTGGGGGGGTTGATATGTCCATTTTGCATCACTATTTTGTATCATAATTTACTGTTATGCATTGATATATTTCATATTTAGAGTTGATACTTATGTTATTTCCCTTGTTTTCACATGTTTGATGATCATTGGAGGATTTGCTGCCGGAGTCAGGATTCTGCTGGAAAAAGGACCATCAAGGGACCATATTTTGTAGATCAGGAAAATTCCAGAAAAATACCAGGAAATTATATTTTCCCAGAAGACTCAGGAAGCCAGAAGGAGGAGTCGAGAGGAGCCAGGAGGGGCCCTCACGCCAGGGTGGCGCGGCCTGACCCCTGGCCGCGCCAGCCCTGTGTGAGGCCACCCTGGCCCACTTCTGCCATCGCCCCTTCGCGTACTTCATCGTCCCTGAAAACCTAAGTCAAAGAGGGGGGCTCAGAGTTAGACACCGCCGCCTCTGCGGGGCGGAAAACACCAAAGATAGAAAAGCTCTCCGGCAGGCAGAAATCTGACGGGGAAATTCCTTCCCGGAGAGGGGAGATCGTCGCCATCGTCATCGCCATCACACCGGACTTCATCGGGATCATCATCATCATCATCTCCATCACCAGCACCTTCATCTCCACCATCACCACGCCATCCCGCTGTAACATCTTGAGTTGGATCTTGCTATATTCATAGGGGAAACTTTCCCGGTGTTGATTACTCTTGTAGTTGATGCTATTGAGTGGAACCGTTGAATTAAGGTTTATGTTCAGATTGTTATTTACCATTATTTCACCTCTGATCATGATCCATATGATGTCTTGTGAGTAGTTCGTTTAGTTCTTGAGGACATGGGAGAAGTCAAGATGTTAGTAGTGAATTATTGTTGAGAAATATTTAATGGTTTGATATTGTTGTGGTGCTATTTTACTAGTGGTGTCATGTGAACGTCGACTACATGATACTTCACCATTTATGGGCCTAGTGAGATGCATTGTGTATTTGGCTACCAATTGTGGGGTTGCTGGAGTGACAGAAACCTAAACCTCCGTTGGGAAACCTTTGCACCAGGGAGCGTAGGATCTTAGAGTTTAAGGCTGTGGTTAGATTTATCTTAATTACTTTCTTGTATTTGCGTATGCTTGCAAGGGGTATAATCACAAGTGTGTATTTATCCTAGTAAGGGTAGTGCGCTAGCACAGGTTCACCCCCATAACACCTATCAAACCAATAAAGACTATTGGCTTTATGAAGCGAAAGCTCTTGACAGAAACTTCCGTGTGTCCTCGAGAACGTTTGGTTATTATAAGTTACACAACCGGCTTGTCCTTTGTTGAAGAAAGGATTGGGCCACTTGCTGCAATTGTTACTACTGTTTTTTATTTACTCGCACTTTATTTACTCGTATTACCAAATACCCCTGAAAACATGTTTACTAGTATTTACAGTGAATCCTTGATCAAAACCACTCATCAACACCTTCTGCTACTCGTTGGGTTCGACACTCTTATTTATCGAAAGTACTACGATACACCCCCTATACTTGTGGGTCATCAGCGGTGTCTCCTGAATGCACACACTAAGCGGCCAATAGGAGGACCCAACACCGGGGGTGGAGGGAAACTAAGAGTACAATTGTCATATGGCCTTTTACTTATGCAGGTTCCATTCTGAAACCAACACATGAGCTAAAGCCGTGGTTTTTCGAGATTACTAGGGTAACTTTATTGCTGCCAAATGCTTAATGCTAACCAATGCAGGTTCAGCTTGTCTTGCCAAAGCAAAAGCAATGCGTGAAGGATTAGCCCTGGCAAGTGCAATGGGATTGAAAAATCTTATTCCTGAGCTGATTCATTGGAAGTTATTGAAGCCTGCACTGGAGATCAATCATGGCGAGGTGAATCCTCTGCGATTTTTGCTGATATTGTTGATGTGACGACCACCATCGACAAAGTGATCTTTAAGCATTGTCCAAAGAAAGCAAATAAAGTGGCTCATAAGTTAGCTAAGTTTAGTTTTTTTTTAAATAAGCACTCTTCTAATTGTGTCGATAAATCCCTAGCTTTATTCTGATCGATCTTATAAATCATGTAACTATTGTGAGCAATTAATAAAGATCCACAGCAGAGTCATATGGTGTTTTACTTTCACCTGGGCCCTGTGCCGTAGTGGTTCGGGCCGAATGTAGCCGAAGAGAGGTTACGGCAGGACGCTAGGCCCAGACTAGATCAATAGATAGCTCCGGGCTTCCGGTGACCTACGTCTGTCTCTCGCTCGAGCAGCGGCCTGGGTAAATACGAAACGCTCGTCTCTTCGTCACGTCCTTCAGGAACCCTAGTCTAGGACAGTAGGCGGCGGTTGATGGGCAGTATGCCGGCAGCGGCCGGCGGCGGTCAGCGGGCGCGCGACTTTCACTGAAACCTGGAAGGCCGCATCGCATTAACGGGAATAGGTACTCTAATTTACTCTCACTTTTCTTGCCCATGCGTTGATTTGAGCATATTGATTAATTGTTAGATTGATCATTTGAGTCGTTTGATTTGTTCGAGTGTACAATCCAGTCTGTCAATAAGATTTTAATGAGAAACCGATGATTGTCATGGCTTGATTGCAAACTTATGAATTGCCAGGCTATTTTAGTACAAATTCAAGTATGAATATTAGCCCCAAATCCCACAGTCCATGAGAATGTTGAGATTCTCGGATGAGAAGTAATAAAAATTAGGGTCTGTGTTTTCTCTACTAGAAACAGATAATAGAGAAAATGAAATAAATAAGTAGGTGGATGCATTCACCTTAGTGGTGCAACGTGAAAAACACATGAGATCAACAAGCCCACATATCAACGAGGTATGAAAGTATGAGAAGAACAAGAAATTGCCTTGTCTTGTATTATAGCAAACTGTTGATGCCCATCTATCTGCTACCGAGAGAGATGGATAGTGTTCTGGTCTCACCTCCCTACAACAAACAGAGAAATAGTGGATAGGTCCCTAAGTTTATCCGGTTATCCCTATGCCTAAGGAAAGCCGCACTTCCGATCGATGGTCGTTGCAGTTTGTATCACCTCATATGGTGGAGATTTCTATGCACTGTATTCCGAAAGAAGATAATCACCTTGACTTCTTCCTCAACTTGGGTGATGTCCATGCACACGACTTGCTTATACATCAGCTCGCTGGGATTTATTCTTCTCCTCTTCATGAAATAGGTAGAACAACAATCACACCCATTTCCACAACCAGTTTCCACCGTTGAGAAAGAGCACTAGACTCATTTAAATTTGAAATAGGCTTTCGCCCCGCTATATTAATATAGCAATCGCACCGATACAACAGTTCGAACACAGGAAAATGCTGGGGCAACAGCAAAAACATGCCCAAAAAGAAAAGAAATGGAAGCAATGGCGAAGTGACAAAACAATGATGACCCGCAACCGCTGCGCCCCCCGTCTTCTCCCCCATGCTCCAAGTACTCCGAAGCACCCCGTACCAAGCAACACCTTCAAGAAGGGAGACGCCGTCGACATGGCGCTGCTGCCCGGACCAGACCGGTCCTAGGGTGTCACTCGAAGGCGACACCGCGTCTGGGCAAGACAAGCTGACAGGGATTTCTCCCGCCCCTGTCACACAAAAAACTCTGGTACAACGGAGCACCACCACCTAGCTTCGCCACCCACCAGCCTGCGCCACCACGGTCTTGAAGTCACCATGACACTGGATTGCGGCTAAGGATGGCAATGGGTAGGGTATGGACAGGGTAGAGCAGTACCATACCCAGACCCGTATAATTGATGGGTAGAAAATTCTACCCATATCCGTACCCATGGGTATGAAATATTACTCATACCCATACCCGACGGGTACCCATACCCGTTGGGTACCCGACGGGTAGATCAGATATACATAGGTTATTCACTATTTTAGAATGATCGATTGCATATTGGACCGGCTAGCACCTAGAACTTTGGTCACCTTAATTTAGAGAGATGAGAGAATTATAGCTAGGGCTTAATTACATGATTAGTTGGGGCGTGGAGCACCCATCTCCATTGACCGCTATCAACCAACGCTATTAGATTGCTGTAGGTCCACATGTAAATATAAATGGGTAGGGTATGGGTATACCCCGCGGGTAGAAGGCTATACCCATGCCCTACCCATGACTTAATGGGTAGGGTATGGGTACTACCCATGGGTATAAAAGTGTGCCCATAACCGGCCCATGCGGGTACGGTACCTGCGGGTACCCATACCCATGGGTAAAATTGCCATCCTTAATTGCGGCCTGAATAGTCGAGGCGCACGACATCGTCAGAGCTAGGGATAGCAGCCTCGCAGCCACATGGGAGGAACGCTCCTCCACCGCCCCTCCATGCAGAGAGGCAGTCAATGGCCGGACAAGACAGCGGGAGCACACCAGACCCAATGATCCGGCCGAGCCCAAACGAGCCCGTGAAGCTCCGGCCACCCTGCTGCGTTGCGCTGGCCGCCGAGGCGCCGTCCCGGGACCCTTCCAACTCGTCGCCTCTACCATCAAGAAGCCCAGCCACAGCAGAACCCGGCCCGCTCAAGCCCATCTGGGCCCACCCGAGCCCATCTAGAGCCGGGGTGCCCAGGCCATGGAGCAGTCGCCACCGGAGATCCCTGTAGCCTGGCCTCGCCGTCGGAGAACAGCCCCGCTCGCCAGAGTCACCCGGCCGCGCCGGACCAGGGCCGCCCGAGGTGCACCGCCGCCAGGGATCCTCCATGGCGCGGGGGAAGAAGAACCGCCGCCGCCGGCGTCGCCCGGGCTTCGCCCGGCGACCTGTGCCAGCGGCGGGGACGGAGGGGAGGGGTAGGAGGGGAGGCCAGCCGCCGGCGGGCTGGAGAAGCCCCCGTCGCCCTCGGGGGGGGGGGGGGGGGGCGAGAGGGACGAGGGGGTGTCTTCACTTGCTTGGTCGTTCACTCTCTGAAGTGCTTGGTTCTTCCTCGGAGCACTAGACTCATGCCAACGAGGTTGCTTCATTATCTAATTTACTTGTGGCAATGCTGCTGCTCCTTCCCATACCTCAGTCCACCATATGTCTCAATGCTTATGATATATAGTGGTGGTGTTCCTTCGAGGGTTTTTGCAAAGAGAACTGATACATACATGGCTGCCTGGTTGGGGCATAGTATATCCCTGGGACAACAACTTGTTGCACTTCATCATGTAACTACTTCACCGGTCATCACAACTATGAGAACCTTTTTCTTTCTACCAGGGGTTGGTTATTGATTTTTTCCGTGAGTTACTAGTGCACATTGAACATAAAGGGTTTAGTCAAAAACGTAGGTAATACCTTCGTACATGCTAATGCAAACATTAATAAAACTTGACTGTCCAATGGTAGAGAGATAATATCCATACTAATTTTCATATCGGGCTAATATATACCTCTTAACAAGGTTATATACAAGAGTAATTAAACCGGCAACATCTAGCTTTCTGAAACAAGGCACTAAATTAGTGATAAAAGCTCTACATTGAAATAAATGTTAAGTATAAAGCGTCTAGAGCCTAATTCTTTTGCTTTAAGGAGGCTCGATTTATACTAGCGCACAATGAAATCTATACAGTTCTAAGCAACCATAGACTTGTAGATTATGAGCACTGGGTCTCACTAGAAAATCGATAGCCAATATACATAAAGGGTTTTCTCATAGTTCAACGACGATGAAGTCGTAGCATGCTAAGTATGAAGAATTGTTATTCCAGATTGAAACTACACCCCAACTATGCCTCGGTCTTTTTGCACCTTCCCCCCAGAAATATGGAATCTTCTGCTAGGCACAACAAGACAAATTGTGGATTAATTGAGGTTTAGGGAAGGTCAACACAACCATAGAGTAGATACCAAAACAACCTCACCAACGTGAATCCGGTGCTTTTTCTCGACGCAGAATACATTGTTGTGGACTCAAATAAGATGGTTGTTCTGTCTTTGTCATGAAGAGAGTTGGAACTCTATGTAATCAAGAGACGCACTTGCTGGTGCAACAAATCGTTGAGTTGTTGGAGAAACGGATCGTTTCGACGTGTGTCACCCAAATGAAGAGGAATAAGTCAAGCATACTCATCACCTCTCTGATTTTTAGTCATGCTCTGGTGTGTAGAATCGCAACCATGCAGTGGCAGGAACTACTGCAAGTCTGCAAGACTGCAACCACTGATCGGAGTTGTGGTTGCGATCTTCTTTTCCTTGCAAGAAGATCAAGCTAGAACCTTATCCTCTTGTTCATTGCATGTGAGCTTGCACCATATGGGGTGCCACATTAAAAGGACCTAGATGTCGCCTATAAGGGGATGATTAATTTTAAACCCGCCCAGTCGGATATATTATACATACCCCCAACGGATCCGTTAGATTTAGAAATCAGTATTCGTATTTTCTTAACATATTGTATAGCCTTAATGCATGGTTGATCGGTACCCCTCTATCTCGCGCGTGTTTTATTAGTAGACCGTGCTCGATAGCGTTGTCCCTCACACACGTTAGCCTTTCTAGTCATCTTAAATGTACAAAGAAAGGTAACGCCAACTCCTCTTTCTGGCCAATGAGAAGACAAAGCCGATGATTTTCCTACCCATGGATAAGGAGGACACCAATCGATGACCTCATTTTTCATGGTTACGGAGGATATCAAGCTTGTGCCATGTGTGTTGTGCTTCTATTATCTGAAACAAAGATCGAGTTCTCACATCTGTTTGAGCCACTCTGAGATGGATCTCCAACAAACAACTATATAGGTAGCAATTAATAAGACAATGAGAGCGACTCTAAGATGGATTCAAAGATCGGGTGCTCTGCCTTAACAGAGCACACCGCAAGGATTCAAAGATCCGAAAGCTAATCAGCTGACCCATAAGCATTTAAAAGTTTATTTACGTCTTGTCATGTACTTATTTTGACCACGAATAAATTTGTTTAATCCTTTCTGTGCACTCCTTTGGATCAGTTTATTCATGAGCATGTACGAATAGTAGTTGCGAAAAAGATATCTCCATGAGCATGTAGGAGCTCTGCTAGTAGTTGCAAAAAATATGAACTCATGATTTCACACCAAGTCGCTTGTCCATAAATTTCACAGAGTTCAAGAATGGAATAAAATCATAAGATTTGAATGTAAAATATTAGTTCAAAACAAGAATACAACCATACTCAATGGTCTTAATCCGATTACATAACACTAAGCATCCGACAAAAATTCAATGGCATCAATAACTATACTTTGAGTGCATTCTAACGCCACTGGTAGAGCAACAAGCCTAGCCTCTCTAGCATAGTCTTGCGTATGTGCGGATCTTTGTAATGGTTCTCTCCCGACTGCGTCAGCACTTCGTAGTACATGCTTGCAAATTGAGGAAGATTATGTTGTTGCGATTGAGTGGGTACTCGACGAGTGCATGTTGCACTTCAAGATAATGACTTCAATAGAACTTGCTTCAAATAGTTAAAAATCAACACAACTCAAAAGTAACTGCTAAATACGCCAACTTGCAAATACTTGGAAACAACATGTGAAAAAGTGAATACAATGCCATAATAGCAAAATCAAGAATATTTAGGTCGGGGGAGTTCATGGTCTGCATGTGAGACGTATGACCCACCCTTCAACTTGAGCCGCAACGATAAATTCCAAGTCATCCACAAGGATTTGCGTCTTCGCATTATCCTGTTGGATATATATTGCGTGCCACACTCGGCCGTAGGCCATCTCGCCCTAATGACAACTGCGAAGATGCAAATCTCCAAGTGTGGCACCCCAATATATATCCAACAGGATAATGCAAATATGCAAATCCCTCTAGATTCCTTTGAATTCATCGTTGTGACTCCAGCTAAAGGATGGGACATCCATCTCACATGGTAGTCTCCAATTCCCTCACAAGTTATCTGGATTTAAGTTTTTTTGGGCGCTGCAGTCACTTTTCACAAGTTATCTCTAGGTATTTGTACAAGTTGACACCGTTACTTTTGATTTGCATTAATTTTTGACTATTTGTGCAAAACTATTGAAGACACGGTGTTAATAGTGCAACATGTATTTGACGAGTACCTAGATGAGCGCAACAATAGAATCTTCCTCACTCCGGAGGCCTATATGCACGAAGTGCTAAAGGGGAGAGAACCGTTACAAAGCTCCCCACATACGGAAGGTTGTGCTAGAGAAGCTCGGTGACAGTGGTATTAAAATGAGGTCCTAGTATTATTAGCAAGTCCATTGAATTTTTGTCGGATGCTTAATGTTATGTAACAATATTAGCCCCATGGAGTATGATTTTGTTCTTGTATTGAAGTCTTAATGTTTTTCATTCAATTGAATTCTTGTCAGATGCTTAATGTTATCTAATCATATTAGGCCCATGGAGTACGGTTTTATTCTTGTCTTGAAATCTTTATATTTTCCATTCAACTCTTATGGTTCTATTCTATTAGTGAACTCGACGTGAAATTTATGGACAAACTGGTGTGGATCGTGTGTTTGAATTTTGCCTACGTGCTCATGGGTGTTTTTCTTTGCAACAAACTACTTGGTGTGGATCGTGTGTTTGATTTTTTGCCTATACGCTCATGGATCTTCTTTTCCAAGTAGTACTACTCATACATGCTCATGGATAAAATGAGTATACGACAAGAATTAAATAATATATTTGTGCTCAAGGGAGCATCCTGATCGGAAGGTGTAAACGATATGGGGTAATTTTATTCATGCTAATGGATCAAATGATCACCTCCTACATGTTACGGTTTATTGTCTTCGCAAATTCTCAGATCCTTAGATGCCTCTCCGAGTTGGTTCTATCTACCTGTATAGTTGTCCGTTGATCTGAGGGTCGGTTGAGCGCGCACCTCACCGCACCCGGAACACTTGGATGACATCTCTTTGAACAAATGTGAGAATTCGATTTTTTGTTCCTTGCAATTGAAGACACCCTTCATAGAAAATGATTCAAAGTTAAAGAAGTCTTCGTTGCCATTAGATCGGTCCCAAAAAAAACATTGAGTCACCCGGCGCGCCGTGGTGCCGAATGCATGCTTGCATCGTGGTGAGAACTGAAGACCTATGGATGAGCTCAACAATTCGTCATTGGTCGACACCTGAGAAAGGGATCTGAGGAAAGAAGCAAAGCAAGTACTCCTACCACTAAAGCTCTAGCAGGAGAGATGGGGAAGAGCAGGTGCCGCGGCCCACGCCCAATCGCAATGCCCTTCGATGCTCACTCGCACTGCGCTGTGTGTCATTTCCAACGAAAGTAAAAAAAATATTCTGTATGCAAACCAAACAGTATATGTCCATGTCATTTCCAAGGCAAAAGCAGCAGGTGCGCCACTGCCACTGCCGTTGTATGATAGTGGTGGGAGCAGCTGCGAGCGGCAGGCGTGGGTCTCGCTTGGATTGGATTGGGATTGGATGAGAGGAGATGTCGACAAACCACGCAGGAATTTCTAAAAGCGTCCCAAATCCAGAGAGGGATCAAATCGGCCATATCTTAGAGTGGAAAGAACATATGCTTAACGAGAATCTATCGGTGATTAGATTAAGGAAAGGCCAGTAGGACACACAATGACTCGATCAGCTTTTTTGATCATGTGCCTATGCAGTGTTTCCAAGACAAGATATGTAAAGAAAAGTAAAAGGTCCACGGAATTAATAAAGTTTAGGGTCTCTAGAGGTATGTAATGTACCTGGACAAGGAAGCAAGGAAAGAATGCTTAGTTTATCACTGAAGCCTTTTTTCATGGCCTTGGTGACAAAAGAATGGGCTTTAATAAGCACTTTGATTTTCTTAATCGAAAAAGCAGTTTCGATTTCTTGATGAAAAGCTAAAGAGATCGAGTCTGCAGATAAAGAGACTCTAACCGGAGGCGTGGGACATTATTACCATGGATGGATGAACAAGAGGAATAGAGCATCCAGTAGCAAACTTAGTTTCCTCTAGCACAATATATATGCTGAAATTCGCTTGTGCTGATGTCAAGAGTCCATGCAGCTACCACATACGTAATATACATTACTTGATTGATTCTGATTCCATGTGAAATAATAATGGTTTAAGCTTTGAGTTATATATAGCCCAAACACCATCCACGTGTAGTTACAGAGCAAAGCTTTTGATTCACTTAATGAGAAAAGTGATCTAGATTTCTTAATGAAATGCTAGAAAGATCATGTATATAGATAAAGAAGTCTCCAACTGGATGTGGGAAGATTATGACCATGAATAAACAGTACGATACAAAAAATAAAGCAAGGGGGAATGGTTGAACAACAAGAAGAGCATCCATTAGCAAATTTTAGGTTGCTCTATAGCACAACATATATTCGGAGATCGATTTATGCTGTTGTCTTAGTCTCGTAGAGTCCATGCAGCTAGCACATGCATTGCTTGCTTGATTCTGATTCCATGTTTTAAGCTTCGAATTACAGCTAGCTCAGCTCCACCCATGTGTAGTTACAGTGGTTATTGCATGACGACGTACATATTGAAAGAACAATTATGCCATCCACCAGCTGACACGCCTGAGAAAAAAAGGAGGCAACAGTGATGCTTTTCAAAACATGAACAGTAGCTACTGCAGTTTCTTCAGAGAGTACCCTCCGGTTACAGTAGCCACTGGCTTGCACGGATTCCTTCCAGGGAAAAACAAGGTGCATGGCGCCACGGTCGATATGCTCCCCTTCCCCAGCTGTCGCCTATCTCCAGGCAAGGCAGCATACCTACAAAATCATCACTGGACGTATGCAAATCAGATTAACTATGCGGCTGGTACTACTACCTTGCATGGGCCTGATATAATACACCTCTACACTGACAACACAGCCAGGATCCATCATAGCCTTGCCATTTGAGGTACTGTACCCATTGTTTAATGCATCGATCTCTGATGAAAGGATATGCCAAATCTACCGTAGCTAAAACCTAGTGATAATTGATCGTTAGTGTGACAGAGCCAATCACAGGTTAACAGCTAACAGGTGTCCAAATCATGGTCTGTCCAAACTTTAGGAGGCTACTCTCGTCGAAGGATGCATACAAGAGATAACAGAGACGTCTGAGTGCTTAGTATAATATAATTACACATTGATAGACTAACACCCCAGGTTCATATCATAGAAAGGCTAACATAACAGGCCGAAAGATGGTCATATTCTACAGAGACCAGTTGAAGCTTCAAATGCAGTACAGTAACAGTAAAACTTTTGGGGCATAAACAAGAGCTAACTTTTCCTTTCCTTGGCCATGTGGGAGCACTACACGATACACAACACCCAAGCCAAAGGCATCCATTTCATTACAACTGGTTAATCTAAGATCTTAGAGAACAAATGGCAAAGGCCACGCCTTTTGGAAGGTATTCTCAAGCTCTGTAGTGCAGCCCACAAAGTGTTGAATGCTCGACATCATACCTCTGGATCTACATGGAATGGAAGGGCATATCAATGTTTCTTCTGCCCTCCAAAGAAATCTGACTGCTCAGACCGATCATCAAGCCAAGCCGCCAAGTGATTGATTGACTTATATACCATCCTAGGAGCATACTAGTAGTTCGTACATTACAATGTGCATCATAAGCGGACAGGAGGCTGAGCAAGCAAGCCGCCACCGGCATCACCCGACGAAATCATGGAGCAAGTGGCCGCCGATCTCCTTGGCGAAGTGCCGATCCTGACCTCCGAATGAGCTCATCACGTAGGGGTCACTCACATCCTCCAGCCCGAAACGGTGGGCGAGGTTGGCCGGCAGCGGCTCGCCGAAGCAGATCCTGTTGTTCTGGTGGAGGCCGAGAGTGAGGGAGACGCCGCTGTTGCCCGCCCCGCTAACATGATGGTGTTGCGGCGATGCCATGTTGTGCTGCTGGGATGACAGCGGGTTGTACCCTGCGAAGCTCACCTGGCCCTGGATGGAGTGGGACATCTGGGAGAGTTCGTCCTGCTGGAAGCCATGGGAAGTAGTGGTGTTGTGGTTCTTTGTGATGCTGCTGCTTTGCAATGGCTGGGAATGGCAAGGTTCAGAGCGCTTCCCATTGCGCCGGGACGGATGCTCGGACTGATTGTGAATGCCATGCTGCCCTTTTTCAAGAGGGGCGTGCTTGTAGATCTGCCTCATCTCAAGGTTGTGGATTTCTTCAACCATAGGCTTCCAGAGTCGAACCCTCGCGTTAATAAACCAGTTTGACACCTGCGTAGTTATTTACAAACGGTCAGAAAGTTTCAAAAACAAAATGGCAGGCTAGTGCTGCGAGTGAATTAGTAAAACAGCCACCGAATTTGCTCTTTACCTGATTCCTTGTTAAACCAGTTTGTTTAGCCAGCATTTGCTTGTCGCCATCAGTAGGATACCTGCATAGTTTTAATCAGAACATCAATCGAATGAAGTGCCCGGTAAATATATAAACCAATCATAAAGATGATTGACATGTAAGCAAGCAAATATACATCAAATTGCCCAAATATACATCAAATTGCCCTGGTGCAAATACAAAGGAGTACAAAACAAGGCAGGTTAGGGTTGTAACAGGAGACAGAAAATTATTGTGCTATGGTTGTCATGGTTTTTTAATACAGTCTGACCATACATAACTCTGAGCGGTATCCCAATAATAAAAGCTTGATTGATCTTAACAAATCTCTTATCAGTCTAGCACCATCCAACCAGACCTTTTGTAAAGAGTAAGTTAAATCTAAGCATTGATTGATGTGGGATCTAGCAAAAAGGACATGAATTGACAATTATGGATCTTTCTTTCTAGAGGCTTGCAATATTTGGTACAACAATAATGAAGAAAGCAAAGGTACACAATATAATATCAACTCCAGTTGAAAATGGAAAGGGGTAGCACTGAAGTTATAATGATCAACAACTGAATATCCAAACACTGTACCAATCAACTTGATGTAACCACTAGGGCACAAAAACAGCTTTTAGATCAGACACCATGCTAAAACGATAGTACTACAAAAGATAAACGCAATATGCAAAACAACCGAAATAACGACGATGTTTCATCTTCCTATAGGTAGGTGCATGCCCTAAAACTGGTTTAGAAGTAAGCTTACCCACAAGTTGTTTAGCAATCAGTATTTCACAAAAATATGCAATATATGATAAATTGGACGACCTACCAAAATTCTAAAGCCACTCACCTAACTATACTTAGAAAATTATGTAAATATTACTACAATCTAAGAAAGATGCAGGGGAGTACTTAAATCCACTCATGCACCCGGGCTGTTAGCAAACTAATGATGTGTACACTTCAAAATACACAGAGTCTTAAAAAGCTGACTGCCAATCTTAGTAACTTCAATAGAATGATTTGGAAGCCAAGGCAAGCCATGACATTACATCATGCATCTAAGTCCATCGTAATGATTTAGACACCGAGGATTGCTTGCTAGTATCAGCGAAAAACATCTACAGGTCCAGCATAATCATGTTGAAGAAACACCATCATGCATAGAAGCATTATTATCTTGGAAAGGTGCAAAGTACGTTGTCCAGTGCTAATTACCCTTGATTGTGACTACGACCATCAGCAGTAAGATAAATGGATAAAACCAACTTACGGGTGCAGGAAGTGCTCGAACAGCCAAGCTCGGAGAACGGTCACAGAGCGCTCTGGAAGACCCCTCTGAGGGCGCCAAATGTTGTGAGGCTGGCCGAAGCCATTGACGCTGCCCCCTCTCTGGAAGCCGACGGTGCCGCCGCCGCCAAGGCCAAATAATGTGATGTCCTTGCTCATGCCTTCTTTGACAGGCATCTTGCTCGTGTTACGCAGCTGGTTCAGTATCATGGATTTGAGGTGCCTGAAGTGCTTCGCCATCACCCTCAGAGCCATCACCGCGAACGGGGCTGCATTGTCGAACCCAGCGACCGTCTCAAAGGAGGCGATCACGGCCTGGACCTGCTGGTAGTACTGCCTGTACCTCTTGCAAACCTAAAACGAGAAAGATTTCCTTCAGGTTAGGTGCTGCTAAGCTGCTTGATTAGAACTCGATTAGAGATAAACAGCTCCTGATGACGTCTAGAATGAGAAAGATTGATCATGTGGATGTGACATGAACAATGCAAGTCTACTCCCCAACTATAGAAGTAAGACGCCATTAAAGAGATCGCCTACTGAGGGTTCCACAAATAGAACCTTTCTACATCGTACGTAGATTCCCATGTACTGCCCCAGGTTCGAAGAGGACGCTGCGAGAGGGTCAAGTACTAAGCATATGAAAGAACACAATTATCTTGACGTGACATACGAAAGGTTTGGTTTCCAGTATCGCCCAAGCATTCGAAGACACTAATCGGTTTTGGTTCCATTCAGTATATGGCATTCGGAAAAGGTAGATATATGCTTACTGCTATGAACCTAATCAACATCCAATCTATATCTCTTCCTTGATATAAAAAGGTTCAGTATGAACAGTTCATCACTGTAGAAAAAGGAGTAAAGGAAAATCCGAACAAATGTAACAACAGCAATGGAAATGATGATCAAATCAAAAGCACATGCAACCACGGAACCACAGTAAAAAAAAGCAAAGCCACAGCCGCATCGGTGATGTGACCGCTATGTGAAAGATTCTTCGCCGTCCCTCCAGGCCAGGAGCGAAAGAATTGCAGTAACACCGAAACAAGCTAGGTAGAAAAAGTTGGAAGCCACACGATGTGAAATCCAGCGGGCAGGAGAAATTTTGGGAGCAAGCGACGTAGCTGACCTCTTCCATCATGGAGATGAGCCTCGTCTTCTTCCACTGCTGCTCGGCGCCGGACATGGGGCCGGCGTCGGAGGCCGCGCGGTCGGCGTCGTCCAGCTCGTGGCCAGCGGGGTCGGCGCCGTCCATCGGATCCGCGTCGAGCAGGCCCTCGTCGGGGAGGCTACGGTCGACGTGCGCGGCCGCGCCGCCCATGTCGCAGATCTCCTCGAGCAGCTTCTGCGCCGGGCCGAGGAACCTGGAGCGCCCGAGCACCGAGGCGTAGCCCGTGAATGGCCCGAACGGCCCGGGGACCGGCGCAGGGGCTCCTAGCTGCTGCCTCTTGGGCGTCGGGGGCGCCGTGGCGGGATTCGATGACGCGGAGGAGAGGGACAGCGAGAAGTTCTGCGTCGGGATCTGCTGCGTGAGCTGCTGTTGGTGCTGTTGCGCCTGCGGGGCAAGCCCGTTCGGCACTAGCTGGCCCTGCGCCATCGTCGGGCTGTGCGGCGAGTAGGAGGACGAGGAGGACGCGTAGGAGTAGAAAGCCGGAGGCGGCCACACCCCTGTCTGTTGGTGCTGGTGCTGGTGCTGCTGCTGCGGGGTGAGAGTAGTCGGGGACGAGTCCCCCGCGGCGGCCTCCGGCGGGAACCGGAGCTTCTCGCGGCGGCTGTGCTGCGGCACGTGGAACAGCTGCCCGACCGACGCCGCGGCGGCGGCGGCTGCCACGTGGTGTGCATGGTTATGAATCAGCATGTGCTCGTGGTGCTGCTGGTGGTGGTGGTGGTGGGCCTCAACGCCGCTCCCCGTGCCGCCGCCGTACCCGCCGGCGGGAGACGCCATGGCGATCGCCCGCACGTACGCACGCGTGCGGGGTGGTGGTGGAGCACCTGGCTGGCTAGCTGGCCCTGGAGAGAGTGGAGGTAGAGGGGAAACGGCTCCGCACTTTCCGAGCGCCGGGCCTGGCTGGCCTGGACTCGCTCTGTCTCCGCTGCTGTAGCCTTCCTGCCTCTCACCCTCGCCTTTTATTTCTCTCTCTCCCTTTCTCTTGAGGCTCGATGGGTGCGCAGCTCAACTGCTGTCCGATGCCCCGCTTGCTGCTCTTTGGGTTTGGGGTGCCTTTCTTTCTGAAAGCTAGGTGAGAGGAAACCCAGGGAGGTGAAAAAGAGAGAGAGAGGCTGGAGCGAGGGGAAATGGTAAGCCGTGAAAGCGAAAGGTGGAAGAGAGATTGGAGGGAGGAAATGAGCGGGAGGCGCAGGTAAAATAGATAGAGCGATGCCCCTCCAAGGTGGAACAGAACAGAACAGAACTGGAGGTGGTGCCGAGCAGACGCGGCCCGTGCGTGCGTGCACTTGCCTTGGCGCGGTTCAGGCCTGGGACCAAATTGTGGTGGTGAAATGGTAATCATGAATGCCAAGAATTTTACAACTGCTGTTCTCGTGCTGGCGTATCTGATTCTGCGTCTGCTTGTAGATTCTGTTCACCTTGTGTTACTGTATCCGCATAAGTTTTCACAGCTAGGCAGCTGGCCGACCCCATTTTAATCCCCGAATCCGTCTTTTTTTCGTCTGTTTGGGTGGCTCGCGTTCAGAAAATGAGGTCTTCTCTGTTTGGAGCTGGGACATCACACAAAGACCCGATCCATTTCCCTATTAGCTGCTCTGCAAAATTGACCACACTCGGGCATTTTCATTACTTATGTATTTATATAGAAATTATAACCGTAATTATAAATGGTACAATTTAATCATAAATGGTATAATTTAATCATAAATGGGAGATCATAATATTAAGGACTCTCCACGATTTAGGGGATCGGAGGATATGTCATGCTACGTGACATATCTGTCTAACACTCCCCGCGGTCACAACGGAAGGAGGACGGGCATTGAGACTGGACCGAAAATCCAGAAACAACAGTGATAGAAGAACCTTCATCAAGATGTCGACGAACCGTCGAGACAAGGTAACATGCAGAACGCGGATCTGGCCAATGGCAACATGATCACGAACGAAGTGAATGTCGATCTCGATGTGTTTGGTGCGCTGATGCTGCAGGGTTCATGGATATGTAGACGACGCTAACATTATCACATAACACAACCGTATAGATGGTCGATGAAGCTCGTGGAGGAGTTTACGGACCCAAATAGCCTCTGCGGCGGCGTTAGCCACAACGTGGTACTCAGCCTCAATGTTGGAACGAGAGAGTATGTGTTGCCGCTTTAAAGATCATGAGACGAGGTTGTCACCGAGGTAGACGCTTAAGCCCGGCGTGGAACGTGGAGTGTCAGGGCAGCCGGCCCAGTCGGTGTCAGTGTAGGTGACCATTGAGTCCGGCGAAGACGAGTGATGCTGGAGTCCATAAGACATCGTACCCTTGACATAGCGCAAATGTGCTGAATGGCCGCCAAGTGTTGCTCCCGAGGGGCGTGCATATGAAGGCACACATGTTGAACGTCGTAGGCGATGTCAGTGTGCATGAAGGTGAGGTACTAGAGAGCCCCGACAAGGCTCCAACACTCAGTCGGGTCGACGACGGGAGGATCGGCGGTGGCAGTAAGCTTCGGCGACGTGTTGATCGGTGTCATCGCGGACTTGAAGGAAGTCATGCCAGCTTTGTCCAGAATCTTTGTGGCGTACTTGGATTGCGAGAGGTGCATGCTGGAGGAGTCGCGGGTGACCACGATGCCGAGGAAGTAGTGAAGGTTGCCCATGTCCGTCATGGCGAACTCGGAGCAGAGGGACGCGGTGATCCGGTTGTGGATCCAAGTATGGGAGGCGGTGAGGACAATGTCATCTATGTACAGCAGAAGGAACGCCGTGCCCTCCGCACACTGTAAAACAAACAGCGATGTGTCAAAGCATGAACACGTGAAGTCGGTCGAGGTGATGAAACGTCGTGAAAGGATGGTACCATGCGCGAGGAGCCTGCTTGAGACCGTATAGCAAACAGTTCAGCTGACAAACGTGCTCGGGGCAAGCAGAGTCGATAAAGCCAGTGGGTTGGCGATAGTAGACGACCTCGACGAGATTGTCGCAGAGGAAGGGGTTCTTGATGTCGAGCTGACGAGTCTCCCACTTAAGGGAGAGCGCGATGGAGAGGGCGATGTAGACCGTAGCTGGTTTGACAACCAAACAGAACGTCTCGTCGAAGTCAACACCTTGCTCCTAGGAGAAACTGTGAAGCATCCAACATGCTTTGTAGCGGTCGAGAGAGCCATCGGGCTTCAGCTTGTGGCGAAAGACCTACTTGTCGAAGACGATGTTGGCGTTCCAACTTGGTTTGTTTGGTCGCACCGCTGGAGTTTCCCTTAGAGCATCTCCACTCGCGCCCCCGAAATGGTGTTCGGCATGCGCGCCAAATCTGCTGTTTTAGAGGGCGCGAACACGAATGGCCTAGTTTGGGAGCCGACGTTGTTGGGTCGCATCGGCTGCAACCATTGCACAACAATGTGGTTCTTAGGTATTGGATACTAAATTGGTTGGTATCAAGTGTCATATAGAACAACACAATACAAGAATTGCAATGGCCTAATTAACTAGCAAATGAATATGGGATGATTCTCATCAAAAATAAATAAAGTGTTATTGTGTTTCTCGTTAGAATTAAACCTAGCCTTCATGATTTGTTTTAATAATTGTTATTTTGTTCTGGTTTGATGAGAACAATGGTTGTTCAAATTATTACTGTATTCATAAGAGATGGATGAACCCTTATCTTGTTGGAGAAATCACATCCATAACACTAATGCTAAAAATGTCGCAAGATAAATGATTAGAATATCACTTATGAGTAAAACCACCTTTTAAATTATATTGGAAAGAAAACATGAAGAAACACCATGTTAATGGAATCTTGGAATCTTTTAATTTTAAATCAATTTACACTTGTGAAATTTCCTAGAAGATGACTAAAACTCGGTTTATAGGCCAACAAAGAACAGACGACTAACTTATTGGACGTTGTACATGTTGATGTATATAATCCATTATGTGTAGTCATGAGTGGTGGAACTTTGAATTTCATGTACTTTAACCGAGGATTTAAGTAGATAAATTTGTATATTTACTTGATAAATAAGAAGCATAACATATTTGAAAAATGTTCAAAGAATTTCTAGATGAAGTGGAAAATCATTGTAACAAGAAATAAAGAATTTGTGATTGGATCATAAAGGAAGATATTTGAGTTACAAGTTTAGCAAACACCTAAAAGTTGAGGATTCATTCCACAGACTTGAGATGAAATCAAACTTGTTTGACATCGTAGGATTAAAGGTGCCATCTACAAAACTGTCATTATGTTTTAAGGATAACGCTTTAGAGACTACCACTTTTACATTGAAAATAGCGCCATCTTTATCCGTTGAAATGACACCATATGAGTTATGGCATGCGATAAAACCTAAGTTGTCTTTTCTAAAAAAAAATTGGTATGCAAGGCATATGTAAGATGTTTACAACTAAAGTTGGATAAGTACGTCTTTGTAGGTTATACCAAAGTAACCGTTGGGTATTCCTTCATAACATTGAAGACAAAAGTGTTTATCGCTGGGAATGTCAAGTTTCTTAAGAAGGATTTTTTTTCTGAAAAGCTAAGTGGGAGGACAATAGAATTTTGATTAGGTTGTTGAACCTGATCTATATGTGTTGAGTAGCGCAGCAACGAATAGTGTCCCGGAGAAGGCCATAATGCTCATGGCTCCCGTGCCTCAAGGGTTGTGGTCAGGGGGATCTAAATTCTTATTGAACCGTGTGGGTCAGGTAATAATTAAATAGTAAGATTTGAGAATGAATCATTATTGTTTGACAATAATGAATTGACTATATGCAAATAAGCGATAATGGGCCTTGACTCCAGCAAATGGCTAGAAGCCATAAAATCCATGATTGTTCCATACACGAGAAACCAAGTTTCCGAACTTGGAAGACCCTCTAGAAGGCGTGAAGCCTATTGATCGTATTTGGATCTATAAAAAAATAGACATGGATGTTTCGCATCTATGAAATAGTCAACATATCATTAAAAGAGTTTACGATTATGTTCAAGGAGTTGACTATGACAAGATTTGTTCTTTCGTAGTGATATTTAGTCTAGACAGATTATTGTAGCAACCACTACATATGCCAATTTTGGTATATGGTAGCTGAATAAACATAACAACATTCATCTAACAAAATCGTTACCTAGGACATGTACATGACATGGTCCAAAGGGTTTTGTTAATTCAAAGAATGCTAAAGGAATGCAAAATTCAATGGTTGAGGTAAGCATCGCGGAGTTGGAATCTTCAACATGATGAAATTGTTAAAAGGTTTAGTTTCATTAGAGACAATGAATATGCATATATTTGCAAGAAATTAAGTGGGAGTGCTGAGACATATTTATAATACATTATGCAGAATATATATGTTCAATTGGAAATTATGTATATTTTATTAACATAGGTTTAAAATTTAATTAAAAGTTGATATCAATGAAAGACTTAAGCAAAACTAGAATATTAGGCATCGATGTCTATGTAGATAGATTGATGTGCCAATATGGTTGTGTCGAAGTACATAGATGAAATATTGAATGAAGTTCAGTATGGAAACGACGAGAAAGGTTCTTGCCGCATGGAAGAGGTTTGAAACAAGATTCAAGTGTTTTTGAAACTTATGAGTGAAGCCACATGAATGATTTGATCAATCATGTATAACATGTATGTATATATCCAGATATGTCCTATGCTCTAAAAGTTATGAGCATATATCAGAGTGATAAATATCATAAGACGACCATTGGACAAAAGTAAGGATATCTTCATGTGCTTTGGAAGGACTAAGATTATATTATGTATGTAGAGGTGACAAATAGTTCACTATAAAGTGTTACTCCCTTCAATTCATATTACTCTTCGCTAATATAGATGAATCTAAACACATTTTAGTGGTATAAACATCCATATTGGCAAAGAGTATTATGGGTCGGAGGGAGTACATTGATACTAGTTTTGTCACAAGATACAAGTTAAGTTTATCTTAGTTTTGGCTATGTGTTAAGGAAGCACAATGTAATGGAAGAAGTTCCATGACGGATTTGGATGAGTTCCAAAGTTAAGACATTGTGATGGATACTACAACAAAGGTTGAGTATATGACTTCTCTAGTAGCAGCAAAAGAGGGTATTTGTGTTAAGAAGTTTGTTATCAAACTAGGCGTAGTTCCAAGCGGACTATTACTATGAAGATCTATTTTGCGACAATAGTGTCAACATGTTTTTAGCTCAAGGAACTAAGGTCTCACCAAAGAACCAAATTTATACCCAGCTATTTCATTTGAGAATGAGTGATGCGTAGAGATGCAAAGACATGCAAATACGTACAGAACTGAAAGTGTTAGATCTGGAGATTAGGTTTACCACAAGCAACGCGTATGGATAACACCTGAAAGTGTTATATACACTTGTATAAACTAGATGATTGACTCTAGTTCAAGTGGAAAACTGAAGGGAATATGCCCAAGAGGCAATAATAAAATAGTTATTATCTTATTCCATGTTTATGATAAATGTTAATTTCTCATGCTAGAATTGTATTAACCTAAAACATTAATACTTCTGTGTTTAATAAACAAACAAAGGGTTTCTAGTAAAGCCTCTCTTTTAACTAGCTCGTTGATTAACAAACGATCAAGGTTTCCTGATCATGAACATTGGATGTTGTTAATAACGGGGACATGTCATTAGAAGTATTATGTGATGAACACACACACACATAGTAGGTATAGCAATTTTATCAAGTCATTCAGTTTACGTTAATGTATCAAACTCATATGAAGTAACCATAATCCTTAGACCATGAGATCATGTTAATCACTAACACCGGAGGAGTGCTTTGATGTTATCAAACATCACACCGTAAAAGGGTGACTATAAAGGAGGATCTGGGTACTCTGAAAGTATTAGTTGAGGCTCATGGATCAAGAGTGGGATTTTTTCATCCAGATGACTGAGAGATATACTATGGGCACTCTTGGTGATATCAAATTGACACTGCTTTGCAAGCACGTGACTAGGTCACAGGAATGTCATATCATGGAACAAGTAAAGAGTACTTGTCGGTAACAAGATCAAACTAGGAATGGTTGATGCCGATCATCGGATCTCGGACAAGTAAAATATCGCGAGACAAAAGGAATTGGGTACGACGTTTATGGTGCACATGATCACAAGATTCATCGTTCAGTAAGTGGGAGTCAATACGGATCTCCAAATCCTGCTATAGATTATTGATCGAAGAAGTGTCTCGATCATGCCCAAGTTATTCACGTACCGTAGGGTGGCACACTTAAGGTTCATTGGCGCGTTTGGGTGGATACAGAACACCAGAGGAAATATTTGACAACACAGGGATTATTTTGAGAAGTACCAAAATTGTCTTGTGGTAAATCATTGAAATTGTTTTGGGTGTAATATCAAAATAATGCAAGGGGGTGTATGCCAATGTTGTTAATCAATGTAATTAAAAAATGAAATAAATAATGAGGGGAGAGGTGGGGGCACACATGATGTGGTCAGCCACCTCTTGGGGGCTACTCCCTCTCTTATATAAGGTGGAGGTGAGCATCCTCTCTTCCTTGCCCCTTGACACACTCTCCCTACCGTCCTCCCGTTGCTCCACCAAAAAGGCAATGGCTTGAGAAGTGAAGCCCTGCTAAAATAGTTCCTCCACTGTCATCACTTAGTTGAAGTGTAGTTGGAGTTCTGGTGGATCCTCTACTTTCGCTGCCCTGCTGGAACGAGGGTACAGAGGTCGTCATCGAGCCATACGTGTGACAGAGCATGGAAGCGCTTCCCGTTGTAGCGCTTGTCTTTGCGATCTTGAGATCGACGTGTGATCGACTACATATTCATTGACAATGTTTGTGCGGGAATGTAATCCACACTTTTGGTCTCCGAGGGTGAGTCTTTCTAAGACAACAGTTTTACCGTTTACTACCATCCCCTTGATTAGATCTTGGCAAGTTTGTGGTTCCCATTGTAGGAATTTTTGAGTTTTCTGTGCAATGAATCCATCATGAATTGTGAAAAGGGATTCTACACGATAGTCCTTTTTATAGGAGGGAGACGGGTGCTGGGCGGGAACAACGAAGGACAAGTGTTGAGAAAGAGCGGGAAGACCGATGGAGAGCATTGACGCCGCCACGTGGGAATCCTATACATCGCAGCATGCACCGCAGTTCGACGAGACGCATGCCTAACGCTTCCTTGGGAACCAATGTCATCTTGAATGAAAGCTTATCGATCTTTAAAATTTTGCTGACCGGTGATGACACTAAGCAAGTGTGCCAATTCGTTGGGACTCCAAATGCAAAGTGATGTAGCAATAGAATTTTACCCACAAGGGTGAAGCGGGGTTTAATATTGAACACTCAGGGAACAAAGGGCGAAGCTTCTTCAAGCCTTGTCCAGCAACCTGCAAAACAAGTTCTTTGTCTTATGCCCCAACTCCACCATGTGGTTGTCAATCACAAGGCTTCGATATTGGTAAAATGAAATAAAAATAAAGAAATAAAATGCAAGAATGTAAACTAAAGCTATAATGTAAACTAATGCAAAACGTGAAGATGTTTTTGATTTTTGGTTGTAGTTGCAATAAGTAAATATGTTTTTTTTGGTATTTTTAGAATTAATTAGTGCAGAAAATATAAAAGTAAGTAAAAGATGTTTTTAATGACTAAAAATTGGACCGGGGTTCATGGATTCACCTGTCTACTCTCTCATAAAGTTGTTGTGGCATTAAGAAGAAGATAGATAACTTAATATTGATGAGATTTATTATGTGTCTTGATAAGCATTCAAATGGGCATCACGTCCTAACATAAATACAATACTACACATCTTACTTATACTCCACTAGAAAGGGATAAACTCCATGCAATCTAGATTTAAGAATTAACAGAGTATAGCCTTAAGTACTTTGACATGATGTTGAACAACAAATATGCTACCATGCATTTAAAACATTACAATGGACCAATTTTAGTATCCATGAATGTCAACAAGGATTCTCAGCTGTCACTAAGAACATGTAGCACATGCATTCTTTTTCTCCCTAGTGAGGTAACAAAAGGAATTGGAAAAAACCATAGCAGATATGAAATTGTTGTCACAATTCACTAGTACTACCAAGTTACTCCATCTAATACACACGATCCCCCACACATGCTCTCGCATACTAGTTGGATCGGAACAAGTAATAAAGAACGGGGTACCAATATGCATCTATCAATACATAAAGAATATAGGGATCCCAAGAATATAATAAAGATTTTTTTACAGTGAATAAAGGTTCAGATCTCAAAAATCATCTAATAAAACTAAGGATCCACCATATAGGAATTACATAATATGGCCATAATCATGTTACACGGCTCATATGGCATCTAATCAACATAGCACAATAGAGAGATAGAACAAGCTACTGCCATAAATCCATAGTCCAGAGGTGGACTACTCCCTCTTCATCATGGGGCGGTGTTGGTGATGTTGGAGACGTTGGAGAAGCGACCGGGGACAGCACCGACAATGTTTCTCCCTCCAATATTCGCAGGTTCAGGCTCTATTTCATGGTTTCGTGTTTCTCTGCCGCCTCCTCGAGGAAACACCTCGGGGGTATTTATATAGGACTTTTTAGGTCAAGAGAATCAATTTGAAGCAAACACAGATGACATCGGAGGCTCGACGGCCAAACGAGTATGGGTGGCATGGACAGCCCTAGGGCCCATGCCACATGGTCGCGTTTGGGCCGTGGTGGCCCCCTCTCACGTGCTTCTTCATCTAAGTTGGTTCTTTGTGAAAAATATAGACGCCAGAAAATGTCTCGCTCAATTTGAGTTCCGGAAGGTCCCTGAAACATCAAAATACACAAAACAGGTATTTCCTGTTGTTATGCAGAGTTATAACCAAAATAAGGATGATCGATGGAAAATCCCCATAAATCAATGCAAAACATGAATATAACACCTCACAACATGCAAATATGTTGGAATATGTGACAATAAACTGCAAAGTTCATGCATGCATTTTACATGCATTAGTAGTATGTAAGAAATGTCTACCAAATATAATGGGATAAAAGATATCTTGAGGACAAGCAAGTACCATGAAGTGAACAAGATATTTAGTCTTACCTACAAGAACCTCAACTTTTCTAACAATTCCAACATGACAAATAACTTCTTTACTAGCAAGTTGTATAGTCATACATCTCTCTTCAATATCAATAGGATCAATATCACTATTAATATCCATATACAATAAATTAGGAACGACACTTATGCTTGCTCTAAGATCACAAAGTCCATAATAAAAGAAGTCCCAATTGCACAAAAGATAATAGGTTTTCCACATTTATTTGAGTTCCCCTTTTACCACTCGAGTTACATCTTCACATAAATAAACATTACATGATTCTTCTCGATTCAGTTCTTTAATGTTTTAATCATTATGATGTACCTGCACTTGTTCATAAGTTGTGCAAGACTTTTGTGCACTTTTCTCATTATAGTCTCGAGAATATTTTTTATTTCTTGAATCTTAGCACGATATGGAGCCTTTTCATAAAATCCTTCTGCAGTCATAGCTGCAATAGTCTCAACCGGATTATGAACCAAAAGTGCTTGCTCAATAATTTTAGGGGTTCATAAGTCAAAAATCCATCTTTGGATAGAGCGACATGCTCAACAAAGGCTTTAGAAACTTAAAAATGACACGATGCTCTAGGTCAAATATTTCACTCACATCTTCGAATTGATCAGAAATGGAGATTTTTCTGAAAGGAATATTGTAGGGGAACCCCCTACAATGTTATTTTAATAATAAGAAGCGAAATTTGCATCTATGGGGACTTGTACCTGGGTGGTTGGGTTGTACATCCACTTCCCTAGCCATGTAATCTAGGCTCACTTCTTAACGGATAATATTTGAACACATTTATAACCAAATTCCATAGTTGGTTCATTACCTTTATCAAGATCCCAATTAATAGTTTTTTCAAAAAATCTTCTCCAAAAATTCCATGCTTCATCAGCTACTCTATGCGTGAAACTTCCTTCAACAGAATTGTTCAGGAACTCCTTATGGCATTTAGTGAGCCTCACATAAAAACTTATCAATATAATAACTTTAGAAAATTCATGATTAAGGTTTTCGAGAAGAAGTCCCTTCAATCTCCCTCAAGCTTGAGCAATACTTTTGCCAGAATGAAGCCGAAAGTTGTAAATATGAGAACGGACACAGTAAGCCTTAATGGAGAGTAATAATTCAAGCAGAAAGCCTTATTTAGATATTCCCAATCAAGTCCATCAGAGTGATTTAATGAATGATACCACTCTTTTGCTTCACCCTGCAAAGACACATAAAACAATTACTTCTTGACATCATCATGAGATATACCATATAATGTAAACATGGAGCATCTTGCTTCCAGCTTGTATAAGTGATCAGAAGGTCCTTGACTCCCATCATGAGTAAATGGATCCTTCATAATATCCTTCACTATTTGAGGAGGAATAATAAATGGTTCTTCTTTCTTCTCTTTAACTTGTCTAGGATTTTCCAGAGAATGGAAGTAACTCATAAGAGATGCATTAACCTGTTCCCTTGCAGACAACATGGCTAACACAAGTATTAACAAAAGCGAACAAAGTAATAAAGAAAGTAAAACAAACTAATAAGTAACCATACCAAAAGTGCTACGCTCCTTGACAACAACGTTAGAAAAGTATCTTGATAACCCTCAAGTGTAGGGGATCAATTGCAGTATCTTTTGATATGAAAAGTTTGGCAAAACCACGAGGATCTAAAGAAATCGGTTCACAAGTTTGGAAAAATAACAATAAAATTTGCAAAATATTTTTGGTGTTTTGGGAATAAGCTGCAAGAAAGCAAAGCAACTAAGTAAAAGAAAATAAAAATATGACAAGTAACCACTCTTTTTGAGAGATAGCCCAATCCTATATGCACAAGAGGACAATATGAGTGTGCACATATATGAAACAAACGGTCTCGATGATAGCCTATATTAACTTACCAAACAAGTTTCTACAAGAATATGATGAATAAAGTGTCAAGTTCTCGTGTTCCTAGATAGAGTCAATAATAGATGCAGCCATTACCATGTGCAATTACACCCATAGTGGTTGACCCCGAGGACACCACCGTACACAAGCAAGGGAATAACTAAGACTAAAAAGTCCAACCACTGCCTTAAGTTCTAAGGTTCTTGATCAAGAACCCCCTTATTGCAAGTCTATGGATTGGAAACATGTTTCTACCACTCACCATTCCTCCTTATATCCTTGCTCCAGGGTGCAACCCTATGAGCCCATAAAGATGAAGTAATACATAGTCGACATTTGTATATTACCACCACAGAACCACATAAAAGCATAAAACTTGATCTCTTACTCAATGCATATTATAGAGAAATAGTAGTTAAGTCATCCTAAGACCTAAGGAACATAGAGAAATACTCACAACGATGAATCATGGCAATGATTAGTGGCATAATGTATACAACACAGTCCAAAATATAACTTCACA
Source organism: Dactylis glomerata (assembly GCA_007115705.1). Lineage (NCBI taxonomy): Eukaryota > Viridiplantae > Streptophyta > Magnoliopsida > Poales > Poaceae > Dactylis > Dactylis glomerata. The sequence continues at coordinate 1,431,803 of QXEO01000129.1, forward strand.
ACAAAAAAATCTTGAATCCCCAAGCACAAACATGCACAAGGTTCAATAAAGACGATCTGGGGTTTCAATCAACACAAAATGAGAGGGGAATGGCGTAGATCTCGGAGGGGATGATGATGGTGATGTTGCTTAGATGGTCATGAAGACACTTCTTCCCTGCCAAGGGAGTGTTGATGTCAATGAGGGTGTTGATTTCCCCTCGAAAGTGGCTACCTAGCAGGAAGATCTGCCCTCTCGGAGAAGAAGAGGACTTTCTCCTTCGCTACCACCTCGAAAAATATGTGAAATATTGGGCGTAGGTTTTCCCACGGTACAAAGATCGTGTAAATAGGAGGCAAGACAATGCTTGGGTGCCAAAGTGGGCCCACCATGCGATAAGGGGGCTAGACCACGTGGTGGACCCTATTTTGGGCCTACCGAGGTCCTTTTCTCCTCTCTTTCCGTGACATTCCTTCTCGTGATGCAAAACTTCACTGGTAAAAATTCCAAGTCCTTTTGAGTCCGTTAACGTCCCTGAAAGTCCAAAATACAAAAAATAGAGGTTTCATCCTGCAGGGTTAAATCATTATGCAAAAGGGTTTTAGAATAAAACCCTTATAAATCATCTAAAAGTGATCAAATAACTCAAGATCAATCCAAATTTTAAGGTAATCTCGAACCAAAAGGTCCAAATATGATGATACGATTTGCACGTATAAGTAAGCCATAGTCCATGGATGCTATATGCTCGCTCCTTGACAAAGGAAATTCATCGATATTTGGAGAAGTAATCTCAAGAGGCTTTGTGGCATCCCAAGAAACTTATCCTCCTTGTTGTCACCCATATTCTCTTAGGCGGCTAAGCCCAAATTAAGTGATGATGATCTGATACCAATTTTAAGGATCAGTATGAGCGACTAAAGGGGGGTTAATATGCACTAATCAATTTTTAGTTCTTTTTAATTGAGGCTTGATGGGTAAGGTAAAATCTCTAGATGTGCAACTAAGTGAATTTACCTAAGTGACAAGCAATAATACAAGTAATATAACAAGTAAAGATACAATAGTAAAGGATAAAAATAACCACAAATAGAGGCACTGGAGACACAAGTATGTCTTGTAGTTTCTTCCTTGCTACTGGAAGTTGTCTATGTTGGACAGGTGTGGCACCACAAAGGAGACCAACGCCAGAAAGATTTCAACTTATTCTCTGGTGAGCCAACCACAAAAGCTAGTTCATGCTCCACTAAGCAGTGCCCTTGGAAGGCAGTGATGCATGTAAAATGCATGCATGAACTTTGTAGTTTATTGCCACATATTCCAACATATTTGCATATTATAAGATGTTATATTTATGATTTGGACTAATTTATGGGGATTTTCCATCGATCCCCTTTTATTGGTTTATAACTATGCAAAACAGGAAACCCGTGTTATGAGTATTTTTAAGTTTTAGGGACCATACGGAACTCAAATGGAACTAGGATTTTTCTATCGTCAATATTTTTCCCGGAGAAACAATATGAGAAGAAGAAGCACACGAGGGGACCCACGAGGCCCAGACGAGACCAGGTGCCATGGGCCCCACTCCTGGCCATGCCACCTAGGTCCGTTTGCTCCTCGAGCGTTCGATGCCGCCCGTCTTGATCTTGGATTGACGGGCTTGGCCTAAAAATCACTATATAAAGACCCCCTAAGGCGTTCTCATGAGAAGGAGGTGGATAAACATGAAAACACGAAACAGAGGCTGAACCTGCAAATATTGGAGGAGGAACCACTGCCGGAATCACCTCTGGCCGCCTCTCCTACTGGACTACGGGTTTGTGGTGGTAACTTGGTCCAGTCTCTCTATGTATGATCATAGTTGATGTCCATATGTTGTCCCTTGCAGGATTATGGAACTATCTATGTAATTCCCATTGTGGATATTGTGGTATGAGATGATATTTGTTACGCATCTAATGTTGTGTTGAGACTTTATGGTTTGTCATACTTTGGAAATATATGTATGATACATGTAATGAAGTTATCTATGCATAATGGCTTGTCTACCATCTCATGAGGTGCTTGACACCACCACGTCTAGGTAGATGGGAGATATGTGACATCACATGTATTTATAAATCATTGCACTAGTGCTTAAGATATGTTTTCCTTTAAGAGTATGATGTATGTGGGTAAAGGGTGTCTGAGTGATATACGACGTATGCATTGTGTGACATAAACGGTGTAGAAAGCATCCTTTATCTAGGGTAAAAAGGTAGAAGTATGACATGGTGTAGTGACATAACCACACTATCCTTACACGAGGGTGACACTAGTAAACATATATGGTTACTTCTTTCAACTATGTGTTTTGGGACATATACCCGCCATAAAGTTATCATTAAAGCATTACAATTGTATTTACTTCTATTATTTATAACATGATCATCACCATAGTTGGAGAGAGAGCATTGAGTGAACCCGTGAACCCAGTGTAACATCCCAGCATTGAGAGACTCAAAAGGGTAGAATATAGTTGTGTGCATTGCATCCATGCATATAAAATCTGGGGAAATTTAAAACTTTTCGTTAGAACCTGTCAAGGTGATTGAACACTTGAGTTGATGAGTTAGGTGTAGGTCATCAAACTTAGGGGCATAAACTTTGAGATGACCTTTGTTAAGACTTTATCTAGGAGGGTAGAATTAGGACTCGTAAATAGTCTTACACTAGAACACAAGCACATCTCTAAGGCCAGAGATCAAAGCCATTCTATTCTTACCTTATTCTTTTAATCTAAAACATTATCTTTTAGATCATCACTTGAGATTCTCCAGAATCAAGAAACAAGTTAAACCATCTGAGTCTTTTGACTTATTCCTGATCTTCTTACCATACGATCTATTCTCATCTAGTCTATCCTGATATTATCTATTCAAATCATTTGACTCAACCCTTGACCAATCAGTCAACACTCTCATCATTCATTCACCTTGGGTATAAGTGAATATAAATCCTTGACAATACCTAGTAAGATCCAACCACTAGAATTTGCCAGAGCAAACTAAACCTAGGGGCATCCCATAAGTTAGTTGACCTAAACCAAGCCTCTACACCAAAACCATTCTACCAACAACCAAACACCACCGTAGTCAAATCTCTTGTCTAGAGAGAAGCCTTCCCATAAAGCTTATAGGAATTACAAGCCACCTTATTTATTCAACTATACTCTAGTTGAGGTTTAACACCATCTCAAGTAAGCGTATCACTTAAGAAGCCATTTCAAACTTGGTAGAAGAATCATGAAGAAGCCTAATACACCCTTAGGAAATTTATGTCCTAATTAGGATACACTAAACCATGTATCAGAGACAAGTGTGACAAACCTAGGCAATAAGACAATCATGTCTAGCACATAATTAGGGTGTTGTTGAAACCATAAACCTTAGTAAGCCAGGAAAACCATCCTATGCTTATAGACCTAACCCCAAGAAGAAAAGTAGATTATTAAAACCTATCTAGTGGATCTTAAACTCAATCTTATCTAAGTCAATGGATCAAGCCTTTGACTGTTGGCTTTGTCCAATGAAAAAATCATCAATTCAAAATAGGTGAAGAAAACAACTATAGTGTACCTAGTTGTGAATATGAACCTATATATCTTCTTTGTACTTAAGTATAAGAATTCCATCTACCAATTCTGTTGTGGAGTAAGATCACTACATCAATCAGAGAAGCTAAGTAAATGATCTTTACTCTAATCCACATTGGAGCACATCTAAGCTTTAGTGATCCAGGAAGCAAGTCAACTCTATAATTTCATGTATAGTTTTGACTTAGCTCTAGTAACCAATCTAGGAGATAATTTGTTAGTTAGAGGCAAATCTATCTTGCTAAAACCTCCATGCCATCTATCTACTCTAATCTTGTATTCTTTTGAATACATAAATATCTTCTGACAAATGGACTCATCCATGTGTCATATTCCAGCTCATACCTACAGTTTGACACTTATTAGTGTATTCTTAACCTAGGAAAATGATAGTGGTTCCATGTGTTTTGGAACTACATTTCCTTTGAAAGGTTTCATTAATATCTTTGTCCTGACAAGAACTATTTTCTATCTTCTCAAATGTGGAGATGATCCATACCTCTCACATCCTTGTGAAGCAATCGTTTAGCACTAAAACTAGTGTTATTATGTGTGGATTAAAATCACAAGTGCTTAGGTAAATAAACCAAGATCTTGTCCATTGTTTAAAAAGACAAAAAACTACATATCTTTTCATTTGGGTAACCACACCAATCAATTATCCTATGAAATTCTCGAGGATAATTCTTCCACTCCAATTCTTGTTTGCTGGTGGAAATCCACTAAAGCAAAACTACCTAAAATTCTTTATATGGAGTCTTAACTCTAACCCAAGGAGTCATCTTTAAAGATCATATAAAGTACTTTGAAACAATAGGAAGCTCATTTGGGATCGTTCTCCAAATGGTAACCTAGTTGTAATACTAAGTCCTATAGGAAAGAAAGGCCATGGAAATATTTGTAGAAGTAATCATCCAAGTTACTATGGAAATAACCCAGCCACTAATAAGACTTGGTAGTTCAAGATATTCTTTTAAACATAAAACCATTTTCAGAAATTGTGGGTCATTTATAATTCCACATATGACTAGGTGGTAGATAAAATATCTACAAGTCAAGTTCAAATATTTAGGAGAGGAAGGAAATGAAAAACTCCTCAATAAAGATTAAGAGAATTCAAATATTGGAATGATTCCAATATCCTCAATATGGCAAACCCCTAAATAGTAAATCCAAAACCCTTTCATAAGGCCATCATACAAATAGTTGCAAAACTATTTAGACCTTCGAATCAAGATAATAATCCTTAGGATGAGCTATACCCTAAGTCTTTCATTCCAAATTTGAATTGTACTACATTGGTATTGAATGACCAATTGGAACTAAGTACATATATGGATCTTTGGTAATCATCCTCTTTGCTCAATTAAGTTTTCACTTAATTAAGATCAAAGTCAATCTTTGGATCTTTATAGATCAATAATACTATTAATTAAGTTTTCACTTAGTTAATAATATTCATATCACATTTGGAAATTATTATTAATCCATATTGTTAATTAAGTTTTCACTTGATTAAGATGGAAGATTACAATAATGAGCCACATTTGCAAAATAAGTTTTCACTTAAAAATGCAAAGAAGCCAAGTGTATTTATTAATCAAATCTTGATTATCAAAGCCCATCTTGTGACAAATGCCACTTGTCATGATCCAAAAATAAAATTTTCAAAATACCAAATAGGAACCTTAGCCACTAAGTTACTTCAAGGCTAAGTTATCTCAAGCTCATGAGAGCTTGACACCTCATCCATGCAAAGCATGAGTCATCATAGGAACATTCTAGAGTGCACCAGAGTACTCCAAGAATATAGATTAATTCAAAAACTTAACAGAAATCAATAATAAGATTACCCCAGCATGGATTCCATGAAAAACAATTATATCAAGCCTTTGATCATTTAAAAGATCAAGAACTTTCTAATCATTATTAGCAAGTGATTAAGAAACTAACTGTCTGATTAAAACAATTGGATATGAATTTAACACTAGCATAAATGGAATTCATCAAAAAGCACAAATTGGTGGCCAGGAGATCACAAATTCAAAATGTGATTAGTAGGTTCATGATTTGAGTGAATCTGGACATAAATCCAAAATACAAGGACAGGTGCACAGTTCTTAAAGCACACATAAATTCAAAATACAAGGACGTCTGCATAGTTCTTAAAGCACACATGTCATCACCATAGTGAATCACAAACACTATAAATACCCTCTCATCCCATTCACATTCACTCACAAATTTCTCAGAGCATGCTCATAAAGAACACCTCGAGGCCAGAGGCTAGAGGTTGGAGCAAAAGCTCACATGGAAATCTCAGGCCATTGGTAGAGAGTGAGAAGTAGAGGAGCAAGCTCACTCTTGTGAGTAGCCCCAAAATCCAATTTTAGAGGTAGGAGAAGGCTATGAAGAAGAAGCAGGGAGGTGCTGCCCAATCTTCACCAAGCACACTTTGGGATCTACAAAGGTTATTAGCTATACAAGTAGTAGTATTGGGTAGGATTAGTGAGGGGTGAGGATCCGATTGGTGAGGACTTAGGAGAAGAAGATTTGCAAATCTTCTCAAGCAAATCTAGACAAGAACATTTCTATGTCCAGAATTGTATCTTTAGGACATCTACACATCAAAAGTCACTGGAATCAACTCATCATTAAGTCTATCTAAAAGGACCTTTGAATTAGAAGAAGACAAACCATAAGGACTAAAGTGCATAATAGCCATGCAATGTTAAACCATCCATACTTTGCTAAATATGTGGAATCTGAAGAAACTAAACTCATTTGCATTACGTTAAATAGACCTAACAACTTAAATAAAACCAACTAAGAGTGATTTGAAAATAATTTTTTGCCATGTGAAACCACATGATTCACATGCTAATCAAGTTCTTCACCTAATTAAGATTAAGACCTAAAAGACTTGAACTAAATAAAATTCAAGTTTTAAACCTTTAAAAATCTTATAAACTAATAGAAACATAAATTTAAGTGAAATTAAAGAAAATCTAAAAAATGCTTTGGAAAATAAATATTAAACTCAAAATAATACTTTAATATTTAAAATACAAATAAAATAATAAAATAACTTTTAAATTCAATTCCTTATTACTTGAAATTCTTAGAACAATAGTTAATAAAAATTGCAAAGTAATATTTTAATATGAGATCAAATAGATTCATGCCTTCTCGAATAAAACCAAACACAATTTTATTCTTGAAGTAAAACTAATCTTGTTGAATTACTATTTTGTGTTAAGTAATATTTAAATGGGTAAAAAGAATTTTTTTAAATGAAAAACTTGAGAATCCTTCTTAGGTATAAAACCTTAAGAAAATTTTCAAGTTGATTTTTAACTAACAAAATTAAGAAAAATACCCTTGTTTTCTTCAGAGTTTACAATATATCCGCCTTTAAGGCATAGAGAGATTTTACAAAGTTCTGGCTATCTGCGATCCTTCCGGTGGCCTATTAATTTCTTACCTGGTGACAGATCAATGATGTGCTTTAGTTCAATGGATCTTTCAATAGTAAAGCATTATATCCCTAGTGAGCAAAGTAGAATGTTTCAAATATGTGAATTTTCCTAAAGTAGGATTTAAAACACTTCTTTAAGGCACCCAGAAAGAGTTTATCACCAAAACCTAAATAGAAAAACCTAGTAATAATCATTTGAGTGAATCTTAATGATATGAATTACAAAGGGAAATCATCGGAGGATGATTCCGGGAATTAGAACGACTGCATTCATATATTATGCATAACAACATCTTGACAAGCTTTTCAAACATCAATCCTTACCGGGCCGATGAAATTCTTCCATTTGGATTTTCGACAACTAGAAGAAACTAAATGTATGACCTACAGTCAGGAGGCAAGTTCACTTCATGTCCATTGAATCTTGTAAAAGATATCTTTGGATATTACCCTTCTCCTCTACATTAAAATAAAACTATTTTCTATAAATAAACTAGAGATACTTTGAAGAGAGTGGATTCAGTGCTCACCTGGGTACCTACACACCCCCTTTCAAATTTTTATTCAAGACATATTAACCCATTTTTAGTTTGTTTTCCTAGTAGAGCACAGGATTCTAGTGTACAAAAGTGGTTTCAGAATTATGATTTGAATTTTTTTCATCAAAGTCAACTCAAAAATAGATTTTTCGTTGACTTTTTGTTTTTCGGGTTGACTTTGACCAAAATAAATTCATACCAAAAATTTGAAACCACTTTTACACAGCAGTATTTCGTGTTCTACTAGAAAACCAAGCTAAAATAGGTTAATACATTTTGAATCAAAAGTTGAAGGAGGGGTGTGTAGGTACCCACGTGCATACCATTTTGTTTTTGTACTTTGAAATGGTGGGCAATGGAATCATGGTTGTGTCACGAGAGCTAGCCACTCGAGTGAGTGGAAAGGATTCCATCGTACCGGGAAAGTAAAATTAAGACTTAATAACAACTGTACTCAGTCATTCCAAGGCGCCATATAGACAACGCTGACCACAAAATTTGTTATGGGACAAGCGAGTCAGAAGTTACTTCCGAGTTCTGTATATCTTCGGGGGCATAGTCGGATTGATTTTCATTTCGAGGAACGTCAATGGGTTGGAGCCCATGGTAAACGTCCCTACTCTATGCTGCAGAGTAACGACTATAGTATTCTAGCTGAGAGGGCAATTGATCTGTGTCGTTGACCGGATTAGTTGTAACGGGTAGGTTACGGAATAAGGCAGTGCTCGGCATGATTTGGCCATACTTGGTAACTGGCCTCATAACTAAGGAAGTGTGAATAGGAAAAAGGGCCAAGGACGTTTGTGGGTAAAGTAGCGCACCTCTACAGAGTGTATAGAATCGTGACATGTTACTCCCTATTCTGGAAAGGCATTGCGAATGCAGCGTGGAAAGTAACTAACAAAAAGTTCTAACAACCCGTGAAGGCTGATGAACATAGATTTTCATAATATAAAACTTGACTGTTACACTTATAAAACTGACACAACGTAGGACCTTGACCTATGGCTGTGGCTGGAGTGTTGAACTTCTATTTAGAACTTGCTGAGTACGTCTATACTCAATCTATCTTCTTATCCCTTGCTAGAGCTTGGAGTAGCCGTGGGCATCCAAAGGCATTAGGTCAAGCAGAAGGGCCCTACTTTGAGGAGTGAGGATAAGATGACGACAACCCAGACTGAAGGACCGTCTCGAAGAATGTGAAGATTAGCTGAACCATAGACTAGGCTAATTCCCCAAACCATAGGACCTATCCATATAGAACATTGCTCTAGTAGCAATTACAGCCTCGTAGGACTCGAGATAAGGTCTCATCGTGTCGTAGTCGACGAGTTGCTTCTTTTGGCTTTTCGTATGAAAAGAGCTTACCTAACAACCTTATGTGTCAAGAAAGTTCCAGGATCGTCTGATCCATGTGATATCAATAAAATAGTCAGACCATGGATTCACTATGTTTCTGTTGTAATACTCTGTTGGGTGTAATATTCGTGGAACAAGTGTTCCGGGAGTGTTATGCTAACGACTTGCGTACTACATCATGTAGTCGTATGCTGGATCACCACACCCAGATCCACTGTTCTTGTAAGAGTAAACTTCTTGTCTTGTCCTCTTGCATTACTGTTTTGTTGCCTTCTACTTTCTTGCATTATATCAACCTCCTTAAATACTTTAAATTGTTTAGTGCATAAACAACTAGAATTGTGACAATCTAGTTGGAGAGAGTAATAGCTTTTCCTTCTTGCTCCCGCGAATCAATACCCATACTTCCACTTTGAGAGGTTCTACAGTGATCCGCTGCTCCTGGGGGTTATCAGACAGCAAACAAGAACTTTACACAAAGTGTTGGGGCTAACTCCACAACTACAACCATCAAGAGTGAGCACGAGGGTGGATTCTCCTAGCTAGGGTTTCGAGAACCGAAGATTAACAAGTTCCTCAATGCAATGGATGGGGAATCAAATCCCTTCATTGGAAGTGTAGATCTAGCTAGGTCTCCTCCCTTGAATTCCAAAAGGACGTCAAGTTCTAGTGGATATAATGGGATATCTTGTTAGATTTAAGCTTTGCAACAATGAAGAGAGAGTGGAAGCCGCATGGGCAACCAGAGGTGGAAGATGACTATTTATATGGGTCTCCAAAAACTAGGCATTGCTGGTCACTTACCCCGAAGTCTCTGGCCTGTGAGGTCCGGAGTCTCTGGTTTGTGAGGATGGAGTTTCTGAACTCAGGACACACGCATCATAGTTACTGGCCTCTGAGGGCTCATCCTAGTGACTCTGGCAGGGAGGCAAACAAGCCCTAGCCAATCTTTGAACCGTAAACACAGGTTTGCACCATTTGACAAAAAGTTGAGCCAACGCGACCAGAATCTCCGGCGAAACAACAAAAGTCTCCGGTCTTGAGGGCCGGAGTCTCCACCCAAAAAATCCCCAACAACATATTTTCTGGAGTTTTCTCTCCAACTTTTTTATGGGATCGCTAGTGGATGCAATATTGTTTTGTGCAGAAATAAGATTTCACCCATACTTTCCATCGAGCAACTACCCTTGATAGTGTGGAGACCTACATTACATAACCTAAAATCTAGGTCTTGAAGCTTTGATATTTTTACTTTTTGAGGGGACGCCACACTAATTTGAGCATTAACTAATTAAACATAAAACACTAGAACACATGGTTAAGCACACAAGTCTTGACAACAAACACCCAACATGTGATTATAAGGGAAATGCCCTTTCACCATGCCAATATCAACTTCAACTTCATAATATTCTCTATACACAACTTATAATGCAATGGCTCAAAGGACTTTACCATCAATGAATCATGTTGATAACTTGGTTTTTAAGGCTAGACAAGACTAATGTTATCAACTTGAGAAACTAATAATAATATTTATGGAAGTTAAAATGATGAGATTTGACATTTGACTGAGTAAAATGCTACCAACATTAATTGTCATTCTTCAAAGGCACAACATAAACAATCATTGAGTATGTGCCACGTTTCCAAACAAGTATAATGAGATTGAAGACCTTAACTTCAAGGTACTACAGTTCCAATAAAATGGCTAAGTATTATTCCAGGAGGAACCCAAAGTGTAGGATTGCATAAGTACACCGATGAAATAAATTTCAACTATTACTTATCATTTCGTAGGATATAACTTGTATACATGCATAGCTATTAAATTCATACCAGTGTTTTCAGGTTGGTAGCTTTTATCATCATGCGCCCTTACTCTTACCAACAAGGTCATCATTTGATTCATAAGATGAAATAACAAAAATTGCATATTTGAGGGAATGACAAATATATGGTTCATTTGGCACCCATCATTTCCCAAATGAAATGAGATCACATGATGATGTCATTTCATTTTGGCAAATCCACAGAAATGATAAGGTACCCAATAGGTATTAAGGTTAGGCATGGGATGAAAAACTATGGAATTCCAAATGATTTCCATAACCAATTCTGTGGCAGCCAAACAAGTAATTGTTGAAATCATAAATGAATTCTTTGATTCCAGCCCTAAATGATGGGAGCCAAACGAGCCCTAAAGGAAATCTTTTTACACTTTTCAATTACAAAATTGAGAGCCAAAGAGGGAACGACAAGTAGAATCGAAGGAGATTTTTTTTTGTTTTTTCTAGATTTGAAAAGAATAAGTAAAATACACAAAACTTTTTTTGTTTTTGTTTTAGCAATATAAAATGAAGAAATAGAAAGCAATAATAACACTCAAGAGAGGATTTTTTTTTGTAGTTTTCTTACTTGAGCAGAAATAAAAGGCACAATACGAAGAAACTAACAAAAATCTAACAACCAAGAACATGGACTAGACTAAATGTAGATTGTAGAGAGATTTATGTATGGATACATAATCTTCCCAAGCTTGGGGTTTGATACATCTCAAACGCATCTATAATTTTTGATGCTCCATGCTTGTTTACGCACCATTTGCTTTGTGTTTTGTTACACTTCGTGGCGTTTTTATGCATTTTCCGGAACTAACCTATTGACGAGATGCCATAGTGTCAGTTCCCTGTTTTTTGCTGTTTTTGTGTTTCAGAAAAGTTACACAGGAAATATTCTTGGAATTGGATGAAACGAAGCCCAAAGTTCCTATTTTCGCCCGACACGAGACGGAGTCCAAAGAAGAGTCGGAGGGGGGCCAGGGGGCGACCACACCAGGTGGTGGAGCGGGTTCCCCCTTGGTGCGCCACCCTATGGTGTGGGGCCCCTGGCCACCCTCTGGCATCGCCCCTTTGCCTATATAAAGTCTCTGTCGCGAAAACCCTAAATTGTTCGGCGTTTCTCCCAGTAAAGTTCCGCAGCGCCGCCGCCGTCGAAGACCAATTTTGGGGGACAGAAGTCTTTGTTCCGGCACCTTGCCGGGACGGGGAATTGTCCCCGGAGCCATCTCCATCGACTCCATCGACTCCACCTCCATCTCCATCGTCTTCACCGCCATCTCCATCGACATTGTTGTCTCCCATGATGAGGTGGGAGTAGTTCTCCCCTGGGGCTGAGGGCTCTATCGGTAGCTATGTGGTTCACCTCTCTGTCCCATGATGTGATCTATATGTGATCATGAGCTTTGTATCTAGTTGAATTGATAGATGTTGTTCTTCATATATTATGCTACTCTCGTGCTTTATTACTGTAATCTCCGGAGACACCTTGTACCATGATGCAAAGGATGATAGTGTGCGCATTATGTGTGTCTCTTTGGTTAGTGTCTCTATGAATTGTTGGTGTTTGTTGGAACCATCTAGTGCGCTCAAGGTGATAGTGTGGGGCAATCTAGTTTGGGGAAATGCAAACTTTGAGGAGTGCTTCATAGCCCTACACATGATTAGTGTTTGTTATCCATCGGAGAATAGTTTAGAGTAGCATAGTGAAGATAGATATTTATATGTTCAATTTTGTTATCTTTGTTGAGAGTGTCCACTAGTGAAAGTATGATCCCTAGGCCTTGTTTCTAAGCATTGAAACACCATTTACATTCAGTTCTGTTACATGATTGCATTTACTACTTACAATCATCCATATTACTTGTATTTCACTATCTCTTCGCCGAACTAGTGCACCTATACATCTGACAAGTGTATTGGGTGTGTTGGGGACACAAGAGACTTCTTGTATCGTAATTGCAGGGTTGCTTGAGAGGGATACCTTTGACCTCTTCCTCCCTGAGTTCGATAAACCTTGGGTGATCCACTTAAGGGAAACTTGCTGCTGTTCTACAAACCTCTGCACTTGGAGGGCCAACATTGTCTACAAGAATAGAAGCATGCATAGACATCAGGGTTCATCCCCACAGGTTTCATTATATTGATGGTCCAACTGATGGTTCTTCTCTCTCATAGTTTCTATCATAGTCTCAGTCAAGCTTCATGCACTAGCCAACGCAATCAAAAGTTTGAACTGATGGAAAGGGATAGTACAATTCACTTATACACTTCAACACCCCACTCACATGTGACGGAGAAGACAAGTCAATACGTGCAGAGACTTAGAGGTAGGTACAAAAGGCCTTGTACATGGATAAGTTACATGCCTCTACTTTGATAAGAATCGATGAATGATTTGTTGTTTAGTTGACGTGAAGATGATTCATGTTGCCTCTACTTTGACTGGAATTGATGTACTCATTAGTAATTCATAAGTAGGATCAGGAGGTATTGTTATCTTGAAACTCCCTAGATTGAGATTCATAACACTTAAGGTATTCACACTATGCTTGATTGATTCTTGAGAATTCTTTAGAAAGTGGATAGTTTGCTCTTTCCCTTTCACACTGAATGTAACCTTACTCCTAGTGCAATTAATAGATACCCCTGCAGTGTTCAAGAATGGTCTTCCAATAATAATGGATAAATTATCATCTTCATACATTTTAAGAATAAAAAAGTGTGTTAGTATTTGTACACTCGCAATTATGATAGAAACATTTTCACAAAAACAACTAAGAGTTGTAGTTGATTTGTCAGCCCATTTGGAGAGACACTTTAGTAGGAATCAACTTATCTAAATCCTGTTTCTATTTAAAAAGGGCATAACATTATCCAACACCTCAATCACATTAGTCAAATAGTTATTCTTAATGGAACCTGAAATAGTAGGGATCATGGATCTCCTCGTTTCTCTAGTAATTTTCCATCAAAGAATAATCAACAAGCATTCTAGTAATGGCTTTAGAAGGTATCTTCCTTTTATTAGTGACAATGTATTTCATATATTTTGAGTAAGGTGTTAATGCCTTGCAGAAAATGGAGGGGGAGGGAGGGAGGGAGGGAGGGGGGGGGTTGCCGAGAATTACAGGGCGCTAGAGCACAGAGTACCACCTGTGTCGGCTTGTGGCCTGATCTACTGGAAATTTCATCCCTAGTGCCGCAGACTCGTCTTCATCATTAGAATCCTCCGCACCATTGTACCTTCTTGTCAGTAGATTGGCCCTAGCCTAACCCTATCGCCAAGTCGTGAGCCCTTTATTTTTCCTATAATGTTCTCCCTTCGTTCCAAAATATAAAATATTTTAGCCCATCATTGCTATGCATATATCTAGACATCTTTTAATGTGTAGGTTAAAAGCAAAATAAGTGAACATATATACTAAAAAGCATCTAGATACATGCATAGAAATGATTGGCAAAAAATCTTATATTTTAAAACAGAGAGAGTGTATATTCGTATGACAACCACTCTAGAGCAGAAGATAAGTTGATCACACAAGACAAAGGATATGAATCTACGTGGAAGCAATTTTTCCCCAAAGTGCATTTTTCTGTTGAATGACTTCGTTTCAGCCTAAGTTGATGAACCGATGGGTACTTCTACTCTTACACACACCTGGCTTGTGTTGGGCGGTTACTTTGACCGTCCAATGCAGTCCAAAGAGTAGAGGACATTCCATGTGCAGGGCGATTAAGCCCATATCAATGCATCCCACAAGTGCTAAGAGCATCTCTAGCAGAGCCCGTAAAAGACCCAAAACCGAAAAATGATCACCAGTTTACGGGTTCGGGCCAAAAATGGCGCCGATCAGTGACCGTAAACGAGCCAAAACTGAAAATATTTTTTCGAGCTGCGTTTGGTTCGCTCCGTCGGCCTGGGCCGACGGAGCGAACCGAACGCAGCCCGAACATAATCCCTACTTTATGCGCGAGGGAACTTTCAGCTCCTCCCAACCGCCGTCGCCGCCGATCTGTGCGCCCTCACCTTCCTCTGTGCCGCCACCCTCCGATTTGTCTCCGATGAGTCTCGAATCGACCCCGCCGGCCACCGTTGCTACCTCGCAGGCGCCGCCACCCTCTCCCGTGGTCGCCGGAGCTTCCGCCGCTCCACCAACCACCCCGGCGACCCCTGCCACCCCTGCGACCCCCGCGTAGGAAGCAACGACGGTCTCGGCGATGAGCGGGGTGAAGCGGCGGCGCGCGGGAACGCATGTGGTCCCGCAATCCGGTGCCGCCGCGTCCACCGGTGATGTCTCGGCGGTGGCAACGAAGCCGAAGGCATCCCGTGCGAGACCGAAGAGTACGGGTCCCAAAAGGACGAAAGTGAAGGCGGCGACGAGCCGTGGCGCCCCGCGTCCGGTCCCCTCCCCGCCGCCGCCGCCACCGGAAGCCACCACGAACGTCGCCCACGACGTGCTCGACGACGGGTCAATCGGTTCGGAAGCCGCTGGCGCAGAACAGAGCCCGTAAACCAAAACTGTAAAACAGAATTACGCCAGCCATTTTACGACCCGAATACGTGAGTTTGGTGAACTGAACTTCACTTTTTTCAGTTCGCGTTTTTACGGGCTCTGCTAGAGATGCTCTAACTGGCTCTCCTCCTACTGCTACTGTAGCTGCCGGTGGTGCGTGCTCCTAAATGAACACATCAATGCACACCCCCATGAGCAGTATCTATCAGGGTGACGAAACGAGGATTTGCCGAAAGCGAGCGCAGACGAGGGCAAGAGACCTAGCTAGCTGTGTTGGTATGGTGGCCACGCAACCAAGCATCAGCAGCAGCGGAGCAAGCAAATCATCACACCATACTACGCGCGCTTCAATGCGAACCAAGCCACCGAGCAAAGCCATCCCATTGGGGCGCCCTGGGGGCCCGCCGGGCAGGCCAATCACCAGGCCGGGCCTACCCTTGACATGACCAAACATAGCACACGCCCTGTCCCACGGCCCGTCCCGCATCGACGTCTCGGCGCCCGCACACCCACTCCCGCGTCGACACGCCGACAGGCGGGCCCCACCCCGTCCCCTTCCTCCGGCTCTGTAGCGCCGAGAGCAGCCGCGCCGCGCGATCGCTCGCCGCACTGGTTCCCGCCATACGCGCCGCTGCCGTGCTACCGTTGAGGAGCTGAGCTGGGTGCACGCGTGTCGGATTGCCATAGGGTGGGGCATGATTAGCGGCTACGTAATGGCAGGGGAAGTGACGTGGCTACTGGCGGTAGCTAGCCATAGCTGGCTGGCTACCGAGCTTCCCGTCCATCGATCCAGTCCGTAGGCCGTAGCTGGGCAAAGATACGAGGAGTACGGTATGGCAGTACGGGGTGAAGGAACTACTCCTCCGGCCTCCGGGGTTATGTTTGTTGTTACTGTAGCCTGTAGGGTTCCCCTCTCTCGTAGATCCAGCGTAGCCTGACTAGCTACCTATCTAAGCATCTGCATGAACACAGACAGGTGAAAGCGAACCACGCAGCTTCGGTGACTTAGCCACAGTCCAATCTGGATCGGATAGCTAAGAATGACTCTATGCAAAATATGCTAGCTCTTACATCAAATATTTTTATTCACAAACCGTATGTCCAAATGGATCGAAACTTTCTCAGATTAAATCTTTGAATGAAAACAACGTGCTGTAATTTTTTCAATTTTTTTTAGAAAGTTTGAATTTCGTGTTCAAATTTCGGACGTTTTTGTCCATCCGATCTAGATTGGATGGGATGAGGGGGTAAGGCGCCGTGAGCCTTTGCTTAAGCTGCGTCCGAAAGCGAAGCAAGCCAAGCCCTGAATGCGAACAGTAGAAGGACAGTGCCGAACTTGGGCGTGGGCCCAGCCTGCAGTGTCACTTTACGACTGTGCTCAGTCTTTCATGCGAGCACATGCACGAGTAGAGAGGGTTCGTGGAGCAGCACGTTTTGTGGCTTACCTGAATGGCAGAATTAAAACACAAGTTGAGAATATAAAATTAGAAACTTCGTAAACTTGAACGTGCAAATCGTAGTATTGCAAGACGCGAGGAAACTTCTGAAGTGCATGAAGAAGCGGGTGGAATTTTCTCCGAATGTTAGAGATGTCCGTATAAAATACCGACACTTACAAGCTGAAATCAGTGGGAACTGGAGAATAAAACAATAATCCAAATGTTGTATATGGAACCTTCAAAATATATTGCCGTCCCACACTAATACCACCGATTACGAAGGAAATACAACAATCCAAGCAGGGCCTTAAGCATTCCTCTGCCAATAGCAAGATAATGTGCCAACACATAGCAATTGCATAGTTGTCAATAATGTCATCAAGTGATGTCTACTTCTGCGATTTTTTTTTTAAATGCGGTAACCATCTAGTTACCGTATCATATTTTATGTTTGTTTTGTGCTCATGTCTTGAAAAGGGAGTGAATAGAGATCGTACATATTCATTAAATCAAGTCAAGGATATGAGCCATATGATCTTATAAGATGATAACCAAATATACATTTGAGATATATGACTAGGTTTTGACATGTACTCATATTTCAAAGATTAACAATTTCCGGTGGTACTTCTAGCTTGGCAATCTTTAACCTTGGAGAGTTGCTCTAGGATTAAAGTCACATAGTTCCTCTAGGATCTATTCCAAAGGAGTGTTGTCATGAGATAAAACCTCATTTTATTTTACCTTTGAGAAGATCAATGCACCTGTGATCTTTAGCATTTTATTAATTATCCTCAGTCCTATGAAATTACTATATTTGCTTCAAATGCATCATTAAAAAAACATATGTCAAAGTTCTCGCGTCTTGAAATCATATAGGAAATCACTATACATGGGATCTAGGGGCTCTTTGATTAAAAAAAGGAATTCTATACAAAATTTGGAAAAATTGATCTTGTTATATTTTGCATATTGTTTTGTATTGGAATTCTTATATATTTTTCCCAAGGATTACATTGCGTTATGTTTTAGAGGAATAATTTTATCCACTCGAACCTTGTGTAACCATTTTCTTGTGATGTCAGATGCTCTTTGATGTAAAATATGTAGTTTTTCTAATCATGCAAGATTCAACATGACATTGTACTATATTCCCACCTTACTCCATTATGTGTTTTGAGAATCATATGAATCAAAGAGGCCCTTGATCATGTATTTTTTTTTCCAATTTCTTCATTTTTCAAACTACAATCCGAAGATGGCCTTGAAAAAAATAAATATGTACTACTTTGTACCAAAATGTTAACGACGTGGCATGCATTTTTTAAAAAGAAATATAGGTTTCGGTTTAAACCTTTTTGTTTGTAGATTTTAGCAAAAAAGAAGATATCTGAAAGTATTTTCTATCTTAACAAAAATCATGAACAATGATACTGACTTAAAAATTCCACAGATATCTATTATCAATAATATTACAACCATATTTGCAAGTTCTTAAAAAATGAGAATGTTCGGCTCAAATTCTAAAACTTACAATTATTTTTAACAGATCTGTACTCCCTCCATCTACCAATAAGTGTACAATTAGCTTAAAAATTTATCTACAGAATAATACACTTCTCTTATTTCAATGCGTTTTAAAGTAGAAAAATACGTCTCTCTTGTGATAGGGGAATCAAGCGCAATTTAGCACATGGTCTTCTCATTTTTCGATATGCACTTAGCTTATGAGAGATGTAGAATTAAAAAAGAAGATAGGATGGGTCTAACTTTACCAATGCAAAATTCTTAATCTCTCTTGGAAAACCCAGATACACACTCTTTTGTGCATGGAGGAGTAGCTGAATTTTCAAAAAAGGTGCCGGTGTGTCATGAGTCTGATGTAATTTTGGCGTACGTTACAAGACTCCCTTCGTCGAATCACAAGCTAGTCCACGAGTGAGATCTTAAAAACTGGCATGACTAGTATCGGGAAATTACTATACTACTATGTATGTTGCAAAATATAAGCCCTTTCAAAAAGCTATTTTAGCTTTATAAAAAAAGCTTATATTTTTTTAACAGAGGTAATACTTCTTAGGCTGTCTAGAGTTGTGTAAAATAGAGAGGCGAAAGGCGATGGCAGACAACAAAGACATTGGAATTGCTTGGCGTAGAGGTTATATCCCAGTTTGGCCAGAATTTAGGAATGTGACTTGCTTGTCATCTAGGCTATGTCCCGATTTGGACGCCAATACATTTGAAATACACCATATAATACTCTTTTGAATATGTAGTAATTGATCTGATGCCTTTAGGCATAATTCTATGATGAAATTTGTGTTACGTGTATACCTTCACGAAGAAGAGGGGCCTTTAGAAGACGAGTAGTCTGTCCGGCTCTCGATCTCTAGTGATCCTTTTATTATTAAGTTTTTATATTATATTTATAGGTTTTAAAGGAAATGTAATTTTTTAAATATAGGCAGTTATGTATCCTACAAGCATGTAAACTGCAACGCTATATTAAATAAATTTCAAGCTACACAAAAATAAAATAATCTAATAAATTATGGAGTTCTTACAATAAGCAGTGTTCACTATATGATCCTCATTTGTGTGTAACTCAGATTACAAAATATTTCAAACTGGAAATTTGGACGTTTATAAAATACATTGTTTTGTACATCCATAATTTTCTCACTATTTTCTAAAACTAGTAAAATTAATTTTCTAATTTTCAAAAATAGTTTATCGACTATATTTTTGGGGTATCATATTGTTATACTTGTTCTTATGATTGCCTCATACATTCCAAAATAATCAGGAAAAATTGTATCATACATTCATACATGTTGCATGTTGATAGTTTTTAGCGAGCTAATCATGAATTTTGCTATTCGACCCAAGTTTTGTTTCTGAACTCAGTTGTTAAACGAGTCGAGCCTCAGCTCGGATCCCATGCCTATTTGTAGATGAGTTGACGCGGACAATCGATTCGTAGAGCACGCACATGTGCCAGAGCTTGGAGCGGCCGCCTTTCGGCCATAATATTAGCGGCAGGATGAACCGAGGCATGGACGAAGCGCCATTGAGGATGAGCTCCAGTAGGGTGCAGCAGCCGAACTTCCCCTTCATGCAGATGTCCCGCAAGCTGCCGTCCACCTCCTTCTTCCACCATCTCTTCGATGGCAAGTAAAACGAGATAGAGCAGCAGATCTGAGAAGATTTCCCGGACCCGTAGAAGCAAGCCTATTTGACGATGAGCTCCCGCCAGATTTGCTACCGGCCTCCATCCACCATGGAACTATGTGACACCGTGTTTGTATTGTGTATTCTATAAATAATCCCTCCAAAAATAATATATATAGGTTTTCGTCCACAGTCTTTCTAGATTGTATTTTTTTTGTAAGTTTTGTCTATTTGAACAAAACATCGATATTGATTTCAGAATTTAACACATATTTTTTGTGAAATAATTCAACCATATTTGCTTAGTTTTTCAAAAGAAAAAGCTAGGTTTATCCCTTTATACATAAGTCATTTTCTAAAGATTTATCGGTGAGGTTTAGAAGCAGGTTCTAGTGGGATATGAATTTGATGTAATTTTTGTGTATGTTAGAAGACCCTCCTCATCGAATTACGAACACCATTGAGATGTTGAAAACTGGCATGGCTGGGTACTGGAAACGCACTAGTATTTTGTAAATTAGAGAGGCGATGGTAGACGGCAAAGACATTGGAATGGCTTGGCATAGAGGTTATATCTCAGTTTGGCCAGAATTTTGGAATGTGACTTGCTTGTCATCTAGGCTATGTCCCGATTTGGACGCCAGTACATTTGAAATGCACCATATGAATATGATACTTTATCTTATGCTTTTTCAAAATCCAACTTCAGCAAAAATTCCTTTAGAACGATCGACTGGACGCCTTTTGGCATTATTCGATGATAAAATTTGTGTTGCATGCATATCTTCACGAAGAAGAGGGACCATTAGACGACGAGATGCCCACCTGGCTCTCGAGCTCCGGTGCTTCTTATATTTTTGAAAATTAAAAAATTGTATTTGTAGGTTTCAAAGAAAAACCCATTTTTAAAAATACAGTCAATGATGCATCCTACTAGCATGCGAAATTGTAAAGCTAAAATAAACAAATTACACACTACAGTAAACTAAAATGATATAATCAATTTGGAGTTCTAAAAATAAGCATTATCTATTATACGATCCATACTTTTTATCATTTTTTGTAGCTCAGAGTACAACGTATTTCGAATTAGAATCTTGGACATTTGTAGGATACATCATTTGCTACATCCAGTTTTTTTACTTTTTTTTTCTAAAACATGTAATAATTAATTTTCTAATTTTCAAAAATAAAATGGATTACTGAAGATCCGGAGCCATAAAATCAGAGGAGCCATAATTGAGTTGGAACTCTTCCAAAGAAGGTTTATGTGTGTGTTTTCAAGCGTGTCGTGGTTCCGGTTTACATGAAAACCACAAAGGTAAAGGTAAGAGCATCCCCATCTGTGCTTTCCAAATAAGTGTCGGCAGAGGCACCGGCAGGTGTCCAACAGAGTTTGATCACCAAATTGCAAATACAAGTGTATGAAAAAATAATAAATTCTCAAAGTTTTAAACTTACAATATTATTTAGAATTTGAAACACACAAATAGTACGAAAGTATAATTATTCATACAACAATTCAAAAAAATCAAATCAAATCAATGAGCATTTCCTCCGAGAGTCCACAAATGCTCCACTAGATCCTCCTCTAGATCCTCTTGAAGACGATTATGTTCGTCTCTGTTGAGAATTTCTTGATGCATGGCGAGGATTGCAGAAAATTCCACTGGCACTTGATCAAGTTGGGCTAGATGACATTCGTGATCATAGGGCTGGTCATCTTCCACCGGTTGTTCATGGTCACTGTCGATAATCATGTTGTGCATGATCACACAACAATTCATGCACTCCCATATTTGAGACTCCAACCAAGTTAGAGCAGGGTACCTGACAATAACACATTGTTGCCAAAGCACAACGAATGCCCGCTCTACATCCTTCCGACAAGCCTCCTCAAACTTAGCAAAGTGAGATCTCTTCTCCAAGTTTGGTGCAGGAATCAAATGTAGACCACTGTGGATAGATACCATCGGCGAGGTAGTAACCATTGTAGTATCTGTTGCTGTTGTCAAAGTTCACCGTAGGAGCTTGTCCCCCCGCTAGTCTCGCAAACATAGGAGAACGCTGCAGAGCATTGATGTCATTGTGAGTTCCCGCCATTTCGAAGAAAGCATGTCAAATCCAGACACTAGTGGAAAAAAGGCCTTTATTCCCGGTCTGTAACTGCCATTAGTCCCGGTTTCCCAACCGGGACTAGCAAAGCGGGATTAAAGGCCCCAACCCTTTAGTCCCGGTTGCGAATGAACCGGGACCAATGGCCGTCCACGTGGGCACGGCTGCGAGCGCCTGCTCCGGGGACCTTTAGTCCCGGTTCGTAATAAGAACCGGGACTAAAGAGTTTTTTTTTTCTGTTTCAGATTATAGGTTTAGGGTTTATGGTTAATTAGGGTTCACTTTAATTTCAAGCGAGTTTCCGTACCCATATTCTACGACTAGTACATACACATTACATGTTGGTGCATGCATATATAATATTATACGATGTCTTGCGACTGTATATACAACAACTTCAAACAAGTCTATATATGTACAACTATTTTTCAAACAAGCTAAGTTAATTACATGGAGATCACTAAATTATATATAGCGTTCGTCGTCCTCCACATAGTGTTCTCCTTTCTCACGGAGGACCTCCCTCAGGATGAATCCCGCCAGCTCCTCTTGAATTGCTTTTATGCGCTGGGTTGGTAGGAGCTTCTCCCGCATCACTAACAACTTTAAGAAGATCGATATGGATATATATAAGTTGGATGAAACTCAACACAATTGATTATAATAAAAGAAAACTGTGAATATTATTTACGTACATCAAAGTCCGTGGAATGTGCTCTCCGCTCACTGGTGTACCACCGGATGAACTCGCAGACGTAAAATCCACAAAGATTGGTCCCCGGTGGTTGCTGCAAACCCTTTATCTTTTTAAAAGTTAGCTGTTCTTTGAATTCACCTACACACGACCTTCTGAAACGTGTCCAAACGCTACAGGGCAAAGAAAATGAATAAATGAGTTATTAAATACTTGATATCAGGAAATTAATGAAAGGAGCTGATATAGTCGGGTAATGATTGAAATTACTTCTGCAGCATTGCTTTCATGTCGCTAAACAGGACATCGGGCTTATCCAATGAGTCCAAGATTTGAACACTTGATATGTCAAATTGAATCTTTAGCAGAACCCAGTGGAAACTGCAGACACACATGCATAACTCATCAATTACACTTAACATCGAGTAAGCAAAAAAGAATGTGTACAAGATAGAAACACTCACTTGAAGTTGTAAGGAAATAGAATTTCTCTTTTAAGACTTTGCCTGGAAAAAAATCTGAAGAGGTCATTCTCCACGTCTCTGGGGTGATCTTGTAACATCCTTTCATTAATGATATATGGGTCAATGAACCCAACGTCATAGATTCCCTTTTGTTTGCATTCGAACATCTTAAATCTGCATAATAGCGTACAAAAATTATATAGTTAATTAAGATAATATATTACAGGCAATGAACAAGCTTAGCTAGATACTTGAATATAAATCACTTACAGACAATATCAACTGATGGTAGACTTGTCGAGATCGTGATGATTGAATATGTGAAACAATTCGTCCAATGGAATATGTAACAGGTATCTTTTGAAGTAATGCTCCTCTCTAACGTCCAAGAGGATAAAACGTTTGAAGTCCTTTTTTTATATATGCACCTTGTACCAGCCGAGCAGATTTCGCATATTTGTTGATAGACCGCGTTCCTCCTCAGGCTTGATCAGAGGCCCCCCCATAACGTATCTCTCTACTATCTCTCCCACTAGCGCTTCTTCAAGGCCTAACATAGCCATAAGAGAAATATTCAATGCGGCCGCTGACTATTTGGCCTCCGTTACAGTTACACCCAGTAATTTTGCAGCTTCTACTACTCTGGGGTCCAATAACTCACGGTCCATATTAATATCGTCTCTGAAGGCCGTATCGATATCGGGGGGGGGGGACTATGAGCGGGGGGACCGATTGATTCTTCTGTTCTCCAAGCTGGGCAATTTGTTTTCCGCTTCTTTTTGCCTTGGCCAAGTCACTTTGCCTTTCAATTTCGCGTTTATAGTCTGATGGCAGACTTCTCTTATATTGGGCATCTGTAGTAAGAAAATCGATAGCATACGCCTTCTATTTCTCCATGTATGTCGGCTTGGGCTCAGGCTGTTTCGGTGCAAAAAAGGCCTTCACTTCGGCCTCTGATATCACTTTGTTTTCCTCGTAAGTCCGTTCACATGCTCTCTGGGGAAGAGGCTTTAGCGATGGCCCAGGTATCTTTGTGGACTTATGTACTACCTTATTAGTAGTACTAACCGTAGCGGCCCTGCTCCGCTTTTTCCCCGTCTTGGTAGTATTGGGGGGCGGCTTCGCCTGACGCGCTGGAGGTGCATTGGAAGATGACGTGGGCTGACGCGCGGGAGGTGCACTGGAGGACGACGTGGGCTGGCGCACGGGAGGTGCACTAGGGGGCAGCGTCGGCTGACGCGGCGCCCGAGGTGGACTCGGGTGTGGCGTCGGCTGACACGGCGCCCGAGGTGGACTCGGGGGTGGCGTCGGCTCACGCGGCACCCGAGGTGGACTCGGGGGCGGCGTAGGTGGACGACGTTCACCGGGGGAGGGTGGACTTGGATTCCTCGGAGTCGGTGGCCTTGGCGCTGAGCCTAGAAACTTGATGTATTTCTTTTGCCATATAACGATTTGGCGCTTGACATCTCCAAGTCTCCGATCCCCTTCAGGTGTAGCAAAATCAAGATCTAGGTCCTTGAACCCCGATATTATGTCAAGCACCGAGACACGAGCATAGCCAGCCGGTATCGGGTTCCCATGGTGGAGTGCTTCAGGTAGACAAGGTAAAGCGTCGCCGCTCGCCACCTTGAAGGTCATGTTCTTGATTGGCTGATGTAGCTCACAATTTGTCATCTCCCTAACATCATCCACGGGGTAGCAAGACCCCGGTGCATCATCGATAATCCATGCATCATGCTCATCAGCTGGGACCTCCGTGGAAGCCACGCTGCTTCTCCGCTGACTATTAAGATCCAATGCTGGATCTTCCTGCAGCCGAGATCTGCCTCCCTGGCTAAGTTGATGTATCATACTCTTCATGTCGGCTAATTCACGTTCTACCTTGCCGATCCGATCTGCTTCCCGATCCTTCTTTCTCTTACGGCTTTTGTAACCGTACGAATCTTCCTGATGAGAAAACCCTGCCTTCCATGGAACACCGGCGCCTTTGCCTCTTGTTCGTCCTGTGTGTTCTGCATTCCCGAGGGTGTGTGTCAGCTCGTCATGCTCTCGGTCGACACAGATCAATCCCGCTTGAGAATTCTCCATTGCCTTAATAAGTTTTGCTGTGGGAGTAAAGGTCTGTTTCCGATGAACACACTCCCCTGTTGCCGGGTCTAATGATCCTCCATGTCCGTACCACCAGTGCTTGGCCCTTTCGGGCCATCCCTCTGTACCTAGAGTGATTCCTTTATTCCTCAGTTCATTCTCCATAGCTTCCCACCTAGGCACTGCACCCTTGTAGCCGCCTGGCCCCAAAATATGGCGATGTGCCTTCTTGTCAGCATTTTATTTTTATTTTTTACCGACATTTCCTTGGCTCTCTCAGAAGCCTTGAATGCCACAAATTCAGGCCACTGTTGTCTCAACTTCTCGTATGCTCCTTCGAATATTGGAGTTTTCTGTTTCGCGATATACTTCGCGTATAACATTTTCTTGAAGCTCCGGAATGCTTCACCCATCTTCTTCAGAGCGTACTCTTTGACTTTCCTCCTCCTTTCACATCCACCTGGAATTTCATGACCATCATCATCAACCTTGGAGTACTCCGGAGGTAGAATGAAATTTGCCATGAGCTTCCTCCAAAGGTCTTTCTTGGATCTTTTGTTCACAAAAGTAGCTCCAAGACGTGCCTTCTTTGGCTCATGCCATTCTTGAACCGTGATCGGGATTATGTCCCTAACAATCACTCCGCATTGATTTATAAATTTTGTTGCGTGCTGTTTTGGCTCCAATGGTTTGCCATCTGGAGATACTAGATCGATGCTCAGCTTCTGATTCGCACTCAACTTTTGGCTCGGACCTTGTTTAGAATACGATTTGCTCGATCCGGAGGGCTGAAAAAAGAAAGAGTCATTAATACATATATGCATATTCCCTTCGTATCACCAAAAGCTTAATCTATATACCTCGCCATCAGCGTTTGTTTGCAATTGTTGTTCGGCATTGGTGTTTGTTTGCTCTTCATCGTCAAACGTTTCTATCTCCATTCCGTCACCGGAAGGGTTAAGAAACGACGAAACATCTTTTTCAAGTTCAGCTTCTCCGGCACCTTCTCGGCCAGCTACTCCGGGGTTTTCTCGGTCGGCACCTTCTTGATGCACATATATGGCATTCTCACGTATCATGCCATATACGAATTCTTCAGGGTGGCTTGGGTCATTTTGACCGTCCATCTTCTTCTAAAGACAGGTAAAACAAGTTAGTGACAGATATTTGATCAATAACCAAAAAAAGGGGGCGTTGGCCGAGCGCTGACAAGGTGGGGGGAAGACCCCCTCACCGCGTCGGCGCCTGGCCAACGCCCCCTTTAGTACACATATTTGATCAATAACCAAAAAAAGGGGGCGTTGGCCGAGCGCCTATGCGGTGGGGGGAAGACCCCCTCACCGCGTCGGCGCCCGGCCAACGCCCTCTTTTAGTACACATATTTGCTCAATAACCAAAAAAAAGGGGGCGTTGGCGGAGCGCCGACGCGGTGGGGGGAAGACCCCCTCACCGCGTCGGCGTCCGGCCAACGCCCCCTTTAGTACACATATTTGATCAATAACCCAAAAAAAGGGAGCGTTGGCCGGGCGCCGACGCGGTGGGGGGAAGACCCCCTCACCGCGTCGGTGCCCGACCAACGCCCTCTTTTAGTACAAAGGGGGCGTTAGCCGGGCGCCGACGCGGTGAGGGAAGACCCCCTCACCGCGTCGGCGTCCGGCCAACGCCCCCATTTGATACATATATTTGAACAATAAGCAAAAAAAGGGGGCGTTGGCCGGGCGCCGATGCGGTGAGGGAAGACCCCCTCACCGCATCGGCGTCTGGCCAACGCCCCCATTTGATACATACATTTGATCAATAAGCAAAAAAAAAGGGGGCGTTAGCCGGGCACCGACGCGGTGAGGGAAGACCCCCTCACCGCGTCGGCGTCCGGCCAACGCCCCCATTTGATACATATATTTGAACAATAAGCAAAAAAAAGGGGCGTTGGCCGGGCGCCAACGCGGTGAGGGAAGACCCCCTCACCGCGTCGGCGTCCGGCCAACGCCCCCTTTTTTCTTCTGACTATTTTTTCTAACTAATTCATGTAACATTTTTTCTAACTAATTAATCTAACTAATTCTTCTAACCATTTTTTCTACCTAATTCATATAATATTTTTTCTAACTAATCATCTAACTTTTTTTCTAACTTTTTTCTAGCATGTATTCTGCAGGGGGCGTCGGAGGGCGTACCTACGGCGGTGGTGGCGTCGGAGGGCACCGGCGGCAGTGTGTGGCGGCGGTGTGTGGCTTGGACTTGGCGGCGCGCGGGACGGCGATGGCGGCGGCGTGGGTGGGCGTGGGCGACGGCGGCGCGCGGGATCGGCGTCGGCGACGGCGGTGCGCGGGATCGGCGTCGGCGAGGGCTCGTGGCTTCGAACTCGCCGCGGTGCGCGGGACGGCGATGGCGGCGGCGTGGGCGATGGCGGCGGCGCCTCGCTTCCGCTCAAAGCTTTCTCTGGTAAGCGGCCTCCTTCGTCTTCGTCTGGATCGAGAATGGAGAAGGGCAGGGGAGGGCGCGAGCTTTTATACCTTGGGACCATTAGTCCCGGTTGGTAATTGATACGTCTCCAACGTATCTATAATTTTTGATGCTCCATGCTTGTTTTTACACCATTTGCCTACTGTTTCGTTACACTTAGTGGCACTTTTATGCATTTTCCGGAACTAACCAACTAACAAGTTGCCACAGTGACAGTGCCCTGTTTTCTGCTGTTTTTGTGTTTCAGAAGTGATACACACGAAATATTCTCGGAATTGGACAAAACAAGTTTCTGAAGTCTTATTTTGTCTGGGAGCTTCCAGAGATCCGAAGGAGAGTAGGAGGGGAGCCACAGGGGCCCCACACGCCAGGCCTGCGTGGCCAGGGCCTGGCCCGCGCTGCCCTGGTGTGAGGCCACCTGGCTCCACTCCTGACATCGCCCCTTCGCCTATAAAGACCCCCCGATGGGAAAAACCTAAGTAACCGATCACTTTTCCAGAACACATCGCGATCCGCCGCCGCCGTCGACCCGAAGATCGGGAGGGTCCAGAAGCTCTTCCCGGCACCCTGTCGGAGAGGGGAATCGCCACCGGAGGTCTTCTTCATCGCCATGCTTGCCTCCGGAGCGATGAGTGAGTAGTCTTCCTTGGACTATGGGTCCATAGCAGTAGCTAGATGGTTATCTACTCCACCATGTGCTTCATGTTTAGATCTCATGAGCTGCCCTACATGATTGAGATCACCGTTATGTAATTCTACATGTTTGGTTTGTTGGGATCCGATGAATATTGGTGTTATGATTGAGTTGCTGTACTGAAATATATCTTTTGTTATCTCTATGTTGTTTATGATCTTGCATGCTCTCCGTTGTTAGTAGCTATCTTGACCGAGTAGTTGCTAGTGACTCCAAGAGGTGGTATTTATGCTCGATAGTGGGTTCATGCCTCTATTTAACCTGGGGGAGTGACAGAAACCTCTAAGGTTGTAGATGTGCTGTTGCTACTAGGGAGAAAACAACATTCATATGCTCAAGGGCATATGCTTTGTTTACATTACACACTTTGCTTAATGCAATTATCTGTTGTTCGCAACTTAATACTTGTGGAGTTCTCGGATTGATTCGCCACAAGTGGATTATTAGTCATAGATGCAGTTGGATGGCGGTCTATGTATTTTGTTGTAATGCCCAGAGTAAATCTCATAGTGATCTTCTTGACATATCACGTTTATCTTTATTCTATCAATTGCCCAACTATAATTTGTTTACCCAGCATGTGTTATTTATCTTATGGAGAGACACCACTAGTGAACTGTGGACCCCGGTCCTATTTCCATCATATTGCTATCACCTATTTACTTTACTTGCACTGTTTACTTTACTCGCATACTTCTACAGTTTTCCACTCGATATGCTCATAACCTTTGTTTCAAGCAAACCGGTGAGATTGACAACCTCATCGCAAGTTGGGAACAAAGTACTTGGTTGTGTTGTGTGCAGGTTCCGCGTTGCAGCTAGCAAGCAAAGCTTGGACGAGGCGCCATATATAAATTATCTGAAGCTGTCGCAAACTAGCAAGCATTACCTTCAGTCGTTATTGTCTGCTCTTCTCCTGATTGATATACCTTGGTTTCTTAACTGAGGGAAAATTTGCTGCTATATTCATCATACCTTCCTCTTGGGGTTCCCAACTGGCTGGTCATTCACCACGCACAAGGAATCTTCTGGTGTTGTTGACAAGGACTTGAAGAATAAGAAGCTCCTACATCAATTACATTCTCCCACGTCAACCACGCGCTAGCAGCTAATTTTCTGGCGCCATTGCCGGGGAAGAGTGGAAGACTTCTGCGAGGGGAGTTTTTCGCACGCACATCCTTTACTTTGTTATTGTTTTGCTTTACTTTATTTATTTTACCTGCATCTTTTTATATCAAAAACCCAAAAAAATTAGAATCCTTGGTAGTTGTTTTTACTTGTTTACTTTCGTTTTGCTGAAATGGCCAATCCTGAAAACACCAAGTTGTGTGACTTTACTAGCACGAACAATAGTGATTTTATCTGCACTCCTATTGCACCACCTGCTCCTGCTGCGAACTTTTATGAGATTAAGCCTGCTTTGTTGAACCTTGTTATGAAAGAGCAATTCTCTGGTGCTAGTACTGAAGATGCTGCAGCTCATCTCAACAATTTTGTTGAGCTATGTGAGATGCAGAAATATAAGGATGTAGAAAGTGATATTATTAAGCTCAAGTTGTTTCCTTTTTCTTTGAGAGGAAAAGCTAAAGATTGGTTGCTGTCTTTGACTAAGAATAGTATTGATTCATGGGCTAAGTGTAAGGATGCTTTTATTGGTAGATACTATCCTCCTGCTAAGATTATATCTCTGCATAGCAATATTATGAAGTTTACTCAATTTGATAATGAACATGTTGCTCAAGCTTGGGAAAGAATGAAATCTATGATAAAGAATTGCCCCACTCATGGACTGACTACTTGGATGATTGTCAAAACTTTTTATGCAGGACTGAATTTTTCTTCGAGGAACCTATTGGATTCAGCTGCTGGAGGCACTTTTATGTCCCTTACCTTGGGCGCCGCAACAAAGCTACTCGACAACATGATGGTAAATTATTCTGAATGGCACACCGAGAGAGCTCTACAAGGTAAGAAGGTAAATTCTGTTGAGGAAACCTCTTCCTTGAATGATAAGATTGATACCATTATGGCTATGCTTGCTAATGATAGGACTCATGTTGATCCTAATAATGTTCCTTTAGCCTCTCTGGTTGCTCAAGAAGAGCATGTTGATGTGAATTTCATTAGAAATAATAATTTTAACAACAATGCTTATAGGAACAATTTTGCTAGTAACAATTATAGGCCGTATCCTTCTACCAATGGTAATGGTTATGGTAATTCTTATGGTAATTCTTACAACAACACTAGGGCCGCGCCCTCCGAGCTTGAGGTAATGCTCAAGGACTTCATCGGTAAGCAAACTGCTTTTAACAAGTCTGTTGAGGAAAAGTTAGGCAAAATTGATATTCTTGCTTCTAAAGTTGATAGCCTTGCTCATGATGTTGAACTTCTGAAATTAAAAGTGTTGCCTAATGATGTGAAAGAGAACAATGTTTTTGCTACTGCTAACGCTATTCAAGTTGGAATTGATGAAAATATTAGATTGTTAGCGGAATTGCATGCCAGGTGGGAAAGAGAAGATGAGATGGCTAGAGAAATGAAGGTATGTACCATTACTACCTCTAATGATGTTGCTCCTAATGCTAGCAATCCTCTTACTTTGATTGGGGTAGAGAAAACTCCCACTCCTTGTGTTAAAAAGCCTAAAACTGCCAAAACTTTTTCTCAAAAGAGTGCTGAAATTTTTCAGAGTGTGGGGGATGATAGCTCTATTTCTTTTAATGATTTTGATGTTGATGGCTGCAATATATCTGAAGTTATTTTGTTCTTGCAAAAGCTTGCTTTGACTCCCAATGCTAGTTCTTTAAATGTTGCTTTTACTAAGCATATTACCAATGCTCTCATAAAAATTAGGGACGAAAAGTTGAAGCAAAAAGCTTCCGTTCCCAAGAAGTTAGAAGATGGTTGGGAACCCATCATTGATATGCATGTTAATGGTTTTGATTGCCATGCTTTATGTGATCTAGGTGCTAGTATTTCTATCATGCCTAGAAAGATTTATGACATGCTTGATTTACCACCACTTGAAAAATGTTATTATGATGTTCCTATTGCTGATGTTGCTAAGAAGAAACCTTTGGGAAGAATTAATGATGTTCCTATTGTGGTTAACAATAACCTTGTTCCCGTTGATTTTCTTGTTATGGACGTTGAATGCCATGCTTCATGTCCTATTATTTTGGGAAGACCCTTTCTTCGAACTGTAGGTGCTATCATTGATATGAGAGAATGCACCATCAAATATCAATTTCCACTCAAGAAAGGTATGGAACACTTCCCTAGGAAAAGGAAGAAATTACTTTTTGACTCTATTCTTAGAGCAAATTATGAGCTTGATGCTTCATCACTTGATGTTACTTGATTCGTAATTTTCTGCGCCTAGCTCAAAGGCGTTAAAGAAAAGCACTCTTGGGAGATAACCCAATGTTTTATTTCCAGTACTTTTTCTTTTATTTGAGTCTTTGAAGTCATTACTACTGTAATGACCGCTCCTTATCTTGTTTATTTCGTTTTTGTGCCAAGAGAAGCCTCTAATTCGAGTGAGGTAAAGATTTGAGGATGTTGCTGTCCTGAAACTGTTTTCGGTGCTGCACCGTAAAAATTCGTATAAATTCTCTGTATATCTTTTGGACCTGCGATTTCTTGTGCATATGCCCCAGGTTATATCCAAACTTTCGTTAGTTGAACACTTTTTGATTTGAGCAACAGAAAACCCCTAAACAATTCGACCTTTATCAGCTGTTCTGTTTTGATAGATTTCTGCCAATATTTGTGTTTGCCGCTTTATCGCTTTCTTTTGAGTTCTTTTGATCACGGAACTTTTGGGGAAGTTGCTACAGTAGTATTTGCTATATATGTGGTAGTTTTGAGTTGAAACCTGAAGCAAAAAGAGGTTGATTATATGTTATGCTACACTAATGTTGCTAATAGATTTGTGTTTAGTTTTGTATGAAGGAAGTTTTCAAGTGTAGGGATTGGAGAATGATGAGATGAGTTGAAGAATGGACAAAAGCTCAAGCTTGGGGATGCCCATGCATCACCCCAAGAAATATCCAAGAAGTACAAGCTTCAAAGCTTGGGGATGCCCCCGAGGCACCCCTTCTTCATCGGCAAAAATCAGGTCACCTTTCAAAACACTATATTTTTATTGCTTCATGCACTATGTGTTTTTCTTAGAGCGTCAGTTGTTTTAGTTTTCTTAGTTAGTGTAGTTTGTTTGCTGCAATAAATGGTTGGACCCCAACAAATTTCTTTTGGAGGAGATGCACTCGTTTTCATTTGCCAAGAACACTCCGTTTTTCATTCTTACAATTTCGCCGGGTGTTCTTCTTTTTCCGCTACTGCTTTTGGTTTTCGTTTTCGCCTTGATTTACGTTCAGACCTTGTCATATCTTTTCATCAAGGTGTATTTTTGCCTCTGATATTTATTGGTTTTCATCAAAAGAGGTGTTTATAAAATTTTCAAATGGTGTTGGAAAAGAGAAAAAGCTTTATGCAAAATAGTGGTACAAGAAGGAGCTTGTGTAGACTGCGGCTTAGGCTTTTTCATGTCATGCTTGATGTCTTTTTGATGGTATGCTTAGTGGTTTTGCTGTAGCATGACTTGTCTCAAATAACTGAGATTGCTTAATGAGCCTTTGAAAAAATCATGCGTTGTTTTTAATTATTTGGAAGCATTATTTTGGTTTTCTCCTTGATGCTTTATTTGGGTTGACTTGGCGCATGCTCACACATGTTAGACTCTTACAAAGTCGCCAATAGCCTCTATGATCATTTAGTTTTTGACTTTTGATGCCATCTTATGCTTCTTTTAATGTCGCTTTGCATGATTATGACCATTATTGCTCTCTTAGTTGGTCGCTCCCAGTCTTTTGCTAGCCCTCGCCTTGTACTGAGTATGAGCTCTACTCGTGCATCCAACTCCTAAAAGCCAAAGTTTTCCAAAGTGTCCACCATACATACATACTAGCAATTTGCTATTCCAAGTAAATTTGACTTGCTTTTATTTTCTCTTCAAATTAAACTCTTACCAGTGTTATGCGAAATTCGGTCAGTAAAGCTCTCACGAACCGGAAGGCACACTTTACTTTTTCCTGTTCTTAAAAATTTGACATTGTGGTCTCTTATGTTGAGTTGTTATGGTTGCAAGTTGTAAGTTGGAGACTAGCCCAGCCATGCAGTCATGGGCAAGCTTTCAACATTGCACTTCTTATTTGAGTTGATATCGTGATCTTTTGTTTATGGATGCCCACGGTGTGAAATGAATTGGGAATCTTGTGGGGATCATGGAGTTTGTATATGTGTTAGGGAAACTCCGGGCCGCTAATCTAAGCCATGCATAATTCATGGTGGAAATTTGCAGCATACCCATGGTGGACATTCGATGACGCATCTCACAATAAAAAGCTAAACAAATGGCAAATAAAAGAGATGTCGAGGTGTTCATTGTCTGCTTGTCCTGTCATTTTGATGTGGGCTTGTTCCATGTCATCGGGCACAGAGGTACCCCATTGGCGGTTCTCAATGGTATGCATATATTTACAATGACAAGAGCCTTGCTTGGGACTCTAAGTAAAGTAGCATGAGGTTTGGGTACTCGTATTCACGGGACACGAGGTTTTCAACTTATGATTTGTCAAGCATATGCATCATAATTGTTCTCGCATTAACTTTAACCATTCAAGATGCTTATGATGGGGGCAATGAGAGCTCAAAGCCGGTAAGTACCATAATTTTTGAAGGTTATAAAACTTGCAATCACTGCTTCCCTCTGTGAAGGGCCTTTCTTTTACTTTTATGTTGAGTCACCACCTTCTATCTTTATGCACCATTAAGAGAGCATAGTTGTCATTCTTAGTATAATGTGCATTGTCCCAAAGTTTTCATTGATTGATTCATATTGTTGGTTTCACTTGTTCTCAAATTATTTGTATCTAGTCGCCCTCTTAAACTTGAAGGTGTCCTATACATTTATGTTTTGCTCTCTTTGAAGGACAAGCTGAAAACCATTTGTATGTTTTTCCTTATGATTTGAACACACGTTTGACTTTCATTGTTTCATTTTCATGATCTTTTGTTTGTGTTCATTCGCATGTTTACAACATGGTTGCTAAGTTCTTATTATCAAGATTATATCTTTCATGCCCATGTTTTAAGTTCTTATGATCCCAGCTCACAAATGCTTACATACATGATCAAGATTGTGTAGGTGCATGTCACCTCAAAAATTATTCTTTTGTTATCACTTACCTACTCGAGGACGAGCAGGAGTTAAGCTTGGGGATGCTTGATACATCTCCAACGTATCTATAATTTTTGATGCTCCATGCTTGTTTTTACACCATTTGCCTACTGTTTCGTTACACTTAGTGGCACTTTTATGCATTTTCCGGAACTAACCTACTAACAAGTTGCCACAGTGCCAGTTCCCTGTTTTCTGCTGTTTTTGTGTTTCAGAAGTGATACACAGGAAATATACTCGGAATTGGACGAAACAAGTTCCTAAAGTCTTATTTTCTCCGGGAGCTTCCAGAGATCGGAAGGAGAGTAGGAGGGGAGCCACAGGGGCCCCACACGCCAGGCCGGCGCGGCCAGGGTTTGGCCCGCGCCGCCCTGGTGTGAGGCCACCTGGCTCCACTCCTGACATCGCCCCTTCGCCTATAAAGGCCCCCCGACGGGAAAAACCTAAGTAACCGATCACTTTTCCAGAACACATCGCGATCCGCCGCCGCCGTCGACCCGAAGATCGGGAGGGTCCAGAAGCTCTTCCCGGCACCCTGCCGAAGAGGGGAATAGCCACCGGAGGTCTTCTTCATCGCCATGCTTGCCTCCGGAGCGATGAGTGAGTAGTCTACCTTGGACCATGGGTCCATAGCAGTAGCTAGATGGTTGTCTTCTCCACCATGTGCTTCATGTTTAGATCTCATGAGCTGCCCTACATGATTGAGATCACCGTTATGTAATTCTACATGTTTGGTTTGTTGGGATCCGATGAATATTGGTGTTATGATTGAGTTGATGTACTGAAATATATCTTTTGTTATCTCTATGTTGTTTATGATCTTGCATGCTCTCCGTTGTTAGTAGCTATCTTGGCCGAGTAGTTGCTAGTGACTCCAAGAGGGGGTATTTATGCTTGATAGTGGGTTCATGCCTCTATTTAACCTGGGGGAGTGACAGAAACCTCTAAGGTTGTAGATGTGCTGTTGCTACTAGGGAGAAAACAACATTCATATGCTCAAGGGCATATGCTTTGTTTACATTACACACTTTGCTTAATGCAATTATCTGTTATTCGCAACTTAATACTTGTGGAGTTCTCGGATTGATTCGCCACAAGTGGATTATTAGTCATAGATGTAGTTGGATGGCGGTCTATGTATTTTGTTGTAATGCCCAGAGTAAATCTCATAGTGATCCTGTAGCCGAGATCTGCCTCCCTGGCTAAGTTGATGTATCATACTCTTCATGTCGGCTAATTCACGTTCTACCTTGCCGATCCGATCTGCTTCCCGATCCTTCTTTCTCTTACGGCTTTTGTAACCGTACGAATCTTCCTACTGAGAAAACCCTGCCTTCCATGGAACACCGACGCCTTTGCCTCTTGTTCGTCCTGTGTGTTCTGCATTCCCGAGGGTGTGTGTCAGCTCGTCATGCTCTCGGTCGACACAGATCAATCCCGCTTGAGAATTCTCCATTGCCTTAATAAGTTTTGCTGTGGGAGTAAAGGTATGTTTCCGATGAACACACTCCCCTGTTGCCGGGTCTAATGATCCTCCATGTCCGTACCACCAGTGCTTGGCCCTTTCGGGCCATCCCTCTGTACCTAGAGTGATTCCTTTATTCCTCAGTTCATTCTCCATAGCTTCCCACCTAGGCACTGCACCCTTGTAGCCGCCTGGCCCCAAAATATGGCGATGTGCCTTCTTGTCAGCATTTTTTTTATTTTTTACCGACATTTCCTTGGCTCTCTCAGAAGCCTTGAATGCCACAAATTCAGGCCACTGTTGTCTCAACTTCTCGTATGCTCCTTCGAATATTGGAGTTTTCTGTTTCGCGATATACTTCGCGTATAACATTTTCTTGAAGCTCCGGAATGCTTCACCCATCTTCTTTAGAGCGTACTCTTTGACTTTCCTCCTCCTTTCACATCCACCTGGAATTTCATGACCATCATCATCAACCTTGGAGTACTCCGGAGGTAGAATGAAATTTGCCATGAGCTTCCTCCAAAGGTCTTTCTTGGATCTTTTGTTCACAAAAGTAGCTCCAAGACGTGCCTTCTTTGGCTCATGCTATTCTTGAACCGTGATCGGGATTATGTCCCTAACAATCACTCCGCATTGATTTATAAATTTTGTTGCGTGCTGTTTTGGCTCCAATGGTTTGCCATCTGGAGATACTAGATCGATGCTCAGCTTCTGATTCGCACTCAACTTTTGGCTCGGACCTTGTTTAGAATACGATTTGCTCGATCCGGAGGGCTGAAAAAAGAAAGAGTCATTAATACATATATGCATATTCCCTTCGTATCACCAAAAGCTTAATCTATATACCTCGCCATCAGCGTTTGTTTGCAATTGTTGTTCGGCATTGGTGTTTGTTTGCTCTTCATCGTCAAACGTTTCTATCTCCATTCCGTCACCGGAAGGGTTAAGAAACGACGAACCATCTTTTTCAAGTTCAGCTTCTCCGGCACCTTCTCGGCCAGCTACTCCGGGGTTTTCTCGGTCGGCACCTTCTTGATGCACATATATGGCATTCTCACGTATCATGCCATATACGAATTCTTCAGGGTGGCTTGGGTCATTTTGACCGTCCATCTTCTTCTAAAGACAGGTAAAACAAGTTAGTGACAGATATTTGATCAATAACCAAAAAAAGGGGGCGTTGGCCGAGCGCCGACACGGTGGGGGGAAGACCCCCTCACCGCGTCGGCGCCCGGCCAACGCCCCCTTTAGTACACATATTTGATCAATAACCAAAAAAAGGGGGCGTTGGCCGAGCGCCTATGCGGTGGGGAGAAGACCGCCTCACCGCGTCGGCGCCCGGCCAACGCCCCCTTTTAGTACACATATTTGATCAATAACCAAAAAAAGGGGGCGTTGGCCGAGCGCTGACGCGGTGGGGGGAAGACCCCCTCACCACGTCGGCGCCCGGCCAACGCCCCCTTTAGTACACATATTTGATCAATAACCCAAAAAAGGGGGCGTTGGCCGGGCGCCGACGCGGTGGGGGGAAGACCCCCTCACCGCGTCGGCGCCCGACCAACGCCCTTTTTTAGTACAAAGGGGGCGTTAGCCGGGCGCCGACGCGGTGAGGGAAGACCCCCTCACTGTGTCGGCGTCCGGCCAACGCCCCCATTTGATACATATATTTGAACAATAAGCAAAAAAAAAGGGGGCGTTGGCCGGGCGCCGATGCGGTGAGGGAAGACCCCCTCACCGCATTGGCGTCCGGCCAACGACCCATTTGATACATACATTTGATCAATAAGCAAAAAAAAGGGGGCGTTAGCCGGGCGCCGACGCGGTGAGGGAAGACCCCCTCACCGCGTCGGCGTCCGGCCAACGCCCCCATTTGATACATATATTTGAACAATAAGCAAAAAAAAGGGGCGTTGGCCGGGCGCCAACGCGGTGAGGGAAGACCCCCTCACCGCGTCGGCGTCCGGCCAACGCCCCCTTTTTCTTCTAACTATTTTTCTAACTATTTTTTCTAACTAATTCATGTAACATTTTTTCTAACTAATTAATCTAACTAATTCTTCTAACCATTTTTTCTACCTAATTCATATAATATTTTTTCTAACTAATCATCTAACTTTTTTTCTAACTTTTTTCTAGCATGTATTCTGCAGGGGGTGTCGGAGGGCGTACCTGCGGCGGTGGTGGCGTCGGAGGGCGCCGGCGGCGGTGTGTGGCGGCGGTGTGTGGCTCGGACTTGGCGGCGCGCGGGACGGCGATGGCGGCGGCGTGGGTGGGCGTGGGCGACGGCGGCGCGCGGGATCGGCGTCGGCGACGGCGGTGCGCTTCGGACTCGGCGGCGCGCGGGATCGGCGTCGGCGAGGGCTCGCGACTTCGAACTCGCCGCGGTGCGCGGGACGGCGATGGCGGCGGCGTGGGCGACGGCGGCGGCGCCTCGCTTCCGCTCAAAGCTTTCTCTGGTAAGCGGCCTCCTTCGTCTTCGTCTGGATCGAGAATGGAGAAGGGCAGGGGAGGGCGCGAGCTTTTATACCTTGGGACCATTAGTCCCGGTTGGTAATTGATACGTCTCCAATGTATCTATAATTTTTGATGCTCCATGCTTGTTTTTACACCATTTGCCTACTGTTTCGTTACACTTAGTGGCACTTTTATGCATTTTCCGGAACTAACCTACTAACAAGTTGCCACAGTGCCAGTTCCCTGTTTTCTGCTGTTTTTGTGTTTCAGAAGTGATACACAGGAAATATTCTCGGAATTGGACGAAACAAGTTTCTGAAGTCTTATTTTGTCCGGGAGCTTCCAGAGATCCGAAGGAGAGTAGGAGGGGAGCCACAGGGGCCCCACACGCCAGGACGGCGTGGCTAGGGCCTGGCCCGCGCTGCCCTGGTGTGAGGCCACCTGGCTCCACTCCTGACATCACCCCTTCGCCTATAAAGACCCCCCGATGGGAAAAACCTAAGTAACCGATCACTTTTCCAGAACACATCGCGATCCGCCGCCGCCGTCGACCCGAAGATCGGGAGGGTACAGAAGCTCTTCCCGGCACCCTGCCGGAGAGGGGAATCGCCACCGGAGGTCTTCTTCATCGCCATGCTTGCCTCCAGAGCGATGAGTGAGTAGTCTTCCTTGGACTATGGGTCCATAGCAGTAGCTAGATGGTTGTCTTCTCCACCATGTGCTTCATGTTTAGATCTCATGAGCTGCCCTACATGATTGATATCACCGTTATGTAATTCTACATGTTTGGTTTGTTGGGATCCGATGAATATTGGTGTTATGATTGAGTTGCTGTACTGAAATATATCTTTTGTTATCTCTATGTTGTTTATGATCTTGCATGCTCTCCGTTGTTAGTAGCTATCTTGACCGAGTAGTTGCTAGTGACTCCAAGAGGTGGTATTTATGCTCGATAGTGGGTTCATGCCTCTATTTAACCTGGGGGAGTGACAGAAACCTCTAAGGTTGTAGATGTGCTATTGCTACTAGGGAGAAAACAACATTCATATGCTCAAGGGCATATGCTTTGTTTACATTACACACTTTGCTTAATGCAATTATCTGTTGTTCGCAACTTAATACTTGTGGAGTTCTCGGATTGATTCGCCACAAGTGGATTATTAGTCATAGATGCAGTTGGATGGCGGTCTATGTATTTTGTTGTAATGCCCAGAGTAAATCTCATAGTGATCTTCTTGACATATCACGTTTATCTTTATTCTATCAATTGCCTAACTGTAATTTGTTTACCCAGCATGTGTTATTTATCTTATGGAGAGACACCACTAGTGAACTGTGGACCCCGGTCCTATTTCATCATATTGCTATCACCTGTTTACTTTACTTGCACTGTTTACTTTACTCGCATACTTCTACAGTTTTCCACTCGATATGCTCATAACCTTTGTTTCAAGCAAACCGGTGAGATTGACAACCTCATCGCAAGTTGGGAACAAAGTACTTGGTTGTGTTGTGTGCAGGTTCCGCGTTGCAGCTAGCAAGCAAAGCTTGGACGAGGCGTCATATATAAATTATCCGAAGCTGTCGCAAACTAGCAAGCATC
Source organism: Dactylis glomerata (assembly GCA_007115705.1). Classification (NCBI taxonomy): domain Eukaryota; kingdom Viridiplantae; phylum Streptophyta; class Magnoliopsida; order Poales; family Poaceae; genus Dactylis; species Dactylis glomerata. The sequence goes on from QXEO01000129.1 coordinate 1,472,047, forward strand.
ACCTTCAGTCGTTATTGTCTGCTCTTCTCCTGATCGATATACCTTGGTTTCTTAACTGAGGGAAAATTTGCTGCTATATTCATCATACCTTCCTCTTGGGGTTCCCAACTGGCTGGTCATTCACCACGCACAAGGAATCTTCTGGTGTTGTTGACAAGGACTTGAAGAATAAGAAGCTCCTACATCAATTACATTCTCCCACGTCAACCACGCGCTAGCAGCTAATTTTCTGGCGCCATTGCCGGGGAAGAGTGGAAGACTTCTGCGAGGGGAGTTTTTCGCACGCACATCCTTTACTTTGTTATTGTTTTGCTTTACTTTATTTATTTTACCTGCATCTTTTTATATCAAAAACCCAAAAAAATTAGAATCCTTGGTAGTTGTTTTTACTTGTTTACTTTCGTTTTGCTGAAATGGCCAATCCTGAAAACACCAAGTTGTGTGACTTTACTAGCACGAACAATAGTGATTTTATCTGCACTCCTATTGCACCACCTGCTCCTGCTGCGAACTTTTATGAGATTAAGCCTGCTTTGTTGAACCTTGTTATGAAAGAGCAATTCTCTGGTGCTAGTACTGAAGATGCTGCAGCTCATCTCAACAATTTTGTTGAGCTATGTGAGATGCAGAAATATAAGGATGTAGAAAGTGATATTATTAAGCTCAAGTTGTTTCCTTTTTCTTTGAGAGGAAAAGCTAAAGATTGGTTGCTGTCTTTGACTAAGAATAGTATTGATTCATGGGCTAAGTGTAAGGATGCTTTTATTGGTAGATACTATCCTCCTGCTAAGATTATATCTCTGCATAGCAATATTATGAAGTTTACTCAATTTTATAATGAACATGTTGCTCAAGCTTGGGAAAGAATGAAATCTATGATAAAGAATTGCCCCACTCATGGACTGACTACTTGGATGATTGTCAAAACTTTTTATGCAGGACTGAATTTTTCTTCGAGGAACCTATTGGATTCAGCTGCTGCAGGCACTTTTATGTCCCTTACCTTGGGCGCCGCAACAAAGCTACTCGACAACATGATGGTAAATTATTCTGAATGGCACACCGAGAGAGCTCTACAAGGTAAGAAGGTAAATTCGGTTGAGGAAACCTCTTCCTTGAATGATAAGATTGATACCATTATGGCTATGCTTGCTAATGATAGGACTCATGTTGATCCTAATAATGTTCCTTTAGCCTCTCTGGTTGCTCAAGAAGAGCATGTTGATGTGAATTTCATTAGAAATAATAATTTTAACAACAATGCTTATAGGAACAATTTTGCTAGTAACAATTATAGGCCGTATCCTTCTACCAATGGTAATGGTTATGGTAATTCTTATGGTAATTCTTACAACAACACTAGGGCCGCGCCCTCCGAGCTTGAGGTAATGCTCAAGGACTTCATCGGTAAGCAAACTGCTTTTAACAAGTCTGTTGAGGAAAAGTTAGGCAAAATTGATATTCTTGCTTCTAAAGTTGATAGCCTTGCTCATGATGTTGAACTTCTGAAATTAAAAGTGTTGCCTAATGATGTGAAAGAGAACAATGTTTTTGCTACTGCTAACGCTATTCAAGTTGGAATTGATGAAAATATTAGATTGTTAGCGGAATTGCATGCCAGGTGGGAAAGAGAAGATGAGATGGCTAGAGAAATGAAGGTATGTACCATTACTACCTCTAATGATGTTGCTCCTAATGCTAGCAATCCTCTTACTTTGATTGGGGTAGAGAAAACTCCCACTCCTTGTGTTAAAAAGCCTAAAACTGCCAAAACTTTTTCTCAAAAGAGTGCTGAAATTTTTCAGAGTGTGGGGGATGATAGCTCTATTTCTTTTAATGATTTTGATGTTGATGGCTGCAATATATCTGAAGTTATTTTGTTCTTGCAAAAGCTTGCTTTGACTCCCAATGCTAGTTCTTTAAATGTTGCTTTTACTAAGCATATTACCAATGCTCTCATAAAAATTAGGGACGAAAAGTTGAAGCAAAAAGCTTCCGTTCCCAAGAAGTTAGAAGATGGTTGGGAACCCATCATTGATATGCATGTTAATGGTTTTGATTGCCATGCTTTATGTGATCTAGGTGCTAGTATTTCTATCATGCCTAGAAAGATTTATGACATGCTTGATTTACCACCACTTGAAAAATGTTATTATGATGTTCCTATTGCTGATGTTGCTAAGAAGAAACCTTTGGGAAGAATTAATGATGTTCCTATTGTGGTTAACAATAACCTTGTTCCCGTTGATTTTCTTGTTATGGACGTTGAATGCCATGCTTCATGTCCTATTATTTTGGGAAGACCCTTTCTTCGAACTGTAGGTGCTATCATTGATATGAGAGAATGCACCATCAAATATCAATTTCCACTCAAGAAAGGTATGGAACACTTCCCTAGGAAAAGGAAGAAATTACTTTTTGACTCTATTCTTAGAGCAAATTATGAGCTTGATGCTTCATCACTTGATGTTACTTGATTCGTAATTTTCTGCGCCTAGCTCAAAGGCGTTAAAGAAAAGCACTCTTGGGAGATAACCCAATGTTTTATTTCCAGTACTTTTTCTTTTATTTGAGTCTTTGAAGTCATTACTACTGTAATGACCGCTCCTTATCTTGTTTATTTCGTTTTTGTGCCAAGAGAAGCCTCTAATTCGAGTGAGGTAAAGATTTGGGGATGTTGCTGTCCTGAAACTGTTTTCGGTGCTGCACCGTAAAAATTCGTATAAATTCTCTGTATATCTTTTGGACCTGCGATTTCTTGTGCATATGCCCCAGGTTATATCCAAACTTTCGTTAGTTGAACACTTTTTGATTTGAGCAACAGAAAACCCCTAAACATTTCGACCTTTATCAGCTGTTCTGTTTTGATAGATTTCTGCCAATATTTGTGTTTGCCGCTTTATCGCTTTCTTTTGAGTTATTTTGATCACGGAACTTTTGGGGAAGTTGCTACAGTAGTATTTGCTATATATGTGGTAGTTTTGAGTTGAAACCTGAAGCAAAAAGAGGTTGATTATATGTTATGCTACACTAATGTTGCTAATAGATTTGTGTTTAGTTTTGTATGAAGGAAGTTTTCAAGTGTAAGGATTGGAGAATGATGAGATGAGTTGAAGAATGGACAAAAGCTCAAGCTTGGGGAAGCCCATGCATCACCCCAAGAAATATCCAAGAAGTACAAGCGTCAAAGCTTGGGGATGCCCCCGAGGCACCCCTTCTTCATCGGCAAAAATCAGGTCACCTTTCAAAACACTATATTTTTATTGCTTCATGCACTATGTGTTTTTCTTAGAGCGTCAGTCGTTTTAGTTTTCTTAGTTAGTGTAGTTTGTTTTCTACAATAAATGGTTGGACCCCAACAAATTTCCTTTGGAGGAGATGTACTCGTTTTCATTTGCCAAGAACACTCCGTTTTTCATTCTTACAATTTCGCCGGGTGTTCTTCTTTTTCCGCTACTGCTTTTGGTTTTCGTTTCGCCTTGATTTACGTTCAGACCTTGTCATATCTTTTCATCAAGGTGTATTTTTGCCTCTGATATTTATTGGTTTTCATCAAAAGAGGTGTTTATAAAATTTTCAAATGGTGTTGGAAAAGAGAAAAAGCTTTATGCAAAATAGTGGTACAAGAAGGAGCTTGTGTAGACTGCGGCTTAGGCTTTTTCATGTCATGCTTGATGTCTTTTTGATGGTATGCTTAGTGGTTTTGCTGTAGCATGACTTGTCTCAAATAACTGAGATTGCTTAATGAGCCTTTGAAAAAATCATGCGTTGTTTTTAATTATTTGGAAGCATTATTTTGGTTTTCTCCTTGATGCTTTATTTGGGTTGACTTGGCGCACGCTCACACATGTTAAACTCTTACAAAGTCACCAATAGCCTCTATGATCATTTAGTTTTTGACTTTTGATGCCATCTTATGCTTCTTTTAATGTCGCTTTGTCGCTTTGCATGATTATGACCATTATTGCTCTCTTAGTTGGTCGCTCCCAGTCTTTTGCTAGCCCTCGCCTTGTACTGAGTATGAGCTCTACTCGTGCATCCAACTCCTAAAAGCCAAAGTTTTCCAAAGTGTCCACCATACATACCTACTAGCAATTTGCTATTCCAAGTAAATTTGACTTGCTTTTATTTTCTCTTCAAATTAAACTCTTACCAGTGTTATGCGAAATTCGGTCAGTAAAGCTCTCACAAACCGGAAGGCACACTTTACTTTTTCCTGTTCTTAAAAATTTGACATTGTGGTCTCTTATGTTGAGTTGTTATGCTTGCAAGTTGTAAGTTGGAGACTAGCCCAGCCATGCAGTCATGGGCAAGCTTTCAACATTGCACTTCTTATTTGAGTTGATATCGTGATCTTTTGTTTATGGATGCCCGCGGTGTGAAACGAATTGGGAATCTTGTGGGGATCATGGAGTTTGTATATGTGTTAGGGAAACGCCGGGCCGCTAATCTAAGCCATGCATAATTCATGGTGGAAATTTGCAGCATACCCATGGTGGACATTCGATGACGCATCTCACAATAAAAAGCTAAACAAATGGCAAATAAAAGAGATGTCGAGGTGTTCATTGTCTGCTTGTCCTGTCATTTTGATGTGGGCTTGTTCCATGTCATCGGGCACAGAGGTACCCCATTGGCGGTTCTCAATGGTATGCATATATTTACAATGACAAGAGCCTTGCTTGGGACTCTAAGTAAAGTAGCATGAGGTTTGGGTACTCGTATTCACGGGACACGAGGTTGTCAACTTATGATTTGTCAAGCATATGCATCATAATTGTTCTCGCATTAACTTTAACCATTCAAGATGCTTATGATGGGGGCAATGAGAGCTCAAAGCCGGTAAGTACCATAATTTTTGAAGGTTATAAAACTTGCAATCACTGCTTCCCTCTGCGAAGGGCCTTTCTTTTACTTTTATGTTGAGTCACCACCTTCTATCTTTATGCACCATTAAGAGAGCATAGTTGTCATTCTTAGTATAATGTGCATTATCCCAAAGTTTTCATTGATTGATTCATATTGTTGGTTTCACTTGTTCTCAAATTATTTGTATCTAGTCGCCCTCTTAAACTTGAAGGTGTCCTATACATTTATGTTTTGCTCTCTTTGAAGGACAAGCTGAAAACCATTTGTATGTTTTTCCTTATGATTTGAACACACGTTTGACTTTCATTGTTTCATTTTCATGATCTTTTGTTTGTGTTCATTCGCATGTTTACAACATGGTTGCTAAGTTCTTATTATCAAGATTATATCTTTCATGCCCATGTTTTAAGTTCTTATGATCCCAGCTCACAAATGCTTACATACATGATCAAGATTGTGTAGGTGCATGTCACCTCAAAAATTATTCTTTTGTTATCACTTACCTACTCGAGGACGAGCAGGAGTTAAGCTTGGGGATGCTTGATACGTCTCCAACGTATCTATAATTTTTGATGCTCCATGCTTGTTTTTACACGATTTGCCTACTGTTTCGTTACACTTAGTGGCACTTTTATGCATTTTCCGGAACTAACCTACTAACAAGTTGCCACAGTGCCAGTTCCCTGTTTTCTGCTATTTTTGTGTTTCAGAAGTGATACACAGGAAATATACTCGGAATTGGACGAAACAAGTTCCTGAAGTCTTATTTTCTCCGGGAGCTTCCAGAGATCGGAAGGAGAGTAGGAGGGGAGCCACAGGGGCCCCACACGCCAGGCCGGCGCGGCCAGGGTCTGGCCCGCGCCGCCCTGGTGTGAGGCCACCTGGCTCCACTCCTGACATCGCCCCTTCGCCTATAAAGACCCCCCGACGGGAAAAACCTAAGTAACCGATCACTTTTCTAGAACACATCGCGATCCGCCGCCGCCGTCGACCCGAAGATCGGGAGGGTCCAGAAGCTCTTCCCGGCACCCTGCCGAAGAGGGGAATAGCCACCGGAGGTCTTCTTCATCGCCATGCTTGCCTCCGGAGCGATGAGTGAGTAGTCTACCTTGGACCATGGGTCCATAGCAGTAGCTAGATGGTTGTCTTCTCCACCATGTGCTTCATGTTTAGATCTCATGAGCTTCCCTACATGATTGAGATCACCGTTATGTAATTCTACATGTTTGGTTTGTTGGGATCCGATGAATATTGGTGTTATGATTGAGTTGATGTACTGAAATATATCTTTTGTTATCTCTATGTTGTTTATGATCTTGCATGCTCTCCGTTGTTAGTAGCTATCTTGGCCGAGTAGTTGCTAGTGACTCCAAGAGGGGGTATTTATGCTTGATAGTGGGTTCATGCCTCTATTTAACCTGGGGGAGTGACAGAAACCTCTAAGGTTGTAGATGTGCTGTTGCTACTAGGGAGAAAACAACATTCATATGCTCAAGGGCATATGCTTTGTTTACATTACACACTTTGCTTAATGCAATTATCTGTTATTCGCAACTTAATACTTGTGGAGTTCTCGGATTGATTGGCCACAAGTGGATTATTAGTCATAGATGTAGTTGGATGGCGGTCTATGTATTTTGTTGTAATGCCCAGAGTAAATCTCATAGTGATCTTCTTGACATATCACGTTTATCTTTATTCTATCAATTGCCCAACTGTAATTTGTTTACCCAGCATGTGTTATTTATCTTATGGAGAGACACCACTAGTGAACTGTGGACCCCGGTCCTATTTCCATCATATTGCTATCACCTGTTTACTTTACTCGCACTGTTTACTTTACTCACATACTTCTACTGTTTTCCACTCGATACGCTCATAACCTTTGTTTCAAGCAAACCGGTGAGATTGACAACCTCATCGCAAGTTGGGAACAAAGTACTTGGTTGTGTTGTGTGCAGGTTCCGCGTTGCAGCTAGCAAGCAAAGCTTGGATGAGGCGCCATATATAAATTGTCCAAAGCTGTCGCAAACTAGAAAGCATCACCTTCAGTCGTTATTGTCTGCTCTTCTCCTGATCGATATACCTTGGTTTCTTAACTGAGGGAAAATTTGCTGCTATATTCATCATACCTTCCTTTTGGGGTTCCCAACTGGCTGGTCATTCACCACGCACAAGGAATCTTCTGGTGCTATTGACAAGGACTTGAAGAATAAGAAGCTCCTACATCAATTACATTCTCCCACGTCAACCACGCGCTAGCAGTAATATGAGCCAGGACTAAAGACCCTGTAGTCCCGGTTCGTATTACCAACCGGGACTAAAGGGTGACCTTTAGTCCCGGTTGGTAAGGAGGCCCAGGACTAAAGGCCCATTTTGGGCGGTTTCCAAAGTTTGCGCGCGCAGGGACCTTTAGTCCCGGGTCGTTTCATCGACCGGGACTAAAGTTTGTTTTGAATAAACTTAATAAATTCCAATTCATAACTTGACTGAATATTCGAATTAAATTTCTGAGAAATCTACAACTGCAAATCGAGTGATTCAAAATCATACAAATCACAAATTTAAATATCTATCAAATGCCACTGTTCCCATATTTGTATGATAATCCAATAATTTTACATAATTAAAATACTCCAAATATGCTTGTAGAAACTTTGAAAATTCATATCTAAAGATTTACAAATCTAAATTTAGTGAAACCAATTGTATTAAAACTATATTGATTAATATTCTTTTTACATATTTTAGAATCTGATAAAACTTTGAATATAAAAAGTGTTTGAAATTGAGTAACTAATTCAAAACCATTTTCTATTTTCAAAACCAGAAGATTAAAATAAGTTTGAGATTTCCCAACCCTTTACCCAACACTGTTAGAGGAGATGGAGTCTTTCACGGGCTTGCAGGGAAATTTTTCCGAGGCGGAGCTTCCGAAGATGCCGTAGGGTGTGAGCACCAACGACATCTTCGAGAAGCTCCGCCACGGTAGATTTCCCAACCCTTTACCAACACTGTTAGAGGATATGGAGTCTTTACGGGCTTGTAGGGAAATTTTTCCGAGGCGGAGCTTCCGAAGATGCCGTAGGGCGTGAGCACCAACGACATCTTCGAGAAGCTCCGCCACGGTAGATTTCCCAACCCTTTCCTCCATCCATGGGGATGAAACTCTCCCTGCCATCTAGGTTGGCTTGTTGAGATGCTTGCCATGGCGTATCGATGCTCCTTTTATAGGCACGACGCCACTTCTATTTTGTCTTGTTCCCCCGACAGGGGCATCGTGCGCTACATGCTTTATCTCATCGAGCAGTGCATCCAGCCACGCGTCCTTATCCTGCCGACAGCTTTAGTCTCGGTTGCACCCACCAGCCGGGACTAAAGGTTACCCACACATCCTTATCCCACCGACAGTTTGTTAGATGACACAAAAACCACCTTTAGCCCCGGTTGTACCCACCAGCCAGGACTAAAGGTTAGATGGTTTCCCGCGCCACTGCGTTCCCGCCTATTTTCTTCCGCGCTTTCCATCGCTTCCCGCCTCCGTCTTCCCGCCATTTTTCACTATATATATGTAGGCTTGGCCTCCATTTACATATCACATCTAGACTCATATCTGCAAACCTCATCACTCTCTTCCATGGCTTCCATCGTATCTCTAACCCCCCAGGAGGCAGAGGCGCTTTGCGCCTCAAACTACCCCTGCCCGCCGGGCTACCGCGTCCCCACCGGCTGGATGCTGAGCGTCGGAGGCGTACCGGTCCCTCCTGTCCCTCTAGGTGTGGCGCGCCAGATGGCCATCACGAACCACTACTACTTCGAGCTCACGCCAGAGCAGCGGAGGAATCCCCAGTGGCATCCCGACTATAGCCCGACTTGGGACGCCTTCTTCATCAATCGACGTGAGAGTGCGCTTACCAGGCACGAGGAGGACGGCCCGCCTCGTTCGAACTTCAACGAGGCCGGCCGTCGGCTATGGTGGCGCGGCCGGACTCTCCAGAGCGTCATGGCCTACCGTGGCCCCCGCCTGCGCTACCCTCAGTCTCAGCCCACGCGTGCTCACCCGTCGAGGTTCGACTACCGTGACCCCGATGCCAGCGACGACGACGTCGGCGACTACGACGACTACAGTGGCGACGTTTATAGGGCTAGGCACGACTATGACTGAATCACTCCAACATTTGAAAACAATTCGTCCGATTGTTACTTAATCTGACCATGTACTTTAAATTCCAGTCAATCGTTTCCCCGCCTCTCGTGAGTGCTATTGTGACTTAATTAACTTATTCTAACTTATCAAAATATTATTAACTTATTAGAACAATACATTACATAAAATGTTTAATACATGATTACACATGATTACACATCATTTCTTCGCTAGTGTCCCTTGCTTACGATTGTGGCGTAACT